>CM075173.1:93252650-94506834 GCA_037576465.1 Parascaris univalens | reverse complement strand
AAAGGTGTCAGTGCTATCATAACCACCCTAAACACTGTTAATATAAGGTGAGGGAATGAGTAATACAAAATAACATACCTTGGTCATGGTCTGCATAGATGTTGAGTTGGCACTGACTTTAGAGGGATTTAACAACTGCGCTGATGTCGACGCTGAAGCATTATGCCGTTTTTGGGTTTAGTAAGCACCAACACGATTCCCAACGAATGAACCCACCATGCTTGATGATTGCAACAGATTGTGAGCAGTTATAAATGTGCAATGCCGCAAATACAACTACGTTAGTATAGGTTTATTTTTATAATATCGTTTATCCTGATTAGTAAGAAGATGGCTCGACAAATCTGACCATTTCTGCTTAACTTCCTTTTTCTCTGCAAATTAATCTTTCAAAAAGGATTTCTGCCGCCTCCTTTAAAAAAAATTACTTTGTTAGGCTCATACTAAACACCTAAAATCGCATAGGGCTACAGACAGCGTTAGGAATAAAATAAATTACTTATGAGGCTTTGCTCCTTTCGAACATGAATGATGAGCTCAAACATACACCGAAGACGAGACTGCTAGGGCGAACGACTTTGAGAACATCGGAGACAAAGAAAATCGGTTGACGAAACCCACTAGGAATACAACATTGCTGCGGACTAAATATTTATATACTGGTTCCCATCGTAGCCGCAGCATTTCACTCAAGTGAATATGCAAATATAGGCGAAGTCATTACAACAAGTGCCGGGACGAAATTGCTGTACTTCCAAACATCCAAACATTCGCTGAACAGCACCCTAGATATCAGAGAACCCAGCATGGAGTCACTATGAATTAGCGACAGAGTCTAATAATGAGATTTATCACAATTGACTCGTCCTCTAAACCAGACGTCCTTCAGAATTAAACTTGAGTTCAAGCAACGATTTGGCTGGTTTCATATCCATCAACTGCGGGGTGGTCGAAGAATTGAAGAATAAAAGAGATGGATAAAACGAAAGAGATTCTGATTTCCCTCGAAATTCTATTTTTTCTTTGGAATCACAAAAAAATGACTACGAAGAAGAGCACTTGTAAAATGGAATTCCCTTTCGTGTGGAAAATATCGACCCACTAAGCAGTTCCCTGCTATTATGTCCACTCGCGCTAATTAAAAACAGCATCAATAACTTCATTTGAAAACTGATTTATATTCTTTCCCTACCACAATCAAGGGATCCAAACCAAATCCGTTCAATTTGCCAATTATTAAATGATAAATCAATAAATAATTTGCCTACAAAATGGCGGTAAACGCATTTGAACGAGTGAAAATATTCCAATAACAAATGAATGCAGAACGGCTACAACGCGAGTAATACAACTCTCTAACGCAGTCGCAAAATTCCTTCCTGTGAAATTTATATAATAAAAGTTGCAAAGATTGTATCTGAAATGATTTTATTTTTGTAAGGTGGTATTCACCTCAATAATTTCGGGATTTATACCAAAACTATGAAGAGGAAATCAGTGCTAAACATCTCTCAACATATCAGTTACCACAAAGACATTAGCCGCAAATGTGGTTTAGTTGAAGCCACTTTGTACCGCAATGAAGACTATCTTTGGTGCTTTATTAGTGTTCCTTGAACGCAGTTCTATGATCAACTGAAAAGGAGAAAAGAGTCACTGTTTGACCGTCAAATCTGGTCCAGATTGGGAAACGCTGTACCACAATAAACGTTATTTTCGAGCTTTATTAGTATCTCTTCTGAGCAATTCCATGATTACCAATGAAGCTATTCAGATTCCTGGGTACCATTCGCTTTTTTCGTCCTATTGTGGGAACAGCATAGATGAGATGGTGTTGAATCATAGATGTATATGATGCTTAAGTTCACTAACTGCTCAGCATTGCTTATGTGCTCTGTATAAGTTCACTAACTGTCGACAGGAAAGTCGTTTACACGAAAAACAGCTATGCTCGGACACAGCTTTGTTTCACTTTATGTTCGGTTTCAAATCAGGTTCTTTGAATTTGCTGTTAACGTTGGTTTCTTGGAAGTAGTCGCAGCTATAAACACTTGAATTACGATCAGCGGAAACTAGAAGGAAAGAGCGACCAGCACACGTATATCCGCTTTGCAGTTGGATGAACTGGTCGCAGAAACGTTTGTGAATAGAACGAAGTTAAGTTTTTCCAGTCATCATGGCGGTGTTGCACTGGAGTCTATTCTGTTTGAGTTGTCGTTGCAGTCCTTTTATTGCAAGTTTTGCTGTATTCTCGGCTGGTACGATGTGAAAAGTTGTCAGATATATTGTCGAGTCGTCAACCTCAATGCCCTTTCTGGCCGAGTTGCTGGTGCTTTCGACTTTGGCTATGTTAGACAAAGTTCTTCGTGCTTCTGAATTCTGTGACGGCCAGATTTAACACCGCTCTGATTGAATGAATACTCCGCAAAAATGCCGCTCATGAACAAGTACTTTTCCGACATTCCAAGTTTCATTTCACATTCGAAATCTCCGATGCATATCAAATCTAAACAACATAAGTGAAAATCTATATGAACAAGAGGAATGTTCTCAAGACTCTCGTAGTCAAAATGAGGGCATTAGAAGCCTCGGGTTGAACCAATTAAGCGCGAGCAACATAAAATAACCGAGAATTCACAATAGTTTGTCTCGTTTCATTTCATCGAAGGAATTTTTCTATTTATTTCCATTCCTACGAATCTCTATTTTTACAAAGGTTTAAGGTCTATGATCACTGATGATGGTCGGTGCTTTGATTTTCTCGATGAGCTCCAGCCGGTTTAACACCGTCTTCGATAAAAATCGAGCAGATAGATATTTCACAACGTTTCGTTTTAAAGCGATTCGTATAGTGATAATGAAATCATACGAACTGATTGCAAACGTTAGTTTTCGACATAAAGATAGACGTACACTCGCTTGATGAGCGCCTTTAATATCTCTCCTGTTCATGGCCAAACCAGTGTCCTTCACTGTAGTGAGCTTTTTCCAGTTGAATTTCCTAGTCTGAATAATTCAACGCAATCTCCCTTCCATCCCCACTCCCCAACTCCTCTCATCCCTGAAAAGCACTGCACTGATGTATGTTTTGGAAATAGGGAGCGCGATCTTACAGCAATAGAGTGGAATCTTCGATGTCCTCAACTTATGTTCGTTCTTTCTGCGTGGAGTGTGCGAAGGTATGGTTGTTCTTCTATCGGTGTACGACTTTCCGAATAAGCTTTTCTTTTATGTCCACAAGTAAGCGCATCGTTGGACTATGAACAGCTAACATCATTATTGAAGTGCGACAAATATGTTATCAGTTGGATTGTTTTCACAAAAAAAGAACAGTAGGAAATTATAGTCATTCAACGAGCGAGAACATCAGAAATCAGAAGAGCAGTTGCAAATCTGATTGTGTTTTCGACAATAATGTGACATTTCGAATGAATTGTCGCTTGCGTTCTCATGTTTTCTCCTTTGTAAGGAAATGACATTTATGAAGTAATCTTCATCAGTTTTCATCCTATGAAGTTTTTTCTTCCGTGCGCAAACAACGAAATACATGCAAGCTATGCTGTCTTATACTGCGCGAACGAAAACAGTTTTATATCGCATTAAAGTAGGCGTTAAGGCTTTTCGACTATGCTGACGAAGCAATATTGACATATGCGAAATGTGACTTCACATATGAACGCAAGAGTGACATGAATTCGCCCATATGTACGAAACGTTGCGTAGGCTTTCACGTATAATATTTATGCGTTCAATAAATCAGTTTTAGTAAATATTATTCGTATTTTTTGCACAAAAAACGGCTATCGCTGAAGAGTATAAGTTGAAGGTTATTTTACTACCGTTATTTTTGAAGCACCTCACTGAGTTTATGCAGAAATTGATCACTTCTATCTAAAGAAGTGAGCATGCATGAAACATCTTCACCGTTGAAGCGACCGATTATATTCCACTGCCATTTTCCGATTCATCGCGATAAACATAACAGCAAAAAACTTTTCCAATTTTTCCGCTGGTGACTTGCAAAATTCAGTGATCATATCTAAATTTGAGCGTTAAAAAGCTGAGAATTGAAACAGCTTTATAAATGTTGTCAAATTCAATTACATGACTGTAGAGGGCCCAATGAAACACCCTAATAAGTTGTTATGCATTGTATGCTATAGCTAGGTTGATGCACTATGCAATTTTAGTCATACTCCAAGAGGTGCTGTCAGTGGCTTAAATAATGTCAGCCCAGGCTACCAGGATGCATCAACAAGAATGTTACTTCTTAATATCCCTGAATCGACTGAATTCTCTTTATTCCGAATGAAAACTCTAATAACTCCTACATACTATTCCGATTTCCACTGACCGCATGAAATAATCTTTGCTGAAAATTGTTTTGAAGAGTGCATCACACTGGATATCAAAAGAAATTCAGTTGCAACTTTTATGGCGTCTATACGAGTGTCTCACGTAGGGAAGCAGTATTCGAAATCTAACTGGGCATAGCAGTTGTCGTGTGGTGCAGTAATACGCACCAAATTTCATTGCTCTAACTCTAGACTTGAAACTGTCCCAAATTTCTTTTGGATTTATGGGCACACATACAACATGTTGAAACGGGTATAGTGCTGTCATGACGTCCTTTGAACAAAATTCACTGTATGGAAACTTATTAAAAATTCAGATTTTATAGTGCAAACAACAGGGTATGCGAACTGACATAGTGAAGTTTAATTTAGTATGCAAATATGGGTCAACTAAAAAGGTATGCAATATTGGTCAACTATAGGAACTAAAAAGGTTGGTAGTTCTTGCCGATGGTACGCCATGCAGCAGAGTGAAAGGCTGCTTGGGAAAATTGGAGTGGGAGAAAAAGAAAGAGAAACCAGAAGTGAGCATCAGAACGGCACAAAGAGACTCTTGCGTAGAAAGGAGGTGACAAGTAGGTGGACGGAATCGATCCGTTCGTAGAGAGGTGTGCAAGAGGACAGAAAGAAAAGAATGGAAGTAAAACGTTCTACTTTGTTTTATTGAAGGGGAAACAAAATCATTTCAGATGCGACGGAAGATGCTTTGTTCGAATTTTGGTGGACGTCCTTCTCACTTCTGTATATACTTTTGCCATGCATCGACATTGATTACTTTCGCCACTAAATGTGTAGGTACCTATATGTAGAAATGTTTTGAAGGATGCTCGACAGCGGAGTTTATTTTATTCTTAAGAAGTGTTCATAAATATAGCAAAGACAAGTATATAACACAAACAAAACGAGACAAAACTGAACAGAAAAGCCGATGAGTAAATAGGGCTTACCTAACGAACTCAGCATTACTGTTAAATCGCGAACAAAACTGACGATTCTGTTTATTTACGGAACTTTGTATAAAGAATCGGAAGAATGAAGAAAAAATGTTAGAAAACCTCTCTCCGAGGATTTAGAGGAGCTATTTATTTCAACTCAGATTTGCATAGCACTTTGGCGTTGATAATCGCACAAATGAGGAGTAGTTACTGTTGCGCGCATTCGGAAACTGCGAAAACGAGTTATCGCGAAGTGATACCACTATCTACGTATTTATTTGCAAATGATTTGTTTATCTTCCTGATACTTCCAACTCGTGAGGTCTAAAATTAAGGCAGTAGTGTTTCACCGATATGGGTCTACTTCCCATCCTTTTCTTGTGTTGAACTTTATTTTGGATCATCGTATTTTCTGCGAATTATTAACAGTGAGACGTTTTCATGCTTAATTATGCAACATGCTTCTAAAATCTTCTAGATGTCAGAGAAGGCGTCAAGGGCATCATTACGTTATACTACAAAGTGCGATGTTTTGACCCTCCCTGTTTCTTCCTTAGTGTCGAGTGTTACGTACTCTTTGCTATGTACTAATGAAAGCGTCGAACGTCATCGCATTGCTTTATTATGTTCTATCAACCTCTTTGCATAGTATTCGCGATTTCCCCAGAAGCTCAACTCATTCATGCATCACTTTCATATAAAAGAGTACCAAAAATCTCCAAAAACACAAAAAAAAACTTGCGAAAAACTTAGTTTTTCTTACGGAGTGACCTCGCCTTCTATTTGGTCGCGCTACCAATCAGGCATCACTTTGATAAGGGAGGGGACTTACCACAAAACGACCACTATCTGACATGCTAGGATATGCATCCGCTTCCTGCGCAATGTCACCTTAGCTAATTGTGAACCTCTGATGAATGCTCCCCTACTTTCCGAATTCTCTTACGAAGTAGTGCTGTGAGTACCCATGAGCAGTTCTACAAGTTTTGCTGACGAGTACTTGATGCGGAAATCCTTGCGAGAACAAGCGGTGGTAGTAAGTTCACATCTATTCCTCAATCAAAAATCAGCTAAGTCGAATTCCGACCCCTCATCGTAAAATATTCTTCTAAATGCAACCTCCGTCTAACGAGCTGAAGTATGCCCAAGAGTGCTGAAGAGGGATATTTTGCAGTCTTCTAGGAAAGAGGCTTTCCGGCAAACCAAATGATATTCTCGAAACAATTAGAAAAAATGGGACTTCACAGCGATTGAACATCCTAAATATTCAATAAGAATATCCTGGTTACTTGGATTATCCAAACTATATTTCGATTTTCATGCATTGATGTTGAAATGAAGTGGATGTTGTAATATAGTCTACCGGCAAAAATGCCATCGTAAGGATAAAACCGAAAACCTATTCGCGCATACCGATCCCATTCAACCAGCGATGCGCGGCCTAGAATGCACCACACTGGGCGATATCGATTTTGCATTTCGTGTATGGGCGTCACACTCACAGTCATGTGCAAGCTATGCTTGTTTTGTCGCCGACTAGTGTTTGCGACGATGTTTCTTCATTTTGCCACCTTTTTCTATGTCGATATTTCTTTGTTAACGACCCTTTTCTCATATTTATGAATATGGGCAAATTGTTCTGACCGGAATTGTCGTCGCATTTCCTGCTCGTCGTTGGATACCATCAAATCAAAAGAACGGGCGAAAACACGTGGTTTTTGAAGCATTAAAAAGTGCGGGAACATAACGATTGGCAAAACGACCAGTAAAATCACCACATTCCCACTGAAAACTTTTATCTCTTGCAAAAAGAATTTGAAGTATTCGCACTTTCGCTGGCAGAACTGCAGTATTAAATGTTTTCTGCGAAAAGTGCGACGTGGTCCATAGAAAACGTGGGCACGAATCTCCTTTCAGCGGTTGATCCAAACCGCCATTGGATGCTGCGGTGCGTCAGTGTTGCTAAGAACGCTTTGAGAACCACCAGCTGTATTCCTCGTGCTTGCATCATGCACATACTGGATCTTATAGAAAAGACCTTTATTCTGCATTGCTCAAGTATATTGGAATAGCGTGCACTCGTAAGGTCATCTCACACGACTTCTGATATTAGTGTTTAAGAATGCTCTTGGAAGATAGTATCAGCCACCGTATGCCACAAATCTAAATCTAAAAATGTTCGATCTGAAACCTAGATTTAATCCAGGCTTCATTCTTTATTATAAAATTGCACGCAGCTGATAGGAAACTCCCTTCTGAATTTCAAAGAAGTTCGAGCTACCGTTCAGGCTGATCATTACCGTCGTGAATATAAGCACTAGCGGGTTTGAAGATGTTATCCCATCAACAGTGTGCTTTATAGTTTCAAGTTCCATTCACGTGCGTTGGTGGAATGTGCTTCCCTTAAAGTGTGGCTAGTGCATCAATCCTTCCGATTTTTAAGCATCTGCTAAATCACCTCGACCTTCAAGCAGGTGGCAATGATAATAATGGTCAATTCTTTGTTTCGTTAAAGAAAGCGAAACAACAATTTAAACACCCATCGTAGATAACACGAGGTAGTGAAAGCAGTGGTAAAACAAATTGAAAAGGTAATAGAGGATCATAGACGCATAAAACAATATGTAGTGCTGCAGTATCGTAATGAACAGCAACTTATATGACGATAACAGAATGCACATTTATCGAAAAGAAACCCGAATCATAGCAAATGAGCGGTCACTGGACGAATCAGGTGTGATTAAGAGAACGTGGATCTTTAATTTGCAAACGAGCACTGAAAGACTTCCTGCCTGTGCACTATCTTTAGGTAATCCGTTTTACGTACCTTAAAGTCTACGTTGAATGAGCTGGAAACATCTTTGCACGCAGCCAATTGCGCTGTTCAACTGTAAAGGGGCTCATAGAGCTAAATACAGTTTGGATCTATGGAGCAAATATGTAAAAAAAGGCAAAATGAGACACCCCAGATGTAAACCATCAAAACCTTTTATGAAATACTTACCTCGTACTTAAGTGTTCTATCGTCAAATGATTCACAACAAAATATCCTGAGGTTATGGTCATGAGACGTTGGAAAGAACTCCCGAAAATATCATAAGAAACCCCTTTCATTGCTATACTATACACTTTCTGACAGCTAAACTTCGTCTTCATTGGATCGGAATGAGGGTGGAATGAAGCGCTCGACGATCGGACGATGGTAAGCCGCAAACAACTGTCAGCAAAACTCCAAACATTTATACGGAAAATTATTTAAGGAAAACAAAGCAGGAAAATTCAGTGAGTAGTGCAATAACGCAGTTGGAAGCGTATGAGGTGATCGTTGGGACCCGAATTCTGAAAAAATTCACTTCTCCTAAAGAATTAAATCACAACCACTTACAGCTTCATTATGAGTCTCTTATAAGTTCGTGCTGATATAAAATGCAAGCGGCGATGAAGGCAATGTAATTTGTAATCAATACAATATGGGTTACGCGCAATTTCTCCTCATAAACTTTATGTGCTTTCGCAAACAATAAATTTAGTCGACATCGTGTTTCATGCACTCGAAAACGTAATAACTTTCAAAGCAATAACACTCCACTTCATCTGAAAAGCCTTCACAAAGTACGTTGCTTATCTGTGAATTCGCATCTGTCGGCGCTATCATTTTAAGCGATGGTTTGCTCAAGGCGAGGACTGAGGATGCCATATGGAGGGTGCTGATAAACTTTTCCCCGCTTATTATTGTTTAAAAACCTCACGCGTATTGTTTCTCTCGAAAATTTTTTCTACCTCTACATAAAAATTTCTATTTTATGAACAGCATTTAACTGCGTTCGCTTAAAAATATGCAGCAGTGCTTTTCATTTTTCCATACTGTTTATTTCTTAATGATCTGCAATCTGTGGCGCCTTCATAATAAAACCTAATTTCGCTTTCAGGTATTCTCTGCAATAAAATAATGCCCATAAATCGTGCAGCAGCTATCATTTAGAGGTTGCTGCATGCGTTGTTACTTCACTTTGTTCATCTTTCTACCGGTATCGTTATCGCTTCGATGTTTGAAGTGCTCAGCTAGCTCACAGAATTCTTCATGTTACGAGAAGCCATCGCTTCACCGATCACAACACTGCGAATCGCCACACTGTCAGGTGGGTTTCCAATCAATTAGCACATCGGATCGCTTCCTGAACAACAAATTTCCTGAAGAATTTTGGCACATATCTGTTTATTAAAAAACAAATTGGTACCCGAAGTATTACAAGAAGTTCCAAAGCTAATATAGGCATGCCTAACAAGACGCACATGAAATGATCTAGCTAACGTCCTACACTCGGCATGTCGAATATTGGATCACATGTGACTTTTATTTCCGCATTAAATTTGCACAAACATGCGTTAATCTGGTTCTCCACTCTTGTCTGTATCAAATATCTAAACAATACAACATCAAACGTGTGCGATACAGTGAAATTCGGGTGAACTAATATTAAAGGAGATCGACTCAGCGAGGCAAAAGAACTTCAGTTTTTTTTCGAGAGCATGCGCACCCAGCGAAGCACAGTTGGATTAATTAAACAGGTGCCTCTAGACGTGATGGTCGATACAAGAAAGAACTAATTCTTTCACTATAAACTTCCTACTGATGAGAACTTGGATGAGTACTGCACTTACAAAACATGTCTTATTGATATTCTGCTTTCTTTCTAAGTAAGCGCCTCAAAATTTGCATCTGCAAGCCGTTCATTGGCATGTGGATATATCATGTGTGTGTATAGCGAAAAACAAACGCCACAGGATAACATTTCACAGCAATTTTCAAATTGCTCCATCAAATTCCAAAACGTAAATGTGTCTTAAAATTTGTTTGCACTCTATAAATAATTCGATACATTTTGGAAGCAGTCGAACTGCAAAAAGATCTCTTTGTAGATGGTTCAAAGATGAACGTTTCGCCAAGAAATTAAACTTGTTTTTGGTTATTTTATATTATTTGTTGCAAGTCATTATTTCAGATGAGCATCTACGTCGACGAGCTCACTAACTTTTTTCATTTCATCGATAAAAATCAACACTGAAAGTATCGTAGCAATAAGAATCATCTCTCCGACGCTGTGAGCTCATCACTTTTATAGGTGTGGAAGCTGTATTCGGAAATAACTGGGCAAATTTATATGTTCGAAAGAGGCTGTAGTTGGACATGTGCGAGGGGCTGTGTTACTCTTGCAGACATGGAGAATCGCTTCATCAGGTGTGTGTCTTTATTCCATCTTTTTTACCTATTGTATGAGAGAGAGAATATTCATAATATTTCAGCGCATGCGAACTGTGAAAGCTAACGCATACAATTGAGCGGAAAAACAATGAGTTCGGCCCGTTGCTTTGATCCGAAGAAAAAAACAAAGAAAAAACGAAACATTAAATATTCGGCAACATTCCGAAAATGGAGTTTCGTACACAATAATTACACCAAAGTCGTATTTGGCCGTTGAAATAATGCACATGCATTCAGAAACATACCACGATGCAATAAAATGCACTCAGCAATTCAATGGTAGTAATAAAGAAGCCGTGGAATCAAAAGCATAAAATTTCTTCCTGATAAGTATACCATCAATGAGGCGCATATTAATGCTTCATCCAGTTTGCTATTTGGCTGACAACAACGGCTTTGAGCACTAATGATTCAGTTTAACCGACACACTACTGCCAAACGTTTTCTCACTTTGGCGGGATCACGGATGGAGGAGGGATGCACATTACGGCGTCAAAACAAGAAGCTTCTTCCTCCCTTGATGCTCGTAAGATGCCTCAACGTTGAGCAGTGCGGCGTTCCGGATATAACGCAGTAAATGCTGCGCAAGACTGTTGTCAATGCGAAACAAAGCGACCTAAGTAAAAAAAAAAATTATTTCTCTTTTACAGTAAGAGGCAAGCGGTTCACCTCTTCAGTTTTCATTAAACATTACAAGACGAGTTGGAAATACTAATGCGATACTCATCCTCATACCTAGGAATGTTTAGAGATCGCTGCAGAAGAACGAATAACGTCCACTTTTCAAATGCAAAAATATCTTCACAGTGATGGCTCTCAAACGTCAACGGTGCAAGCGACCGCGTGCAGAAGTAGGTAACAGACAATCCCATGTTGCCAGATTCCCAAGGCAAATTATAACCGGGAAGATGATAAGAGTGATCTACAATAGCGGAGCTGTTTTAAGGTGAAGTCACATACACACCATGTATTACATCTGTGGCTTAATACTCAGCTGATTAAGCAGTGAGACGACACAGCTAGATTCATATATGCAGTGCCGTTTCTTTGGGAACTAGGATTTTAAGGAACTCGAGGATTCAGGCAGCATTTAATGAGCCGAAAACGGTTCAGAAGGCAATTTGAGCGATTGGCAGATTAAGGAGGTTGTAGCGCATAGTATTCAGCGTGCACAAAAGTAAAAAAGCAGGCAAAGGGATGTGGTGCTACAAGAAGCACGTGCTCACAAACCTGGTGATACCTTCCATCAGGTACGTGGCTTATGGTTCTGCCTCTTCTAGTAGGCTTTCTTCGTTTCGGCCCCCGCACTGATGAAACTACCGGAATTTTAATTAACACATGTGTGTATTCGTTTATTCCAGGACAAAAATGGTTAAAGCAAATTGCTAGGAGCGTTGTTGCAAAAAGGCCCAGAATTTTCAGCTCGTGCTTATCACGTTTTTTGCGAGTTTCTTCAATGAAAATACATCGCTGCTTTGTTTGAAGATCTGCCACAACCTTGAATAAACACAGCTGCGAAAAAACGTCCATGTTGAAAGCCACCACATATTTCCGATTCAACGGAACGTGAAAGCGGTGTTGATTACAACGACTGGTTCATAGTCGATCGCGATACGAAACATTTTAGCAGTTGAGAGAACCCAAAGTTTTATATCCTCGTACTTTATATGCAGCAGAAAGTGGATTAAGAGTATAGTTGGGCGAATTGCTTCGACGAAGAGGAGAACGACATGAGACAGATGATCAATGAAGCGATTGTTAAGAACTCTCGTTTTGCAATGAAATCGCGACCCAATTTCCAGTGAAGTGTTTATACAGCTTTTTATGACATGTACAGCTGCCTCTTAGGTTTTTACTTTCGTCTTCTAAATCAAACTTTAAGCCATAAGCTCGGCCACATATGCACAAAACTCTAACATAAATTCCGTTATAAAAAATATGGACGGCTGCAATGATATATTAACTATGCCCTCATTGCAGCTGCTCCTCCTGCTGTGAAACTGATAACTGCAACAACGACAACGCTGCCTCAGTGACGTGTGCCTTCCAAGTACTTGGAGCCGTTACACTTTTCACGTCATGTGTCAGGCTGTTCGTTCATTCGACCCTTTAAATTCGTTGCCCATTCGTCGCGAATGAACTCTGCGAAGACGAGAGGGGAATGCGCGCCTTGGCAATTCTCATGGATATAAAAGTGGAAACTGCTATCCATTTCATCTCTATATTAAAATGGCGTTAGATTAGTGACATTTCTACCTCTCCCTGTCGAGTACTTTGGCTAAAAAATCTTCGTTTATTCTATTTTGAAGTACACTTGTGACTTTCTGCTCTGCCATCAGTTCGTTCGCCGGTAATAAATTTTTTTTGTTCATAATATAGCAAACACTTGCACGTCGCTGATTACCCATCCGTTTTAACGAGTAAGCAAACATACTGCCATATGTCTCCGTTTAATGCGCCCATGCACGGCCAAATGCCAGCTCCGTGGAATTGCGCACTCAACAGCTTCGAGCCACTCCCAAAACACATATCTTGCCAGCTGTACCTTAAGTACGCCACCATGCAGCCCGAAATTTAACTGCCTTCATCAGCTCTCACATTTTGACAGCAAGCATATCTTCACAACAAGAACTCCCGAAAACTTGAAACCACAAGTTATCTTAACATACCTTCCTTCATTTCCTTATTTCAGCCTCCCGAAGTGAGAAAATACGCGAATTGTGTAAGCGTAACTAGGACGAGCGAAAAAAATCTGCAACCTAGCAGTATAGCCTCTACGACAAAGTGCTGCCTTTTTATAGCAAACCGTTTCATATTTACGCAGCCATCAACAATGTTTCGATCGGTCTCACATTAGGCGTAGAAACCCAATCAATTACGAGAGAATTTTCGATATCATTCATCGACCATGGACGAAACTAAACTGTGTGCGATTAGAAGACTATCTAACACAAGGTGATCTTCTAGTGCACCCTCGACGATCACCTCGAAGCTTTACAACGGGAGCTAAAACCAGTCAGGAGATGACCTTTTTCTAAGGAAGGCGATGGTTACTTCACTACAGACAAAAAGATTGTCCACTTCCAAAAACGAACAAAGAGCAAAGGGACTGACTTCTCGATCCGTTCCAAGACTTACTGAGGTTATGGAATGGCTTTGAAACAAAGTCGGCGCTTACATCAAAAAACCCAAACAAACGCTACTTGAAATGCACAAAGAATCCAAGCTTGTTTTCCATAAAAACACCCGGGAAGTACTATGCAAGCATGTCACATCTTACCTGACTATCCGTGACCAGGAACTCACAGCGGTCATTGTCCGAATGACAAAAAATGATGCAGCGAAGTTTTTCTTTCAATGCAAATTATGTAGAACAGGTCGAACCTGTGCAAAACGAAAATGTTTATTAACGAAAAGAAGCGAGGTTAATTCTAACCAACGGAGGAGCAATGCCATCAGTATCACAATTCATGAGCAGCCAAAGGCGGTCAACAATAACAACAGCCACAAAAGAAATCAAATAACAGCGCACAGGACATGACAAAATGACCCTGCCAAGCGAAAAGAGTAACCGACCTGACACGAACACAAACGCTTCAATCAAAAAAATTACAACACCATCCCAGTGATCATGCGTTCTCCACTAATAAGCCTTTTCTCCCTCAGCAGACACCCCTAAATACATGCGGATTCTCAGAAGTCTCAGATGGCATGAACTGACCTTTTATTGAGACTTACATTTCTACCTTTCACATCCGACGAATTTTTTTTTCGTTTCCTCTAGCTCATACGTTCCATCTAAAATTTGCGGATAATCCATCTCTACATAAGCTCATCTTTCCCTTTATAAATTCAGAAATGCATGAACTACGAATATGGTACACATAACGTCCTTGCCCAAATAAAAGAGGTTTTCGCTTGAGATACCTTCTCATCTTCGTTCATAGCACTAAACCATTCATTCAGCGCAACCAACAATATATACGGCAATGGGTCTAGAGGACGTGAATTGTGCTATAGCATTCAGCAGGATGAATAACACTTTTATTGAATTGCTTATTGTCTGGTAGATGATCATGTGTCGTGCATTTAAAACCTAATGAATTCACTGCTATAAATTCTAAGTGCTTTATAGCCTCATAATTGAAATGTTAAAGGAAAGAAAGAAGTATAAAGAGACCATGCAAAAGACGACGCATGCGAAGACGAGTTCTATGGCGAGCAAATTAATTCTAGAAACAACAATTCCTGCAACTAAAATTAGACTACAATTCCTGCAACCAAAATTAGACTTGAGAAGGACTTCTTTGCAACATGGCCATACAACCTCTATATCGCTTCCAGAAATCGTAGCACCCCTGGATGAAGTTCGTGGTGTAAGCCAGAAAAAAATTGAAAAACCCATGAATCAGAATTGGCTGCTCTTTTGGAAAACCCCCATCAAAGATCTAAAATGCCGTGCACTTTTCTTCACTACGCCTGTCGCGTATGACAACTGAACGTGTAGAGGCAGAATTGCCCATTAAATTTCAAAAAAGCTCTGAAAAGGGAACATCCGTCAAAATTACCCATTCATAAATCACTGCGACAAAAATGAACAACATGATTCAAGGCTTACTCGTTGTGGTAATGGAATCGGTTGGGAGAAATATATTCGGAATGTTCGACCCATAATAAATCTTGTTGTTCGCTGCAATCGCCTCAATCCTCCGCAATTCCAAGAACTCTCTGCAATATCTGTTGGGCAGATGGTGCTCGTTTACACTGAAGATAGCCTCCACATCAAAGTAACTGACAAACAGATGTTGAAAGTAAACCAACTGTATAGCTTATACAGCGCTACGACAATGAGAAAGATTTTCTGGACGGCTAAATACCTGAAACGCTTTCAGGTCGCAATACTTAGGACAAACTGCTGCGCCTTTCTTCTCTCCCCCATCTTCCACGGCATCTAAACATTAACAGTATGAGGCTAATCCGGAATTACTAACGTGAATGAGTGCAGGATGACGGATTTTGCTCATACACGCGCGAGCTGCCTTCCTTCGGAAATCAGCATCGGAATTTACAATAAAAAGAATAAGGCGAAGTATATTGTTACCACATCTCAATAAAAGAATGACTACCCTTGAAAGGCAGTATGCTGACTGGTGACATAAAGGTTTACAGGTAGATTTTTTAATTAATCAGCGCTATTTCTGGCTTAAGAATCATAGACACCGCACTTCAAGCTCTTAAGTTACAAGTCTAGCTAATCAACCGATAGACTGTCAGTGCTGCATCTCTGTATAAGTAGTAATTCCGGACCAGCACATTGCAACAAGCGAATTTCAGATCTCAACATTAAGGTTTTCGTTTTAAGAAAGATAAATTGGCGCAACTTAGTGTATATTAACGAGCAGTTTTTCTCGGATCAAAGACTATACCAAACGAATTTCATGTTCCTAGACTTCCTAAAAGACGTCGAAAAAACTCTTAGCTTTCAAGTCACAAGCTGATGAAAGTGAACTTAAGCATGAGGCCTCCTGGGGCTAAAGATTGTGTCCACCAAACTTCATGCCTTTAGACTTCCTGCATGTTGCTACAGAAACATAACCAAAGGAATATACGAAGGTACATTGAGGCAGATCGAGGCGACAATGCGTTCCACATTGTGATCTGTGGATTCTCAAGAATGAGGAGATCTTAGCTGGAAAAACAAATATGCATGTTGGCGAAAATTAGTATCAGCATATTAACAGTGGAATGCAGAAGACTGACAATACAAGGAGAAGGAATGTGACGAGGACGACAAGGAATTAAGGAATAACTAAGGCTGCACACACATTTCAGTGTTTTTGCGGCGTTAGGGTTGCAAGGTGCATGGATGAGCAAAATCAAAACCGTCACAACAAACTGTTATGGATATTGATGGAACCCTTCATTGTTTCCAGGTCGTTTTACTTTGTTCCAAACTCATACTGGATAAAAAACTAAGGTTTTCACAACCAAAAAAAACTGCGAGTCAACGTTTCCCGATAGTTTAACAGGCGCTCCGTATTCACGATACAATTTGCTGGATGGCACGCAATGTTGGCTAGGACTCATCTCTGCTTCTTAATAGCCCATCTCGCAGAAAGGTGAATTTTTAAAGATATTCATTGACCGTATCAAGCGACGAACGAGTGACGTAATTAGGACAGCGGCAACATACAATATATCAAACATAAAGAAAGCGCGACGCAGCCATATGACAGCGAAAAAGGGAAGACTTCTTCATCCACAAAATTGCGACGTCAAAGCACCCACTTCTAGTTTCCGTAACGTCTCGAAGGCTCCCAGTGTTCACAAATCTGAGAATGCGTGTATTAAGCGGAATATTGAAAGTTCCAGCATGGATTCCAGCATTTCTCCGAAGGAGCATATTGGAGATGTTTTTTTCATCGGCATTTTGTTAATGGTGCTAGTATTCTTAGGTAAATCGCCTTCTTCGATGAAAGGAGAATTAGAAACTGCAACATCTCCTAGGACGGCAAAAATGCGTACCAGAGAGAGCCTTATATCGAACCTAACTGCCGTATGTTCTCTTAGATGCAGTTCCATGTTAAGCTATGTTGCACATCGTAAAATTCTCTTATAAAATGGAAGGAACCTTCACCTTAGACTTAAGCATGGGAGTTCTATTTTGTAGAAATTTTTGAATGTAATACACACGTGGCTGCTTGAGGCCATTTCCGCTCGCAATATATTTCGCGTTTCCCTTTTTCGTGCTATATATCTAACAAAAAGAAGAGAAGCAACGGGAGAACGTCATATATATATATAAAAGTACGCAAAAATCAATCTTTGATATCATATAGCTGTGTCGGAAATGTGGCTTTCGATATAATCTGCACTTCTTAAAAGAAAGTTCTCTCTTTTGAAGAAACACACTCCTCCTCATTAGTCAAGTCCGGTTAAGTGAAAGCATTTGCACTTATCCGTAATATGCAATAAGCCACTTATTAATTTTAAATGTAAATACCCGATGTGCGGTTCAAAAACAAAAGAAGAATTACAAAACGATACTGGTTTAACAAAATTAAAAAAAAAATGAAATGAAAAAAAAACCGGCAGGAAAAACGTAAACCTATTTCGATCCAGGCCGGAAAAAGAGCAAAAAGGAGGGAAAGAAAAGGAGATTCGTAAAAACTAGATGGGTAGAAAGGTTGTGCAACAATAGAAAAATGCAAGCGATGAGAACAACAACGCAGTGGGAACATGAGACCACACTTTCCTATCACAACTACTTGTAAATTTTCGCTCCAACGACATACTCAAAACCGAACTTTTTCTTGAATCACTGCCTATGAAGTACTGCGGACAAAACTGCTTTACAATGTTTTAGATGGGTCAAGTTGACGCAAAGCGATTTTTTTCATAAATTTGTGTATGGAAGGAGCACATGGCTATGAAACGTATTATGGGTATCAAGAAAATTTCCCTCTTGCGACCTCGTGTCTCTTCTATGCAGTAGTGCGCTAAAGACGTAATTAATTCCCAGTTACTGTACGATACAGGACAAGAAATAAATGCCAATCACTAAGAGGGCAGATAAGAGATGTGCGACTTAATAGACATGCACCCAAAATTTTTAGGCTACACTCTTCCGTAGCACTCACCTGGCAATTTGGACCTGCAATGTGAGATTCGACTTTTCTCCTTTTGAAGTATTTCGGCTAACTGGATACTACAGAAAAGCCCCAGTAAATACTGACTTCTCAGAGCCGACCACATCCCCGAAAACCAAAGGCGCTAACAAGTAAACGATGTGAGGCTCCGGAAGTCCCAAACTGTAGAGCGGTGCAACCAAATCCAGATGAAAAGATACATCATACGAATATTTTCCGAACAATGACATAATTCAAAGATTGGACATCAAGATGACAGTTGAGAGAAGTGAGCATAATAAGCAGAAGCGAAAAGCATACTTTGTGAGCAGCAGTTTATTTCCTTCAGCCTGCTTCTTCTTGGAATAAAATTCCGCATCTGCTCTCGCTATTTCACGCGCCATGTGACTTTCGTCTAAACTGAAGATTTTTAAAGGGGGTTTCGAATGCAACTGTTTTGGAAAGAATGCACATTGTACGCTTTACATATAAGAACCGTGATGAAAACCTGCGAAGACATAAAACCCGTCCTTCTTCCACTTCCTTTCGATGCAAAGCAAATTTATTAAAAGTCCTCAGAAGCCAAAGAGACCTTAAAAACTATAACCACGGACTCTTAACCCTCTGCATTAAATACATAACCAGCTGCAGACGATGGCGAATATTTTAACAAAGCCACTATTCACTTCAATAAAGAGACGTTAAACTGCACTCAAATATGCAAATAAAATCTAATCAAGATCAGCTCCTCGCAAATGCTGAGCGTATTTGACTCTTTCCATCAAGTTATCTGATAAAAATGAAACACCCCATAACATAAGAAATCCCACAGATATTTTTGCGCACCTGAAACAGTCGAAAGTCCCCACTTAAAATGGAACCGACAAGATAAAGGGGAGCAAAAAGTGCCAAGAGGAAGTGGTGTTGACCTCAGCAGAAAAATGCTCATTAACCATTTTCCTATCCTGTTCCCTCTCCATCTTTCCCATAAGCTTTTCCAAAAAGCAAAATGAAAATTTCGAAGCAACCTGATGATTCAGCAATATTTATACGCGTTCCATAGCCGAATTTTGCGAAATGCGTCTAAAGCTTATGAAATAACTGAAGAAATATTCGGTCGGACTGTTAAAGCTAAGATTCTGCCACCCGAATATATTTTAAATCATTCGATGCTGTGCAAGGACGAAGCATGAAGAAGAGAACAGTGCGAAAAAGAGAGTCCGCCTTGGCGGTAATGGGATTTGATGAAGCAGTGGACGAGGACGAGATTCTCTCTTCGAAGGGAGGAGAGGAAACTCTGGCATCGTTTGTGATGAGATAATATGAAGTAATTGTTCATCGAACAGAAACTAAGAATGTGAATGTGTAGAGATGACGCGATATGGGTTTATTAAAACCCCGTATGATCCGGATTCAATCGAGCCACCATTCCGCCAATTTTAAATAAACATAAACTACAAGTCTTCGAGCGTCTTTAATCAGCACTAATTCATTTCAACAAGATGATGAAATGCGGCAAAATTGGGAATATTAGATCATTCTAATGCTGCGATTAGACAGATTAAATGTCATTGCAACAGCTTCTATCTTTCGCGAGCTGAAATAGCCGGACAGAAGAACTCAAATGTGAGGAAAATAACGCCATCAGAATCCGCTCCTGTCAATCTCCAAAAAGATGTTTGTTGCCTACATAAAAAAACAGGTTTTCCATTAAACTGAATGATTTATTACGGCAGTTCTGCTAAAAAGAAGAAAAAACGATAGCACTCCTAGAAACGATAAAAGACTGACGGAATGTACTATCACGATTCCCCATCATATGCAGTCGCCTCCGGTAACTTTTTCAAGGGTACCGAGTTAAAAAAAAACACACATAAACAAAGAAATTGAGTGAGATCAAGCTGAATAAAACTGCCGACGACGGATGGCGGAAAAAAAAGGAAAATGCACAAGACGCATTGGAAAATCAACCTTCAAGCTGAGAGATCCTTTTCTGTGCTTCTTTCTCAGCGATGTGTTGCTCATAATGGATTGCTGCCACCTGAGCAGCTTTTTCAGCTTCTGAAAACGGCGTTACGTTGTTATGAAAGAGATGTTCTATTATCAGCCGCATTTCAATAAACTGAGGACGCCGAAAAATGCGTCACAGGGTGATGCTGATTACATATTTCACGCACACCCTGCTAGCACGCCCGAACACTGTACCATTAATGCATCAACTTCATTAATTTCATTACGCTTCTTTCACGGAATCTCGAGGCTATTTGACTCGAGATTAATTTGACTTTTAAAGATCAACTGGGGATCGTTTAAACTGTTCGAGGAAGAGCAGCGATTATGACTCATGATTCATATCCAGAAAATTTTCAACATTTCTAACGATTACAATCACCTCTTCCCAAACTGTTCTATGGGAAAAACAATTGCGCGATTATAAGTTCCTCACGATTCTGGAAGAAATACGAACGAAAGAAGTTGGGAAAAGTATTTTTCTTGAACGAGCCACATCTGCAGCTAGAGTTTTGGCAGATACGCATTTACAGCAGTATGCATGCACACGCTCACGAATTATGTGTACTACATATATATAATAAATTCTGCTATAAGCATTTTGCAGAAAAAGCTGATTCTTCTAAGCAGAGCAGTAGCGGAATTAGGGAAATTAGGGAAATAACAGCGTGAGAAATGGGTTACGAACCAAAACTAGGAAAAAGAATACTGTTCGAGAAAAGAATAATATTAAATCAGTCAGCTCAATTAAAATCTAAATTTCTCTTTTAAAAGAGAGAGAAATAACGCACCAATGACGGCCTTTTTGCGTTCGGTCTCAGCCTCCTTTTCGACCACTCGTTGATGCTGTGTGGCCACAAGGAGCTTTGTTTTTTCTGCTTCCCTGAAACAAATATAAAAAGTCAACAAATAATCATTCACTGAGAATAAACGAACGGTACCACTCACTATTTGCTGAATGACCGTCGATGCAAAAGAAGCAGGACATTTCCTTGTAAATGCAAAACCTTTTCCCATGTTTACACCCGCGGATTCAGTAGATACATACCGCTCTATATCCATCCTATGGTTACGCTATGCAAGCTGCATAGCTACTGGACCCTTCATACCTGATGTTACGAACATATTTCCTGTTATAGAAACGTGCCACGAACTGCTCGCGCAAAAAGTCGTTTCTACATATATTTCGTGGCGTGAAATACACACAGAAAATTACATGTCACGCACCTCTTTCAACTAGAACCACCTTACAAAAATAACATACAATACATTCGAGGAGTCCGTCGCGGAAACAGTCAGTGGACGGACAGAAATACCGTAAGTGTTAGAAACGGAAAAGAAGTTATCGATGAACTTGTTGCAGACATATGCAACATAGGGACAAAGCTATAAATATATATAAATACATGTATATTTATGTGCAGCAGTGCCCCTTTGCTGCATATACCTACAACACAAATATATCATGACACGCACTCGTATACATACGCAACAGATATTTATGAGCATGCATGCAGACGCATAAATTAAAATTTCCAAGCTAAATTTCAAGTGTTTTCAGATTTTCGAGCCAATTCACCACTAATAATGTGTTCGAAAAGCTTCTTCTACACGTGTTCAATCCCACTCATCGCTGCCGCATTCCAGTGTCTCGTTGACAACAGTCCACCGAAGTGTTAAGTGCGCATTAACTAAGCAAATAAAGCTCCAGAAGATAGTGGTCGACAACGTAATTATCAAATCATTAATGTAATTCGCTCCATTTATCCTTGTATCCTATTGATTACATCATCGAAAACCATTTAGCGTTCACACAGAGTTGTGGTGAAATACACAAATAGTAAGTTACGGAAGAAAAAGTGAAAACAGTGATGCGACGTATACATACATTTGCTCGTAGTTCTGGCGAATCGACTCCGGTATTTTTGGTTTCGTAACACGAACGGCTTGTACAAACAAACCGGGAGCCATTTTCGTGAGATCTTCCTGGAGTGCCGTTTTCAGATTCTCATCAATCTGATCTGAATATCGAAAACAAATGCAGCATGCCCTCATCGACCGACGAATACGTGTACAGTCTCCATCTCTCCCAAAAATGATCTATGACAGTACCAGTGCAAGAGACAGCCGCAGTGAATACTACCGCAGCAGAGATGATCGCAACACTCGAAACATCCCAAAAACCACAAGTACTCACTCAGAAATTTTCAAGAATTTAGAAAGGACTGTACAAAAGGACTGCTCAGGAGAATAGCAATAGGCGGACGACTGTGAGCTTCAAGAAGTAGCTGAAGGTGGATAAGTCTTTCATGGTTCACCGATTACTTCGAACCTGGGCTTAAATTTTCCTCGCGGGAGACAACGATATATCTGCCGCAGTGGCAAAACAGACAGCGCCTGATCCGTTCGTCTCTCCCTTCACTCTCCAGCATACGCCCACGTACGCTAAGTGCTTTTAGGAAAACTCCTTTCGAGGGTTTTCCCCTCTCTCCTCAGTAGCAGCTTTGCAGTATACAACATAGGCACCAACCAAACAAGTCGATGTAGACCTCCTGAAGAGTGTGGCTGCTGCAGAACTGATTAACCTCGTGGTGAACTTTATTAAAAATAAGCGGTCTGTCGTAATCCACTGTGTAGTTCTTCACAATATCGTACACTAAAATAGCGTGCAGTGAGCTCATTAACCTGCAATTTTTTACTATGTTGTTTACCATCGTTTGCTGCTACATTGCAGGGAGACTCAACGTTCATCGCTTGCGCTTCCAATGAAAAAAAAGACAGGACGCAACATACCGCTGGATGATGAGAGGATATTGACAACCTCAATGCGATCGAAGTATATCATTACACCACCACTGAAAAACAGTTGATATAAAAGAGGCGTGCAAAAAGCATTTAACGAAACCGGTGGATTCAATGTGAACTATGATCAGCTGAAGGATCTTTCTAAGTGCTTGATTCCGAAATAAACTTTGCGATATCCTCCCATTAAGAAAGAAAGAGAATAGGATTCTCCGATATTCTTCGCCTATGACTTTTGTCCAATAAGTGATATCAGTTTCCAGGTACTTTACCCTCCACCGTCCTCAGCCTGATCTAGAAGTTGTTTTCCGTACTACCGTATGCTTGCAGATGTACATGCTGTCGTTAGTGACAACAGCCAGCAGAAATTAAAAAACAACAAAGGGGAGCAAAGCAACAGATGATGACAGGAAGCGAATGAAGCGAAAACCTCGTGCCGCATGGAACGTTTTTGGCCTCATCTGTCTGCAGTGTTACTTGCACCGATTTATACGTGGTGAACAACGGGAACATTAAATGATAGCCAGGTTGGCTTACACGGCTCAACAATGCTCCACCCTGAAAGTAGCAACACAATGCTTGAAATATTTTAAAAACCATCGCTGTTAAAGAACACTAAGTCAGTTCAAATCAATTATCCATGGGTAAATTAAACGAAGCACGCAGAGCCGCGAAAGTTTGCGTTAGAATGTATAAAACGAAGCCCCTAGCCGTCCGAACTTCTCTCGCAGCCAACCAAAGAAAAACTTATCAGCTAGCGCCACAAAGATGAGCATTAACAGCGAAAATGTAAGGCACTTAGTGAGTAAAGAGACGGATCCGAGGACCTAAACACGTCCACAGCTGTTTATTTTACTGACGTCCCACTGCAGTTTATTTTACTGACTTCGCGATTTAATTCCATAAGACGTCACTCCTCCTAAAATGTTCAAAATGAGTGCAGGTATGCGAGGGTGTGAGGCAATCAAATGGAGAGTGAAAACGGATTCTTCGGGAAGCCACTGTATCATAAGCTAACAGGTGAGCACTTCTGTACGACGAGCTGTAACAAATAACTAAGATGCGCGCAAGGTCATTACATACAAAGTCCTAACAACGCATCCCCACGAAAGCAGAAACCTTTATCGTGCAAAATGGCAACATTTATCGCGTGGAGATTACAGAACGAAAGCACTGCCTCGAAACTGACTAAAATGATGCGCAATTCGCAACCAACCATCAAAACAGCTGCACGGTTGGAAGTAAAAAATATCCTATGATCAAAATGGTGGTGTAACCCCGGCCCATTGTGGTGTTTTGAGGAATAACTCAAAATAATATTGAGATCTACTCTCTACCCTTCGAATAATCGAAATTCCAGCTTCTGCTACACTCCGCGTTTTTCGTTGCTATGTCTCTCATGCCGATCACATCCATTTATCTACAATGCGCAAAATTTCCATATCGTTCGGTTTTAGTCGGAAATCGAGAATAACAGCATCCGGATAAAAAATAAGTTTCGTTTGTCGATTTCGACGTGGACGTAAGCATCTAGGAAGCTTTACTTTATCAGTGATTTCATTGCAGCTACGAGCGATCATTATTTTTCATTTCTGTGCACTGCTCCAAGTATACCCTATAAGGTGGACGAGCAAAATTAATAGGTCCACTTCATCTCTCCAAACATTTCTGGTTTATATGCTTACAACGCAATGCGCAGCCCTGTTTAAATGCTCCAAAGATAAAACAATTTAAGTTCGTTCTTGTTGCAAAAAAGGTTTGCATCCAAAACCGCATTTGAGACGACGAAATCCTTCATACTCCTTAAATACCGTTCGTTTTTGAGTTCAGTCGCAGTACAACCTAACAATACATAGGTGGCTTACATTGAAAATCTCTTCCGTGAAGCAATAATTTTAACATTCACTTTGAAAACAACATCAGCCATCCTCAGCAAACAGCATATGAAATAAATCCATTATTAACGATGAAAAATAAAAAATCTGCAGCAAATTTCTATGACTCTTTCATCCACTGTATCATCTTGCAATACCCAGAGGGTAGGAAGGCAGTAGGGTGCCGAAGTAGGAGCAGAATGTGTAAGCACCATAAAGCCTTCACCGTCTATTGGAAAGACTTACTGCGAACGCTGATCTCATGATACCACGAACAAACTGAAGCCTCTAGAAAATGTTTTCGAATGCCACAATCACCGCTTCATTTTGATCCTAGCGAAGCCAGCAAAGACCACTGGTTTATGAAGTCGGTTTATTGTTGAATATGCACTGGAGCGAGGAGGTGGATATCAGGAAAGCCCAAGCAAAGATGAGCGCCGGTGCACTGCGAAGTGCTCTTATCATTTCCACCTACTTAAGCGAAGCATCACACTCATTCGGAAGGAAACTAAATCGATTTGAGCAGAGCAGCTGCAAAAAGCCGCATCCTGTTTCTAAGCTTCAATTTCTTCCATGCTTCTCCAAATTCCCCAGTATTTCTTTTCTGCAACCATATCTGCGGGGAAGCAATTCAGAGCCCTCGGCGACAATGTGTTCTACAGATATAGCTCACTTCCGGACGTTCACAACTTGTTTCTAGACATCAGCTATGGTAGTACTTTCCAGCTACTGTCTGACATCGAAGAGAATAAGAGAGAGGGAGGAGGGCTAAGGCAGGAAGACAGTATTTGTGTACTGTTGTGTTCGTGTGCACGTGTAAAGAACATTCATGTTCAGCCCACCTGCAACAGATATTCGAACAGAAGCTGTACACCACTGAAACAAAAGTGAAGGAAACTAGTGAACGAGAAAAGGTGCAAGAAACCTGCCCTGTAGTAAACTCCGACGTGTCCTTCCTCTATATGATGAAGCGAGCAGGCCATAAGCAGTGCAAAAGCTCCTGTCAGACTAGCGACAATCCAAGGCGATATCATCTATAAAAATGTGTCACTTAAGCACAGCGGTAAACAGCAATGTTTTAGCTAGGCTGAACAACTAAAGCTTGTCGAGCGACCAATTCCTTCAAATGATTTCGGGGCTGTTTAAGGTGACTCAATAACCGGACGGAAAAAAGCGTTGCTGCAGTGCCTTTCGAGAATGAAAACAAAAGACGATCATGCAATAATTGCTATCCTCGCAACTAAGTTTCCTTCTCGGTAAGGCCGCCTTACAGGCCCCAATGAAAATTCTTAATGATAAATCCAATTTCCAAGATCCCATTACTGCCGACGATCCAATACAACCTAGAACAAGTGCAAAAAGCTAAGTAGTATGGCACCTGCAGCTTATTTCCTGCAGCAGAACAAAGTTTCCACTATGACCTCCTCCGACACGGGATGGTGCACTTTCCTAACCAGCTAAACAAGGGGTTTCTTTAACCTATGATTACAATAAACCTCAATGATGCTAGAGACCGTTCCAAAAATACAAGCACAGCAGTACTCGCACGCAGCAACAAAAGAACCAGAGTAAAAGTAGCTTGACGACTTTCGTAACTGCACAGAGATTTGCCCGAAAACAACGAAAAGCAGCGGTCGAAATTTGCTTCAGAGCGCCAGACCACGAACCACGCGCGCAAATTGAAACGTAGAGAAACCGCGCGCCCGTGCTTAGTAAGCGACGCGGCCCTGCTAACTAAGAGATGCAATCGTCGAAACGGATCAGGTAGGCCGCGAATATTCCATTGAAGTAGAGGACCGTGGAACTATTCCGGCCACTCAAAGATCAGCGCCGTGAAAAAAGGTGAGTAGGCCAAGTCCACGGTACCACAACCACTCATCATATAGGTCCGACGGCAGCACACGTGTTCGTTTCGAAACTTGGCGACAGAAATTGCGAAACCACGAATGCGGGCTATAACGGCTAGAGTAAAACGTGTGCTTCCGCATTCCACTCATTTGACATCTAGTTGCGGGACCGACTGGTCGCGCACATGTGATGCGAAATCTCCGTCTCTTTTACCTCGACTGAAGCGGAATGAAATTGCGACCGCTGCAGAACGCATGCAGACTTCTTAGCGCGTGAACCGCCCATAATTCGTTTCGAATGGGTGGCTCAGCGAAAAAGTAAAGTATTGCCTATATGATATTCACAAAGCTTCGTTGCTCTAGCATCAGCACTTCCAGAGTTGCAACTCTCAGATAGGTTGGCGTGCGGACAAACAAACACGTAAGGCAGCAAAGAGTCCACGTGATTTTCGAGAATAAGTAAGAAAACTGTGAAGAAACAAGGAATACTCAAAACCTCAGGGGCTTAGATATCAAAGAGTCGAAGTCGTCAGTGTGAAACTTGCGAAATCTGATGTCAGATATCTGTCTCTCGGTGGATGTGACATTATAGTTAGTGACAGACCTGTTCGTGATGAGGAATGACACGTTGAGGACGTGTGTAGGGCCTTTCGATCTGTGAAAGATTGTAATTGATGTCTAGTCGCCTATATGGTCTCTAGTGTAGATTTACACTGCCGCAGGAATTCTTTCGGACCCGTGAATTTTTTAAATGTTTCACGGCAAAAATACTCCCACAGTTACGCTGTATATACAAAAGCCATCCTCCTCGTTATAACGGCATTTCAGTACTCGTTTGGGACTGAGTCTCCTTCGTTTTGAGTGGAAGAGCGGTATCGCGCTGAGGCAGTTTTAGCAACTTCTGCGCGACACGGCAGGCGGCTTTGATGTCGCTGATCTTGTTGTTAACAAAATCTTATTCCATTGCCTAATAACTAGTATTACATTCTTAAGTTTCCTGGCGATGACCATAGTTTTAATGTCACTACCGTCTTTAATGATTCTAAATGTAGTTGCAGGGTACCGTGAGGAGATCTATGTGGAGGCACCATAAACTAAGGCTGAAAGAATGGTTCTTCCAAGTTCAACCCACTCGATGATCTACCAGACAATTTAAAGAAAACGTTGTCTTAAATGTGTAGCACATATGTTTCTCATAGGATAACAGTATGCAGTTCAAAGACCATTAGGTTTTACTACATTTGGGGTTCACGACTCTTTCAGGTATGTAGTTCGTGTGTTGAGGTTGCGAAAAACAATATCTTTAGACAGTCAAACAAATGACGGGACGTACTAAGGATACTGGAAGAATAGGCACTTCTGCACATCAAGCAGTTTTAGAAGTTACGAGCAAGTAACAAATACACAGAAATTGTCTTTGTGTTTTGATTGATCTCTCCGTTTCCACAAGCTTTCTAAAAAAATCGGTTTGTCAGCAATCGAATAGGGAGCGAACGGTGTGAAATGCAAACTTTGTTTTTCTGGCTTCAAATACCTTCAGTTTCCTTCTCAGCTAACGAATCAGCTTGAAATATGGTACAGGAGATCGCTGCATGATATAAAATATATCCACCCAATTCTGATTCAATGGTTCCGGAATTAAATTGTTGCACCGACAAGCAGAGGCTAGATATGCATTCGCAGAAGCGTCGTCACCATGACACGTTGCCGGAAAATAAAGTTCTAAGACACTTAAGAGAGCAAACGCTTAAAGGTGCAGTGACTTTATTGAATGTAGTGACTTGATTTCGGGAACTGTGGGGAAACGATGATCGTGTCGAATCTCAGAAATGACAAGCTTCCCTCCCAAAGGATGTCAAGGAACTTCAGAAAAATTGAATAACTTTTTCACATTAGTACAGTACGATCAGATTTGATAAAACAAATGCCTACGGTTGCTCAGTGAACGTAAATTGGAGCCTCGCATCTGACGAACTGAAAAGATTGCGCATACGCAATTTGAACACAATCAAATTGGAAGCATTATCATGTGATCCATTCCCCTCTCCCCTGAGCCACTAGGCGCGTGAACTATATAGCCAACAGGCATAGTAAAAATGTTGTGCGTTGGAGTGCCTCCGATCCTAGCATAGAAACAATGCTCGAAGTCTGGACAACGGCCTGAGCACCCAACCATGGAGTCCTTAAAGGGCGGAATACCTTCGGAGGTGCAAGAAGTGCGTGTTAGTATGCCACACACAGCGTTGAAGGACCTAGGTGCATCATCATCTGAATGATGGAAGCAGGGTTGAAAGTCCTCCAATGAGGATAGCTCATGGCAATGAAATGATTCTCGGTGCTTTTGGTGCTACAACGCTGCCGCATAAACTCGGCGATTCCGATAATGCTGCACCCGCGAACGCACTTCTCGGAAGAGCCCCATAGCTGGACACCAAACCCCTGCTCCACATCACTTCGTGATAGCCAGGCCAGTTCGAAGTCTAGTGATGCTCTTGCTCACACTTGGCCCCTTGCAACGGAACTAATAAATTTATTCCTCAGTACCTATGCTTTGAACAAATTTCGGATGGAAACACAATGGCCTTGCGAACAGCCCTTGCACGTTCAGTAGTTTTACTTCAGCAATGAACAATAGTCATATGAGACATTTGTGCTTCGTTGTCCACACAACGGGTGACATGCATATAATGGTTGTGATGTCTTATTGATATTCGAACTGTGCCCATCATTTGTCGCTTCATGTTTCGAGCTATTTGACGCTTTCTGATCCTGAAGGAACGCTACAAAAACGGTCGTTAGAAGTTTCCCATTTTAACGAATTAGCTAATTAATTAATTAAAATATGCCAATTAAAATGTCCTGCTTCACAATGTGCGCTGCCATCTCCAGCAGCTTCCGTTTACCTCCAATGTGCACTGCCATCTCCAGCAGCTTCCGTTTACCTCCAGTGTGCGCTTTATAAACTAGAAACAACTCGCGGAGATTCACGAGTTCACGCACTCATCTTTCCCAGCAAATGAACAATAAAAACAAGGATTAACTAGTTTCACTGATAAATCACAACAAGAAACAAGTGCTGCAAACACAGCTTAAAAACGACATCGAAGAACGAATTCCTTCGTAGGAAATTTCAAGGAAACGTTGCTTTGCAAGCCAGCCGATATATCTACGCTTACACTAACACGACACTGCATTTTAGTAGCAAACAATAAAATTTCTGGGACAGTACTCCTTGGAAACTTGAGACAGTGAGCTTGTAACTTATTGAGCAAACAAAATCTAGTTCATACACAGAAATCAAGCAAAGTGGATATTCTATTCCGCTTATTCGAAAAGGTCGGCTGGCAGATCTTTAGCCCACGGATATGAAGCTTGCGTTCCTTTGTGTTGAACTGAAACCGCGGCAATGCACGATGCCCGTCGTACTTGCTCTTCCAATGAAAGTTCCGGTTTAGTGACAATAAAATAGGCAAGAGCGCCGCAGAAACTGTCGCCAGCCCCCTGCAGAAAAAAAAAGAAAATGGGTACAGAGTTCTACTATGCCACGTAGCTTACATCTTCGATTTACATAACCCCTCTTTGACATGCCCAGCATCTTCTCTCATCCCATCGGGTTCTAAATGATGGAAAGCAGAGACGAGTAATTTCTCCTTTCAATCACAAATCCCTTGTCCTAATCATCCAAAATAATTACACCCCTAACCCAACCATGACATCTGGCCTTCCCAAAACCTTATGTTTTGTGGGCTCTAAATATTCTCAGTAAACTCAATTCAGAGCATGAGGAAAAATACATGCAGCATTTATCAGGCGAACTGGAAGGTCTCAATTCGCCCAACAGGGAGCAAATTTCTAGGCGGTCTGCTGCATTATGTGGTGATATGACGGGAAAGTGAATGGTGGCGGAAAAGAGAAAGAGACGTTCAATGTCTTTATCATTGTGCTGCTCTGCTGTGTCAGCCCCAGTTCCAAAAAGCACGTCGCATACTTCGGTGGCAGGAGAAAAAACTTTCAAAACTCTTTTTGTGTTTCACTTATTATGATCCCACCTTCTTTTGTCGCAATAACACCTATTTTTGAGTATTACTCGTCCATCAAAACCATAATGTTTATGATTCTTATCTGATCATAGACCGGTTACAGATATCAAACTTTTCGCACTCACTCCCATCATGCGGCGAAACAAATAAATTGAAGTTCATATATTCCCTTTCTTTTCCACAGATATTTCACAAAAATAACGTTGGTGCCTGATACGAAGTACCCAAATTACGAGACTTCAATCGTGGTCGACATGCTAAGACCACAATTCCCACAAAAACGCCAGTGAATTTGGAATTTTTAACGAGTTCCTAGACTATTGGTTAGACGTGTTCTTTTTTTATCGAAGAACGGCTGAATATAACGTGCGGAAAAACGCAACGAGAAACAAACAAGTTGAACATAAGAATCTAACTTCTGTTAAAAAAAAGGGTCGTCTATGAACGAAAAAGTTGTGTAGCATGAATTATATTTTCCAGTTGTTTTCAACTATAAAGCACAACTTACTGTAGTATCAACAGCCTTAACGGGACGAGTTTCGACATGCTTCAGGATGCCATCCTTCGTAGCAATTACGGAGCCGTTTTTTCCAAGTGTTGCGATAACGGCAGATGGACCAAAAGACAACAACGATTGCGCAGCCTTCAAAGCGTCTTCTACTGTCTCAGCACTCATTCCTGACGCGAATTCCGTCTGAAATATTCAGATTTTCTTTGCCCTCATAACAGAAACCGCAAAGTATTCGAAATCATAACGAATCCTCGTGACGGGATTCAAAAACTGCCCTATTAAAGACTAGACCATAACGATGAAGAATTCAACCATCTTCATTTGGTCGGGAAAAAGGAATCATCGCAAAAAATACTAGGTGTAGGGGATATCTTCTTTCCGTGGAGAAATATGTTCATCAAGTGTCTCAAAAGTAAAAGTAAGGCGATCAAAGAGACTGTAAGCCTCAGAATATTTGCTCAAGCGACCACGGCATACTGATGATTCGAATGAACCGACCTCATTCTCGTTTGTGCAAAGAATATCGACATATTTCAGAATAGATTTGTCAAAGGTCGGTTCGGCAGGGGCAAAATTAAAGAACGTACGCACTGAAATTATAAACATTTTTGAAAAATACCTTCATATCGACAACGTAATTATCGAAAAGTTTCAATAGTGAAATCGGTACAAACAGTATAACGGAGCAGTATTTACGCATACCCTAGTTAGTGTATATAAGACGCAAAAAATACGCTTTCCACTTCCGTTTTTTAATCCACGTATAGAACTTGAACCAGCTGAATACTCTTATATTTTACGATCCGAACTAAAGAACAGCGATGTTTCTTGAAAAAGCAACTCTAGCCGAATGACTTATATACGACTGATTATAGAAAACACAGATGCTTATGTTCGCTCTCGTCCCTAGTTCGAACGTTTCAACGTATCGCAACTTATGAAAAAGCGGACCTCTTTTTGCTCACTTCAATCCGAGATGAAATATAAACAATAAATGAGTCGTCAAACCGTTGTTCCTTTTAGCGACCTCAAGAGCCTTTCTTAGTGCGTCGACCTTGATCTCATATTGGCACAAGAAAATTTTCGCCTTAGCAATTACGCTTTCAAGCTCTTCCGCACGAGCTTCCGACAATTCAAGATTTGCGCCCAAAGTCACCACAATAGAGTTCTCTCCTGTGAGTTGCAGAATAAATTCTCGATGGAACTTTTGCCAATGTCAAAAACAAGATCTAATCATTAGCACTTACTAAACGATGTGAGTAATATCAATTTCTTAAAGATGAAATATATCAAAAAATCCCCAGTAAATAAAAGAAACAAATTCTATGCATAAGCGTATAAACCAGTTTCACCTCGGGCAAATGTTTCAACCAAGATTTCTTTCGAACTGAAATACTTGGTGCAAAAAATGAAAATATTCATTCAGTTGAAAAACAATTACTTTTCCCCTGAATGCTAAAATTTAATGAGAATGAGCAAACTGCTAACAAATATTAGCAGGTCGTCACTGATGGCAAAGAAAGAGAACAGGAAAAGCGGAACCGCGATACTTCATGTTTCAAATCTTGCAGGTAAAAATAAACACCATATGGAATTTCATTGCCTACGAAAGGAAGCCTGTTTTTTTTTTTCTTTTGGCAGCAACCGAAAGCACTAACCATGCTGCGATACAGTCACCATCGCAGTTGCTGTGCCAACAGTGTCACTCTTTTCGACGTAATCGATGTTAACGCCTTGCCCTTTGAGGGCATTTATATTCTGTGATCCAAAGCTATCGTTACCGACCTGGAAATTTCAAGAAAAATCACCTCGGCCGATCTAAGGTTTTCAAAGGAAAAACAAAGGCAGTGAAACTACTGTTTAATATTCCCTTCTCAGAAATCGACCACGTCAATGACGTGAAAAAATGATAAGCGTGGATCGTACAGCAAGATCTCCACCACCTTATCACTGGGACCCCAAACAGGAAAAAAACATACGTCATGCGCCCAAAAATAAAGACACAAAGATCGGAGAAATTGTAGTCGGCAGCAATAAACTTAATGATAGTAAATTGGATCGATGAAACAGAAAGTGACGTGCAAAACGAAAGACTCTGGCGCCTGCTGTAAAAACGCTTTCCTTCCTTTTCATCAATCTCTCGCAGCTCCAATCGTACAGCTTCAATGAGGCTGTGTACGGTGAATTTCGCTTCATACTCAACAGTTTTTTTGGTATTTAAATGAACTTCATAATCTTTCTGCTTCGTGAAACTGCCGTAAAATAAAAGTATTAAATGAACAGGATAGGCACATACGCAGAACCACATCTTTTAGGCCATCACGTCAAACGCTGATATGAGATCACTCCGTAAACAAAAGGAATTAATATCAGTCGCACTGATATAAACTTTCGCCGCTTGCACAACGGCGCCAGTGAAACGCACAAATCGTATTCCCATCCTTCTTCTTTCAACCTAATCAGTCGGCACATTCATTCAGATCAATGAAAGAAAACATCAGTAACAGAAAAAAAAAACAGCTCTACTTCCCTTCAGCTGATGCCAACCAAAATATGACCACAAAAAAGACACGCAAGCTAGAAATGATGAAAATTCGAAATAAAGCTGCTCTCAGTCAAGTTGAGCGCAGTTCATCTTCAATCATCTATCAGACTCCTCCCCCTCTCCCCCTCTTTCCTATACTCTTTTCCAAGATGACGAACATCACTGAAAGATCCACCGACAAAACAATAAACCAAAAAGTGGACTATTATACATACTCTAGCAATTATTAGAACATTCCCGCCAAGACGTGCTGCCTGAGCTGCTTGATTGGCTCCTTTCCCACCTGGACCCGATTCGAACGACAACCCACGGACCGATTCACCAGGTCGTGGAAATACTTCTGTATAGCTGAAAAAAGAGGAAAATATCGATAGGACTGTTTCCAGTAGTATGCGTAAGACATTTCTGCACCTAATCGTCCGTCGTTGAGAAGCTGAACAGCCCTTCAGTGAAAGCTACACAGTGATACACATCTACTGCAAGCTCATATAATGGAATTAACTTAGTAATGACTTAAAAAGAATCAACTCGCATATCACAACGGTAAAACTCTATCACTTTAGAAGTTCTTAAGTGCAGAATTAAAACTGAAATGAAATATCATCTCGCTGCGGTCTCGTTATCTTTTCCATTCAATCGTTCCACACAATTAAAAAAATGAAGAAAAAACCTAAATTATTAGGCAACGATAAGCGAGAAATTCCCAATATTTTCTGCGTGCAACATACCTTATGAGATCGTGAACGATACTGCCGAAAACAACGATATCAGCCATTTGCGCCTAGAAAACAAACCGAGCGTCGCAAAGAAGCCTTTCGCTTATTCTTCTTTTTTTCTCCTGAAAATCAGAATCGTGTAATACCATTGAACGTGTGCAATCGAATAAATACAACGTAGGCAAACATTATATGCGCCCCTCAAACAGCAGCAATACAATTTTAGCAATCGCATATACAAATGCAACAAATGATCGTAAATTTCAAAAAAAAGAGGAAACAGCTGATTATTTCGTATAGAGAGATAAACTATCAAATGATGACCAGTTTTTTTTGTTCCTCGAAAATACTATGACTCTATGAAAGAATTCCAAAAAATTTGTACTTGAAGACGAGCTCCCGAGGATGGCGATGCATGGGAAGTATTTATTTTCCCTCATTCTATAGCGGTACCCTATTCCTTGGAAAAAACCTGAGATACGCTTATTCTAACATCACATCTCAATTAACAAACTGCAAGTCCTCAACTCTATAAGCTCGGTGACTATACGTGAGGAATCTTAAATTGGTGAGGCACACTAAGCTCATGCGACGACACGTTCCAAACAGGGCGGGGAGAGGGATAAGAAGAAGGGACATTGGAATTCTGCTAGTCATTTTGGTATTTATTGTTTTAAAAGAACCACGTTTATTAACCGTTTACTGCATTCATTAAAAAATTCGTTGTATTTTCAGCCGTAAAAAAAGATAAATAGATGTTCGTTTCTAGTCACCATCTGCAGTCACCTAAAGTTGGTGGCTCCAGCATGGCAAATAGGAAAGAGCGTTTATATCACAATGCCTGTCGATATGCGAATAAATCTGGTCACTCAACTTAAGAAGTCGCCAAGAAAGGCAGTGAGAAAAAAGCCTTCCTCTGTGCATTGCTGTCATTAAAGTGTTTGGGACCGCCAACATTCCCCGATCTCCCTATAAACATGATTCATTCACAATGGACTATAAAGAAAGGCATGAAGAATTCCGTAACCCGAAAATCACCACCGCTGTAGCGGATTTTCTGAAAACAAGCTCCCAAAAAGGATTATGAGAATCTCCGCGAGTGACCTTATCTACGAGAGGACTATCAAGGAAGCGAGTCTCGCGCTCGTGATACTAAAAAATTCTCTGCAGCATCACACGAACATGAGGAAAATGAGTGAGGCAGATTTCTGAAGGAGATTTGCTGAAGGGAAGAACGACGTATTAGTGTTTTCAGAGAAGTTACAATTTTTTTGCAAAAGGGAGACATAAGGATAAGCGGAAAGCTGGACAAGAGCCGATACAGATGAAGTTGGAGGAAATCAGTATCGATATTCTTACACAGAAATTCTCTGCATTCAAATAAAGAATCAAGATTTGATGCAAATAAAGCACTGAGGCTAAGAAAAAGCTTTATGACGCAAGAATTGTGCAATCGGTCCAACTGCGCCGTTTCAGCTGCAAAACATCCTGAAAAATGGAAACCTGCAAATGCAATTACCATTAACAAAGACAAAGGTGACGCAAAAAAGGATGCACCAAATCACAGGCCTGCATCATGACCCAAAATTTTGAAATTTGTATTTGTGTACAAGCTGAGGCCACAATAAAGTTGAAAATTTTACACTGAGAGCACGCTTTCCGCAAAAACCTTCCCATGCGGACTCATTTCATCGATTTCACAGATGAACTGAGGCTCACAAAAGAAATATCTCGTTCAACTGATATCAAGAAGGTTTACAGCATCTCCTTCAATTGGTGGAAATCACGTTTCTAACGAGCGAAAAAGCCTCACACTTAGTGAGTGGTTATTTGGCGAACTAAGAAATGGAAGCCGATATCAAACTAAAAAAAGCCATCTTTCTGCAATTCCGGCAAGATGACGTTCTCATTCCCACCCTTCGTCACCTCTCCTTCCATCCTTGTGTGAGAATCTGTCGCTGTCATTTAAAAAAACCCTTTTCTGGATAGCCGCATACGCGGACGATAAGCAACTAAACGAAACTTGCCCTCTCTCTCTTCAAAGAGATGGAAGCAATAAGAAACAACGAAGTGGATAATACCTAATCTGCATTAGAGAAATGCTTGATCAGCATCAGAGAAATAGCAGTCTGCAAACCGCTCTGACTTTTAAACTACTCTAGCAAGCTCCTTCAGAATGCTCTACAAAAATATCGATTTATGTTTATGCGACAGGTAGCCGCCGCGAATTATCTCCACTTTGATCAGCTTCTCGTGAGAGTCGGCGCTGCTTTGCAGATACTGTGAATGCTGCGGACAGGAGGATCAGTGGTGACGCATCAAACGCAGTCGCTACTTTCGAGAACTCTTCCCCTTTCCTCCTCCTTCCCCGTCCGCAGGACTGCATTCACTTTTTATTCACTTCTAGCAAAGTAGTCGGGAGTGAGCTTTGCGAGCATTTCGTGCCCTCTGCATTTCTTTTTCCCATCACCGTAGGTAACTTATTGGGAAACAATGCAACATTATGACCGTCGCTATAATCCACGAAACGAGCCGTCTTCATCGAGCACAAATTTTCAAGACAACCACAACACTTACAGCGATTTATTCTCGTTAACGCATCTCACGCTAATACGAACAGTGAACTCTAGCCTCAGGTGCCGTATCAAACGATTTGTATTCGAACGCAACAATGTTTCTCAAAAACTATTCTGCTGCAATCCTAAGCGTAAACGCAACAACATGCCTCACGTAGAAGTAAACAACCTCGCAACGAAACCAAGCGTTTTCCATCCTCTCATTTCCAGGCCTCATGAACACCTCCGTGAGACCGAAACCTCACACTGCTTCATCTTGGCAGCATGGTTCGTTTAAAATTCTGCACGCAAGGAAACAAGTTGCCATTAAGTGACACGATGCTTCTGATGATGCACGCAAAAGGTGCGACGACGCACAACTAAAAAATCAGATAAAAGAGAGTAGAAAATGATGTGATGATGCTTCCCAAAGCATAGTTCAACGCTGCACGACGTCATAGGCCAGCCACTACACATCACTGATGAAGCTTGGCTGCTCTCCAAATGTTGCTACTCGAATGGCACATAGACAACTTCGCCCCGTCCTTTCCTCTCATATTTTAAACAGACGTTCAATATGGAACTCCGAGATGTTCACGAAGAGGTCTCTAGCGAAAAAAAAAAAGAAAAATGCAGCGAATTTCTGCAAGAGTCGTCTTGAAAAAAAAAAGCAGCACTAGGACAATAAATTATTGGAAACTTTGGCTTTTTTGTGAAGAAGGTAGCCCGCTACTTGAAGGTGACTAAGATGGCGCAAGTCGAAGCGAATTCGTCACAGATTCACCTGCAGATCAAGAGTTCATATACTCCGCTCCGTAACAGTCAGCGGAAGAACACCTTGAACTGTGTAAGGTATACACACCTATGTGTGCTTTGAATGGACGCACCTATTGTTTTGGACTGCAGCAGCTATCTTGCACGCTGTACTGGGCGAATGAGCAGCAACCACGTGAATGAAAAGCGCTGCAAAAATATCGGAGAAAAAAAATTTCAACAACGGCCGTTGACTACTTGCAAGATTTGGTGGTTTAACTTCTTCTGTTTTTCAACAAATAACATGGATCTCTATGTTGATCAATAGAAAAGGTCAACCTTCAACACTTGGGACGAAATTCCATAAGTCCAGAGATTCCCTGAGCGGATAGTAGTCCCTATAAATAGAAGTTCCCCATGTTCATTCACGGCAAAAACCACAATCCACAAGGTTGCGGCATTTCTATTACATACGCATCATCTCTTTTGTCTTTAGAGTAGCACTCATTCAGCAAAAACCACATGTCGAACATACAACCATGTCCTTTGAACTCTAGCTGCAGCTACACAAGTTGCATTCAGCGGAATGTACTCTCAACTGGCATCTTTTGGAAAATTACAGATCCAGTGGAGTTTTATGCAAACACGATACGATGCATTATAACTTCCATTTTGACAAATCAATTTCCACTTCTAACAACCATCGCTCAAAAGAGGATTTCTGAGTGCAAAAACCACCTCGCGGTGGACTCGCAAGCGTGAAAAGCCCAGACCTGATATCTGACACTCCCTCCCCTCCTCCTTTGCACGAGCTGCTGTGAGGATTGTCGCCGATTGGGTCAGCTACAGTACACCATTTCATTGCAGCAACAAATACTCGTTCCCACGATGATTTCACAACATCTGTGGCCGTTAAAAATGCCCAATTTAGATGAATAAAAAATTACCTTTATTTTTGGTTATTTATTCGTTCTTTTGTTTCCTTAACCTCAAGAGGCACGCATATCCTTGTATTTGACACAGGTTAAAAACAATGCAGGCCAATGGACATTTTATTTGTCTCGACATCATCACCTAAATAAGATGACCACCACACAGAGGCATCTTTTAAGCTTTTAGTTGTGGCAAATATAATTTTCATGTCTGACATCAAATTGTGAACAAATTTCAATGAGATTTGAGGAAAATACTCCACTGATTACGGCTATCTGCTTGGAAAATTTATTAGTTAAGTATTCGTAAGATATGCAGTAACATCAAATAAGTTAGGCTGGCTATGCTCTCATATTCTTTCTGTCATTAGCCATCAGCAAGCTACGGCTGCATGCTGCACAACTCTCGAACAATGTGAGCCATACATTTACTACATATCATAGAGCAGACGTCAACTATTTACTTTGCAGCGTTTCGTTGAATTGCTGCGCTATTGGGAAAGAAACATGATGACCAGTGCAGATGGAAGTAATTTTAGGAAATATTACACTTCCTACGCGCCCTATTTTTTCCCTCGCAGTTTAAACACACCGGTAGTTTGTATCCACGGAGATAAAACTGCAATAGGCAATAGACTATGAGAAAACAGTATCACCCATTATTAGCTAAACTGTGTTCGAAAACACAGAAACTTGACGCTCTCGTCGGTATGAAATTTGTTCGTCGCAATAATGGTACTGTTGACAACATAACGAGGAATTTTGGTTCTTTAGCTAAGGAATTAACCAACAAACAGGTTAAACGAACATTCCCTCGCAATGCTTTAAAGTCGCTCTTAAAGATATACTTCAGCAGCTTCCACTTCTCGACAAAAATGAATGGTATGATAGAACAGTCAGTGAAAAAAAAAAAACGGCAAATAAAATCGTAGTACACATCCTAGAGCAACTTTAATGATGTTATAAAAGCGAGAAAACTGCGTCCGCACGGGTCTAAAAATCGATTCGTCGACTGTACGGAAAGCAAAGAGTCGGGCACTTCAGCAGGGGGAACAAAAAAAACTAACGCCCAGCCGCACGTTAGCGACGCTGCTCTTGATAAACGTACCAAACGGATGAATTCAACGTCGCAGTTGAAAGTTATTCACCGAAAATTTGCTGCAAATCTACATAGTTGTGAATGAAGCGGGATGACCAAATCTTTGAATAGTTGTTGCTCCATAGTCTTTCTCAGCTTAAAAAATGTGGTTTAGCGTTGGAAGTGGCAACTGCCATTAGAAAAAGAAAAATAAATTCTTATGTGAACAACTAAACGGTGATCATCGCTATGCTACACATCAAAAGATGGGAAGCAAACTGCGCATTATATATGTCATACTTGAAAGGTGCTTTTTTTGTACCACTTTAATGTAAGAATAACTAGTGAGCGTTGGCATCGAGAAATGATGAATGAAGGAAGAAGAAAATCTAAGAACGACCGCTCGAAGGGAATATTTTCGCAAAGCTAAAAGAAAAACGCAAAGATTAATCTGCTCTTTAGGCCGTAGACAACAATGTACGCTTTGAAAAGTAACTTCACACAAATGATCAATCAATAAGGATGTATATTCGGGTGATCTTCTTAAAGCGTAACTTCTATGTGTTTGATTTCACGAGCTTCTCATAGTTAAAAAAGTGAAACCATTGAATCGACAGATATACGCATACAAGTCCAAATAGATGTTACGCCAAATAAATTTATCTTCGAGACAAAATTTGCAAAAACAATGCTAAAGAATTATAGCATAGATGTCTGCTTACAACTGCACCGTGGAGTATTTCAGACGTGCAAGTTCGTGATAAAATTGCGCACCAATCTTTGCAACATTAAAGTGCACCCAAGGACCGTTTCCGCCTGTGTAATGTTTCGAAAAAACGTACCTGAGTTTCATCTCTTAGGTGCGTACATAACTGTGATTAATGATTCCGATCTTTAACATTTGCGTTTCGTGACTTTCAACATCAGCTTCAAGAGTTCCGACCTCAAGTTGTATCACGAGGATTATTTAAGATCTCGACTTCATGAACACCTTTTTTCTATTCCGCAACTGCACTTTGCACTTGTGAACCCGACTTGATATCTTTGAACGAAAATAGGATATAAAACTTGGAGAGAAAACAAAATATGAAATTTTCCATGAGGGAACGTGCCAAGAGCGGCTTTTAATGCTGTCTTGAAAAAATTTCGCTCGCATCACACAAAAATTCCAAACGGCCGAAAACCGATGTTCCCTGAACTTTGAGAGTCCATTTTCTCAATATCGTTTAAGGACAGCTAAGATTCGGGTTCTACCAACTTTTTCATCAGTCCAGATTCTGTTCTGTCCCGGATTTACGTGCTTCTAGAACTTAAAAAAGCAAAAATCCACTGAATCTGTGGCTTTAAGGTGAGTCGATGTTAAAAATCCGTTTACTTTTTCCTCATTACAAAAAAACCTCACCGCTCTTTTAAAAATAGATGACAGAGAGAATTGTCGCTAATTGCTAAACCGTTCAGCGTAGCGAAAAGTATTGCGCAATCCGAGACAATCGGAGAATGATGTGGTTTTTGAATAATACGTTTTAGGATGGTTTCTCGGTGTTTCTAAAACGCACAATACTGGGATGAGCATGACTACTAGCTCCAACAATGAACCATAGACAAAGAGCGAATAAGATGTTTTTCGATACGAATTCCTTACTATAGTTACTAAAAACTTCGCACGATGGTACCTGTCCCATCTTTTGTTATGCTATCTGGAACCCGAAAAATTTTTGGTAGCGCAGAATTTTGAGGGAGGTTGGTAGAGGTGGGAAGGTTCTCTAGGAGTCTTTTGAGTCGTTATCCGTCTCAATACGTTACGCACATCATCGATTCTCGATTTCACGAAACAGCCGGTCGGAAAATCTGCTTTTTTTCACGATAATACGCATCCGAATAACGGAAATAGTATCACGTGCATAGGAACTTTCTTAATCTCTTATCTTTGTTGTATAAGCATATGACTAGATTGTTCTTTGCTTTCTATACTTTGAAAAGGCATCAGAAAAATGCATCACTCGGCTCGCTGCATGTCCCATTAGGGAATATAAGCTCCCACTGAAAACCAAACTTGCAATATAACAATCGAGCAGAAATTACTTTCAGACAGTCGGTACATTGTTAGGTACGAAATGCAGAAATTTTTACCCAGAAATTGCGCATACAAATAAAATAATAGTCAAAACAAAAGCAAACACAACAATAAAAACATTGTATATTGTGAGATGAAATCGTTGAAAAACTGCAATTTAGGGTGCTGTTTGCTAGGCCTTTCGATAATAGGTATAAATGGGACATATTTAACTCAACATAAACAAAGAGCTAGCAATTTTTATCGCAAAAAATGAAATAAGAAGAGTCAAGTGATAACCGACTATAAAATGATTTAAAACCTACTCGATTCCAATCACGATTTCCTCACAAAATATAATAATCATCGCTATTTTCCAACGATTCAACTGATAGTCGCGAAAAAACTTCCAACTCCTCAAACAATATTTTGTTTGAAAAAATCGGTTGCATACGCATTTCTTGCAAAATTAAATTGAGGCAAACCATATCACTGAAGTTGCGACAACAGAAAGTGCTCTCAACTTTAGGTTTCCCCCGTCCCCCCCCCCATGCAACTGATAGCAACACAGTTGCCATGCAATTGACTTGGTCAGAGCGAGCTCATATTTGCCCATTGCTCCCTCGTTCATTGCAGCGGGAAGTTCTTTATCTATATGCCTGTCAAATGAAGCACGGGTATGGCAACACAAATAGAACCATAGAATTAAATCGAGTTAGTACATGAGACTTTTGCTGCAACTACACTAAACTAGCTGGATCTCGAAGATGCATTGTTACAACTCATGCTGGAGGATTAGTTCCCTCGACTAATTCTGTTCATACAGCCCAGGTCGCCAAAGTGCACAAAGTACATCAGAAGTCACACGATAACAATCTTCTATGAGAAAAGATACTCAACAAGGATTCCCTCAATTAGCATATGTGTAAGAACGTAAACTGTGCCCTCTATTCCCGATTTGTCCTCAAAAATTCCCAAATTCCTTCGTTTTCGAGATTCAACCGCATGCTGTGTGATCTGACAACAAGACAGCAGGTTAGGGTTTTTTATTACGCTTCAATAAAACTAACAACAGTAAAGTTGAGAGGATAAGATGACAGCAGGGGGACGTTGCTCCGATATCATCCTGGCAAGAATAACACTACCTCCGCGCCAACATGCATCAGGAGCTCTCCAGTCCAAGACCGTTCATGGTCGAACTAGGCGTCGCTGTTATCCAACCCCACTCCAGCAAGAACAACACTTCACATGGGAAGCCAAAACCACATCGATGATTTGTAATCAAACATGATTTCCTTTGATAACCACCCGACCCTGTGTCTCAAGGGATTTTTAGGCCATTTGCTCTACCTCCGGATCATTACTTCTCTGCCTCACCTAATAGCAATTTTTCATTGATTTATTGTTCACCTCTTATGTGGAACGCCGATGCTACACGCAGCAAAGTATACCCAAAAAATTGCACACATTCTCGCTCCACCAACAACAGTTGTGGTTACTTTCGTGAAACATATATCACCTGCTTGATATCTAACGTACTTGTTTCCGTCGCAGTGAATCGAATGATCTTTCATTTTCCGGCTAACGTTGATGTTCAGCCACACTTTCACTCCTCACTTCAATTTTCGTTCGCATATGCAATGCCGACATTTTGTTCTTTGCAGATAAAACTACTTCTTTCCTCCAAATGTTCAGGCGAATTCCGAAGTCTACAAAAACAGTACTCCATTCTGCGTACATTCATTTTGAAGTTTCCAAAGTACCCTATAAACATTGACCGCCCCATTTCTCTTACAAGTTTTAAATAGTCGATAAATAAACTGAGGTCAGGTTAGCAGATTTCCTCTCCGCTTATACTCGAACATTTTCAACAGTTTTCGTATTTATGACAGTCGTATGCGGTACTTTTTGGCGCTGTGGCGAGCAATCAAACCATGATTTCTCTCCTCTAAAATAATAATTGTTTCAGTCGATGCCACATCATTCCTCGGCAATTCTAAAAAAAATCCATAAAAGTATAAATGCCATCTAGTTATAGTCGATTGTAGCACGTAGGAATGGACATGAACAGTGAATCACATGTGAGAGAAATAATGACGTCTGGCCAGACCCTGCTCACAGCGCCACTTCTAGCCGAATATTTTTCCACTAGCAGTTGACGCTGGCAATTTTGAATAAATTCATGAACCCTAATTTCACGGTGATGCATGTTTTTAGGATGGCAACTCCACCCAGGCTAGCCAACCCCATCACATTAGCAGCATCGCGTCTAATATTTCAATATGCGAAAGTGATGTAGATCAGCTATTACTATTTATATTACCTTCGTCGTTTGGATTTGCCAACAAAATACAATATTTGCTGTTCATTTATGTACACTGGGTGAATCTAACGTTCATGGCGAGCCGCTCTTGCGATATCTTAAAATTATAGCAAAACGTCGTTGGTGAAAACAATAATGATCTTTTTGTGAGAGCATTCTGTTGCTTGCAATCGTTCATTGCTTTCGTCAGCCGCACCGCTCGAACGGATTTCGATTAATAAAACAACTTGGCAGTGGAAAAAGTTGTGAGTGATGAATTTTTTCTTGAAAAAAGTTTATTCTTTCATCCATTTTGTCTCTTTTCTTCATTTGCTATTTGAAAGGACTCACCAAATTCGCCTTTTGATGTCTTATCGCTGTGCACGTTTTCTCTTCCCATAAATTATCTGCTGAGTACAACTGATTTCTGATTAATTGCCCCTTCGTATTGCAACCGCTCAAACCATCTTAGATAATCGTTTTGCAATCCACGTCATTGCTTACGTATTGAAAATTCTGCTATATCAATGAAAGAATGTAACTTGCTTGAAGAAGGTTTGCCTTCGTTTGCTTTTTTTGAATCCCCGAATTTCCCACTTAGATGTAGGAGTTTGATGCCCACATGAACGCTGTTCTACCGATTTAAGGTTCAAAGGACGATTGATGACACTGAAGTATTCAAACCTAATAAAATGAGAAATCTCTCTGAAATGCAATTTCTGAATCCGACTTTCAGAAATTTTTTGTTGCAACCTGCAAATTAAGATATCATCGAAGTATCCAGAAATTACAGTATGGGTTGCATTTGCGATGAAAGTATTTAGAGATGTTTATGTGCGCTGAGTGTATAATCGGGTACTTCATTCGAAAAGAAAAAAAAAACAATGAAATAGCTGTATCGCATCTGCAGATGATAGCCTTCTGCAGATGCGATACAGCTACTGTAATATCATGCCCGCTAAATTGGAAATATGACGGAAGATTTCCTTTCCACTGCAAATAAATGCTTAAAACCAGGGAAATGAGAAAAATGAATGCAACAAGACTTTTCTTAGGGAAAAAAGCTCGTACATGCTCGTTGAAATGTTGAAGACAATGTTCTCATCTATCATTCATTTTAAAACAGCGAAATATGTCATCAGTGAGGCCGCATCAAGCGCCACATCAACAATCTCGAACAATTCACCAATTACACTGCAGTGTACGTTGGAAATGTTAAAAGGAGCATCTCTGAAGGTGGTGTATTAGTACATCAGTAAAAGTGTCATTAACGCGCAATGCTTCCGCCAATATTCAAAATTATTCTTGATGGTTGAAGAAATTCGAGAGATGTGCACAACTTTTGTGTACACTTCCTGTAGACAAAATATTTTTTTTCATCGTTTGCTATTTCAAAATGATTCTCTTAAGTACGCAGAATCATATGGACTTCATTTGAAAGCGCCTAAAATTAACGATTCGAAAAGTGAAGATGCCTTGCAGCTGAGAAACATTAAAGGAACATGTGAAAAGGAAATATCATCCTGTTAACCCGAAAAACAAAGTAAATTTCGTCTTTCTATCTATCCAGTCTGAATTCGATCTAAATTAAATATCCAACATAGCGTCAATCATTTTATTTCTCTGGATTTGCGTCATGAAATTCATAGCAGTATATCCTGAAAATGTGTTTATTATCGCAGTGATTTCCTGATGCAGTGTGTCATACAGCACCTTTTAATCACTTTCATGATAAGAATTTCATAACTTCTATTTTTACTTGCCGATCGACCAGTGCTCATTAAATTTCGCATTTTCGTAAATTCTAAAACAGAAGCGTTTTCAGTTCTTATTTCGAAATTGATTTCATCTTCAAAAATGCCATGACAATTTTCTGCCAATGACATTTACAAAACGAAAAGTCCCCACTCATTCACTCGCCGATGTGCAGCAGAACCATCCCATACACCAGGCGAGAAATGAACAAGCCTTTGAGTGGACAGGCCGGGCCTAGTGTTCTGCAAGCACCCACAAAACCAGAGAATAACAAATCCAATTATCGAAAGAATGAAGTAACTGAAGGGTTTCGAAGAGGCACAACAAAATTGTATTACGCACAAAGATGAGTTGCGAATATAGCCAAATATGGGCCGCGTGCTGTCACCGCCATGCTATTAGCAATTGATAGCAACAATAACTGCATCCTTTTTGTTATTCGCAGCATCGCAACGATGACACGACGTGAATTTTTTCAAATACAAAACTCATCTATATGAAAGTGCACTTATTTTTCGTGAGAATACGTATATATATATATATATATATATATATATATATATGTGAGTGATACGTTAAGAGACGTGATGCATATAACTGCTGTTGTATAGATGAATAATTTTGCACCATAGTAATTCTCTTACGGCTGTGCAAAGGGGAACAAATATTAGGTATGATGCGCGTCAAGTCACTGATCGAGCACTAGATTGGTGGTTATTCATTGAGCCGCATTTCAAGTCAAGCTTGTGTCGGATAACCTCGCGTTTATTTGCGTCAAAGTAACAACTGATGAGCGGAGCAGAAATCATAGGCAAAATCCACGCCGAAACATTTATACACAGCAGTCTTTCGGCCTGACCGAAAAGTCTCCCCTTCACCAGAAACGAACAAGGTGATCCTGTTTCCAGCCCTGAATCAGGCAATAAATTAGTGCTGTTGAACTGTTTCTACATTTCTCCGTTCAGATATTATGCATTCTGCTGCAGATGTTTTGCTGTTACCGTTGCGATGGAGACCACCCAGGACGTCAGTGAAGGAGTCACGCTGAATTTTTAGATAAGAGTATGAGCTCATGGTATAAGCACAGTTATGTTTGGACTAGTTAAGAAATTTCGAGAATTCGTCGTAGTCGATTTCTTCTAAAACCCCACAAAAGAAACAAGTGACTGAGAAGTCAAGTTTAGAGGAACTCAGAACCTACCGAAAAAAGGCAGGCTACATATACTTCATAAAGTGATGTTTTGCTGGGAAGCTGGTTAGAGAATCTTACACTCACTTGTATTTAGAAAGAATCAATTAGTGCATCGACCGTAACTGCAGTTATATTTATCGTCGAATGACACATCAATTACCTACCAAGCAGATCTATCTGATCAAGATGGGCGAGTGTGAACGAGGAAGTAGCCACGATAGGTGTACCAGATATTATGAATGCACTCAGCTGTAGCGCTAAACGTTTCATCGCGCGAACGCTGCTGTACCATAAAGCTCTGTCTCGTTCCTGCGTAATTTGGTTATTTCTCTCCACAATTATCTAACGTCGAGTGCCAATTCAGTATCATTTTTCTTCGAATAAGTGATGATGCAATTGCAACATGAATTGAAATGTGCCGGAAAATTTTAAAAAAACATTGGCAGCGCCAAGGCTGAAAGTAATGAATTCATTAGGGTTTCTTGACTATCCAAATTACCCGCAATCAGTATTGACAATGAACGAAAAAAGGACCAATTTTCATCTCAATATGAGAAAGAAGCGGTTCATTTCGAATTAATTTCGTGGGAAGACAATTTTAAAACATTGACGAGGCATAAATCCTACCTTTCGTTTGTTTATTCGCCATAGCATTGCTATATAGAGTGAAACCACAATCATATAAAATAGCGAAAAAGTTAATACAACAGCAAAGCCAAGTAATTTTTGGCAGTGTAGCACACTGCATTCAAGTGGTGCAGCACGTGGAAAGAAAATTGTCGCCGATGAAACGCCCATACAGAGCTGCAAAAACTCGCCCTTAAACAAGACGCTATGACAAAAAACAAAATTAACATTTCTTTTGTGCAGATGGATGCAGTATTTTTATTAACAGCTGACTCAACAATTGTTACTTCGATTTTCTTAATAATCATTGGTTCGATTCGCTTGAACACAAAGGATTCAATACTATTCTTTCGATTTCGATCGTTTTCGGATGCTGTTTGACTTAAATTTTGCACTTGTAAGTAATTCATAATCCATACCAGTCTTTCACAAAGCCACATGATCAGCACTCTTGTACAATAATGAATCAAAGGATCAAATTGACTAGATTTGAAAAAAAAAAAACAAACTGAAGATGGTGCTTAAATATAAAAAAGTACTACCGCAAAAAAAGTTGAAATTGACCATATGGCGACTAGAAGGGTCGCTGATTGCTTAATTGTTAACACGTTACGATACTTGAGAGGTCGCACAATCGCCAAAAAAAGCAGCGAGGTATTTGCAAAATATGAGCCTGAAAGAGCAGTTTTATGCTCGAGCGACCTAAAACACCTAAAAAAAAGTGGAGTGAATTTCTTAACTTTTCCGTTCCCCTTATGAAATATATTTAGAACAGCCAAAATCACCTCATATATAACTTGGAAGTTTCCAATTTACTTCGCAGTTTTTCCGACTGCTGCGTTTTCTAGAACTTTTTAAGACTTCACATCCTCATTTGAGTTGAGAATTACATAAGTGTCATTACATTGTATGCCCATAGGGCTCTCTAAAAGAAAAAAAGACGAATAGGGGGTTTGTAATTAACCGGCATGAACGAAGAAAGTCATCCACGCGATGCACATGCATGCTGCAGCAGAAGTGTAGCCAAAATTTCTACCAAAATTGACCAATAATAAAGTTGAATAAAGTAAGAATTGAGCGATGAGGGCGCTTATTGTTTCACTCAGAAGTAGCGCATGATGATGATCGACTCTGAAAAGAAATTTCAATTTCACTTCAATGGTGCTATTCAATTTCAGTTTGCTCAAAAACTACTCGACGCTTCTCATTGCTTATAAAAGAAAAAGTATTAAAATTTTCAGATAGCCGACTTATCAAAAGCGTTTTCAGTGAAATGAAAAAAAGAAGAAAATTAGAAAACGTTCACGAACGAATGTTTAGTTTTCTTATAGAAATGAATCGTCGTCATCCCAAAACAAAAGTTGAACGTCAACGCGAATAAAGATAATACGAGCGTAATCGCGATAAGAAGACCGCGAGCGTTTTTAACGTCATGCATTTGCTGAAAAGCTTTTTGAAATCAACGAATGTGTCTATGCATCACGTATCTTTTTAATGCACATTCTTCTCTCAATTTCTTTCAGAAATTTTGAGAAAGAATTTAACGACAAAGAGTATTAAAGTATATTTTTTAGCTCTTCGGAAAAATTTCTGAGAATTTTCGTCGATTATGAGATGTATTTTTATAAGTGTTTCAACGCTTTGCTTTTTTGATTTCATGGGTGATTTCTCTCGAACCAGTACTCTCAGTGAAATGAAATCATGCTGTTGTTGAATTTGTAAACTCCAACGTCACAGAATTTCGTATATTAGGTAGGATATATCGAAATGGGCGTTGAAACCAAAACAATACTCCATTCTGTCTCAAAGATCGCTCTAATTATGTGGGCCTAAACAAAATGTTTAGTAAAACTCAACACCACACAAATATTTTTTCGTTAAAAAAATTTGTTGAAGTGGGAATCTTTCAAAGTTCAAATCAAACTGAACCTGCAGCAATCCACATGCCGACTCGTTTACCTGTATCGGGCAATGCAGGTACGCAGCATCTTCATAACGAACATCGTTGATACAGTTCTCAAACACCATAGTAATGACGATTTAGACGTATTGTAGCCTTGGCGAAATACCTTCAAAATCACTAAATTTCGTTTAAAATGCTAAACATGGACGTCTATGTGATACATTCAAACATTAATCGAATAAGTAGAATATTTTTGGCAAAACCTCCTGTACTTTTCGGCCATCACACACTGAGAAGCATTGTAAGTGCGTCGTAACTCTGAATCCTCCCCCCCCCCCCCCCCCCCCGTAACGGTCTCTGAACGACAAGTGCAAACTCAAGTGTACGATCGACGATGCCTCAATATACGGCACCAAAAAAAAGAGGAAATTCTTTAAAAATTTCAATCGCTTCATGCCAATCTCGTGATTTTTTTTTCTGTAGGCCCAAACATTTCCAGTCGTAGCTTCAAAGGCAGCAGCAACTATTCCAATTACACTGTGTTAAACTGATCGAACGTAATTTTGAAGCGTCTCTCCCGAAAATTTTTTTCACGCTTCCACTTAAAATAGGGGCACCTAAACATTAATATCCTCATTATCGTCGAATATGAGGCAAAATAGGAAACACCCCATAACTGCAGTAACCACAGCACTTTACTCACCACTTTTAAACATTGAACAAACCGAAAACTATTAAGGTGGGAAGGTCGTGTACAAGCTGAGGCTATTTGAAAACTATAGTTGTATCGGAAAGCTCTAACCAAGTTCTTTTATAAATTTAGAAGACATAATTTTAATGCAGGATTCCATAGATCTTTCCGCCATGAGGCAATTGGCTTAAGAATAGACGTTAAAAGGAAAACTGCAGAGAATATCTACGATACAATGGTGAGCTTTCAGTGTGAGTTAAAACTGTTGAATCATTACTATCTTAGAACTGATAGAGCTTCGAAAACACTGATATTCATTCAAATCGGCCACGAATCGTCGAGAGTGCGTTACTCATGTCACCAGAAGATGAAATTTGCGCTCTTCAAAAGTATGATATCCTTCTAACGTTTGATATCCACTGGAATCAATCGTTTACGGGTTTAGCAAAAAGGCGCATGCTGGAGAGCGACTTGTTCGATTTCCGCTGAGTTTCAGTTCTTGAGGTGCAAATTAACTGCCAAGATGTCTTCGATAGTGATCAAGCATACTGTTCGTATCAAAAGAACATCATATATCTGACTGCTTTAAAAGGAAAAGAAGGAAGAAGAAAAGGAGGAAGAGCACAATATTAGGAAAAAATTTGTTTTTACATGGGGAAATTAATTTTTTTCTAAGCTCAGACGAAGTCAGTTGTCCATAAAGATGCACTTGTATACTTCCTACCTCATTTTTAAACAGCAGCGTCGATTACGAATCCAACCGCGAGATACACGAACGTTTTACATCTTTTACCATTAAGAAGCCCAGAGAAATGAAAAAGACGGTGTAATGCACTGCAGTACTGCACCTTATAGCTAATACCTCATGTTCCTCGATCTCTTCGACGCACTTTTCCTCGTTCGACGAAGGATCATCGCAGCTAAGATAAGTGGAGATTCACGCGCAAGAAATTCAACAATCCTAAAATGATCTCAGGCTGTAAACATCGAACTGGTGCCAATAATAAATTATGTGAGTAGTGGGATGGTACAAGTGGTTCCACAAGGCAAAAACACTGTACGTGTCAAATCGCTCCTGTCGCAATTCTGTTTCGTTAGAAAATCTTTACAGTACACAGTACAAAGTGCTAAATAATATCATGAGAATAAAGAAGACTCCGCCTTTATCATATTCCGCTTAAGAGCTGATCAATGTCGATGCGTAAACTCGAAAAAAGCACTAAATTTTGAGAACACTAGGATTCGTCATTCTTTCGCTATCGCAAGGGGGACTTCTGAGAGTGGTTTATGAAATCATTTGCGACGCAATGACGTCATGATGAGTTGTTAGCGCATCAAAGTGCGAACATAACAGGATTTGAGCACTGAATACAATTTCACCACTGAAAGTGAAAGGGAAGCCCTTTCTCATGCAGATGAGGAAGTCACCAAAGCACTGTATCGAATTAGCAGAGGCGTATATTCTTTAGACGAGCAAATCAAATGTGGAAATTCGATGACAAATAGGAGCTTCATTTTCCAATTTTGGTTAATCAAAACTACAACCGAGTCTGCAAAAAATGAACCGAATAGATGCACTAATGACTGTCGCTTTTCAAGAAGTTTACAGGAAGTCCTCATGTATAGAAGTGTTTGCAGTCATTTTAAAGTCATAATTTTCAGTCAGTGCTAACATTATATTGGACTTCCTTCTTGCCTACAATATGAATGGATATACTGTGGAGGCGCCAAATGGCACATAAACACTGGAAATTAACAAGACCTTCTCTTTGAACTGAAGGAGGCACAGAGGCATATATGAAAAGTAGTTCCTGTAGCAAGCACTGGAATAGCACCTATGTCCAAACTTCTGACACCTACGTTTTAGATGATTCTATCATAATAGCGCATATGTTTAAATGGCCTACACAGCACTTGTCTCAGATTGATAGAAGAGGGAGAGGGAGAGGAAAAAGGCTAAGAACCGATAAAGAGGCCCACAATTGGCAGAGACGTCGACTGAAATTTTCGAAAGTGATCTCTGTTGGAAATCAATTCTCACCGCCAATTTTTTCTTAATCTAGATGTTATCTAAACGATAAATGAGAAAGGGCAAGAAATAAAGGGCTTCCAACTTCGCAGGGTGCCCTGGAAACTGAGACGGATTATGATTTCATTCATTCTGAGCGAGAAATCTGATGACATTCTTTCATCAAAGCAGTTTTTTTCACTCCTGCTTTTACTTCAGTTCTAAATTCCACTTGTACTCAGTACACTCCCCTTTGAATTTCTCCCCCCCCCCCTCCCCCCCCCGTTAGCAATTGCACAGTAACGTAGAATAGGATGAAGAAAGTTCCTGTTGATTCTATGAAAACACTTCTGTATGACCGTTTTCATCAGGCCGATTGGTTTCAGAATTCGCATGAAAGCAGTGAAGAATTCAGTATATGCTTCTACTTTAATCAAAAGAACTGTGCATATCGTGACCTTCTGGAAAAAAATCGAAGGAAAGATTTGGTGTTAGCCTTCAGAACATTCTTGCAGCTAACTCATAATATGATTCTACCTGCCACTAAAAACAGAAAGTCTTTAAGCACATTTGGATGTCCATAAAAAATCTTTATGCACTTTTCAGTGTCTATGGTTCCTTCAGACGCTGACCTTCCAAAACGAAGCTGTTGTTGAGGACCAACCTATGGCAGAGATCGGTTTTGATTGCCAACACAGAATTTGATTATGTGACATCACTGACCAGCGATTTGAAGCAAATGGGAAGGTAAACATTAGATCTAAAAACACATGAACATATGTGAAAGCAAAAACCTTGCCACAGTATGCTTCACGAGCTCAGATTTGCAGGACTGCAAGAAACTAGGCGCGCTCACGAAATTGCAACTGACAAACTTGCAGAAAATATCTGACGATTAGAACAGACAAACTTCAGCAACTGTTCAGACAGGTGTAAACGATAAAAGAGAAGTGGTGTGCATGACAAACGAAAACAGTGTCTTAAAATTTTCTGCGGAAAACATTCAATAACATCGCGCAACCGTCGGCGACGATAGACCAACTCGGGCGTTGCGTAAAATTAAATTATGAAGCACGTGCATCAGTGTGGTCCATTCATAAGGATCAACTTATCGCGAGCATTTTTTTCTTTACTCTCATGTTTGGTGTTAGCACTTTAGGGTCTTTGAATAACCACTACGAAAATCACGACATCAACTTCCACAACTATGTAAACCACTGTTAAAAATGAAATCGACAGCAAATATTGATTAATAAACAACCGATAATCAGTGAATAACATTCGCGTTTTCATAAAATGTGTCTTCCTTTAACTGGTTGTGAGAGTCACCGTGATCAGTATCGAAAACAAAAAATCGGTAGGACGATTGCGACGAACAAAAAGTATGAAAAGTTTTGACTGGTTACAAACACTAGCGACCGATTAGAGCAATTCTGTCAGAAAGTTCAAGATAAATGGGAAAATATAGTGACGGAAAAATCTTCATTCATGATTCATCAATTATGCAAGAATCGTCCATCCGTTGTTCACCATGTATCGAGCGTAAACTGATCATTTTAAATTCAACATTTTAGGCAAATCAGCATTTACGTTGGTGAAAAAATAAGTGATAACGTTTCGAGCCACCTGAACGTAAAACTTGTTGCGATTCAGCAACATCACCATATTTAAGAAGTCAGTCAAGTCCAATCTCTCTCTTTCTGGTTTTGAAGGCCGTTCCAGCCAACTCACTTAACGAAAGTAAAGACTGAGCATATGGACAATCAAATCGCAGACACGCTCGTCCAAATGGAGGCTGAAATCGTATCAAACACCTGCAGATCTCACCCTTGCATAATGAGAAATCTAAGCATTTTGTTTATTTGTTATTCAGACATTCCACGTAGAGATTTATTAATGCCAAGAATATTGCTAACAATAGTAATGATCGATATTGTTGGTTGATTCAAGAGGAAGTACATGCTGATAGTAATCTTAAAGATTGCCTCTACCTGCCTTTGCTGCGAAGCTTATCAAAAATGAGGGGAATCTACGATGTTTGTTCCAATTGCAAAGGTGATACGATAGGAGATGCAGGCCATGGTCTTGCATGGGTGGATGTGGTACTAAGTGTGTAGCGTTGAGTCTGTCAGATCACAATATGGCGTGAGAAATAACGACTCACTCACTCACTACCTCATCACGCAATCGTGAACAAATAGAATTAGCAGGAAAAGGTCAAAATAACGAGCTTTGGACTCGAAACGTTCAAACAGCTTGCCGTCATAACGCGTTCATGGAATGATGGGGGAGAGAACGAAGAACTGTATACTTTCCTGATGTTTTCTCTTGTCTTAATGAGCGATCCGGCAGAGAATGAATTTGAGTCACCCTGTGACTGGGTGTCAATCAGCTGAGCCTACTGACGTGTTCTCTGAGCACAACGTATCTTTCAATATTTCTAACTCGCTTCATCAATCGTAAAGAGCGGACACCCCTTGCTGAATATCGGGTAACCCTGAGAAACTGGGATATCTTCCATACCGAATGTGCTCAAAATCACAGTGACTAGCCGATCTCATACTGATATTGCTTAAGAGTGCACCGACTTTATATTCCCCATTCAACTTGAACGCGCGGCTGTGTAGTGTTGAATCTGCGTTTGCGTTTCTGTTCATGTAGGGCTTCCATCTCGTCGATGCGTGGAATCGTTCACTCGACATCTACATACAACGTGACTTCTTTGTTCCTTCCCAGAATGCATGCTCGAGGAAGAAAACAAGAGGAGCGGAACGCATTACATCATTAAATATTATCAAAAAATGTCACGATGATGAAATCACAGCCTTTGATGTTGATGAGTTCTTACGTCTTGCACCACGCCGAAACATCTTTCGATAGAACGATCGCAGTGTGTCGAGAAACAACGAATCGACGTATGTGTTAATCAAAGGATCGAGGACCATTGTCACTGTCCATACGGTTGCAGCAACACACGCCAATATTTCGGCTTGCATAAACAGCTTCGCGTTCAGGAACGTTTTACACGATGATTTTATTCCCAGTCCTGTAAATGCGCTGAAGGAAAATGGCACCAGCAGTCTTGACCGCCAACGAAAATCTTTTATGTACAATATTCTGGCTTCAGAATAACTGCCATCTGAAATTTGAGTAGTAACTTTCAAGTCCACAATATTATCGCCCTAAAATTTCGTGTAGTGAACCATAAATCTCCAAGCTCTTTTTTTAAACGCATATATAATAGATGATAAAGTTATTTACGAGGAAATGATTCACGTTTTTCTCACTCTTATGTGAGAATGAATAAACAAAGAAGAAATTCCCTGGCTTTTTGTCATTAAAAACAAACTTGAGATGAAATACTTCAGCCTAGGTGGAAGAAAGATTTTGCAATTGAGAGCAAACGTACAGTCGAAAGGATAGTTGGGACTTATGCTGAAACTGCATGGGCTTATGACCTTTAGGTGATAACTATAATTTGGAGGGTTTTGTTTTAATGAGCGGTTTATTGTTATTTTAATCGCCGTTTATGAAAAATTGAAGTTAGGTGGATAAATGTCCACGGCGTTTATCTGGACGCTACATACTGGCGAGGAGGGAAGGAGGGTATTGGGGAGGTCAGATGAATTTTTCTCGCAATCGACAATAATTACCGCCGAATTTATTCACTTATAAATTTAAAAATGCGGTTGTTTTTTTTAAATATGTGATGGTGTCCATTTTGCGAAATAGTAACCAACCAAGATGTGCAAGGTGCTGAAGATTCACAGCGGTTATAATAGTGACAATAAGTATAGGCATCGAACCAATTGCAAACGTGATCAAATTGAAAGCCAGCCGATTCATCGTTCGAACGTTATTAACCTTAGAAGGTCCTTGTTCTTGATTCTGAAAGATAAAGGAAAGCTTTTAGACGGAAAAATCATCGTGCATTTACTAAGGCAAAGACTGGCTATAAAGTTAATCACAACTACTAGTTGCTATCGAATTTACCGCAGCCCTTTAAGACTGCAACAAAATCCAACAATAACAGCCTCCATTTTTCTTTTCATATGAGCTTTCTTGGTTGTTTGAATACAACCCCGAAATATCGTTAGAAGAACTAGTTAGGTCGTCGAGGAACTATATAAGACTCAATCACATATAAATTCGAAAAAAAACCCAAATACAGCAGTGCAAACACGCTGCCTACCATCATCGGCCTGACCATCGAAGTTGGCACAGTACCAGTGCTATCAACAAATGGCTTCCTAGGCAGTTATATTTGCTTTAGATATTAAGATGACTATATCCAAGAGCATAAGTAAATGGGCTCACTTCACGTGGGCAATGCAAATTGTGTTGATGCATGCGATGTAGCATGATTACATAAAAGGATATCACAGTGATGAAGAATGCAGCGATCACACATGTCACAACAACTGCAAACGGACGCTGACAACTGGCAAAAGGACAACGAACTGGTGCTGTATCGGGATAGAATAATGTCGCTCCTAGAAGCCCAATGCACAGCTGCAACATTTGCACTAAAATTACACCGCTTCTTGCGACATCAGACCATTTTTTCAGTCTTGTTGGTAATAGCTTTTCTGTGAAAACTTTCACTGCTCACCCCATCGGCTCTGTTCAGAGAATACTAAAGGGATCTCAGATCGGCAACAATCTTATGCGGGAAAATTGACACGAAGATTGTCTAGAGCTCTTTACGCATTTCTAACTTAGAGCAATGTGTAAGTTGAAATCAATTTCTGAAAAGTGATGCTCATACTAAAAATCAATTACAGTTATAATATACGCACAAAGGCGCATATGCGTCGTAAAAGTCGTGTGATGTCCTCTCTCACCCCGAGGTGAAACAATCCTGCCAATAGTGTGCAGGATGTTACATCAACTAAATGCCCGGAATTCGCGGTCTCATTTCGTCCAATTTGGTCTCTCTGCACTGCACAGCTTTTCTGGTTACCTCATTTCTCTAAATCACAGCAAATCTTTTCTTTCCCACGAAACAATACAATTAAAAAGCACTAAGTTCTGCTGCCGTTTATCAAAAAAAAATCCCTATGAAGTGGTTGCGAACCATAGGCCCATATCGCTTGGCAGCAACTGAAATATGCCAATGTGCAAACTGAGATATGAGTTGTATCTCATATTGAATAATGGTCGTTCGTTTCTGAGGCACAATTCCGTCTTTTTTGTCGAAGCGACTAACTTATTCACATCTCTTCTCACATAAAAATCTATTGTGTATTTTAATATATTTCTTGTACGGTGCGCAAACTGGTTAAAACTTGTCCGCTATGAAACTGCTGTTTCAGATGTGCCTCAAAGAAGTCGAACCAACGGTCTACCCAAATTCGCACAAACCCCATACTTGCTCTGCGCTGAGGAATTAAAATCCGACATTTGCTATAATCCAGATGGTTCTGACACATAATTATTTACAGCTGTTGAAAATACCCCGTCATCTCAAACTGGCAAATACAGTCATCTGTCAACAGGTTCTGCACAATGAAAGTCAGGATGCAACAGTGGAGTACGTAAGGCACGGCAGTAATCCACAACATATCGCAAAACATACGAAAATTTATAGAGTAATTTGCGAAGTATCTATTGTTCTCTACATCATTCAGTCGTCATTGTACGGGCAAATTTAATTCTTCTTCTCATTTTTACAAATAATATATCTGCACATTGTTCCAAATTTTTATCACATTTTTTTTGCCCAATTGTTGAGTATCGCTTTACATTGTTTCCGTGTTTACATCTGAATTACGCAGATATTCTTAGAGAAGAGTAGAGAATTTCTCCGAATAAGTGTTTTCAGATGTTAAAAGATTTAATGCGAATTGTTAAATTCAGTATCAGAAGTGCGTTGTGTACCTTCGTTGTTTACAAAGTTATTCATTCGTTGGAAGGTACAAATGTGGAAATATCTTTCGAAATTGTAAATGAAATCATATCCAAGGTGAGATATATGGTTTATTGGTTATCTGCATTACACTCATAAAAAAAATATTGCACTTCATCACATATCATTGTAATAAATTTGTGTAATGCATATCTCAGATGTATTGTTTTAAGCCCCTCAATTCGTATCGCAGTTCATTTTCCTTGCTTTGACTCCATATTGGTCTATACATAGATTCGTTAGTTCAAGAATTATTGTGCAGCTGTTTTCGTATTTTCTTTTTTTGGACGGCTGTTGTGCATTTTCTTCTGTTGACCTGTTTTTTGCTCTTTCTGTCATCGTCTTCTGCTGTTTTTAACTGCACGAAGTAAGGACGAAGAAATTATCACACTCCTGAGTACTTATAAATATAACTGGGCAATAAATATTTCTAAATTTTCTGCGCCTCGGATGTGCTCAAACGCAACAATTCACCTAGCCACCTAATGCATACTTCCAACACAAAAAAAATTTGGCACTGTTTTCGAGAGCTGTTTTAAGACTCTCGAAATGTGGTTGATATCCTCTTTAAGAAACAGCTTACCGCGAATGCGATAGAGATTATCCAAATTGCAGTAACAGCTATCCAACATCTGGTAGCTGTAACAACATAGCGATATTTAAGCGGATGCACGACCGCCATATAGAGAAGCCATGTCATCGCCAAATAAGTTCCTGCAAACCGTTAAAATTGATTACCATTATTAGTGTTCATCTGATTACTACAGACAGATATAACAGTGGACATATGATTTCCAAAACATTTCATTTTGCAAATACGAGCTTTTGCCAACTGAAATATAATATTCCAGAGAAATGCACACTGTTCATTTCCAGCTGAGTCCATCTTCAAGTAGTTGAATTTCAAGAAAATTAAGTAGATGATGGGATTTAAGTGCATACAGACACAATTTCCAATTTATCTCAAGTAGCTCAGTGTGCTGTAGATATTAGATGAAAAGTTATGCAGAAGCTAGAAACCAGAACATTCCACTGTCCATTGTTTGACGAGATTTCTCATAAACACTGGCGTGGAAAAGCGCACCTGCAAATGTGAGAAATGTTATCGACGCAACAAGAATGAATATTGTCACGGATGTGTACTCAAAACCAGCGAATTTCCAAGCGAGAAGAATTGCGTAGAAGAGTGCCAGAGCGATCACTGTGCTCAAAGTGCGGCTTAGAAGAAAGACGTAGCGATGCTTCCAACTGCAAATATGTATTCAAAGATATACATTATTTCATGCATCATTTTAGAGACGTTTCATCATTCCTCACCACTTCGTGTACGTAAAAAATACTGCAAAGAAACATCGCAACCTATTATGCCCAGAGAACCTGATGTCGCCTTTGCATGAAAGTTGGCTACTTTTCAGCGTCTTATCACCTCATCCTTACTGCAAGATGGTCCTCTTGAAGCAAATTTTAAAGATCATGCCGAAATTGTACAAACAGCCTTGAAAAGCTCTTACAGCATTTTAACATAGCAGACGTGTAATTTCATCTTTCGCTCTCGATCGCTTCGGAGAATCTGGTTGCTCAATCTTCACATCATTGCCTCTTAACAAAAATTGGACATTTTGGAGTGCTTTTGCAAACTCGCACATGCAAAGCACTTTTCAGCAACAACTATGTGTACCTTTGAAAGCTTCTACCTATCTGTTCAACAGCTTTAATTCGTGAACCACTACAGGCAGAACTATGAGATCTGATAATTACAACATTTACTAAAGTTGCCTATTGACACTAAACGACTTTTCGCGCTACGTTATTTACCTCGGAAGTGGTTATGGACATATGAACATGTAAAAATTGCAAATTTCCGGTAATGAGTCGGTTTTTCATTTTACGTCGACGAGGCAAAAAATTGTACTTTATTTTATGTCAACAATATAACTACAGTTCAGTTACCCTTGTGAGTTCGACGAAAATATGTTCTGTGACCTCCAACTCAAGAAGGCCATTTTCAACGCAAACTTGTTCCGCGTAGTTGAAAAATTTCAAGCTCCCTCACTCCCGGTTAAGGTTATATATTGCTTTGGTAAGCATAATAGAGGAGGCAATGTTAGCGCAAATATGAACGGCTGCAACAGCTGGATCATTGAGAACACTGTGAGCTGCGTTGAATAGGAGTTGGAGGCTGCCAACGTCCCATTAAGATAAGAGAAACACGTAAACTTTGGAAGTTCCCAGAGCCTCCAGTGTTCGGTATTCAATTCTTTCTACGTTTCATGGCGATTGGCCGTTTGAACGCTTCGAATTCAAAACACGCCCTTTGAATCTTGCCTGCTAATTTTATTTGTTTACGACATTTTTTTCGTTCTATTGCAGACTTGCACTCGAAAAGCGGATTATGACATAGAAATATCTGTGTTTACGGTCTGCGCGCGTGTCTGCCTTCATGTGCAGCAATTTGAAGTAGGCACCGATATGCTGGAATTGTGCAATTGGGTTGCCATAATTTACCACATTGGCCTTCCTTCGCCAAATCCATCTTAACCGGTCAACTCCGAAGGAAGTTACCGAAATTTGAAAGTGCTCGGAAATTTCCAACATCGTCCGACTTTCACATTATATCAACCATGCCACGGGAAAACGTGTTCTTTTGTTGACAGATCGCATAATTGATCAGACCATTAAAATTATGAACGCACACCTCATATTTTATCATTAGCTCATGACTTATACAGCTACGTATCAGGTAAGCGACATACAAATGCGCTTCTTGTGCCAGTCCATAGAGTGCGCTTCCCCGCTTGTTTTCATTGGCGTGGCTTTTATGAATGCAAATTGCTGCTATGAAGTCTGCTGAAACAATTTCCTCATTTTATGGCACTGCAGCAGGAACTGCCAAGAAAAGGTGCGCCGGGCTTTTTGCTTGTGGAAAGTACCTCTGATGTCCTGCACTGCCTACCTTAGTCTCTTTTTTCTCCAGAGATATATTATTAATAGGCCGTAGGCGACATTGATGATAACAGCCACTGATGAGATTATAGATGGAACCACGGGAAGTACGTATTTCCTCAAGTTCTTCGCTTCGTGCAGATTCTAAAATTAGAATTATTTGTACAACGCGTGAACAACCGCCATTTCGAAACTTTTCGATCGCGTGTTCTACGCTCGTTTTATGCTCTGTATGGATTCGGCGATTCAGAGCAGCCGTGAGTTTCTGTTTGCATAACTGATTCCGAGAACCTTCAGTATATTATTGGACTTTACCAAATTTTTGATCTCCCATTCCAATTAAACACTATTTTTTGGTTAGAAATACTACTGATGGAGCACATATGCGTGAATTGTAAATGAAACCAAGTTAGAAGGAATTCAAGAACTGGAGATCTCTCGAAAAATTGTCTTTCGGCTGGATATTTTTTGAAAAATCAAGCCACGTCGATAACCCGACCTTTCATTGCTCTAACAACTTTCATAAGTATAGAGAGAAGTGATTCATTGAAGCGAATGTGTGGAACAAACCTTTAGCATCATACAAGGATCGGCTCCTTCCGGAATTCTACACTGAAAATACTTCTCATCCTTTACGTGCAGCTCATTGCCACAATTTGCGAAAATGTTTGCCGTAGTAGTTGCCACTGGCTCCATCGAATATTCGCAACATAAAGCGAAAGACTTTTCTTTCTGAAGTTGTTAGGAGAGTGCTTTGAAGTGTTTATACTGTGGAACTGTGGGTCCATTTTTATACACTACTTAAACGGCATCACATACAGCAGACGATGAATTTCATCTCTCAGAAAATGTTCCACACCACATTTTGATAGATCCCGGTTTATGAGCACATTTAATAACAAAGAACAACTGAATACAGAGTAAGCGGTCGTTAACCTTTGAGGTGAGGAGGAAGAAATTACTCTTGAAATTATGACCTTATGAAAACTACTGCACATAAAGTGATTTCCCATTTTAGTAAAGCGCAAAATTATGACAAAACGATAGCAGCATTAAATGGAGGAAAATGTGATTAAAATTTGCTGAAAATGACTGAAAGTGTCGAATAAATTTATTGAAAGAATTTGTTGCTAGAAAAGAAATTTACTGAAAGAATCTGCTGATGCACCGTAAACAATGGAAAGTCCTGCAATTCGCCAATAATATAGGAATAATGAATAAATAAATAACTCAAAGTTTAATTTGTGCAAACTACATCATCCATTGCTGAAGTACCTCATGCTGTCATTAGAGCATTAGAAGTGCCTACTCTTCATAATGCTTTCACTTCCGTAGAAGAATCCATAGAGGTATATGCTGTTATTGTTGCACTTTATAAGTCATATAAATAGGCTGTACCAATCAAACTACGTCTAAAAATGATGCCTAAATGAAAGAGTCCTTGTAAATATCTAAGTAATTCGGCTGAACATTACTGGCGAGGTTTCTTGCCAGCAAACTTGAATTTCTTCAAAATAATTCAGATAAATGAGAAAGTGTCAATTTATGAGATGCAGGCAGAAATCAATTTTTAAATTCAAGAAAGAAAGTAAACTAGACCAGAGTGTGGATAGTGAGAATAAATGAGAATACAGTGTCACCATCAAAGCGGGGTTCAATTTCTAGCCTATATTGTATGTGCAAACTCCCTATTCATCTCACAAAGTTGCAAAAATGTTGAAAACTTACTAGCGCGCTAAAATTTCTAGCCTTGAGCAGCGCTCACTCACGGAGATTTCAAAGGCCCGATACTTTTTGATCTTTGCAAAAGCAACTGCCTGTTTGATCGCTGAAAGTGCGTAGAATTTTTGAGCACTCGAACTCACTGGCAGACAACACAATGACTGAGCGCACTACTCTATTATTGTAAATATGCACGTTCATTGCACAATAGGACGATTACTTTCAACAGCAAACCCATATGGCAAAAACGCGCAATTACACAACTCAATAACGCCCGAAAGTGATCACGATCTGACAGTGCTAATCGTAGCGCGAATATGTTCTAACATATAGAGCATTAAGTCTTGCTGCTTTATGGCTTAACAAATTCGACGACTTTCACTGAATGCAGTGCTTTGTATTTCTCCTAACGAAAACATTACGCCTAATTGCAGCGACATATTAGCGAATGCTTACAACCCCCCCCCCCCCCCCCCCCCCTCCTCAAAAGAAAACGACTGGATTCATTCGCGTACATTGCGATGTGGTAATATTTGATGAATCACGCAATAATAGCCACCGCATTGCATAATCTAAAACAAGAATCTTACCATTAATGTCCCCTATCCTTCTAAACTTCCTAAAGAAACTTTTATATTATACAGTAAAAAACTATCACTAACTAGTCAAACATCTTGACCTCAGTTACTTCAATGACTGTAGAGTCGAGGTTAAGAGAGATAAAATTACAGCCTATTCTATAAATGCTTTGAGCGTTTAGCTCCAGCTAGATACATTAAACTGTACAAAATACAACTTCTGTTTACATTTTACGTTTAATCGATCAAAGTAAGCACTAAAAGTGCTTGAAAAGTGAATTCGACGACTTTTCTTCTTTAGGTTTGTTCATTAAATCATATTTTTATAAAGGTGGGAAAGTGTTTCTCATTAAAATACGCCTATCGAGATTACCGCTGAAATGAGCAATTGAGGGAAATCTAGTTGCTTCACAAAGGCTATGAACAACGACAACCCCATTATGAAGTATGATAAATAAAGGCGACAGAGAGCGTATAGTTTCGATGCCCTTCGATCAAAAAGTCTCAAAGAAGCTTGCAGAAGAGTGTAGCAATGATTCATCGCTTGATAAGAGCACCTTTAAGAACAAGCCATTCTTTTCTGTCTTTTTTTCGCGGCATTTAAGTAGGCAAAGAGCCAATGGAATGAGCAAAGGCGTTGACCATAAATTTCAATAAAAGCAAACCATTTTGTATATATAAATGTAAGCAAAGCATTAACAAATTTCACTATATATGTGTAAGACGCAAAAAAAGTTATCGTTCATAAACGTCAACTTTTTTTTTGGGAAATTAAATTGAAACAAAGCAAAGAAATTCATGGGCGGCCGCCCATTCTTCGATTTCCATATATCTTATCACCAGTAAATCATGTGATTAAATCACTTCATAATCGATTTTGATAGGTTTCTATGGCATTGTTTTCTCCCCAACAACTTCAGCTATATTAAGAACTACAAATAAGGCAATACCACAACTTCTTCGTGCTTATACATCGAAATGGTCGCGAAGTGAACGCAACTGGATTAAGTAAACATTCGCTGTGAATATAAAGTAATCGAAAATAGCACTGTGTATACAAAAGTCCACAAACGCCATCGTCGTGGAAACAGTGATGGGCGAAGCGGGACGAAGGAAGGTAAATGCAAAGATAACGAACGAAAGTAAATGCAAAGTTAAATGGATGGTAATCGCAGATGATCTAACAGTGAAGGCAATCCTCAGTTTTGCATTGCTTTCCTTGGTGGGATACATATAATAAATGAAATAGCTATAAATTTTTGTTTCATTGGGATGTGTGTTAATAAAATATACCAACGTACGCTTATACGCCAAAGTTAACAGGGTGAATGTCGCGGACCGTTTTGTGCTAAGAAGTTGAAGAGTAAGTGGCATAAGTAAATACTTTGCATTTACTATTATATGCAAAGTAAACTATGTCGTTATCGTTTATTAGTATGCTACACGACCACAATTGTTGGAACAACAACATGCACTCAGCAACATTTTCTTTTACGGGATACGGATCGCCGAGCAACACTACATCGAAGAAAATGGTATACAGTCATGCTCAAATTATGATAAATGTTAAGACCTGGACTGCCACCCGGCCATGTAGCTTTTCAGTCTCCATGGTGAACCGGTGCTCTGCTAACTTCACTCTATAAAGTTCAATGTACCTATGCTACTTACTCTTCAACTTCTTTATACGTTGGTATATATTATTAACATACATCCCAATGAAACAAAAATTTATAGCTATTTCATTTATTACATGTATCCCCCCAAGAAAAGCAATGCAAAACTGAGGATTGCCTTCACTGTTAGATCATCTGCGATTACCATCCATTCAAAGTTTATAGTTTCGAGCAGATTTGGAGAAATTAAATGCTACCAGCTTAAAATAACTGAAGCGTGAGATTGAGCGATCAAATTTGGACAAGACAACGTTGAGATTAAAGGAAAAACAAGGGAACTATTTTCGTTCGAAGGAATGAAAATTTCTAGGCACCAATCGAGATAAGTACATAACATATGATCATATATTCTACAGAGAAAATTGAAATAACTGTAAGACCTGTGTTCCTTAACTTATAATCGTTCTGATCAAATCAGTCCCTGAAAATCAACAGGGCTATAAACCAGAGCCTCTAGAATCAGGACTTAATGTCCAGAGTGTTGAAGTGTGGTTAAATTGTCATGTCTTGCGGAACATCATACGTGTTTGTAAATTTATAAAAATCCGTGACAACAATCCGAAACAGCGACACCTTGTAATGATTTGAGCAGCCTATCTTTGACGACCTTCATATATTCCCCAACAGAAAGCATCAACACCGCTTTGAGAAATAATAAACGTTCAGATCGTATTTGCTAAGCGATGTGGACCTTAAACTATGTGTGAATGTTGCTCCAATGGTCGATCGCCAGCATCGCATTTCAGTTCATCCGGAAAAGAAATGACATGATAACCTCTATTCTAATCGCTGCTCACTCTTTTAGCCACTGACTTCGCAGTTCCTCTATCTTCACCGATCTTAAAAAACGCAATAATGTTAGCAACTGAGCGAGGAAATCAAATGAGACAGAAGCGAAATCATATAATCATTACATGCAAATTCATTGAGCGATTCATGCCGCAACTCATTGTTCACAACGATTTCTCAAAGCTCTTCATTGAATTTGCTGCCGGCTCTTGAGTTAAAACTGCACAAAGTGAATGCCCTCATCAGTGGCGTGCTTTGGCATTTATTAATCAGAAAAGTATCGTTAGCAGGTAACATATAATTCAAAGGAGAAAATACTCTTTCCGATGCAGTTGGCGTTGCTTTGTATATCTCGAATAATCTTTCTTCACTTGAGTCAACCTCTTCTATCGCAAAAACTCGAATCCCTTTACGGTATGGGATGCATCAATTAGTCTTTTATTCCATCAAAAGTATAACAAAGTTACTTTACTGTCTATACCACAAAAAACAAACCACTTTTAGCATTTAAAATACTACCAGCCATTTACAGTCACTGAATATTTGAAGACTTAAGGTTGTTTTATTGCGCTTCAAGCTGATGAACTTTTTACCGATACGATGGAACTCTATACACTTTCACAAATACCAGCCTAGTTTCCAGTCCAGTTTCATTACAGCAGCTTGCGCAACTTTCCATTCACTCTATCGTCTCAGATTGTCGCGCAACTACTGGAAAAACATTTTCAGAACACCTAATGATACGTCCGATTCCAATACCTACTTCGGAGTGAAACTGTCCAACATTCACGTCACGCAAACGGATCGCCGCACCCCTAAAAACCCATCCGCCACTGGAGTTCTCAAATCGAATAAGCATAATGCAACAAAATTTCGAGGATTTTATGAGATGAAACGCAACTTTCCGCACACTTCTCGTACTGAAAATTTATAGAGATTTAACTTAGCGCACTGATATGAGTTATATGGATTCTTTCACTTTCCACACGAAAACGATAGCTCTTCCGTTCCCCGATATGTCTTCACGCACAACGCATTACTTCCACACGTTTTCATTCTCGTCGGTTCTTCGGCAATTCGTTACCTACTTCAACGACCTAGCCACATATCACACCATATAAATGGAGGTGCGTAGGGCAAACATATGTGGTGGAAGAGAGGAGGGATAAATTGAAAAAATTAAATACCTTAAATAGAAATGTTGCCAAAGCATGCGCGCAAAGTGCGACTATTGCTAGATGCAATATCTCTTCGATAAAGCTCTAACAATATTTCTTAGCAAAAGATCAGACAGAGAAACGATATATGACATAAACAACGAACAATTTACGTGCCCATTTCTAGAAGAATCTTAGCAAACGAACGCGGTGGCACTTTTAGTAATAGCAGCTGCAAAATAGCTTGCCGTCATAGTCAGTACTTTGAAAAGAAGAAAATAACCCAACAAGTCGAAAATGTCGACTTCAATATGTAAGAGTGGGAGGTATGAGAACAAAAGAATGGAAAAAGCACAGCTAAGTTCTTCAACATATGTATAAAGCCAACATACACCTCCTAATAGGATACAAGTGAATAACGCAGAAAATTTTACTTGTAAAAATGAAGTAAATCAAAACAAAAAGGGGGGCGGGCGGAAACGAGCGAGAACGAAGTGAAGGAAAGCGGAAGAGGTGGGAGGAGCAAAGACAACGTTTTCATGTTGACAGTCACAAAAATACCGGAATTTGTGCAGGAAATTTGTCATACCGGAATTATGCGCACGAAATTTCGGAAGTATTCTCCACTATTCGGAACTGCGAGCATCTCATTCTGAAATTGCTCCTTAACATTTTATTCATCAACGGTGAGGTTAAATAATCGGATTTCAACGATTTCAAATTCTGCATTTTCGCTTTATTTTTCTCGAAGGATACCATGAAGTTTCGAGGATCACCACCATTAACGAATAAACAAAATACAAAACACACTGACAAGAATATGCAACATCAAGTTCAAATGAGATTATTTTTAGGAAAAGATCATTGCATAAATAATTTGGAAGTATGCATTTTTTGCTGTAGTCGCAACAACTATCCTAGGTGGCAGCAAAACATTAGTCCTCAAATGCTCAACGAATAAAGATGATGCATCAACAGTGAACTATCGAAACGAAAATGGCCGATTTAAATGTGCGAGAAAATAAACCACTGAGTGCAGAAAACTACCGATTTGTGAGCTGCACTTGGCAGCTGATTATACGAGATACAATTATACGAGATTTGCTCTTGCTTGGCCATGAGGACTAATACTGTGAACATTTATAAACGCCCACACTCCTTGAGAGCGGGATAGAGTAGGTAAAAACGATCAAGTATTTTCAAGCGGCATTTATACTTTTCGCCGCCAACTCCCTGAGAGCATTTTGAATTTTCACTACCGGTCCCAACTTGAGTCCCAATAAAGTGCCCAAGTTGTGGTGCGGATTCTCGGCCAGCAGCAACAACGACTGGCCGTCGATGTCCTGATTTCGGAATGTACCTCCACAATCTTCAGAGCCAGTAACCGACGCAACCCATTTTGCCACTTCATCACACTGCAAACAATGTGTAAAATTTTCAACCACAGGAAAAAAGAGAAAATTTTTTTATAAAACGATTCAGTTATATAAAAATATCCAAAGCATTTTAGAAAAAACAAATGATGTACTTTCAAAACAAAGAAAATGGACTAAGAATGCAAGTGGCAGCTTCTCTTTTCTCATTCGTTGCGTGATCGATTAAAGCAATAATATATGACTCCAAATTCTTAATAAAGTAGAAAATTGTACCGTCCAAGTTCTAGCCGGTTTCTGCAGAAAGTCCAGAGATGATTTTTCTGAAGGTGGCACAACCGTTTCAACCGTCGACGCGTTATGTTGATAAGGGGTAGAAACAGAAGTTGAAGGTGCGGTTTCGAGTGATGTCCGAGGTGATTTAACAATTTCAGCTTGTTGCGGTGATACCATTTTAAGCGTTAGCGTCGGCGGTGAACGCTGTTGTACTTCTGCCCCACTGGACACAACTGAAGAGCAAACTTTTCGTTAGCTTAGGAACGCATTTGCGAACAATCACGATATTCTTCAATCTATCGCCCATCTGCGTATGAGGCGACGCGCACCAAGATGGGAATAAGCATCTACCTTACTTAGGAGCCCCCGATCAGTTTGCTTGGGAACTAATTGAGATCTGTGGATAAGAAACCACCATTGGCACTGCTGAAAGGTCGAGAAAAATGTTTACTTCTGAGGTACTTTTGTTACAAAATGGCACAAAAATGCAGTATCCGCTTTCATAGGTCAATGACGTAATAATAGATACAAAAAGAGAAGTTCCCAAATCTTCGTCAGGTCGTTACCAAGTGGTGTTGAAGCAAACGTGTTTGGAGTGCTTAGACTTCTTTGTAGCCCTGCGGTCGACATACTAGGTAGATCTTTCGAGGGCGATGAACTGGCCGTGGTCAAGCCAGAGTTTGGCTGACGTGGCGATCCATTTAACGGTTTCGCTCCTTGAAATATTTTCATCGGTTAGTATAACAACACTGGTCGATAAATCGAAAAGCAAATTTTCGATTCCATTCCGCCTCAGTTCTATTAAACGCACGTAAATTAAGTTCATATAACATCGACGAAACTTGCCGAACCTTATGTGAACAATGAATTACCAGTGCAGACTTGGAAAAAAATTTACACAATATTCAACGGCTTCCTCTGCACATCGTGTTAGACGTAGTGATGACAACGACTTTTAAATCTCTAGCAAACTGTTCTGAGTGTGACTCTTCGCTAGGAAGAAAAACAATGCCTTACTTAGGCTCATTTATGAAATTTGCTTCTTTCTCAAATGACTTTTTTTGCATAGAATCTTATAGAGATTAAGCGGCAAGGTAGATTTCCTTCGACCCTCATCTCTCCTCCCTCCTCCTCCTTGTCACCATGACCTTTGGGTTTTCCTCTTCATGCGTGAAAATCCCTGCAACGATCACACTCAATTTAAACATTCAAATGACAAAGCATGAGGAAGTCTGCTTGTATACACCTCAAAAAATCTAATGGCCGATGAAAACTTCACTTGTTCGATTATGAACAACACCTCAACTCAGTCTTTCTTACGATCGCAAGACAGCGAGTCTAATGAAAATCAGTAAACTGTTCCCAAAAAAGTCAGCTAAATTTTCCTGGAATAATCAACACAGCGTGACTCTGACTATCTATTAACTTACCAACAGTGCATCACTTCAATTTGCAGTCTAGGACTTACTACGCAAAACCAAATTTGAAAAGCAAACCTTGCTCTTCTGCAACTGCGGCATTCTTCTTCCACAATTTCCGGCACTTCTTCGAGCAATACTGTGGATGGTTGTCGCATCGCTTCAATCGCAAAAGACCATTGCAGTAATTGCACCTTTCGGTATCCAATTCCTCATCAGAAAAACTTGTTCCCACATTTAGTCCTAACCCCTGATCCAAACTGCTGCCTTTTGATGAGTTCAACGAAACGTCCGCTACCGGGATATTCGATTCTGCAAATGTAGCTCAGTTTTCAGTCCAGTGCAAATACAATCGCATTTCAGAAAAATTTAGGATAAAAAAAGTTCAATCCAGTGCACAGCCCTTTTCAGCTCAATCAACGAATAGATCAGCAATGCGCATAGTTTCTTATGTGGTATAAATAAGTGACACATAACAGTCCACGGACCAAGAACAAGAGAAGAGCAAGTATCATAGAATGTATCAGGCATAAAGAAATTTAGGATAAGCAGACGATATTTTGATTCTCATCTCGCCTCACAACTATTCATATATAAAGCACTAAGTTTCATAGTGCTGTAATTTCGAGCATATTCATTACGACTGTCCAGCACGCTTTAAAAATCAAGAAATGGAGGATACAGCTCATCAACTTTGAGTTATGAAGACTGCCGCTGAAATCGAGGTATCCCCGTCAACATGGAAAAAAGTCGAGGTATCCCCGTCAACGTCGAGGCATCTTATAATACCTCGACTGAGTGTCCACAAAAGGAAGAGTGTAATCTCTCTTCCACAGCAACTTCCGTAGGTCCGTTCAAATTATTTAAAACAAAACGGAACAGGATTTGTCATCGTATCTTCATGCAACAATTTCATTCATCCGAATGCAATAAACTGCGAAAACTAAGCCCTCCCCCCGCTGATAGACAGCAAAAAACTACAAAGGTCCAAAGCTACCTTCTACGCGGGCATCAGTGGTGACCAATGGCTTTTCCTCTTCTTGCTTTGACGACTCGCTCTCCCGCTGCTCCATCTCATTCTTCTCGTCGGTCTTTCCCACTTTTTCTTGCTTCTCCTCCTCACACGTGTTGTCTACCTCCTTATTCAATGGCTCTTTTGCTTTCTTCTCCTTTGCCTTCTCTGTTGATGGGGTACCCAGCATATCACAAAGTCGGCCTTGTGCCGGGCCGAAGTCCATTTGTAGAAGACGATCCAACTTCAAAACATCAGTCTGTTCGAAAGACGCTACAGCAGTGAATCAATTAATGTTAAGTTGATGGCCATTCACATTACGCTCCAATCTATGGTCTCTCTTACCAGTACGCTCCAATCCATAAAAAATCAGTTACTCTTCGTTCCATAAGCACATAACCATATGGAACAAGATTACTGACAGTGCTCATACTATAGGTACCCACTGGATTCATTAACAGCTGAACCTCGAAGTCTGAAGCATAGGGATAATTCCACATTAACTGTGATGGTCCATGATCTGCGTCAATCACGACGACAAGTTAAATATAGATTAGTCTGAAACGGCCACTTCGAAACACTTACCAAAGACGGATAAAACCCACTCAGCAAATTCCTTTGCTCCAAGCATACTGCTATTCAGCATGATTCAAGAGAATCAAAGGTTCACTTTCCCCGGCAGTTTTCTCAAAAAAGTTTGCACTGAAATATAATTCGTATAATGGATTTAAAATCCACATACTTACCTCATTGGTTTTGCGTTTCCTCTTCTTCTTTTCCGATGACGATCTACTGTCGCGATTCTCGTCTTTGCTCACGGGGGTTCTGCAGCTGACAAAATGCTTCAGGCGAGAGATGGGGCAAATTGCCCACCTAACATAGCTCAGAAAAGAGCAAAAACAAGTAGGTGGCCTCATTCTAGCTAACCGAAACTTAAGAAATTTTTTGTACCGACAACTCGGTTGCCACATAGTCAACATGAACAAGAACAACAAGTATAACAGCAGAAAAACCTTTCAACTAAAATCCGAATCTCGGCAGAATGAAGCGCTTGCTTTCAGCTTAATAAAACACCAGAACAAGCTCACAAAACAGATAATTGATTCGTTCTACGCCACACAATTATCATATAATTAAAGTGGAATCAACGGAAAAAAGAAGCGCTCTCATTCGTTCATCAAGGAAAAACTGAATGCACGATTCGCTGCATCACCGTGAAGGATTCGGCTCGATACAACTGATCCCCACATCACGAAGCGTGAAGTTACCAGACGCTTTGTAAATACTACGCTATTGCAGAAGAAAATAGACAGAAAGCAGAAATTATAGATATAATTGAAATAAGCACACTTGTTTCTCTGCTTCTTGGAGATATCTTTGGAACCCTTAGGCGGTGTTTCCACTTTTCCTTTCTTTTCATTAGGTGACTGCGCGTCGTTGTTTGTTGATGAGGCTGCAATGCCTAAATTGGTTATATGAGTTAACTGCTAAACGACAATAACGTTAACAGGCAAGGAATTCTAACTATTCACTTAGAGGTTTTCACATTGGAGTATGTGCTAGCTCTTTCAGTAATCCTTTCTCATTCCTCTTGTGATCACAACCAGAAGAAGGGTAGACACAACCAACACCACTTGGAAAAACAACATCCAACCTCAGCAAAATGAATATGACCAACGCAACCATGAGGGGAAATCACCCCGATGAAGAGCATGAAGGAAGGCCTCAATTAGCTCAGTAGCGAAACCTTGTTTACAGAAGCAGAAGAAAGGGGAAGTATCTCTGGCGTTTTGACAACGTTCTACCACGAGAAAGTGGACAACAATAAAGCCAGCTCGGCAGTGCGCCTAGATGCCCTAAATCTTGTTCGAATCGGAGGAACGCAAATTTTCACTGAGGTGAAATTATGTCAAGCGAGGTGGGGAAATAAGCTCTCGAAATTAGTTGATTTGATGAATCAAAAAGGAACGAGAATATCCGCAAACAAACGTTTCGAAGGCGATTCAGGCGATTTACTTAGACGAATTTTATCAATTATTTCCACTGGGATCCAATCATCAACTCGTAATGGAGGATCACAGATAAACGGTTCGTCTGATTCCTGAAAGCATCGAATGATTGCAAATACTGATATTGATTCAGATGATCGTCACTGTAAAACATAAAATGTGTAAAATTTATTCTCAGTAGGCTTTTGGAACAGCGCATAAACAAAACAACGATATCAGCAACACGTTGCTTATCAGCCATTTTCCCTTCGTTTACATGCAACATCACCACAAATCACATCCACTGTAAACCTTTAAAGAAATTTTGCAGGCGGTTGAATCCTATAGTATTCACGAGAGGTCACTGGACATAGTGCGATCAACAAATGCGTACCTCAATTTCGAACCCTTCGATTAAATGAATGATTCTCCCCTTGCGTCCGGCTTTTCGATAATAGCGATCCGCCTCTTTCATAAAAAGAACACGTACGTCCAATGCATCTTTACACTCGCCTGTAACGATTGCTTGATTATTGAGAGACTGCAATGGAAGCAACTATTTCAACAAGCAATTACAAAGGACCCGAATTTCCACGAGTATGAATGACAGAAGTAAACCGCTGACGACAAGCTGCTGCAAATGCCATAAGTTCCAAATGGAAATTGTCCTCTTCAAAGCAGTAAAACAACTGCATCTTAAAGCGCTTAAAAATTCTATTTCTCTTGCGCCATTCAATAAAATTTAGACTACTGGCAAAAATGAATTCGCTGCAGCAACGTCAAAAACTGACATTAAATAAAGTAATGGCTAACCACAAACGCAACTCATTCAAACATCATTCCCTCACTAAAAATCGACTTAGTTACCAACCTTGTACCAACAAAGGTGGTGGTTCGTTTTCACCACCCGAATCGATCGTCGTTCCCTCTTCTCCTATACGCTTGCGTGGACTACTACTCGATGCATTTGTATCTGCAATGGACGGAGCTCAAGCCATCACTTCTTCCCAACTTAAACTCAATATCAGCATGGATCCCACTAAAACACAACGGGCAACAGTATGTACCTGCAATGGCACTGCTATCGAGGAATCCAAATAACGTCAACTTCGACGGTCATTATAAATTCTCACATAAGATAACTGATCGGAAGAGCAGTCTTCATCTGCTGGATGCCAACTACATTGAAACACTCCTTTCCGAAAGTCAACTTCTGCATGTATCAAAAGAAATCCATTAACCTTCTGGAACGGACGCCTGTTGAGGAGCCTGCTGAGTTTGTGAACCGCCGAACTTGGATACGTTTTGTTGTTGCTGAAAGACGGGTATCATCTGGTGAGCTGGCATAGCAGCTGCAGGGATGAGTTGCTGGTGGATGATCTGCCCATTTGGTCCCATTACCGGTACGGCAGGACCTGCGAACGTGCCCATCTGTGGCATCGCCGTTGACATAACCATCATCGGCATTGGCGCTCCTATTGGTACCAAATTTGATGGTGCTATCGTCGGTGGCACATGCACTGAAAATGTATTAGCAATACAGAAGATGGATGATGAACGCGACGCGACCGTCAAGGGCATGTTACGCAAAAATGGTGAAAACGGGCGACATTATTTGCGCTTGTTCGGTGCATCATTAGAATTTTCCCTAGGTGACAACACCGTTTTTCCCAACCCCTCCTCACGTGAAAACAGTAAACACAAGTAGCAGATAGGCCAGATAATCGGAAACTGTTCGTTTCGATCTAAGACAAAAGATGTACTCAAAGCTGCTGCCGTGTTGGTGCTTTTCTTCAGTAACAACACGATTCCAGCTCCGAATAAAGTAAGGATGGAAAACGCAGGAAAAACGTGCAAAACACGTTTTAGATCGGTGATATTGTAGACTTAAAACAACGGATGTGAAAGCTACAATGCCCGAGCATAAATATTTCTCAAAGAACATTTCTGCTGCAAAGATGAATTTATAGAAAACTGCTTTTTTATGCACTTAGGTGAAGATGTGATCCTATACATGCAGCATGGCGGATCAATCTCGTTGCAGTACTGATACACGTTATCACTGACAGAAAAATGTGAAGGACCTATCAGTCACTATCTTCAATTAAAATAAAACAACAAGAAAGGAAACAACGACAATTTGCTGGTTCTATAATCGCTCGCCAACTTATTCAGTTTATCGGTACAAAAGAGCAATCAATAACGTAAAAAAAAAGTGAATGCATGACACTGTCTACCTTTAGAAGCAGAATTAGCCGATTTTGCTTTAGATGCATTTGACTGTTTACTTCCACCAGTTCCTCCACGAAAAGTTGCTTTGGGTGGTGAATCAGCAGCAATATTTAAAGGTACACCGCATGCACTTGGCGAGCCCAGCACGGACATGAAATTTTGTGTTGAGGCTACAGCTTCTGAAAGAAAAAAACGGTTTCACGAATCCTTTAATTCGCTTAAAATAATATGCGGCGAAAAAATTGAATACACTTCATCGTAAACAGAAACAACAAATCCCTCAACATCGTCAGCATTAAACAACTAATCAAAGTTACGAGGTGACCATTTAACCGGAGAAAAACAGGCTGACTCTCGCCAACGATTTACGGGAATACATCCGAACTATCCTGTTGCACCAAAAGAAGTAACAAAGAAGCGCTGAATACAGCACTTCAACCCTTTCTCACTGTGCCATCTTTTACCCACTCACTAATGAACTATAACAAAATATCACAACAGTTTTAAGTATGAGCATAATAGCACGTGCCCGGTAATGACCGCAGAAGAGAGGCAATATAACACTTCCGAAAAGCACAATCAGTGCTGAAGACTCACCATTATGCTTGTTGCCACACACATAGTCAGCAGCAGTTGCAACAGCATCGGAAGTATGCTTGTGCGCACTCTGTGCAACTGCTTCATGCTGTATATTGGTGTGTTCGCCTGGCTGCGGGGTGTGAGCTCGCGTGTGATGGACGTGCGTATGTTGCTGTGGCGGTTGATGACTAGCGCTCTGATTCATCACTGCTGACATTGGCTGATGATGTGAGAGGCTCACCGATGATGGTTGTTGTGGTGCAACTACCTCTGAAACATTTAGTCACCTACATCAAAAGGTCACTACCTCCAATATTACGCTGGCGGTGTTTCAAAAGGTGACCACTTCAACAACAACTGTCCTGCGAATGAGAACGCAACGGAAAAACGTCTCATACGGATAATGAACATTTGTTGCTTGCAGAAAACACAGCTTTCGCAAGAAAGTGGACCGTAAATGCGGCCATCAAATGCTTATCAACGAACCACTTAACCTATCCTAATTGGCAGAAAGTCCAAGATTGATTTGGTGTTTTGAATTGATAAATGCTGCATAACCTATGGTTTGAGAGCCTCTGAGTGAGGAGACGTTCGCAATTCTTCACCCTCAACCGTACCTCTAATATTATGCTATACTTCCCCTAACACACACACACACATTGAAAAAAATTTTCTTTGTTTTTCAGAACTGACGTTGTACATATGTGTATGCTCCATTGGGCATTTGAAGAACGATTCCCGATGAAGAGCCGGGAGCTGTTGCGCGAATTTGAATACCTGAAAAAAAAAAACCACTCATAAAATTCTTCACTCTCAAATTTAACCAAGAAAATTATGTTAAAGAAATCGATAAACACCGACAATCATTTAACAAAGAATGAAATCTTAAAGGCAATTAGGAGAAGCGAAAACCCTCTAGTCGCACATTTATTCACCACAAAAGCGCCAACATCGTTAGCATTTACTCCATCAGAATTCTCAACTTCAAGAACTTCAGCTTTCATTTAACGCCGCAACGCATTCATAATTCTAACACATAGACGAGTGGAATGGATGAAAATGAATCATCGCAAGAGATCATTCAAATATTCTGCACTTATAATTCTTTCGCTCCTCTTCGCACTGAGACGAGAATCACCTTTGAAGTGTTTCAGAATTCACTTGAAGAAATTTGTTTTCAGCGATAATCACGCAAATCAACATCGCCTTAAATTATACAAATTAACCTTCGACATGAGAACAAACAACCTTGCTGAAAAATTGGTTGCTGACCCACAGTTGGCACCGTGCCAACGATTTGTCCCGACATGTGTGCAATATTGGTGGCTGCAGAATTCGACAACTGACCGACATTTGATGTCGGCACTGCTTGGAAAGTTAGACTTGTCGGTGTGGAACACTGTGACGAGCAACTTGACGCGCCGCCTGAAACCAATAAAATCACAACAAAACATTTTTACTTTGGATACTTTGGATTCTTTAGAATCCAAAGTTTGGAGTCCCTCGATCCTTCAACTCGAAGGGAGTTCTCACGCATAAAACAGATATGACGGTTCCCAAACACAGCACACAGAAGGGAAAGATGAGAACGAATGATGCATACTTTGCTAAATTGCATCTCGCTTGAAAATCCAGCGTCACTGTTCTATAATAGATTCGAATTGGTGATCAGCAATTATCTTCAAAGACCACTGAAGAAAGTGAACATCCACAGCGTTCACACTGAACAGCCAATTACAGTGGCCATCCTCAACTCTATTTAAATCACCATGCATAATTAAAGTGGGGATTGAGAAATTTTCAACACACTCATCTAATGAGGTATATTCAAGAGAACATTTTCTCAATGAATTCAGTATTTGAACAATACAACAGAGAACGCACCAAACACTGGCAGTGACACTTTTGATGAGCGTAAAATGAGATCACCCACCAGATGGAACAGGCTTCGGTGCGAGGCTTCTTGCTAACTGTCCCAAAGTTGCACTTCCCGAGACGATGCTCGATCGAACAAACTGTTGTTGTTGTTGTTGTTGTTGCTGTTGTTGCTGCTGCTGCTGCTGTTGCTGAGGTTGTGCCTGAAATGATGCCAAAATGATTGAGTGTCGGAGTAGCATTAGATGGAAACTTCTTACATACACTCACTAACTTATCATGCGCAATAATTATTTAATCCAAGCAAACATCGTTTCTCTTGACTATAACAGCTCAAACGAGGTAAAAGCTAAAAGATTTCAAAAACAACGAACAGAACCCAATGATATTAAAAAATTCTGCTCTGAAATAACAGAATATTTCAACAACCAATGGACTTCAGAAACTGAGAGGCAGCAACAAATTGCTACTAAATAAATGGTGGTTAAGCCAGATGGTATATTTATCTACGGCCATTTCCACTGATGGAAAAATACTTGACAATTCGATTGATACCCCCCCAGATCGGCCTTCCGAATAAACGATCAATGAATCAAACGCTGCAATATATAGGTGAGAGATGTAACCATCCCATGATAACCTAAGAGGAGTTCGACTTAACTGAAATATGAAAACGGTGAAAACGAGGCCACGTTAGTAAATAAAAATAAAACTGTGAGAGTGCAGATATCACTAAAAGAATTTTCCAAAAGAAGTTCGTCGAAAACACTCATTAAATAACTCTTAAAAGAAGCATTACAACGTGTCTGAAGATTGCTCATGGGAATTCATAGCCTTCAATAGGGCGAATGAGAAAAAACTCTGAGCACAACAAGCAGCAGCATAAAGTGGAGTAAAGAGAAGCAAAGAGAGTTAGAAATTCTGCATAGAAGGAAAGAACCGCTAATATCAAATAACTATGAAACGGTGCTTATTCGGGAGCAATTCGAGCAGATACAAAATTCAGAAGAAAGTATCAGCTGGAAAAACTAAATGTAAGTCAATCTTTCAAATAAATGAAACCGAGAGCTTTATATACCACATCACACCACATTCCTTCTTTTCGGCTGTGGCTTGAGATCATCGCACGATATTCTGTAGATCGATTCAAAAAAGATGAAAACATGCTGATGCTCGCCATAACGAAACACCTTACGATGATGTCAAACCTGTTGCTGTTGTTGCTGCTGATGGACGTGCAGATGCTGTGCAGCTATCGCAGCTGCTGTGTGCTGATGGTGATGGACTGCCTTCAGATATTCATGCGACGCTGAAGGCATCGCTGACGTTGTGGGTGGTGCCACATGCTGCAATCAAGCTCCTCACATGCTCCCCACAAATCCCATCTCGAGTAGCAAAAAAATCATTTATCATTCACTCTTTCTTTTCCTCTCCACCTCCCCATCATCCTTCCCCAGCTACAACACAGGTTCAGTAAACTTATCTCCTTTGGTTATCAAATTTCGATAGCTGTAATACAATTGAATAGCAACTTCATTAAACAGATCTATTCCATCATGCTTAGTTGTAAAATACTACTGAAATTTTAGAATTTTTCCATTCTCGCTTTACATCAATCTTTGAAAAGAACCGAGCATTATACGAATTAATGACAAGTCAATGAGACATTTTCTCTCAGGTTACGCTTATCCGAGAGGATTTCCCATCACACAGCAAAAAAGAGGATGTGTAGAAAAGAAAATAAATAAGGAAAATGAAAAGAACAAAAAATGAAAGAAGGAGAATATCAAGAGAAAAAAGGAAAAAAAAGAAGTGGAAAAACTTAAAGTTGGTGCATGCTGAGAGAGGAAATAACAGCATTCTGATACCAGGATAAGGAAATGCTTCTCGCATTTCTTCTTTTCCACGTGAACACATCCACAATCACACCATGCATAAATTCTCGGCACTTATAAATGCACATCGAATAACCACTTTACTCGATTCTGAGGGAATATTTCAACTGCCATTTGCCTTTCATTCAAAACAATAGAGACTCTATAAAATATCGATAATACCGATCTAGCGGCAGCCATTTGTTGATTTGTGCTGAAATATTGAGCGGCTGGCATCATGAAACATTGCCCATTATGATGTACTAACATAAATTGACCGGCCTGAAAAAAAGAAAAACAAATCATACCCTGTTTCAATATTACAAAATTTCACCTAAAAATCACAAAAAATTAAACATCTCTTCTTTTTCTACTTAAATAAACAAAAACAGCATAACTTCATAATAAAAATTATTCTACCTTCCGGTTTCTCACTCCAAATTGGACTTATTGCGTTCCATAAAAAAACATTACTTCATTATATTTTCTAGATTTATTAAAGCGGGGAAAAAACGATAATCGTCGGATTACAAGAACCCATAAGAAAGGTAAAAATAGACCGGCGCAGAAGTAAGCATAAGAGGTCCTTGCGGAAGCACATTTTGCGATATACTGAGCGTGGAACTTGCTTGTGTCGTCATCCTGAAAACTTATCGCTATTTCATACACAATAAACGAACTCCTGCAAAATTGCACAACCAGTTAAGCGATGGACCAATTTAAGGCAGATAACAACCGATATGGATTTTTTAACCATTGTTCATCAGTCACTGCCCAGCTCAACTTTCTTCGAAATCATTAGATTCTTAGAGGCACATTCATCATTTTTTAGGAAGCGATCGTTCACTGAGTGAATCAACAGATACCGGAATGGAAGTTATTCAGTTACGTAATCTATTCCTTTATTTATAAATGCAAATATCTAGTACACACAACTTCTCGAAATGAATGTGCAATGGTGATCGTCTACAGAAATCAGTACTAGAGTGCACAACCGAGCAAATAAAATTATATACTTGTTCTTTGCTTCATCCGCATCCTTCTTCGCCCTTGGAGTCGACTTTCGTCTACTCTTGGGTGGCTGAGCTGCTGGAAGTGCTGCCACATGTGCGGCCTCCGTGCTGCTTACCGCCTTACTTGTAGCGTTTGTTTCAGGTGTATTCGACATGTTTGAGGTCACAGAACCAGTCGTCGGTAACGAAGTTTTCGGATTTCTTACTACAATAACGGAAACATATATACACATACATGTGTATATATATATATGCGTAATGCGAATACAAACATTTGCCCCCTGTTGGTCAACTTCGATGAATAATCGTTTCTGGAAGTGAGAAGCGAAAATTTAACAATTAATTTCGAGGCATACTTAAACCGGCCTGGCTTAAATGTGGTAAAAAGCGATGGAAGATATTCTTTTTTCATGAATTCTAACAGAGAGAAAAATATATTGGCAGGAACATAGGGCCAGCCGAGATGAATTTTCACAAATCGCATAACCACGTGAGAAACCAAATGCCACAGAGCTTTTATGCACCTTTAGAAACTTGTATCTGCCAAGCGCATTAAAGGACGAGTCGTGTTTCGCATGAATAGGGACATTTTTGCCCCTAAATATTTGCATGCATTCTGCGATTGGTTCCATGCGAGCAAAGGAACCTTCGCAAAGGGTGTTTAAAGCATTCGTTTAAGTTCGGAGATGAATGTAAATTGCGGATTTCGATCGACCTGAAGAGTGAGATCGCAAAAGTAGGCAACGTGCCGAGCCACTTTGCGTGCTTTCCTACTTATTCCTACGCAAAGAAGTTTTCTCACCCAACGCCAATATGACGGAACAAGGAAGCAACATTAGGGACGACTCAGCCAATGTGTAAATTTCACAATGACTGCTAAAAATGAACTTACTAGCGGCTTAAATTCCTTCTGAGGGAATTGTCACCAGTCCAATTTCTCCCTCTTGCCTCCCACCTTACCCAAATAAAAGAACATCCAACATATCCACACTGCCGTACTCGCCTCAAATCAACTGTCGCCTTCACTATTCAAAGTTGCGCATATATTTTCATGGCAGCGCTCATAAATTCTGCTTAGTGTTCTCTTCGGATAATGCAATCGAGATCCGATTAAACTCAAGCCTCATGTTGTTTTCAAAAAAAAATCAGTACAAACCTACCAGGATGAGGAATGGAAGTGGGTTTAGATGAACGATTGGTAGCTGTGGACTCGACTATTGCGCTAGCAGCATTTGACGTGTCCGACGACTCGGTAGAGACACATGAGCGTCCTACTTCGGCATTCAAAGATGATGGACAATCGTTGGACGGCCCACTATCACCGGAAGCCATTCCATGTGTTCTGACGACTTACAACACCTCTTAATCACCTGCAAATTTTGATGTATTATGAGAGCGGCACTAATCATCACAGGTAGTTAGCAAAAATAGACGCGTGAGCATGCAAATAGACCGGGCGACAAAGAAAGCTTCTCGATGAGAGGCACGCGAGCACAAACACTAAGACAACGAGATCAATCAACTACACCTCATATATTCCACACGATTTGCCTTTTCTTTCAATTACTCGAAAGGAAAAAAACTACGCAGCGAGCACGGAGGTTATTCGGCGGAAAATAGCTCCGAGTGGCATTAGACTATGGGATTTGCAACGCGAGCACTACTGTATCGTGCACGTCCATTTCGAATCGAACTACTTTCATATTAGCATCGATTTTCTCATCTTATGTGATGTGACCCCAGAAGTAAGCACCCTCACTCAAACAAAACGACCATCTTCGATGAGGATCGAAATCCTAGAAATCCTCGAACGTCCAGCTCTACAATGCGCGGCGATCGTTTCAAGCGGGCGATTAGTGCGCATCCTTTCGGGAAAATATTCGATTCGTGTCACTGCTACGGTTGTGTTGCGGGATTATTCATCTGCTTGCGACGGCGATTCGGCCATTAGCAGCGGGGCACGACGATTGCTAGTTGATGTTTGAGGCAATCGGCTCAATTTAGCACTCACGCCTGAGCCAGATTTTTATGTTGTGGTGGTGTTTTCAGCATTGATTAACTCTAACTTCTTTCGAACCTTTACGTTGTGTGACTGGGGGTGGGGTCAATTCTATAGACCATAGTAAACGTAAAACCATAGCGTTTTGGATGGTATCAACTAGCAAATTGGCTAATCTTGCTTGTAAAGAGTTCGTTGAAGGATTGCAACTGAGTAGTGTTGCGTTTTTGCTATGCATTTCACTATTATTGCGTTGCTGTAACGCGAGTTTAATGCGCTTTTGTTCTTAACTGGACAGTAATGTCATTGTCGATCCTTCAAACTCGTCGGGTCGTTGCCGAGTTTCGCGACCACCGTTTCGAGAAGTCGGAAATTTTCGCCTTCGGGGATCACCCATCTCATTCGTTGGCTAACTACGCCAGTGGGCCATAGCAAGATGCGGAATGTGAGGTGGGTGGAGGGAGGGCAGAAGTCCGGGATCAAACTCTCCGACTTTTCAGCAGTCGCTTTTTGGACTAAGCAAATCTTAGAACATGCCTCTAGGCTTCGCACCGATATAGCATATTTGAAGGGTAAGGGAGGTAATTTGCGGTGCCCAACCTTCCTGTAATATATTTCTTCATCAGATGCGCCCTTTTGGGTAGGTAGGGTTTCCATTTTTGTGAGCTGCTTCTACCAAGAGTCATGCATGTCAACATCCGGAATTGCACTCGTTCGGGGAGCCGATAGAAGCGTTGCGCTTTTTTCTGCTTGGGTATAAACGAGGCGAAATAGACTGATCGTATAAGCAAAAGTCGAGACGCAGTGCGTTTTTAATAAAACCGAAGGATGAAGAAAGTGTTGATGAGGAATCAGCAACAACACTTTCGACGCTTTTTCCCTGATTTCGGTGTCTATTCAGTTTCAAAAAATAGAAAAAAAGTTACCTGTGAACACTTAATTCGTGAAATTATACGTTCATTTTGCAAAGGATATACCGAGGACTCGAGGAAAGAGACAACCTTCGTTTCGATCATGCTCGAGTTCACATCTTACCCAAAGTTTTAGTTTGTAGGCAGAGAGAGAACGAAGCTGCCATCGAGTGGTCGGTCGTAGTAGGCTGATAGCGGACAGAATGAGTGGAGGAGTTAAAGGTTTGTGCCGCTTTTTGTTTTATCAAGTCCAAAACGCACTCCATCCTTTGCGTTGGACGCGAATAGAAAATAAATTACGGCTTTGGAATTTCAGTGTCGACTGTCGTTGAAAGTGTTCGTCATTTAATCACCAAATTATCTCCCTTTATTGTGAGCCATTATTTGCTAGTGCCAACTTCCGTTGCTCATTTATAGGTGTTGTCTTTGTCTGGCTCGTTTCTTGAATGGTTTTTTTGACGGCATTTGTTCTTTTACTGATAACTCAGCTACTCCACTTCTCTCCCTCTTCCCCTAGAGCTGTCTTGTGTTGCTTCAGAAGTTCTAAGTTCGTAGTTGTCGTTCCTGAACGATCGCTAATAAAATATGTGTTTGATCTTTATCGAAGTGATTAATATCATCGTTGAGTGAGCGGTCCAATCGTATTGATTTGCCCCCACTTATATTTCACATTTATTCCCACGCATAATGGCGCTACTGCAACAGATTTCTTTTACGTCTTAGTCTTTTTTTCTTCATACTTTAGGTAATAATTCGATCATCTTTTCCAGCGGTTTATGTTCGCGAAGCAAAGTTCGAAAGTCTGAGAAAGTATTTTCTGCTATGTTATTAGCCGTCAATCCTTAGAACTGATTTACTGAATTGAATTCTTTACACGGAGAAATCATCAGGAATGAAAGTTCCCTAACGAGGTCAGCTATACATTAATTTCGAACATTTAACGAGCGTTAATTTACAGCGGTAGTGTCACTCGCGTTTGCTGGCGTTGTCGGCCTCACATTACTCGTCTTAGGATGCGCGTTGCCAATGTTTGGGTACGTCATTTATATAGACTTTCATATGGATTTTATGAAATACTCGACTAATGGTTGTTTTTAAATGTTTTTTTTAAATGAAGAAAATAGATTAGTTAAGTGGTAACTTCAATGATTTGATGATCTTTAATATATGGCGCAGCATTTGTTTTCTTACATCTTCATTCAGTTGTATATTGGCGATAAGTAAATCAATTTTGCAATGTGCGAATAATAAAATTGATATTTTGATTCAAACGAGATAAAAATTAGAGCAATGAGTTGTATTAATTCCTCATAACATCGGAGGTAACTGTTTTATCGGTTAATTTTGTAGAAGAGTTAAACTCTATTGCATTAATGCAGCTACATTAATATTTTTTAGGTGAATGAAGTATGTTAGACTTCAAGGGAATTTGGTAACGCTAGTAGGTTGAAGAGTATTCATTCAATGCTGCTGCTCAAATCGCTACTGAACCGTTGTGGTGGGTGTTGTTAAATGGAAAGATGCTCGTGGTTTTTGTTCAGATTCTGTGACCAAAGCACTGATATGCTATGATGCTGTCTGCAATGAAAACTCAGTATTAAAAGCGTCTTCCAGGATGTTTGCGATTGAAAGCGAATAATCGACTGTTAAAAGGAACGAATTCAGCGGAACTTTATGAAACAATACTGAAGTAGGATAGTCTAAGAAGCAAAGCTGCCAGATGGGCTTTTTGATTGCTTTCCGTTTTTATCTCTTTTTTACCCTCTCATCTGGTCGAGTTTTATGCCAATCTGCATTAGAAAAGTCGAGTATTTATGCGATTTCTGATACCCTGTAGTTATTATTCAAGTACGTTTATAGTACGACATATTTCAGCACTTGGTGGCCAATGTTTGTTATAACATTCTATGTGCTTTCTCCAATACCGTTAATAATAGCGCAACGGTATCGTGAAGATATGACGGGTACATCGGCTTGTGTCGAATTCGCACTTTTTGTGACAACTGGAATTGTCGTGTCGGCATTCGCGCTACCAATGGTGCTTGCCCACGCCGGAGTGGTAAGTTTCTTATCCTCTGAAAATACCCTTACCAGCTTATATATGAAGTGAAGACAAATAATGAGATCTCCAGCAGAATGAATGTACAAACCATCTCATGGAAACTAAAAAAAAAATTTTCTAGTTGTGCAAACAGTGAAGCATTGTCAGATTTCACATCCGCAAGCTCACAAGTGCTTCTTTCGTGTATATTGCCCCAGTGTTTCTTTGTTTGCTGCACGGACATAATCCCGCCGTTTTGAAACTTAAGTGCTTCGATTGTACGTTGCCCTTTTGCGGCTTGTACGGCTTTTGGCGATCTGCAAACTGTTCCCTGTTGTCTTAGCCGCTTTTCCGTCCTCTAGCAATGAAGGAAAGTGGTAAGCCATAAGTCGTGATTACGAAAACGAAGTATGCAGATCGTATGCGCAAGCATCTAAAGCTCACGTCAGGTGTTTCGACGTTGTCTAAAATCCTTGATAAAAAACAGATTATTTGCAATATTTTAACAAAATCGTCGGAATTGACCTCTCCATAAATCTGGTCAGCTGAATTCTTTAGATAGTAGTAGATGCACAGAAAAAGAGATTCACAAATGCACTACGAACTGCATCCGCCTCTTGGTTCTCTTGACAAACAAGTTTTCGGGCTCATATCGAGCATCATCTCTTAACTGTTATTTTATTTAGCATGTCGATAAGCAGGAGTGCACTTGGTTGTGCGATTACTTGTCGGTTTTATCACTTAGAAGTTTTTTGTTTGGTTTTTTTTGCATGTTCTCGATACATTCATTGTTGTTTTTCTACTCAGTTAATGTTGTGTCGTGTTTTTTTGCTATTGTAAAGTTTAACTATCAGCAGAGAAGGAAAATACCAACTATGCCACATTGTTATAGAACTTTCTTGCATGCGCATTGCTTAAAATTGCGGTCTTAGGCTATAAAACTTCTTTGATATGAATGAACATTATTCGCAAAATGTCTATTGCTACTCACAGTTTCGAACGCTTCGTCAATAGAGATGAGTGGGGACTGAAGCGGAAAGTTTGTTTAGCACTTGGGCATGATATTTTTATGCATGGCTTCGTTCGTATGTTGCCTCAGATGTGGAAAACTGCGTAGACCTTCATTTTTTTTTCGGTTGCTGAGAATTTTTTGTCAACCATAATGGTAGTGATTACACGCTAGTATCCGCGTCACAATCTAGATTTTCTTTGAGTGTTGTTAAGTGGTGATGGTAGTTGATATGATCATGCGCTGTTCGCCATCACTGTAAAAATAGGATCGATTGCTAGTTGACGGTAATTTTGTTATACCAGTAAAATGACCAACAGGAATATCAAAACGACTTGAGAATAAAAATCCTCCCGTAAGAATGGAGCGGGAAACAAAAGCTGAACTCTTGTGATTCGCAGTTGTCGGATAGAGGCAAAAATGCACTTTGTGAATGATATTGGTGTCCGAAAGTTTTCGTCGGAGAACACCCGAAGTTCGAACCCTCGAATGTCACCTTTCGGCTGGTGTGCCAAACTTTGGTGTCACTCAAAAGTTGTGCACAGATGAGCTTTTTAACTGGCAAATTTCCCTCCTCTCTGTCCCCTTCTTTATTGGCAGTGCTCTCTTCCAGATGCAGCCTAGTATGATGACATGACAGTCTGCGTTCTAAATTGGAAGTAGCAGCATTGTGATGGGGTAGTTCCGATCATCTCCAATCGATGCATGAGATGGGCGAAGTGATTCTCTAACAGTGATTGACTCCATAGAGGTTGTTGATTTTTTCCAATAAAATGATAACGTTCATAGTTATCTTTATTACTGGAGGGAAACCAAGTTTCGGAACGATCGAACATCTGTAAGAGATTGTTGTTGTGGTTATGATGTGCCGTGTCGGTGTGGTTTGCAGATCAAGTGGCTGGCATGCTTCAGCGCCAGTCTCGGTTCAGTGGTAATGTTTCTGACAATTCTCAGTTACTTCTATGTGCATAGTGACGACGATGGTGGCAGTTTCAGTCAGCCGCTCTTCTAATGTGGTCGCGTACCCGACATCATCTTACATTATTTTCCGCTTGCGCGTTCGTTTCGCCGCTTTTGTTGATAATTTTTGTTGTCTTGCAAATAAAGTATAAACTAATAATCAATAATGAACTGAGAAACGATATGAGCGCATTTCGGTCGCCTTGCTAGGATTGGCTTTCATCATTCTGAAGCAGCCGTTACGGAAGCATCCCAACGCATTCCATGAGGATCAGTAGTCATAGCTTCCGCTTGCTTAGAACATCGTATTTTCTCGAAGCTCCAGGTTTACAAATATCGCAAAATATTGTAGAACGGAGTTTATGAGGGAGGAATATATGCATGCTTGCAGAGGGTTCTGCTGGTAATACGGTGTGTGTAAATTTTACATTTACGGTTTTCCCCGCATCTCATCCCCGGTGGTGCAGTGTATGATTGCATGGAATATAAATGTGATGGTTTCATGCTTACCAACCACAAGCTCTTTCCTATTTTATGTTCGCTCGTTCCAAAGCCTTAGATGTTGCTAGTCGTAATGCAAATGCTTCGCGAACTCTGTAGTGCACTTCAGAAACTTGTAACTAAACCCATAAGCATTAAGTCGAGTGTCACTTCTTTCGTTGTTGTATTCTAAAGGGAGTTATGATGTAAGTTCGGGTAAGTTGAATGTTAAAAACGTTGAAAGTTCAACTTTGACTGTTTCACAAATTTATAAATGTTATGTTCGTAAGACAATCATTAAATACCGTATAAGATTTTCTGGTGAAGGACTATCGAAATGGATGTCGGGGGGATGGGGATACTTTAGCGGTGAAATAAGTGGGAGGAAGCAGTTGGCTAGATTGGTAGAGAGTAATTCTGAAAATATTTATTGTTTTGTTTTTTGTTTTTCTTGAGTAGCACATATCTGCTTGCAGATCTCTTCAGTATCCTATTTCTTTATCTTCTTGGCGAACATTGTCTGTTTCGGTGCGGTGCTCGCCTACTTCAAGGTATTCAACGAGGAGGAAATGAACGAAATGTCCTTGTGGTAATCTGTCGATTTGCTTAATATACATCGTGAAAATATATTTCATTCGGTTTTATTTCCGTTTTAATTCATTACTGTAATAAAGAGGTGATCCATGAGAGTATTAGACCGTTCGTGGGACTGAAACCGTTCTGGATGCCATGGAACTTGCTCAAAAAACAACACACATGGTGCTTAAACTTCAGTAAGTTGTGTAATTTTTGATTATAAATTATTTAGCAACGCGGTGTGAGAGCTCTGTGACATTAAGTAAAATGAAGCAGAAAATTTCTCACTATTATTCTCATTCACTTTCTTTTAATTTCATTGGATATATTTTGGCCATTTTTTGTATTGTCTCGTATGTAATCCCATTTGCATATGCTCTGTTTTCATTTCGTTTCATTTTTTTGCGATAAACTATCGATTTTGCTGTGATTTTCATTTCGGCTTGGTGTTTTTTTGCCATTTCTCCGTTTAAAGATATTGAATTATATTATATTAGTAAAAATAAGCAGACGTTCAAATTTCATTGGAGCGTTGCAATAAAGGAGGAAGTAACAGAAATTCGGAATACGGAATAGTAAATACAGAAATTGACTCAGAAAATTTGAAAAATTCGAGAAACTAACTGCACTTTTCTGTGAATATAATAGAGTGCATTTGCATATCATTCATATTCAAATTTTGAGATTCACTTCGCTATAGGTGTTTCGTTCCACTCAACGGCATTAATTGATTTCATTTTCTGAATTCTATACAGCTTTGTTCACTCAATGTTCTGCGTCATTTAAATTGCTTCTCGTCTTCTTTGTAGAAATGTGAAGAGCGCTTTCCGGAAGTTTCAACGGCTGCCGTTGTTGTTGTTTTTTTCTTCCTTTTTGTGATTCGGAATGCACTCGAAGTTGGAATTTCCGTTTCGTTTTTTTACCCAGAAAAGCAGTGCTCCTTGAATTCGCGATAAACGTTTTCATTATGCTCGCAGATAATGTTATTTTGAGCAGTTTTTCGTGTTTATGGATGGGGAGATCACTGTAACTTTAGTGTTGCTGAACTAGGTATACGCTGAAGAATTTCGAACGAATTGTTCGGCGCCGAGTTTCGTCGAGAATTATCTCTTCAAAACGTCTGCTCATATAAACGACTGATAGGCATGATGGTTTCACTTAAAACATTGGTATATTTAAGGAAATGAATATAACAGTTCGAGGTATAAGTGGAACTTCATTTGAGTTGCAGCTGGAACAAGGTGTTGGTACGTGTTGAGGTGGCAGAGTGAAAAGAGCTCTTGGTCGCAAGTTCAGCAACTAGCATGAGTGGCTAAAGGCTTTGCTCATGGGTTTGCATTGGGCAACTGATAGCACTGGGTAGTTAGCCAATGCTTCTGTTGGATGACCAAACGGTTAGCACGTCAAATTTCGCAACCATCTCGTGACAATCGCAGCCTTGACCATGAGCTCACATTCCGAAGGACGCAGTGGTGAACCGGTTTATGCATTTGCACTTAATTGAGCAGCAGCCCGAACTGGTCTCCGATTTTGAAACTTTTAATTTTTACCAAATAGTGGCTACTGCAGATGGCACTTTGCCTGTTCTATTCCATCTTTCTCATCTCAGTGCCCATTCTTCCTCCTCATCACAGTACGCGTTTGAAGACATGATGGCTGATGGGGTTAATCGATCATGACCTAGAACAATTCTAGGATTTGTCTGGTGACTGGACCTCTTTCTCAAAAATGTTTCTCTTGGATTCCCCCATTTTGGAGACCTGCGAACAACAGGGCCCCCAGTTTCAGGGCCTTCAAATACCCACACTGATGTTGAATAACGTCGATAAACTTTAGAGGTCATATTGTCTGCCAAACTAACATGACGTACGCGCGACCGACGTTCTCCTTATTCATAGTTCCTTCGCTGTGCACTCTGCTTGATAGTCAACGTCTTCATGCTGTATAACCAGCGACACGGTACGGCATTCGTCTGTTCGTTTATAGCACTCCTGAAGCTGCTTCGTTAGCTCTGTCTCATTGTTTACCATTCCAAAAGTGCGATTAATTACGTGATGTTTGTCGACCATTAAGAGTCGGGAAGAATGTACCATCTCTCTCTGACGTTCACAGTTCATAGAGCACTTTTAATTTCAGGTGGTAAGTTAATGATACGAATGCTTTTGTAAATTGTCATGTTGTGCGCACTGAGATATTAAATGAATTTTCTGCTTGCAATAGTTCATGAGGTGTCGTTGTCTCTTTTCTACTCTTGATCATTAAGCCAGAGACATTGGGATTATTTCGGAGTTTTCATGCATGCTAAGGGTATTTTAAGTACCGATTATAAAGCCTACTCTTTGTCCTGCAGACTATGTGTGGAGGTCTAATCTTCAGACTGGTGAGGAAAACGTCGAGGGAGTAAACTTGTAAATCATATAGCGTGTTAGAGGAAGACAGCGTAGTCAGTTATAAAATTAAACAAATAGCGTAAGGATACAGGAAGCAGTGAGCGGAACATTAAATTTCAGCGGATAATGAGCTATCAAGCTTTCTTTTTATTTAAATAAGTGGTTCTAGATTGACCTTATAAGAATTTGCAATCATAAAGGTATTTGTTCACCTTGAGATGAATCTAACGAGCACTTGACAGGTAAAGAAATGAAGTTGTAGCAGTCCTCACGTAGCAGACACGCCAACAGATCTTTGCTGTCAGGATCTGCGGTTGAAGATACAGGTAACTTTCCGTAAACTTGGTTGAGGTACTCTCGTTTTCTGCGCATCTGCGTTACAGAATGCGCTATCAAATTCGCAGAGGGAAGCGGTGCATGGGTGGGGGGTTCTAGCGCGTAGTTTCTGTACCACGGTGTCGAAAATAAAATTGCGCTTCTTCATCTCAAACATATCAACCATTTCGAACTAAAAAGTTCACCATCCGGAGCACTGGGAAGCACTAGAGTGACGCCTCCCATTGCTTCCCATAATTACTGATGGGTGAATCATTCTGTAGGTTTGTTATCTAAGGCCTACAGTCTGGTCTATGATGGCCACTGCTGAAAGAGGTTGAGAGAGAATATTTATTGCCAGAAGATGAGACTCCTATTTATTATCGCATAACGTTGTTTCAGTGCTACGAAATGTGCTGTTGTTTATATTCTTCTTCTCATTTACACTATCTGTTCTACTCATTCTGTCGACTTTTATGGAAGAGAGATTAGCCGTTCCTATGCAGTCATCAGAATCGAGAATCTCATTGATTCAGCAAGTTCGAATTTTCCCACAGGGAGGTATACTTTATAAGATGTTAATATTGAATTGATAATTATAAAACTTTTTTTCATCGTTGATAAGTTTGAGCTATAATCGAGCTATTGGGACTCGTCGTATTGTGGATCTTTTTTTCGCACCTTTAAACTATTCATATCGGATCAAGTTGTAAGTGCCGGATCGTTCCATAAAGATGTGGACATAGACTTTCCCGTAAAAGCAGAGAATCACTTCAAACAGGATGTATGTTTGCACGACAGAATGCATCTAATTACCTTCTCTTGCATATTTTTCACATAAGAGTGTCCGTCTCTGTGGCTGGAAAGCCTTCTCAGCAGTCTTCATATCTCCACAGCCTTGTAAGCAGATCATCGGCCCTAGGTCTATGCCAGCGTGAACTTCAGCAGCAGACGGCCGCACAGAGATTTGTTTCGGTGCCGGGACAAAAACCTTTCGCAGTGGTGGACTTACACAAGTTTGATTATTTTCTCCACGATGCCGTTAATGTGATGTTATACGGCGAGGTTGTGATTGACACTACACAAGAAATGCAACTGAAGTTAACCAGGGAATTTGGTCTCGCAATGAATATAACACATTCAATTTTTCAGGAAACAAATTATTTTAGAAGCCTGCTTTCCTCGTTTTTTAGGTGGAGATGTGAAATTCGACCAACCGTGGCGATTACCTGACGTCGTAGTAATTAAGGAGCTCGCCGATTTGCAAAGTGGCCCTCAGAAATATATCGTCAGTAATTTTTCTTACAGCCCAGGTACGCAAAGTTTAAACTATGACAATTATTTACTTCTTCGCCCCATCCTTTAGCTAATTTTGTTACAGTCTGCGAACAAACCTATCTGGGGTCCATTCATGAAAACTGTGGTTCTGGAAAGATCTTTAAAGTAAAATGCCGTCGCGTAAGGCGTCCTCTATGGAAATAATTCCATCCTTTGCTTCTGAAGATCATAATAGGAACATTTTTTCATATATGTATGCCAATGCCACACCTCTTCATTTCTGCATTTGGATATTTGCTGTCAACATGCGTCGAGAGGCATCGGAGAATTATACTCAGCAGATGTGATGTAATGTCGATTCGTTCCCTATAGTTGCCACCACTACAATATGTGCCACTGGTGAAAAGAAGTGCAGCCGAAGTAAGAAGATAAAAGAGTGAGAGAGGGAATTTCAGGTCTCGGCAATTTGATGTTTCAATATGCGTCTTTACGAGCGATTGCAGCCAAGTATGGAGCCAAAGTGCTCTTACCCATCGATTGCACGTTGCGCAGAGCATTTAATTTGGATGCCGTTTTCGTTTCAAGAGCTCTAAATGATTATCTCATAGGAAAGTTTGATGCGGTCAAACACCACTTTGAGGTTGTCAGCTTAAACTCTTCCTCTCTTCAAAATACTCCGTTTTTAACGCTTTAGGCTGCTTTATTTTCCACTAACGGTGTATTTGTTAAGCAAAAAAGCCGAAGTTTTTCATTGTTCTCTTTGTGGTTTCCGTTCGTCGTTAAATAACTTTTGAGAACGGCTGAATGGACTTAGTTAAATTGAATGAAAAATAATGAATTATTCGCATAAGCTGCAAAGTTTTTTTTGGCGATTAGATTGTGGATTCAGCATGTTTGCCTCAAATGAAGGTATGACGAGATTTGTTCACATTAATCTAATTTTTCCACTGCTTGCAGGAATGTTGTAGATATTATGAAAGTGCATCCACAGGTCTTTTTTCGAGAAAGGGCCAAAAGTTTGAGCTGTTAATTGGCTACTTCCAGGCATTCCCGTATTTCCATCCCCATCAGGTATTCGACGGTTTTATTATGCTTGTACTTAATCTCAAGATTAATTCCGTATTATCGAGCAAGGTGTATATTCGAGCGCCCAATTGTGCACTTATTGTGCTGCTTTTGCACTTCAATAATGAGGGTTCCTTTTCAGTTGGAAATCGTGCTGGTCGCCATAGCTTGAGGAAAAGTTCTAGTGAAGAAACACCCGAATATACCTATTTATCGCAAGATTCATAAGAAAATAGGAGTTATTTACAGGAACTCCTAATACGAGAGCAATTTCGTTTTTTGCCATCCGTTGCTATTCGCGCCAATGATTTAATCTTGGAAGCAAAAGCTGAAAAGATTCGCGCAACAGCAGGAGCGCTTGAAGGCGACAACGTAAACGAGATTGAACAAGCAGCTATTCCCGATATCGGTATGGGTTGTTTCCCTAATTTTAAAAAGCATGCTTCTTTCTGCGAAAAATGTTTGTTGGCCGACGACTTTTTTTACTCGTTTATGAATTTAACAGCTTGGAGTCAACTTCATTCATTTACTCTTAGAATTTTTCCGTGGTTAGCGGGCAAGTTGTGGCTGGAAAAAGTAATTATGGGAAGTGAAAAGCAACAAAGAACAGTAATTCCATTGAAAAGTAAATTATCGCACAGCCTACTTTCTCGTGCATATTTTATTTCAGCTTCTTTCGTTTTTCTGTTGTACTTCCTGTTACTGAGGAATGTATTTTAGAGCAGTTTTCATCTACTATATGCACTAAGATAGTAGCGATTTTACAATCACTCGGAAAGTATGCATTTCTATGGAAATTGTTTATTTATTGCATTAATGAAATTAGGTGGCAACAAAGGGCAATTTTTGAGCACTAATGCTCATCATGAGAACCGGAAGTTTGTTTCCAACTATAAATTAACGAAGTATTCTTCTACAAGCAGCGATTTTGCAGAGCACCTTATTACACACCTTTCTTTTTCAGTATGCAACAATTAAAATGTGTTTTCTTATTGTTGTAGTTATTTTCAAACTTTGATATTTCATTCGAATTTTCCGTCAATTCTAAAATGCTACAGATGAATCGACATACGTTTATGTTGGTGTACACGTTCGCCATGGTATGGATATTACTTTGAACAGCAGAAATACAAAGCATGGACATACAGTGGCCACTCGAGAATATTTCAAAAATGCTATGAATTACTTTAGGTGATGTATTCAGCACTTCTTTATCTTGTAGAAAAAATAGCGTTGTACGCCACAATAATATAGAAAAATGCTACCATGATGATACGAAATGGGTGCTTCCGTTCAACATTTATGAAAGAGTCACTATGACGGTAAGCTGTTTCTAACACGAATGGAGGACACGAGATGATAATTCATAATGTTCATCGAGGTTTAGAATTCGTCACGGTATTTGATCTCGTGTGGGTACATATTAGTGAATAACCGATATCTACGTAGGCGTCAAATTATGGAACAGTTGAATCGGATCTTTCAGCAGTGTTTACGTGGAAAACATTTTCTTTATTTTTTTAATTTACGGAAGCTGCAACATATCCTTTTTCTCGTGATTTATTCTCATCATATTGGAAAAAAAGGACATATGCTCATATAGTTTTGCGTCAACTGCAATAAATCAGATTTAAGTTAGATGAAAATCCATACAGTGTGAGCAAAGAAAAAACTCTTCATATGAAAATTTTAAATAAAAGGTAATGCCTTGCATCTTTCTCAGTATAAATTTCAAACTAATAGAGAGTGAAATGGTGATTTCAAAGGTGCAGCAAGAGACACTGTGCCATTTAAGTTCTCTCTCTCTCTTTCTCTTTGCAATCGATGGAAGTTTCCATTTTGATGACGATTTATCATCAAGAAATTCTGCTTTTCTGCTGCTTTTGCTCAGAGTATCGTTTGATCCATAAATATTTCTCTTCGTAGTTTACAAAAATTCGTTTGATGAAATAATTGAACAAATGTTTATGCTATTAGCAGGAAAATTTGTTGCTAAGGCGTATTTGTGTCGTTGAACGTTGACTTTGATATATCTTTTCATTTCAACAGTTCTCTTCAATGTCCCCTTTGTGTCGTTAATGAATGGTAATTGAGGGAAGAATATTTCTTATCAGTGATCTGAGATGATGGGATTTTTTCTTTCAGGCAAAAGTACAATAACATAGTATTTATTATAACGAGTGATAATCGAGCATGGATGAGCGCGCATATCGATGTTATACGCCGAGGTTATCTGTTTATTTCTTAGAGAGTGCGAATAATCAATTGAAAATGAATTTCCTCTTTATTGATTTTACGATTTTTGAGTATCACCACAGTTATTGAGTTGGAAAAACAGATCTTCGATTGTTGCCAAAAAAATAAGGTACTTGAGAATGGATTTACATTATTGAATTGACGATCAGAATAACCTAATACGGTCATCCGCATTAATTGCTAACAGTTTGTTTTGGAGTTTACTGTAGTGTAATTATTTCTCTTTAACATTTTAAAAATTATAGTTTAGAGTTCTATGGTCTTTTCGTTTTATCAATGCCGACCACCCATAATGATCACTGGGGACTTGTCGCATGTGTAAATAGATTGTCAGGTATAGGAAGTTTGAGAGTGTAAGTCATGACAAGTAGCTAAATACATATAAGAAATTTAGTGGGATGCGTTATTCATCAACTTCATTTGATCTCCACGAATAAAGAGTACTTATAGATTCCTATTCCACAAAGCCAAGCCGTCACTAAGTATGGCACATCGTTGTGAATTATGTGGTTGTTTTTTGACGAAACCATTATGTCCGTTTGTTGCAAAAAGAGAAACCGATGGGGAAAACTCCTATTCCTCAGTCTGCATCGTAAGCTCAAATTATCCAAGCAGTTTTAAACCACGTGGTATCATGAACTAATTTGCAGTGCAACTCGGCAAAATTCATCGAAATTTAGTTTATAGTGGTGATCACATTTGCGTTCACATAAAGTAAGATCGATGCCATTAAATCAGTTTGAACTGCTAAAAAAAGAATAACTAAATATCTTTCTTCGTTACAGGTGAAGTGTACTTTTTGAATTCCCGACACAGAGAAGTTGATCTAGCAGCATTGGCATTATGTAATCATACGATTATGAGTACAGGAACATTTTCTTGGTGGGCAGCCTATCTTGCCGACGGTGATGCGGTTTATTATGGCGACTGGCCGAATCCTGGATCTGTGCTTGAGCGAACAGTTCATAAAAAGGATTTCTTTTTGGAAAAATGGATTGCCATACGCTAAATAGGAATTATCATTAAAGGCAGTTGTTACTGAAGGCCAGCTGTGGAGGTCACTGATGACTACTTTGTAATGATTTACCACCAGTGGAATTAGTTCGTCATGGGCAAAACTTCTGATGTTTAAAAACTTAATTTAATGCCATATGTGAAGCCGGAAAATTGCATTTTCTCCGTCTCAAGTAAATATATTGTCTATGAGCAGCAAAAGAATTTCGCGTTAGATCAAATGCGGTAAGGATGTTATTCTATATTGCTTTCAGGTTTAATTTCGCGGAAGGTTTGGATATGATTCCCATTTTTTCTAGTAAATGTGCAGTTCCTTTTTGCTTCATCGTCACCGACTTTAGCATAAGAATATCGATGAGGGTTCTGGCGAGGCATTATTTAGAGCAAAAAAAAATCTCAGCAGAATAAACGGACCGGTATGGCGTTTGAATTGAGCAACAGCTATTGGGGATTTAGGTATAAATTTTCAAGGATGGATTACTTCAGTCTCATTTGCAATTAAATTTTGATAATTTGGCGTCGCACTTATCCTTGTTTGAATCAACTTTTGTATCAGTCGACACATGACATGGCAAGAAGGGAGCAAATGCGTTCTTTTGTTTCCAATTCAACAGGCAAATAACTGTACGATGGACAACAATATGTCACCATTGAATTACGATAAGGTTATGTTTGAATGGACGAAGTGTACGCATTATTAGTTGTCAGTTAGCACGATGGACTCAAGTATACTTCAACTCCACGGGTATCGTGGTCCCCTCACTAAAGAAATTAAATTACAACGGTGAGCTGAATTGCAGGTGAATAATCGGATTGCGCATGTTCGTCGGGCTTTCTGTTGGATCATTTCTAACTTGCCGGCATCACACCTCTCCCTTGTCATCTTGCCAAAAGTGTTGTTGGAGCGAAATGATAGCTAAAGTATTGTTAGTGATGATGATCTCATTTACTAAATTTAGATATTCAGAGGAAAACGTTCATTTTGAGAATAAGTACAACAAAACTCTATGGTACACTCAATAATGTTGCTCAATCAATGAATGAGTAAAAATCTGTTGATTGTGAGAAAAGTGTGGCTCAAAGTGTGGCATTCGTATTTTTTTATTTTGGTTAAGAGGAGTTGCGATAAAAATTTCAGACAATAGAAAGACGGACAATTATGTCGACATAGTCTGAGAAAATCATTTCAGTGAGCATTTTAATAAGTAATAAATGCGTTTAAGGCATTAATTCTAAGGCATCTGAGAAGAGGCAATCCAGAAAGCGACATAAAATTCTATGTAAAAACTTCACAAAATCAACACTGTTCATCAAATCAATAACTGTATACTTATGGGCATATGCCTAAATAGCAGTCAGCTTTATGAAAAGAGAGAAAAAGGGAGAGAGGGACAGAAAATGAGAGGAGAAAACATTTTAACGAGATCAACAAATAAGAAGTCAATGTTGTGTACAATCGGGTAAAATGGTTCTAGCCACAACGAGTTATGACGATTTTACGGTGACCTAAATGAAGGGATATTATGAGTGAAAAAGCAATTCATTTGGTATTAGTGGCATCTGGTTGATGCCGACTTTATTCTTCTTTTCTCTTTTCAGTAGCAAATACTTAGTAAAATCTTTCACTCTCTACCGTTCGAAAGATGAACACATTTCGCACAGCGCACATTTCATACGAAAATGTTCTAAAAAAAGCGGTGTGCATAATTAGTGCATTTAATTTACGATTCATGCTATGAATAAGTTACGATCGAGATTATGTGCATACAATAAGCCGGAAAAAATGCTCCACAATTAAGAAGTAAAATTAGCAGCGTTTCGGGAAAACGAAACAGAAATTTATGATGAGGACTCAACTGTGATCTAAGGCTTGTAATTTCTGGTAGCGCTTTTGCATGGGCAAGCTAACATAATAGTTTGGACGTATATTTTCGGTTTTGCTTCATTTCTATGAATGCTAAAACGTATTTCTCCACTATGTTTTGTTATATGACGTTATACCACTGTGGCCTTTGGTGTGGTAATTTAGCATAATATTAGTCTTTCCTGAAATATCGCTAAGATTCTCACTGAAATTTAGCGCGTATTTTTTGCGCACATGATGTAAGGAAATGAGCTGGAAAAGTAATGAGCATATGCGAGCAACGAGGCAATAATGTTACTCTAAAGTATAATCTATACGAATATTTTCTTGAGTGTATCGATAAACGTTGGTAGGATAAAGTAGTATAAGAAGCTGACATGTGAAATTCTGTAAGTGAGAAAACGCCACATACTTTTGTTTCCAAAAACTTTTCATATAATGGATATGAAGAGTGAAAGTTCCACGTAATGAGCCCTTAAAAAAGGACAAAAAAATCAACCGCTAAAAATAAGGCATATAGCTTTGCTTTGGATGATATGCAACTATTGTGATGAAAAAACGATTATAATTACGAGCTGGATTTGCGTATAACAAGACACATAGGTTCATCTTGCTCTTCTACCTCATTAGATATAGTTTTATTGCATAGTTTAACAGCTGAGCTATTCGTATAATCACCGGGACGGCTGATATTCATTAGACGATTGGTCGCTGAAGTGCTGGCAAAATCACTACGATTTTCTTGTAATTCGTCCTCACTGAAATCGTTATATACTTTGTTTTTACACTGATTTAAGATATGCATAGCTTAGAAAAAAAGCTTTAAAAATATGAAAAATAACCCACGAAGAAATATGAAGCAAAAGATTTTCGGAAATTCCTTCAGTCTTTTCTATATAATCACATAAAATGATGGCGAAGCAACGATAATTTTGCTGCCAGAGCAGACAATCACGTACATAAACGATCATATGCTGTTAACAGTGTAGGGGATACCTGTCCACTATTATTGGATCTTGATCTCAGCACAGTATAATTTACTTCTTAATACGCTGTTTCTTCAAAGGATCATCTCTTACGGAGCATGATCCAATCAACCCACCTTAACTTTTATATTCATTGAGATGATCCATGATAGGAATTGCAAATTTGTCACACAAATAATGCAAAACATGATGGACTTGACGAAAATGTGGTAGGTGAATTGTATTGACTCTGGAAAACTTAGTCACACAACTACGTAAATTGAACAATACGACATAATTCATTTTAGTGCGTAAGACAGTGGAAGCAGTTGTAACCTTATCGTGTTCATTCGATGCATTCTTTCATAGTGATATATAAGACCATCACCCGAAACGCACTTGAAGTTACATTCAACACATTCTAGCTTCTCCTTAAACATCTCTTTGCTGTGCTTGAAGAGTTTGTGCTGATCCAAATTAGTTGATGTGCGACCCCTGGAAAGCACATACATCTACAACACAATTTACTTGCGAAATTTCCACTTGCCCACATTATCTATGCGCTAGAATGTGGTAAATCAAGTGCCGAAGGGTCTTTGTGCGAAAGCCGACTAGTAGAAAACGGAGTAACAGCTCAGCACCCACCCGTTATGCACGAATTTTCTGGACAACTTTCTAAATCATAACAGTGCTGCGATGCATCGCCAAATTACGATATAGCGAATACGATGACATCGGAATGAAAAAACCCAAAACCATCGATTTGCATGGCTTGAAAAAATTGCTTTCAAAAGTATGTTTATCCATGCTGCAGTGAATATAGTGGATGAAACCTGTAGTTGCACTGGTCGCACTGAAGAGTATTCTCCTGGTGCTGCAACACATGCTCATATATTTCGCGCTGCGATACGGCTGTGGTTGTACACTTCGGGCATTTATAATGATGGCCATCACGAGTGTAGTCGGGGACATGGCGACTAATATGTTTCTCAAGCATAGCGGGACTCTTCGAAACGTGTCTACAGAACGGACATTTACGACATCCTGGAAGTTCGAGCACGATTAAAATGGCATGTTGATAAAATAAACGAAGCAACCCATATTTTCCAGCACCAGATTAATGCATGCATGACGGAATCCGCAAAACCTCCGGATGAACTCAGATGAACTGCTGAATGGAAACATAAAAGATCACTGATCTATACCTAAGCGAATTTTTCTTAACAAGCACTTGGAAGCGACGTAGAGAAGGCAGTTTCAAGTGCTGTTGTCGTTTTAAGCAGTTCTATTCCATTCAACTGATTAAATGTCACTACTTTGACAGAAAACTTAGGAGCTATCTTAGTGAGTCATTGGTGTTCAATTTCTGCTGAGCATAACTAGTCTCCCTCCTCCATCTCTCTCCCTAAATTTTGCCTGAATATTTCACCAATAAATTATACGAATATTTAATGTGCACCGAACTGCGTATTCTAGGGAACATAATCCAAGTTTGACAAATAATTCAAAGCACTATGCTAACCGAGATCGATACTTTCGGGTAGTGGAATATGATGTCGATAATATTTATGAAAATGAATATAGCGAGCTTCGCGAGTAGTAAATTGACATCCATTCTCATCACATCTGATAGGGGGATTGCGATGATATATGGTAACGTGATACGACACGGAATTGTATCTGCCATAAACCTTACGACATACCGTACACATGAATCCGTTCGACACCCGCTCAATGTATTTCTTGTTTCGACACCAACCTGAATGAAAGCGATGCACTTTATTGAAAGTGGCCAGCGAGAATAGATTAGTAATCATATAATGCTCTAAAGACTTCAGATTAAATTAGTTCTTACCTTATCGTTTATTTATTGAAAACATGGTAACCTGCGACAGCTGTGTCTAAGCAAGTGCTACGGTACACGAAGTTGCCACTTTTAAATCTCGAAGTTTCGGCAGTGCTACTTCGATTCTTGAGGTTTCCGAAGAAGTGCTAGCATTGCGTCAAAACTCCTGCTTCAGAACCTGAATTTTGAGCGTTTTTTTTGGAATCCTTGTTCTATTTTTTAAAAAGCATCTTCCAGTCTTCCAACACTGTTCTAGTATATATCTACTATATATGTTTGATGTTTTAAATCGTATCTTAAAAAATTACCATAGTGAAGTGGACCTTCACGTTTTTTGTATGAGTCTTGCGAAATGGCAATCTCCTTTTTTCAATTTGTCATCCTATGGACAAATCCAGTTGCAAGTCAAAGGTTCTAGATTTCTCTGCCCAATGGATTAAAGGTCACAAGTGAGCATATAAATAGCACTCCATGGACATCATGAAAATGCGTATCTGATCATAGATATTCTGATTTCTGAGTATCACATAAGACGGCAAGATGCATTTTTGACGTGCAAAATTCTGTCGTTTAAAAATGAAATTTACAAATCTACGCAAAATATGAATATGCATTCAACATCCGTATACCTTCTTTATCGTTCGATGGAACAATCACTTCACCAGCTTTATCCTTAACTGTGCAATTGCGTGGTGAAGTTATTGCAACACCTGATGCAATTGACCTATAATTGATACAACCATTATTTTCTTCTACAACGACATTGTATTCTATGTTTAAAAGCAACAATTTATACTTGTAGGTGAATAAATAGGATAATTAAAGAATATTTTCGATTGTTGAGATCATTTTCTATAAAATAATCCGAAAAGGGCGCTAACTGATGAACTATTTAAAAATATTGATCAATTACCACTCTGAAATTCTTAATTGCCTTCGCAATTTCTCTGTATGAAAATGAGCCAATACAATGAAAGTTCACTTCTGGCAACTGTGACCGCGTAATACTTGGTGGAGTCGTTGATGCATCTTATGCGATGAACATCCAGAAACTCGTTTCTCATCGATTATTTAGCCTCCGGAATTCCGACATATTAACGATGACAATTTATTTACCATAGTTTTGTATTAAGTGAATGAGCGTTACATTTTATATAGTTCAGACATTGATGCAGCGTAACAAAAGCGTTCTCCAGAAAGATACCATCACCACCGAATTACTGACGATAAACGTAAGAATATGCTATGGGGAATGAAAACAAGTTCATTGTTGCCATAACATGGCGTTGATATTACAACGCACATAACCTATAACACATTTGATTTCCTCGACTTGAGCAAGGTGGCTAGATACATTGAAATTGCTGGAAACAGAAGACGTTTAAACGCTCTTTTGTAACGAGTGCAACATTTTTCGGTGCCACTTCTGTGCGATCTCCAGTAACAAACAAGGCTTTGGTCTTGTCAGGAAAGTTTAGGAAAAACAGGATAGTTTGGGAGTAGGGAGAAATTATTTCGAGAATGATTACCTGAGAGTAATTACTGAGTCGGGAGAGTCGCATTGTTCACGTGATGGACTACCGCCAAGAGTGTTTAGCGGCGATGCTTTCGCGGATCTGATCACATGAACGACGGATGACGCTGTGGGAATGCCCGTTGTGTTCAGTTGTTGCCCTGGCATTTGCCCAACAGTCAGCGGTTGCGCTGAAATTTGCTGTTTAACAGTTTCAGGTGAGCAATTTCTTGGCAAGCCAAAATTCATCTCAGTAAGACTGCTTCATGAATGTCGACCATAGGGATTGTCTTAAATACTGACAAAGGCTGAAATGGAGGAATGCATTAAGCGTCACATTTATGGGGAAAGTACATTTAGAAGTTTGTCGGGGAGTAAAAAGAGCGTCTTCAAGAGAACTGGCAAATATAGACTTAACGTGAACGGCGGACTCACTACTTTCACACTCATGTGTCTGTCTTGAAAGGGTCCATACTTCCAAAAGTCCTTGTTGATAGGACGTATTTGTGAAAAAGATAGGCATTTTTGATAAATGACTCATTCCGAAGTTAATTTTTGAAGCCATTTCAAAAGCACTCAGTAGCGAAATTGTTTGGTTGGATGCCCACTAGAGATTAACTGAAGAACTTGCTTTTTAGAGGCATTTTGCTGATTTTTGCAGTGGGATAGGGAATTTCTCACGAGCATAACCTACTGAAGAGTCAATTGAAGAGGAGGTAGAATATAAATTGCCTGTTTGCTGAAGTTTAAGCATTTGCATGGCGAGAAGCCATTTGATTTCAACAGATGCGGGTAACGCTGTCTGCATCAAAGACAATAGCGATGATTGAGCATTTGCTTTTTCTTCCTGTAGTCTGAGAATGCTTTGCGTTAGCATAGACGTAAGACGTAGCTCGGCAGTGGCGATCTGGCACAAATGTGAAACTTGAAGTATCTGAAAGTTGCCCACTTTGCAAAAAAATGCTTAAATTTTATTAAGAAATCGAGGTAACTTAATAAACCGGGTTGTAAGAAAGATTCCAAACTGGAGGTTGTGGTGAATCTTTCGCCTAGATATCAGCTAAAGACTGCTGTTATGCTCTCAGTAAGATGAATTGCGACTGGAACAGCAAAAGATCATTTAAACGATTCCAGCTGCATCGAGAAGGACTTAAACAAAAGAGCAGAAACCACACAGCCGGAAGTTAGACTCTGGCAAAAGCTCACTTCATTTTTACGGCGTGGCATATGCTGTTAGCAACCTAAGTGAGATGTGAATTAAATTACCTGAAAGGGATCGACAGTTTCGAGATCAAGTTCGCCAGAATAGAGAAAATTGAGGATGATTTTGAATGCTTGCACTGCGTTCGGCAATGCTCCCAAATTTATTTCAATCGTAGGCACAACAGGTAAAAGACCAGGAACAACAGGTGTGCAGGCTTCGACAAGGCTTCGCAAATACGGTGATGAAGCCGCAAGCACTAATCGATGCGCAATGATACGCTCCTCTGAAACGAAACATCTTTCTATGGCTATCGAACTTTGCAGAGCAAATCAAGCTAACTAAAAGGCGCTCTTGTAGTTGTTATGTGGCCATGCAGCTCTTAAAGCCGACTTTACTGAAAATGCATTAATGTGGGGAACGATGCAATTCGCTCGTTGATAATTTAAAAAAATCCCGACAGTAGTTTATCAGTTTTTGTCAAAGCAAGGTCAAATCCCTTTGAGTGTAGCGAAATGGCTGCTTTCTGTTAGAGAAGACGCACCAACCGAAAACCGCCTAAAACAGGTGAGCGTAGCAAAATCTCATTCTCGATAAAGAAGCTTCAATAAGAAGAAGTTCGTTAAGAAGATTTTTGTGCGACAGATATGTACAAATCGTTTAAACTGTGCCATGATGGCTACCCATGAAAAATCTGAGCTCATCGATGTTGTTCGGCTACTATTTATTAGCTTCTGAAGTATGCAAACATCACAACATTTTCAACAGGTCCGAATGCATCATCCGTAACAGTATTATAGACTAGTAAGGGTTTGCGAATCAATACTAGTGATTCAATAGAACAGCGCTTTGAATCGCCCTCAAAGGCGTGAATGGATCGAGTTAAATATCATTCTCAAAAGTGTCAACCACCACATTTGTAACACGTGCTAAAATTATGAGAGCAACTTCAACGCTGAAAATGCAAAAGCACCTAAGTCTAAACTCATAATATCTGAATGATTGTTAATTTTTGCAGATTACGGATTAACAACAGAACAGATAAGGCCCGCAGTCGCATAGTTTTGTATTATAAATGCGATTGCAAACATTATAAATGCGTTTTGGCCAGCGATAATATGCATGTACGTATATATGGTTTGACGAAGAAGTGTGTAAAATGCCCTTCTAGGAAAATCAATCTATGAATAATGCCTAATCTCATCGTGCAAATTCTCCGCTTATTCATATTGGCAAAAACTCTGCGTAAAAAATTTTCGGTATGGTATTCTATTGCATTAAGATATTACAATATCAACCGCTCGTTACTTTTATTTCTTAATCTTTGCCTTCTAATAATGTTTCATTTAACTGATGAAAGGAAGTTTCACGCTTCACATGAAACTCAACTTCATATTTACACAACGGTGGACAAAAATTCTTTGTTTTTGCATGTAGCCGCGTTTTTGCCTCATATAGGGAAAGGAAAATTGTTAAAATGTTAGAACATCATATTATAGGGATGAGAAAGCAGAAGGAGAGGGTAGGAACGGTGGAGGAGACGGGAATGGGCGCTTGTACATTCTATAATTTCTAGTCATTAGTGGCTCCGAAGCTTGACGAGGCAATTCATCTTTTTAATAATATAGTGGCTTTTATTCGACAAAATGAGCATAAACTGATCGTGTTCATTGCTCAAAACATTGCATATTCACGGAGCAAAATTCTCACTGTCGAAATGTCAGCAAATTCGGCAAGCTAGCATTTCCTGGACAGGCAAGGTTGGATTTTACTGGACTACGCAGTGGGAAGAATTTAATACCCTGAGAAATTAAAGCCTCAAAAATACGTGTCAAAGTTATTTTTTGCTAAAATTGTGTCCATTTATATATATTTTCTCTTATATATATATATATATGAGAAAATATAAATATCATAGGGGAGATGACAAAAGTGAAAAGCGAAATGGCATTTGCAATACATGTATTTCTTACCAAACAACAAACTAAGACAATGGTACAAAACCCAAAATAGCATCAAATCGAAATGAAATTTGAGCAAATTAGTTGGCTTCCTTTCATATGATAATTCAAAAATTTACCTCATCTTAGCGTCCAGTTTTCGGCCGTTGAGAACAACTACACTACAGATTTTTCAGTGATGGAGCAACTGTGAACGGACTTTAAGATAATAAATTATCGGATTGTTTGAATGGAGTGAGTTCGTAATCGTGGCGAACTGAATACATTTTGTTTATCGCGTATAATTATTGGTCAATCCTCTGTGAATTCAAGCCATTGAAATCGGCCGTTGAATCAAAAAAAATTGGCGCGCCAAGGGCCATCGTAGTATTAGTCATCAAAGCGCTCAATGCGTTTAGTTGCGCATTTTGGCGTACAATGAAAAGCCAGTCTCGATGCTTCTACTGTTTTGTAATGGAGGGAGTCCTTCTCGTCCATCTTTTTATCTTGATGCTTATTGTATATCCGTTTGTTTAAGGCGTATATCCTTGGATGATGATCAAATGTGGATACCATGCAGTTGCTTTCACAAAGAAATTAATGCGCATATCCATAAAATGACAAGCTTATGATTATTTAGATATTAATAAAGAATATCCGGACAATTCACACAACGAACGAAAAATGGAGCATGAAGAAGCAACACTGTTTTAACCTCACAAGAGCAGGCTTGACGTAAACGCTGGTAACACTGCTAGGGGAACGACTCAAATGAACAAAGATGAGCAGTGCTCACGACGATTTCATCCTATGGAATATTAATGATGCTATATCATCTTTGCGTTTAATGGAAAATAACTACACTTTGTCACGAAAAAACAGCAGCTGTTTATCTGTAGTACCAGACGACAACTGTGTAGAACTGAGAGCAATGGAAGAAAGTTACAGCACCAAATGTGGCGGTGAAGTGGATTAGGATTTTTGATACTTGTTTGATATTTAATTTAGATATGAGAGTTTGTGAATGAAAGCAAAGTGAAAAGAAAAGAGATATCAAGTTTGGTAAAGCATAAAAGAGGTAAAACCTTACATGGCACTGCAATGCTTAAGAGTTTAATATTTAGAAATGTGTTCGATAATGTTCATACCCCTCTGAATGCCTGTTAAGACATCATTAGTGATTATTCGAACGCATATATCTCCTGTAAGAGCGGTTTGCTTGAAAACACCAGAAGGGCCTGGAAATGAAACTGCTGGATCGGTGACGTCACCTACTCCTTCCATGGCATAAGCAGATATCGTGCACCTCTAAAGAATTATGGGCACGTAGATGACATCCTGAAAACAACAAATGGGAGTGAAGAATTTAAGAAGCAGCTTAAACATTTTCAACGAATTCTGAAAAATTGATGATGAAATATAATAAACATATGTACGATAACTACCAACTTGCATAGTACTTACGACTGCAATCAGCGAAGAGATACGGATCATCGATCACCTGAGGTCTATACATTTGGAATATCGGTTGAATGCAGTTCGGTGGATATACCGTGAAGGAACTTTTAGTCTCCTAAGTGACTTTTGAAATCGCATGGAACTTACTCATAGAATACCCAAGATTAAGCAAATGCATGCGTGATTTAAACCTGCTTGATTCTGAGCCTTTTCCAATCATTTTTTCACAAGCAGAGGACCATGAAGCTTTAAAATGCTCGATACATTCGCAACCAATTATATATATATATATATATATATATATATATATATATATATATCTGATCCGCAAAAAATGGGAACAAAGAGCTACAAATAATGTGACAAAGACAAATTCAAAGAGAGAGTGTATGTTTCTGCATAAGGGGTCACTGCCATTGATGCCTGCTGAAAACAAACGCCCTACTTCTATGCTATATGAAGGAAATAAGGAAACCAGTTTTCTAGCACTCTTAACTGGAACACAATCGGACCGAGATTCCTAACAGATGTTATTTCTGAGATCAAGTATTTTCACTTCTCCATTCCTTTTAACAATAGCTTTTCCACATTATAAACACTACTCGTTTTCAAATCGTACATTCACGTCGATTGAGTTGGTTTAGTGCGGTGATCGAATAAGTTTGCATAACAAGTTCCCATTAAATCGTTATCTATCTTACAAGGTCAATATGTGAGTAAATCACATTTACTCACATCAATGAAAGCGTACTTTTCATCGAAAACATCGTCACGCATTAAACACTTTGTGACATTCTATTATTCGTATAAATTATGAAATAAAAATTCGCAAGTGCAATATGGACAGTTAAAGTCACCCGAATATATCAAATAGTAATGCATTCAATGATCATATTCTTCTAATCAAGAAATTTACGTAAAATTGGAACTTGTCCACTTATCAAACCTTTATTATTATACCACTTAAAATCATGAATAACTGTATCTAAGAGTAATTGCATCCGCATCTAAGAGTAAACTGTGATGCCTAGTTGTTATAAGAAACAAATTTAATGATGATACATGTCGTTGAATTTAGATTTCACTATTGCGATGTGATCGGGAAACGAAGACATCACCCTTTCAATTCATGAAGCGAGATTAAAGAGTAGTGGAATATTTCGTTTGAACAGTACCGCTTGTCGATGCCCATTTCCTTGCTAGAAGTTCGTAACGCTGTGATTATGAATAAAAGACTGCCTACTATACACTTTGCTGAAGCGAGTTTAAACGAACCTAAGTGGGAGCAAATACATTGCATAATTTTCTTCGTCACTCGCTCCAACTTCTTCCTCAGCTTACTTGCAAAATTTAAACAGATAGTAATCGATGAGTGTTATTTATGAGGAACTAAATGCAATAATGACAGCCGCCACAATGAATCTACTCGAGACATTTATGAATTTATTTGCACATTGAACTGCGAAAATTTTTCCCAACTTTTGATTGCTTTAAACACAAACCATAGTTGAGCTATCATCAAACTCTTCTGCTTCCGCAAATATCACTGTACTAAAACACAAGAACGCATTAAAAAATCAGCGAGAAAAATTATAGCATAAATAAATCAACGATAAAAGGATAGACGTCAAATGCTCGCTCTACTAGAAAACAATTAGCCTCACATGAACAAGTTTAAGATGATGTGACGTAGCGCAATGAAATCGTCGAAGAACTGGAACAAAAATTATTAAGGATTCGTTGCATTCGAGATTCATTTTATGTGCCGTGCCTTTTCTTCCGTGCTGAATTTATTTTCGAATCCAACTCTGATTAGATCTCTTCTTCAAATATGGCATCAACGAAGACCATTGCTGTCCAACTGTGACATCAGGTAACCATAAATAAGGTCTTTGAACTTATATATTGCACGTATGAGAAATGTTTTTAGAGCACTAGTGCAAAATGCTCAAACAGATAGTTGTTTCGTGCACTGCGTGCGAGTGAGTGTCTACCGTAGTCGAAGTGGGCAATGGAGAACCTAGCGCTCGGCTAGAGTTGGCTGATTCGCGATCGCGATCCGAATTGCGTAACGGCTGCCACATGCGCCACAAATAAAAAGGCGGCGCTTAGCAGTATAGGTTAGCGGCCAATACGAATGAATTAATGTGGAAAGGAAATTTAAGGCAAAAAAAGTGTCTGACGTGAGCAGCGCAAAACGCGGAAAACACGTTCTTCTTTGAGTACTACTAGTCGTTAGCGCGCGACCATTTCCACACACTGGAACTGTTCCAACAAAGTGATTTCTGTTCAAAACAACGAACAAGTCGATAACGAAGCGGAAAAATCTCCATCAACGAAGAGTCATTCTATTTGTTGGAGTTTTATTACAGATAACAGCTGAAACTAAAGTCTTCATTTGATTGCTGCCACTTCGTTCCGCACCAAATCGAGCACACTTAAACCTCCTAACTCGCAACAGTATCGTATACATTGACTAAACGTGGTAAATGAAAGGCATAACGTTGCTTCAGCATAATGCCTATGAAATATCCTCATGGACGCAACACTAATCACAGCGAAGAGAAATGAGCAAATAGATAATATCATATTTGCATATTATCGAACCCAGATTTTTGATTTCGAAATCTGCCTCAAGAAAGTATTTCGCATTTACATTCAGAAACTTGTAATTTCAATTTCTTAGAGAAACTGTGCTATGTACAGGACCTTGGAGGGTTGAATATTACATTGGAACATCAATGAGAGGGTCATTGGTCATTTAGGCATTAGCACAAATAGCAATAATAAATCCGTTAAGAAAAAAGGTCAGTTCAGGCTTATTAATGGTGATATGCTATAAAAATATGTTACTGCAACATATTAATGCTTTTGTCTCAACAGTTATTTTGATGTCCCAGTGCTTCTTGAATGCTTTACAGGAATAAATTTGACGCAGATACTTGAAAACCCTTTGCGCACAACTGCATCAAAAAAGTTGTTGATGGTGCAGTGATCGTAGATGACGTTTTTATGCACTGGACATATTGTCGCTTAAGCCAATGAATACTTCCGAATCGCCTACGTGCGCAAGTGGGACCCTTGCAACGTTCAAGTGGATGTTTTGATGTTCGGAAGAACACGCGAGAGCCTAGCCGTAAAGGAACAATAGGCGCCTATGAAACAAAACGTCGACGAAGCGTCATAGCTGCGCGGCTACCTGACCGTACCAGCACGGTGGCCATCTCCAACAAACGGCCATTGTACGCTAATGAGATGTGAAAAGTTGAAGGGAAACGCAAGAAAAGATGCGTTCTGCATCGAATGCATCACACAGACAGCTACTGATGCTTAACCAAAACGCCTTATGTGTCATACGCACACCAGCCAACAAACCGCCCATTGTTGCATAAATTAATGCCGACAATGAGCCAAGAATGAGACCACCGAAGGTAAGCGCCCTCTACAACTAGTTAGTGAGACGAAATGAACCATGGTGAGAGTTACTCAAGTGAAGTATGGGAATATTTCTGAGAGATTATACTTGATGACATTTTTTGCAGCAGACATCGCGATTATCCAGTGCTCATCACTTGGAACTGATTAACCCTTCAAAAGTATTGCTCAGTTTTTTTAAAGTATATTGATCCAAAGTGGGGCTTGCTGTTGCTGATCTACACTTTCATACTACCAGTACAGTAACAGCCTCCACTTTTAGTTACGCAATGGACCTGTGAGTAGCAACAGACGGGGAAAATACTTCAAAGGCTCGTTTCACACGTGTACATTTCCAGCTTTTTGATGTCGGATTGAACGCCGTCTTGGAATAATTGTTAACAATTGCAGGATCATGTACAGAAATCTACAGTTATCAGGAAGCAGTATTTCATGGTAATGCCATTCAAGAAATCTACGAGTGCTTCAGCGCTTCGCATTCGGATTTCACCGAGACTAATAAGGAGCAAATTGCATTGCAGTGCTTAGAAACGCCGCATTTCGCTACGGACGAGCAAAAGCTACGCATCGATAGGGTTACGCCTAAGTGCATTTATGGAAATTGCGAGCGGGCCAACTTCGGCGCCGGCACTTTGGTATTCTCGGCAACGGTAAAAAGCGTGTACGCACGGGTTTTCATTAAAGGTAATGCCGCTTAGCGCGGCCTACCACCTTTTCCCAGCCATAAATAAGAATGTCGATTGCCTTTTTCGCAAATTCCGCGCCTTCCAAAGCGACGTCGTGTACTGTCCCGAGAAACAAAAAATATAAATATACCGTTCCTACTGTGCGCGTTTGAATTTGTCTTTTATGGCCAAATGGTGGTATCCTGGCTATATTAACATGCTGAAATGATTCAGCCGAAATACTCTTCACACAGTGAGGAGACAACCTATCATTGAACAGACTCCTAGCATGACTAGATGAGTGAGCTGACCTACTTAAAAAAACACCACTTCATATATTACCAATATTTCAATTAAGTGGATAAATTCTGTTGCAGCATACATTCTTTCAGTGACCTGAGAAGGCGAAGACTGCAGCGCAAATTGGTTTCAAACTTTAAAGGTTGGCGTCATTTAGCCTGATCCGCGCTTCATTTATGAACAGCATGCGAAATGACTCTTCTATTTAAAATGTTAGAGCACATGAACGTTTCCTAGAAGCCAATGAAGCACTGACTGTGAGAAGATCAGTTAGTCGCCTATTGAAGAGAAGGAACACATAGCTAGTGAAGAGTTGGAGGAGCTCAGAATCACAGCAGGATAGAGTTATGAAAAGAACTTCCTCTAGTTTGTTGAAGGCAGGCGACTAAATTTCTTAGTGCTAACAAAAGCGCATTTTCTCATAATTATTTGTGATTTTCGTATTGTTACACGAAATCTTCTATTGGGTCAGTTGGGATCAATGGCCTCTATCAGTAAGAGCATCTCATGTAATGACGTACAAAAGTTTTTACAGAATAAACCAGTTATCAAGCGGTTTATTCGAGATATTTTCCAAATAGAGAGGCCTTTTCTTCTAAAAATGAAAGCAAACATGGAAGATTTAGCACGTGATACATACGTTACTAAATAAGATCAAAAGGTCCGTAAAATAAAGCCTTCGAAATGTGAGCGGATTAATTCTTCCTTTTATTATAGGCTATTCTAATCACATACAATTTCTAAAATTCTGTTTACTGTGAAATTCACTTTTCTTCTACCTCTCCTGACATGGAGAAATTGCTTTCATTGAGAACGTTCACTTAATTTCATGTGCTTGATATAAGAAAGGAGTACTAAATGAAACACAGTGAGCGGTAAATGGGATGGTACAGTATTGCTCAGATATGGCACTTTAGAGTACTCAGAAGACAGCGAATGAATTTCACTTCAGCGCCTTTTGAAAGTGGGCTGTTTATTAGAGAATCATTTCAAATGTAATAATGCGATAGCAAGCGACGCCATAGTTTTCGTTCAATTGTTGCAGTATTTGTGAACACTTTAACGTCTCTTTATTGTGCAAATTAGTGCCAACCGACGACTATTAGCATAGTTTATGTATTTCGCTCACAGCTACTTCTGGACAAAGCGAAATGTGAGAGTGGCGTTTAAGCCTTAAGACAAGCAGCATTTAGAACAATGAAACGAATAGTCGTTGACTCTAAAAGATACTTGAAAGCGCAACTAGCACAGCAACAAACTTATGTTCCCTGGTTTCTTGAAAATAGGACTTTTGAATTTTGTTTTTCAGACGATCGAATACAGATTACCTAATAAACAGCAGAATGAAACTGTATCAATGGAGGCTCCACGAAGGCTTAACGCTACATAGACGCTAAAATAATAATGATTTTGAAATAACCATGCCATTATGCTCTATAGCAGCCATTTCGTGAAATCTTCCAGCACCGCCTCTCATTGTTTCTGCTACAGTTATCGTTTTCTTTAAATTAGGTGAAAAATTTTCACTGCTTATTTATGGAACACTTTAGAAGACTCAGTTTATTAGAATGGAAATCAGTTACAAAAGGGACCTCTATATTATCATATTGGTAAAAGGTTTTTTTGTCTGCCATGCAGCCCAAAAGAAACGGCCTAAGAGCTTTCCAAACAGATGTCTGCACACGAAGCCTTTATTGCTTTGCAAAAAATGAAAACTTTCAGCTTCGTTTCGGGTTCAAATAGTGCTCAAGTTTCAGATTTATTCGAAATAAATGCATCTGTTATCAGTTTATCGTCCACTGCTTAAACATACTGTTAACTGGTTTTCAGTAACTAGTGAAAGTGATGCCAAATAACTAAGCATATCATCATATGTAAACAATAATAGTGAAATGAATAATAATAATGGAAAGTGGGGAATTTGGTTGGATGAGAAGTGCTATAAACGAACGAGATCATCAAACGCTATTTGTGCGCCTCATAAGCACGCTTCCGACGAGTCAGCAAAACGCGATATATTATACATACGTACCAAGAAACTGCACAAGCATGTCTACAAAGTGCCATATTGACCGAATTCTCATGCTTTATAGTGCGACCGGAAATACCTTTTTTCCCACATTTTGAGCGTATCTTTCTTGTATCATACATTCAAATGACGAAAGCTAACCTCATGCATTTGATGTTTCAAGCACATACATCGAAACCGTTTCCTCATTAGTTTACTGAAGCACAGCTCTGCGAAGTTCAACATGCATGATTGGCAGATTATCGATGACATAATTGTTAACTGAAGGTGTCATGCATCATGTAGGAATAGTGGACTGAACAAAAGGACGGATTATGGCAGTGAATTTATTTCACATTTGCTACAGATGGCATAAAAAATAGTAAAGCAACATAACACTAAGTGGCAAATATAGTAGATCTTGTGCTAATATGAATGGAATCAAATGCCAACGAAAGATATCGAACAATTAGCGCGACGGCTGAACGTTAGAGAATTTTGTTGGTGATGAAATGCAATGCGATTCGCTGGATGATCGATTGAGAAAACGTGACTAGGCTTTTATTCGAAAAAACAAATTCATGAGACACAAAAAGTTGTGGAAATAACACTGCAGTACATTGAATTCTCATTGATATATTCACAGCATTTATTCGTTCTTACTGAACACACTGCTGTATTTTTGTTGTGATTAGCCCTTGCATAGAAACGTTGAAAAATTAAAATTTCCATTGAATATGAGGATGTTTGAAAAAACTATATTCGACGAGATGCAGAATGTAAACCCCTTGAATTATCTTTACGATCAAGGACGAAAACTTCAGAAATAAAACTTTTTTTTTAAAGAACCGTTTTTATAGTAGATTATTAAGGAAGCGTCTTTAGTCGGGTGATTTTTGTGCTTATGTGACAAATTAACAACTGCTAACGAATGAGGCAGCGATTAGAGGTGATAATTAGGTTTAAATTCACGGAGGTGTCACATCATCACATCTTTAATCGCACTGTCTAATTTGCTGCTATCGTGATTATATACATTAGTATGCTCTTGTATCCAATAAATTTTCTAATAAAACGTCGCTGTCGCATTTTTGAGTCATTCATCTTCTCGTTATGCGCCAGGTGATCGGCACTCCACTAACATTACGATAGACTTCTGGTATCATATTTTAGTCTGTAACAGGTGAAGAGCACATTTTTAGTATGTGGAAGCATTTTGTAGAAATGAAAAGACAAGGCATTGAAAAGATTTGCTAAACGCTTTCGACCAGAACTTAAACACTATTACTCAACTACTTGGCTTTTGATGGCCTTTAGAAACGATTTTTTAGCCTGTGCAATGGATTATTCTGCTGGCACTAGGTAAGCTTTTTGATTAGAATAAAAAAAAAGAATTCTGGAGCTTCTTTTATGTAGTGCACTTTCAGCCGTATTGATAACACTAGACGTATGAAGATTTGCATCCACAGTGAACAAATAATTCAAGAAGTAAATGATACTTCGTAAAACTAAGTTTGGATTTCAGCCAGCTGTATTCTACTGGTAGGATGAATTCACGCTCATGGTGACTTCACACTTTCTGTTGGGTCAGCTTACCGACGAAAACTGCGTGGAATCACAACGGATAGTTGTTGCTCTGTCCATAACGCTAGATAACTGATTGCATTCTGAATTGATTTGCTGAGGTGAAAATGTGACATACTAATATGCTTCTGTAGTAGCGTGAATAGATGGCAATAGACAGCTGAACTAGCTGTTTAACTGGCTGAGATTCTCTAGGTTGAGCGTTGTTTAGTGATGATGCTACGTAATGACCCACCCATGCTATTGTCGTTATTATTAATGTGCGATATGTGAGCATAAAAAATTGATGACTCACTTTCAGCATTTGAAATTTGATTGCTCAACTATCGGAAACTGCTAAAATCCAGTAAGAGAATTTTTTGTGAAAATGAAACAACTGCAAAAAAAGAAAATATCACGCCTTTTAGGTGCAGTAGAACTTTGTTGTGGATTATTGTTGATCAGCAAAGTTACTCCATCCTCAGTGTTATTATAGACAGCAATAGCAAGGCACCACCATGAGATGTGGAGGTAATCAGAATATCACGAAATGAGAGGAGAGCGAGAAGGTGGAATGAAGCTATTCAAAAATACAACGAATGAATTAAAATCTGACGTTATGGATGATATCATTTTTACCGGCTCTTGATGCTCTAATTCATGCATCTTTTTGCATCATTATCGTAAATTTAAGTAAGGCATAAAAACATGCTAAAAAAGTAAAATATGCACGATAAAAGAGTTGTATCGTTTTGTTGGCAGAAAAAATTCGTAAGCTCCTTTCTTCCAATTTTTGTTTTATTCGTCCTTTAGTCTATTAGAACGCCAACGTTTCAAGATAAATTAGAGTAGAAACATTTCACGCACTAGCACGACGCAGTTGTGATTTTTTCGTTGCTGAATGTGCGAATCAAGCGAAGAAGATTTCGTGCTTTCATAAATTTTCCTCCAAGTTTGCTTGTATCAACAGCCTCCTTGTGCTTACGCTTCAAAAAAGCGTCTCTCCCACACTGCGTCAATTACCGCAAGAACATAGTCAAGCAAAGCATCAGCGACTTGTGCATAACGACTATGTGCAATGTTCTTAATGACAGATATCAGTGCTTACATGGACGTTTAGCAAGCGCTTGTTTCATTGAGGAGTAAAATGATCCAGAAATGAACGATGATACAGCGTTCCATTTCAGGTGTTCTTTCGATTAGTTGACGTTTCACTCATAACGACATTGGTAAGCTCTTCAGTCTCTTGCTGGAACTTTTTTTTTTGGAAATGCATATGCAGAAGCGTAAATTAATGCAGGTCACGAATACCGCCTCCATGTTCACGGCGATCATCTCGTTGGCGATTCCAACTGCGCACATTTGCTGTGAGAAAAGCAATGGGCGCCTGCTCTCGACGCATGACCATGACAGTATAAATTACTCAAAAATCTTTTCTTTTCTATAGTCCGCTGGGACGGGAATATAGATAAATAAATAGTAGTCTGATGGTTCCTATATATATATATATATATATATATATATATGTATATGGCTGGATATCAAGTTGAATTCGAACCTTTCAAGGAAAGCTAGAAAATTTGATGGATATAAATTAAATTCTCTTAAAAAACCGTTTAAACGTTGCTTTGTTCCATCTGATTACTTCTCATTTGTGTTAGAGGGATTATGGTAGCATGAAGTTGGGTTTCGAAAGTTCTTTGCACATTGGGTTGCCTGCTATTCGAAAACGATTCAGGCTGCAGATTTGCAGAGCTGTTTGGTCCGTAAAAGATGTGTACTCGTCATTTTGTAGCTGTTTCTGATGTTAAAGCTATATATCGATCAAGTTTTAGCGATACTTTGACTGAAATTTGCTTATCGTTGAAGTTATGACTATTTATAAGGTGGTTTCTCTCGAACGCGTGGATTTGAGTACCGATGAAGGCTCTGGATTGCGTCAATAACGTCTAGTTCTTCAGTTTTCTTTTTCTTTTTCTCATATGAACCGATAGGCTTACTGTTATATGGAAGTTTTTTCTAGCATTGCGCCCGTGATAACAGAATTATATAATAAGTTTCTATTTCAATAATTTTTTCTTATCGATGGTCTGGAGCGCTAATTGATGAAAATATTAGTAAAGTTTGTCAGTATGCCAGGGTTACTTTCACTAATTCAGGTTGACGTTGGCACATGGCGTAGTAAAATAAAAGACGCTTGAAATTAGTGTGCAAATCAATTGCATATTTCGTTTATATTCTGGCTGCAACGGTTAAGAACAGCCGTCGCTTAACTATCTATGTTTTTTTCGCATTGTGCGATGAGTTCAGGGGCAGTTCACGAAACTATGGCACAATGTGAGCTGAAATTACTGTCTGTCGCTTCAACTTAATTGTTTTATGTCCTTTACCGAAAGTATCGAATGACACTTCTCACCGTATCTATGTTAAAGTTGTCTTCTTTAAGCAAATTTTATACTTCCTTTAAAGGGAAGGCTTGATCCGATCAATAGGCTCGTAGTTTGAACGTCAAAAACGATGACTGTGTAAATTGCCTGCGTATGAAGAAGAACTGTTTTTTATTTTATGGTAGTACATAGTGTTTTTCTTATCGTAACGAGATAAAGCTTTTTTTTGCTCGCAAACCGAGCTACGATAAATTTTAACCTGTATGGTCTTTGGAAGTGGTGAGGAAAACTGAAGAATTTGTTTTTGAATATTGACTAGCTACTAGTAACAAGCGGTAGCCTATAGATTCTAATAGGTCAATAGTGGCTTACATGAATCAAAGTTAGGTAGTTTTATCTAAACCTTTTTGAAATACGCACGACCTGCAAAACATAAAATGGAGGATGGTTGGAGTTCTCAGCGCAGATTACGCTGCACTCTTATCCAAGAACTCTCCAAACTAGATCATCGACGCGTGAATATAGGTTTGTTGACTACAGTATTGCAGAATGATGTTGGTGAACGTTGTACTACCAGAATATTCGTACTAACCAGATTCGTTCATCAGCAGGGAGAATTCAGCTGGCTAGTGTAATGACTGCTTGGTGATAATTAAATCCTTCAATTACGAACTACGTGAAGGCCGCCTTTATATGCCAATAAAAAAATCTACAACAGCATTTCCTTGATTTCTTTTTTTTTTTGATTACCGATGCCTGAAAGGTAGCAATTATTTCTGCCCGCTGAATATGACGTTTTATCTTGCTGATATTGTGCGAGTATCGCTGCTCTTAACGAATTAGTTTTTTTTTGTTGAAGGGTAGAGGGACTAAAAGTTTTCGAAAGGCAAGGTTAGATTCCTCGAACGAATTCGAGGAACGAATTTCTGTCTCTCATGTAAACAGAGAAAAGTTTTCGACGCAACTGCGTGAAGCAATTATGACTCATCTTCGGCTTTTAATTCATTTTAACATTATAAACACCTATATTTCTTTGTGAACTTCTATTTCGATAAAGTTAGCCTTTGAAGATAACATATATGGTTTAAAATGGGTTAATTGTTCTCAGATTTTATGCAGTTTACAACTTAAAAGCTATCGAAATCTCAATTAACACTCAATAAACTCGTCAACTCAATAAACTGTTATCTGCAGTGATTTTTACAAGGGCAAAAAAAATCTGTGAAATGTTCGTGAGAAAATTTAATGAAGTTTCTAAAAAAAAAACTTCTTTCTATTTCAATTACGGCATCGAAACCAGCAGTTTTTCATGCAGACTGCATTCACTTCATAAAGGAAACATCCGCATTTTTAGAGGCGCCGCTCTCCGTAGACTTAATTCAATGGATCCAGTTCTCGCCATTTTCAGTGTGGTTGGTACGTGATTGTTGTTTCATTGATCACTTAATATGTAATTCTACTACGAATAGGTGAGCTTGTTTTACCGGTCATATCTCAAGTGCGTTATGATCGACATGAGAGACAGACACTCGTTTTTCAAATCAGATTGCAAAAGCAGTGTGGGACGACGGTCAGTGGGGGGGGGGGGGAAAGCCAATAAAAAAAAATTCTACGACAGGGGGTCGAAAGTTTAAGAATCTATTGAGCTGTCTCTTCAAATTTCATAAAGCCAGAGATTGGTTTCAAGTTCGAAATTTATGCTGAACGTCGCCTAAGAAATGCTGCAATTCTGTATTAGCTTATGAACCTTGAGAGGAATCGGCGCGAATTTTCGGATCAAAATAATCTGGTTTATTCGGTCAAGTAAAATTGGATTCAAATCCGAAAATCAGTGAGGCATAAGATTTGCGATAATTCTGAGCAACGACTTGCTACGAAGAGAGTTGCGCAGTTATTGTGCGATATATCTTATTTGATTCGTGAAGATAGTTTTCCTCAGTGGTAGTGGAACGGTTAACATCGAAACGAAGTTTCGCTTCATCAGGAAGAAAAAAAGAATACTGAAAATCTTCTTCAGCAGTTCTGCATATCGAAACGAACGAACTGTGATGTCACTTTGGCATTTGTTCACATTCATTATAACATGTCAAACTATACATAAAATCTTTAATTCAAGTAGCGATTTGCATGTAGCAAATAAATTTTTTGATTTTTGATGAATAAGAGAAGCAATAATTTTCCAGTGGAAAAATTCTGGAAGTGCTTACTCTAGTTTTTCTTCAGCAAGCGGCCTTACCGTCTCGTTAAATATAATAACAACAACGGCGATATTGCTATATAAGCAAACTAGCGTTGCCAAGGAATATATAATTGTTAATGGAACACTTCTCATGGATTCGGTTTTTATTTTTGCTTATTTCTTTAATGGTATTGCCAAACTCCTAAAAGGTTTGTTCGATACTCATTACTGCTGAGAGATCTTCGAGAAGCAGTGGAATGAACATATTTGAAGTGTAGAGATTGATAATCTATATGCGTCGAAGTATCTGTATCTATAACAGTGCAGTGCGATAATTGCAGAAATATACTCCCGGTTAAGACAGCGCAAAAAAGCTTAGCAGATGGATGACAGCAGTTTTTGGGAAGAGCGTGATCCCGTAGATTTTCGTATGCAAGTACTGAAAGAATATAATGAAAATTTATTTCTCATTGAAAATCTCGCCAGCCGCAGTTTTTCCGCAATCCACCTTTAATCATGAACAAATCCTCAGAATAAAATTTATCTCCTAGCCAAATTCTCCTCTTCATTTCCTTTTAATTCACACTTTTCTTCTCAAAAGTCGTACATTTTTATATGAATCACATACGTAATAACGATAATTTTAGGCGTTTCTCATTCTCTACTCATATTTAAACATCTTTGCGACGTCGTATTTTTTTTAAAGCTCTTTGAGGAGGGAAGGCAAGGAAGGGTGCTCATGCTCGGTGAGGGTCTTCCCAGTGATCCTGCTAGGAAGTAAGGATGTACACTATGTGAAAATGCAATGTACTTTCCGTTAATTCCCTTGCAAAGGACGTCTCGTATTGTCAACACTTCTTCCACGTTTATTTCACGCTCTAAGCCATGTGACTTCGTGCGCAAAATAAGAGCGAAGTACGCACAGATTTTGGGCTGTCTCAGGCATACTGCTGCGGTCAACCGCATACCCTGCAATCTAGTTCAGCGCGTTACGGAAACAGGTGTAGAGGATGGCCCACCTTCGGACAAGATGGGACTCTCGTAAACACCCCGGAGTTGAACATTCTGAAATACATTGTTTTTCTGTCGTTAGTGAATGTATTTGCCAACAGTTTTCCGGACCTCGAGCTAAGAAGCAACTTGCTGCCAACAAATGTTAAACATTTCATGTCCGTACCACTGCTTCGCTCGTTCTTATCATTTCTTCCATCTAGAAGTTATTGTAAGATCTTGTTTGACGTTAGCTCGACTCTCATATGTGTACATGCCATAAAATATTTATGGAATCGCAGAATTCCATGTGTATCACTTAGAACGAACGACTACCAATGTTAGGTTTCAATTTCGCTTGCTCTTTGTGCATCATTTCTTCAAGGTTGTTTCCATGTGCTTTGCCACAGTGTTCCGTGCTTGTAAAGTTTTTCAGAACTCGGTATCTTTATCGTAAGATTCTCCACTTCTGCTTTCGCGGTGTGTGACGGAATTTGCTTTAAAAAAGATAAAAATTGTGCTGGCTCATTGAGATGTTTTGGAGAGGTCACTTACGACGAACTGCAGAAAACCATTATTTTTGACCCCAAATAGTACGATCTTTTGAATTATTCGGGATGCTACAACAGATCAGGTGGTTCACAATAGTGGAGCGTCATTTGCAACCACAGTGGGTGTCTGTATTAGTTTCTCGCGCATTTAACAATCACGGCACACTTTTATAAGCGTGGAACGTGACAGGTGACAACCTACCGTGTGCTATTGATGTTATTGCGCATGCATTCTTCCTACTTGGTACACCATTTGTCGGCTTTTCGGTTCTTCTTATATCGTGTGACAGATGTTATGCAGTCTTTCTTCCAGCATCATACTATAAGAGCGATTATAAGCGCGCGTGGATTGCAGTAATCGGTGAGTATTGAAAACTCTTTAACCCAATGACAGTCCATTGACCCATTCAGTCACTTACCTAGATAATTTCGTTTTTTTTTTTGCATAGGCTTGCTTTCAAAGAGATTTTTACAGCATTGTGAGGTTTCTCGACAGGTCATAATGCAGAGCAACCTCGCTACAATGACCTCATTGAAAATTTATCATTTTTAAGTTCTACATAACAACTGGAAAGATGAATGCACTTCAGTACTGAAAGCGTTACAAAGTTAGCACTTGGTACTTGCCGTTCATAGGACGTTGTGTTTATACACTGTGGTAGAATGAAGCGCTGATGACGAGGGACATACGCTTCTGCTAAGCTGTTCCTTATATATATATATATATATATATATATATATATATATATATACATATATATATATCTGCTCCTTATATATACTATTTTGATTGCTTTGTTCTACTAAGCGAGCATGCTGTGAATTTTCCTTTGAAGCAAATGAAGCCTGAGCCGACGTTGTCCGAAAGAGCTCGATAATTTCTATGAATGATGACAACTTTCCGAGAACAATATTTCAAAAAAGCAAACGGTGTCACGTTTATCTTTCATTTTGTGTTAAATCTGCCCTCTAAAATTCTAACTGATTTAGGTGTGCCAACTTGCGCTTTTTCTGCTGTCTCATTCTCCAACTTCTCCCTCCTCTTTTGCTTTACCCTCCTTTCATTCTGCCGAACTTGCGTTAAAAATCATACATTCTTCCTCCAGTACAGAAGTGCATCTGAATCGACGAATTTCGAGCTGTTTTTTTCTTATTTCTGCAGGAACTGCCATCCGTGTTATTCATTCCATCTACCTCCCCACCGATGGACCTCCTGCATTCATAATTCGTTTAATTTTCTTTTTCGATGCATTCTTTTATTTATTTTAAACTATAATCTTCTGCTTTATCTATTTTGCAGCGTCATTTACGGTGTCATTCATACTTTTTTCGCTCTATCTTATTGGTGCGCTCTCACATCCAGTAGAAGGCAAATGTTTTGTGCGATCTGAGAACACCACTCATTACGTACTGATCTTGCGATATTTGCGAATCTTTTGTATTGGTTTGGCGACTATGCTCTATATCATAATTCTCATATATCTGGTATGCCGTTTCTTTCATTTGCTTTTTCGATTCTGCTCGAACTATAATGCATTGACGTCTAGCAGTTCTAAGAATCGTCTAGCAATTTTCGTCTATTAATGATCCTGAATGTGCACACGGATGAGACGCATTTTCAGGAGTGGTTGCTATATATAAGAGGCAAGAATGTATGAAATTTTGATTTATTAAGTAGTTTCAGTGTGTTTCATCAGAAAGACAACGTTTTAGTGAAAAGATGAGGCAAGTTCTTTTCACAAGTTCCTTTAATCTTCCGCTTTGTTGAGCAAGTTTCATTGCAGAAAGTAGATAGCAGTAAGGTCGAGAAAAAACTTGGCCAAACATATGTTTTCCGGCGAATGTTATCCACTTGTAGAACTGTGGGTGAGCCACATTTTTCACAGTTTTTTTTTCATCACTTCATTGAACTGCACTTTTAATGTCACATTTGTCATGTATTGGTGCGATTGAAACGATAATAATCTTCCTATGTTACTGCAGTGGCAATCAATGATGCAGCACAAAGAGTATGCCGTAAGAAATATCTGTTACAGCGAATTTTCACCCGTCATTAGAAGTACAGAGTAAAAGCTAAACCAATGAATCTTTCTAAAAAATTTTTGTTATGCTTCTTTGAAAATGGGTGTGTGGCGAACAGCGATATGAGCATAAAGCCTGAAACAGACAAGATGGCGTTGATTTTAGATATTTATGGTTTATACAACGTTCTGCATAAAAAATCTGCTAGTCGAGGCTTCTCAAGACGAAAAGCATTTTAGCCTCTGAGCTATCTACCTCCCCCTTTAGATCATCCATGACGTAAGGGTGGTAATTGTTAACCGATAATGAGAGTGTATAATTGCGAAAAAAACTTGCAAAATTGAAAAGCCTATGGTGGCAACATTGGCGCAACAATATAATAAGTTCTGCTCAGCTCATTGGGCACGCACTGGGTGAGTTCTACCACCTCCCGCAAATCGCGTTAAAATCGTGCCGGTTTGGTACCCAGGGAGCTTCAGTTTATGTCACTTTGTCCACTTTTGTATAACTCATGGGTGGCACTGGCCCTAAATCCCCAAAACTAATCGAGGAAGTTATTTAAAATGCTGTGTCACAGGAACTCCCTCATGCTTAATTTTAAGCAGATGAATCGTCCCTCGTTTAATAGGCATGGATAATCTTCGTGTATTTTGTGGGCATTTGCAACTTTAGCCATTGAGTAGCTTTGTAAGCGACGATATTTCTTTATTTAAGCGCATAGAAGTAAATCGTTTCAGGTATAACAATTGTGCCAGCGATATTCCTAATATTCTTGCCCGATATATTCCTCGCGTTTGGCTTGGTGAAGGAGATCTCTCGTTATTTACACCTACTTATCATGCTAAAAACCACTGTTAACATATTGATTTTCACTCTGCGTCATCCAGAAGTAAAAGTTGCTTTGATGCAACTCGCTGGAAAGACGATGGTGATCGCAGTTAACTCATCCTTAACCAAAAAAGGTAAAAGGATAGCAAGTTCTGCAAGAACGGCCCCCTCTACCTATATCCAGTCTCACCACTGACATACGCTATTTTGCACACGACCTGTGTATCAAAACGGTTACTTGTAGGATCCCTTGTCAGAAGTATTCATAATTTGATGCTTTCGGAAGAAATGGAGTGTGCATTTTAATCGATGAAGAATTTCAACTTTAGATTTTGTGTCTGTTATGAGACGATTTTAACTGCACTTCGGCGGCAATATTAGTATTACGTTTCCATGATATGTGCTTTCCAAGTGTGATGAAATTTATAAAAACTGCCTTCATTTCCGGCAGCAAACTGTCTGGTCCAAGACTTTTGAAAAATAAACCAGAAATGCTGATTCACTGCTCCGAAAATGCGATCCTTAGCTGAGTCTGACGATGAATTTGTGGTAGATTATGTAGTGTGCAAACATCATGCTCCAATTTTCGCCTCGTTGTCTTTTACTCAGATGCGCGTTTGCTCGCACAGTTAATAAACTTTTCAGGCCGAAAATAATGAATGTGTCTTATGTGGCCGCAAAAAAATTTCAGCACGTGTTTGTTTTATTGTGACTTGCAAACACAAACTACTCACAAGCTTTCTACTCAATTAAAGTGGCTAATATCGTGGGTGGTCCAATTCGCAGTCGCACTGCTTCGTTGAGTTACTTCGTCATTCATCACATGTGCAGCAGCAGGCTTGGTGTCTTCAGAACAAATTTATTGCATTTGAAAGTCTGAAAGAGTGTGAAATATTAGGAACATATCTCATGATTAGTTCTTATGTGGAGCGAGTTGCATCCATTCATTATCATTCAATACACCTTCAAATGGCAGTGCTCATTTCTTACAACAAAGGCTTGAGAAAATTCATCGACCTCGTGTTCTAATGTAGCAGAACTTCAGTCAAATCGACTGCAACATTTCAAGATGGAATGAGAGAGGGAGGAGGCAGAGGTGAGAATTGGAGTTGCATCGTATAGGAAACATGAAAAAGATTCCATGAAGAGTGCGTGTCTGATTCACGACGCATCTTTCTGCGAGCAGATAAATTGCACTGAAGTGGTCGCATAATAGTTCACCAGCAATAGTGCAAAAATTGTGAATACATTTTCGGTTCGCATGAACGATTTTTGAAAGTCATTCGTCGTAGAACGCACTCATATGAATATGAAAAGCAGTTGCTCTTTTTCATTTTCAAGTTACGTCGAAAATGGACTAAAATTGAATGGAATAAATTTGAGTTACTGCACAAAAATTGGATTCTTCCACGTAACTTTCGCGATAACTGAAGTTGGATGTTTAAAGTGTTGCCTCTAAACACTATCAAATATGCCAATTTCTGAAGATTTTTCTACGTGACAAATATGTTGTGATGATATGCATGAGAGGAGGCAAGACGGCATACAACAATACATCGATCAGATTTTATTGTTTTCTATGTGATATGCATTGTTCGTAGAGAGCATTTTAACACTACAATATAAATAAAAGCTGAAATATTCCTTAAAAAATACCATGTCCACTTAAAGACGAAGAATTTTTTCAGTAGCATCTTTATCCAATAAGTTAAGGACTCGCATATGTGCGAAAATATTTCCATCTATGAATTGAACGAAAGAAACGGTTAAATAAACGTTTCGTTAAAAAAAAAAAAGAATATTACGAAGTATCCTCCAGGATTTTTCCGGTGATTTTTCACAGTAGACCAAATCACCTTTGAAGAATTAAGAACCTAATTTCGTCGCATGCCCAAAAACTATTCTCCTTGAAAGGATGCATTTTGAATCACTCAGTATATTTTCCCCGTATAGAAATTTCCCTACAAGGAATTCTCTTTCTTGTCCTCTTTCTTTTGCAAAGTGAGATAATAATATTTTTGTGCAAAATACTTTTCATCATGGAGAAACCTCTCATACGTCAGATATGCCTGCAGCGTAATCGCAAAACTGCTTCAAATCGAATCGTCGAGTTTTGTCACATGGTGCTTCTTTTCTTTGCCACTTATCCATCTACCTATCGGAAAAAATTTGTGATCTTAAACGTGCATAACAGTAATTTTGGTTGGAAGCACAATCACTTCTAATTCTTGTTATTCTCTTGCGTTTTGTGCTTGCTTAGGCAACGATTTGTTCTACTACAACTTGATCGATTAATTGCTCAATAGATAACGACAAAAATGCCTACATATTGCAGTTAAATTTTGTATAATAATTATGCCGTTCAGCTCTTTATGCAGCGTTAGCGTCTACCTGGATCATTTTTATGGTTCTTAGCATTTTTTACTCAGGTGTACGGTAAGCCATATCCGGAAATCACTAATGTCAGTTGAGAAACTTAAAGGAAATTATGGTGGCATAATTTAATTACTGGAAATATTTGAATTCCAACAGTGATATTGATTTCAAGTCGCACGACAAAACTGGCATCACCGTATTCTATCTGCATATCTGCATCATCACCAAACTGCTATAATCGAATCGAAGATAAGAACTGACCGGCAACAGCAAACTTTTTCTTCAACGCATCCAACTACGTATTTATCGTTTTTATGAGGCCAATCTCATCCAGTTTTATTGTCTCCATCGACGTATATTTCTCCCACCCTTAGGTACGTGATACAACGTCAAATTTAGGAAGAGAGAGTGCGATATGAAGAGAAGAAGAAATAAGGAATATGTGTGAGAAGCTCCGTTGATGGTGAATAGTTCACTCGAGTAGACATCCCTTCTCAATGGACCGATACTACAAGCGGTCGGAAGAACGGCGTATTTCATTTTCATCATACTGTTGATTGCTTCTCGACTGATCGAGAACAGTCGCTCGATAAACTTTACATAACACATTATTCATATATTCATAAAAACAACACATTGATTATTATAGCAGCTGTTGTTGCCTTGTGAAAAAATTTTTCCATGCGAGATTGTAGAAAATATGAGTAACTAAAAATTAAAAGCAATTATATAGCGGCTAATATATTAGTCATTTGTCATTATGGGATCTAATTCTCAACTTAAAAGTTTAGATGTTAGTTGGCAGTTGGGAAAATCTAAAATTTTCAACAGCTCATGGTTTCCACTCTTATTTTCTTTCTATGCTTCCATAAAAACTATTAATATATCAATAAAAGATTACTATAAATTATACTGTGTGATATCGTTCGCTGAGTAGAAATGAGTGCGAAAGGCACTGATTTAAAATTGCGATAAAACTGGCAAAATTTTTGAAGCGGTTTTCCATTTTTTCATATGCTAATGGAGAAAATGTGAAGCACTCACCTTTTCGCTATCTGCACCACAGTACAAGCCATACTGTCTCACTGAGCATACCGATAATTTATCGAGATTGCTGTAAAATACCTTACGAGAATAAAAGTATTACAATTAAATGAAATAGATGCAGTTAATCCGTATTACCTGAAAGCTGCATAGAAATTTGTTCCAGCAAGTGGAATTTTTATTTCCGGTAAAGGTCTTTTCAATGATAGAAAACGCCAAAAATAAGGGAGTATTGCATATGACTTTAAGAATTGTTTGAATGCTTTTATTGTTAGCAACAGAAAATTCGATACAGGTAGGTGCGCAGTAATTGCGGAAATGCGAGAGTGTACATGCAGAAAACTTTTAGTCCTCGAAATGATAAAAGGTTTATATCGAGATAATGATAGTGCCCCCAGGCGTTGAACTGAGATGAAATAAACTTTCTGTTCTGATCCTATTGTTGTCAAACGTTTACTGCAGAATTAAGCAAAAAAAAGACCCATTTAGTGCACTGGATTCGGTTAAAAAAGAAAACCTTCAGTCTGAAAGGATTTCTCAACTGCACGCTTAATTAGGAGAGTGGTTGAGGCTAATGTTGTCTAATATTAAAGTGACGGCGCAACAAACATCACATGATTTAAGGATGCGTAGTATAATATTACCTCATATGATCTTATAAGATTACCACTCTTATTTACCCAAACTCGGGGGTGATAATAAGCATGAATATACGCTTTCTTCTTTCTTGTGGGCTTCTTTGTTCTTTATTTTCTCTAGTTGCGCAAAACCTGAGTGTTGAGAAAAAATTACATGCAGATTTTCTGCGTAGCGGAAACCGAGTCGTTCCTCGTTAGAAACTCGAAACTGTCCCGCAACTCGAAGCTTTGAACGCGACATGTGGTTGAAAGGTTCTGCACATTCGAACGCCAACATGGAAATTGTTCGCGAAGCTCTGAAAAGCAATAACAACAACATCAGTTTCGACAACGTTTAGTAACAAAGCAGCAGATGTGATTCGGAGGTTTCGTGCGAAAGAATTTGAGCTCATTACAAGTAAAGGGCGAACTTGGGAGATTTTCAAACACTACAGATTGTTAGCACACATTTTGTGAATGCATTTTATATTGGAACTATAAGCGCATCGGAAGGACACTACGGTGCTTCCAAACTACTTTCACGAACAACTATGATATTCTCTTGTTCATGATTGCGTAGAATCGTAAAGGAAGTCTTCTTCGAAGACACGACAGTAAGTCTCTTTCGAGAGTAGATTTCAGTATGAGATGCGAAATGAGCACCTTGAAGATTAGAGCAAATGTCTCTCCAAGGCGTCAGTCCCATTCGTAAAATGGTTCGTTCCATCGAGCTATTGCATGAATCCAAACATGCACCAAGCAGCTCATTGCTCCTGAACGTTACCAGTTATTTTATTGCAATATTTACATCTAAAACAAAAAAGGATGTTTGCCTGGAATAAGTTCAAATTCAAACGGATAAAATAATAAATTGCCAAATTCGTTTAAAAACACTAAACAGTTAACTGGACAATGTTCATATTCAGTGTCCAGAAGGGCTTATCAATCGCATTGATTTATTCGTGTTGCATACATGCAATTCATAAACATTTCGGCAATTTACTTACACTAAATACTTCTGTACTACAATCGAACAGCATTCTATTCCATTTGATGTATATCTTTCTTAGCGAATATATTTACAATTGCAGATGAAATCAATGAGTCTATATTATGTAATCACAAAAGCTTTAAAAATATGTGCAGGTGAATTTTCAGTCAACGTTTGAAAGTATTTTGGAATACGCTTTCCTTTGTAATAATCAAAGCGATGATATTGTCTGCTTCCGGAAAGCTTCCGTTATCCGGAAAACTTTGGCTGAATAAGTTATGATAACGTTTCGATTTCATTCATTTAAAACATTTGAACAATGCAATAATGATTGAATTTCTTTGATCTGCTTTTTTCGCCTATTCGCTGATAATCTGGAGCAAAAGAAAAAAATCACACCCGTTCACTTGTGCCCTATAACTTCAAAGATGGATGATGGTAATGCTCGCAACATGCAACGATTCTAAACTATCAAGTAACCAAGGTTGAAAGTAAGAAATGCTTCATTGCTACTGATAAATCACCCTTTTTGAACAAAGACGCGTACAGCATAGAAAAATTTCAAAAGCATTTTTAAGAACCTTTTATTGATAGGAAAACGTCCTACGATGTCTTTGCAGATTTCACTACTGAGACTCATTGATGGAGCCTGTGGTTTGTGGTTTAAATCATTCAAGATGCTCAGCTAATAGCAAGTACAGCGGAAGGTTGACGAAACGATCAATTTTCGTGGACATCATGCGAATCACGTAGACAGCAGTTATATACAGCACAAGTCCATCCGGCGCAAAATGTTTACTTTGTATGAATTGACTTATCCAGTGCGCTCATATTTTATTAGCGAATAAGTGGGAACATCCCCTCAGGGAATTGAATCGCACTGCCACCGTATCATTGCATCCATTTGTGTCCTATTTCTACCTTTTTTTTCCAGCGCGCATATTACGCATACAATTTAATGAGTGCACTTGGTAATTTAGGCTTATCCATGTTTCAGACATCCGATCGTAACACAGCACAACGCCTATACGAAAGAGAGGATGCTTCTTCAACAGCCTAGTTGCTTGTCACCAATTCCCACGGCGACGATAAGCGCAGTTTCGTTATGTTACTTCAGAATTTTCTCCCAGCTTATTTCATGCATTTACAACAACTTCAAGTGGATTGAGTTGTTTAACCCTACATGAAATCACCATATTCATTAAACAACATGGTTCTTCGCAGAATATATGATGGTTTTATTATGTCCCCTCCATCTATGTTAAGGACGTAGTGTAGTCAGCACAGTTCAACTCATCCTCGTGATCTCAACCGTTAGTTTAATGTAAACAACGATCTTACTGCAGAAGTTCTCAAATGTGGCAAGTTCATTTAAAGGGAATGTGCATGCATATGACCTTAAAGGCTAGCACACAGAATGCGGAAAAGAAACACAGTAGTATAGAAAGGAGAGCAGCAGGTCATCTTTCAACTTTACCTTCTGTGTTGAATGGGAATACAAAAGAAAATCTAGTAGATGGCAAAAGACTTTGATGCCTAAGTTACTTCGCAAAGCATTACGCAGTGTTTGAGTACCAAAGAGCGAACTTTATTCCGCCATGATGAGTATCACACAATGTATGATTTTTGGTAAATGCTTATCAGTGATGAGAAACATGCAGGTAGCGATGTTGCATTCTGTTGGTGCCTGAAATTACTGTTAGAAATGTAGATGCTTTATGCTCATGTAACTGCTGAATTGTGGTAACTGTGAGTAAGCACTCCATATGCTAGTACAGATGATTCATGAATTTCCACCAGTGCAATTGATGCTGAAACCTAGCAGTTGAGATGAAGTACCACATTCTGCATACTCTACTTGAGAAAATAGGGTGGAGTATAAACTGTAATGTATTTATGCAGCATACATAAAAATTAAATTCAAAGCATTCCAAAATTTAGTTCGTATAAATAAGATTATTATTATTAATTTTGTCCCTTTCAGTCGACATATTCGCACATCGGATTATTTCCTGAGATTGCGGTTGCAACCGATATGAATGCTAATAAGTTCTAAGTTTGGTTCCTTTGTTCTGTGAAGGATGGATCACCTCTAATCCGCCGTCTAAAGAATGAAATTTTGAAATATTTTTACGCACGCGATAAAAACTTATTGACATGATTTTTGGTATCTTCATCTAAATTTCTTTCAGTTTAAGAAAAGAAAAACGTGAGTTTTCAAAAGCGGAGCGTGTAGGACGAAAGTATGTAGAACAGAAGGACGCTGTTTTGCTTGTACCTCCCACATATCGCCATCAGTTTTGCTATGTATGCAACGGTTCTAGCTGATCTGAGAGCAGCAGCCGGCAAGTTGCATTCAGTGTTTGCATCACATTGTCGGAAAAGCGTTTGATTGGCCACGAGGGAGTAAGTCGCGAAGAGTTAACAGCAAAATTGTGCGCAAAACACTCAAAAAGTCGTATAAGCATTGGCCGTTTTGGCATCTCATTTGAAAAATGACGAGTAATAACTCTAAAAAAAGGCGCTCTTCTTATTCCTGCTTCAGTTCAAATTTGGTTTTGTGTCGCTCGAAAGGCAAAATATTTTTACTGCTAGAGCAATTGGATCGACAATTTCCAAATAGGAGAAAAAGCTACTTGCGAAGGATTTTGTCTTCTAAATTTATAGATCTATTAATAGCTAAATATTGAAAATAATCATACTGATTATGAAAGGTGTTTTCAGTTACTATATATCATGAGCGATACGGAGAACTAGAAAGTCAAAAGTGTGAATTGCAGCCGTGACCAAATGCAGAAATTTGTCAATAATGTCCACAATTTATAATAGTCGTTAAAAAATATTCGCTTACCTGCAAATTTCTTTTGCTCTGTTGTACGCAGCAACCTCACTGCCCGTTGCTTTCAGCAATGACAAAAGTGGAAAGGCGAAGTCCATTGACCATTCATTTTCCATCTGTAACCGAATATCGCCGACGGTTTCAAGTTTCAATCTTGACAGATGGGAAACATTATCCACAGTCAACACTAAGTCTTTAGTAGTATGAAGTAAATCATATGAAGCACTGTCAGGCATACTACATAACTGCACCATTCATGCTGTTCTTTTGTTTCAACCGGCAACTTTACTTCACCTTAAATTACTTAGTTCACTATTTAAAACCCCCTCAAAACAAACTTTCATGCATATCTTTAAATGAACTTTGTCTATGACACGACTGGAGCCAAATATCATTAATGAAAACGATAAGCAAGTGTGCCCTGGTCTCATTTAACGTCTCAAGCTAGGCATTTAGGAATTATATCTAACGGTTTACCAGCATCAACAGATAACATCAAAGAAAAATACTCAGTGGACAAGTGGGACACCTCGAGCATGTGAGCATCCTTGCAACGAAGTACACAATGCGGAACATGCATTGCCATCGTCCTGCTACTCGAGGTGGACGGAACACAGAAGATCAGATGGAGCAATCCATATAAACGGAATAGGCAGATCGATATGTCACGTCCTGATGTCGCCATCGTCATGTTGTCCTCCGCGTCGTCATCACGCTTTGAAATTTTCAGCTCTAAGGCATTGGCTTTGGAATTTGAGAGTTATTAGTGCTCTAAAGAGAGCGATTTGGGAAGGAAAATGAAATCCAGTCACACTGCCATTTTGCGGCGATACTATGTACACCGATCGCTTGTTGATTTTGTAACAAGTAGAGCATTTTTTTCGACGATGATTCGAAAATTCACCGATATGTTAAATAACTGTTCATAACACATCAAAGCTTATTGCCAAGCGATCAACACGAATATGAGAATTAGTGATTGATTTAAAGTCTTTTTAAAATTATCGAAAATATTTCCGGAAATAACGAAAACAATTTGTGAAAATGTTTGACGAAAAAATTGCTGAGAATTCATGTAACACGAAAATATTGCCAAAAGCAGTAATTACAAGAATGCAACATTATAAAATTACTTGCTGCGAAAGATTCAAAGACTTGGGAAGCAAATAATTTCATATTTAGTTGAGCATTCTATCGCAAAAGTAACTCAGAAATACACCATACTATATATGGGTTGATTGTTTCAGCGCGGAATAGCCGAGTGAACGTGAAAATGCCTGAGAGATGGGGGGAGAATGAGAAATGAGGATATCTCAGGTGTCAACATACATGAGAATCAAGCCACTCCTCTTCTAAAAGCCTCTCAGTTCTAAGCTGTCACACTTGGTCACTATTAGCTGGCTACTTACATAAAGCTACTTTTTGTGTGCTGCCTCTTTTCATCGACTCCGCCCATACGTTTGCACGTTTCTCCAAAAAAAGGAGATCCAACAAATTACCATGCTTATCGTATCTCGATAGGAAATGAGTGGTAAATGTGAAGTAAATTGCTTGAAGGAGAATCGTGACTGCACTGAAAGTATAACATAACCTCTGACCTGTGCATAAACGTAGCGGTTCAAAATTAGTTCAGCAATCAGCGAAGCAAATCACTTTGGATTTGAGGGCGAATTGGGAAATAATTTCACAAAGCTGAATTAAAATCGCTTAGCTTTATGAACAAAGCACAACGGACTGAGAAAAACGGAAGGCGATTGCTGAAAATTTTCTCGAAGGGAAGGGAAAAATATGATAGGAGGGGTGTGAGGGCGTTCGAAATATGGAGTCATTTATAAGAGATAACTGCGGACGTGAGTCAAAACCAAAGTTTTGAGAGCGACTCCTTATAAATGGGAAATCAAGAAATGGAAAATTTTTAAGACAGACAGTGAAATAACAAATGCTGAAGCAGAAAAAAAAGCACTTTATGGAAGCAACGCAAAGCATGTGCCACATTTTGCGCTCTTCACTCACATTCAAGCGTGAAATTCGATCATAACATAGGCTCCTATAAACTGTGGCTGCTTCCTTACATCGACATCCTCTACTTGAAACCGTTCACCTTGTAATGAGCCTATTTCTCCTCTTGGCGGTAACAAGCGTAAATAATGAGTACATCTGCAAAAAGAAACTTTCAAAAAAATGACTGTCGTTATTTATCATTTTCATGTTACAATTTCGTCTGCTATATAATTCATTGCTACGAAACACCTCACTAAACAATATGCTATTTGTAACGTATATGGAAACGATATGATTCAGATAGCCGAATATATCTGCAACGTACCAACAGTGCCAATATTTTATAAAATTACGCATAGAATATGTAACAGTCCTCTTCAAAAAAAGACTCTCTTTAATAACGCTAACATGCGGTTAACATGCCTGCGTAAATCAGCTGAAATATACCTCCCACTTTATCAAATATGTTTCAAGGAGATTATTCATTCTGTATATTATTCTTCCGTTGTCTAGTTCTAATCGAATGGGATCGAGTTTTATAGTTTCACTGAAGCCGATTAAGTACTCTTTCCTTATTATAATAGTGATTTCCTGTATTGCAACATTTCACCTTTGCGTGCTTTCAGGCGATTTATTATAAAGAATAGAAGACATCGACGCAATGCTTTAAGTTGTATATTGTTGCAATCAGTTAGACGTTCGTTTCTGTTATCTCATCGACGAAGCAGCTGGTCTTACTTGTTTGATTAACATGCAGCCCTATGGCATTATCAAAAGATCAGGATGTATCACCATTGACAACAACAGGACGTGAAGAGTTTATTTTAAAGTGAGTAACAGAGAAAAAAATACTCATGCGAAGCAGCTTTAACACTCTCTTCGTCTCTCTCCGACTTCCTTCTCTCATCCTAAAATCCAGTCTCAGGCAGTCGCAAATGAAGCACTTCAAAAACCTGCTTCTAGATTTATCGCTCTAGTACTTAATGGAGACAATAAGTCTCATTAGGCAAATTATATGACTCGAAAATAATTCCATTGTGTCAGTGAAACATGAAAGGACTGCTAAAGCAGCTAGATAACTAGCACACTGCAAATTTAAAGGAAATATAACAAGTAAATGATATCAAGACAAAAACAAATGACAATTAAACGATAGGAAATTGGTAATGGCTATGATTACCTCCCCGAACAAACGTACAGCGTTAGCGGGAAAATTTTACACCCTATGAACTGATTATAGCTGTATATTATGGCAGAAACAAAAGTGTTCAAAAATCAAAAAGTATTTCATCTTAAATATTCGAAGTGAACAATTTAAAAAAACCTAAAAATGCGGAAGTGTCTTTTTTTGCACTCAGTAAACATTTCGCTGATATGCACATATTTATTTTAACCGTATAAATGAATGTTTCGGTTGAAGCTAAGAAAGAAGGAATCGATCGCTCGTCAACGATCTTAATAGGCGACATTCAAATGTGCTCAAATGAAGGGAGGACAACGCATTAGGAGAGACATACGCCAGTATCGAAAACTGAATGCGCCGAATCAACAGAGTGGGCGCTATACGAAAAATAAATCTCACCAAAAACGCTGAAGAAACAGATGCGTTTTTACCTACGTCTAATCCAGAAGCCATGTGGCAACCTTTGACGTAAGTTTATAGGTTTATAGCGCTAATGTTAAGATCTCAAGTATGTTTATAGCACGAAAGGATGCAGCGAAAATCCTGCACAATACGGATCGCTGTTAAAGTCAAACATTAGCTTCGATGAAATGGACCAAGAACTTGAAGATTGTAGGCCTTCTCCATCGTTTTCAGTATTTGGCGCCTTTCAGTGAAGCGTTCATTCTTACTTGTTAAGCGAAGTTGCACATGAGCACGTTCCGGCCGTTTCCTTCAGTCATGCCACCGGGTAGTAAATTTGGCGTATAAAGGGATGATGTTGAACTTCAGTGCTTTTCATTCTCTCGTGGTTATGACGTTTAACTCCTTAGACCTCAGCAGTCAGACATCTTTCAAAGCCAGAGGGTCAGTACTGAGCCAAATGAAACTACGCTTGAAATCTCATTCGCAGCTGTCTTATTTTATAGAAAATTATGAGTCACCACCAACAAGTATTTCGGCAACAACCTGCGCTAACAGTTGCACAGTACATAGAGCCTATTAGCTGACTAGGGGCAATTTCCGGCCAGCACTTCTTGTACAGTTCCACCATCTTATCGGATAGATGATGTTCCATCTCAACCATCCACTTCTGTACCACCTCTGTAGGTTCGTCCACGGGCAAATTCCTAGCGCTGTTGTGCAGCATCGGTATGCAGCATAGAATGGGCTACAAATTTACGTGACCTCGCTTCCAAAATATGAAAAGCCAATTCTGGAGTTACTCCCTGAATCTGGAAGACTGTCCGCTGACACAACGCATGCAACAAGCACCATTAACAGCAGCTAGCAAATCAACTATTGACTCGAGCCATATGTATTTACACTACAGCTACGCTACATTCCTCAAAACCGTCTTTTCATCTAACCCACTTATTGTACTTTTGTACTGAAGAGTGATCTTTTTTTCTGACTACTACTATATAATGTAATGACCCTACAAGAATTGAAAGAAAATTGCAATATCGTACCACGTATTGCCTTTGTTCCTGACAACGTACATTGTTCAGATATAGGTGCTCGCTGCAAAATTATATTTTATTCGGAGATTAGAGATTGACGAACCCTTCTTGGAAGATTTTAAGACGAATTATTGGGAAAAGCTTTTGTGTGCGTTATGTCTTTTCACGGTACTGCTTCATAGCTAGTGCAAGAAATCGTTGCTTTTTATATAATGAATTCTGAAAGGTTGTATTTCATTAAATCTCAATTTTAATGGAAGTAAAACAATCGTTACTGCTTATATGGGTGAGTTGTCAGTAACTGATCACAATTACTGCGCAACCACCAGCCAACAAACTCTTATAGACAAACCAATTGACAGTTCTTGAAATGATGCAATCGCAACATTTAGAAATAGCTACCGCTTTGTTGATTTGCTCTATTCTAAATTTGATGCTTTATCGCACGGCTGAAACATTCACGGCGTGATCGTCCGCATAACACAACAAACTTTCCCCTTCTTAAAAGTGCAATACTCATGCCTAATTTGTTCGCACTCAAAGAAGTTATATGACTACTTACTCAGAGGTAAAATAAAAAATAGGTACTCATGCAGGGTCATTGAAACTGGGCCACATATTCTCTTGCTTTCGTAGCTAAAGGACCATAGATTGCTCGGCTCCTGTCGAGCCACGTTTATCCCTCACCTCAAAGGTATCCTCGAATGCGTTAAGCATTGCTTCCATTCTCTGCGCCATCAATGCTTTGCATTTTTGAGCCGACGTTAATGACAGTGCGCAATTGTAGTGAAGCACACGTGAGAATTTCATCCGTTATTTTCGCCGAAACACGTATTACTGTTAATTGCTTACTTACTGCGTTTCATTGTCATGTAACAAATAGGCCCAAATCATTGTGTTCAGCAGTCGCTTCAAAATATAATGGATTTTAGCAATTTGATGACAAGGTGCATATATGAGAGTAGGTGAAAATCGTGTCGTAAGAATTCATGTGTTTGGGGCATACTGATGGATAATGCTCAAATGCATCGTATTGCTTTCTGTTGAAAGAGGTTTGTAGTTTGCAAGTCGTCATGTTTCCCGAGCATGCATTTTATGTGACTTTTTGAAGAATTTTATCATATTTGCATCCTGAAAAATTTTGGTTAGAAAGTGAAAGCTTGAAAGTCCATTGAAATGTAAGAAATCTCGATAGATAATAAAGCAAAAGTAGATAATCAAGCAAAGATAATAAAACATGGAAAATAAAGCAAATGTAGAAATATGAGTTGACATCACCATTGATTACGTGCAGATACAAGAGGATGACTCCCTTCCCAATATTGCTAATATCTTCTAAGTCAAACTTTGTACTTTCCCTAACAAGTTTTCCGAGTAGTTGAGTTTTCAAAGCATGTGAAGCATGTCGTGCATTTCTGTTCTTAGCTACTTGTATCGTGCTCATTTCGTGGCTCATTTATTTCTGAAACGGCAGTTCGGTTGGTATGTGGGTTGCCTGGAAACACAGCTGACTCACAATACATGCAGTACACCACTTAGTGTCTTCGCTGATAGCCGCACCATAGCTACGCCGTTCTCATTAATTTACTTCCTTCCTATTCGATCCATCTCGGCAGTCGACCAATGCTTTGCTCTTTCCATCCCTCATTTACCTCATTAGGGGCATACTATTTGGAATTCATCCATTGTCTTTAATCTTTCATTTTTTTTTTTTAAATGACTGGATAAATTGTTCAAAGCAGGGAATTATCTACTCTTTAGGAATTACATAAGCCGCCGCCTGAATTGCACTACATGAGACAATTGTCATTCGTGACGCATCTTTCTTAGCTCATCAATGTGTTCTTTCATAACTGCTTATGTTAAACAAATAGAGAAAATGACAACTACTTTCCCCACTCCTTGACTTTTTAACAAGGACAACTATATTGCAATTTGGCTACTGTAGATGGGCGAAACATGCATCTTTTCGCTCATTCGGTTGGAAAAAATGAAATACAAGTCAAAATTAGCGCATATTTGTATCTCAACTGTTAAAATGAATGATTTATCGCTATTCACGATTATGCCATAGATCGTTTTCACAGATGAGTCGCAAGGCAGTCTTCCTTCATACTTTTCGGCTCTTGTTGACAGAGTTATGCGAGAGCGCTCCCAATGAATTTTTCAAGATGGGCATCAGCGCTCCGAACTTGCAATAACATCCTGTGGCTCGTTTCTCCATATTCTTCGCCAAATCCTCAACCACTTTCATACAGTTGTCGGGGGAATGTTTCCACGTGAAGCTCCGAACTGATGAGGGACGCATTTTCAAACGTCTCCCTGATTACCGTCAGGCTCGTCGGAAAATTTCTTGCGCTCCACAGCTTTATTTCCCAATGGCTCGATAAATGCATCTGTTGTTACCCTTCAGTCAGATCGTTCGGGCAGGAGTTTAAAGATAACTGAGTGCAGCCGAACTTTTGCTTAACTTGTTACAAAATGTTTTATAAGGCTCTGCTTGATGTACACTGAAGACAACAGCTAGTCAGCCAATGGGTGCCACTTGAAATCCATCACATATTTTATGAAACGTTGGTACCGCTGTTGTCAGAACGACGAGATGGTGACGAAAAACCTGAGAACTCTTCTCGAGAGTCATCAAGAACCTAGTGTCCAAAAAAAGTTGCAGCGTTTCCTGATCAACCCCGCTGACGAACCGGCTCATGATATTCGGCCATTCAGTATGCATACCAAATGGTTTTCATCAATATATACAAATTTCGAGAAAAGGCACTATATGTCACAAATAAAGAAAAAAAAACTGATTTAATCTGTCTCCTAGAGAGAATGAATGAAACTAGGAGTCGTACGATAGACATTTGGCATAGAACACATAGGGTATTACGCATCATGAACTCAGCTCAAGGCAATTCGCCGCCACCTAATTTATTTCATATTGATGCTGAATTCATTGAGTCATTGATGCACATAGGCAGTTTCACGACGCTTATATTTTTACTTTCACGAAGAAACAATCTGAATTCTCATTGCAGCTGCAAAGAAATTTGACTGCACTTTTTGATTGGCTATCTTCAGTCGATTAGTGCTGACTTTCGATTATTTTCTGAATTTGTCAAAACGTCCATATTGACAGCATTTGAAGCGTTGAGTGCTAAAACGATTCAGCGATACTGTATATTATTGATAGACCTATTTATTTTTGCAGTTATTTTGCATAGCGGAAGTACTCTCATTTGCTGTCATCGTAATGTGTGAAGTGCTGCAGATGTTATGGGCATTTAATGCGATATTTATATTTGCTCATTTGTCTATTATTATTTCGTTTCTTCTCTTTGATTTTAGAATTTCTTACCACATAGATATTTGATATTATTTTAGAGCTATCAAGGGGACGAGAACATCGTCGTTTCATCATCAAATTTTACGAAAAAACTCTACAAAATGCGTATAATATGAGACGTTTGTGTCGAAATTTCTTTATGGAATCTCTTCAATAAGAGATTGCGAAAATGGTTGACACAGTCGGGGCTGGGGTTCAATTAAGTCGTGAAGCAAGAACACGCAAGAAGGACAACAGAAATCATGTGCGTTCATTCATCGCCAGCATTTAAAATTTACTTTCGCTGTTTTTTTCATCTCTAATTTAAAATTAGTCATTTTGGCTCTTGATATGTTTGCTTACAGATGCTCTATGAATTATCGGTAATGCAGACGAAAACCAAAATAGAAGAAGGGGTTCTTATCGCTTGTTAGTCAGTTTTTCTTGTTCATTAGCCTGAGCGAGGGATTTTCAGCTCTGGAGAGGATTATCACATTTTATACGATGGGATTGTTTGCATTAAACTCATTTTCGAAGTTAACGTGGACTTTTGTAAATGAGCATTCTAACGAGTGACCAATGATTCAACGCTAACGTCGCTTATTCTAACAGAAACTGGTCGCCCATGCATGGAGAACTTTTAACACCAGTTATCGCAGTTCTACTATTTCAGCTTCATAGAACATCGCCATTAATATTCCATACCGCAATCACTTTGTGAATTTAAAACATATTGGCGAAAGCCAAATTCGCCTCCACCCAACCGCTTCAGGAATTCTGGTGGTTTTTCTTTTTTTTTAATGAAAATTGTTTATAAAAGAATGCGAGTAGCGGTGAGTTGAAAGCAATCACACCAAGTTCAACGATGAGACAAGAATCGAAAGCGCCATCGAATCTGCTTGGCAAGAGGATCCGCGTTTACCGAAATGGAGATATCTTCTTTAAAGGATTAAAGGTTCTCAATCTGCCACCGTAATTAACTAATTTATTACGTTGATACAAGCAAATGATTTAAAAAAGGCTAGTGTGAAAAGGGATTCTTGAACTCGTCAAACGTTGTTTCCTCATTTGAACCTTATTATTCATAAAACTGTCGTTCAATGTTGGCTGGAGATTTTGTGACAAGATATCGATAAAAATTATTTTTTTTTCTTTTCGTTTTCAGAAGATAAGTGCTGAAACTTTTTTGAAACCATAGATAACGTTCTCTTGATTGATCGACTCTTTGGAGATATTTTGTATATTTTTCTTACTATCTACTTTTAAATGTTTTTTTTCCTATATTTCATTATCGTTCCTGTGAGTGTTTGTTATCAGAGCAGTGTGCACAATGCTTATGCATATCGATGAGCAAGTCCTAACGAAGTGTTCATAAAGGCACTTTAATGATATGTGCTCGCTTTTGAGATTTAGAAAAAAAAATATATTTGGATAGAATAAGATACATATCAGGGTGGTATTTTTCAAACTCTTTTTCGAAGTTTTCTACCTCTCTGTTCGACACTGCACAAATATTCAATCCTGAAAATGATGTCACTTTTTACCAATTTGAACGTCCTAGTTGACTCTTACATAAGTTTTCTGAAAGCAAAATCCATTCACTGAAAAATCGATGAACAATTTCTTCCTTGAAGGTAAGATCGAAGAATCAGATTCTTTACGAGAAATGCTTAGATTTAAAAGCATTCTTCAGAAAAAAAAAAGAAGCTACTTGCGCCACTTTCATTAATCACTGTGATAGGATGATCCAGTGAGAAGTTCTTCACCGTAGGTTAGGGAAATGGTGTAAAGCGGTCTTATTCACTTGTTGAATCATGAAGAAAATTTCGAAGGAAAATTTTTCGATTAACTGTGCTTCCCATATGCACTTCGTAAATATTATTGAAACAGTGTTGTTTTTGGGTGGTGATCAATACAAGGCAAGTCAACAGCGTGCGGGCATTCCTGGATGTGATAAACGAACGAATTGGACTAACATACGGTGCCAAAAGGCTGTATACGTTGAGTGGACAACTTGTGAAGACAGTGGAGGAAATTGAAAACGATAAGGTCAGTCAGTGCAGTAAATGAACGATTTCACTTCTACAGTAGAAATAAGTGACAAGTGATATAGGGTTGAATCAGGGAGATTCGAAGATTTTTCCTAATTCGATCAAATAATGATGTTTTTATGAAATCTATAGGTTATTTCATTTTGCACGAACAATTAAGAACTTCAAGATTCACTGAATTCGCGTTCCGTAGAGTATGTTTCCTGTTTTTGACTTTGGCGTAGATATGTTTCTTCATAAGCCAAAATGACGTAGATGTTGATTTTATTCACTTTTTTCGAGCATAGAAATTTTTGGCCGTATGTTTTAGCAGGAGACTAACCAGTAGTCATGGACATGTGGTTATTGGACATTCTTACTTATTCGCTGTTTTATGCAGAGTTAAAAGATGTGCCGCGTAGAAGACCTAAGGATCATTTTTCGTTTTTTAAGGATTATCCTTCTGTCGCATGTTCACAGTCAGATATTCACTGGACTCTTATGCCCCTGCTCCTCACTTAAGCGGAATGCATCACTTATGCCATCATACTAAGTTTGCCTAGGTCAAACGGAGAAGGGACACATAAAAATGGGCCACAAATATCATTTATGTTTTGTGCCCAACCACATCAAACTGGCCGCCGACGTTAATCGCTTTCTTTGCCGCAGCATTGGGGAGGGTTTGACAAAAATCTGAAGATGCAACATTTCGCTCATTAAGAGTCCTTTATCTGATTTACTTGTCCTATCTTCTGCAAGGACAGCAAATCATTTTTTTTGGTGAACTTGTGCTTAACGTTCAGGGGATCGAAGAACTTGAGGAACAAAACTTAGAAGAAGATAACAGAAACTGCATATCCATTCATTTTCGAAAGACATTACACTTGGTTGCAGTTCATACTTCTATTTTTGTAACCTATTTCTAATGGCTGTTACTGAATAGTTTCATTAACTGTTTATCTCTGTTTCACTTTGTGAAGCAGCAGGGAATTCCTAAGATTTAAGATCCCCATCGAGATCGCCATTTTCCTCCAAAATTTTGTCAAGAATGTATTGTTTATAGGAGTATGTCGCGGCAACGAACGTCTTCACACCCCTAAATTACGGCCAAGTTAGAGCTCCAACTACTTCTAGTGATGCAACTAAAGTCAGCTCAGAGGTAAACCGTAATTGCTTGACTTGTCTCACTGCTGTGACAAGGTGGTTAGGTGTTTACACTTTATGTTGGGAGAAGGAAAAATTGAAAATAATACCAGATGAGGTAGATATATTCGCATGTTTCATATCATGACGATCTTGGACAACACATTGTTTTCCTGCCGTGAGTTATCGAAATCAAGGCGATGAAATATAAGATCACCTCTTACGACTTGTTTCATCTACTTTTGAATGATACTCTGGACACCCGAAAATGGTACCGAGCTTTCCTATGCAAATGTTCACATAAAGTCCATCACTGTGACCAAGAAAATGAATTCTTAACTGTTCAACTGAACGAGCTATTGATGGAGTTGGAAAGTTCATTGTTCAATGTTGTTGTACCACTACCAGAATTATCAGAATGCTTTTGAAAAGTGTCCTTAATGAACGAAATTGTCGCTAGCGCGGATCTCATATCACCTCATTTGCTGTCCTTAATATGCTAGCTGCAACAGACACAACTCTTCTATAAACTTTTTTCTTTCTGTGTTGTACAGTTTTCACATACCTTCTTTCAGCTATCTAAACAGTCGTTGCGAATGTCAAGGAGCAATGAGCCGAGAAGGGAAAAGGCTGATAATGGTAACAAAAAGCGAACTTCTTCAACGGCCCCTCCTAAGCGCGTCGGTTTCACTCTTTGCTTTTTTCGCCGCATGCTTTTGCATTTTTGGTTGCTAACTAAGCCTCACATTTCCATAAAGAATTGCTTGAAGTTCTTTTCTATCCTATTTCCGATCAGTTGATTCAAGTGGATCGGAAACCATCACAGGGTTTTTGCTACAAAGCCGAGGCTTCAAAAAACTGCAAATGAAACTTCCGGCGAAGACTTCAAGCAACGTAAAAACTCGAAATGAGAAGTGGTATTTTTGTCTAGAAACCATAACTGTGGTGCTGTTTGGGTACGAGAGCTTTCGAATTCCTTGCCAGCTACCGTCGGGAGAATTGTGCGCTGTTGAGTTTCCTGGGTCCATATCAGCGACATATGTGAATACCTCGCTTCTAATTTAACTATTAAATTTTTTCCAGTTCCGTCATGTATTACGGAGAAACGTTGTTGAAATGAGCATGGTAACGGGTAGTAATGGAAATACACAACGATGCTAATGAAAGCTGCGGAGGATTTCTTGTTTACATGGTCATTAGGAAGCGATATAGCAATTTTCAGATAACATCTAATAGACAGGAAGATGGAAATTCGACAATCGCCAGAAAGAAGAAACTCGTTAAGCATAAAGCGTATGAATTTTTCCTCTAGAAGATTATCTAAACTTACCACAACAGGTTCTTAACCGTTAAATATAACTGCTCTAAGAGGATTCGCGCAACTGCGTTTTAATAAGAACTGAGATGGAGAGAAAAATTCAGGAACACTTTTAGAATTATTGAGAACATTCTAACTGAGGATTTTCACCAGAAATTGCTGCATAGGAAAAAATCGAATTTATCAAAAAATTGAATTTTCCATCATTTCAGACCATAAGTAGCACAATGTGTGCTGCTGTATTTTGAGCCACTCTCAACGCAGCGTCCATAAAGATACGATTATACGTAACAGATATCCGCAAGTGATATAACAGTGCTTCTTCGAGTCCGAGTTATTATAAATTTAAGTTCCTTTTCTCTTCCGCTTGAAGACTTTGGTCTATCCGTTCAGTTTTTCAAATGGCTCTTTAATTTCAGTGCACCGAAGTTAGCAGCTCCAAAGTCAGAGGAACAGCCAAAGGAAACGACGCCGAACAGTGGTCCACCGCCTGATCAGGATAATCGGCCGAAAGAGAAAAAGAAAGTAGCAAAAAAGAAAGGTAAACTACCTAATAGCAATTCTAGAAATAATTGGTGCAATACGAAGTTAGGCTATTTGCGATGGTATCATATAAAAACAGAACAACGCATTGAATTATCAATAAATGCTTTTCATTTTATGTTATTAATTAGCAAAACGATTTTATCATTTAGTTATCTCTGCTCGGTCTGATAGCTGCGATACTACAGTAGGAACTGATTAACATTGTAAAGCCGACAATTTGATTGTAGTATATCTGAAAAAGGGATGCATTCCTTGTACTCCTGGAATATGTCCGCCTCTCGGCTGCACACAGTTGCCATTGTCCTTCAACTAGTAATGGTTATCTGTGATTTGTTTTCAAGATATCAACTAATGTAGTTTCTCAAGTGTTCAATAATATGTGGTCAGCGTTTTGTTCTGTGATGCAAGTTGGCTGCGGCACTTTAATCTTTCCTCAGAATAAGCTGAAATAGTGCCATGCCAAGGCGATTTACCTAATAAAACAATGAATGCCATGAAAACGTTCGAGAACTTTTCCGGAAGGCGAATAAAACAAGTTTTGGAGTCACTTTCATCATTATTGGTAGGTCGCAGGTAGGTTTCTGTCCCACGTTTACAAGGCACATAGAGTTTGATTGCGTGTGGCCAACCATGTGATAACGCCTAAGTGCGAGTAAACAATGTTTTTTGTGAAAAGCTTATTGCATAAAATTTAATTAGCCACAAAATTGCAGTGAAGATTCCGAACGAGCCGAGCAAATCCACTTCGCCACCTCCGAATTCATCGTCTCCACTATCGACAATAAAAATCAATGAACGCACGCCTACACCGTTGCCAGTGAGAAAGGAACCAGATTCTGAGGACGAAAACCTCAAAAGTAAGGAGAAAGAAGGCTGCGAAATACTCACTATTAGGAAGTGTGGCATAAAAATAATATGTGTGTGCTTTCCACTGAAATCATTATTTCACTCATATATTTTGATGACATTTTTTGAATGCGTGAAAGAGGTTGATTCTTTACCTATAAAACTTAATATTAACTTTATACAAGCTGCATACGGGCAGTAAGACAGCGGACCTTTATCGACAAATTTTTTATCGATATCATTGCAATAGTATTCCAGCTTTCCATTGCGGCCGATGAAAGTTAAAGATGTCAATTTTGCATAGGTGATAGCCTTCTATCGTCAGCTGATGCTTCGTCTAAAGAATCTAGTGTGCCTCCATTAGAGTCACACGATGAGCTCGACAACGAGAACGAAGAACAGCGGTCACAGCGAAAGCCGAAACCGAAGGAAAATCAACTTTCTTTTGAGGAAGAGCGTTACTGTGTTGATGAACACAAACAAAACAAAGCCGGCGGAAATAACAATGTCCAAGAAAGCGATGAAATTAAAGAAGGGAGTCTGCAGGTGGAAGGTAAATCCTTTATACTTGAATGAATTGATTTGATAATATCGTTGAATATTTTGTCGTGAGCGTACTTTCTGCATTTAATGACACAATTATCGAATGAGATTTGGGAAACATTTTAGCAATACTGTGTCATATGATATGTCGCAATAATCTCTTAATGAAAATTTCGCAGCAAATACTAAGAAATTCCCAAAACATACAAATATTGCTTAATTCTTGCCACTAATATTTGTATATTATCAGTGCTGATAGGTGTGTGACTAAAGTTCAGGACTATTTTTCCGATACGCTATAGGCGTTTATTTCTTTAGAATGGCTATCGAAGAGTGGAAATTATTTCGTGATACGATGCAAAGTAAAAGTAAAACAAAAAAATCAGATATAAAAGCATTTCATAGAAACAATGTTCATGCCATTTTGATATAAATATGAAAATTTTACGTGCTCAGTAGAACATAACTAAACAAAAATGTAAATTACAGAGCACGAGTTGCACAGCAGCGAAGGAGAACTGCCAACGTCTCAATCAAAGAAAGGAGAAAAGTGATGATTGCACCAGACGGGTTGATATTAATTTCTTATTCTTGTGCAGTGGAAAGTTACACAGAGAATATCTATGAACGTTCGATAAATCATTTTAGAATTTTGCAATGTTTATGAAAAAATTATACTTCAGCAATGAGGCGCTAATTTAATTCTCGAAAATGCTCACGCTAGTCAATAATGATAGAATAGTGGGGTAAACTATCGGCAAAAATCCAGATATCTAAATCATTCAATATCGAGCTCAATCGCTAACACTGCAGGCTTCCTTACGAATCTTCGCTGTCATAAATAGAGCAAAAAAATGTTGTTGAAAGTCATCAAATTCGAGTTTATTTGTTCATCTATTATATCACTCCAAAGAAATGGTTTTGTTCTATAATTTTAAAAAGGAACAGTAGATTTCATGCTGTGTAATGAACTATCACCTAAGCGCTGCTTTCCAGAGTACAGCCTGGAATATCGTTCTTCTGGAAATACAATACTGCATTATTTACTGAAAGTACCTCTCGCATGTAGAGTGCGTTTGGGGATTAATAGCCTGTGCTTGCAAGTGATGTTCTTGTGTAGATGAACTGCAGCACCATGGAGAAAATCTTTGTTCAACATTACGACAATAAGTCATGGTTATGAAAAATGTGAAATATGAATTAAAGGCTAATTTGGAAAGTGATCTGTGAAACATCTGATTTAATGCATTAAAATGAATGTTGCAAACAAGGCATATTTATATAGCAAAATAGTAAGTCAGTTCATTACATAAACAGGCACTAGCACTATGATTTTATGTCCTTCTCCTTCCAGTGATTTAGCCTGTTATGTAATGAAGTACATTTGCCGATGTCATACCTCGGCCCTTCTACTACGTGAAATATTTATTTTTGCTCATCACGTAGCACATTGGCAGAGATACATTTTGCTGAAAATGGGCTCGGAGATTGCGCAACTAAGTCTTGGGCGCACAGCCCTTGCGGCTCTGTAGCGTCAAGCTCATCTGAATACAGGTCGTCGCCTTATCAAATGCGGTGAGGGTAGGAGGTGATGGTTGTAGAATCGATCTCTTCTTCGTGATAGAGTCACTCCATGAGCTTACCAATGGACTTTGAGTGATTAATGCTTTCGATGTGACGATAAGCAAGGCTTTGGAGGGTAAGTTGAATCGAAAGCTTGTTTAAGAAATGATGAAGGCCGTAATCGATGATGGCTAGAACCATTCAGTTGATGACCAAACCATTAAGTGGACAGTGGTCAGCTATCCAGCAGTTTTCTACAACTAGCGATTCATGAAGAAAATAGAACAGGATAAAAGTGGAAAATAATGTTTTAGATATATGGCTTTTTTAATTGAATGATTTAAGCTACTGACAATTCAGTTTGGAGGACAGGTTCAGGTGACCGGTGACACGACTGGGAATCCATTTCATATTACATGTGAAGAATATTTTATCTTATTCTTATATAAGTAGAAAAATATGGAGCGGCCTGCTGCTCGTACTTGGCTAGAGGCTCCATGGATTTACAGAAAAAAAAAATGCATTCCATGGGCTGCGTTTGTATGAGGCTTTATGCGATTCTTGAAATTTTCCCTTAGTTTAGTAATTTCAGCTCAAATGAATATAAGATTTTTTTTAGAATGGTACACATTACACCGATATATCCTGGTCACATAAAGTGTCTTGTAGTTTAAATCAACTGAAATAATTTGGAAAAGACGCCATTTTTCATCTTTCTTCGTATGAAGTTGATATTAGCAAAAATTCCATAATTAGGCTTTGTACAAATGTCCCTGCAGCCCTATTCAAGTTTTCCAAGAATTGATTCACCTGTTGTGATGCATTTGCTAGAAGAAAAAAACCACTTCATTCAAACTGTATAGCACACTATCTCATTCGTTCGTGAGCGAAGTGCTGTCAAAAGCATATGCCCCGTGTGATCGATAATATGCATGTTTGCCCAGCTTTAGTGAATCAAATGAGCACCGTTGATGGCAGGGCTTATACCTTTTGGAACTTTTTTGCGTTGCATAAGGATAAATCTTGTATTTAATTCATCTTATCTGCTTATGAGCGAATATTAATATGCGAATTTTTTTAGACGTTCTTTATACAACTATAGTTTATTTATTACTAGCAAAAAAGAAAGAGTGAGACAAAATGGACTTGTTTGCTCATTGTTGACGCACTATTTGGCGGAATGAACTAGGTATGCGATTTTTGCGTCGCTTTCATTAACAACAGTGAATATGCGCAAACTGAGACTGCTTTAAGTGGCATACCACCCATCGTCAATGAAGCCTACGTAAGGGTTTGCTCTTCTTAGCTTATCCAATCATCCATGTCCCCTTAAGCACTTGCGCCTTTGTTGAGATGCGGTAGAGTTAACTGCGAGACGGCACTGCTATGAGGACGAACAGTTAGTTTATCACACTTGTACAAAAGGGTGACAGCATAAGCAGGGATTCGCCCACACGGTTTACTTCAATCGTTAGCACGGTTACGTAGTTGAATCCGGCGAGCTCCGCGTTGCCGTCGATCTCCTCACGCACTAGGTGCAGTCTTCCTTAAAAACAGTTTAGAAATTTGACTGAACACACAGGCACATCGTCACATTCTACACCTTTCCTATTCTGCCTCACGACAACCTCACGACACCTGCTGGATAGTCGTTCAATCTGGATATGCGCTTTTGAGTTTCGTTGACATATTTTGTATGGTGCACTATTCTCCGTCGATCTATAGCTGCCTGGTCTAGGCCTAGAGGCCTGTTGCATTTAATTTCATTTTACCCATTTTATGCTGAGCAGAAAATTAACACAGATATTTATATCGATTGTGATAAATACTGCATGTGATCGATGCACTGTCTCATGTACCACCAAAAAAGTTTTTCTTTCTTGACGCTCATCTCACAACGTTCCAGTAGTCGAACCACACGTTTAGATCGGCGCCATTCGATTGTCAGTAATATTTAAAAGCTTGTGATAGCGATTATTTCCACTGAAGTTTTGAATAAAATTGGTGGCAGCAATTATTTCCGTCAAATTTATAAATGAAACAACTTTAATATGGCGTTTGACAGGAAATGACTTGCACACAACTACTGGTCATCCAGTTTATGACCGCATAGTGAATTCTCAAAAAAGTTTACGGAATTTCTTGAGGTGATAAGAACGCTAAGGATCAAAATACTCGACACCACAAGAGAAAGCAATTCTCGTTGATTAAAAATTGTATCGGCTATGGCGAGGCTCATAAATATAGGTTCCATTAGAGCCGGAAAACGACAACTGAGAAGGCTTTTGTCCTTCTTTTCCTGCTCTTCCCAATCTTTAGTTATAAAGCAATCGCACTTGAAAGAGAATGCTTCGCTTTTTGGCGAGGATAGATAAAACAGGAACGACAAAAAAATGATGCACCTTCAGCCTCATACTGGATGAAGGTGTGATATTTAATAAAGCGCAATGAAATCAAACTTAGAAAAGGCCGGCTTGGAAATTATAGGAATCTTGAATGAGATATTCCAAGATAAATTCCTTTTATAGGACGTTCGCCTTTGTTTCGCTCAAAGAAGCTTCCCTTTCATTCTCATCTTTTAACAGTTTTCAGCGTTTATAAGCCATTCATGCGTATGATGGGATTGATGAGCGCATAGCCTTCAAAAGTCGTACTATGAGTTCTGATACAACATGCGCGCCATCAACAGTAGTAAATCGTTTCGTTTCGATATTGCAGCTCAAGTGAACCAAAACGCCAAATAGCTGACAAGTGATGTCGAAATTTGTGTAAATGGAAGATTTATGGGCGTCGATTCCGTTCGACACTGATAAAGATCATCTTGATGCATCCAATTTTGCGTATGTTAACACACACATGCACGCACATATACAACACACACAGACACATATAGACACGCACCTGCGACACAGAACAGACCCACAGATACACAGAGAGAGAAAGGCAACACACAAGATTTATTGTTCATCGAAATTACATGCGATTCTACGCGTTCATTCCAACATTCGGCCTCAAATTTCCGACGGTAAATGAGATAATTGTCCCGCCAAAAACTATGGCGTGCCAGCATTTTGCAATTGTGCTTTACCTGATGTAAATTATCGAGTAATTTAACTCTGATAATTTTATGGCATTTTCATCGAATCGACCGCTAAATTTTGAGAGTGCACTGACTTGGTTTCTTCCGCTTACCGCTGGCGTACGTTCATAACCGGTTAAGTTTAATGTTTGCATTTTGAACGTGAAGAAAATGTCTCATTGTAGAGAGATCAGAAAATTTCTGCAACACGGATGACAACTGCATGAAAAACTCAGACATCACGTCCTATGCGCTAGCCAGATGCATATTAGCTGAACAAAATAAATAATCTAGTCATTCTCTTTGATTTTTGGCACTTTTCAAGCAATTAATGGTAAATTTCACAGCATCTTGAGTTCATTTTAGAAGCTATAAAAGGCTGCACAGACTGCTTGCTTCTAGGTGATTTTCTTCTCTCGAATGCCAACACTGCTTCAATTTTTAAATATTTTCCTTGGCGGTTGAGTGTAATTTTTGCTATGATGCAGACACAAAAAGAAACTGCCTGCATGACTAAATGTTTAGCGTTGGTATTCAACTTCAAAAAAGTCCACAAGAGCTCATTTCACGAACTCGAGGCCCAGCCACCGTATCATAACTGCAATGTCGTTTCGTTGTATCGTTTCCGTTGTTTCTTGTCATCATTTGAATTTCAGCACTTTACCCATAAAAATTCCCGCAGGTAGGTAATTCAAGCGAACATGTTCATAAGACTTTTTTTCCAGCTTTTTTGACCTTATCGGAGATCTTTTTATTGAGGTGCGATAACTCGCTTTTGGCGTTTGATACGCCAAGTGCGGTTTTTTGATGGGCAAATCGTCCGCGCAATCTCGTTCCCATATCGTGAAGATCGGTGTACCTATGTTGATATAGTCACATTTTCACCGCTTTCTATGCCGCCGTCGCGTCTCATTGCACGACGAAATCTTCTTTTGAGGCGCCGCACATCAAATTCTTGCAGGCGCCTCAATTCCATTTGTCCAAATGTTAATTACTCGACTACTTCTGCATCGAAAAGTTTCATCGAACGGCAACAATTAGATCTCGGAGTGAAATCAGCGTTAAGTGTTGATGGTAATTTATCGCTATGATCATTCTCAGCCTCAATGCCACAAATAATCGGATTATTCTTATCCCCCCCCCCCCCCCTAAAAAAAAGAAGAAAAATAGAACTGATTCCAAAACCTCGAGTACTCTAGAAAATGCTTCATATGAATGATCTGCTAGAGTTGCTTTTAATGTGCAGCAATCATCATAATTGTTCCAGTGGGACGTATTTAATCTCTCTTCATAAATTCATCTTTCTGAAAATAGCCGAAATTTTTCGTTTCTATCCATCAGATTCCGTGAGTGTGGCGATCAAGATTCCAGAAATTTACAATATGAAACATAAAATCGTGTTAGCTTTCTTTTCGAAGCTTCAATATTTAATAAGTATACGATGGTAAATGTAAAAAATAGCAACGATAAAATACAAAATTAACTCTTCAAATATGGAATATTGCATAATAACAATTGAAAGAACTATCTCATTCATTAATGCTCTCTACGATAAACAAGATAATAAATAAGCAATTTGCAGATTGTGCAAATTATTCGCATATTTTTTATCGTTTAAATTCGCGCCAAAATTTGTTGATTTTAAGCGGAAATTCTCGAAAATTCCATCATAATTGGAAATATGCCAAACATATAGAAGGTTTGATCTATAGTGAGAGATAGATCAACAAGGAGCAAAAAAAAATGCGCGGCACTCAGTTCTAATGCATTGTGTTGTTGAAAAGAGAGAGGGGGGAGGGGGGGGGGGGATTCAACGCGAACGTACAATTCAAGTATTCGCTTATCGCATCTTGTAGCAGCTTTTGTGGAATCTTTTAGTTCGTTCTGTTTTTTTTAGCATTTTTTCGGCTTAATTTCGTTGTTATTGTTGTTATTGTTATTGTTTTTTAATTATCGCTAATTAATTTGCGCTCATTTTTTGTCTCTTACCTTATAATGCGACTACTTTAAAGTTCTTTCCACTCAGGTTTCTTTCTTAATTATTAAATCATTAATTTATCATTTTAGATTTCTTGAATTTCTGGAATCATTTGAAGTGGTAGCCGTTGAAATTTTCATATTTTAGATATCCTTTTAGTTAAGAGGTAAATGAAATTTAGGCTAAATTTAATGGCTTATCCGCTAGAATTGATGTTATAGGGGGCGCTCGGCCAGCCCGCAACACTCGTCCGCTCTTCTTCGTTTCATATTCAGCTCAGCGTATATCACATAGAACGATCTCAAATTTAGAACTTCTTTGACAGCAATGTTCGCAAAAAATTATTTTAGAGGTGGAGGAAGGTAAGGGAGAGGAAATTGAAGCAACGACTCATTGACATCACAAGTGCATGTGCGCAGCGTGGAAGACAGATTCTACGTCATTCTGACCTGAAATTAATTGTGTTCAAATAAGGCTGTTTTATAAGTGATGTACATTGTGTACATTAATGGACAGAAAGTGAGGTATTTGCTCTCATCAGTGATGAAAATCCTATTTTCGTTGAACTCGACTAGAGAAATTCTTATAGAGAGCATTTTTTCGATGTTTTTCAAAGCTTCTAGTCCATCGTAAAGTTCATTAGACAGCCATTTTGATTGATGGGGAAACAACCTGTGCAATGCAGGTACATAAAAATTCCTTGAGGTTTTATTGTTGGTGCAGATTATATCAGATTGTTTGACAAATTTCCTAGCCGTATTCGACAGCAGTCAGTCTTTTCTCAACATGTCTTGTTGATATACAAGGACGATTAGACATGGAAGATATTATCAAAGTCTGATTGGCTTACCTCACACTCAGTTTGCTTGCTGGGCACTCTTTTCCAGATTACTCCTCCGTTCTACTACCGTTATAGAATTTGAAAAAAAAAGCCGTTTTGATGCTACACGCGCGCGAGATGGTGTTGCATGCTTCGTTGTGACTTCAGATGCATTATGTGTGGACTTTATGAAGAGGTGGACATGCAGCACTCATGTTTTTGACTCAGTTGTGTAGGGAATGCCGCTTATCGCCGATTTTATTTCTCTTCTCGTTGGAATTTATTTCCACTCTGAAAGAAGAAAACGTGCTGCCTCCGTTCCATTAGAAATTAAGCTAGACTTGGCGTAAGAATAGTTCCGAGTTACTTCTGTCATCGCACTTTGAAAATCATGTTGCCATTCATGATGATCGTGCTGAACATGACTTATATGAATCAGTCTTGGAAAAATTAGCTATGAAAGACCTCAAATGATAAGGAGAAATCGTGCTGACATCAGTGAGTTTTAAGCACATGGGTTTCTAAAACGAGATACTTTGCCGAGAGGAATTTAACTAGCGGCGATTTTTAAACCAATATAAATCGGACTTCAGTAACATTGTTATTATCCGTACCACATTAGTATACTATATTTTGTGCTCATCACACTTCCTAATTTTAAACTTCGATCTCAGTACGATGCGATTTTCCACACAATTTTTATTGCTGAAGCATTTAAGCGATCATGTTAAACCTTGATGGAGTATCCGGAAATAATTGCAGTTAAGTGCAGTATTCCATAATTTGATTCTTTCAACCATTGTCATTTTGTAGAATGAACCTATAAGAACGAAAGTTCGTTCCTCTTAGCGTCGTTAACTGAAAGGGGGTATTTAATCAACGTTACGCTATCATTAATTAATGTTAGCAATTTCAAAGCACATCATTTTCTCTATTGTCACTTTGGAGGATATGCTTCAAATATTCGGCACTTCTGACTTTTCGCCTTCGTTTGATAGATTCATCATTTTGAGATTTCATAGGAAGATTTTCAAAAATGATAGTTTAAATTGCCTATCATTTTCGTCAAAGACAAAACGCTCAGAAATTTAACTATAAAAATTTCCTACTGCATAATTTTTCTTAGGAAATTCCATCCTATAGTGAAATCTAAATTTTACTCTTTGTATTCAGACTTTTCCATTCAGTGGTGAAAAAAACTATTGGCTAAAATGAGCGTGTGTTACGAAGGGAATTTATAGAAATTGATGCGAAGGAGGGACAGGTGTACGTCCGTGACTGATGCGCCTTCATAATTCATAAGCCGCCTTGTAGAGGCGATTTCGTGAACGTGTCTGTTCTATACACAGTGAATGCTTGTCGTTAGCGTATTCCACTCGTAGAGCTTATTTCTAGTGCCTTACCACCTAGGTTGTCCCGTCATCTCTCACACAGCATTTAAATCTTGAAAAGCTACGTTACAAAACTTGCATTTGTAAGATGTGCAATTGTAATGTTGTGTTTCTATCTGCATATGTATGGGCACTTATCTTTTTTTCCGTTAGCTTCTTCTCAGAAATCGTAAAGATATAATCGTGAAATTTTATGAGTTTGATTTAGATGTGTTTCATCAAATTTCGAAATACCTCTTTCTGTTGAAAAGAGTTATAATCGTTTTAGGTGTGTCATGAATTTCGCCTGCATATTTAGAATGATTGAACGGCAACTTACAGTTGATCGCCTTCGTAATCCAAATGAAAAACACACTGATCTTGTGGGAACTTCGATATCGGCAAGTGAATTAAGAAAAACGTGGCCGTGCCTAATTTTTTAGGGACTGATTCTGATAGCAGCTGGTTTGGTGGAAAGGACTGCTAAAGCGTACATTATGCTAGATCTTCTTTCACGCACTTTACTTCTCTTTTTTTTCAACACCTGAGGGCTTCAGCTTCAAGTCTTAAAATGTGCGACTTTATGAGGAGGCTTTCGAAGGTGTGATTTCGTAAGAGCTAAGGTGTTTTCGGGAACTAGGATCAAGAGTGAATCGAGGTGTCTATTAAGGTTTCAAACAATTACATTCAGCAGCTGCTTCAGGTGCTTTATCAGTCGGAAATTCAGAAAAGCAAAGCTTTTCTGTGTTTATTTGTTTTTTTTTTCTTTTTTTTTCAAATTACAAACAATTCAGGTCAATGAATTTAGTTGTTTTCCAAGTACATTTTATACTTCCCGCTAAACTTACTATATTGAGCATCGAACAGCAAGAGAAAAAAAGAATCACTTGAAACTACTGGATTGGATAGGTGAGATACTCAGTTCCTGAAAGAAAATTCTATAGTTCTCATTTTAAAGAAATATAATAAATTAATTAGATATTTATAACCTTAAGCTAATAATGGTCATTGAAATCTCCAAGTATGGCAACAAATTTCATAGAATTTCCCCGCATTTCCCCGCTGAAGTTATTGTTATGGCTGTCAATTGAATGTTAAAAATCCTTCGTACTTTTATCATTTCCTTTAGCCTTAAAAAATCATTCACTTCATAGTGAGTAGTGTGATGCATCTTCACGGAAATAAGGAAATAATGCGACTTCTATCTTGGCATCTTTCTATATTAGGCATCGCTACTTCGATATACGTTATATCTTCCGCTATCGCTGATCACTCCATAGGGATGGTCACTTCTATTGCATTCATTAATGATTTAGAGGATACGTTATCGAAGGTTTTATTGTAGCAACCATCTTTTTGAAAGCGTAGAATGAACGTAATAATGTTCTTGGTGCGCACTGGCAGCACAGTTGCTTCGGCGGTCACTTGATCTTGGCAGTTTAAATTTACCAGGCAGACACTAGCGGCTTTTAGTCCTTAAGGATAAAAATTAAGCAAGATGAAGTAAGTCGGTGCTTTATAAATATCCGCTCAGTATCAGCTCTTGAATCGAATGAGTGGAATCAAAATATTGTGAAAATATTTCCCCAGAAAGCAGAATAATTTCCTTTTGAATGTAATCAACGAACCATCGATATCGAAAAAGCAAATGTAATATGTAATTTGGTTGCGATACAATGCGCTGCTGCTCGTTGAATGACATCGATAACTACTTCATTGTGGAAGCTCATTAGAGGATCAGTGAGTGATGAGTTGCGCAGAATGGAGGCAATAAACCTAGCACTTTGAGCCAGCAAACACTGATACTAAACGACAACAGAGCTCATAGGTGATCCAAATCGTTCTGTTCACGTTATCGCAGTCGTAAAACTCGCGTCAATTCGACAAGCTTTTCACGTTATATACGGCGAAAACGTTGTAAATCTAATGCGAGTAAGTGCATCATAAAAAATTTATTGCCCGATCATTACGACATTTTCACTACTCGAATCCTAAACTCGAATAATTTCTATAAAATTTGAGAGTCTTCAGAATCAGAAAGAATTAAGCAGATAAAATTAGCAAGCAGCATGTCGCATAAGAAAGGTAAATAAAATCAAATGTCATTCTCGCTACAAGTGAAGTACTATTTATTGCCAGTTAAAAGGTTTTCCATTATTTGCATTTAACTTTCATCATTGAGCATATACATTTACAACTAGTGAAAGCATTACTAAGACGATCGTCAGTTAGATAAACCCCCTTCACTGCCATAAACTCTTTGATAGCCGAAACTATAAATCACTAATCTACGGAAGAATTCAAAATAGCCGATGTGTTAGATCGTAGTAATTATTTTGTTGATTTTTTAAGAATTTCTCACTTTAATCGATTTTCTTTCCGCTGCCACGTTTTCATGTAATGTCTGTCTTATCGAGGTTATTTTTGAGCAATTATAATGAGTTCTGTAGATGCTGCTGAAAGTTTAGCACGAGGAGAGTGGTTCGACGACAATAAACGATCGTCAGCGATTTTATGTCATCAGAACTCCATGCTTGAAGAGCATAGCGGCGAATGACACTTCAAAGTGAGTGATTAAACGTTAGCAAAGCGCGCCATCTAAGGCGTTCGTTGATTTCCAAGGTACATTCACGAGCATAAGCGACAGATGTGTTGGAAGCGTTATAGTTCCTTTGCGGTAAGTTAAGAAAAGCGGGGCCGACAATTTGATTAAGCATATCCCAAGGCGAATTGCACATTTTAGGCGCCAACTCTAATTGTTCTCATTTGATGTTCTCTTTGAACGCGTCCTACCTCATCGGTTAAATCTCGTTGAACACATAGCGCTTGGTCGAGTGGAGAATCGGTGCGCGTATGTCGAATGGGAATTGTTCCCGAGAGACTGTTAGAAGTTAACCTTCACGAACTTCCTACGTTCCGAAAAATTTATCTGTCGCGTTGAAAACCAGCCATGTCAGCACTTTTGAGAATAGACCTGAACATTCGGAGCAAAGAATTTTTGTTAAATACGCTCGTCTTTGCTCTCTACTCGACGAGAACGAAATTGCTGTCAACGAGTGATCTAACCATTAAAAAAACGAACGCCTAGAATTAATTTCCGCTAGGAATTTTTCCTTTAATAATATATAATTTCGCTTAGGTGAACTATAATAGTTAAAGGTCACGCGCTTAACTGCGCAGTAATGTTTATGGGTCCCATCTGAACAAATATGGCTCGCTAAATGGTAAACTCTCATTGTTTTCAGAGGGATTTCTCTTCAAAAACAATAGTGATTTTGTAAACATCGGTTCTAAACACTCAGAATGTTTTTGAAATTTCCTCATGAAATAATATTTAAATTCCCTTTAAATAATTTCAATGATCTGATGCTTAAGAAAATGATAAATGGAAATGACCCATCTAGATTGGCTCTTAGCAGATTTGTGATTTACGCGTTAAAATAAAAATGGAAATGATATGATCATCTGTGCCACTCGTGCAAGTGTACCCATCTCGGAGCTGAAGCATCGCGTTAGCTATTCTCTCGGGGAATCATTATAGTTGAGCGCAAAAATGGCGCCGACCGCACTCGAACAATAGTTGAACTTTCTTTGCGTGTACTGCCCTCGATCCAATTGTGTCGGCCTTAGTCGATTCATCATCGTCGCTGGCTTTTCTACCCTCTGCGCTTTTCGTTCGTTCGTTTTTATTTTTGCGAAGTATGGAAAAGTATGACATGCACATATGTATATTTATGAAAGTACATATGTATATGTGTCTGTTTGTGATGTATGTGTACCAATACCACCATTATTTTTAATGTTGGGATCAAATTATTATTACTGCTGTTTTGTTATAAATTTTCAAGAAGTAATTCTCAAGAGATATATTCATCTACAGATCATTTAAGAAACTCACTCTGCTCACAAATAGAACTTACCTTAAGAAAAGCTGTTTTGTCATCAAAAGAAGATTTTTTTTTTTTGGATATCCCCTTTAAAAGGTGGTGAATTTTAGGAACAATTTGTGGTAACTAAGAAAGTTTTTCCTAGAAATTATCTCCAGACGAATTGGGATTGAAATAAAATTCGCCTGATAGAGTGGATGACTTATGTTAGAAAAAAAAATGCATTACCTCGAAGCAAATTCATTTTCTGAAACGAATTATCGCATTTGAAAGTTGAGTTGATTTGTATTAGATTAAGCTTATCTGCCGAGAAGCATATTTTATTCAGTAGACGAATAACTTTCTAACAATACCTCTTTAGTTTTCCGCCTAAACAATTACCCGGAAATTATTGTCGTGAAGTTGTCCGCCTTCAAAATTTAATTACACCTGTAAACACAGGAAAGGTTTGCTGTTTAGGCGAAATGTGTAACTCTCATACCAGTCGATCCTTCATAAAATTTTGAACTGAAACGCCTCTCGTCGAATAATCGAATCTGTTTAGTGGATGATGGACAATTCACTCCGAAATTTCTGAAACACGCTTTGACGATACGACAGTGACCGCTTATTCTTAATGAAAACTGCGATTTCAGATAATCGCCTGGTGGGCCCCATAGGATAAATTTATAGAAATTAGAGTGTGGCGGAAAAACAACAGCTTGAAGTAATTCTGCTGTGCATTTAATTGTCGTGAACTGTTCGAAGCTAACTTTGTAATGTAGATGTCGTTTCCTATTCTCCACGATGTTCACTACTGAATGGTACTTTGTCACATCAGTGAACATTTTACTTTATTTGAATGTTTTTTCAGTAAATATGCTCCTTCATTCGTCGCAGAATCATCCAACATCCAAAACACTTCCACCGATTATTGACACTGTTGAGTTAGTCCAATTTTTTTCCTGACCCACCCACACGTCAACTGGTATCGTTGATTGGATGATGAGCGTATGTGACAGCCGGTAACGAGATGATACGATATTCTTTAGGTAATAGGTACGCCAAAAGTACAACACCAGATTGATTCCCGCGTAAAGCGACTTGCTCAGCTAGGAAAAACTCCACGAACGATCACAAAAGCGTGGTAAGCAATAAGCCTAGTTGTGCGTCGACTAAGTCTGGCCCCATAGGTCGTTATCGCCTGGTTGTGGGGCCCCATAGGATCAACCACCTCGAAATAGTACGTCAACTCAGAGTATACAGAGATTTGGGGGAGCGCGCGTTTGCTACCGTAAACTGGCGGGCGCGTTCCACAAAAGAGCGCGCGAAAAGTGGGCGTCCTTTTCGTTCTGCGTCTCTTCGTTTCGCGCATTTAGTGTATCCACCCCAAATGTAGCGTTTCCTTGCTTGGTGTGTTTGGGCGCGATGGCTTTCAGTAATGAGTGTGAGCGAGTGTGAACGCTCCACCCAACATCGAATAGTCACTGCGCCCTGATCGGGCACACCCGAGTACATCAGCCATATGATGGCCACTCGACTCGCTCGGATGAGGTTGACCGCCGCCTACCTATTCAGAAGTCATTTCGTTGATAAAATTTCAGTTCCTTTTTGTTATTTCGATTTTTTTTTAAGTGTTGCACATATTGATATCAACAAACATCGAAGGCACTTTTAAACTTAAACGCTCAGTCTAAAGTAGGTGCCAGCTTCCATAATTTTTATGTAGAGAGGTTGAGCTCGAGGTTTTTCAGATTACCTCAGGTCTCGCGACCGCTTTGCTTCAGTTTTTCGTCTCTGTATTTTCAGCTCACTCATCAAACGTTTTCCTGCAAAATGTTTTTTGTCGAATTTTCGTTTACTGATTCCGCGTTTTTTAACGTTCTACCGACAACAACGAACACTGACGGCATGAATTTTTGCAGAATGATCTGATGGTCTTTTTCTTCGAGAGATTTTAAAAAATAGTGCGCTTCCCGTAAGGACGAGATCTTTCTTCTTAACCTTCGTCTTAACACAAGACAAGGGTCCTCATGCGTGCATATTCGCACCTTTAAATGACAGCCAACTTCCTGTTATTGAAAACTTGACTACACTTTCACTCTAGTGACGTAACTTTACTAAATCTATGCAGCTTTGCCAAGGAGAAGGAATCCAACGAAGTTCCTTTCATATTTTGATGGTATGTTGAGTCGTTGTGCGTTGATATGGTGCATATTTTATCATTGCAAATGCGCTCGTCGCGCTATCAATGTCGTTTCGAATTAGACCAGCAATTGCGCCAAACTGTCACACAAGTCTAAATACATGTACAGATACGCTTAGCCACGATTCCTTCGCCACTATTTCCTGATAATGATTCCACGATTTGGTTTGCTTTCGTCGTAGTCGCATTCGGCGATGCTATTGCGAGAGCGTTGACTTCCTTGAGAGTGTAGGAAATATTAGCAGTTAATAATCTGGAGAGTATGGACAACAGAAAATTTGACAAATGTGAATTAATTAACGCTCTCTGGATTTGAAATAGTCTAAAAACAGAAGTGATATTATTTCCAAATGTGTTTAAAGTGAAGCAACGACAACTTCTTGGAGTAAGATTAGATTCCTCTTTCTCTTTCATTTATGCTAAAATGATTGGTATTTCTCCATTGTTCTTGGTCATCCTACAAATCATTGTTGTCAGATGCTGAGAAACTTCCGTTCACACCTCAAATCATTGACGAACGTTTTATTGGACGCAATCTGGCACCATAGTCTAGTTGTAAGCGCGTATCGCTACGTGTGTGGCATGCTAACTTACATGTTACGGAATCAACACTACAGCGAATGGTGGAAAAAAATCGATGCGTAAGGAGGCAGAATGTCTGGTTTGCTCTTCGCACAAAATGTTTCTTAGTTTTTTCCCCGCTCTCGACGATATAGTTTAATTATTCTCTTGAGCTTACGTGATATTCTCATTTAGTTTATTTCTATTGAACTGCCTTCAATGCGACGTCACATTTCACTCGTCAGTGCTTCTCCAGATTTAACAGTGCTCGATCTTATCGTGCTTTTTGAATGATTTTTTATCAGTAAAGATTATCACTACATTTAGGTCAAATTCATTGCTGAACTTTTCCATTTATTATAAGTTTAGTTCTTCACTTCAAAGATCTACTTCATATTCGCAATTAGTATGACTCAGTCATCTTTGAAAGTAGAGGAGAATAAGAGGTTAAGAAAACAGTGGATATAAAAAAGGGAAATGAAGGGGAATTTGGAAAGCAACAAAAAACGAAGAAGCAAAGAATAAGACAAACAAATGGTAATGCTAAGTTTAAAATTCATTGCCTGGAATGGTTGGGAACTCACATATTAGAAGTTTGATATTCCATCGTCGAGTTGTGCTTGGCTTTCGACATTTCATTGGGAGAAATATTTCAAATTGCACTCCTCTGTAATCGATGAGGACATTATTTTCATATTCCCAGGATGTTCTAGGACAAGTATTCTATATAGTTCCCAGTTGTGCGCTGTACAAGGCAGAATCTACCTCCTGTCGAATTGGTCCCTCAATAGCGGCTAAATTCTGCATGTCCTGTTTTACGAGCCAGGGATACTGCAATGTAAATAACGTTCTTTACAATTTGCAGTTTCGTATCGTGAGCTTTGAATTTGCTTTTCTATCGGATTGTTAATGCATCGAATCCTTTAACTCTAAACTGCAGCTCACTCCACACATTTGCCTTACTTGTAAATTAAATGTCTACTCGCCTTAATTATATCTTAGCAAACGTTTTGCCTTTCGCTTTTCATGCTTATAAAGATTTTCCAGGTTTTCCCACTTCGCGGCGTTCAAATTAATAAATAAGTCTTTGTATTTTATCATTCACCGCTTAAATGAGTCTATAATGTCAGCTTGCATATTTCAAAAAAAGTTTTCATTTTACAGAAAGCAACTTTGCTTATATTCGTTTAATGAAATGTGATCATTGCTTTGCAAGAGATTCCTCATTTTCGTTGGTTCTTCTCTATTCGGCCAAGGAACCGCCTGTTCTATAAAGGTCATGAACTCGTTATGCACATCAACTGCACTTCTTGATAGGTTCTAGTGACAGTCGCTTCACGTGAGAAGGAAAAAATCTGCAACTTGCAACCGAAAGCAACTAGTATTTAATGAGAGTCGCGTAAATACCAATTACCATGTATCTCTGTATGCTTTCTATGCGTTGTCTTGTGATAACACTGCTTATGTTCAAGTAAGTTCATTAGTGATTTCAGTTCTTCTCCTTCCTGATATGAACGAACAGTCGGCTGAAAAAGGTATCGAGCGAAAGTCGACCATTGCATCAGATGATGAAGAGGTTGTACAAATCGCATCATGTTCTGGCTGTCGTTGATTGCTTTCCTAAGCTGATTTCATTAATGATGTAGACCTGGCTCTATAACATACCTCATCAGTGATGAATTAAGTTTGCTGTTATAGTATTGTCATTGGCGTGATTTGTCATTTAAAATAGCTGAATTTCGTGCCGGCAAAAAGCACTTTATTATATTGAAGCGGTTTTAAACATAATTTTATATGATCACCTCTTCACCTGTGCATCGTCGTTAGTGCGCGTTACAAATTGGCTCACTTCTCACACAACATAGCACTTCAGCTTTTTTTAACCCGTTAAGATTTTCTGTAGGATACCAGTTTCCCAGCTGAAGAGTATGGTAGCAATTTTAGATCGACATCTGTTCTAACGACTGTGAAGGCAATTCACGTATGTCGCAAGGAACAACAACGAGTACGGCGAGTTGTTCTTCTCAGGTCGTATTTGCTGAGGAGGAGAACACATCAAATTCAGGTATATTCCGCATTTTGTTTAAGGGAATGCACCGCTGAAGTGTTTTTCATTTCGTGTTACGCTCAGAAAAATAGGTGGTCGGAGCTCCTTATATTTGAAGTGCCAACGTTTTAAAAGTTTTCAATCAAATTTCATCTGACAACGTCGCAATCCGAGAAGCTTTTTTCAATTTTGTTGCTAACGATTATTGAAGCATAATTTATTTAATTGGGCAGTGAATTTGAAGTGTTATACAGCATAGCGGCATATTTGCAGCGGTGAATCTATCAACAACTTCGATGTCATCTGCGTGCTCGTCAGGTATTGGCGTATCACCGCTTCTAGGAGTGCGACCATTACAGCCGAAACTCAATCGTAAACGTAGTCGATTGAGTCTTGATTCGAACACAGATGACAATGAGAGTGAAGACGGTGAAGGCGCTTCTCGCAAAGAGAAATCTCTCGGTCTTCTCTGTCAGAGGTATAAATTAGATATTAACGACATTTAATCCGATGATAGATCTCGATTTGCTGCGACCGTGTGCGCCTAGCTAATGACATATATCTTCCTCTGTTTTTTTCACCTCCCTCTTTTTCATCATCTTCAGAAAAAACCTTTAACTGTTATTGGCCACTCTTCAGTACAAATTGCGTCAAAGTTGACAGATTAAAGAGCATTTCGATGAATTCAAATTCACATACTGCTATGGCGTTACTATTGTTCACACTAAATACACCCGTGTATTTCATTGTATTTATTAGGGGGGTTATTTACGAACTTTCGGCTATTGCTTACCGGAAGATGCTCAGTGCAAGTTGCATTTATAGTTGTGACTTTTTCATGCTAAAGAGTAATTCATGTTTGCTTAGACTCTCATGGGAATGTTTTCAGGTTTTTGGTCGCAATGCGCGAAGAAGCGCAAAGCGGTAACGACGTTCACTTGGAGTCTGTTGCAAAGAAAATGGGTGAGAATCGATGAAATGATTGCAGTAATGTTTTAGTAGAGAATTCTCGCTATTAAAAGACCGTCCTTTGGACTGAATTGTAACTGTCGAGAATGGATATAATAATTTAGAAGTTTCAGCAACTTTTGGAACAGATCGTTTTGCAATATCTTCGAGTTTTAGTTAACTGTGTCGAAGTGTCCCTTTTTCTTCCTATGTTTGATTTTCCTATGTCATTTTCAGCCGTTGAAAAGCGACGGATTTACGATATTGTGAACGTTATGGAGGCCCTCGAGGCGATGAGCAAAACAAATAAAAGTTTCTATCGTTGGCATGGACTTCAAGATCTTCCCCAACTTATGAGCAATCTTCAGGTCTGTTCATCTAATTTTTATTATTTTTTATTGCTCGACTATTTTTCATCTTTCTTCAGTGCAAATCTGAGATTACATTTATGAGTATGGTTTTCTTTTGCATTGGTTCAGATGTTGAAGCATCGAAACGTTGACGTAGCGAGCTTCGATTCCTTTCTAAATCGCAATGTTCCGTTGAAAAACTTTGCTTTACGGGCCTTACCTCTATATTCAGTTCACTTTTCAGTGCACTCTGATTTGAAGTGATATATATTGCTTGATAAAATCATTGCAGCAGCAAGCACTCTCCGAAGGTTTGCCTGAGCGCATTCATCGTGTTGAACAAGCGATGTGTAGCTTTACGGAACTCTCGCCGGGTTCAAGACGATCGGGTGCCGATATTGTTGGTTGGTATTCATTTCCACATAGAATTTTACTCATAAAATATTTCCGTAAGGAACTTCACTGATAAGCACGCTGAGTGAAAGTAATTTGTGTAAATTTCACAGGAGGTCAAAGAAAGAAATTCGAATATTTCTAATCGCAGATGTTCGCTAATGCATAGCTATTGAGAATAAGAATTTCCTCGATCTAGACTGGTGGTGTTGTTGGCAGGTTAAAATAATCGTGTTATTCTTTTTTTTTGTTTGATTATGTTTGTAAGCCTGCAGTGCTCTGTTATCTAGTTCTCATGCGTATATCCATATTCTTACTTCATGAAGTCAGTGGTTTTTTAATTTAACATCAAGTTCGCAGGTCGCCGAAGCTAGAATACTACAGTGGACCATATTTTTCACTGCCATTACGCGAAACGCAAATGCAAGGAGTTCTTTTTGTCAACTAGCTAAGAGATGTTTTCAGGTACACTAGTATCAAACAAAAATGTCGTTAATGATAGTGGATATTTTGGTGGATCACTGCAAAGTCGTGACGAGATCAAAATACAAGACCTCACGGATAGCAGTACTTTGGGGAAATTGCATGGTGATATTCGACATAACGGCAGCCGTGATAGGAACGCAAAAAATTCGTTGGCTCAATTGTGTCGCCGTTTCCTTATGGTACTTCTTTGCAACCCGGTAAGTTTTTTGCTGGCGCAGGTTTATTCTATACCTATTATTGCTGCATGTTCATTTTCCTTCTAATACTTCACTTGGGCACGTAGCACCACTTACTGGTCAAGGTTGGATCTATCTCTTACTCACAGTTCCTATGATGTCGCAAAGTTTCTTAACTCGATAGCAGCCTGAAACTGAACATTCGCTTTGTTGACATGTATTCGGTGAATTTAATTCACAGAAGGTCGTTTTTAGAAAGATCGACGACGTGTCAGCCTCGACGTTGCAAGCACGGTTCTTATTAAGGATCCCGAGAACGAAGGTTTCGAACCGCCTAGTCGAAGTGAGATTTTAATAGTTTTCCTGTTTTAGATTAGTATTCAGAGCTCATGAACTTCGAATGGTACTTCTGTTTGTGCTGATAAATCGCTTAGTCCGCTGTTCTTTTTGACCATTCCAATCTCAACGAATATCATTGCTGAAGTAAAGATTTTGTGGGACTATATAAATCTTCAGCGTTTCCAGCTTTGTTGATATAACTGATTAAAAAATAAGTTACTAGGTGGTTTTCTAGGTCGATGCCGCCGTTTATATGATATTGCGAATGTATTGGTTGCGATGGGAATTATCAAGAAGGTTCACTATCTCTTCGGTACCAAGAAGATACCATTGTTTGTTTATTGTGGCCCCGAACCGGATGGTACGTTGGGTTTTCTCAAATCTACGACATTTGGTTGATTCTTCGTGCCTATAAGTATGAACCATGAGCGATTGGGATATGCACTCAAGTGATTAGACTAACGAGAAGGATGGGAATTCCTAACGCTTCGCCGTAGTACTTACTTTGTTTCTTACCAGTAAATGATTATTTACCAACGTTTTTACTGTTGATTGTCTTAACGCAGTCAGTATGCAAAGAACTTCGTCTTATTCCATTGGCTTTCATTCAGTTGCTTCTCTGCTTATTTATTTCTGTGTAGGCGTTGCGCCTCTACTTCAGGCTGAAGCTTCTTTGCTCACACGTAAAATCATTCAGTCATTGTGTAACTGCACAGCTTTCAGCAAAGGCAAGGTTTGACGTAGGATTATGTATTGGACGATTGCTTGCGCAGCAGTCACCTGCTCTTGAATCCTCTATGACGGGTAGTGGGACAAGCGCGGATCGACAGATGTCAAAGAAGCGGACTTCAGCTGGAAGTGTGCGACGGCCGACAGGCGTTCCTACATCATCTAAAATTAAAGTCGAACGGCAGAAGCAAGTTGTTGCTCATTCTTGGTCAAACACAGTTTCCTAATGGAATGGACAAAATGGAATTGGGCCAAGGGATATAAGATCTTTCATTTACTATCGTAGTTTTCTTGTGCCTGCTTAGTCTGCATTCTCCCTTCGTAACTGGTCCACTTCTCTTCCCCATCTCATGTTCCCTTCACAACCTCGTTGCCTTGTTCACATATTGTTAGGTGATGATGTCCTGTAACCGTATAACGCTATCCTTTTGTTTTTCATTACCATTAGGTCTTGTGCGCAGAAGAATCTCTTCGTTACCTGATTGCATAAAATGGTAAACCTGCGCGTAATGTCTCCCGTCAATGTCTTCACATACTAAAAAGTTCTTGCTTGGGGATGTGTGTGGCTAAGAGGCACGAGTGTTGAAGGTACTGTAGTGATAACGGTTATTGTACCAGAATTGAAACATCTTCACTTTTCAGCGTTGATTAACAGAGACAGGTAAGGTGTTCAGAAAACCGTAATTGCCCACTCACAAGATCATCCACGTAAATCATTTCCCTTGCCACGGATACAGAATGAAACTGGACAAAATGAGTTTGTCCATATTTTGTTCATAACACACCACTGTCTGGTTCTTTTAATGCTTTGATGGAGCTAGTGGAAACCGCGCGCTAGATGTTGTCGGCAGGTTTATAATCATTAAACGCTAAATAAAGGACTTTCTTAATTCCAGATCAGACTTGGATGTTCTTGTCGCCGCATCTGAAGAACAGCGTCTTCGCCTTCAGGCAAGCAATAGTGGATGTCAAGAGGCCATGAACGATGAAAACCTGCCACCAAATATAGTCTCACCGAATCGTTCAATCCGTACGATTCCTTTTGTACGAACTCCTTCTGGCGCTATTCTCGTCAAGCCGAAGCCCCAGGTAATACATTTGTTGCTTCTATCGCGTTTTTTATCTGCAGTGTTTGTCTTTCTTCGCAATCTTGCCACTGCAGTCTTCGTGATCTTATTCCCGAGATTTGCAATGGAAAAACGCATCCTTGAATTTCTCGTATATGTTTTTCCAGCAAATTCTGAAAAACTGATTTTCTTTCTTTGTGCTTTGTTATACTTAATATTTGGTGTTTTTGAAGTGTTAACAATTTTCCGGAGCAAGTTGTTTTGATGTTTTTATTGCATTTATACAAATGGATGAAGCCGTTTCCAGTGCGGTACGCAAGCAATAATCGTTATTAAATAGCATATCTTAACTTTTAATGTGTCACTGAATTCCTCGTAAGAACGTTCTATGAAATTGCAGTTTGCGAAGCATTCTTCATTTGATGTGTCAGCGTTGAGTCCTGTATCACAGCCATTAAGTGCTGCACGTAAATTTATGATGAAAGTTGCCAGTGAAGGGTATCAGATTCACGATCCAAAACAACCGCACGCATTCCAAAGGATCGTAAGTCTTTAATTAACTCTACATTATCGTTTCTACTTTGTTATGTCCGCTGCATCCGATATCTGTTACAACATTACTGTTTTGACATTACGTTGCTGGAACGGAAAGATGAGAGTTGTATAACATATTATATAAGTAACTAAGCCACTGACTATGGATATGACAAATATCGCATCAAAGATGTCTTCTGCTATTGTGCAATAACTCCTTGGTGGCTGCGGTTCGGTATGATGCATTCTGTTTATTTTATGTGTTTGAAAGTTTCGTATTACTTTTGCGGGGCGCCAGTGCAGAATGTTTCACTTTTATTTCAGCGGCGAAGCTGCCGTAGTGGAGATGTGTATATTTTTTTAGGAGACACCTCAAGCGGTATCTCGTTTGCAACCCACTTCACTAACAACGCGTCCATTTATGGCGTTCAGTCCGTTGCAGCAGTCCAGCTATCCTCCAATGGCCATGCCAGTTGGTATACCTCTTTCTGCACTGAATTCTGCCTACTCCATGAGCGCTATCTTGGGAAGCGTTAACAGAGGTGAGATGATGCAAATTTTTAGCATCCTTGCAGATGTGCGAAAAATGTTCATCTGCAGTTGTGACTCTGGAGGTAATAACAAATACACTGGTAAGTAGTGGACACTTCAGGCTCGTTGTTTTTAGTGTTTATCGAACAAGGTGAGTTGTCCATTTTAGTTTGGTGTCAGCGATAACCTATGTTTTTGAAAAAATCTCTTAACATTCTCGTGGGTATATGCGTGTATGTATTTTTAGTGGCCAATATTCCTCAATGCGACTACCGCATCGCCTCACCGTTCCAGATGGTGAAACCAGTTCAGACTTCGTTTGAGTAAGCATCTTTCTCACTGTGTTAGTGTTCATTTGATATATTCTCGTTGTCACATCCTCGAGGCGAGTTGTTGTAGTATTCTTTTTTTTTGCCTAAGAGACAGAGTATTTAATAAGGTGGCATCATTTTTATGTTGTTTTACATGCGAAGGATGGGTTTCTTTCAAAGTTTATGGTTAGAATCGTGTATGGTCGAGAACCACATTCTTGTAAAAAAAGCCGAAAATTCACAAACGAGGAATCTCCACCTCTGATTCGGTTATGTTATCACGATAACGTGCACTTCAAAGAGGGAGAGGAAAACGATGGGGAATTTCTCTTATAAGGTCAGAATGAGTGATTGCTTATCTGTAGAGATGTTGACGAAGTTCGCTGGAGTGCATTACGCAATAACGATTAGATAGTTCCCGAAGATTACGAGCGTTTTGCTCGCACACAAATTGATCGCTCGTTCAGATTACAGGAATCAATTATGGCTTTATTCAGTGATCGTGCCGCCTCATTTTTTGAGTTGTTTTGCTCGATAACCTTTGCCCGTGTTACAGAATTCCACCTAACGATCTTATTTAAACAGTTTTATTTTGGCAAAAAGTCACGTTCTTTTGCATCATGATCGGCCCTTTCCCTCTTCTGCCAAATTTTTTTTGCCTGTTGAAGCGTCATTGAGTGTTATAGTTTTATGATTGCAATAGCGAAAAACTCATAAATAAGGATAGGAGCAGTCGCAGAAGTTGAGAGGAAAGAATTACAAAATATCCCAAATGGCCATCAGATCCAACTCGATGTAAGATTTGACTGTTTCACCAGATTATGTTATATTCATCCCACATTTTCAAAATCCAGGGTATCCAGAATGCGCTTTCCACACCTGTTTTGGTTGCCAGTCTTGTATTTTTATTCCTAGTGTTGTTCTGGTAGTAAAGAAAGACTGCCCTTTTACGCTGAAAGAAAATAGAGACTATCATGGGAGAGAGCGACAAGAAAAAACTGTCCTGCGCAGGATCGTTTTGTTGTCACTCATTCATAGAACGCTTTTTACGTTTTACCGCTGTAGAGGCAAAATTGACACGTAACAGCGCCAAAATTTTTATGCCAAGTGGGCGATTGCGTCACAAAGCTTCGCTTTACGGCCTATCTTCTAAGGGGAGGCGGGATATGCAAGTGCGAGTTAGGGGGGCATGGTTAATATCAGCGTTCGCCCGACACCATTTGTACAAACAAACGGCGGCATCCTTTTTTCATCAAGTGTGAATGCATGCGTCAATTTAGGGTCGTATGCTGGTCATATAGGTCCAGGTTTTTGATGGAAAGACTTCTGCTCAGGAATGTTCTCTTTTAAGAGTACATTTTTCAGCATGAAAGTCGTTACGTAGTACGTTGTCTTGAGTAATATAAACGGTAATGATGTTGCTTATAGAAGCAGTATCTCAAAGATTGTCGCAAATGAAACGTATGTATGATGCATTATTATTCGTTGCTTCATTATCGCTGACCTTCGTTTTGTTTTCGTTTACCAGTTGAATGTAAACGGTTGCAGGAAGCCCCGTACAGTATTGGGTGAGCTCTGTCAATCGCTCTATCAAAATCAACCTACACGTCCGTAAATTGGTAGCGTTATATCCCAAATGCTCAGTACTGTCGTCATTGGGTTGCGTATTTCAATGAATTCATTCCGTTCCGTTTCGTTAGTACTCACCAACTAAACTGTTATTTAGGTTTTCTGTCTCTATATATATTTATATATACATATATACGTATATATATGCCAAAAGTAGTTCAGTTAGTCACACATTTATTGCCTTGTGGAACACTCAATAGTCTCTCGCAATTTCGTTAAAGGATGGAATTGCATATGTGTCTGTGTGCAGTAGACAGATCGTTCGCTTCATTGATAGTTCTGCGTTTCTGCCAGTCTCTTGTTTTGTTGGCACATTTTTGAGTGATGTTCTCCTCAATTTTTGACTTTAACTGCCCTCTTCTCTTATTGTTTTTGTTTTTCAAGTCTAGCCGACGTCTTACAATTTCGACCCTTTAGAGAGCCCGTTAATGCACACAGATTCACTAACGGCTGTCTTTGCCAATGAATCATCTAATTTATGTTTTTAATGATAAAATAGTCTAGTGACTTTTGCGCCACGTGTGTTTTTCGTGTGCTGTAATATTTTGGAAATCTGCCACTGGGGATGTTCTTCATTGGCGATGAAGCTTTGCGCATGCTATACGCAGTATTCGATTTTTTTGCTTCCATGGATTTTTCTTTTTACAGCCACTGATGAATTAAATGCTTGTGTGAAAATACGAATTGTTTTTTTAAAGCTTGTTGATGCTTTCGATTCCTTTGAAGCTAATTGATGGTGTCCTCATTGTCTGTTGTCGTTTTACATGCAAGTCGTGCGTGTATTTATGGGATGGTTCATAAAATTATTTAAGCCTTTTCTGCAGATGCTTTCTCGTTTATCGCTGAATTCATCCCTCTGATCAGCCATAAATTTGGGGAAAGTGGAGGGTGATATCTTCATTTCTTTCTCATCGAGGTGATTATGAAGTTTGCAAGGTGTTTCGTCCACCTCATGGAAGGTGGTTATTGAACACTTCAAGATGGATTGTGTAATTCGAAGTGCAAATTCCAGGAAGCACTTGTAAAAGGCGATGCAAGAGAAGTGCTTCCGAATACGTTCAATGACCAATATGGGGAAGTAGGGTGACAGTGCTTGATGGAAGTTTTCCGATGATGCTTTAAACATCCATGTTGCACTGCTCATAATATACAGGTAACAACATCAAATATTTATCGAGAAGGTTTGGAGCAGTGGACCTTCCATTGCAACGTGGGGAAAGTAATAGCATTTAAGTCCGAATTCAGTCCTGGAGGGTTAGGAAGAGTCAGGTATCGAACGATGGGGGAACGTGAGGTGTCGAACGATCAGTATTGGAGTTTTACGTAAAATACCTTATTTGCTGCCAGATCCTTGACAGCTCAGTGAGTACAGGTAGATCATTCTGTGGTATGTCATAAGGAGAGGGCTAGTGGGACTATAGCCTTTCATCAGTCTGATGGGCACTCATAGTGTTTCATTAAATTTGTTCACCGGAACTGATAATTGCAGTCTTTTAAGGGCAACAAAGTAAAGTCGTCGAATGTCGTAGTGAGTGCTTTTGCAGTAGCAATGCAATATGGATGAGAAAAAATATGGACGAAGTGTCGTTAGAAGCCTTCGGGACGTAGGCAGTCGGCTAGAGATCAAGCCTCAATGATGCGCTGTGCAAGGTAAGGCGAAAGAGGTCAAGAGCATACGGGCAAATCAAGTCACTGACCAGCATATGTTGTGGAGCTGAGCTGAAGCAGAATCGGAGTGGTATGAAAGTGCTTGATGTGCTCATGTATTCATCCCAGCTTCTAGACTGGTGGTAAGTGTAGACCGTTGGATTGAATTGGATGAGGTCGGCGGCAAAGTCGGTTTCTGCTGTGGGGTCGTGTCTGTAGTTCGAACTTCTTAGTGTCAACTGTTGCGTGCTACATTAGTGAGTAAATGTGCCAAATCGTTCGCACTGATGCATGTGTTTTGCACTTTATTCGATCGAAGTTCGAGGGAGGGTACAGTTCGGCAGGGATAAGTGGACATGAATTAATAGAAAGGCCAAAGAGAGTTGACCCTTATATCATAAGAATTTCATTTCTAAATGTGATTTACGTTTAAGACGGATTGCTTGCCGGCATCCACTAGGACGATACGTTTGTTGCTTCAAGAAAGCAGGAGGCAAATCATCGCATCTAACACTTTCGATAAAATCTTTGCAGTTTAGGCCGTTCGTGAAATCAATTTAATGCGATCAGCAGATCTAAGGGAATCTTTCTGATTATGCTGGAATCATCCAGTGTAATAGCATTAATAGCATTAATAAAAAATCTCATTGCTGACGTGTCTATAGAAGAGATCGAAAGGGTTGTCGTGGTTTTTTGCAAATTTTCGCGGTATCACCTTGAAGCAGATGCACACACAAATCGGCAACTAATTGTGCTCAAAATGCATTAAATTTTGCTGGATACGGAGATTATTCTTGGAAAATGACGAAATCAAATATAATTAAGTTCTCCGCATAGGAGTTGTGGTCTTTCGTACTCATTCCTTTACCGCCTGGAATTACTATGAAAGGTGGAGTCATGGAAAAGACTAATGTGATCGATTTTTTTTTGACAATGTTGTTTCGACGGCTAATTTTTTCCCCTACCGAAATCCTCATATTTTTGTGCTCTTACAAGCGCAAATGTGCTGAGTTATTCTTGATTCTATAAAAGAGTATTCTTCGGAAACGGTATCAAAGGTCATGAGAACCTTACAAAGGTAAAGCTTGCCTGAGAACATCATCTGCATAAAAGAGCACTGAATTTGGTGTAGTTCGCTTTCAAATTCACTTTAAAGCCTGATCGATTTTCAACCCAATTTTTTGCTTCGGCACTTCTTTGCTCCCAGGACAGGAAAAGATAGAGATAGGGGTAGATTCTTGAGTTGTTTGTTTTTTGCAGGTTCGAAGGAACTAAGCACTATTCGCTAGTCTATTTGTACCAAATGAGGCTCGAGTCGACCGGCCATAAACGTACACAGAAACATGCCACAGTAATAGTTTGTCCCATAGGAATGGTTCGATGAAATTTCAAAGACTGATAACATGCCGGAGGCGTTAGGCCGACTGACCGCTAATACTTGGAACTCAAGGTTTAGAAATTCGAAAACTGCTAGAAATGTGCTAAAGACAGCAAGCTGTTCAATGAAAACTGATGAGCCACAAATGAGTGGGATGGTATTCGTAAAATCGGTTCAAAATGGCTGAATGCAGAGTGACCCAAATGCGGTGCTAATTGTTAGGGTTGCAGTTCTGATATTCAGTGACTTCAATCTTAATAAAGTTTTACGAATGCAAAATTGTCGTCATTCCAGTCACTCTAATTTTCTCCTATACAGGTAGACTAAATGCAGTGGAATTTAGTAGGGTTAAGTTTTCAGCGGTATTTGACTCTCTGAATGAAAACCTCAGGATGGGCATTTGATTGACCGTCTCACACGTGCGAATGTTACACTGTACACACTATTAGTAAAGGGAAGAGAATGATTTATTAATTGATGGCTCTAAAACGGAATTTGTTCTTTCATTTAAACCATCATTATTTCTATGTTTTGCGTTCCATATAGCATGGTCCACAAGCGTTAAGATTAGCCATCGAGCGCTCAAACTTTTATGACAGCTCCATCCAACGTTCTTGAAAACCTAAACCCGCGAATTTTCCCTATGTTTAAGGCACTCTTATATCTCAGTGAATTACTTTCTTTGTTGTCACCTATTATTGAATCGAGATCTGTTGTTAGATAATTTTTTCGACTAAAGACATGACTTTTTTTCGACTTTTTTCGACATCTAACTATTTCTTGCCTGCTGAAGCAAGTGTTAATAGAGTTTGATAGCAGCTAACGAAGAGAGAATTTAATTTCAAGTTGCAGCTCACGCCGCTGTATGTGGACTCCTTTAGCTTCCTAACTCTACCTTTCTGGGAGCAGCTGGCACTTGTTAGTTATCTTCAAGGGTAACTGTAAAATCATTGCTGAAATAATTTTGTGACGCTGACAGGCGATTTTTGAAGCATTTCTTGTTGATGAAGATGGACGCATATCATTAGTGCAATAGTTGTTAACTTTGCTTTCGTGTGTTGGCTATCGAAAGTGATGAACCCCTATGTACTATGATGCTTTATCAAAGACTGCTCAGCAGATAAGTAAGACACTCTTGATACTATGTATTCGTTTTTTTTTTCGCATGCTTTTTTTGTCGGTAATTCCTTTATTGAAATGTTCCACTTTAGCGTCGTCCTCATAGTAGCATTTGTACTGATGGCAGAAAGACGCAAGTCGGTGAGTGCTCCTTTTGAAACTTCACAGTTTTTTTAGTAAAACAGATGAAGCTAGTGTGATGTACTGAAATAAGTTATTATAGGTTGTTGAAATTTCACAATAAGACTAGTCTTAGCTGGGCAATTTCTATTTGAAGGCCCACGTTTGAAACCTGAGAAATTCAACGTCGATAAACGTTTGCTGACCTTTAACTTTAGCTACATAATAAAGCGATCATGTTCAATCATGTAGCAGGGCCTTTCCCCACAAGAGACATTTGCATAACCAGAAAGCCCTATTGCAGTGCATTCCTCTTTTTCCATTAATGAATTCAAGAAGGGAAACCAATAAAAGACTCGCCCACATCGCTAAGGTTTGTTGTCTTGTTAAGTATCAGAAAATGATAAGTGCTCAAGAAGAGAAGTGGCTAGCGTTCGGAACACTTTATGAAACTATGCAGTGAAGCTTACAGCGTACTACACCTCAGAAAACTGCTTTCGATTTCCCGGTAAGAAGTGCCCATTTTATTATGAAGGGAAAAGATGAAATTTTCAGAAAAAAGTTAACTTCTTTCGAAAATTTTCCTTATTATGAAACTGTAGAGGGACGAGGTGAACGTGTTTCAGACGAGAAGGCCAACAGGCGTATATGAGCCAAAATCGAGCCCTCGCATTGGGGCTTTCGTTTACGGCTTATGCGCTATGGCCGTTATTGGCGGATTCCTATTTGGTTACGATACGGGCATCGTCTCAGGTGCAATGCTTTACCTGCCAAAAAATGAGGGGATGCTTCCGATGAGTTCACTTTGGAAGGAGCTTATTGTCAGTCTCACGCCAGGTAATATGGTCCATACTGGGGCTTTTTTTATTTTCAGGATGCTTAATTTAGTCCAAACTGTGGCCCAAAGCAGGTGGTCAACTGTCCGTATGTGAAATAATGTTTTTTTTTCTCTAAAAGTACAATATAAAGTATATGCAAGCGACTGAAGAAAAGTGCGAGCCTTTGTCATTCCCATATAACAGACACATCTGTCCCACGAGATTCTCGCCTCAGTCTCACTTCTGCACCAAAAAATGACTTCAGGTTCTTGAGCAACAGATTGCTCCATAGAATAATGGAAGCATGTATGAGAGCTGTATGAGGTCAACACGTATGAGAGAAACGCGTTATAAAATTTATAATTTCATGTTTCGATAGCTTTGAATTCCGTTCTATTGACTCCTGCCGTCTTTCTCGCGACCACTTTTTGAGGTCACTGAAATGCGTCATAGGTTTTCAAATTAAATTAAAACGCCTCAAGTTATGAGTCATTCATTTCTTTGAATGTGAAGCACCCAACGATCGTTAATAAAGGATTTTCTGCGGTCGCAGTAAGTTCTTTGAGGCGAAAAATGGCGTCCTTTTTTCGAAAATTCTCATCGACCACATGCTTTTTCAGAAGTTAAATTAAATTTGCCCACGCAATAACCTAGATATTCATCTACAGTTTCTGTATTTTAGTAAGGGACATTTTTGCTAACTGTTGCAGAAAAAAGTAGATTAGATTTTTCCATAGAATACGACGCTTATGTGAGGAGTTTTGCTTGGAATGAAGATCACGAGGGATATTTGACGATCTCTAATGAGAGTGCGAATTTAACTCAAATATTTCAATTCATTATTTTGTGCGCTCATTATTCAATGTGGCACTAATGTGGCTGTTCAGCAGTTACTTCGAAGCAACACATAATGTAGGGATGCTGAAGAAATAGAAGGAATAGGAACAAGAAGTCTTTATCATCTTTTCTTTATCAGTCAACTGTAACAGTTTTTTTGCCGAAAATTTAAAAACGAAGCAGTAGAAAAGATAGTTGAATATGATAGCATTTCTCGCTAAAAATAAAAGTTATGAAACGTGGATGACAGCAGTTTTCACTGTTGTTGAAAATCTAAATAATCGAATTTTTCATAAGCGTGTGAAACATAGACTCTTTTAAGACTTCAAAAAAGGCTTTTCGTCGAGTAAACTTTCGACATTCAATGTTACTCATCCAGAGCACACATATTCACAGAATATAACTTTAGGAATGGCTGTGGTCGGTGCACTTACTGCTGGACCAATTTCTGACCGTTTTGGACGTCGACCGGTGATCATTATGTCGAGTATAGTTTTCACAGTTGGAGGTATCCTCTGTGCAGCAGCGCCCGAGAAGGTCACTCTTCTTGTCGGACGAATTCTTCTCGGAGTAGGCGTAGGTTTGTCAATTTTCCAGTGTCAAAAAAAGTTCCAGATTAAACATTTAAATCAATTGAGAAAGAGTTCCACTGAACTATGTATATTTCTCCTAGCAAAATGTAGACGAAAATAACTGTTGCATAGTGGAGTGTTATTTACAGGCTTTGCATCGATGACGGTTCCGATTTACGTTGGTGAGACATCGCCTGCGAACATTCGTGGTCGTTTAGTTACCGCTTTCCAGCTGATGATAACATTCGGTCTCCTGGCAGCCAATCTCTTTGCAGGTGTCTTATCTTGCCTTGATATTCCGTTTAGACAACTTAAATCATTCGCTGCTGGTGTATTTCAACTTTGACTAAAAGTCCAAGTTGCAGAAGGTCACATGTCAATGATGTTTCACATGCAAAGCAATTTAAATATTCATGCCGTAGTTGCAAATAATTTACCATCAAACACAACTTGAGTGTAAAATTTACCATACTGGAGAAGGTTATGGAGTATAAATTGAGGCACTGGGAAGATTGTAAAGTGAACAACTGTATCCTACGATGTCTTCAGGTAACACATTAGGTCACATTCTCATACCTAAGGGATTACTGCAGTAATAGGAGCAATGTTTTCGTATAATACGTATTGGCAAACCTGAATTTTTTCTAAGAAAAATGCCTGAGAAGAGTGCTCACAGAGTTGAAAACAATGAACACTAAACTTATCCAAATATTGACATCATAAAGTATCAAAAAAAAATCGGACATTTATTTGTGAGTGAATTAAAATACGAACTAACAGTACATCATAACTTTCCTCTCTCTCATTTGCTCGTTTATTGGCATTTAATTACCTGGACGTGGCTCCAGGTGATTTTCGATCACAGGCGCAGCCGCGAAGTTTAGTCGTTCTCCTTCATTCGACGATTATAATGTTTCTTTCTCAAATTTTCACCACAACGCTAAATTGTCAATAACATTAAAAGAAAGGCGCAGCAAACACTCGTAATGTTTGTTGCTTATTCGATCAACCTGAAAGAGTCGATCACTAATTATAGTAGAAGGGAATTGCGCCATAGCAGCAAATGGAGCACATACTCAACGATAATGAGACTATCTGGGATTTTTTTTCCCCATAGTAAACTGCTAACTAAAAAAAGCGTTTGAATTTTAAAAGTTGAGAAAATAGAGGATGACCAGAAAAATGTGTTAGAAGAATTTCAACAATCGAATGACATCAGCATTTATCCGTTCATCTAAAAATTAGCGATGAATGTAGCTGAATGAAATGCTAATTAATATAGCCAAATGAATTTAATTTCTGCTCATTCGAATGCGAAATGCGTTATGATTTATTTCATATGAAATTCAATTCAACGAGAAACTTCCTACTTTTCCTCAAATCTCTACGTAAATCAATAGCGCCGGTAAAATTATGTGTGCATATTTTGCAAGTTTTACGCTAACGATATAGTAGGTTGCAGTATAAATATATTGTATCGTATAATAGTATATCATATTTGTAACGTGCTGAGAAGTTATACAACGACGTGAATTCTACTATGTTGCATTGCTTTTCTTTTTTTTGAGATTCGATCAAATATTGCACCTACTTAGCCTATGGCATTTTGCGTTATTTTCTTTCGCTCAACTTTCCACTTGTCTACGTATGAAGTCGCACAACTTTTCACCATACTCTATGACTGGATGCAGTAGTGTTAGAAAACGTACATTCAGAAACACTATCAGGAAGAATAATAAGGTTTTGTTTAAACTTGATAGCTGATGAGAATTTCATTTCCGAATTTCTTTTCGTTGCTGTTAATTGTAGACACATTGCAGGAGCATTTTCATATGCCAATCCGATAAATGTCGGATGGAGGCTCATGTTTGCACTTGCCGCCTTACCATCGATAGTTCAGTTCTTCGGCTTTCTCTTCCTTCCAGAAAGTCCAAGGTATCTGTTCGGAAGAGGAAAAATGGATGAGGCACGACAGGTAATAAGAGTATCTAATCACTTTTCGTCTGCCCTCGCAATGGCCATGCAAATATTCCACAACTTTCCTCTTGTTCATGTCGTGTCGAAGTTCATGTAAAAGTGAGGCTTTAAAACAGAAACTTAAGCAGCATGATATGAGTGAAATGCTTAACTGGAGCTGTAAGAAAATGAGGAAATATTGACCTCTTCCGTTTTTCACAGCAGAGAAGTGAAAGCCTGTTAAATATATCTACAACTCGGCTGAATGGAAATATGGGCAAAATGTTTGCAAAATGAGAGCAGAGGTAGTGGTTGGATACATTTTTAAAATTTTTTATAGAAGAAGTTCTGCAGACCTAGATAATGAACTGCCGTGACCTTAAAACTTTTTCTGCCTTCTGACACAGCGATAATCTTGTGTACGGCGAACTTTGCATTTACTAAATATCCTTCCTGAACAAAAAAATTATTACCGTTCGTCAAACCATGCGTTAGTCTTCCTATATCACCCTCAAATCCTTCACCGTGCAGAAATTTCTCACTGGGTGATCCGAAACACTTGAGGATAATGAATTTATTGGTTGGCGGGGAAACAGCGTATGCAAGTGAAAAATTATTAAAAAACGATAGCCAGATTCGAAGAATGCACGCGGAATTCAATCCAACAATGTTTTTATTCACTGCTTGTTTTTATTGTAATGTCGATAATCGTGAAACAACTATTCTTACGAAAGTTATTGCATTTGCACTGCGCCAAGTAAGGATATCGCGATTTTCATGCAAAATATTTTGCTCCACAGCTCATTCACTATCCGCTTTTATCAGCTCGTTTAAACATTTTTCAAGTTAGAGTAAATTCAAAGGTGCTTAACAAAGTCTATGGAGGGAATGCTGAGTGGGTAATCTATGAAATGGAAGAAATCAGAGCTGCCGATATCGAAGAAAAGAAGGCGAAGGAAATTGTTGGAGGTATGCTTTTCACCGCTTTTAATTCTTCGCTTTTGCTGGTATTATTGCGTAAGTTTCATGTGAACTTGAACACATTACATTCTTAGAATGCTCATTTGTAGTTGACTTGTCCTTCGAAGTAATAGAACGATAATTTAGATAAGTTTGTGCTCTTGAGAATGTTGGAAACGCCCCATGTAAGAAAGGCAATGATCATTGGTTGCTGTCTACAATTATTCCAACAGTTTGGTGGTGTCAATACTATCGTGTAAGTTCTTCCCTTACTCTTTGCAATATTTCAGTAGCTTGTGAAAATTTTTAACACATAGTGGAGGAGTCTATGAAATCGAACAATATTCTACTCATGTCGTCTAACCATGTTTATAAGTTATTAGATATGAAATTTAAAAAAACAATGTTCACATATAAAAATAACAAGAATAACGAGAGAGATCTTCGCGACGGTAATAGAATTTCAACTGTAGCAGTTAATGTGAAAGTTTGATCGAACATTTCCAACTGCACGATGAAGAATGAACGCAGCAATATCTTTTTTTGTAATTTCTATTTCTATTGCTTCGTGAACGCACTAAATGTATATCAATTTCAGATGGGCGCCTAAACTCTTCGATATTGGATTTCCAGATTTTGAACACTTAAAATCCCAGAACTTGTGCCCTCGATAAACAATATTTTTGGATGAACGGATTTCGAATTTTAGTTAACTGATCAAATTGGGCGTTAAAAGTGGAGGCGGAAGAAGCATTCAAATCGGAAAATTACAAAAATATGCGGTGGCGAGAAAAAACTGCAAAGAAATGCTCAAAAGTCAGTAGCTTTTTATAGTGGGGCGAAAAGTTGCTGAAATTACAATGGCAACTAATAAATTTAGCAATAAATTTTTAGCTAAGACAATGTTTCTTCTTTACAGATATTATACAAGTCATATAATCACCGCCGCTGGTGTTGAGGATGACCACGTAACTATTTGGATTTCTCTCGCAATATCGTGTACGTATTTCGATTAATTCCTATGTTTCAACGCCTCTTCCTTTCACTTTTACCGATCTGTTATTTCTGTAGAACCGATGATATTTTTTTTTTTCATTCAACAGGGTGCTATATGCGTTCAGTGGAAGTATATACAGTATGGTCACTCTTCGTCTAACACTTGCATATAGTAAATATGAAGGCGGATGGAATCAAGTTATCAAAAAACCCACACTTTGCTTTGATTAAAATGGAACTCACACTTCTTTCCTAAGTGAATTGATTGCTATCGTAGTGAGCTATCGTAGTCCTGCAATCAATGAAAATATGAAAAATATATGAAAATAATGACAGCTGAGAGTTGCTGCCTACATCGTTAAATGATTCAGTGACTTTCGTCAATGACGATCATGGAGGCATTACTTTATGAACTCATAGTAGTGTCTATAATGGCTATTATTATTATAGGTAGTTGTTTACTATATCTGTAATGGTAAAAGATAGCCTTCTGCTACCATTATTATAAAGGATATCTATAAAAAGATCATATTTAATTCATTCATAGTTACGTGCAATCTGTCGCAACTTGAATTTATCGAACAAAATATGATTATAAAATTTCCTACTCATGTTCAGTGACTGAAGTAATTGAACGCTTAAGCTGATTTCAGCTGTCAACTTCTTCTGCACTTTCATCCCCATAACATTAATCGAAAAATTTGGTCGCCGTGTGTTGCTGCTTACATCCGTTTGCGGCGTTATAGTCGCAATCACTCTGATGGCCACCTCTTTCATACTGATCAATAAGGATTCGCCACCTGTCACTAGCTGGGAAAACGAAAGCTTCGATACAACAGTCGAGAATTCGCAACACTGTCGAGATATGGGGTTTGCCAAAACTTTTCTCAGAAAGCATTGCGGCGTTTTTGACTTGTTTCTGTACTGTAAAAAATTTTGCATTTACAAGAATGAAATTGTTTCAACTTGAGGGTAAATGAAGCTGGAATAGCCATAGTTTTAACTAGTAGATATGAAGTGAACTGGCACACATCATAGATTCGCTTCCAGATTGACCCATCAACTCCGGAATGAGTTGCGGATGCTTAACAAGGGCAGCAAATTTGCATGTACTTTTTCTCGGCACTGATGTAGTCGTAAAAACCAAATTTATTCTTGACGATTTCTTTCAGTGATCGGATTAGTTGAAAAATGAACCACATTAGACGACAACTTGCGGTTAAAGATGCACTGTGCTAACTCATTAGACACGTTTCCTCATTGAATTTTAATTTTAGTTATACGAACTAGTTATATGAACAAATGGGGAGCCGAAATCGCTTCCAGCCGCAAAATTTTTCAGAATATGCAAGTGTTCCTTGATGTGAACAACACATTCCCACTCTTTCTTATGCACTATAGAATTACTGAATTAGTTTGGGTTCAAGTCAGCTTTCAATTATCTAAATGACCGTTGAATTCCGCAATTACCTGATTATTCAACAAACAAGCCGAGCAGTAGATAATCAGTAAGAAATGACTACTTGAATAAATTAAGCTGATTTTCCAACAACCAGAGCAAACAGTAGTCTGATGCATTAGAAAAAACAAAAGGAAAAAACCTCAAGGGTTGGCTTAAAGAGGGAAATTGCCTGAGACGAAAAACATCGGGCATTCAGTTCGTTCACTTATTGCTACTAATAATGTTATTGCGTTTCCATCAATTAATTAAGTTGTAATTTTGCAGTAATTGCGATTTTTGTGTTACTTCGAGCCATTGCGGTTATTGTTATGAAACATTCGATGACAAGAAAGGGCAAGTTTTTACCATTAAGTGTCAATAGTACAGTAAAGTCGTTTCGTTTCAAACTGGAAAGTAACTTTTAAAGCATGCACAAATAAACTTCGATACATAATCGGATGTCTCATAAAGTACACTTTTAAACGAGATAATTCCCACCTTAGGTAATTTCTGTTTTGTTGATAATGTGTGACAATCTCGCAAAAAGTTAACTTATATGGTTTATGAAAGGAATGAGCATATACGTTTCTTCACTAGTAAGGCAGAGAATCTAGCAAGGAAAAGAAATTAGCAACTCTTCTGTTTCATCCCATGTAGAGTGATAAAGTTTGTAGAAACGTTTTATGTCATTTTCCATAGTGTCGGTCTTTTATTTAACGCTGAAGAAAAGGAAACAACAACGAGAAAACAAAGCAACGATTCTTTATGCTTATGCAATTTAGATTCTGTCTCCCGCTTGATCCGGAGGCGCCTGATTATTCGCTTACCGGATATTGCAGCGATGGCTTCAATAGTAGTGTTTACAATTGGGAAAGCGATTTTTGTGAAACGAAATTTACTATTATGCCCGTAGTTTTTATGGTTCTTTATATGGGATTCTTCTCGATTGGTGAGCATTTTTTGATATATTCGACATCGCCGCTCGATCTAGCAGCCCATTGTTATGAGCCAGATCCTAATTTCCTTTTTCGCCGAATTCTTTCCATTTCGCCTCGTTTTTTTGGTTTTGCATTGCAGCAACATCACAAACTTTGCAGCATTTTGTCACTTTTATGTTCCGCCACGTGCCTTGCTTGAATTGCATTTCGTCACTTCCCATTCGTTTAGATATTTTCATAACTAATCCGGTCGTTGTGTTTCTTGTCGAGAAAAAAAATTCGATTAGACGATTTTTTTTTGCATCTGCCTTATATGCATGCGCTGTCGTTGAATGCTTCTAACTGCGCCGCTAAAAGTCAAGCCCACACTAGCAGCTGTTTCAAGTCGTTAAAGCATTCGATATAATGTCAGGCTTTTTTATCTTTAATTTCTTGCCGATGCGATACAGTTCTCTAAGTATTGTCTTCACCAGCGGCGTTTATAAAACAAGAGGATAGGAATGAGCGGCTGCACTTGCCGCCATCATGGAGAAACAAAGCAGCTGCTTACTGAATTCAACATTGCATAAACTCTTGTAATTTAGGTTTCGCACCACTTCCATGGGTGCTGAATGCTGAATTTTATCCGCTATGGGCAAGAAGCACTGGCTGCGCTCTGTCAACCGCAGCAAATTGGATCGCAAACCTTATCATATCGTTAACATTCCTTACTCTCAGTGAAGCAGTTACCAAATACGGTATGCTTCTCATTCATGTTTGGGACTGAAATCTACCTCAACTAAATGCAAAAATTGAGAGTGCCTTCTATAGTCGGCACACTTACATTCAGAGTGGAAAGCTTGAAGCATTTAAGGCAGAATGCAGGATAGAATGAACTTGAGGCGAAATTAAATTTGAAATTCAAGAGAATTTGTAATCCTTTAAAAGCAATTTGGCACAAGTATATGACGTTTGCCAGATGGACGATGTTTGATGAATTTGGGTATTAGCTTCTTCAACAATAGTCGTCTTATAGGGATAGTCGTCTTCAATATGTTGATTGGGATAATATTTCAGGAGCGTTCTTTATCTATGCCGGCATAACTGTCGTCGCTTTTATATTCATTTTCATTTTCGTACCGGAAACAAAAGGTCTTCCAATCGAGCAGGTGGAGCTGTTGTTTATGTCGGAATCGGATCGAGTGAAGATTGCTAAAGCGGCAAGCGCGCGTCTTACGATAGATTCGCAAGGAACGGAACACAAGAAAGCAGTGGAATCTGCAAAAGAAGGGGACAACTCTAAAAAAGCAAACGGTATCGACAATGCAGCGTTTGTGTCCGCCGATGAGAGCACAAAACTTCCATAAGCCTATTTATGCTTTTGTGTATATAGTGTTACCATTCCATCAACTTTAATAACTGCACAGATCATTCACTTTTCTTTTTTTTAATCTATATTATGCATTTAGTAGGGTATGTTCTCTTTAATCGTCTGAGTCGTTGGCACATCAGAAAGTGCAGCGAAAATGAAGGGAACGATTGCGAATAATAAATGCACATAACAACGACTCCATTCTATAATTTGAACAATTTTTGATGTATTCATTCGTTATGATTAGCATCTATATGTTTCACTGGTCGTCAAGGTTGATTGTGCTCGAATGGTCGAAGAAAAATTACTTCGAAATTCTTTAAAATTTCATATTTGTATCGGTGTTTCGCTTCTGCCTATTCTGGAAGAATAAATGATTTTCTTCATGCCATTATTTATCCATTCATAACGTAAAATGATTCAATAGCTACATGAAGAAATAGAAATTTTATATTAGAGGACGTTGAGTCAACTTATGAGCATCTTCGTAAAACGATCATTTATCGTATAATTTCCTTTTCTGGTACTTAATTTCATCGCTTCATTAGGTAAATTGCTTTAAAAAAGAAACATGCCCCTAAAAATGTACGTACCCTTCAAGCATATATTGCATTAGAGAGAAATATCGAACATATTTATTATTTGCTGATTAAACGTGTAAGATAAGCGAAAGAAGTAGTATAAAGCATCTAAAAAAACGTTCAGTTTTGCTCGTCGTTCGATAGATTCAGCCATATGCACATCAAAAGCAAATAAAATCATCTTTTGCACTTCAAGTCTCATAGTAAAGTATCGAGCCATTTCGGTTTATAGCGACTGCCTATGCCTCTACTTTTACGGTGGAGAACCGATGAGACCTAAGTTATATTTGAGCTTGCCCATGAAAAATTTCATGTGTAGATATTTGTTAATTTTAAATTCCACTTGAAGTCTGAGGCAGAGAAATGATCGCTTATGGCAATTTTCACGAAAAAAATATGAAATTTAAGATTTTCCCTCAAACGAAACCAAAGATCCTATGGATGTTTCCCTCTTTTGAATGAATGCCTAAACGGGAGAAGAACAAAGGAAGTGATGTATGGAGGTTCCTTTTGTGGTACTAATTGGGGCTTGAACCAATGTCAACGCATCGAACAGATGATACAAATCTTTTAGTGTAGAGGCGACGTTTTGGCTCGTGAGGCCATCATCAGTCACATTTCATGCGAGGCAGCATGTGGAATCAGCGTAGCCATGACATCACGTGGAAAAAACTATGCTCCAATGGGTGCAAAGTAAACGGAACAATGTTCATGCCATACGGAAAAGAAAAGCAACAGCAATCATATAACAGGAAACACTACGGAGATAAGAGAAGAACGTACTCATTATAAGAGTTCCCATGACGAATCATAAAGTGAAATGTTCTAACAGTAATGAAATGCTGGAAGTGAAATGAAAGTGAAGAGAGAACGGAACAGGAAAATGAGGGGAAAGCGCAGAAGGGATATGGAAAGGCCGGAGCATAATGAATACTGCTGACTGACGGATAAATAGAGCTCTGTAAGCATCGTATTTCGACACAACCATTTAACACATGTTTACCTGAGTAAAAAATGTGAACTTACGTAGATTAAAATCTCCTTATCTGCGTGCTTTCAGACCAAGTATTACACTCGAAGTTTGTTCGTATATAATCCAACTGAAGTCCTTCCCTTGCTAGGAGAACACCGTTTATGTGTTCACGAATGCTTCGGCTTTTTCCTCCAGTCTAAGAGGTCGCATGACACAAATTCTGTTAAGTATATGGCGTCTTAAAGGCAACAGTCGTCGACTGTATTATTAGCACAGATGGTGCATTTGAAAAGATCGATCTTTGATTAAAATCTAACGAAGTGATACGAACAATGTAGAAGGAGGATTGAAGGAAGAGAGGGCGCCGGAAAGAGGAGTAAGCTGGAAGCAAACAAAACGAGGAAATGTTGATATTGGAAATGAGATCGCCAGTAATAAACTGTTATTTCTTAAAGGTATAACAATTTAAGTAGAATAGAAATTGTCGTCTGCAGAAAGCAGGCTATTTTCTGCGAACTGCATCGTCAAGCTACGAGCGGTGCGTTCAGTGCCGACTCCAGTAAACTAGCAAATTTAATCGTGTATGAAACGGGACGCCTCGAGGAATCTTTAATGGTGATATTTTAGAATTCTACTGTGTGACACTGGTGCATAGTTAATCGAGATTCATTGTAAAACAACCGTATGTTAACACTTGCTGTGCATATACTGATTTCAAAGTCTTGCATTCACGTCGAATGTGTTAGTATGTTGCCCAATCATGGCATTATGAAATGAAGCGTCACAGGAGGACATAACAGATGTTTTAATTGCTCGGTGCATTTATACTGTTCACTATTTGAGGCTAATATTAAATTACCTAACAATAGTGCGATTACTGTTGTTAAGAGTTCCTTCTACCTTAATAATTTTGGTGCAAATTTTTCAAACACTGAATACAAGGCCTTCCATTGTTCAAAAATTACGATCGAAGGCTGAGATTATCACAGAAAGCAAGTTTGCAATCATTTTTCAATTGCCGAGAGCAGAATTTGCAAATCTGTGTGTGAAGTTACTCTCCAATCAAATGTCAACCTCGTACATTTCTAAGACAGTATCTCTTTTCACACTCTGTGCATTTCCACTTTTTATCATACAAAGAGAGACACGCAGAATCCAAGCAGCTGACCTATTTACATAATGCAAAATTCTGCTCGTGGGCATTGCCCAACTGTGACAAACTCAGACAACTTAAAAATAAATGAATCGTGCTATTCCTATATTTGCAATCCCGGCAGGTTAATTACACTATTACGAGCTAGGCGGAGCAGCGGAACCTCACTTTTACTGCGAGTCGTCGATCGCCGATATTGTATATTCCATGAGTTGTCAAGTAATCTACATTTTTACATTTGATACTATCGTATTAAGTACTGTCTGCTTTATGCGATACATCAGCATATTCATCATGATGACTGACGTTTCTCAAACAATGACTATAATGTTGAACTAATTAATCTGATTATCATGTAGCGATTTTATCGAAATCCCCGCATCCGATAATCGCCATCGAAAACTATCCTTCAAACGTTAGTTCTGAGTAAAATATGTCGAAGTTTATGGATGAGCTCGAGCTTCAAAGTATGAAATGAAAAAAGACTCCGTCCAATTAAAGCAGCGCCGTTTTTCCTCTTCTTGATTATTCATTTCAGTAGACTCTTTGAAGTCATACGCAATATTTTTAGAAACACTATTATTCAATTACTGAAAAATAACCCTTTTATGTTGGAAAAAGAACTTAATTTACAAGGGGAACAGGCAGTTTCAACTGTGCTTTATTTTCATTGATATCAAATCCTCTAACTTTAGTTTACTTTAATAGAGCACGAATAGTTCTTCACTTTCTTATCGATATGAAGAAAAACGACTAATATGTTGCTTAGAACAAGAAAAAAGAAACGATCATTGACATACATAAAGCATATCAACAAGCTTTTAGGGCAGTTTATTTGTTTACATACATTAACGAATACCTTTATTTTATTTAAAACATTAAAAAAATCATAACTGTCAGATGTGGAAGTAATAAAAAAAAGAAGAAGAGAATGCTATTATGGGTAGAAAAAGCGAACCGTATAAGCCATCAATGATCAAGAAATTATCACCTGCCACACCACATTTAGGATGTATTTTATAATTTACGGCTAAGAAGACATGCAGATGAGATGCATTCATCTTCTCTTTATCAATTTCCAAATGATTGGTACTGCTGAACTTTTTATTTCGTCTTTGAAAGTTTTACAATAATTGAATTATTTACTCTCATGTTGCAAAAAACTGCAATATGTAAGCACCACATACAAGATACATATATACGAAATATATGAATAAGAGATTTTCTTGTTAAAATATGAGCAAAAAAAATCGAACATCGAATCTTGCAACTTATAGAAGAACGCGTTATCAAATTGTTGATAAAGCGTTCTAATTCATATAGTGTGGTATGACAGGTTACGGATGTGAAATCCTCGAAGTTACGGAAATCCTCGAAATTACGGATGTGATCCAGGATGAAAAGAACCGTAAATATGCTATCTTCCACAAATATTTCCAACACTTTTGTAGAATTCCATCAAGATCGAATTATTTCTGCTTGTAGATATTCAGATAATCATAAATATTGATTATGATATGAATCATTGACAAAAAAAGAAGCTCTAAATGATTTGCTTTTGTAAACGGATCGTTACATTCATCACCATAAAAGAGTGCTCTTTGAGCACTTCTTTCGCAGCAGCCAAACTTTTTGCGAATGGCGCCATGCGACCGACATGCAATAGAAGTTGCTAGGAAAAAAAGAAAACGGAAATAAAAATTCTGTCATTCGCCTCTTTCAGTGGCAATGATGCCTGTCAGTAATCGAAGCTAATGATGAAATGTAAATGCAGTTGTCACACAATCATAAATTCGCCGATTTAGCTGGAACTTTGATTGACGCTTTATTCAAACTGACAATACTGATGACGGTGCTAATCGCTCTACAAATGTGCCAAGAATTTGCAATTAATTTCGGCTTCTTTAGCAAAGTACTTTATTGTGCGCTTTTTTGAATGCTGTCTAGATTTGAGTGTTAAAAACGATCATCGACACATGTTACTAAGCATTAGCATATTTACTATAAACTGCCACTTATTTACTGTACTATTTACTACTTATTTATTTACTATTTACTATAACAACGTATTATTACACCCAACAACACATTATTCAAGAAGCAAAGATTTAAGCTGCCTATATTATAACTAATCACTTAGTTCTTATATTTCAAATTGGATAAAATTAGAGATATTTAGATGTGAGCTGCAAATATTTCAAACCTGTGTTTTACTTTCACCAGTTTTCAGTGCCAGGGAACCCATGGATTGCACCGCTCATAGGCGGACAACGGTTATATTTTATAACAAGGTAGCTCTCAACTTCCGAATCTACCATTGGTGATTTATTATGGTTATAATTAAATAACATCTAAATTCGACAAGAACTAAACATTGTGAAACTAACTGATCCCACACACAAGATTTTCATTTATAATCATAAAGAATTATGATATGGCTTTACTCAAAGAACCGCAACAAAAGTAACGGATTAAATTAGTAATTCCTTTATTGCGGGCCAATGCAGTCCACAAACTGGGCAACCGTTTTGCTCTGCCATATCGGCGCAGGCGTAGTGGTCTATTTGGCACCTTTATATGACAGGTACACCGACCCTACTTTCCATGCATCCTTTATCATTAAAAATATTTCAAATAATAGGCAAGCCTTCGAGTATGTATAATAGGAAAGGTCAGCTATTATAAATACCTAATGAGCGCGGACTTCTTTCAATTAGAAGTGTGCTTCAAGAGATTACGATGCTACATCCGCATTCGTATTCTATTATCTCTCGTGCTGATTCGATCTCTATACTGACCTTTGAATTGATATAATTGAATTTCCAGACAATTTTCTGAAGTTTATTATATGAAAGCGGAAATCAGCCTCATATATTTCAAAGATTTTACCCTCAGAATGAATCTACTTTACGGTGCATAATCGTGAGACAGAGAGGAGAACTGCGAGCGTTTTCATTATAAAGCTGCTGCAAGCCTAGTAAGCTTCCTGCAACGAATAACGATCGTAATTAGGGCGGTTATCCAGAAAATTTCACGGCACTAATATTTCCTTTCGTTGCTATTTTTCTCAGCAGTGTTCAAGTTTTGTTCAGGTTTTTCATTTTCTCAGGTTGTTTTAACTCTACTTGGTCTTGAGATAGAAATATTTCGGTATGGTTGCGGCAGAGCCTATTCCCGACGAGAATGCCGAAATTGAACCAAGTTTCTCCGACAGTGAATATAACTACGTGGATTCGGCGTCTGACGAAGGTAAGCTTCATTCATTTCTTCTCACCTGCGGGATTTTATTGCATTGAAACAGTATGAAACCTACTAGAAATTTCTCATGTTATGCACTTTATTAGCTCTTCATTGTGGTAGTATTTTCAATATTTTGCCACTTCCTATATCTTCTCGTTTTTTTCCCGATATTGAAGCATCCAGTAGAGCTGTTGATCATCAGATAAAGGTAATGTGCTTTTCTGTTTCATTGTAGCCTCAGTTTTCGTTGATTGCTGCAAAGGGAGCACTTTTTCCGTCTTCATTTGCAATGTGATTATTGCTGGTTCTTAATTTACCCATATTCAGAAACATTTTCCTCGTCACCGAGCATATCTTTAATCGTTTCATATTTATTCACTGTTCGATAGCAGTTCCGGCCCAGTAAAGCAAAATCCATTCAGGTTTCTTGCGAAAGAGGGTCGCGAAAATGATGCCGTATATACGATATGGGGGGATAGATACACTTAAAGGCAGAGATTCATTTTGGTCTTCCAGCGTTATTTTTGCCATTGAATGTATTGTGTTGCAGAACTCGTTGGTGATATTTTGCGGAAGAAGCCATTAGTAAGCGAGTACGAACACTGCTGCATAATCGTTGCTGGCATACCAGTAATTGGTGAGGATCGCTTGCCGAAATTGAAAAACGTCCTGGGAAAGTTGTTCGCCCGAATTCACGAAGTCTACAGGGACTTTTATCCACTTGACAAGGATGGCAAAACAAAGGTTAATTTTTTACTTGGATCATCGAAGAGATGTGCGCGTTGCTGGTTCGTCCCTTACTGGCTGCTGATAACTTCCGCTCACTAAATTCAGCGTTTCTTATTTGTCGTATTCGCAAGAAGGATTTGTGCTGCCATTTCGGCACGTTCTAGTGCGTAGTGCACCACGCTTTGGGTAATTACGTTCAACTGCTTCACTGCAACAGTCGACTAAGCTTAACATTACCGTGTTGACGTTCCCTGACATGTGAATACGAATCAGAAGTGGTTAGCTTGATGCTGAGATTGTCTCGCTAGGTGAGGAAAGGTGGAAGTTTTGAAATACGTTGTTTAGGTTAGAGTGGCGAATATTCTAACTATGCTATGAAGGTGATTACCGACTTTCTAGCAACCAGTGATTTTGCAATACATTTAATATTTGTCCAGATCATCAAATTGACAGACGAACTATTTGAAGGGCTATTGCTTCGTGGAGTATCCGTCGAGCGAGATAGCTGAAAATGCGACTGCAATTCTTGACGGGTATGTGTTGGACAAGAATCACACGTTCTCGGCGAACGTTTTCCTCGATTTGCATAAATTCGAAGAACCCGATCATAATTGGAAGGCACCGACGCCTCGAGCCTATACTGATTTCGTAAGTTCACTTTTGCTGTTTGCTGCCACCATTAGTTCCCCAAGTAGTGTGCAGTGTTTTGCAGGAGACTGTGATCGTCTTTTGCGCTGCTACTACTACTGCTTCTGTATCTGTTAGATTACAATAATGATGGTGGCTAGTTTCACTCCACTTCCGAATGCTGTCTTTGACACGAAACTTCATGTATTTAAAGTGCCAGATTGTTCATTCCCCTTTGTTTTTCAAATGGTACTAATGTTGCATTGTTAATGTACATTGTGGCCTCATATGAGTGTAGTTGTCGCAGTTGTCGTAGAAATCGATGCTGTAGGGATATGTACACTTCACGGGTGCTGATGATTGATGCTTCGGAGTGCCAAAATCACTCCTCGGAGTGCCATCATTGACACATTTGTATTTGAAAGGAATTAAGTAAAGGTTACGGCTGTGATTGTATAAACTGTGCTGTGATCAATACAAGCTTTGAGATTTTCTGTAACTGAGAAGTGATTTTTTTCTCAACTGTAATTGTTAATATAAATGTGATAAGGGAATGCTACAGGGCGATCTGTGGTGGTGGCTGCAGAATGAAAAGTGCTACGATCAGTTTGCTGTTCATTACGAACGCGAAGCTTCAAAGGGAGGCACAGGGATAAACCCATTTGTTGGCGTGTACGAATTCAGAAAGGGTCAAGATCCACAGTTGGCCAGCCCAAACGCTGAGCGGCAGGTATGCTAATTTTGGTATTCATGGAACTGACTTTACTTTTTTTTCGCTGATACAGCGATCCATTCAGTTTGTCATTAAGTGAAAATGAATCTGTTTAAGTGGCTTTCTTGTCGGTAATTAGGCAACCTTCACTGATTGCATCATCTACAGTTCCTCATTAATTATTATTGAGTATAGTGGCCTATTACCAATGAAGCGCAAAGCCATCTCTTTTCCTACTTCCATTTTAATTTCAGAAGTTTTGTTGTATTTCTGTGCCACATTTCTTTTGCAGGGACAGATAAAATTGAACGTATCAGAGCTGAGAATACGAGTTTTTAGGGTGTTACATGTGAAATGAATATCTTTCAGAACTGGACAATAACCGTTTTTAAATGGTCACCGTTCGGTACGTTTTTGGCAAGTGTCCACAGCATGGGCATCGCACTTTGGGCTGGAAAGAAGTTTGATCGCTTCATAAGAATGCAACATGAAAACGTCCTGATGTTGGACTTTTCTCCTTGTGAAAGGTAAATTGCCTGTTTTCAGCTACTGCTCTTCATTTTTTGTGCACCCAGTGATGCATAACAGTAAGCCACAAATATTCGACATTCCTGCTTATTTCGATATCTGATATCATCTTTTGCTTGATAAAGTCAGTGAGCGTCGACTTATTAGATATGAAGAAAACAACGATGAAGGTCAGCTGGGACCTTATGTCGTGTGGGGGTTTGCGGTGCGTACGATCTCATTCGCTGCAGAATGAGCCTGTTATATGTCTTCTAGACGCGTATCAGAGATCGCTTCCATGGTGCTGTTCTAGTTTTTGCACTATATTCGTCTTTGCTTCAAGGTTCATAGTCACTTATGCACCGCCGGAGAATCGTTGGGTGGAGGACCTGAACTCGCTACGCATATTCGAAGTGCAGACTGGTGAGATGCGTAAAGGCTTTTCCTTGCTACACCAACAACATGACAACAATTCTCTGCCCTGTTGGCCATATTTCCAGTTCGTTCTCTTCACTAATCTTATTATTTTGATGTGTTACAGTAAGAATCAGTGAGTATGGGAGCTGTTGTATGTGTTTGCAGGGAGGGAAGGAAAAGATAGGCGAGTGGACATGTTCAATGGTCGCGTCGAATGCATTGTGCGTAGCTTGCGAATGGCGATATTGTTAGGGAAGTTGCGAGCATGTGCACATTAAGTGTTGTTTCGGAAGCTTTTTTTTATGGATATAGCAGTAAGGCGCACTAGAGCGCCAGATTGCTCGAGAAATGTTTACTGTACTAATGGGTTTACTCGTGGTGAATGCAGTTAACGTTTACATGACAGATCGGTGCGTCTGCAACAACGTAACGTGGAGGAGTGTCTGTTTGGAAACGTAAGGTGGATAGGTTAAGGGAGATGGATCTGTGAGCATTATTTTCATTCGCTGCTGCACATGTTTGTGTTTTTTTTTTGCAACACTTTGTTAAATAAAGCTGATGTAAGCAGTGATTCATATGACAAGTTGCGGTGATTTATGAGCTGAAGTGCATATCCGTAGCTACCTTAGGTGGAAAAAGAAGGAAGAAAGGTGAATTGGTGTTCCTAAGTTTTTTATGTTCTAGGTAATTGAATTGTCTTTATCGAGTTCTTGCACTTGTGCATCAGTCCAGCTTGTACATTTCAATATTTCCTTGCAGGTGGTCTTCCGACGAAAAGTATGTCGCTTGTTTGAAACCTGGCGGCAATGGTCTCAGCATCTACGAGACTGAGCATTTCACACTACTTGATAAAAAACACGTCACTATCGACGGTTTGCGCTCTTTTCAGTGGTCACCATCTCGACCTGTCATAGCGTATTACTGCGAGGAACGTGTGAGTTTCTGTTCTTTTACGAGACCTCTTTTGCCACTTGTCACAGTGTCAGGCAACTATTCGACTTGGTCTTTTCCCCACGATCAAAGTATCGACTCAGATAAAGGCCTAAAATATAGGAAGGCATTATTTGTTGGCGCATGTGCAGAAAAATGCTCGCATTGCTTCCAAAGCGTTGATTATCATTGCCTTGTTCATTTTGTCTTCTTGGGCAGGCAGAGGCTTCAAACTTAGGCGTTTGTCGTTTGCAGCTAATGTCACTAGTGGGAAGTTTCAGACGGCTGACAGTGCTCCTGCAGAGATCGGTCTTATGGAGATCCCGTCGAAAGTCAAGCTTCGTGCGCAACGCATTTTCTCAGTTTCCGAGGTGGAACTGTTTTGGAACAAAAATGGCGACCGGCTTGCTGCACACACCGAACGATATCAGAAAAAGAATGTGAAGAGCACTGGAGGCATCGAGGATGTGAAATATTCGGTACAGATTTTTACCCACTTTCACAGGAGAAACTTAATAATACGGCCTATATACTGCTTGCTACTTGTGATAGATATTCTGAATGCGTGTTGGGCTTTCGTGTATGTGACCACTTTATATCTTTTTTCGGCATTAGATTCGAGAATTACGTCATTAATCATTTTCCGGTTATTACAGCACACAATTTTGAGTGCCGTTACTAATAAACGTCTTAACAGAAATCATTTTCACTAAAAGGGTTTCGTCTTGGTTGTATGCCAGTTACCTTTCAGGTAGTACAGGGATTGATCTTGGCTTCTTTTCAGAAGCCAACTTCTCATATTGAAATCTTCGACGCTCGTGAGAAGGATGTTTCAGTTTTGTCAATGCCTCTTTCCGAGTCGTACGTTTCGTTTGGCTGGGAGCCTTCAGGTGCTTTTTTCTTTTTATTTTTTCCACTGAGATGAATATCTTGGCAGTGCATGCTAGCAGAAGGTGCAAGGAAAATCTTTTGCAAAAAAGGCATTTAAGGCTCTATGTTTATTTGAACGCAATATATTTGGAAATGATGCTTAAAACTTCTTCATTACATTGAACTAAAAACGGACGCACAGTTGAATTCTTTGCAGTTTTTGAGGGCTTTTTATAGGAGACAAGTTCTGTGTTTTGGTGGGCTCCCAACACAAATCGACACCGCTAATCTACATGCTGGACTCATCGAAGCATGTACCGCAGCTCATTTCGAAGTTCGAGCCAAGTGAGCGTTTCACGAACGTTTCGTGGGCTCCGGCAGGTGGCTGGTTGGTTGTTTATTCGGCGAGTACAACTTCAGGTGCTATTATGTTCATTGACAGCAACGGTGCCGAACCCACGAGGACTATGCTTGTCGAGTACCCGGGTTTCAGCAAGGTGCGACTCTTGCATGAGTTCATCCATATTTTGCCATGGAAAGGGAGTGCTGAAGTTGAATTATACTGGAGCGTTTATTTATAAAGCGGCATTCTCCGGAGCGAATGATTATTTCTGAAGTTTGCGTTTTTTTTTCTTTTAACGCCTCGAGCACCAGCTGTTGTATTCTATTACTCGAGTGAAGAGAAGTGGAGGAGGGAGAGAAGTTCGCTTGTATATAACCCGCAGTGCTCAACCAAAATCATAAGGTGTACGGCTTTTATAACTCTCAAAATTGGCCATATGTTTTTTGTGGGTTAGATTCCATCCTCCATATATTTGAGATAGTGAGCTCTATATCCAAATTTGGGTCATCGTTTTTTGATCTGCGTTTTTTCCATTTAGTTGTTATCTTTGAAGCCGGGGTACATAGCATTTCAACGTTGTTTAAAACGAAGTATGTCAGTGTTTTTGCTAATTGCACTGCTGTCCAGTCTTTTCAAGTCGCTGAATGTTTCAGGGATACTGGGATCCAACAGGACGCTATTTTGCGGCCGTATACACGGCCGGAGGAGGTAAAGGCGGTGACACCGGCTATCGTTTATTTACATTCCAAGGGAAGGAGCTTTTTCGAAGGAATCTCGATAGACTTATGCAGTTCAAATGGCGTCCAAGATTACCCGTTAGGCTACCAGACGAAAAGATTAAAGCTAGTTTTTTTTTCTTTATTGTCACAGGTGTAGAAACAAATATCTGTTAAATTAAGCCTCTTCTTAGAAGGTGGCTTCCGCAAAAGCAGTATGACCTAGCGTGTTTTGAATGGATTTATTTGATCTCTAAACAAGTATTTATGGGAGTGGGAATGTGTTATTGTTATGGTGTTGGTAGCATAGTGCACGGAACTTGTTTTCTAGCTTTTATTGTTGTGGTATTTAAAAAGAAAGAAAAGCATATTTAATGCGTATTTTTGTAACTTAAGGCTTTTTGCAAGAAATGAGACGTTATAATTAATAATGATCAAGTGGAGCAATTTTGGCGTACCGATTTACTGTGAGCTGGAGTAAAGTGGGTTTGATTCTATTGGAATGTGCTTCTATTAGCTTTTTTTTCGATATTTCACGTCAATTTAAAACATTCAACAGCATATCGCGTTTTTAGGAAATCTTAACATTTTCAGTTAATTAGAAAGAATCTGAAAGCAACGTCAGCGAAATTTGAAGAGGAAGATAGGCGTGAACGAGGAAGGGCATCACAGGTTTGATTCTTTGCACGTTTCAGCAATTTTCTTTTCTGATTCTAGAATCAGCATTTCGTTTTGGTATAGAGTTTTCTTCTTTTTCTTCTTTTTTTTTTTTTTTTTAATAATCCAGTGGTCGTTTTTTATCATTTGAATTGATACGGCTTCAAGTGCTTACCTCGGGCTATTGAATCACATTCAATCTCTGATGGACGCTTTACCCTTCGAAGGCACTTGTCGTTAGGGATGTTTGGCAGTGCGCTCGCCATGGAGTCGTCGGGCTCAAATTCATCCCTGACCCATCGTTTATCCTACCCAGTTCTGAATGATAGCCATGGTTTCATTTATCACCGTTATCTCCTCACTGATCAGTTTTCTTTGTGGTTCTTAGTATCTTTCCTTTATTCATCGTTCACTTCGCTATATTAGTTCGTATGGTTGCTCGTGGTATATTTTCGATACTTTCAAAGCTCCATAAATGATTTGAAAACTGCTCTTAAGTGGTATTGTGAGTTAACCTCCCTATTCCATGTATGCCAGTTGTTTACCTAACCTTCGTATTTACATCTAATAGGGCCGAAAATTTTTCATGCTTTTTTGAATAGAAATTTTCCACTTTAAAGAAAGGTTGAGGCGAAGAACGTGATGCAGTCATGGATGCTGTACAGAAATTCTGCAGTCGTTCGCACCTCTGGTGAATTTTTAAACTGTCTTTTCGAGCAATAACCAGTTCGGGCAATCCCTGTTTAGTGCGGTGCCGCTTGATGCCTAATGCCAGCCAGCTCTGTGTACTCTTTGAAACTTGTTGTTTGGTTGCCTATGTGACGACGTAGTTTTTAGGCATATATGATCACTAGCGGAATATTTGGGGATAACAAATCCTAATTGCAGGAGGTTATCGCTAAAAGGAGGAAGATTATGGACGAGTTCAAGAAAATACGTTCCAAGCATATCGCATCCTATGAGGATGAAGCGCAGTTGCGCATCGAGCTTAGAGGTTGTTGTTTTTATGCACGAGAAAGGAAATTGCTATGGAATTTTCGAAGTATTGTGCTAAATAACTATGTAACGTTCACAGTAGCTCACTGTCAACTGTGCCAGAATTGAAGGAGGGATCTACTTTGAAGTACTTCTGATAATGAGCAACACCCTTCACAAAGCCTCAAAAGAAAATCGAGTTGCAGTTGCATCTGCAACGCTGATGAGTTGATCGCTCAATCATGGCACATAAAATGTGGTTCAGTTCACATCATATTGCTGTTACATAAGTTTGAATGTTCGAAATATGGCCGTTTATGATTTAAAAAATATCCCGGAAGGTAATTTCGAGCCAGAGACGTGTGCGCCTTTTTTCTACCTACATCAACGAATGCAAAACGTTTTATTATCTCTTTGTCTTCTCCAATATTTTTTAAGTAGTTGCTGGGTTTTAAAAGACATATATCAGCGTTGAATGAAGTAGGATAAATGTGAGTGCTGGCAAAGTTCGGATAAGAACACCATATAGGGAACCGCACTGCATGCTTCCTCCTCCACCTTCCTCACGTCGTCTGCGTTAGTGCTCCTAACAACCTGGGAAATCAGCTGTTCATTTGCCTTGCAGATAAACTGTGCTGGGCTGTTTTGTTTCACTCAAGTATCTATCCACTTAGAGGGTTTAATCCCGTTTTTTTTTATTAATTCTTATTCCTCAGGAAAATGCTCTTTCTCAGGTGGAGTCGATACTTCGAAAAGTGATGTGGAGGATTTGGTAGAAGAAACAATTACCGTTCCGCTGACGACAGAAAAAGTAAAATTGCAAGAGACAACAATCGAGGAGGAGTAAACCAGCAATCTTTGAATCTGCTAACGAAATTACGCTCAGCCGCGTTCAGCGTTGTGGCGATCTAAGTTTCTCGGTGAAACGCTTGGATTTTCATCTGCAGTTTTTTTTTTTTTTTTTTTTTGAAACATTCAACGTGGGCTGTACTGTTTTATTTGTACTTTGTCGGTCGTTCTTGTTTTCGTGGATCGGTTTATCAACTTGTATTATTACTGTCTGAGAAAAAACAGATTGTTTTTTGGTTTACTTGCAGATATTTCGTATAAAAACTTTTGCATCCAGTTATTTCGATTTCTTGTCCGATGTCGACTTTGTTCGGCACCAAATTGATCCCTGTAATTTCCTGGGGATTGTACTCCAGTGGTGCTTCTTCTGCAGCTAATCTGAAAGCCGATGAGTGGAATCGCTCAATGCTCGACTACAAGCAGCGCCAAGCTGTGCACCATTCGAGTATAATGGACAGTTCGGCGAATGCTGCTACTCGTATTCATCAGCATGTCCGTTCCTGGATAAATTTATCTGCTAGCTGGTCGTTACGTGTTGTCGGCAGTTATTGTTCGCGTAAGTGCGATACTGTTATATGGTTGAGATCGTTTTATGGAGGTTATTCGTATACCATAGTGTTTAACCATTTTCGTCTGCAGTGTACTTCCGTAAACTCTTTTTTGAATTGCAATCGCTTGTCGTTCACAAGATTTCTTCATAGTTTTTATTGTATTTATTTGGTCTATTTTATTTTCGAGTTACATATAATCTCAAATTTAGCCACTCTGCTAGGTTATTTCGATCACTGTTTACCGCAGTGGAAGCGGCTTCATTTGCTCTGTTTGATAGTTTACATTTAGCAGTCTATCCGCGTCGGTTGGTAAGGCTTTTTTTGGGAGAGGGGAGGATTGAAATCCTGTACGTAAGTGACTTAGATTAGGCTGTTGCATTGATCCTGTTTTTTAAATTTTGCTTTTTTTGCGAAGACCGACAATTTTCATTGCTTGGTAATTCCACGTTGTGCATTTCAATTGGTTGTCGGGTGTTTTCTACCGCTGGCATTTTCTGCTAGAGGAACGTAGATGTACTAACCCTGCGCCACGCTTTATTGTTTGGAGTACCAGGTTATGGGTTTTTTCGAGCGACTCATCTTGTCGTGATGCTGGCCTATGGCTTTGGTTTTTTAGTTTTGCCGATGAAATTTCTGTTGGTTGTTGGCTGGTTTACTCATTAAATTGTATCACTGGAGCCTTTGAACCTTGAAGTTTTCAGTAGAACGCGGAAGGGAGAGGTCAGTCGAATGAGAAGGTAAAGAGTTCACTAAATATGACGAAGCTTGGTAGATTTAGGTTTTTCACATTGATAATTTCAGATTCAAGAAATTTTCGAAGTTTTGTTTCCCTAATCTTGTAGCCAATACTCTGTGAACTCACCGTTTGGAAATCCTCAACTAGCAAGGAATGGTAGGATTTTTGAGGATGAAATCCTGAAATTTTTGAGAAATCCTCAACGAGGTTGCCAGGTGGCGCCAGGTCGCATACGTCAGGGGTTTGCTTAAGACGAGGAATCGTTTATTGAAAATGTATTTCAAATTGTGCAAAATTAGAAACACTTACTTGTCATCGATGCAGATGTCGTCTACTCATATCTAGGTCCTTTGAGGGCGTTGAACGTGAGTAAGGAGGCAAATGCAGACCGGTGCGGGAATTTCTGTCGAATTCGAACTGGCTGTCATCGAAAAGCTAAACTTATTCCCGAAATTTTCAATAGCAGTCGATTGTGTGACTCAGATGTTACGCAGTGTAACTTAGGTGTTCAAAACTTTATTTCAACTTCGACATTTTAGATGGGGTGAACCATTTTCACATTGATTGGTCGTTTGACTAGAGTCATTTATTGCATATTATGGAGTAAAAGAGTAGATGCGTTAGTGACGGTTCAAGAGAACGTAATGAGGGGGAATGAAAAGAATCGGGAAAATAGTGCGTAGGTAAAAGTGTAACCATAAGTTGGGTCAAATTGGTGATTGGTTTATTGAGTCTTCATTTGCAGACGAAAATAATCACAGCGAATGCAACCGATCGGCGAATAGAAGTCTAGGAGTATTTCATACTTCATGAAAAAAGCTAGTTTATCATGAGATCACAGCTGTAACTTCTTGTTCATATTTCCTCGACTTCCAACAACCTACCTTCACTTTTGCTTTCGAGGTTATGCTGCAGATATGTGGCTTCCATTAACTAGTATTTGCTATTGCCTTTGGTGAGTGAACGTCGCAAACAGCCATAACAGTTTGCCTTGCAGCCATAAAGAATCCGAAAGTTGTGGTATCATCCACAGTAATGGTCGATTTATCAATAAAATAACCGATAATAACTTTCTGGAAAAAAATTATGACATGAAGTGTTTCATGATAGCAATTTATGAGAGCTGCGCGATGACTATAACCATCAGTAGAATATATGTGGCAAATACAGCAGCCTCTACGATATGACTTAATGGAGTTTGTTACTATTAACAAAGGAATTCGAGAAGCGCCATAGATATAACTCGAAATTGTGTTATTAATCAGTTCAGTTGAACTGTTTAAGTGAAATTCTAGTCTTTTACTAAATTTTACGTCGCAGTTCTTTCCTTTTGTTGAGGAGGGAGGAGGGGAGAAAGGGAGAGGAGGAGGATAATGATCCTCTTAAACGTGCGAGAGTCACATGGTGAACAAGGATCCCTTTGAACAAGGATTTATCAGCTGTGAATGGCAATTTTTATGGGCCGACAAGTATGAAGTGATTAAAAATGTGTAAGTACATAACAGGGAACATTGTTTCATTCTTCCATATAGGTGCCGTCATTTATGAAGGTGTTTTATTCACTGATGGTAAGCAAAAATTAAGATTCAAACAAGTTCATCATTAAATTCATTCAGCTATCTTTATGCAGTATGGAATTGCTTCTCCAACGATGTCATAACCTTTGAAACTTTATACTGCATTATAATTTCTTTGGACTCTATTAACGACCTAAATGTTACTCACTTCATCTGATAACAAATCGAGGTACGACGCAAAAAAAAGCGACGGAATGAAGGAGTACTTTACAATAATATCGTTTCAATAATGGATCGGCTAACGGATTTAGTCGAACGGACCACAAACGAGCGTCGACACAATAAAACAGCAAATAATTCCAACGTATGTTTGCTTTGCATTTGCGCAAAGATTGTATATATACCCATAATGTATATAGTTGACAATTTCTCTTAGTCACGCGTCTTATGTCACCATCAGTAGCACATGCGGAAATAAATACTTCTACATATTGCTCTTTTTTCGTTGAAACTTTGAAAATAAAGGTGAAATATCTTCTAAACAATTCGATAAACACAAATATATTACAGTCACAAATTGACATAACAAGATGGGTATTTGCAGAATTTCATATGAATGGAAAAGGATCTGTTTTTAACTGTTGGTAGTTCATATTTTATTGGACAAAATAAAGAAATAGATCGATTATGAATATCGGCTCTATCGACTATGTATTCACTATGCAAACTATGCAGATCGGCTATAATTCTAATTACAACCGACAATGTGTAATAAATTTTAAAAAACAAAGTATAATAGCCAAACGAGAAATCGTAGAGGAGAATCGAATAATCCATACGAGCAAAAAAAGATTAGCAAATAAACTGACGAAGAGGCAAGTGAAGGGAGAAAATTCACCGCCCCAAAAAGTTGAAACACGTTGGGTAGCAAATCGAAGACTTTATTTCCCATGAGCAGTGTCATCATCGTGAATTACATAAGAAGTTAGAATCAAAAAATACCTGAGAGCTTCAAAAGTTTTCCTGACGGGTTTGGATATTCCGACCTGATAAATACTTCGATTATCGGCTAGTCTAAAAATTTTTGCTTCTTCAAAGATTCCCCTTTCGTCTTCAGAATCTCGAAGACTCTCACTAATGTAGTTCAATGGTGATTGGACGATTTCAATATCTTTTCTAGCTTTGTCGTTTGGTACGTCATTGCCACTAGTACCACAGGGTCGACAAATCCAAATCAAAATTGCCCTTGATGGCTCATGGACATTAACGGTTTGGACTTAAATATGTCTGTAATTTTATTTCGATTCTCTTTTTTTTTATATTAAACTTTCACTTCCGCATTTAGTGAATTTTTATCCACATTTATCCACATTATTTCTTATCCACATTAACAACAGGTTTAGTGAATACCCGAACGTATGGGAGATAACTGGATTGTTCGCCAGGTTAATCGAAAATGATATAAAAGCAAGAGCTCCTCAGTCTATGCTGCCAACCCAAGCGTATGCTTATCGTGACCGATATTCAAACGACAACTCGCACGTTGTAGTTCGAGAGTGCTAATGGATACTCAATGGATCAGTATCACGAACGTTTGCCGCACCGGAGAGAGAAAAAAAAAGAAGAATTTAGTTGCTTGCATATGTGTGGAAATATGATCGGCTATAGCTTTGTGGGAGCATTAAGCTTTTCTTTACAAATACACCGTAATGTTGAAATTTCATTTAAGATTCGCGTAAAAAATAGCACCGATGGCAGAGTGGTGCGAAAATAATGGGGCAAGAAAAAAAATTTCTTAAGGCATTGAGCGCGCACGATGTTTGCGCTCAAACATTGTGCACCGTTGTTGACTACGAAGAAAGTGCTCAATTGTTCGTGTTGCGCGTTGAAGTTACTATTTAATGGAAGACTGCAATCATTGTATGGTAGGCGCCTTACACAAATCCCCTCAATTCTAGCAGAAGTCGTTGAAATGGCCATATCTGTCGTCACGAAGCTCATATATTTTGCGTCATTCGTTGCAATTATTGATGCACAATTTTTTGGTGGATATGGCGGCTACGGAATTATGGGCTACGGTAAAAAATTTCACTCTTTTCCGCTACGCGACATCAGTCATATCAAGTTTTTTACTGCCTTGAAGTTATTGTTGTCGTTTTTTTTTTGAAATTATGAAGAGCAAAATTAGGCTAATGATATAGCAAATCGAATTATTTAAGTATCCGCTATCAAATAGTATAAAATATTATTGCCGATTTGTTGATTTCCTTACTCCACAATATGGATTTTCATTAATGAATTTAATTGAACAATGAGTTCTCTCAAATGTAACTAAAGAAACTTTACTCGCTAAGCGAGAAAATCAGCTATTAATTTTGCTCACTTAGAAAGTTGAAATAATTACAGATTTGATTTGCATCTAATGAATTGCTTATTGCTGCCTCGAATTTCTTAAGAGACAATAACATAGTCGACATTAACGTAGTGCCTTAATTTTTTAAGAAGGATATTCGAAGTGGATGAGAAATTTTTTTTTTTGCGAATTTTTGCGAAGAATTAAAACAAAACTGAAACAATCTTTTCATTCATATTCGATCTTCATTTTGGCCTTTTCTACAAAAACAACTCGCATCCCCCCATCCTTTGAAGCTATTTCCATTGTCGCATCCTTGAAGCAGGAAAAGTTACTCCGATATCCAGAAAGCATTCTTTCAATTAGCGTAAACCTATTAAATTCGATAATTTACAAGAATAAATGATGCAATTTTTTTCCCCTTAAATGTAAAATTTCATCGATATTTATTTGCAACTCTGTTAAATTTTCCACTCATTAGTCAACTATTGCGATATTTCTATGTTTTTTCCTCTCCAGAAATCTTTCACTTTTATCTTCCAAAATTTCGCACCTCACATCGATTTTCATTTTATTTCCACATTTTATAACGAATAAATGAAGAAAAAGCTATCTTTTTTCATCCTAAATGTTATTGTAGAGAGAATTACTTTCGTGAGGAATTTCGAAAGCAAAATATCCTTCTAAAGTTCTCAATTTGTGTAGCACTCTATTTATATTAAGTGATGAAAATTAAAGGTTAATAAATGCAAACGGAATGGTAAAAATTATTCCCATTTATTGCGTTAAGTGTATATGAGAGCATAGAGCGTTGCTTATGCAAAATGTGTTGCAAAATCGAATTTCTATTGACCATAAGTGAAAGTCGGTTGATGCTTTATACTTCTTTTCTGCGATAATCAGCGGATGAGTTTGTTCAAATGATGGGCAAGAACAACACGAGTAGTCCAACGATTCGCATGTTGAATGCAGAATCTGTCTGGGAAGAACAAAGACATGAAAAATGCTAAGATGGCCTTTTGGGAGTAGAAAGGAAATTTTTCGGACAAGCGAAGTAAGAGAGAACGTTTGTAACGGACAAGTGATGGAAAAGGACTACTCACATAAGTGAAACATCAGGGAGAAGGAACAGATGGAGGAAAAGGTGGGATACGTCGCTTCTAATCTTTAAAATGCGACGAGGAAGATCCAACTGGCTATTCAACATAATGAATGGCTAATGTACTTTACTTGCGATACTGCTTATCTTCTTAAGGCTTTAATATCGGTTTCTTTTTTTCCTGTTGCCTAAATGCTACATAAAGCATGTTGCTTTAACCTGTTCATGCTTTTCTAAGATCGCGAGATGATCTATATTCCAGGCATGGGTTTTGGTATGGGTTACGGCCTGGGTTTCGGCGGTCTTGGTTATGGTCTTGGAGGTTACGGCTTATACGGCATGGGTGGTCTTGGAATGTGCTGCGGATATGGTGGATTCTATGGTAAAAGAAGCATCAACCCGAAGGATTATCCGACTGTTACAGAAGAATCAGATGAAAGCAAGAAGGACAACTGAAGCCATCGAATTCCTCAGATGTTGAAAATTGCCCGTGTCTATTAAGCTCCAGCTTTGGTTTCTGATGCCGTTTTCTCTTGACATAGCAAGAAAGCAGCTTTCTTATGCATATTGCAGATGTTTGCTCACTGTGATCTGTGTTAAACTTATTGCAGTCACCCCAGCACCTCTCCCACTGTGATCTGCGGTAAAGTTGCAAACCTCCTCTTGCAAACAAAATATCCTTTTTGACGCATATCTTAGCCAATATGTTCCCCTTGAGCAATTAACATATTTCATTAACGGAGAGCGATGTCAAATGTACAAGTTTTATCACGGATTTCCATTAAAATCAAATGGGAGAGAGAAAGGAGTTGATATGATTTTTTAATTCACTTAAATTTGCAAAAGTGTTGCGTATTAGTGAAACAGACCAATCTCTTCAGCCACGAAAATGGTAATGAAATTCTCTTCAGCATTATTATTGGTCTTCGTTGTTCAGTTAACAACCTTTTTGCTTTCAGCGCAAGTTCTTTGACATATGGGAAGATGCTTGAGAGGAAAGGTGCTTGTTACAGTTCTTTTTTTTTGTCTCTTTGTCAATAAAATCGAATTCAGTAACAAAGCAATGGTGCTGAGCAAACTACCTTTACAGATGAGATTACAAAATACCTACAAAAATTGAAGCCAACTTCATCAGCTTCTTTGAAAAATACGCATTTTCCCTTTCGTGCAGGTATTTTACGAATTTTCACAAATTTTCATCAGTAAGCGGAAACAGGGTTACTGGATTGCTTCTTTACATACTGGACAGTACAGCGACATACGCCGTAGACAAAGCTATGAAGGAGGAAAAACTCGGCGAAAGAAGAAAAAAACTGTCTACGACGGTCATTCGAAAAAGATGGAAGTTGATGAGGTGCTTGTTACATCTCAGTGTTACCACTACTCAAACTGCGATTCGCCTCATAGATACAGCTACTCAGCACTGAACTTATCGCAGTATAAAATTAAGCAGGGTAGAAATAGGTGGTCCGGTTGCCTCTTGCATCATTCAGGCACGAACGAGTTGACGAAATATTCTGGAACCATTGGTGTACTTCATTTGATATTAATTAGAATAGATAAAATTAGTGGTATGTTTGGGCACTCAGCCTAAATGGCCATATATTTTGGACGAGCACATAGTTTTCATGTTTTTTTGAGTACATAACTATAGGCTATATTTCACATTTCAAACTCCTCTAAAAGAAGCGCATTAGCTAAGAATAAAGTCCTGAAAAGTGGTGCATAAGTTGACCAATCGTGTTTAAACGGAATTTGGAAGGAGTATGAACTAATTACCCATCGCAGAAGTCCGTTTACCTCAAGGGTATGATCAGCAGGCGTTAAATAAGCGATGAACTTAGAAGCGCATATAACTACAGTCTCTCTTATCCTGAAAATGTTATTTACTGACCCTTAGGACCATTGTGCCGTTGGAGCCCGTATTTCAAGATTCTCCGCATCGGAAAAAACGGCATTACATATTTCGCCACAATAAACTGTAGACATAAGCTCTCTCAGAAGTAGCGTAGCAACCTGTTTCATGCATTTGCCGCTGTCGATGGTTCTATCAAACAAATCTCGCCTTCACCCACTATGTAAAGTGCTTCGAAACAAACTCTTATACTTTTTATTCAAACGAATGCATTATTCGAATATCGGTATAAATTATGAAAAGATTCTATGATAGCTTATGAATAACGAATGGGGAAATTAAACTCATTATGAAGTGGGAATTAAACTTATTGGATACCGAAAAGATCCCTCAATGTGCACAAATTCATTTTATGTGACTATATAAAGGTATCATATAAACATTAATCGCTTCTGAAAAAGAGATCTTGGAGGAGATGCTGACAAATCGTCTTCAGTCCAATGAATAGGGAAAAAGCATTCATCCATAGCGGTAAAGATTAATCCCGGATGAATTAATTTCCTTAGCTGTATACTCGAGGCTAATCAAGGGATTGATAGACTCTCTTACAAACAGCATTTGGATGTATTTGAAAAATTATAAGACAACATTATAAGACAAATTTTCCTATTTCTAAAGTAATCGGAAACAAATTTATGTCATAAATAACCGCAAGAAAATCTTTTGAGATCTTAAATAGGTTTCAATTATAGCAGAAAAAAAGGTAGGCAATTCTAAAGCTTCGAAAAAACATTGTTCTGAGATGGTGTAAAAGCCATATTTAAATATGTCGCTGGTTTAAACGCTATGAAATTTTGCACAAAAAATTTGTTTTCAACGAAAATACAACGAAAAACCTTCCTTTATCGGTTATAAGCAATCCTAGCACTTATATTCTTTCAATTTCTTCTTTCACTTTCATTGTTAGCAAAAATAAATTCAAGTTGAAAAAATTATGCACGTCTGGTGCACTGTGTTCATCGAGTTTTCGACTATTCGACTTTCGCATTTATGTAAGTGGACCGCATAGTGCAGATTGCTCTGCCATAATCTCAAATTTGCACTGCCTTGATGACGCCTGTATGTGACCAGTCCAATAGACTCCTTGGCACCCCTGATCGCTCTTAATGACATTCTCTGGAGGTTTTGGCCTTCAGCTTATATTGCCATCGCTTGGAAATGTGAAGAAATACAACCACTTACTCAAGAAAGTCAAAAAATAAAAAATAAATAAAGTCATTAAAAACAGAGATTTGTTTATTGATAATTCGTCATGCTATAATGCACAGCACAACGCTCAGTGTTTTTCCTTCTAATCAAAGAGGAAATAAAGGCTTAACTCTGCTACGCAAACGGTCTCAAGCTGTTTTTTATGGGCACCACAACAGCTAAGCACTAAGCATGGCCAATAGAAGCAGGTTGCTGTGACGACCGAACGGCTCCGATCTTACCAGCCTATCACGGGAAGCAATATGCCAGAAAGATAAGACAGGATGCCCTCATTTCGACGTTCACGCCTCATCTTCATTTATATACTTGCTTCCACCCTGCATCTTTCGTTTCATGAAAATAGCCGTCTATTGCTCTAAATGAATTTCGTCTTAATGACCCATCCTTCATGCATATTTTCTGTAAACAACTAACGTTAAGGAAAAAAGATGCGTTATAGGTTTCGTGAGGCATACACCCGTCGACTTCATTTATAGGTGATAGAGAAGACTTGAAGCTTTGATGCCTATAAAATCTCAGATCTCGAAGCTAAGTACCTATACCAAAGACAGTGCAAAATCTCTTCTCCACTCGCCTCACTGCCTCATTTCAAAACATAGGCATTTAATGGACTTGAATAATGTAGAATAAAAAAAAAAACGTTGCTTTGCGAACTACCTTATAGTTCTTGCTATTCATGCACATATATTTTTTACGTCTTTATAAGTTTTCGAAACTTGAGATTATTAGAAGCCATTTCGAGCGCTGTGGCTGTAAGAACAGAGTTTAAATCCTGCATTTTGCTTGATTGCCTTGCAGTTTTAATCCAGGCTTTATCAGCACACTGGATATGGGATAGAAATGGATTCTTCTTTTCTTTGAGCTTGGTAGATTTCGGAGGTTGGTCAGCTGTAGGCATAACCCACTTTTGATATTTCCTCCTTGAGCAATATCTATTATGATTAGTTCCATATACTTTCAAAGTATTTTCTGTCTGTTTTGACATCAAAGAGTGGGCCATACGATAGGCGCAATTTATGCAGCTGTCGTTACTCAACGTCGTTTCACGTTAGTTGCAGCTTCAGTTTGTCTGCCTTGGTCTTCATGACTGACTTTTGCTGCCATGAAAGCTTCAGAAAATAGGAGTGCCCTTCATTTCTTTATGCATGTACTCTTGTCTAAGCAGTTCTTTGAATATAACGTGAATAAGAAATACGTATGTTCCAATAACAGGAGCAACCTCGTTTTAGAGCAGCAAATATTGCGTTAAATTAAGCAGCAAACTGACGAAAGAAATGACCATATTAGGTGCGTATGGCTGGAAGGGTCATTGGCTTGATGGCAGCGATTTACTTGAAGCCTCGGAGGAGTCGTTTCAACGAGGACTCCATTCATCAGATGAGCTTACCAACTAACGCCCATCTAGAAACGTTTATGCTATGGTGGGGATGGTTCGGCATCAGTGCTGCTGACTTTCGTAATGGGGGTATTATCTCCCGACGATGGAGTCCTGGAACACGGCAAAGTTTTAGTTGTCTAGAGAAACCAGTATGCTATGCGAATTCAATATGTTTTGTGTCATGCGGAGCTCCACACTTCAGTCTCATTCCTGAGCCTGATTGCAACTTACCTGATTTACAAATCATTTACAAATCACAGAAGCATCATGGATTCACACTGAATACTACTTTGTAACTGCAAGTTAGTCGTTAACGATATGCGTTCATAGAACGCAGTGACTGAATGCTAATTGACAGTCGTTTGGCAAAATAACGTTTATACCCGAGCAGTATAAATAATTGTTTCGAAATAACACTTGATACCGTGATAATGTGATAAATCCGAGAAGTTTAACCAAATCTTCCAGCTATATTGATATGAATCGAAAATCTTTGGTTAAAAACAAACGCGTTAATCCCTTTTCAGTGCAATAATTTATCAGTTGAAGCGACTTCTGCAGAATGAAACCCTTGTTCGAAGTCAGGTGCACAAATTTATGATTTTATGATGGCAATGCTTCTTGCTTGTTGTTTATGCGATTCATTTTCGCTGAGCTGATTTATCAGTCAGTTTGACTGAATTACCTTCGACTTACTTACCAGTTACCTTCGAGTTATTACCTTTGATTTGCTCGTAATGACTGTTGTTCGGTTAATGCTATCGCTTCTTAGGAAAAAACAAATTGGGCTGAAGAAGAAGGAAGAGTAATTTCTTAACATGCAAAGCCATTTCTGGAATTTTTTATATCGGAATGCTGCTATACGTAGAAAATTTTAGGGCTAGACAACAGCCCTCTAAGTCTTCGGGTAACAGATTACGAGGGCAGATCGGTGCTGATGTTATCGAGGATGGACTTACTGGCCAGAAATATCGCGCCTTATCATCTCGAAAGACCGCAAACTTCAAAGTAACATTGTTTACATAGTTGAATTATTTAGCTCAAGTTGCAACTTATAACTTCTCATTTAGAGTCTATTAAGCTTCAAGATTTATTAGGAGAAAATTGTAAACTATTTGCTGTCTATCTTATTTGTAATTCTTTTTATTTCTAACTAAAAGAGCGGAGAAAAATGTGCAGAATTCCACAGAACATTTATGCTGATAAGAGCGAATACAAATAGTCGACGATCTCTCTTGCTAATGCTCAAAATTTTTCACCTTAGACGCTGTAGTGCGCCTTCGTCGCGCATGTTCTTGTAGTCAGAAACATTTTTGAACCAAACCATTTGAACCATTAGCTTGTAATTTTACTAAATTAATAAAATGTAATACACAGTTTTTCACATTTTAAAGTTTATTTATGCTTACTTATAGAATTTTATAACAATGACAGAGGCAATAAACAAATGAAAACTACAGACGAAAGCGCATAGTCGTGTAATGCGTCAACAAAAACTATATCAACACATAAACGAGAGAGAAAAGCCAACGAAGGACTTACCGATGAGATTCGCAAACAAGTCTCTACTAAAACGTCCAACGGAGGTTCTTTCTTCGCCTTCACTTTTTTTGCCCGTTTTATTTCGCCCGATATATTTCAAAAAATATTCGCTTGCGGTATTTGCAACAATAAGCGACAGAAGGCAATATTGTGGAGAAGATACTGCAACAGTATAAAGAACAAAACAATCCTAGACACCTTGTGTTGAAACGTTCGTTTTTAATTGATCATAGAGGGTTATGCTTCTCGCAGGCATGCCGATCGACGCGGAAATTCGATTCCGTCCTTTCATCGATCAATGATTTCGCGTTCTTATCTTCGTATTGATGTGTACTGGGTGAATTGACAATTTAGCGTCGATATGTGATGGTTTTGTTTTGTTTGCAGTTCATAGTCATAAGGATTATGTTCTTATCTGTTTACTTTATAGTTTTCATGAACGGCATTGCCATAGCTTCGTCCTAAATAGGAAAGAGTAGAAGCTTCTTTTTTGGGTCTTCGAAACATGCTTGTCGGAGCATCTGCATGAAATTTAAGCCGACAAGGCGAAAGTCAGGGATATTGCTTATAGAAGGCAGCCTAACCACATGTTAAAATTCCTGTTGATATCAGATAATGAGTGCTGGAAAATTTTCTCATCGTTGTACATAGATTTTTTTAAGATCATATCTTCTTGAACTGGTCGATGAGGCTGACAGCAGTGGAGAGATCCTTTTTCATGATTAAGGTTTATTTCAAATGTGAACCAAAAGCAGCGGTAACAATTTGTTATAGACAAGGATATTTCGATGGAAATTCGATCGCGAGCAGTGTTTATTACTATTTACTGTTTCATTCAGCTGTGGCAAATGGGTTTATCGATCAAAATCCACCCAGTGGAGAGATCAACGAGCAGGCCAGACAACTACCTAAAAAATCGGCGAGCAACATCTATATCATCGACGAATAGTCACATATTAGATTTGGTAAATCTGAGAGCACAAGATAACTTAACGCGTCATCCAGTGCTAAAAAAGTGTTCCTCCTCTGCAAATGCGTCTCTGGCCAAAACAACAAATACGCAGATTACTTTGCCATCAGAGGATGAGGCATCGGTACGACAATTGCATTATTCGTTCTGTCATCAAGTTGAGGAAAAACTGCAAAACTCGTTTTGAGGTTTTTTTCTTAGACTGCAAATTTTAGTTGCATCAATCGCCTCACTGCGCTATATGAAACGAATGAAGCGCATCTGAATTCCTAATTTTCATTCCACACATATTCTACTAGGAAAGATATTCGGCGCAAAAACTGACAAAACGTAAAGTGAAATACGGAGCGGCAGAATTCTGTGGCAATGATAAATTGATTCCGTCTTTCATAGTGGGTGATGCCGATTTCATGAAATGAAAAACAACACTTCCTTTAATTACTGACGAGAAAGAGTAAGCGATGAAGAGCGATTGCAGTTATATTGAAAATACTCACTAATGTAATTCAAAATTTTCGTTCGATAGCAGAGAATAATTGAACACAATAAAATTACTAAAAAAAAAAACGGAATTTAAATGCTTAGATGTCAATAATTCTACTCGTTTCTATCGTAAGATATCATCATGTGATATGTTTTAATGCCATGAATATATTTTCATATTTCATAGCGCGAAAAAATTCGGAAATAATTTCCACAAAGTGGAAAATTTAAGTCAACTAAGAGAAATGATTCTTATGTGTTTTTTTTTTCACATTTTTCTCCTACGAAATAAAACCCCCACTTTATGATTTGATTTTATTGCTTTAAGAAATTCGTTCGTAAAAATTTTTGATAAATATCGATAAATTTGACGAATATAATGAAATGAATTTGTTTCCTTTTTGTATGTTTCCCGTGGAAGTTTTTTTTCTTTTGTTGTTTTTTTTAGAACTTTGAGATAATATATTCCATTTAATGTGGCACTCGTTTTTTTTTGCACAGTTTGACGACAGAATTCGTTTATTTGCTCATTGGTCGGTAGCGATTCCACAACTTTCTGGTTCCACATTATACGGCTAGACGCAGAAACATCATACTCTTCTTCGGGAAAACAGCTCTATTAACACCGCTAATTCAAGGATCGACTCCGTCATCAGACAACGTTTGCAGATGTGCTGCGGAATTGCACAGAGAGAATTCTTATGCTGATTGTGCGACTTCGATAAATCCGTTTTTCCCGATAGGACAATTTGTTTATTCTAGTAAGAACAACGTTATCCCGCTTGTTCCCAAATACCTAGGACAGTACGTGCATTGATAATTACACCGATTCATGCATACAAGTGGCTGCAGCGTAATGGAAAGCAGGAGCTGAATTGTTGAATACATTGCGTTAAGAAATGCGGTCTTATCTTCGTTAAATGAATGAGTACATTGCCTGAGAAAGCATCGTTATTTAAATGGTTGCTCAAAACTAACAGAAAAAGGTTTTGATTACCACTTGCAATAGCCTATAGTTTCCTATAGGTATATAGATGAGACGAGCAAGAAAGCGTGAATTGCTTTTGAAAAGTTAAAAATGCTCTATTACTGTGATCTTTATGATTCATACAACTTTTCAATGCAAGTGAAATTGTTTCCAATATATTGTCATTGTGTAATGTACAGATATTATTGTGACTGATGCTCGTTGACCATTAATTAACTTCTATTTGTTAAAATATTAATTGGTGCGTTCTCGAGGATAAGTAATGTACTTATTGCCTAGAGCAATCCGGGTTTAAACGTTAGAACTAGAAAAGCTGCACCTTCAAATACTGATGTTTTTTGATGCTCAACACGGCAGTACTCCGTATCATAATTTTTTCCATCTTATCAGTACAATCAACTCTACCGTTTGTGTCAATAAAATGCAATAGCAAAATTCAAAGTACTTGCAATTTTAATGAGAGAAAAAAAGAATATTGAAACTAATTCGCTGAATTTTCGTGGAATTTTTAGAAGTGGACACTTAACAATGCAAAGCATACAGTAGTCCTTGAAATAGGTGCACTAAAATTTCTCAAATTAGCACCTGGTGCAATAATCCCGTTTAGGTATATTTGGAAAATGCATCAAAGCATGCGCTAGATTTATTATGATGTCAGCAATAATATAGAGCTTAAATTCGTAGTCTTAATGAAATATTATAGTTTCATCTTTCTGTCAACGAAGCTTCCAACGAAGCTTTGACAGTCAGCAAAAAAAAAAAAAGAGAAAAAAATGCCAATTTTGAAGAAAAAACGCCTTGCTCGTTCATTCATTCGAATGTCGAAATTAGGATAGTAATTAAATTAGCTGGCCGAATCATCTCCTTGAAGTGATTGAATTTGAAAGCCTTATTTGCCGATGTTGTATTATTTGCAGTAATGCTTAATGCATCTTCTACGAGTCATTCGTAGTCTCTTGTAAATTTAATCCTTTGAAGGTCAATAATTTTTCTCAACTGATTGTCTCGCTCATTTATTTTTGATAAGTTTATTTAGAAAGCTCATCGATTTGTGATGATAATTTCCTGAAATTGAAGAGAAATTCAAAGAAATTCAAATATTAACATTTTATAGTCTATCAAAATCGCTTTATTTACTTCAAATATCAAAAATTCTATTTCTAAAATCTGTTATTAGGTTTAGCCATTCTTCATCGAATAAATTCACCCGAAATATAATAGATTCGTAAGGAAATGAAGAAAAAATAAAAATAAAATAAAGTGAATAAATCGATAGAGAATAAACTATCGTTAGAGAGAGAACTCAATGAGTGCAAGAAAATTCTCAGCATTTTACATAATTTCTCTAAATTAGTCTAATATCTTCATAAAATATGAATGACGGCCCACATTAGTCGCAATATTAGATTTCAATTCATTTTCGGTAAATTATATCTGTTGTACGTGTTAAATACGATGAAAATGAAGTGAGAAGGATGACGCTCGTTAATGTGATGAACTTCTTTTGATACAAAATATATGGCATGTTGCTGGACAATTGCATATCCTTCTTAATGCATATACGTGCCACACTACATGATTTGTGGTGTGGCAAAAAACGATTATAATGTGAACGCAAGTAATTTGATAACGATGATGTGATGAAGTGCTTTATATTTTTCACCTCATAAAAAGGAATGCAGATGGGTCAGTGCTTCGATTTCTTCACATTCCTACGAGAAGATGTGAAAGTTCAATCACTAACTTCAGTTGAACACCAAGTGAATATATTTTCCACTAAAAATGCAACGCTATTTATTTCCATGACGTCGCACGTGTTATGAACCCACATACACAAAAAAAATCGCAAAATAAGTGTCGGCTCATGATTTTCGATGGAATGGCTCTATAAAGTCGAAATCTCTTCACTGATGCAATAATAGGCGTTCTCATTCAATTCTGAATTAAACAATCACGATCAATAAAAATATGTATGGAAAATAACTAGGTTGACATGTCGTACCTGGAATGGAACTGGTTACAAACCGAAATGTTGATCGAGAGATAGCAAGGCAAGAATTGTCTCTCTCAACGAATTATGTTTTTGTCAATAACGCGTGTATGTGAGAAGGTGAAATCGGAAGACTTACGATAAAACGAATGTTGATGGTTAAAAAAGTTGCAAAAAAACAGCTGAACATACGAGTCAATTTTTGCAGTTCTCTGTTCAAATCCCGTCGAAAAATTATTCGAACAGTTTAAGATGAAAAACGCTTCGTTGTTGCCAGATGCAAGCTGTCACTTACATTCGTAGCCGTTTTGATCAATAATCGTTTTCGACGACCTTCAGTGTTTAAAAGATGCAGTCTTTTACTGTGACACTGTGATATCTATAGACGTCCACATGCTTTGAAGAGTTGTGAGATGTTCAACTGAAGCCAAACTCAAATACTAGTTTCACTCTTACTTCGTTCTTCTGCGGGGAACAGTGTTCATTACCACTGGAGATTAAGGAAACGCTAGAAATGTTATAGTGAACGCAAGTGGGAAATATTTCATTTTTTATATTGTAGAAAAATTTCCCACCAATTTTGCTATTAAAAGATTGCTCTATCAAGAGCCAATTTTAGAAAATAGTCTGTTTATTATTTTGTAATTTTGAGAGACGTGTTGCTTGCAAACAGCAACTGAACTTATTGGCAAATTGCTTGGCAATAGCATCAAAGGATTTACCGTGATGTATAAATTATGAACATATAATTTCATTACTAAGAGAGGTCGTTTATAACAGCTCGGCAGTCATCGCTAGTGTTCTCGCACTTTAAAAGCAAATCAATTCTGATCGAAGCAAAAGCGAATCGCCATAAATGGCTACGAAAAAAAACATGTTTGTCGTGCATGAGTATACCGCCTCTTTACACATATGTGCCGTGGTGACTGGCGTTTGTTGTTTGACAGCCATCCAGTTGACTGTCTGCAATCATTTGCTGACGGTTGCCAACTCCTTTCTGCGCCGGTGTTCCTTTCACATTCTTGTCCGTCAACGAAGCCCAACAACATAGTAAACATTCGGGCATATAAAATATGCCATAGTAATCAAATTCGTTGATATGGTTTATTTGTGTACGGTTTCTTCTTCTTTCTTTATCGTTTGTGATGCGATGCACCTATTCGTATTGGTAAAGTGATTCGTATGTGCAACTGAGGCGTTGTAAAACCGGCTGAAATACTGCGCAGTTGACTAATGGATGTGGACTGTTCATGTCAAGTTCTGTTAAAAAAGTTCTGCCTGAAAGAGCTGATGTTAGAGTCTGCAGTAACATTAATTCGTTAGCTATAACTTCCCAGCGCATATCTGCAAAATACTGCAACTGAAAGGCAGAGACAGTATAGTTATTTGATGTGATGAGAAGCATCGTTCATGCTTGCCACCTGAGATGTCCGTCATCTTTTAAAGTAAGCAATTAATGAGGGTAAAAGATAGACAGTTGAAATAGAAACATTAAAAAGAGGTGTATGTCCTGATACAGCAAATGAAGCTAATGCTGTAATCAAGGCAATCGATTTTTATGGGAATTCGCAACTAGAATCATTCCATTGCAAGCAGATCACGCCCATATTGCCAGGAAAGTAAATCCGGGTTCCTTGTTTGATCGAAGTAGTATCTCAGAGGAATTTCAGGTTAATAGCAGCTGTATTTATTTCCACGGCTACTGCATTTTTAGTTCAAGTCGCGATTAAATAAAATTCTTTCGGTGCTATGCAATGCGCTGCTACTGAGTATGGCAAAGAGATATATGCGTTTCTGGCAGTTCACCAATGACTATTTCCTTCCACAGGTTGTGCCCATTGTACACAAACGTCTGTCAGCATTGATTATCTCTTCTATCATGCATTAATGTTTTTTCAGCTGCTCAACTCAGTTCTGATGAAGCAAAAAGAAGCACAAGCAGAAGTTGTAGAGGGTACCTCTGACGATGAGATCGCTCAAGCTAAACGAGCCCTATATCTTGTAAGATAAATGTTTTATCATTACATTTTTCTCTAGTTTCTGCGGTGTATTTCTTGTGTTAATCTCAACATAGCCGATCGAAAAGAACTTCCTTCAGGGTTGTAAATCGCTGTTAATTATTATTTCAAATGAGCAAATACCTGCAAGAAATTATGCAAAAAATAAAAATGCCGGTGCAAATTTTTGCTTACTAGTTTGGCATAACTAAACAGAACAAATTTGCCTATCATGGAATTTTTCGAAAATCAACAGAGATATTGTAAGTATGGTTTCGATCTAGAGAACATACGATTATCGTCACTTATTTCTTGGAATAAAATTTATAGCTCAGCATTCATCGATAGAACTTAATGAGTGTCGAGTGTGTGCTTCTTTCTGGAAGCATATGGATATCGAGAAAGAATCTGTTTTCTTTGCAGCGCCAAATATACAGTTTCATGCGTTCTCGTTTATTTGCACGAGTTCATTGGGTCATAATCGTAAAAATTGCTATCTGAAGCAGTCATAAGTAGCTTTTCTATACAACACATAATCACATCGCATATGTAATGAGATGGAAATTATATGCTGCAAATACGATTTGCTCTTGTTGAGCGTTATTTTAAACGTCTCTTTGCGTAGTTTTAAACGTCACCATGGAAGCATCGAAAAGCTTTCATATATTTGATAAAGAAGAATGGCATTTTATATGCATTATGAATCTTTAAATAAATATTATAGTATCATCACTAGCTTTTTTTTGCTGAATTTAAATCGAGTCATTCTTTCATAACATCAATTAAGAATCGATTATCTATTAGTAGCTCATACTCTTTCAACGGATAATCTGTGAGAATTTGCTATTCAAATAGTTCTCTATATGTTTTGTTGAATTTTTCTGCAATGTGGTAAAATTATGAGTGGAAAAAAAAACGATTAAGAGTTCATCCGTTCACTGAGTTTTTATAGAATTTGAAGAAAACTAGTCAAGAGGCAGACTTTTCTATCGCATTGCATTTACGAACTATTCGTAGAAAATGGGCAAGAGAAAAGAAAAAAGACTGAAACATTTCACCCCAATATGATGTTGGCAAACTAAGCCGATTAAAATAAATTTCTTTTTTTTTTCATCTTCCGTATATGATTTCAGAAATATTTGCGTTCGGTCGTAAGCGCTGCTAGATTTGATTCACTTCATAAACGAGAGCGAATAGGTCAATGAAAACGGTTATGCGATAAGGGGATTTTGTCGTCAAAATTTGGCGATTTTAGTGAAATGCACATTTATGGTTAAGACGTAACGTATCTTGGGAATTGGGCCACTTCAAAATTGAGCCACAAAGCAAATGTTGGCTTGCCTTGCCCTTTGCTTACTTTCTCGCTATTTTCAGTTCACTTCTTTTTCTTTCTTTTTTTTTGCAAAATCCAATGAATCGTCCGAAAAAAAGCCCATTGCGTAATATCAGCCGTATATTTAACTCACCGTCAGTATTCCCGAAGCTCACAGTTTCTTTGAAAAATGGCAAATAACCTCAGTAATTCTTAAACAAGGAGATAGGGGATAGGCTCAATAACTCATAAGCAAGAAACGAGACCCCACTTCGAAGAGAAAAACGTTGTTCACAATGCCGGATTGTGCTATTTTAGCTCTTTGGTATTTCGCTAAAATTAGATAAATACGGTCGCGAAACTCATTTACTCCTTCAAGGATCCTTTCGCCGAATTTGTTCGACTGCAAAAAGTGCCATAATTTTTTAACTTATCGATTACCTACATAATAGAAGTTTAAGAGAGCAGTGGTTGTATTATATACATGCTTTCACAATTTCTTATATTAATAAGAATATTTTCACCTCTGAGAACATGGAAATATTTGAATTTTTTAAAACTTTGGTTTATTGGAAAGATATTGAGGCTCGAATCGATGCGGTGGGGAAATAAATATTCGAATAACATGAGATCCCTTCTTTCCACATTCGCTTTTGCAGGTTAACTTCGCTTGACCTCTATGAACCTTGCACATATTGCATACTTGATCAGCCAGATCTATTTGCATCCAGATCGCTTTTTCAAACAATTGCCGATAATACAAAGTTGAAAATTTATGCAAAATGAAGAACAAAAATCGAATTTATTATGTCAACCTCAATGTCAATTATGTTAACATATATTGGCCGCACTGAAAATTCGCTCATACAAGTTTCGCTCATTCGCTCCTATGATTATGTCGATTACCTTTCTGTTGCTGATCAACACAATCGTTTTCATCGTATTTTCCTATATATAATCAGCAAAATCTTTCACAGATCACTTAGCTCAAGCGGATTCTTTCACTTTAAAACACTTGAAAACGGTGGAAAATGACCAAATTTCATTTTTTTGTCTAAACAGGTTACTCGAAAATCGGAATATAATATAAGTTTACATCTAGCTTGCTAGGCTGTCATCCAGAAATATTGATCATAGAGCAAAGATATGTCTTTACGATTTTATAATTCAAAAGCAATGTGGAAGCGACCGGGCGGAAACTATTCATTCATGCTTTTCCGAGCGCTTTTCCATTCTTTATTTCAATCGTCATTTTCAATGTTTTACTGTAGCGCTGAAAACTTGATTTTTTCACAGCTTACTCATCTTTTCTACTTCTTAATTCGAATTCTTCACTTTGTACGGCATCGAAATTTTGCTAGAACATATTGGGGATTTATACTTGTAGGATTTGTATAACTTATGCTGTCAATCTTTACAGATGAAGGATATAATGTGAACAAGTATAATAAATTTCGAATTAACTATAACGTTAATTTATAGAGGCAAAATTTGCCAGTGAATGTAAAATGCAAAAATAAATGGCAGCCGCTTTTTTTGAGTGATCACTGATCTAATAAGTCGATACACTACTAGGTAAGTGCAGTTAATTGAAACTGAGTTCTGTTAATTCGCTCGTCTGCATTTTTTGTTCTTTACACAAAAGTTGGAATTTTGCAATAGCGAACAACGATTCAATAGTCACAAATGTTCAGTGGAAGGCAACACGTTAAACGTGTAAGTTGACGCATTTGCCAATAAGAGTGAAATTGTGGCAATGGAAATCTCTCTTACTGTCGTCACTATTGTTGTCGATGAAAGCTTGTGGGGAAAGAGTTTTATCTATACGAACAATCGAGTCATTTTAATTAAAAAAATTAATTAATTAATTAATTAAACAATAAAATATGAAGTCTAGCTAAGTTGGTAATCTTGTTGACGAATTAGTTAGCTAATTTTGAGAGTGCCTTTCAGCAGCAAAAACGATTAGCTTCAAAGGAGTAATCCGATCTTTGGGAACAGTTCCAGTAGTTTGAAAGAAAAAGGAATAAAAACTATATTCATCATCTTGTCGTTTAGTCATTTGTGGGTTATCAATTTTCGAAGTCGGTTTTTTTTTTCAGCATTTTATATAATAGCTAAAAAATAAGAGTCGCGAAAATGTATGTCGCATTACTCGGCTCTAAGTTGAAATCTTTCATCTTCCTACATTTGCTTGATGCTAAGCTGCGTGATTTGTTCACCTCCAGTTACGCAACAATGAGTTATAAGCGACAATCTTCGGTGGTCGTCCACTTTTATTCCAATCTTCCTATTTTGACTCCTTTAAAAGTCGTTCACGACTGCACAGCAGAAAAGAAAAAAATAACACTATGTAACTCATTAAATAGTATATTCTTTTAGAAATAAACATCATTAATGCGTTATCTAAAATAGGAATTCATTGCCGTTCACATGCATTCACTCTCGTTCGAGAAACTCTAATAATGGATTGACGGTGCATTTTCTTGATGATTTTTCATCATCTTTTCCGGAAAAAAATGTGCAGATTTCTTTATCTTCTCAAGGTCTATCTACACCTATTGTCAGTTTTTTTTAATGCATATAACATTAAATAATATGCCAGGATGATGGAAGAATTTATTTGCTAAATATGACCATTTAATATGCCTTATATATGTCCTAAATTAGCTGAAATGATCGGCCATTCAGATCGACGAAATATTCTCAGTGTTGCTGTTTTATTCGCTGGAATGAAAATATCGCACGCTGTCTTATCTTACCGCATAATAAAACGTACTACTTACTGAAGCAAGCTCATCAGTACTGTTTAGCGCTGTTCGTAATACCTGAATTGAACCACTCATACTGTTCTATTGCATTTTATCATGCAAACCGCTACGTCATTACCGAATATCGAGCGAATAGGGATCTATCATGGGATGGTTTTCTTCTGATTATTTGTGCCTTTATCACCGTCATTATGTTTCAAACATCAAAAATCAACCGAATAAGTTTCATGGATAAACTGCTAAAAGCATCAAAAACACGTAATGTCGTTCATTTGGTAACAGCGGTAGCTAATCTTTATTTATTGTCGACACAAAACAATTTTCAAATGCGTACACATTCGCTGATAAGGTAGGTGTCTTATTGGATACGAAAAACATTAAATTATGGCTGATATACTTTTAGTTGGGTATCGATAACACATTCATTTCTTCTTTGTATTTCTCTTTTTACGTATTTCCGATTTAAAAACAATATATTTAGTGATCTCCTCGGTAAACGTTCAAAACGTATGCAAGAAATGCCTCGTTTTCAAAAATGAAGTTTCCTGTGTGACTATGTGAAGGCCTTAATTACTCAATATCACCCTGAAAGATCGGCCGATAGAGTTGGTTTTGCTAGATCGTTTCGACTTTTTAGCTCTAAAAAGAAATGATGTAGGTGACCATACGAAATGCCAAACTCCAAATGCATTATTCCAAGCTAAATGGATGCAATCACGGAAATTTGTCATATCGTTCATACTGAGCTCCGACGGGAAATATCCCATAAGGTTTCCAATGCTTTTAAAAACACTAATGAACTTGTCTGATGTGGCGAGAGGGACGGCATTGTTCCGTTAACAGTTATAAGACCTCAACATATTTAACTCCTACTAAAGACATATTTTACGTCTCTGCATCGACGACGAGCTGTAGTACTGATGTTCATGAAGCATTTTTTTCTTTTTTTGCCTTTTCACGCGTCACTGATAAGAGCTTTAGTTGCCTTGAGGCAAAGATTGCGAATGTTCCTTGTCAGCGGTAAAAATCATAATGACCACTCTAAATCATATTTAGAGTAGAGTAGAAAAATGAGAAAAAACATTATCGCCTTCGTCGTTTATGTCATAACATTCGTCCAATACTTGCCAAATCTGACGGAGCTTTTTTTTAATTTGAAGCGAGTGATTGGTTGCGATGCTGATAGCTGACCTAAATCTGGCAGCTAATCGCAGCATTAACTTCCCACCTATTATATAAATGCAGTGAGTTATAAAGGACATTAGTCTCTATGTACGCAAGGCGAGAATAAGGGTTAATGCTTGAATTAGTGTTGCTACCTATGCCCACATTTTTTTATTGGTGTACTGTGACTGGATGAGTGCCGATTGGAAAAGTCTGAGAAAATTGCTCAAACAACTTGACAGCTGTAGGCGCAAACGTTTTCTTTTTCGTGCAAGCAGATCGAAAGTCAAGGGAGGACAAAATACAGTTTGCATCATTCTATTCTTAACATTCTTTTTCGGGGAGCTTTTTCTTTGCAACAAGAATAGTAGGTTTCTCAGATTTTACGGAGAAACACCAGCACCTTCTCCCCATTTGATAATTATTAGAGGCACATATATGAGAAATCATTTCGATGACCAGTCAGTTGAACTTTGGATTCTTTTCCTCATCTTATTTGAAGTTCGTTCAACAGACGACGCCACCGCCAAGAAAGCCAATATGAAACGGACGCATTAGCGGTAATGTGCCACTTTCACTTCTACGTTGGTCCACTAGTTCAATAAGAATTCAATCAGCTAATTTACTTAAAAGCCGAAAGCACTCTCAACGCGACTCGACATTCCACTTTATGACGGTTCTTCCGAGTAGCCGCAAAGGAAAAAGCATCCTTCACTCGATAATAGCTTCTGCTGATATATTCTCGTTCTCTTTTGGTAAAAAAAGCAGTTGTTTCCTCTTTGATTGATCACAAATTTCATTCAGCAAGAGGTGATGAAAAATTTCATTGCATTTTATTAAGATCTTTTTAAACGTTCAAAGATCCATAAATCGTGGTAAAATGATGTAAGCATATTTCTGACGATAGCAAACGGAAGCCTAGTTTCAGCTGAACTCATGTTACTTAAGGACGTTCTATCAGAGAAGAAGATGATCGTTTAGGCATTTCAGCAGTCAACGTGAGTTGCACTATTCCACATAATGAAGTGAATCTACGATTTGCTTTAATCACCACCCTATAAGCGCAGAAAAAATGCTTTAAATTTTGAAAGGTTGATAATTTCTTGCAATGCTTTGAAATGCGTTGATATTTATTTCTGTTTCTTGTTTTGTTTTCTTTTAGCGCTAAAGTTCACCTCCACTGAATGAGCATATGCGATTAAAAAGTTAACCTTTCGTTGAATATTTCTCACATCTTCCGATGTTTTCATTAAGGTTTTACTATCGAACGTTTTGCGTTCTATCGTTTTCATAACAACGTGAGCAGCTTTTTCTCTTCCTCTCACTTCTGCGAAATTCGAGTTGTGTACATATATTAGTTGTTTATTTATTTACTTATGAATGAAGGTATACAGCTTTTTCGCTATCGCATCTAATAGCACGATCTTTGCTCTTGAAGGTTGCTGACAGGCTAAAGGTTTCACAAGATGATATTCTCGCCGTTCACTTCGTATATGTTCGCTTTTGAAACTACAATTTTGAAAATTTTTTAACGCGTTCGAACTTCTGCTTTTTTCCCCTCTAAAATTTCGGTCGTGGTGAAAATAGCTGATTTGGGGTGATTATTACTCGACTGAGCCTACCAGCAATACTTATGTGGGTTATGTGTGCGCATATATGTGATTGTTGGCTGCGTGCATGGAGGGATCCATCATGCATCAACAAATTATTGACGTTTGAACTTGACTCATCGAAATGAAAAACCAGAATTCATACGAACAACAGTCATCGAAGCGTTATGGACCTAAACGCCCGCTGCGCACTTGGAAAGGTGAGAAAAAAAGCCAGCTTAAATGTTCGAAGTGAACGAGAGGCTTCAAAACTGCCATCAAATTGTGTGCAGCGCTTGTTTCTCGATTTCATGAATGGTATTTTTCGGCTATCGGTCCAGTTTTATAAGCCGTTCGCATTAAACTTAACCTGAGGTTCCCGTAAAATGTGCAAACTTCACATGACCAGTTGAGCACTAACTACCTCATCATTCCGTAATTATGAGTGTAACGTCTATGCAAAAACTTTTTATATTGGCAGCACCTGACACTGCTTTTTACTTTTTCCACTACTAGTTTTTTAGTGCCGTTGAACTAAAACAACAAAAATTACAAGCACTTGTTGAGCCTTTTAAACTTTTTTATCGCTGAAATGTTAAAATTAATCTCACAATATCCGCAAACTATTAGTGAAAATTCTCACGAGGTAATTCAATGGAAACTGGTGCAAATGGTGAGAACAGGTATTGGGGCCTATGCGAGAAGGTGAAAGTTAGTGTCATCCTTGGAGCAGCTTTAGCACCTTGAATAAAGGTTTGCTGAGTGTAGACTGATGCGTGTTGTTCGTGGAAAACATAAAGGCAATCTTGCCAACTGCTGGGATCTAAATAAAATGTACATAGTATATTTTGCGCAGAGGTTATTTTACTGCAGAATTTTTTCATTAGCATCACATTTTGAAATATTCTTCAATAAGCTGATTGTTTTTAGCTATTTACGTGCAAACAAAATTCATATTTGCAATATCAACTGTTAGTAAAGGTGAAGTAAAAAGTAAAAATAGCCCTTTTATTGCATAGTTGTGGGAAGCGAAACATCATGAATTCTAAGTTTCCAATTATCCCTTGGATTTCTACTTGTTATGGCTTGTTGAATCAAAAAAAACTGATATTTTTCCCCACTTTATTCTTATGACCACAACCAAGGACACCTGAGCATAGCACAGCCAGCCATCTGCGTTATCTAAAAGAGGTTCAACTTTTCAGCGGTTTCCGCCATCTGCGCTAGTGTAATAGTGACGATCTGTGTAAAGTATAGCTCAGTAACACGACTTTAGGCAGAGTGGAAAGAAAAGAAAAATGAGCTGGTTGCTTGAATATTACTTGAGGCGCAAAAATATTGTCAGTGCGTTGTCAGCGGCGACTACATTATCAGATGATTATGATTACACCATTAATGCTAACGAATTCAACGTCTATTAGAAAATGTAACGACAACGATGTTAATGTCCGCTTAATGGAGTTCCCTTAACGGATATTGCATGTGGTTGATGAACTCACTGAAATCTGGCAATGATTTTGCTTGCATCATGCACCCGAATTTGGACTGAAATTATTATTCAGTCTTTCGCAGCCATTTCATTGAGAATTCGATGCGAAGATATAGATTTGAAGTTTCTGTTGAAAGGTGGTGGCAGATGTGAATTTTTCTGAGGGGAAGAAACGAGTGAAGAGTCAGAACAGGTGGGAAGGGCAAAACGTTTGCCGTTTGGCATTGCATCTGCAAAGAAAAAGCAACATTCATGTGGGAAATTATTGCTTTCAGACTACTAAAACCAAATTGTAATTGATTCTGTCAAAATTCAGTACAAATCATGAGGAAACTTAGAAGTTTAGAAAATGGTGGTAGAAAAAACGATAGAATGATTCGCTTGCACCTATCGATGCAAAACATTTCATGGATGTTTTGGTGATACGGCCTTCGATGATGCACAATTTTTGCATATACTCAAACTGAAACGTTTTGCATATATTTAAATAAATAAATAAATATATATATATATATATATATATATACTTATTTATTTGCTTGTTTGCCTAGTTATTTATTTACCCATTTATTTAACTATATTTATGTTCACGTTTATATACATTCATTGATTACTTTCTCAGGATTAGTACTTCAGTGGTATCTAGCAAAAAAATTTCGTTTAGGTATAAAAGACTGAAAGAAGAACTGCATCTTTATATTTGAACGCAGACATTGCCGGAGTTATTGTTTAATGGAAATTCAACGGAAATAGTGCATGCTTTTTTTGAGGTTTCGCATGATCCATATCAGAAATGATACATATGCGAGACCTGCAGTAGTAAATGTTGCAGTCACAAATGAAAGGAGCCACTTAAGATGTAGGGCCTCTCGCCAAGAGATTGCGAGTACAAGTTTGTAACAGTTGAATGAAGCGCAGAATGCTCAGTAGAGTAGATCTGTTAAGTAGCACTAGGCCATATCCCTCCTCCTCCCATCCTGCTGCCTACGTTCAGCTGATCTCGCATTCGTGAATGCACTAATGCGACTCAAATGTTGCACATTAAAATCGCGTAATGAATGCCACTTTAATCAGAAGCGTTTAATCTTGTACATTTTAGTTAAATCGATAAGTTTTTTAGTGCCTACGAATGAGAAACGAAAATTTCTGCATCTTAAAAGAATATTATCCAAGAAGAACACCAGTAATCTAACGCGAACTTTCGAAGTTCTCAAGAGCGATATTGCTGGTAGCACAATACAATCAAGAAATCAAAGCAGGAGGATGGATTTATTTCATTCCTTATAAATGATAACAAGTGAAATTCATCTTCATATACTTCACTTTTAAAGCAAAACAATGTGGCACTGTTTCTTAACCACAAGAATTATATGGAAATTGGGGGAAATTTCATCGACTCTAAAAATAAGGGCCTAAAAAATTGCTAAAACTAGCATAGCAATAATTAGATGTAGGCTTAGAATTGGCAAAGAATGTTTTAGGAAAAGAAAATTGCTATCACAATTTGATGTCGGCGGTAACTTTATTGTGGCTGCTAAATGAACGTTATTGGATGTTCCTTTATTTCTATGCATAAAACTCCAAAATCTCCTTGTGAATCATCACACCGACGAAAGAATATATAACATTCTCATGTTCTGCTCACTCTTTCAATTTAGGCAATAATTTCTCATTAGCCTTTTGCCATTACATCGCCTAAAGCGTCAACCTGAGCGATACAACGATTATAAATTTCCGCCTAAGATATTTTCCATATTTTGAGAAAGAATGAAGATTTCCTAAGCATTTCATTTTTTATTAAGAATTTATATTCTTCGCAATAGAACTGGCGAAGTATTTCCATCCTTTCTGCTTTAAATTTTCGCCTTAAATAGTAGGTAGTAAGAAACGTTTGTTCAAATGAATTTGAGGTAATTTATCTCAAAATCGTTGGTTACTTGTCTTTTTTTTTCAATTTATTATCGTCATGTTTGATAAATCACTGCTTCATTTTTTGAAAGTATAGGATATGAAAGTCCTTGCGACTGTTACTGAGGACAATAGGTTAGCTTACTTATCTAATGAACATTTTAAGACGATGCTATAAAATATGCCGCATTAATTGCGGCTACTGAAGTCGAATTTTGGAATTAGTGAGTACGAAAATAGGGCCATGCAAAAATAGTTCTTATACGAAACGAGTACCCGATAAATTCAGATGCAATGCTTGGACACATGCCCAGCATCACTCAACCGAGTAGTCAGTCACTTATTTACGCCTCTTTCTCGAGCGTGCATGCCATCAGCCGCTGTCCAAATCCGTTAGCTCATCACCCATCGGCGGCTTTCGCGGCCAAAAATCGAGCAATTCGACTTTGAGCCTCGTTTATGTTCGCGCATTAAACCATCTATTTGAGACTATAAAAGTTTTCTCATGCACAATGCTCCATGCTTCCATTTTTGTTGTGAAATATACGAAAAAAAGTCAAAATTTCCAGTCATCCGATTGCGTTGTATTGTTGGCGATTCCATTATTGTATTTTTTTTAAGGCTTCGATAAAGGTTTTTGGTATATTTATGTCTTGTACGTTGTTAATTCATAATAATATGATAATAAGTAGGCGTAGTTGTAAATATGCGCAAAGTGTACGTTAAAAGCAAATTATCGACATCTTCTTATTGGCAAACGTGGGTTTTAAGGTTGATTCAGTAAGCGACATTTAAATGTTGTGATAAATCCAAAGCAACGAAGCAACAAATACATACTTTGTCGTTTTTCATTATTTGTAAAGTTGTGTTTCGTTATTTGTTATGTAATGGCAATAGCATTTTTCATATCTATCAAATCTTTTACTGCATCTATATATAGCTTCATTAAGAGCGCCACACTTTCCAGTGATGTCATAAAAATGCGCTCTAATTCGTCTTTATTGTGTAGCTTTCTTGACGTTGAACCTTACCGATCTTGAGGTTCTCATGCTAAGTTCCTCATAGCACTATTAGTGTATCAAGCTAAATTCTCTGTAGCACTACTGAACTGCCAAGATAGATGCGCTATAGTATCGATATGTAATCTCAAAGAATCTGACACCTTGACCCTAGTATCGTTAAAGTTTACATTGGTCTGAAATTATGAATCCTTGGAAGTACCAAATGCAGATTCGATGAAAAGGTCATGAGAAAGTCGCAAAAACTAAGTCTTGCGTCGTCGTTAACTCACCTGCCCTTTTGCACTTTTCGCTTAGTAATATATCAGATTGTAAAGCAATGTGTGCGTTCCGAAGACAGCCGAGCACTAAAAGTAGCACACATCGCCCATACCAGCAACAACTTTAGGCTTCGCTTAAGCATCAGTGAACGTTATTTCTCATCCATCCAACCGTCAGATCTAACCGTTGAGTGCTCATTGCATCACGAATTCAAGTCTCGATCTGCACCCATGTAGTGAAATAAATTAAAATTAAATATTCTTTAATAATTACTGCAACAGCTGCAATGAATATCCCAACGAACCTGCAGCCGAGGAGACTTCTTTTCGGATCATTGCGCTAGTTTCTTTTACTAGATATATTTCTAAAATTTGCAATAAACCACCAGCTTCGCAAGAATTCACCTGCTCAATGAACGCATTGTGTAAGTAAGAGCCCATTTGTTCTCACTGATCTCAAGTAAGTGCTCTTCATTTCTCTTGCTTATGGTAGGCATTGTTTCATCAGCTCAAAATTCGATAGCGTTAATGAAGTTTTCGCTCCACACAAGGAAGATTGTACTTGACGGGTGATGCGATCAACTTAGCCTCAACAGCGTTATGGGAGTATTCTTTGAGGCTTCAAGCATTGTGTGATGTTTTCAGCGCCTCCTGCGTTAATCAGTCCCTTTGCTATCTTGTTTCGGTGCTCACTAGAGCAATTTCGTAATTAAAGCGTTAATTGCTATGCGAATAAGTGAAGCATTTCATACGTGTCAGATGCTTCGAACGTTTAGAGTCCGCTAACGCAGAGCGGAAGGCACACTTTGGCTCAGTGATGGCAAGCACCGAATCAAAGCAACAGGTAAGCAGCATAAATTGGCCTTCATCAATACATTTAATGCAGAAAAAATTGAAAGCCCAAAGCCCAACGAGCAAATGTAAAAAATAGTTCTCAACAAAATAACTATGCTTAAGAGTGAAAAGTGTCTTGTAGCTTTATTTGACTCATTTGAATTTTGTTAACAGATGTGCTGTCATCAACAGCTGTTGAAGGCAAGCAAAAACCTTATGCGCCAGAAAGTGTAACAAAGCGTCTAAGGTCACCGAGGAAAGGTTCAACAAGTTGAAATCATGTGAATTCTTCTCACCCTTCTTATGTTACGTCTTACTGGAAGTCACAATTTGTTCTGCATCAGCTGGCCTACATAGAGAACATTTAGAGAGGTGTTGCAGTCGTTTCGTACCTAGCTGCACATATGATTTTATCAAAGCATTAAACGAGTACTAGTTGGGATCGTTATGTCAAGAAAGGTATAATAAATGGTTCTTTAAAGCAGTGACAAACTGTTTAAGCGAAAAGCCCACTTTTTGCTATCAAATATGTTCGCAAATCTCCTCCGAAAGGCTGTGTGTTGATAATGAAATGTGGGAATATGATTTCATCTATCCTGTTCCCAATTTTCTTCCTCCGACCCCCCTCCTATATCTATCAATTCAAAGTATCAATAAATTTGAACTCATCGTTATTAATTTCTAAACCGTATTCTAATTGAAGCAGATATGCACCCGTGTAAACGTTCTCATTAAGGTAAAACTTCTGCAGGGATAAAATGAGAAAAGAGGTAAGCGCAGATTCAAAACTGAAATGGTATAAAATCTAGCCGAATTTGTGATGCATAAAATGGTTCGCACAAGATTCCCACACAGCTAGACAGCTAAGCGATATTTCGATGCTCGATGCGTGCCTTATTTTTCGCATTCGAGCTGAATCCGTGAGAAGCGTTTGATATTCCTATTGCTGCTTTCATTTAGCACAATAGCTATCGTAAGTGAAGTTTGCATGTTTAGTTCGAACTCGACATTTTCACATCTCTCAAACGGTTTTTTTGATCAAACTCTCTGCACAGATATCAGCCTCAGGTATACGGTTTAAAGTTGGATCAAATAATGAGTGGACTGATATTTGTCCAGTTAGGCCATCTCATCTCTGAAACCAAACTGCTTTTCAAAAATATGTTCAAACGCTAGCGTCAACGGTTCGTGCGAAGGAAACCTAGCTAGCGTCATTTGAATGTTACGAATATTTGAGAAATTCAGGATGGTGAGCGCCGATTCTCTTTCTCGGTCGTCGTGTCTGTTCTATTGAATCTGATTATATTGCAGCGATGGTGGGATACAGTTTACTGGTTTTTAGTATCGTAGTTAAACATCTTTTGTACCTAAAATATAGTTGAATAGGTCATGCAGTAAGCATGCAGCACTTTTACTCCTATTACCTAACTCATTAATCCTCCTCTAAAACACTTAATGATCACAAAGTGCGAAAAGAGTGATATGTTTGAAGGGTTGGTGAGGATAAGTTCGCCATCATTGGCTGCTAAAAATTCATCATTTTTGTTCACTGATTATTGGCTCATTATTCACGAGTTCTACTGATGAGTGCATTTGTTAACTTGCATCTGAGTGAAACACATGTTTGCTGCTGATATATTTCGGGCATCTTATTAGTTCTAGTTTAAAGTATTTTTATCAGCTTCGTATCATTTCTAAATATTATCGTATATCCAAAATCGCGCTCCATAGAAGCAAAGCTGCTTTCGTGTACCGAATCCGTGTAAATGCTCAAAAAAATGTTTTCAACGTTTTTCTGTGATCGAGAAGAATTGTTTTGTCTATGAATGTAAGTAGTCTGCATGAGTTCTTTTTTCTCTTCAAATTTTTGCATCGTGGGGAGTACAGTCGTACTCGATGACAGACCGCAAACATTGTGGCTAACGTGGTATAGCTGCTGATATTCAACAGCGAGCAACCAAGGGCGGTGCCAACACATCGCGCCTCCAGTAAATGCTGATCAGCCAGCACCGTCTACCGAAAGAGCATCACATTTCATAGGGCAGCTCTGTTCTCGAACGGACAGTAGTTGGATACGTGCTTACTCCTATACCTGTTAAATAGTCCACCTCTCTTCAACAACACATTTGCAGTAAGATGGCTAATATAAGGAAGGTACGTGTCGTATACTCCATTCTTAATCTGAACCTGTACCCGAAATACCTGCACGTTTCACTAGTAGTTCCGCTATGCTAACGTTTTTGTCCTGCTTCGATGGTCACACAGTGTTATTTCTTCTTATCATTACATCAAAATATACTAAGTCTCATTTTTAAGTGCTTCATTTTGTGTAGTTTGTTGCAAATTTGAGCAGGAAGGGAACCAATCAAGGATATTAGGTTCAAGTAGGGAATAAATGGGAACTTAATTTCATGTGGATCATGAGGCTTCTTGATTGAATTATTTATGCAAATGATGCCGTTCATCGTTATATGCAAAAGCGGAAATTTCTTTCGTAACATTTCATCAAAATCTACAAACGCATTGATAAACTTTTCACGAGCATGAAGTGGTGACTGACCGCAAGAATTGATTTCCATTAATGATTATCCTTCGTTAGCACTTATCATTTAACGATGCATCGCATGGTAATCCTCGATTATTGTCTGCTTCAAAGTACTCAGCTATTCCAGCTAAGCAGTAATTAATTGCTCCCAATCAATATATCCACTCATCGTTGCAGTCAATACGCTTGTCATAGGAATCGATTCAGTCACCTAATGAATCCGACCTCTCACTTGTGTGTTCGTCAGCTAGGCGAGTTATCTAATATGAATGCTCATTTTCTCTATCCCTATCTCTCCCTATATATATACATTCTGTTCAGTTTGATCATTTTAACTGATAGTGAAGCGGTTGAAGTACCCAAGTTTACGCGCTTTCCATTGCAAAAAAAGTCAAACACACGCACACACAGTGGCTGGCATTGCGTCATTACACATGCGAGACGCTTGCTGATGCAATTTAGCGCACATTCTCGGAAATGCTATATCCACTGCGAATTTCGTCAGCCGCTTTCATCTTCCTCACTCAGTTTTACCCGCAGCCTTATAGCTCAACGAACAACTGCTTTATATCTAATGCTTTATGCTTTATATCTGCTTTATATATTCGATGCTTTATATCTAAGCGTTCTTCGTATATAAACGAATTCCGATGCAAATTTCTTTGCCGATAGTTTTTGTGCGTAGGTTTTTTCTTTTCATTACAGTGTTACCATTACATATAAATGAGGTGAGTCACTTATCCACTAGCTAGTAATCGCATTCGAATCATGTAATTGCTGTTGTCATGGGAAATTATATTTGTCATATGATCGATCATCATATTTGATTCCGCAGCTCATATTTCATGAGAAATCATCGTAAAGCAGCTGGGCTTTCTTTTCGACTTGTAGAGTAGCGAAGAATTTACTCATTAGTCTTTAGTAATCCAAGCATGTTTTGAGGCTCTAAGGTTCTAAGTTGTTTGAAGGCTCACTCAACATCAATAAACTTTAATCATATTACGTAGAGTTTAACACATGTTGGAGACACCTGCAGCTTTACTGCTTCATATTACACAGATGACTGCGATCATTTTTCATTTACATATCATCTGATTTGTTTTCATATGCGCTAAACCTCATAGCATTGTAAAATGTGAACAATCCGGTTTTATGACAACAACAGTGCAGGAAAAAATAAGCTGAAAGTCATGTCGGATGGGATGGTCTTGACAAAGATTCTGATGACCAGTAGGCGCATTAAATTTGATGTTTTCCTCATACTGGTGCATTATCAATGTGAACTCAGCCACTGTTGAAGAAATATGGCCCTTGTTCGATCACACTATCAGTGAGGCTTTCACAGAAATTACCTCCAACGTCCATCTCAAAATTATCACTATCATTGATTTCTATAGTGGCCGTATTTTTCAATTTTCTCCACAGAGCAACATAAATTTGTCTTTCAATGCAAGCTCATTAAAACCTCAACGTTTGTTACGGATTTATGCCTCACTTATTCGCCATCACTTCATCATTTCATTAAGCATTTCACTAAGCCGTTTTTGCTTCTTGTGCAATAATGAGTGGAACAACTGGAAATTACCTCTTTCTAAAGTGTACTCTGTTCAAATGAGATATTCGAATTCGATAGGCTACTAAAGCTTACTAAGCAAATATCGTAAAGCAAGTATGTTATTGGAGAAATATTTCACCTATCGATGTTCTCGTTTCACTCTTTCTCATATAATTCATAAGTTCCCGATTGATCTTTCGTTTCATTTACAACTTAAAGTGTTTCTTATTTCTAAGTCCTATGAAAATTGTAAAGTAAATTATTCGCGAAAATCATTAATTTATGCATATAGGTGACTCAGTAATCACAATGATACGAATCATTTCCGCTAAATATCTTCCGTTTTCAATTTCTTATGGTGTAAAGGGTGAGGGAACGACATGAAATACTTTATAGCAAAAAAAAAATCTCTCATGAAATTATGAAAATGGATAGAGCGTTGCTATGAGAAACGTCGAATGCAGTGATTATCTGCTTCATCACATTTGCTTCATAACTCTCTCATTTCATAGGAAGATTTCGATTCATTAGGTGAAAAAATTCACTTTTCATAAAGGAAGTAAGGTTTACGCTACTTCGATGAGATCTCCGATTCAGCTTCAATGAAGCTGATTTTTTTTTAATGAGAGAGAAAAAATTTATGACAAATAAGAATAGTCTTATTTCATGACACTATAATGCCGACCTGCGAAAATTACCTGCGTTATTAATCAACGAGAATAGTTAAGAAATCAGGTGGAACGTTGGAACGTCTGCCTCAACGAATCGTTCTTTACCTAGGTAACTTGCTAGAATGAATGCACTGCAAAATGTATCAATCAGTCACGAATCGTTACGTTGTTCTTTTTTTTATTATAGGGAAATAGAAAAATCGCATTTTGCAACTTGTTTTGGTTGAAAATTGGAAAATGGAAAATGGAAAATCTTTATGGAATATGATTTAAAATAAGTGCGGAGATTGAATTCGCTTTTCGGTCATATGAAAGAATTAGCCGCTCGATAGATTATTCGAGTGTAAAGTTGCTTTTGATCTGATTTGTTAACAAGTAAATAATCATAATTAAATTTTTTTCATATCCAACTATATCTAAACAATATTATAAAGAGGAAACACTCTTGTTTGGACAGTAGTAACGTTTTTCGTAAAAGTACTGATTTAATAGCGGACTTAATAGATCTCATCAAAGAACTAACTGCCTAATGGGGAAATATGTTCGTGAAGTGAAGCCAAGAAATCACCCAGTCCGCCTTAAGTTACTTAAGTTTGTCGCGTTTAGTTTAAGTTGAAATCAGTGCAGACTTCTACCTGCGCAATTCAGATTGTGTGTGTATCGCTTCTCCTTCAAATTGCAGGTGGTACGCTTAAGGTCCTAATCATCTAAGGTGATGAAGAAAAGCAAGCACAGTTTAGTTGTATGAGATAGTTCAGCAGCATTTGCACGTTCACATCTTCAAATCTGCAATACGGTGCTATTGCCCCAGGAAGTGACAATCGGCGATGTAGTAGTAGTGATGGTGGTGCCAATGCGGCGGCCTGTAGAGTCGATGGAGCTGATCAGTTATTGTTTGTCTGCGCAGAATTCACGTGAAAACGTCTTAAAATAGCATCACTAGCTGTTCGTAAGGTTCCGCTTGCTCGACGTGCGTTTTCTTGCCTTCGTCTGCCGAATTTGATATCAACATGTCAGCTTTTGCCTCTGCTTTATCCTAGCCACACTGGCTTCGACCTGGTCAACCTTCGTTCGCATCAGCTCCTTCACATTGTGCTTACAATATTCTCACTATGCGAAGACACGTTCATCGAGAAACAACGCATGTGTGATAACACTTCGCGCATACTTCATAATTCATTCTTCAAGAGTTGGCATTTGTTTGTCATTCGACTTCTATGCCTATTGATCATGAATATTTCATTCGAAATGTATGCAAACTTGCTAGCATACGTTCATTTGAGTTCTTTTTCTTTTCGCCGCTTAACTGAAACGATTCTCTAACGTCTATTTTAATATCTTTCTTAGTAAATAGGAAGTAATCCCTAAACGTTTTCATTAAATTTCTATGAAGCACTTGAAATCGCTATTGAAATCACTTGAAATTCTTCGCTAAATGAATTTTCGACCAATCAGTACGTTAACTAAATGAATTTGTTTTTCCCCTTTTAAGTCAATAAATCGACATTTCTTTATTGAATCCTGAAGTTGAGTATTTACATTTCTTCTTCTTTTCTCACTTCTGCGATCGCTTATTAATATTTTCGCTTATGAGGGAATCTTATAGTCCTCACATCCCATTGGCTATTACATACCATCGTCATAGGAATAGTTGTCATAACAACCATATTTGCTAAAAGAAAAAAATTAATTGCAGTTTCTCATCTTATACGAAAAAGAACATAATGATTACCAACGCTTATAGCGGTGTCTGTTTGTCGAGCGTAGAATTCACTTTGTCTCTCTCTCCTTTTCTCTTTCTTTGTCCAAAAACAAAATTTAAAGGCACCCTTAAAGTAGTCGATCACTTTCAGTAAAGAAGACGTAGGAATCAGTGAAATGGAAACTGCTAAAGATTCAGTGCTAGAACATAGGAAGTGAAATATTTTGAAGTTTTCATCACAAAGAATGGAGTAATCGCCGTAATCGGCAAAACTCGCAGAATTTCAACAATGCTCTGTGTCTTAAAAGACTTCGAATCCCACGCAGAACGATCTAAGATGTGAAATTATCTGTAGCAACATAATAGTCTAATGAGTTGATGTTTTCTACTTGTAGAAAGTGTTTTCCGGATACATTAAATGGAAAACTTCCAGAAATGCAATAAAATACTGAGGAAGCAGCGATTGAAGTTCCACACTGAGGTGAAACTGCCCATCAATTACTACCCCTCGAGAATTGCATAGCGTTTAAGATAATGAACGCTAATTATCGCTAGCGAGCATCATTTTCTCCAACAACATAAGCAGCAACGAAATTAATGAGATCTTTTCAGTAGCTATAGCAGTTAAAACATCTCAATGTCGTTTCCATGCCATTAAGCAAATGTTACTTTCTATTTGTCCATAATAAGTATGAGCACATTTATCGTCCTTATCGATTGCTAACGAAAGATCGGATTTCGATGGCATAAAGAAAATAAGTGTGGGTGGTAAAAGGTTTTCCAAAATACGGCGGCTTAGGTAGCAAAAGCGGAGAAGAGGGAAAGTGGACGGATGAGAGATTGGAAGCAGCAGCATTAGTGCATAAGCGTTCTGGAAGATATTCTAGCCGTAGAACCAGACTACGGAGAAAGCTATTTTTTGATTCTATGGTTAGCTGGTAAAACACGTTTGTTGGAAGAGTGAAAACAAACGCGTTGATGATCAACTGACGTTGTGCAAACTCCCATTCATATGCGCATACCACTTGCGATACTTTACAGCATTCGTATCTTTATCACTGCTGTCATACACTGTAACGTCAATTTTGCCCAGTATTGAGCACGGTTCGATTCGAGAATTAAATAAGCATTCATCGCCGATGCTGACACTTTTGATACCTTCGACTGGAATGCTTAGGATGCGTTTTTTTTCTTGCATATAGATATCATTTCATTAAGTAGGGTCGACAAAACTGTGAAACACGTGGAGGGCTTAAATACTCACTTCAAGGGTTCATTCAGTGAGCAGGTCTGCACATATATTGAGTAACCTTCATACTTAAGCTTTAGTGGTTCAACTTCTTCCTACATGAATGGAAAAACTGATTATGCGCTTACAGAGAGCGATCTGGTGACGGAAATCATGAATGACAGAATGCTAAGAATGAAGCCCCAATGACCTCATGAGTCCTGCGGAAAGCTAAGAGAGGAGAATTTCGGGACGCTCATCTCATTTTTCTCCCGCTGAGATTCATCAAAGATTTCTCGGTAAATTGTGAGCCAAGCGACCATGAAATTCTTGCAAATGGAAGTAACTTGTTCACTTGAAAAAAAAGAGGATATGACGTTAAATGGCATTTAGTTTGTTTTTACCTCCAGTATTACTTATGGCTAACTATAATACTGCCACTAACACTATTAACACTACATATTGTATAATATCATTGTGCATTTAATATATATATTGTACCTTTAAATGTTACCAGTAATGCTTTCTACTACTATTGCCATGGACCTACTAGATTATTGTTACCATTAGTGTCACCAACAGCACTAAGAGACCTCAAATTTACGATAGCCTTTCTATCGTTGCATTCAACTGTATTGTTCATTTATTTTGTATCCCCAATTCGACACCCTTTAATTGATCGTACATTCATCACTTCTCTTATAAATGTCTATTTTGATAAATAATTGTTTCGTTGCATTTGCGTACTCATAGATTTATTCACTCAAAAAATATTGCTTCACCAGTTATGCTTTCAGCGGAAATTGATATACGACGCAGTAAGTATTGCTATTAACAGTAGTAAAGAATATGTGCCATTACGAACATTGACTACTAGCACTTAAATTAAGTACTGTTACTGCTTATTATTCGCCCTGATAGGGGCACTACAGATGGCAGTAATGCTCACGAGTAATGACGTTCTCGCTGATCATCCCATTATTCGTATATTACCATTAACATCAGTTAGTATTAGAGGTTATATTAATAGTAGTACTGGTAATAGCATTACCATCAATGCAGTATCGAGTACTGATTAATGCTGCTACCAGAACTGCTTCAGTCAGTTGCTTTCTTTAATAATTGAGGACTTTCGGCTTGAAATAAGCCTACGAAGTAGCAGAGGGAGCTGAGGGCCCTGAAGTGGGAAGTTATTTTAGGGAATCACCGGACGCGTCCAGTTGGGGTGTTAATCGAGGTTATCCGAGCCAACATTGATGTATCCACTTTTTGTCTGAACTAACTCTTTTGACATTAGGAGGAAGGAGTTAACGGTTGAATACAGCGAAAACTTGTATCTCCGGCTCCGAACTCTTGGCTTGTGGAAGAAGAAGCATGGGTTCTTAGTTACTTTGATTTCGGAAAATGATGAAGTCGACTCTTTATTCCCACTGTCACCATAAATTCAAGTAAATTACTCTTAAAGTCATAAAGAGAAATTTGAAGATGCTAGATTAATACGGTACAGAAATGTCCAAAGTTGCTGCAAAGTAGTCTCAGCGGAAAAATTGCACTGTTTCGGAAAATTTCAGGTTTCTTCATGAAGTTTTCGTCGTTTCTGCATACATAACGGCATTTTTTCTGGAGATTTTTACAGAGCCATCACTTTTTTCATTCAGTTGAGAATGATTAAAATGATATTATTTCTCAGTTTCCACAAGAAAATGGTGAACTGCCGCCATTCCATATGTTACGCAGAGGCAGCATCAAGCGGTAATCGCACAAATTATTGGCCAAGCCCAGATCGATAGAAGGCAACAATTTTTGTTGGTGTGCGTGTGTGTGTGTGTTGTGCATGTGCTGCGTACATTACGCCAATTGAGGCTCTTCGTTGCTGAGACACGAGTGCGATGTGATTTTGAGCCAAGCTCTTGCCTGTTATTAAATAATCCTCACCTACCTTAGAAATGTGAGCAAAATTCCCTACCACTGAAATTGTACGACGTTCTTTCCGCTTGTTGCTTAAATCATCAATGGCTTATTTATAAATTCGAGTTTATAGTGTTTCAAGGAGATATTTACCTACTACTGAATAGGAACATAGCATTTGAAATTCATTAAGCTATCTATAGTACCTTGACTATGCGTCTGTAATATAGAGATATCACTTAGCGAAGTAATTTTAGAGCGAGGCGAAATCAGAGATGGATTCTCCATTGGAGAAGTGCCGTCAAGCGCTTCAAATAAAGAGTCAAGTGATCGTGAATTGCTTGTCGGAGCTTTATGCAACTTGCTTGCTTCTGGTAAGTTCTTCTTTTTTTTTGTTTAAGCTGTTATCTTCTATAAAAAAAAAACCTTATTTGCTAAAATGACGAAGTTTAGAGTGATTCTCTTCTAGGTTAATAAGCCTCTTTAGTTGTTCGAAGTCGATTCAAAGAATTGCTGAGTCTCAACCATAAATATTTCCCTTCCCCGTTAGGTGGAGCAGTGTTAGGTGTAGTCTGAGATTGTCAGTATCTATGAGACTTAGCTGGAATTTAACATGGCTATTGCAAAGTTTTTACTCTTGTTACGGCGGTTAAAGTTTTTTGCATCATCCTCATGTCATATTTGCTTCTTCTTTTTTTGTTTCCTCTTATTTTTTTCCCTGCCACTCTACAGTTGAACGTAAATAAGCTTCTTTCAGCATAAGTGTACCTCCTCCGGAAAAAAATATAAAAAATCGACGTATTCTTTCATTTTTCGACGAATTTATTTTCATTCATGCACTTACAATGACTGTGGAACACATTACGATGGGATAGGTGAAGGTGGAATTGAGGTGAGGGATAGGTGAAGGTGGAATTGAGGTGATTGATAGGTGAAGGTGGAATTGAGGTGAGGGATAAGGTTGAGATACACTGAAAAGTTCCCGTCATCACAGTTGAACATGTAGGTAGAAAATAACTATTATTCCTACCATGTTTTTTATCACAGTTGCTGAAAAACGAAAAGTCATTTCATAGCTATCAATCACTAAGATCTATTTCCACAAGTCACATTCATCTATGACGAGGAATTCAAGTCTCTAGAAATTATTTCTTTTCAGAATTTCATTTCATTTATGCGTATGATTTATACACCTCTAACATTCATATTGGTTATCTATACTGAGTGGTTACACACTGAATTGTTTGCCAACTGAATTTATTTTTTCCTTAGTTTTTCTCATCTTTGCATTCAATTCATTTATGCTCTTTCTACAGTTGCTCCGCTCCCACTCACCGCTCTCCCATAGGTATTCCTCATCTATTTAAAATGAGACTATACGAGTTTCTTTTATTCGTTAGTGTTGGACAAATTTTATGACTAATAAGTTGAAACGTTTTTGCAATCTTTTCTCGACATTATACATTCCTTTGAAAAAACAGGAAAAGGCATTTTGAAAGCCGTTCCTTAAAGTTTCACGCAATAAGAACTCCGATTTGATCAGATCCGTATAGGAGATTTGATCAGATCCATATAGGAGATTTGATCAGATTCATATAGGAGATTATGACGACTAAGCAATGAAAATGGACAAAAAATGGATCCTCGGAAACTATCCGTTGTTCTAAATATTTCATATTCCTGAAAAAATCGATGAAATACTCATTCCTTCAAACAGAAAATTTCTTCTAATCAAATAGAGAAACTGTAGCGAAACAATGTTCTTTCAGACGCTCTCACTCTCAAAAAAAAAACAACCTCTTAATCGGCATCTATTGTAGGAAACAACCTAAAGCATTTCTATAGAAGAATTTTTCAAAATTTCGATTTATTCAAAGGATTTTCTTTGTCTATTTTCTGTATTTTTGAAAAAAATGGTGAGAAAATTTGCCTACGGAAAATTTGAGCACATTAGACCACGTCTTATACTATGATGGCATTGGCCATATCAGGAGAAACGAATCCTGAGGTGTGCTAAAACATATCCACAAAAAATCGACTCTATGTTTAAGCGTTCAGCTTATCACTAATTGTTATAAGGGCTGTACAATATTCTTCAAGTAATAAGTAATATTTTTCTAAGTAACGATAAATGCTTCTGATGCTTGGGGAAAATATTTTTAACAAAATTCATTGCGCAGTTGCTAGCGAAATCAGAACTATTGGCGAAATGTTTAATGTCGGTCGTTGTTTTTAGTTCATCGGCATTGGTATCGTTTGCCAATTCGATCTAAGTCATAAGTCGCTAAACACATGGATACAAATCAACATTGGTTGGGGCTTTGCGATCACATTCTGCGTTTATACTATCTCGAAAACCTCAGGTTGGGCTTTCTTCTTGTTTTACTTTTACTGGTAAACCGCTTGATAGTGAGGCAGATTGGTATAATTTTACGTGACAGGTATGGTCAGAAGAGAAAAGTGAATAAAAGTGCCAACTTTGCAAATTTTGATTGCAATGCTCTGCGTTCAATGTTCTCTCGGTTGTTCGCGAATGAGAACAGGATGATAATATTCTACTCATTGTTGATAACTCATTGTACGTATTATGTAATTACAAGAAATTACTTAGGATATGTAAGGTGCATACCAATAAAAAAATTAATTTACAAACTATCGTAGAATATTTATTTTTATTCTATTGAAATCATTTTTTATATAGAAAAATCGGTTCGTATAACGAACATTGAACGTTTACCATCGTACCGATGCTCATTCCAAATAAGCCTTTTCGTATATCTTCATGAGCGACCTGATTTTTAGCAATCATTGATTATATAGAAAATTTGATATAAAGACCATATAACGGCTGATTTGAATAGGGAAAAATCGCATTGAGATGGATTACTTAATTGGAATTAGAGTGGAAACCAGAAAATCCAAAAACTGGGACCACGCAGTTGAATCGATGGGATCAATCCAGAAAGCGACTGCAGGGGACGGGCCCAGAAACTTAAACGTCAAGAAGTACCCTAACCGATGAAATTGATATCATGTTCTTTCTCATTTTCAACTGCTACTTGCTAGCTGTTACTCAGTCATTTTTCAGGAGGCCATCTGAATCCAGCAATTTCGCTGATGTTCTACACTTTTGGCAAACTTCCTCTCCTCCACGTTCTCTACTATAGCATCGCCCAAACTGTTGGCGCGTTTGTTGGAACTGCTCTCGCCTACTCAGTCTACTATGACCAAATTTGGCATGCTCTTGGCGCTGCTCGGATCGCTGTCGGACCTAACGCTACGGCCACATTGTTCACGTCGATGCCACCTGAGCATGTCTCTAATGTTATTGCCTTTTATGATCAGTTTGTCGGTACCGGATTCTTGGCTCTCTTCGTGGCTGTGATTGTCGATAAACGCAACGAGATTCCGGTTGGCATCCATCCACTTTTGGTTGGTTTCGTTATCGCGATGATTGGCATGGCATTTGGCATGAATGTCGGTTACCCCATCAATCCAGCTCGAGATTTCGCTCCCCGAGTTTTCGCCGCTTTGATTGGATATGGAACCGAAATGTTCACGTATGTTATCTCATTAGCATCATTTCCAGTCTCATTCTCCATTAGAGAATACTGATAATTTATCGTCGGCAGATATGGGCAGAAATTTTTCTTTCAGCGACTATTTTTGCGCTGAAATTGAACGAGTTGGGAACGTGGAAAGCAACGAAACGTATAATAACGTATTTGATTTGAAGCAGCAACTGTTTATCTTTAGAACAACTGCTTATCTTATGTTTGCTAGTTTGATATTTATCAAGTGCCGATATTTTTTAAAGCGATAAGATTAGGGAAATTTATTTACGAGATGGTGGTGGTGGATGATGTAAACGCAACTCGAGATTCTTAGATAGTCGAATGCTTTCTATTACATCTTTGGCGTGCTTTCTTTTCAGTGAAAACCATCAACGTACACATTTATGTTCTGCTTCACAGAAGAAAGTGGGACGTAAATGATAATACAATCGTTGGATTGTTGAGAAGCTGTTGAGTGTTGAGAAGCTCAGATTGATTATTTAACTGTGTAACTGACGTGACGGATATCCTTCGAGATATGTGTAGATTGCTAATCCGAACGATTATGTTAGCCATCAACTCAAAAATCTTTATTTAAAGAAGTCTATAGCCTTCCATGAAAAAAAAGAACAATTAAGCCTTTTTTGCAGCGAAACTATTCAATCTTTTAATGAATGCAAGGAGCTGTTAGGTGAATTTATAGTATGCTTCACATCACTTTCGAAAGCTATTCTATGGGTTGCAAATTTAGAGACGCAAACTTACAATAAGCAGAATAAGGTTTATCTACTAATGTTGATGGAGTTGGAATCGTGTGAGGAGCTGCTAATTGCACTTTTCCGAAATGGAATTTCCAATTACTAAAACTAACAGACAAATATTCGTTTTTTGCTAATCAATGAACGTTGCATAGCATTCTCTTGTAGGCAACATTACCTATCGAATAAGACACATTTGCAGCTGCATTATATATATATATATATATATATATATATATATATATATATATATATATATAAATTCGAACATACCATTTTTACTAAACAACGAAATGATAGTAGTATAGGAAATTAACGACGCGAATAAGCGAAATGTGAGATCACTCATCAAATATTAGCTGATCATTTGTTGTCGAAATGTTCTCACTTTTGGCTAGCATAACTTGTCTCGAGAGGTGCTCAAATTATAAATGATAATTTCCTTTCAAAATTTATCGGATATTGTTTGCAAATTAGCTGACGCTCGCGAAGAAATTCGCGTAGTATTTTACCTTTCCGTTTTGCATTCCTTCATACTCGTCGAAGTCGATAGTAGGCAGTATCAAGATTCAAGGATAGTAGGCAGTATCAAGATTCAAATATCGTATTTTTAGTGACCTTTATCGCGTGACATTCCGCGAATGCTCCGTTTTATCATAGTAGTTGAACTGTTTTTTGTTTTTAAAGAATTTTTCTTGATCCATCTAAATTTGTTATTTAACACCAGTCCGTCAAGAAGTGGCTTCACAAGTGTTTTGCAAACATCTACCGGACTGTGGCTCTCACATCCGAACTGATTCATTAAAGTGCGTCTGAGAATCCACATTCTTCTTATACTAAATGCATGGTCATTGACGACCACAGATCGCTAGGTTATTTTGGCAGTTAAGCAGTCGAAAAAGTGAGAATTGTAGTATGGAAGAAAGGCCAAAGCGAGAAATATTATAAACAATATAGATGAAAGGAGATCGCTAGAAGCCTAGTTCTTGTAAAAAATGCAAGTGAATGGAACAAATAGAGTGCATAATTTTTTTTCGTTGCTCTAACTTCAGCTATCACAATTACTACTTCTGGATACCGGTAGTTGCGCCTTTCTTTGGAACTGTCTTCGCCGCTTGGTCGTACTATCTGTTTGTCGGCTTCCACATCGTTGATCGACATCCTTCGGCGGTCTACTTGAAAGACATTAAAGACGATAATGGCGACTCAGTTCCCCTCAAGAAAAACTCGTATGTTCTTTGAATAGCCTTTTTTTGCCTTATAAAACCGCGCCCTACTAATGAATGCTATTTTTCATTCTCTCATTTTTTCATTCTCTCTCATTCTCTCATTTTAGCAAAAATAAACCAGCGAACTGTTTAAAAACCGTTCAAGAGAGCTAACGATGAAATGATTGCTGAGATCATTTTTCATATGATTTATATATTCCACGATACAAATTCATTTACCGAAGTCGGTATTTGCAGAGACCTCGCTTGAAAGAGCTGAAAAAGATCGATCAATAGACGGACCTAATCCACAGTCGTCGTAAATGTTTATTTGTTGGTGGCTTGATGGATATCGGTTGCCAGTTGTAGCTGTGCAGCAACGATGAACTGAGCTCTTGGGCCAACTTGTATGCTCGTTTATGGCATACACTACATTATTTCGTATTAGTTGATTTCATTTTGATATTCACAATACATTATCTCATTCATAACACAGCGGATGAAATTAATGAAAATCACACTAATTGAGAGGAAGATGGTGCTGGTGGGGGAAGGGCGCAGAGAGGAAGGGGGGAGGGAGAGGTGATAATGAAACCTGAATTCGAGTAAATAATGCTTTTAAGCGTTTCAGAGTATAAAAAAATATCTTAAAATTTCATCGGTTTGTTAGCTGATCGATGCAAATATAGGAGGAGAAGCACTTCTCGTTTCTTTCTTAAATTAGCGAAATTTTAAATGTCGAGCTCAAGCCACATTAGACAATGAACAAATGATTGATTTCTTTATTCTATCTGTGCACTAATAAAACCTCTTTCTCGAATGTGTTGTTAACTGTTCTGCGTCAAAATGACTGAAGGCGTTAAAATGGTATCCACATGGATGAAGCACTCAAGTAGTGAATTATCCAAAGCAATCTGAGTTGGAAATGATTCAATGAAGATATCCTCATTATCCGATATTCTCATTATTCGATATCCTCATTATCCGACATCCTCATTTCATCATCCCCTTCATCTTCTCATAACCACTTTGACATTATTCATTAAAAAAGGTTGACATCAGATAAAAAAGATAACAAAATTTATCGCATTAGACTTAGAAATCTACGTACGTCTATGGTTTTCCGATTAACGCCGTATGATTGAAACGAAATTGTTTTACTCTCAACGAAGCGTCATTGAATTTCTTTGCGATGTATTGTCATGATAGATAAAGAGAAGGCTTAGAAAAAGGACATTGTGCCGAATTATTCTTTCACCACGCCACTGTCTACCTATATTGTTCTTATCGTTTGCACTATAGAACGATTCACAAAACAATAGACGGATTCGATTATGGATTGCAGTTCCCACTTATCGCATAACTGAACGTGCTGTTCGTTCGCTGACTAGAATTTAATGGGAATAACGACGCTCGCAATAAATATAAGTAACTAGAGTTATATTCAGAGAGATTGCGTCGGGAAGAAAACAGCTGACTGCTGTGCACTAAAGACATTTTCGTGTGCTAGCAATTAAATGAGTCTCCTCAAACTATATTGCTGCACACATGTCGATATATCCGTGAAACTTAACGAGCGTTGTCTTAATGCGTCCGATGCACTAATGGGGGGATTTTATGAGAAAATTGTCCATATTTTCCACATTGTTGGAGGCGTTTCTTTAAGCAGTTGATTCGGTTACCTCAATAATGAAGCATAAGGCTTAAAGCTCATGCAAACGATATTTTCATGGAGCGTAAATTTTTAATGACTTATGGACTTGATGAGGCTTCATTATCCACGCGAACACTCAAAAACTTTGTCGTGCCCTCCACATCTTTTCCTCCACTATAATGACCATCTTCCGTTAATGCTACCACTTTAGAACAATAGTGTTATTCATTGATGAGAGGGAGTTCCTTTGAACGCACAAAATATAAAAAATGTTGGTAATATTACCAACTTTATTCTTGTAATTTTTCTTCTTCAATGTTAGCAGATGTCAAGATGTTGCGAAAATAAGTGTACATTCTCGTCAATAAATGTGATTTTTTCAAGAGCATTTTTATCACCTAAAAGCGAAGAAAATTCCAAGGAAATTCACCCAATACAATCGCCGTGATATTAAAGAATCTTCATACAATCTCCCATGCACATAATGAGTAGATTTACTTTGGGAGTGAGGATATAACAGTTACGGTTGAGAATATGTGAAGAGAGCGAGTAGGTTGGGATTTGTGATACAACATGAAGTGGAATGGAAATTTAGACCCTTAATGATAGGGTTTAGTTGCTAGGATTCAGTTAACTCAAAGAGTAACTAGTAAGGGCTACTTCAACCACCTCATAATCGATAATGCGCCAAGCATAGGCGCATGTAATGCCCATGCAAATGTTCACACCGCCTTCCCATCGTCACCATCACAATCACATGCAACACAACACCTGCATTTTCTTGTGGTAATTTCATCGAATTGAAATGAAATACTGCTGGCGAATCGACTTATCCGAGCATCGGGCATATGATATCTTTCCGAAGTTGAGCATAACACGTTAAGTGCATTGCAAGCAGCTCTATTTTAATTAGCATTTATGAAAGGACAATTAGCACTCATGATACCTTAGCAACTAAAGAATCTTAGTGAAAACTAAGAATCTAAAACTAAAGAAAACTAAGAATCTAATTAGTGCTAACTTAATTTAATTAGCACTAATTAGCACTAAGTCTTGCCGACTTATATGAAAAATTAGGAGATGTGATCGAGAATACATATACGATTATATAGTTGTATCGAATCAATTGATTGCTTCAATTGCTTTAAACATTCGATAGGTGAAATTGAAAATGAATTCATCAGTAAGCGAAGAGAGAAAATTCACACGCAAACTATATAGAGCAAAATTTCGTCAATAGATATTCTTAAGCAATGTTTGTTTTGATTTTTGATATTTTGAGAATTGTTTAATTTAATTTAGTTGAATTTTGATGTCAAAGATGCGATTTTGTTGAGATTCGTGAAGCTAAACACTTTATTGTCTTCATCAGCTGATTTTTGTATATGTGTGTGTATGTGTTCTTTTTTTTGAGTAGTCTATTTTGATCGTCGGATAATATCATATATGCTCACTCATTTATAAGATCCTCTTTTTTCTAGCATTTTTTCCGGATCCGAAATCCTTATTTTTCTGGATTTTGCAATTTATACTTAGGAGAATGAAAGTGTCGAAATTCTTTCATTGAGCAGTTCACATTTGTGCGCTTTTCTTTCTTTTTGACTTTTATTATTTCGCGGAGTTCTTTCTCTTGAAATTATTTCCGTCATCATTAGTCTAAATCCGGTGGTGTTTTGTGGCTTGCATTTTGCACTTTTATGGCTCGTCTTTCATTAATTAGGGTGTTTTTTTTTTTTTCAGCTCAAATTCTCTCCCTCTCTCTCCCCGAAATCTGTTATACCTCTCGAATATGCGACATCAATAATAGGCGACATCACTGTATCGCGTTTAGCATATCCGATTTCCATAACCAGATTATAATAACGATATTTCCACGTAATTCATATGAACTGTTCATCTCCTCTGATCGATGTACACCATCACGTCAGCGTTAATGATATATGGCATTGAACGATATATGAAAGCCTTCTATAAATAGTAGTCGACGATGCATTTATTTATTGTAATAGAGAGAAAAGATTCAAAGAAAAAACCATTAAATTAATTAATAATTAAACTAAACAATAATTACATCATTAAATTAATTAACAATTAAATTAAACAACAATTGCATCTTTAAATTAATTAATAATTAAATATAACAATAATTACATATGAGAGAATACTAATTCATGATCCCATAGCACTATACTTACTTATATCTCAGCTCTCGAGATAACTCTATTTGATTACTTTCATTGCATTGCGTCGGAAAGTTTCGCTTTCTTAGTTTCTCATTTAGCTTCGTCGAAATGCTTTCGTGCTGTTGCAAATGCTTACAAAGAGAGAGAAATAAAATTAGCTCTTGCAACGATTATTGAATACTTAAATTTCTCAACGTTTAGCAGCATTATGCAATAAAATTCGATACACTCACTAAAATATCCCACTTCCCATCACAAAAAGCTCTTCAGTTGATTATTTCGAAGGGTTGAGTTTGAGCTGCGGAGGGTCGTTCCATTTCTTGGAATCGTTTATGGAACTTTAGAACTTGAAATTTCAATTTTGGTGAGGTGTTTGTGTTCTACGGTGCGGTGTTTTCGATTCGTAATTGAGATGGAGCGTTTAGCTTGAGCTCTAAGTGAGAGGTTTACCTCATTTCACGCGTCATTTTAGTCATTCTTTATCAAACATAGGATACAGTAGGAATGAAATGTTGCGAGAAAAGGAGATGAGATGAGGGAGAGGAGGGGAGGACGAGAGGGTTTCCAGAATACTGGATGAGTTAAATGATGGAATTCTTTTTTTTAAAGCTAAAATCCTGAATTACTGCAAGGAAATTTATATTAGCTATAAGGTACCAATTGTTTTTTGTTTATTCGTCGCATTTTTTTATAGGATTCATTTCTTATTTACGCGTTATTCTTTCGTTCGTTGTTTTACATATATATATATATATATATATATATATATATATATATATATTATATATTATATATATATATATATATTTATACTCAAAACAAACGAAAATAAGTAAGCCATCAAAGAAAAATAACCGCAAAGAAGACAGCTACAACGATCTTGAGTTCAACTCTTTTTTCTTTGTAGCGTTTTTAGGACCGATCTGAGACGCTAACATCGACTCCGTCACGAGAACCATCGCATTCAAATGCCGAGGGTATGGATTCAGCACATAATAAGTCTGTGACCTTCTTATGCAGCCAAGAGATTGTCGTTCTTGATTTTCGAAGATCATATGGAAATATGTATCGAATTGTATCGTTTCTCCTTCGAGTCATTTCAGAGTGCCTCATGTTATATTTCTGCAGTCTAGGTTCTGTTCCTCTAACGCACGAAAGTCAGTGCGGTACGGTTGAATGACATAATTCCCTCCTCATATCCGTCCCCGTTCGCTTTTGGCTATGGATATCATCGTCGACGCAAACGCTCGATGGGTCTAGTAGCGGTGATTGTGTGCATCCGCCACTCTTTCGACGGCAGATATTTTTTCACCGATGAAGACAGTGCTCGCAACTCCTCTCATCGTGCAACGTTCAAGGTGCGCAGTGCTTATAAAACGAGCATTTTTCGCTCCTTGTGGATCGTAACGGATCGAGATGGCTTTCTTTCGCAACACAAAACGTACTGCTTCTGGGAATACTGGTGTTGCGAGGCGAGTCCAAGTTAAATGCGACACCGGTCGTGGCCAAGTTACCTTATTTTACCCCAGTTCGATAGTTTAATATCCACACGTTCACGTGTTAAACGTTTCCCCCCGTTCCCAGTCTTGTCTCTAAATAGAATGGATGGTCATTCAACGCGAAACCGTATATATTTCCTCCTGTTAATTTGTTAACTTCGCCGAGCCTTTTTTGTCGTTTGAAACGTTTATTTGAGTCGTTCCTCGTCATAATGAGCGGATGCCAATTAATTGCTGTTTACAGAGAGATACATAAATTAGATATTTCGCTTTTCTTTTCACTCATCGGCTTGCTCGGTCGACTTTTCGTTCAAAGCGTTTCACACGCTCTCAATCGTTGTCTCATATTGGAATGTTCATAATTTTTCTTATTTCAAGTTTTCATAAGCCATAGATATCATAGTGATAATGAAAGCATTTTTTATGCTGAATAATTGTTCAATTTATTAGAGGAGTTTAATTTGAGCATGCATACCATTCGCATAGCAGCTGTATGTGTTCGAATGATGAAACTTTATGCGTGCGTTTTTTGTCTGGGACGCTTTACGGACAGGTATTTTAATATAGCCATTTTTTTCTTCTTCTTCTTCACTTCTTAAACAAAGAGCAAATGAGAGATGAGGTTGAAGGGGAGAGGGAGGGGGGAGAGGAGAGAAAATGGAAAGAATAGATTGTTGTTTAAGCAGCAGATTTTTGTGCGGTTTTTAGAGAATAGAGGGATGAACACGACGCTTAAATGAAAGACATCAACATGCAAGTGGGAGAATCGATCGAACAAGCATAGCGATGATGCGAATAGTATGCAGATTCTAAAGTGATCTTTGAATATTCCACTCATTTATTTCACATCTTTAGGAATGCGTTTTCCTCTCTCTTTTGCATTTTGCAATTGAAATATTGAATGGAAGAATATCATTGAATAGTGAAAAACTATAAATGTTTCGTGTACGTTTAGATTTTGCTTTGATATTTGTATAGTAGATGGTTGAAGAGTGATGAATGCAATTTCGACAGTTATTCGCCGATAATGTTTTATTGTTTTATAGGCAGAAGCCGATTTGGGCAATTTAACACCTCATTGTTGTGCCTATACGCTAACGTAATCATTCTCATCATTTCACCCATTCAAATGAAGAACAAACCCAGTAAGTTTTGTTTTTTTTTTCTTTCATATGACTGTAATTATGCTTCCTCTTTCATAGTCAATTTCCATGGGATATTGCGTTATGGGGTTTTCAAAGTGTCGTAATTGTTGTCTCAATGGAGGTCGTAAATCTGTAGAAGATGTTTTCCTTATTGACGAGAAATAGAAGAAGGCTGGTTTTCTTACCGAGGCAAAAGCATTTTCTAAGAAAAGAAAGAGAATTTGACGGAATATGAAAAACTTCATTGCTGCTCAAGTTGCACAGGGAGCTTGAGACCTCATTGCGCGAGAGTTTAACTTCGGTACCGATAAGATCAACCTGAATTCTTCAGTTTCTTCATTCTTCATCTACTGTTTGAATAATGCTTGTGTGCCGTACGCGACGTGGTTGAAAAATGTAGTTGACTAATGCAGGTAATGGGATGTGCGAAACACTAAACTCTGCCTGGGGTATTTAATGGAAAATGAGCTTGAAGCAGATAAGGGGAGGGGGGAGAGGTGAGAAGTGGAGAAAGGAAGTGAGACCAGTTGTTTTGTCTTTCTTCGGCTTGCGTATGCGAATTTTTTTGCATTATTTGTTTTCATTAGTGATAGGTGAACCGTAAATATAAGGCATTGTCTTCAGCGATTTTGTGATGGCGCTGCGTCGGAATTTGTTTCCTTCTCGTCTGCCTTAATTGTTTATCGAACTTGTTGGTAAAATGCTTTCGAAGGAAGTGTGAGGATTGTGAATAACACTCTGAAAAGCTTCCACGAGAATTACGTGTTCGAGGTTATAGAGAATGTTGTGACTCATCATGTGCGAATTTCTTTGATTATGTTGGATTGCGGTCGCAGCGGAGAGTTCGTGCAGTGAGATCACAACACATCTGTGTGTTGCTGATAATGGTCAGCATTGTTGTATTTCAGGAAATACAGAGGACATCTTAGTGGTAGTTTTCGCAGTCTCTTTGATGTGGGTCATTAAAGTATTACGTGTCATTCACTGGTTAAGCAAAGGAACTGAGCCCAACGGTCGATTGACTTCGATTTGAGGTTGATTAAATTTCGAGCTTAAATGAGTTCTGCGGTTGAGTTTATCTGAACGTACATTTTGCAATATAGTTTAATTGATTGTACTTCTATGCTTATGGCTTAATTGAATGTTGCGATGCTGATAGCTCTTAGCTGTGAAGCTTTTTAGTGGCATTTGAAACACTGCTGGTAAATGCATCGGGAGTATTGCCCCCTTAATAAGGCTTCAGACAGAGCGTGCAACAAATTGTGATACCGGTACTGGTCTGGCTTTTAGTCCATTGAGAGTGGTAAGGGCTAAATAGCCGTATGCGGCAGTGGGATGCTTTTGATGAAGTAGAGTTGCCGAATCGACAGCTGATGATAATCACGGAACTTGATTTCATTGTTTGCCCAGTCATCAACGATCGCATCGTTTCCTTTACATTAATTAAATACAACTTTTCCAATTATGTGAGCGTTTTTCTTTAAATTATTGCTTTGCTCTGTTTATTGTTCGGAAATGATTAACTCTTCCGCTTTTTAGTCGCTTATCAATGAGAAAACTTATTTTACGCGTTCAAAGTAATTAAGGTTTCCGGTCATTTACCTGCTTAAAGTATCTATATATTATTGGCAACTAAAATATTGCATTGGTGAGCATTATTGATAGTCGAGTAAGGTTTTTTTTAAACGTTATAAAACTCATATAATGGAATGTAGCAGAGCATTATCGACTAAGTTTTAGAAGAGTGAAGTTGTTTAGATGAACATGTGAAACGTTTGATCAAGTGTTCTTTTCGAGAACGCCCCGTCTAGTATTGCGCTCTTTGAAATCCATAATCACGTCAGTAGTGTAGTGAATTACTGCCAGTATTTGTTTTGTGATTCTGCATTTGTATTGTTATATTCTGAAATGTTAAAATTAATGCAGTCGGATATGATTTTAAGGTATGAGCAGTGAAGGTAGTCCGCACTTGCTAGGTGATCTCTCTTAAATTTCGAGGCATTTGAAGTTTTTTTTCTAGTAATCTTTTTCTGTATATTGACGCACCACTAATCCAACGCGCTTGAAATTCGAAATCCTTCAGAAGTGCCGCAGTCGAATTTAGTGCGAAATATAAATTGGGACGGAAATAAATTGAACGTTTTGGTGATCATTTGATGGGAGCGCCTTTTTGGTATGGTCTTGCAGTATGATGTTTCAACATTATGTATGGGTTATAAGGGAAATTTGATCGGACATATGAAAGCAATAGAAAATCGTTTTTGTGATCGTTAGTTGCGATTAGGAGAAAGCGTTTTAATAAGAAGGAGAGGTGAGGGATTGCTCGAATTGGGTGAGTGATTGAATGCGTAGGCCTTAAGAGAGAGGAATGCACAACAAGCCAAATCAATATGGCTCTAAATTTGCGTCTTTGAAGGGGATTTCGAGTGCTTGTCAACTGCTAATTGTGACGCCTTCTAACTACTCGCCAATGTGCTTTATGCGATTCGTTCATGAGTGGCTGTCCCGTTTTTATTCAGCGATGAGTTGCTTAGTGCACCGCACCGCATATTTTCCTCTCATCGTTTATTGTCAAACTCTAAATCACCTTACGCCTCAATCATTGCACGCTCTTCTCATCTTTGCTAACTTACCTCTGGGCATTCGGCTGATCCGGCTTAAGTTTTTGATTCTTTATTTTTTAATTATAAGTAGCTAAATGTGTGTGCGCGTACTTTATCTGCATCTGCATATGTACATAGTTTGTGCATATGCATAATTTAGTGTTCGGAGATCATCGCTAGCTGTTCGCTCCGTGAGAGTTCTCGCTTAAAGATGACTTGTAAATTGTGTATTACCTGCTCAAGCGGGAAGAAAAAAGTCCTCCATGGCCAGTATGTTCTAAGCGAATGAGCTAGAGAGAAGCTAGAGAGGCGCCTAGGTGTTGATAGAGAAACAACAATTTATTGCAAAGGATAGTATCCGCATATAATATACGTGGTCAGAAAAGGTGTTGGGGAATGCGGCAGACTTGAGAAGGATGAGCACGGCATCGATGTTTTATAAGGACATTCCCATATGTACAATCAGATGAGGCACCAGGTTTGGTGGACTTACAAAGAAAACGATGAAGCTGAGAAAAAGTTGGATCATGTACGAAGTGTGTTTTCGTTTTGAGTGCGTCATTTCAGCAGGAGGACACGCCGAGGAATGGAAACTTGTAAATGTCACCGTCATATACAGAGACAATGAGAACGCGAAAAATGCTCTGCTATAGGCATATATTGTATGCCGGAATTCTTTGAACATCTTGTTTGCTCGCAGCTTTGTGTTTCAGTGTATCGAAAATTCATCTTCTTAACGCAGCGTTACTTTGAAGCGAATCCTCTTCATTGATGAAGTTTATTAGAATCGCGTAACAGCCGCATCGAGTTAAACACGCCAACGCATTTGCCGCAGATACACCCCACATTCACATATGTAGATGTCTGCATATTAAAGATGTATGTACACATATGCATATGCCCTTAATCTACATCCTGCCTTCACAGTTTTTTTTTTTGATAACATATGAAGTTATTATGATAACATTTGTCATTTCTTCGTTCATTGAATATATGCACTTCAGTGGCCTTAATGGCCCTTATGATGGATTTGAAGCTACACAAGTGAGGTTATTGAACTATTCCGTCACCGAAAACCTGTCATTGTTCTTAGATGTTGGAAGTAAATTGTCCTGTCGAAATGATCGGAAAATTCTTGTAAACTAACGCTATATGCGAAGCCTAAAAATTTGTATAATAGAGCAGATGCTTAATATTTTTTCTATCACTTCGTCCACCGTGTTCTTGTCAATTGAAAACAGAAAAGTTGGTGATGGCCCTCCTCTCGTTCCAATTTGAGTGCCATAGATTATGGCCTTGTGGAACTGAGACGTAGTTGATTGATTTTTCAAAATTGCTTCGGTAATTTTGGTCAGTTGTGATATGACTGATGAGCGGTGATAGTGATATAAAATGCGGAAAAGGATAGCGCTTATCGAGGTAATATCGCCGTAAGCGGGAAAACACTAATGTTGGCGCAATTAGAACTTCATAGTTGTTTATTTTCCTATTTTCTGCTATCTTAGGGAAGAATTGCTAACGTACGCCTGAATGTGCATTGAGAAGATATGAACCTCGTTAGTTGTTTTGCCGTGATAAACGACATAGAACGTAATTGAATCACTTTAGTCCTTCATAGCGATGATGGCGTCCATTTAAATATCTTTCAGCCCTCATTTCGGTTTCTATCAAACAGTATCAGTCATTCTTGAGGTTTCTTAGATCACATACCGGAAATTACACAATGACGATACCAAAAATTATGGGAAAAAACAGAGATTATTTGAATCTTTTTGCGCACATCAAATATTCTTGCATCTCCTTAATGCCGCACTCTCCTTGCCCTAATTTTTGCCTTTGCAGTGAATTATTTGCTCTGCTTTCTTCTACAAGAATTAAAAAGCGATTGGTTAGAAGTTGACTATAGAGAACATATTGTAGATGATTAGTGCATTTACTTTTCTATGTAACAATTAGAGAAGTACATTTAATGGCGGCGACGTAATCAGCGAGGAATGGTACCCGACATCAGTAGTGGTAGATAACGCCCTATAAAGGTTAGGGTATACAAAACGAAGTGAATATGTTTGTTGGGACTTGAAAGCGAGATGGCGGTTGCTTGTGGTGGAGATTTGACCGAGCGCGTGTAATCCATGCTGCGTTTGTTTTGTCGATTTATTCTTTCGAAGGGCGCATTTTGCCGGTGCTTTGCATTGCTTGCATCCATTTTAGCTAATCCATTGGCGCGCATACGTCATTTTCTTATTCATTCGAAGCACCTAAATTCGTTTCTTAGTCTCTCTATGCTTAAAAGTGGATGGCGCTCTTGGTGTGTTACTTTTTCCTCATATATTTTTTCGCCTCTTTACCGCACATTGCATACAACCACTAAACATTGAACGTGCTCATTTGGCCGTTATTGCGCTGTGCGTACGTTATTTGCAGAGCGTTTCATTTAGCCAACAGTCTGTGAAATGACCTGTAATATAAAATTTATGTGACGCTCATGTTGTTGAGCGAAACAATCGTATGTCGTCGTTTTATATGTTCTAGGCTTTCTCCTTTCTCTTCCCCTTCCTCTTTCGTCGTCTGATTAGGAGAAGTGAGAGCGGGAGAGGTGAAGCAGTGGGTATTTGCTAAATCATTTGCATTTGCACTAAACGCCGGAAATTATAGGAGAGGTAATTCTGCGCGTGCCTAAACGCAGTTGTTCTCTCGTCATTTTGTTCTTATCATATGAGGTATTGCAGGGTTTACAGCGAACTGGCAAAAAGCTATTCTTCCACGACAAAATGGTTTCGCCCCTCAGTTGTTCCTGTCCAGTGTTAATTCTGAAGTCGCATCATTGGTTTTATAGTTGATGTTCTTTGTCTGCATTTCCAGATTACGCGAAAAGAATGGCTCGCAAGGGTCGAGATCGTGATCCAGTTGGTTATGACAACGATGAATCAAAGGAAAATGACCAGAGCATCGCGCGAGATTTGCTTCAGCAGCAATCACAAGAACAGCAACATCAGCTACCACTACAAGAACATCAACCCTCTCATGGTGGCCTTTTCTTTCCATTTTTCCCGTCTTACGTTATATTTCCTTTCTTTTGATTACTATATTGTGATGAGTTTCAATTTTCTTCTCTCTCTCTCCCACTGTCTCTGTCTCTCGATCTTGCTTGAATGAAAGCGAATGGATGATTAAGTGGACCCGGTTTTTACAAGGATTTTCAGTTTTCATTGGCGATGAACTTCCATGGCCTTAGAAAGGCAGCAGCGTGATTGTCCTTACATTTTTCATAAAGATTCCCAGTGCAACTCTTCTTAAACAGACGAATGAATAAGCAGTAAGGGAGAGAGTGTTTCGCACTTCCCCTCATCTCATTTCAAAAGAACTGCCAAAGGGGTGCTGTGGAAATAGCATAAATGATTCCACGCTGAGGCATGGTATTGAAGTTGTGATGTTGAAAGAAGGCAATGAATTACTGCCCTCTGCCTTTATTGGGTTTTAGCAGGTCGGTGATATATTTATTTCTCAATTCGAGGTTATGCGCAGGCTTCGTATACGTCTTGAAATTGGTCACTCTTCAGAGGCTCCTTCGTATTCGAGCAAAAGTCAGTGGATAGTAAAATTGTTAATCGCGTAGTTATGGGCGGAGATCATTTTAACCCCTACAAACGCTTGCTTTTTCTCTGTCGTTTTTTTTTTCATCCATAGAATATCGAGGAGACTGAAGCGTCTCCTCGGTATTCTATGAAGAGACTGAAATGTTGCCCCATCCGCTTAATTGCTGCGCAATCGCTCGCACCTTCGAGACAGATATCTTTTCATGTTTCCGAATATCCTTGAAAAGTTCTTCTGCGTTTGCGCTGAAGTCTTTTGTGATCATTGCACGTTATTCTCTCTTACACAGTTATGTAGGCCCCCCTTCGTACATTCATTATAAGCGAGTATTTGTGGTTTGTATTTTTTCCGAGCCTTTAGTGAGTAGTGCATCCACAATTTTTTAGAGTTTTTCTTTTTGTATTCTCGTTTTTCTAAGCAGCCGAAGTATTTATGCGAATGCTATCGATTATGTTGGATGGTAGAAAGATTCATTAGCTCCATTATTATTGCCGTGTTTATTTTCTTACTTTTACCGTTGAGTAAAACAACGATATTGGGAGCGAATATTGCTTCTGTACATGAGTTTGCATCGTTGTACTGCTCATGGTTAGAGAATGGCAGCGCAGATCGCCATCCATTTTTTGCTACATCTGGTAGGAAGTTTAGTTCAAAAAAGTGGGAGGAATCTTTAAAAAAACAGTTCTGTTCCTCAGACGCAGCTGCGCCCACTTCATTGATTAACTGAGATCTAACTATGGTGGAATAATGAGAGGAAAGGTACATATACAAACATATTTTCTGACCAATGTTGCTTTCTGGATCGCTTAGGCATTGCTACGGAGCTTTGATTGTGAGGTTTTTTTTGTAGTCTATGAGAAACCTATAAGCATTCTTTTCGGAGAGAAGGAACAGTTGACGCGAGCGCGTGATGAAAATGGCTGTGAAGTTTATGGTGGTCAGTGGAAAACAATAAGAGAAGGAATTTTTTATCAGTAAGTGAGCTCAGTGATCTGTCATAGTTTGGATTGCTCGAAAATCCTTTCTTTAAGCGGATAATCTGTTTGCAATTAATTCGCCGTCGAAACTTGTGTTTCTTACGTCGAGCGGGGAGATTCGCACTCCACAATGCACAATGATGCACTACATGAATAGGCGGCAGAGCAGTGCTTCATATAAGTTCGAGTCCACGTAGCATTATGTGAGAGTCGATAGCATTTGTTTGTTGTTGTGTTTATCCTCTGGACGCAGCAAAAGTGCTTTTCTTCGAAGCAAATGTTTCAACGATGGGAAATGAATCATCTCAGATGATGGTTTTTTTTTTGGGATTTTGTAGATAGTCCACCATAAACGTTGCTCATTAATCCCAATCGATCTTCGAATTCACCTTCCGTTACTCCATCTGCAACGTATATGAACGTGAAGCAACGTAAGAAACCTTCACCTTTGTCGCTTTCTTCTGAGATGGATTCAGGAGGTTATTTTTCCGCTCGTCATACCGTCGTCGTCCCTCCGCCAGGTATATTCTGTTCCACTGATATGGTCACTGCTTAGAACCTTTCGTGCACTTCTCTGAGGTACTCGCGGTGTTACCATCTGGATGTTATTCTTAGTTCATATCTTCCGCGCTTCCTCCGCATCTAATTTTTTAAATTATTTTTTTACCTCAAAGTTTGGACAGGAAAGAGCGCCGTGTTACCCCATTTTATCGGCAGAATTCGCAGTTAGGTTCGTCGGATGTGCATCCTGCATTACGACAATTCATTCGTACCCAGTCTCACTTCAAACATTCCAGCTTGTGCACAAAATGAAGCGACGACAAGGTAAAAGGGCAATAGCAGTGTGGTCTTTCGTGAATGCGTTTTTTAACAGCCCGTATATCTTGTGGGGAAAAGATGGTGGTGACCTAGCCAAGTGTAATGACGCGTTGGCATTCTGTCCTGACGGATTTTTTTTTTGCCTTCAGTTATCTACAGTTTAGTCTTTTGTGAAGGTCGCGAATGATGCAGGCATGGAAGTGGTGGAAGACGAGATGTCATTACATGCGTTGTTCGGGACAGGACCCATGGAAGATGATGAGGAGCTGGCAGGTATTCTATCTATTTCTGTTCCTATATTCTGACTCAGTTTTAACGCATTCAGAAGGTGCTTTCTTATTGCTTTCACGTTCAGATAGGGTTTCTGCAGTGACTGTCGCCACATTCGGCGGCTGTTGATCCTCGGCTGAGCATGAACCGTTTTGCCCTCATCGCAAATTTTGGTGGCTGCAGTACGATGTGTTCAGCTCACGTAAATCCACTGAATGCGGAGGCACGTTCGACCCTCAGGGAATGGTGAAAGGCTGAACTGTTCTGAAGGGGACATTCGCGCCAGTGTACTATAGATGATGTCATCTGTGTTCGCAAAAGCGGTTCACGATTGCCGAGAGAACGTCACTCGGTCATCCTATATGATTGCTGAAAGTGGCCTATCATTGAAGTGGTTTCAGTTGTGGCAGCATTTTGCTTGCCGCAATTTTTTGATGTGAACATTCAACTTAAGCTGGATTCTTTATAGAATTCGGCGGAAATTTAAATTGCTTCATTTATTCAGTGTCATCAACCGAAGGTGATGTATAATCCTCCAGAGGAGCGGTGAATGACTCGGAAGGATAGATAGGCAAATATATTGATGGTTCATCCAAAAAACGGCGGAGTGGAGGCATTTATGTGCAACAATCCATGGAGTTCTTTGAAGTCGTAAAAAAAGATTATTGTGTGGAAGAGGGATATCTTTTCACAGCTGATAGCTGCTCTGCTATGAGCTGAGCTCTCGACAGCAATCATTTGAACCAATCTTCTATAGCCAATCAATAAGCTATAGTTTTATTGCGGTTTCTGTCGTTTCGTTATCCATTTTCGTTAAGAGCTTACGTTGAGCGTTCTGAGAGAGGGATTTCTTAGTATGTGATGTTCTTGTTTAGAAACTACCAGGCGTAAAGGTCCGATGCGTTCACCACTACTGTATCTTGACGACAACGAGCATCGCTATGTTGGTCTTCGCAATCAGGCGATGACTTGTTACCTCAATTCACTCGTTCAGACGCTCTACATGACCCCAGAATTCAGAAACGCAGTTTATAAGTTGGTTGTTTTCGAAGGTCGTTTTCTCAAAAAATTACGCTGTTAATGGTCGGTGTTGAAATATTGTTAGACTGTATACCAACATTGTTACTCTACATTCAACGAAATGTCTTTTCTATTCATTTCCCGAATTATGTTTCTCTTTTGTTTAAAGAGAAAGAAGGGAACTTCAGAAGATGGATTTTCATGTATAGTTTGTTTAAATAATGTGCATCTGCAGACAAAATCCCGAGAAAGTTCCTCATTTAAAAGCAGATATGCGATAGATGTTTTTGAATAGGTCGTCGTTTCTAAATATCTTGCAGGTGGCAGTTTCCTGGGAAACAAGAAGATGAGATCAACAGTATTCCATGTCAACTACAGAAGCTCTTCGTATTACTTCAGACAAGCGAAAAGGATGCTCTGGAGACAAAAGATCTCACCTCATCGTTTGGATGGAGTAGCCGCGAAGGTTGGTTAGTCGTGAGTGGAGTTGGAAATTCGCTCATATAGATTCGATTTGAAAAACAGGCGATACGTTTTTGTTGACATTCTCTTGTTTCTCCAAGCGGTGTATAGGATTATGTAGGGAGATGGAGCCCTACCGATGAAGATTTTCGGCCATGTCGCAGCTTGTAATGCCACATTCTCGGGAGGCGTCGTGAACTGTATTTTTAGGTTTCTCCCAATTGCAAGTGCCACTTCCTGTTTATTGTCTCCCCACAATGTATTGCTGCTGAGTACTCTAATACTATTGCATGTAGCTTTCTTGATGCGAGTAGTACGCAGTACTTGCAAGTGTCATTCTATTTACATTTTCCAGCGGAATAGTCTTTTTCTCACGCAGTTAGTGAATTGTTGGCCTTTGTTGCTGCTAGCTAAACCTGATGAGCTGGAGGCTGAGAGAGGTGAGAATGAGAGCGGGAGGAAGAGGAAATGGAAATCTCCTAATCAGTGCACCTAAAGGTTAATGAGAAAGGGAAGGTTGCTATGGGACAGTCAAAAGTACATCCTTAAATGCTGTCGATACTTAGCTGTTGTGTTTTTCCTCAAATTTTTGATTGTTTCTCTCCAAGAGATGCGCAATGGCTTGAATCGAATTTATTCAGCGTACGAGCAGCACGATGTACAGGAGCTTTGCCGTCTGATGTTCGATGCACTCGAACGGAAATGGCGAAACACGGTCAACTCCACACTCATTCACGATCTCTACAGGTGCTCCTTGAATTTTTGGCGTCACTTCGAATAGAATCTTTCTTTACCATTCATTTGAAGGGATAGAAGCTGATTCGTTGTCGTGGACTGTATTTTTTCGGCTCTCATCCGCGTACTATTATTCCCGTTTTTCAAGAGGTGTTCCGATTTCATTTTTTCAAAGTTTAAATCTATGTTTTTTCTTTAACTTTCTCGTGATTTTAGAGGGACAGTGGTCGACTTTGTGAGATGTCTAAGCTGTAAGAAAGAGAACACCAGGGCAGACGCATTCTTGGATCTGCCGCTGGCGATCAATAATGGTGGAATAGATGATCCTTACAAGAGTGTGGTTCGTGCTGTTTATTAAACTATTCACAGGTTGTGCATGTCTGCAATGTGAACTAGGTGTTAATCTTTGAATTTTTTTTTCGTCTAAGGTTTTTTTTCGTTCCGAGGAGGATTTATGGCCTTCTGTTTTGTCAAAGATGTTCTAATTAATTGACCCCTGCAAACACCTTCATTGGTCTGTTGCCTAACCTTCTTTCCTTCAATACCACTTAACATATAGCGTATTTTAATCATGTGGCAACATTTCGATGGAACCGTTCCTCCTTCGTCGTTGGTTTCTTTTGAAAAAATAACAAAGATTGGTCAGTAACACTTCACTGAGTGCTTGTGGGAAAGGAACATTGCTAAATTAGTGCCACTGCATATGCACCGACTGGAATTATGTACTGCATTTAGCTGTTGATAGGTCCGTGCAAGGTTGCGATGGAGCTGAATGGTTGTGGATCCAGTTGTTCGATGATGTTCAACTTTCATCATCTGTAAAAGTGTAAAGATATTCTTATTAACATAAACGTACATGCATTTTATCAGTGGGAAATTGCGAACTCATATTTCGGCCGATACGACGATATTGCACAGCCGTATACAGTTTCATCTGTTTGTGGAGAAATGCCAAGGATCGTTAATTTCATAGTGGTTAATCGTGATCGGATTCACCTGTGTGTTTATGTGCGGGAGAGTACCCATGTGTGCATATGCTTTTGTATGTGGTTGTTTAAGTATGTGTGTGGGGAGGGGGAGGCGTGAAGGGTTGATGCTATTTTCGGGTAAGGAGATACGCTGTTCTGGGTATGTTTGCTACGCAAGCACTTTTTTTAAATACATTTCGTGATAGCAGGAGTGCACATATGAGTTTTTTGATTCACCCCGAATGGAGCGAGACCCAGTAATTCGATAATAGATTCTTTTCGACAATTACATGAAATGGTTATAGTTGTGCGGCTTCCTCACATTATATGGAATAGTGAGGTCCAAAGCCTTTCCGGCATTTATGTTTATTCACAGATTTGGCGTTGTAAGATAGCCTCAGGTTATGAAATAAGAGAGGGGTCTTTGCTCGGTTTTTATCAAAAGATTTGCGACAATTTTCTTGCAGGAAGACGCAATTCATGCGTTCGTGAAGCCGGAAATTTTAGAGGGTGTCAACCAGTATTGTTGTGAGAACTGTGGTCCTAATCAGAACGCACTGAAAGTTTGTTTTATTCCAGAATTTGCTTACATTATAGTGAGCTTCTAGCTGTTGACGTCTCGAATTATATCATATGCCACGGATCGAGCGATCGCAATTAGGAACCATTTTTGACATTGTCGGGTTCAGTTCCATGTATGTGTCCCACATCTTAGAAGGTTGAAGCTGAGAAGATCGAAAAATGGGAGAGACTCCTAAGTGAATGATTTTAGAGTCATTTAACATTTCATATCTGTTTGGTGCACTGATAGAGCAGCTATGTGCTGGCGTTTCTTAGACATCTTTGATTACACTTTATTTGTCACAAAATGGGTTTAGGATGACGACTATGTTCCCATAGTCGACTGTGTTCCCATTTATGTTCCCATAGTCGGCACGGTGGTTACTATTTTGGTTGCATACGCTACGAGGGAATTGCTGATTCTAGGTATCTTTTATCATCAATAGATAGCAATCTGAGTGCCTTCCTGTTTGCATTAAATGGGTTTGTGGCGATTCGTCATAACGGAGGTATAATTTTCTCGTTCACTTATCACATACGCGAAGTATTTTACGCGACATCGGATCAGAATTTCTCTATCGAAGGTTGAGGTATGACAGGAAGAATCAGGGACACGCACAACAAAGTATGCATAGTTGCGTTATACCCCGCACATTTCCCCACAGGCCACATCACTCACCAAGTTACGAAAAAGCCAAGTAGTACATAACAGACTCGAGGCTTCGCTGATATCAAGAGAGGAGACAAAGATATGGATGACAGATTCGCTCCTATGGGTGAAATAACTTACGACCTTCTGTATATCGTTCGAAAGAGCAATTGGTGCACAAAGCGACTTCCGTTCCATATGAACTTTTTGTCTTTTCCCGCATGCAGTTGGTGTTATGGGGAGAAAGTAAAATCGTTTCTCTGACCCTGTGACAATTTCTAACTGATCGCGTAATGTTGTTTCCAAAAATTACGGAGGAATTGTCCCCTTCCCCCCTACGTTATGGATCCCTCCGGAGAAGCATCGAATGGCACAATGGCACAGAGTGGATACATAAGGAGGTAACTGCTCCGAAAGAAAGAGAGATAAAAAGAATACCAATAAATTAGTTAGGGATAAGTGGGGAAAGTGCTAGAAATTTGCGCAGAAGTGCAAACGGTGTCTCCATCGGGGTATAGCTGTTTTTATGGGAAAAAAAAAGAAAAAGTAATCCTCCATTGTATTACACTAATAGTTTTAATTGCATTTTTTTTTTCTTCTAAACACCCTTTTAAACATTTTACAATTTGATTCCCAATATTGGGACGAAAATCCTGGGAAAATAGTTTATGTGAAGAAATTGCAATAGTGGAAAATCAAACGATATTGAATCATCAAAACCGCCCATCTGACCACTTTGCACGTATCACTGAACCGGCTCTCCGTTTGCGTCGTTGACGGTTATTACCGGTGACATATTCAGGCTAGTATGTGCTTCTATCCCACTTCGTTCACAAACATTTCGGTTAGAATTCGAAGAGCACGGCAAATGTGCATATGATCCGCTATCGGCTCATCGAGTTCTATCGTTTTGATACGAAAATGATGCGAATCCGGGATAAAAAATATTTTTCCAAATTTTCCCATCTGCTAGCTACCTCTCTCTCTCTCTCTCTGTCCACTATCCGCTAGAAGTGAAGAATTATGACTTCCGGAGTATTTTTCTCGTCTACTGAACCGGGGGGATATTACATATATCACCGGGAGATCTCGTCGGATACATCACAAATCAGAAGACAGTTTACGGCAGTGTCGAATATCCGATCGAGAACTAAAACTCCGAAAATCGCAAAATCGACTTTTCCTCTCAGCTAAATTGGTTTATATACTATTCGATAGAGTTTTTCCTATCCACTAGCGAGGTGGAAGTGTGGGATTATCTATTATAGTATATTTTAATAAATATTGCATAAATTAGCGGTTATAATGAGCAAACTCGATGTTAAACAATCCAAACAATAAGCATTATCAAAGAACAATGTACGCAATAGTGAAAATTTGAAAAATTCAGGAAGAGCAGAGAAACGAAAGCGATGTTGATCGCAGATAGAGCTGAGGATACGAGCCTTCTGACTATATTTTTTTATTTCATTCGCCAGCAAATGCAAATTTCAGGAATTGCGTCAGAAATCGTCAAGCATGCTGTAGACTCTTGCGAAGGGAATTGCATGGGACGTTGAATAGTGCAATAGGCGCACGCCTCCGATTATGCGGGAGGAGTTTATGGTCCAAATCCAGAATATAAGGAGTCCTGAAAATCCTGAAAACGTAGAATCGGAGTGGAACGAGACAGTGGGATGGAGAGGGAAGTTGCAAAAAAAAAAATGAAATTGTCAGTCTGCCAAATTTCATCGGGTCGAAAATTTTTCCGAGGAATCCACTATGATCTCAAAAGGGCATCCATAACCGGAGAAGTTCCATCTTAACTCATTCAATGCGAACGAAGGATACGGCGAAAAAGCATTTTCAGGATCCTCGATAGATATCTCACCGAGATCGTTAAATAATCGCGAGTTTTCCTCATCGGCATCTGTGGTTCCCGATTCCCAAGAGGTCCTAAAAACGGCGCAAAGAATTCAAGATTCATAAAGATATAAACGTTTATGGATTGATTTCAATGCATTTACAACATTTCCCGCAAGGATCTTCATATTCGGGGTTTCTTTGATTATTTGGCGTATAGCCGACAACATGCGTCGCATGATTGCACATGTAATGCAAAAATGCAAGAATGCATTTGCGACAAACACACAAAAATGACATTGACAGAAATGCTCAACTACGGGAGATCCGTGCTATCCAGAATGCCTCAATCCAGAAGCGCAACACATCCACTGAGCCGTAAGCGAGGAATTCCCAAAATTTTGAAGAAAAAAAGGGACGAATCGAACGAAGCGTTCTTGTGATAATGTAAGCGAAAAAGGAGATAGCTGGCAGTCTTCTCTATTATTATTGTCGAATATAAATTATATAGAATCGCATTTCATTTTTTTTATCGAGTTAATTTAGTTGTTGTTTTTCAGGGTCTTCGATTCGTACATCTCCCCTATGTGTTGACAATCCTACTGAAGCGTTTCAAATTCGACCGAAACACATTTCATCGTATCAAACTTAACGATAAGTATGTATTTAATTGACTAAAGACGGATAGTAGGTTTTTTTCGGTGATCATCATCGAGCGTTATCGGTCTGTCGGTTTAGCGAAAAAAGAATAACAAGGAAGCTTCATCGACAAATATTGCAGAATGACGTTTCCGTTGGTGCTGAACTTGAACGAATTTGTGCACGATGTTGGAAATAAGCAACCTCAGGTCACGGAACCTATCGATAGGTGCGGATTTGTTTTGTTGAGTTCTGTTTCGTGGTGAGTGAATCATTCAACGATGTATGCTGTCGATTGGTTGTTTTCTTCTAAGCATCACGGGGGGACAATTGAGCAGTATGATGATGTATATGAACGGTAATACAGCGGAAACGCGATAGTGCATTCTTCATACATTAGTTGAAAGAAACGGAAATGTACGGCTGAGAATTGGCAGGATATGAGAACTGACCAAAAGTGACAAAAGTTTTCGTTTATTTAGGGGGAAATGAACTTCACTTGTCAGACGCCTATTAATAGATTCAAGATGTTGATCGTAAATGATTGCTGTGGATCTTTTTTAGCCTCTTTATCGAATCTCCCTTAGTTATTTTATTTCAGGAAAGTGATTGCTCCGCCTCCTCCACGAAAACTTAGCTATGGTAAGATGTTTGCTTTATAACTTCGTTTGTCGAAAGGGTTTCGTTGCTTTAAATGAGGTAGACTTCAGACTTTTATGCTGTTTGATTGTTTGTTTGTTTCTTCTTTTTGTTTGCTATACTTTCTGACGAAATTAATGGTGCACGCAGCTAGTTGGTGTTCGGAGATAGCAGATTTCACACTGGGATATAACTTTTACGAAGGAGTTTCAGATGATGTTCGATTAAAAGTTCAATATAGGCTGTGACGGAAATGAAGGAAGTGGAGATAGTTTAACCTCTTAATGAGTACGCTTATGGAAATGCTTCGTGCCGTTTATGGCTTATTATGCGTATTAGGGTTGATGCTGTTGGAGAAGAGGTTTGCAGAAGTGATGCGTACTGCGAGTTCAGCGGCATCGTTTTGCATTTTCTTTTGGCTTTATCGAAGGCGGTTTTTGAATATATTGAATCTTACGTTCAGGTTTTTAATAACGCTATAGATGGTTCTTTCCTTCTTCCTTATATTTTAGGCTACTCACTTGTGAAATTTGCCCATCACGCAACACTAATGATTGCTATTGCTTCTTTACAGTTGAGCGAGCGGAGCGGCAAGCGCTTCGTATAAACCGGGAGAAAGTGGAGGCAGCCATCAAGAGGGATGGTCCCTATTTGTATGAGCTGTTCTCTGTGATGGTTCATCAAGGTTGTGCTGCTGGAGGGCATTATTTCGCTTATATCAAGTTTGTTATCGCTTCTGTGAATTTTCGGGACACTTCTTTGGGCAATTTTCTTTCGTCACTAATTGAGAAGTAGGTCAATTATAGCTGGTGAACAAGTATCGATATCGCTTTCTTGTTTATACGTTGAAATGACTAGTGGATGCTTAGCTATCCCTATAGTTTCGCTCAACTTACGCAAGTACTGAGGACTTGTCTGCAGTTGAATTGTGGGGAAAACGATTTGAAGTGATCGATGCAACGCATGAAGTACTACAGATCTACGACGAATATAATATTGTAATAAGGAGTAATAAGGACTGCACTGTTGCACTGTTAGTTGCGATGTTATCGAATAAGTAAGACTCATTGCATAGTAACTATATATTAATAACATACGTTGCACGTGAAATGGCAAGTCTTGAAGAACGTTAGTGTTAAAGTTGAGACTATGTTACAGAAACATGGATCAGGATTCGTGGTTTTGCTTCAATGATTCCTCCGTAACGCCGGCCACCCGTGATGATATTCATCGAACTTTTGGTGGCTTAGGCGGTGGATGGTCGTCGAGCAACACCAATGCGTATATGCTCATGTATAGAAGAGTTAGCTGTTTCACTTATTTCTTCTCATCGCCGAAATCTTACCAGCTAATTTACATACATATGAGTCATTTTTATTAAGCGTCTGCTTGTTTCTCTGCTGGTATCGTTTTCAGATTTCAATAATTCGTCCAACATTTATGCATAAATTCTTTCAGTTATTGAAATTTTGCTCTCAAAATTGTATTCGTTTAGCGTCAATTTCTTTACCTTTTTTGTTGGAAAAGTCTTATAAGGAATTGTGACTATCAGACAACAGCCCTATTACAGATCGATCGCCAAAGGAACGCCCACTTCGTGAAAACAGTGAATCTACCGCAGCACTTGCGTATTCTGCTGAAGCGTTGGGAAGTTGAAGAAGAGGAAAAGCTGAAGGTCAGACGTGTCGAAGAGACGTTTGTCAATGTATGTTTACTGCAGTATTTTGAAACCAGTCCTTTGCGATATTGATACGGTAGTGTTTAATGGAGAATTTTTCAGAGTATGAATCTCGAACGGTCGTATAGGGAAGAAGAGTAAAAATTGAAGCCTCTCAGACTTCGTTACAAATCCTGAAGAAATCTGGAAGTTCCCATGAATTTCTCGAGATGCTCATAAAAGTCGCATATCTTTTTGGAGTACTCGAGTGACTAACTGAAATTCAAATACACTGAGAAAAAAGATCGATTCTGAACCGTTTTTTAGTGGATCGAATTACTACATACGCTTTTTTCTGTTATACGGCATTGTTTCCTACTGAGATTGAGTTCATCTCGAGATTAATTATGACAGTATGCGTCACGATGTTTGTATATGTTTAAAAAATTCCTTTTCTATATCATCTCAGAATATTGGAGAGCACTAATCGGCTTACGTTTCCAATCGTCTTCTACCCGTCTTCGACGCCCATACGGATTAACAGAATGGCGGTTAGGTTGTAGTCGACATCCTTTGCACATCTCATCAGTCGCCACTTTAGATTTCGGTACCAAGCCGATGTGATCCTCTCAATTGTTGTGTCGCTTGATTATGCATAGAAATGCCTCCAAGCTTGAATTGTCGGTCAACTTTTTGCCCCCGCAGCTGACATGCAAATTTTCTGTCTAGATCCAAACATCTAAAATTACAAGGGAATAAATAGGTGAGGCGTTTGCACATATGTGCCGATTTCAGGTGGAATTGTTCTTCAATGGCGTTATGCCAATCGGGCGGGCTGAGGCAGTCCGGGTTCTGAAGATCCCTCACTCTACTGTATTGTGCGATCTACTAATGCAGAGTGTACTCTATTTCAACGATTTGGAGGAAACGAAATCGACTGGTAATATAAGACTACTGAAATGTGGCAGTTTTAAATTTGCCATCTTGGGCTCGTTCACCGAAGAAGAGATGGAGATGGTGAGAACAAGCTGTTATATGATCTTAGCTACATTTCGAGTATCGTTTTTGGCGCAGACGTATGTGTGGAACTCATCATTGAGATATTTAAGGACGAACATGAAGAACGAGACGGTTGATACGATGACATTGCAAGCGCTTAGTATTGCGGTAGGTAAGGACTTGCCTTGAGGGCCCATTGTTTAAAGCGTGAGATATGTGGTTACGTGAAGTAATTGTCACCTAGAGGCATTATTTTGTATGAATTAACTTACTGCCCAAAATTAGCTGAACTGTCTTTTTTTAATGTTCATTGATCAGATTTTTTCATTTTTACTTCTTGTTTGTTCTGAACTCTACAGCTGTAGAACTTATCAGAAAAGATCCCAACACGTTGAGCTGGGAAGGAGAGATCCATATTTGATTGCACCAGGCCTGTTTTATCTCTGTGAACCTTTCGTTGTTTTCCTCAGAAACTGTATCGAGTTGTTGGTCGTGCTTCGCGAATATACGTTGTTGACGTCGATGAAATTGGTTTTAGGTGACAAGAGGACTTTTTTAAAGATATAGGTGCTGTAGAAGGAAGGGGGAGGTGACCTTGTTGATATGAGGATTCCAAAAAAATTTTAGGAGGACTGTGATTCCCAAAATTCGCTTGTCTTCAGTATAATGTTGCATGGGAATGTAGTGGTTGACTTTCTGAGCGGACCACAATCACGTTGGCAGATGGGTTGATAGAACAGCATGCTGAAAAATTAATGCTGTCAGAGTGAAGGTGTACTTTGGTGAGAAAAAAGCAGATTTCCAGATGACCATAGCCGACGTGTTTCCGAATTGTGTGAACGAAATGGGTCATCCGTCGACCGTGCACTTCATGCTTGACTGCAAGCCAAGCACAATGCCATCGTTTTATAGGGTCACCGATATAGGTGGCCTAACGTTGAGTGTTGTACCCGTCGATGTGCAAAGTTTGGCTCTCCTTCATTCTCGTTTGGTTCAATTCTTCGAATCGGAGACCGTCGCCATGATGAAGATGAAGTTGGCTTTGGTAAGGTTTTTATCCATATTTTAAGCAGCGACATAGTTGAAGGGCTAGTTTTACTTCAGTTAGAGGAAAAGATGGCTGAAGCACCAAAGTCGTAACGGTCGTCTCTAAAGTTTTCTTGCCATGTATGAGTTTCGACTGTCTAGCCGTCATGCTTACCAGGGAGACACACTCCGCTTTAACTGATTTTTGACTCGTTGAATGTCGTCGTAACTGATACTGGATCATGACGAACAATGGGCATCCTCTGGTTCGTTCTTGGACAAGAAAGTTTTGCAGCTTTACTCGGAGGCATATGAGGAGGCTCATATGGTGCGTCTTGTAGTAGATAAGGGTCCGGCAGCGGCGGCGACGATGCTTCTTCTTGACGACAGCGAACTCCGAGCGTCGTTCATTTTTGCTGGCAGTACGATGACTTCTGTTACGGTCGGCCGTTACACTTCAGTATTTTCTGTTGTCATTTTGCTCTGGTATTGTCTGAAGGCAGCATCTCTAAATCTATAGTTATCAGCAGAAATAGAGTTACATGAACAGCGGTGGTGTGAAGCGTTCAGTTTGGAAAAGATCAATCCGGATTAGATGGAAAGGGGTAGTCTATATGAAGATCGCCATTGCATAACATGCATAATGCATATGACGACATACCGAGTCGAACAAGCTTGCTCTAATTTAAGTAGGAATATTATTGGATAATTTCTTTCCACGACTTCCTTCGTTTACAGATCGGAGGTATTTCTTAAATCTGTAGTGTTTTGTTGACTGTCTTCGCTGTTAGTGAAATCCTTCCTTCCTAGTGACACTTCGGCAGTGCCGTTAAATGCCGACATGTTTCTAGTCGGGAGGTCAGCGTCTGAAAAGTTGAAACCTAATCAGATGTAAGACATCTCGGTATTGTATGTCTTTGGCATACTAGCAGCGTTATTGATTGCCAACATCAAACTTAGTAATGACAGTAAACACTTTAAAAAGTGTTGCGCCATATGTGAGTTATTTCGTTGCTTAAGCTTTACGTAGACGCTGGCACACCTGGACCCATCAGAGATGAGGATCGGCTTGTCGATTTCTCAAGCTCCCGAATGTTCAAAGTATTGGATCGCAAGAGGCATTCGATGAATCTGAGAATCCGTCTTCCAAGTGATGGTGAGCATTACTTGTTGTGCTGGTCGTTTCGTCACTGGATCTCGATGGACGTCTTATCTTTCACTTCACATGCATGATACGTATGGCAGCATTATAAATCACATTCTCAGTATCTGATTTCAGACATTCATCAGCGGGTGCTCACTTGCTTTGTAACACTGCACTTCGAATGAAGGGCAAGATGATTGCGGATAGCGGTGTTCCTCCCCTTCCTTCCCCACATGGTACCGCAAGTGAGTTGAAAGACTGTGTGTACTGGGTTGGTTTGCTGAAGATAATTGAATGCTTAATTGGATCCATCGGATCATGCAGTATGTCAGCTCTTCATGGTTCCCTAACTGAAGTAATTTCTGTTGTCGTTATCGTTCTCATTCACAGAAACAATTCTTAGCAACATTAGGAACCGTTTAAAATCGTTCACTAGAGATGAGCTCAATCAGAAAGCCGATTCCTATATCACACTGTAAAGTCATCAGGAAAAATTTGTAGGATGGTATCGGCTAAGATTATTTGTAGTTTAGTTATTATCGTCGTCATCTTTAAAGACGGTTTCCTTTTTGTTGTCGTAAATCACACAGGGTTTTGATGGGTAATGGAGGAGGAGGGAATGATCGAAGGATGCTGCCAAAGAAGAGCCTGGAGGCTGGAGTTGGCAGTGACTATTAGGGGAGAGCAAATATTGGCATGTGCCGTACTATCGACGTTAATGAAGCGAGGAAATGGTCGCAGTTCTTGATACGCAGCAATACTTCGCTTTTTAGCAGATTATAAGCATGTGGGTATCACTGTATTCGACCCTACGGTAGACAGTGAATTACCGCCGCCTAGCCAGAAGATTGATCCTTCAAGTGATATGGCCGACAGTGTGCAGTGGGTGCAGGAAGCGCAGTCTCCCCAGGTTCCAACGGTAATGGAGGGGCAGCGTTCGCCAACTTCGCTTAGTACGTCGGATGATGAGAAGTACACGATGGTGAGTGACGCTTCTCGATTACAGATAGAATGAGTAGTTTGTCTTGCTTCTGTGAATTGATGCTGGCTCATTTCCGTTACTCACACTTTAATAAAGACTGTTCGCTGGCAGACAAAAATCGTTTCGAATGCTGTCAATCTCCCCTTTAGTTGCGAAAAGAAGCTTCTTATGCTTGAGTTATTCGTGTGAGTTTATCGCTCGATAGCTGCTTTTTCACATCGGCTCCGATGTTGTTGGTCTTTTTTCGTTCTGATTATTTTCGGCTTTCTCGCCATCTATCAATCCCTCTCATTATTTCGAACCACTTCGACTTTTGATGTAATGTGGCAGAGCTCGATTTGTGATAAAATGAAGCAAGAACGGATTGCATTCCATTGAAATCTTTGTGTTCATTTCGAAAGTGTGATGTTTTCAAGCGTTTCGAGCAGTGCCAGCAATGAGTTAGCGTTACTGAATTAGCGAGTTGAGGGAGTAAAAGGGCACTCTTGATAGAGCATTGAAAGAGGCACTTGCTTTTGTTGTGACATTTGAAGAGCGATCACTTTAAGTTATATCATCAGCACTATTTACTATGGGGTTTTATAATACGAAACTGAACGTAGTATTTGATATTCGTTGAGGCTGTTTCCCTTCCGTTCTTTCTGTTGAATTTAAATTGGATAAACAGTACGTCCTGCATTTGATCCCAGTTCGACCATCAGGTGGTCGCATTTTTTTGGCAGTAAACAAGTCGTATTTAATTGGCGTTGTACTAAGGAGTGCGATGGGTCGAGTGTGCTGAATGACATAAGCCTGCCACCTCACTCACCTTCGCTTTCCGAAGTTGAGGACATCAGTGATATGGAGCAAGCAGATCCGTATGAGAAGAGTGTGCGTTTCGAGGTGTGCATCTTACTCGTCTCATTAACTAATATTCTTTGCCTGCGGCTGGCCTATTATATGCTTCTGTGAATGGTTTTATAATAGTTTAGTTCGTTTGTTCAAGAGTAGACTCGAGATTTCCACCCATGCAAGTTGTGAATTGATTTTTGTATGTGACTAATTACCTTTTTGGATGTTACTAAGCCACAGCCTCAGAGCGAACTGTCATATATGTTGGGTGCGAAAGGTCTTTTCGAAACATTTTAAGATCTGAGAATAGCGTTGTTTGAGGTGGAATGAGGAAATGACATGTGAGTGTGAAGAGAACTCTGTTCTTTTTGCTGTTTTGGAATGTGACATTCGAATTTCGATGAAATTCGTTGGTGATAGCCCAGTAATTCCTAAACATCGGTTAGCCGTAAACACATCATAGTGGAGGGCGGGCTTAACCGGATTTGTTTTCTTCGTTGAAAAGTCTAAATATCAATGATGTTTTGCAGTAGGATATTTATTAGGCAAATGTAGTTAAAATAAGCGGTTGGGATGGAGGAGGAGTATGCCTCTTCTCTTCACTGCATATATGGTTATTGTGTTCTAGCGCACATTCGACGCAGTGCTGAGAACAGCGGGTATAAACTCACCGGCTAAAAGTGGAAAGGTCTCACCAATAGAGCAGGTTGAGGAGAATACTCTTACCTCGCATTCATCAACTGGAACGATTAAAAGCAGTACCTACATTTCGTCAGCGGTACTGAACGATATAGTCGTAATGGACAAGGTGGTTGGCCAGCACCAGAATGGTATGCTTCATCATACCGGCTTTTCTATCATGAAATTTGTAGTGGTTATCTTAATCATTCTTTTTTTTCAATCTTAATTTGTTGCCGTGAAATTTGGTTCAGTTGGAAGCTTTTTGATTACCACCAAAAATTGAACTCCAGTTGGGTGGAGTTCGAATCGAGTGTGGTTGTGTTGCGGTACATAGGTTGTAAAGTTCAAAATTTCAATAAAAACATCTCTTATACGATCGGCAGTTAGTTGCAGAATAATAGAACGATGTGGTCTGATCACTTTTATTTTGCATTGTGAAATCACTTACCTTCCCCATATGCGCATATGGGAAAGGTAAGTGGCTTCTGCTGCATCCGAGAAATGAAGAAGACCTAAAACATATGAGCTGAGAGAGTCGGCCTATGTGTTTTGTTATATAGATTACTTCATTTTTCTCTTCTTCGTAATTCTGAATTCTCAGTAGCCGTTCAAGGTAGAGCGCTATCGGCTTGTTGTTTTTTAGCCTCCCTCCATTTTGTGCAGGTGATCGTTGTGATCCGCTGTTCAATGCTAGCGGCCATTAGCAACTGGTGTTGTATTGATTAGTGCTATAAGACAAGTAGCTATTTAATTGGCAGTCATTTGGGAAGGCTCTTGAAAGCTGAAACGAATTCCCACGATGAAGACTTCAGTGAAAACGGAGGTTATCTTTGCCGTGAAAGCAGTTATGAAGTTTTCGGCGCACAGTGTGTTTTAAGAAGAGAGATAATTTAAAGGGATGACTTTCAGAACTGGTGATAAATGCTGACGGGCGCATGTTGGTGACTGGGCTGAAGAATTGCCTTTCGGATACGATAGGCTTACCAGCGTCGCAGTTTACTATCCTTAAGCATTACAAGGAGGACGATGAAGGTTACGAAAGTAACATTACCAAAGAAAATGAGACCATCTACGACGCGTACTCGTCAGTCAGCTATGTTTGTTTCCGTCCTTTTTTCAGTGTTTGGGTTTTACTGACCTAATCGGATATCGGCTACTCCGACCACATCACTTGCGTGGTGTACAGCATTTTCATGTGTTTCTGGAGTGGAATCGTTTCGTTCGTTACTTGATTAATTTGTTAACGATGAAATAAGAACTTCTGCTCTGTCGGCAGAATTATATGATCGTAGATTCCTAGAGCTGAGCTAACGTTAAAAGTGATTATGCGATTTTTCGCGACGCTTTAATGTGTGAGGCTATATTTTATTTTGCGAGCAAGTCGTTAGCAGTAATTCTAGTTTCATTTCAAGCACAGCGAGAATAAGGAAGCTAATTTTTTCAGCGAATAAGCTTTTCATGTAACTGTGAAGGGGCACTTCGGTTGAATAACTGAGCGGCAGTTGTGCCTGCTTTTGCATATGTAGCGCATCGCGATCAGAGTCTGGAATAAGGTTGTATTCTATTGCCCTCTACCTTTCTGTGATGTTTCTTTTTTTAATGGTAAAAGAAGGATATTTAGTTGTCAATGAAGCTACGCGCTCCACTCAAGGAGAACGAGAGGATCATTCCTATAGTACGCTTCAATCTAAACTCTGATGAGGTAAGCAGTGCCGTTTGTTTACACATCATACTAACCGGACTTAAAATTACGTAAAGGCAAGGAATTAATTACTTCTTCAGCTCGGTTATTATGCCATTGAAGCGAGATGGCTATTTATGAAAGGAACAGCATCGGATCGAGGGTAGCAGGTGGCTGTAATGCAAATATTTGTTGTCGAAAAAAAACCCAAAAAGTTCATCTCATTTCGATGACTCTGGTTCGAGACATCCATGTAACAACAGATAAGCATGAATTAAATGTGCTGACGATGTGAAATTTGTTGCAGTACGAGAGATGGCCTTTGCTTTTCGAGGTGGTCGGTACTGTGGACATGTCGGTGCGAACATTGCTGCAAAAGTGTCACCAGATGCTTGAACAGGTCTACGCAGTTCACTGTGAATTTAGTTGGTAAGCACCTCTTATTGGATATCCGGCACTACGTCCGGGTTAATGAACGGGAGAGTGCGGACAGTCGTGATGCAATAATCGGAGGAGGTTAGAGATGCGGTTAATTAAGCCTGAATGGAAGGTGATGTGATCTCACCGAGCTTAGGCAAAACTGATGTGTTTGCGAAGTTATAAACTGTGGAAGTAACTTGCCATGTGTGCGCGACAGCCTTCACGTATCCTGTTTGTCGCGTGTTTTCCCAGGTCGTTGGTCTTTCATCTGGCATGGCTTACTGATTCGTTCTTTGCACATAAGCACCGTTTGAAACGAGCGTTAGGCATCAAAGCCTTACTAATACGAGTAGAGAGTATTTTTTCCTACTTCTCGGCTGCTAAGGTAAGTTAACTTTCCAAACACTCGAATGCTTTCACATTACATGTTGTTATTGTGCAAATATAATACACGTAATACTTAGACGGTATGCACAACTTTGCAAGCTGCTTAGACTACTGCAGCATATGTGAACTTGAATCTGTAATTGCTGCACTAGTAAGCATATGCCAGCGTAATTTGAGATTGCATGAAAGTATTAGGTTCGTTCCGGAATACTTTGATCGACCGTCTGTCTTTTGCTCTTGGCTTAAACGTTGTTTCCGCTTTTGAATCTGTTCATCCTGGGCTTCAACATCTTTTCCGATGACATTCATGTTTTTATCCCTCTTTTTCTGCGTTACTTTCAGCATTGCGTACGGTCGTTTTAGGTATACATCGTTTAACTTCAGGGGTTTTATATGATTCTTCGGTGATGCGATATTTGTGAATATTTTTGCAGATAAGATTTGTTCTTGAATGATAGCCTGATTCCTGCCTTCAATTTCAGCTTGCGTTTACGGGATATGATAACGGGTGGAGGCGTACCAATGTTAAACTTAGCGGATCATCTCGGCGGACGTGGCAAAGAATGGCATAAGACCATTTATTTACAAATTATCACAGGTAGCTTTTTTTCACTTGCGTATTAATGTTGAAGGCCGTCAGTGGGTGGGTAGCCGTGAAATATATACGGAGGCATGCTAATTCATAAAGAGAACTAGATCAAGTGCGAATACATCGAAGTAGTGGGAGAGTGACCACTAAACTTTCCACCGGGAAGATACTCAAGCTTTAGAAACTAACCGCCAAGTTTCTAGAACAATGCGATAATGGCTTGTGCAGCGTGAGGAATTGGTATTAGATGGCAGTACTTCTTTGTCCCATATTGCCGATATTTTTCTTTCACATTTGTGATTTAAAAACTCAGAAGTCATGAACCAAACGATCTCCACTACGATATTGCCCCAGTGATCATCATAGTTTAGACAGCAGTTAAGTCAGAAAAAATCTGCAACTTTGCTGCAGTTTATTCTCAACTCTAACACAGTACGTTTTGAAAGGCGTTTGGAGCAAGTAGTTTTTAGAAGAGGATGCAGAGGCGTGCAAGCGTGCAGGATTGGCCGCATACCCTGTGATGATTCGTCGCTGGAAGCCATCTACGCTTGAGGTTACGTCGGTTAGCGAGGTATCGTTATCGCCGATTCACAAGGACCAAATCGCCGCATTGAAGCGTCAGATCTCCGCTCATTATCATGTTCCATTTGAAGAGATTGAACTCACCGAAGTAAGTGATTTTCATGTTTGCTTTATTTCTTTCAGAGGTGCAACTGTTCTTAGGAAGTTGGTGGCCAGTTAATATAAATCCTAATAGTTGGACTTAAAAATATAGTCACAAGAAGGTAGATTCTCAGTCGCCCAGTGTTTACAGACTGCTGCATTGATTGATAGGAGCTCACTGTAAAGTAACAGCTTTGACATTCACGTATCAGTCCCATACATCCAAGAGGTTCACTTCAACTCACTATTCGAGGTCCATTGATTTTTGGATGTAAAAGGTTTATATTATGCAACTGAAGAGCGCAAAAGGCGACATAAAACTGTGCTAATGTGTAGCAAAAGATAAAATGAAAGGCACAAATGCCCTAAACCCTTAAGTTTGCTGAGCAGTTTTCGAATATATATAATGGAACATTGACAGGGAAGACTCCTTGTTTCCAAGCTGCATGTTTGAACAGAGAAACTGCAAACCGGTTATGGAACAACTTTAGCGAAATAGAAATTGTTTGAGGGCTTCCCAACGACTGCTTGGAGCAAATGGCCATATACGAAGGAGCGGATCCAGCTGATTGAAAATGTCCAGTTTACGAGTGCAGGGAAGCTACCGCCAAACGGGACATTCAACGGCAAACTTGTCTACTTCAGGTGAGCATTGTCGGAGAAAGAGTGCAGCCCTTGAACACACAGCCAAGCATTCTTAGTGTGAAGTATGAATTTACCGGGAGTTGTTCAGTATCGTATTATAGGAGGACTACCTTTCATGCTGGCTTAGTCACAAAGTCTTATGAGGTGGGAAGTTGAAAGAGTAACTAGCGCAAGGAAGTGAAGAAAGCAATATATTTCTGCCGTGCTTAGTCAATTATTCACATTGTGGAGAACATAGTCACGCTAAAAAAGTTGGCCGCTGTTATAAATGAGGTTGCTTTTCAAATGTGGTTCCTTGCAGGGTGAAGTCGGAGAAGATGAAGCGTGTAACGGAAAATGAAAAAAGAGCGATCAGAATTGCGGACAGCACAGTAAAACCTGGCGAAAACGCGGCGTCAAGAAAGCCGGAACGTCAGTTAAGAATCCAGTTGTCAACGAGCCTGTCAGACGATAATTCTTCGAATCCGTGAGCTGGTTCGCGCTTGGATCTGTACATCACAGCGCCATTTCGTGCCAAACTGCCAGTATTTTCGAACGGATGCTTTCAATGTGTACGGGTGGGGAGGGGCAGCTAGTCTTGCTCTAAGGTGTGCACTTGTTTGGATGCCTTGTAAAGGTTGATTAAGCTGATTTGATTGGCGTACAAGAGCGTTTTGAAGGGAGAGGTGGTCGGCAGATACGATGCTTCCTCTGACTTGGAGCTGATCAGCAACAAAAGTCTTGAAGTTTGACGAGTATTTCAAGAATATTCTGAAGAGTGGAGGAAAAATGAATTTTTTTGCGCTTCTGTCGTCGTTGGGCTACATTTGAAGATGTTCACTTTTAGAATTCAGAATCTCATCAAAATTTATGCAGATCTTAACCAACACACTGAAAATAAACACCAGCTTTGTTCCTTGCCAGACGCATCTCCAATTCGCTGCACCCCAGATCGTTCACAGACTGGAGATGGTCACCAAGTGCTACGACTACGTCTGGCAGACGGAAATGTGAAAAGTGGAGGCGGTTCTAACTGGAAACGAAAATGATGTTGGTGTTTAACACACTAAGTAAGCATTAGGGATAAGTTTGACGAAATCCTGAAGCTTGATTCCGAAGGATCTTATGAGGTGTGGCGGTCGTAGAATCATGTTTGGCGGAGTACGTAGTTGGGATTCGTGTTGAGTTGAACATGTTGAAGTTTTCTGAACAGGTTTTGAAGGTTCAGGCATCGTGGGCCTTGGTCAAGCCCAGTGGCGTTAGAAGCGCCACTTTTAAACGTAGGGTTCTGTTTTTATTTAAACCGTTTGAATTCGAAACTACCCGTTACAGTCGGGTGTGTAATGGGAGGACGAATTAACCCAGCTAATAAAGCTCGTAGTGGATTTGTGCCAAATAAGTCAGCTTTTTGAATTTTGCGAGTGGACACGGGAGCCTTTGTCGGCAGCCAGTTGTGTGTTTGTTGTGGTTCTGTAGCATGGCTACTTTGCCCTCAGAATCTCTTGTTTTATTACTTGTCTCTATGAAATGAAGACCACTGTCGGGATTTCAGTGAGATTTCGTTGTTTTACGCTTTCCTTTCCTTGTTTTAGTTCGAAGTCTTGTTTCGTTCATCCGATTCCCTGTTTCACTGATCCCTATCTTCGATGGCTCACGCGGTGGGGCGCGGTGCCTTATTGGTTGTTCGACGTGTTGTTTTTATTGATGTACACGCTGTTTCATATAAACTTCTGAAGTGTGACACTGTTGCATTTGGGAAAGAGAACAGAGTACACTAAGAACGACAGTTTGTAACAACTGGTCTTACCTATATGCGCTAGAGTATTTTGTGTAGCATCTGAATGGGCATAACCACAACAGTGGACTGGTATCTACTAATGGATGCGTGTCTTTATCGTGCATAAGACGCACTTCATATCACCCATCGTTTTCTGGTGCAACTCATCGCCCATTTTTTCTTGTTTACACCTCCGCTGCGTTCTCCACCTTCCCATTTATACTACTGCTACGTGATCATTCCTTATTTTAAAATTCTATAAACCTCGGTGGAATTATCCTGTAGCTTCGTTTCTCGGCAGTCCCTTTAAAAATCCTACTATAAAGTGCTTGACAGGTGGTGAACAGATCTCGTCAAGTTGGAAAATTGAACTAGTTCTGGCATAGCCGATGGACAGCGGAAGAGCTGCTCTACATGTGGGGTCTGTTTTTGTAGCTTAGGCTTCTATAGAACTGTTGCTTTGTCTAATTAGGGATTGTCGCTCCATATCTCGATTGGATGTTACATATCTCAATGTAAAAATACCCTGTGCGGGGTGAAAGAAAAAAAATGAGTCGAAACATGCAGACAGTGTAGCAGAATTACAGTCGGCAGCATACCTGATGGGAAGAACGGCAACGAAACTTGGATGCTACGAGCGGGAAACAAACAGCACTCGATAGATCCCGTGGACAGTGACGCTCTCGGGAGCTTGGTGCAGCGGGCAGCAAGTATCGATATACAGGGATATATCTGGTATGCCTGCTAAACCTTCCCTTCTGGTTTGTCACGCTATATTTCACGCAGGACAAGTGCGCATAACCGAGACAAATTTGTTTACTCTAGTTGCCGGCATGTATCTACAACAAACTCGTCGTTTGCAAAACGGAAAAAGTGGAAGCGATCATATCTATCAGTGACTGTCTTCCTTGTCGGGACGTCTCAACACCTTATAGTCCTTGAATCTTTGCTGAATGATGTCGGTGTCGTTGAGTCCAAGGTTACATGGGTCGGGCACCCGATCTTGGTAACGAAGGTCGTAAAACTGCTGTGGGAAATACTCGACGAAATGCTCTCGGCTGAAGTGTTCCACAGGTGGTGCGCGCGCCCACTTCTCCTCCACCTTAATATCGGAGTGCTTGACGACTTTTACATTTATATTCATCACGGGAGGAAAAAATGATGAATTCCTTTCTATCTCGTAAAGATTCGCAATAAGAACATCATATTCGTTATTGCATTGCAGATCTTAGAAATCTCAAAGTAAAACAATTATGGGAATCCCGGACGGCTAGAGAAACCAACCAAAATGGGGATGAAGTAATGTGCATTGAGTTCACACACTAGCTGGAAAACAGCTTTAACCTGCCTCATCTAATCTTTCCAATAAACTTCACCGTAAATCAATAATACTGCTTGTGCGCCTAAAATTAGCCTTAGCCTTAAGGAGCGAATAGACGGAAAAACTCCGATGAGATTTCAAACGCAGAAAAGAAGCTCATTTCAAAACGTTCATCAATTTCACTCTCCTCACTACTTGACTTAATTTGAACTATGAACTCCTATAGAGCATAGAAAATGGTTTCTAAAGATTATCTGTCGAAGGGAACGAACCTTTTGCGCTTCGACGGCGCCATCAGCTGCTTTCATTTCGTGTAGTTTAATGCGCTCGTTGTTGTAGTCCATCCATTCGTCAATTTCCTTAATAGAAAACATATTAACGATAAATATTTCTCCTTCGTGAAAGAAAGCAACAACAATAGAATCATATTCCATTAGGTGACGACCGCTATGAGATTAGAACGTTGTGAATCCTTGAAAATTGCTTGAGCCAACATTCATGGCATCGCTTCAAATCTTTCGATCTAATCTATAAAGCTAACTCCCTCACTTCGACTGCACTAATAGCAAACTGAGAGCGTATTTATTTCATTTTCACTTGCATGCATTGATGATTCTTAATAAGCCTCACGATGGATATGAAAACAACGCTGCAAACCTTGAGATGTGCACCAGGGATCTCTCCGAATGGAATTTTCAGCGACTCGTACTGCTTCTGAAGTGAATCCAGGACAGCAGTATGTGCTGGCATTTGCTTCTTCAAGGCTTCGAAGTCGTACTTTGGCAAATCGGCCGGTAGGGTGACCACCAAACCAAAGAAATGACTATACTGACTCTGCAAGCGTCAGCCGTGAGTTTTCCAAAAGTGAAGCCGTGAAGACGATGTACTCTAATACCATTATGTCGAAGCTCATCCCAATCACGCCTACAAAATCCCGTCCCCTTTCTCTTCAGGCTTGCTTTGCACTGCTTGAATAATGTGGTTCAAAAAAATATAAATTAAAATGCACGGATTAGATTAAACTCTAGCTGAATGGTGCACATAAATGCAAAACAAAATAAAAGAGTGCGGTGGGTAGTGGAACGAGTAGCCGAGAAAATTGGATCAGGGGAGGTAATTCGTCGGGAAAACAGAAAACCTGCAACAATGAGGGAATTTTCGGCCCACCACCGTTCTATGACACCTCTTGCGCTGGTTAAGAGCCGGCCTTATCGACGTTCCAAGATAACTTTGTGGTTAAATTATCTTCCGGTCTTGATGGTGGTCAGCAATAAGGTCGCGATTAGATTTAAACCGTGGGCATATATGAATCTTTGTTTGGTTAATGGTTAAATCCGCTTCCTGATCTCGTTCCCAGGTTCGATTGGTATAGAAATCGAAGTTAATTGGGATCCTAAATATCATGTCGTTGGCAAGGATCACTAATGAAGCACGAAATCAAGCCTTTTGAATGTCATCCTCTCAGACGGTATTAGGACATCCAAATACCAACGTTTTTTTTTTCTGGGAGCATTCTCAGTTTCAGGAAGCTAAAATGACAAACTAAATGATGAATAAAAGGAAACAATCGTTTTCGTATTTGAGAGAGGGCTCACCTTCAGCGCGGACAACTCAGTGACATACTGTGGAGTCAACTTGTCTGTCAACTGCTTCCAGTTCACGGCAGCTTTCATAACACGTTTTGCTGACGTTGCCATCTTCGGTGCTTCCGAGAAAACTTCGCTGAAAAAAAAAAAATTGCATCGGATATTCTAGTTAAAACGCCACTACATCGAGAATATCTTCCCTATGGTATAAAATGCGGAACGCAAACAATGTGTTTCCTTTCAAAGGATGGAAAAAGTACATAAATACATGAAAAGGTGTCGACTGGAGCAAACTGAAACGACGGTGCACTCGTCAAGCAAGCAACATTTCCAAAGGGAGCATCACAAACTCTAACTTATTATTGCGGAACAACGTGAAAGCATAACAGCACTAGTGCACTTCACGACCTCAATCCCTAACACACCGTCCAAATCTCTCTTGCAAAAATGTGCTCCACTCTTCAACTTCCGTTACAGCGCACAATACCTTCCTTTGGCAAACCATTACGCTCTAGAAGCCAAAAATATACGACACGCAACCACACGTTCACTTCCACATACATAGATTTCACTCTCCATTCATTTGCAACAACGTTCATAGCGGAAGCGTAAGATAACAATTCGACAGGAAATTGCCATCTTGAGATCACTAATGAGAATTCCAGCCTCATTGCGTTTATTCGATTAGATGGATGGAATAGTGGTGGATCGAGCTTGACGTATATGAACTCGATTCTTGCAATTTTAACTCCGAAGATTGCATACTTTATGCAAATATTAGTGCCTCAATGAACGGGCTCACTTTATTATTAGTACAACGAGTACGCATCACGAACCACTCGGTTCGCACTTGTTATAACGAGTAGGTGCAGATCGTAGTGGGATCCACAGTGAAGGAGTGTTCTTGTTATATAAGGCGTGAGAAATCTATTCATTAAATGTAAAATGTGAGATGAACTCATGAAAATGAGCCACTATATCGATGGAATTATAGTGATGATTTCCATCGGTGGAGAAAATAAAACTGAATGAGCGGTATGCCAATGAGAGGACGTTTGTGGATATACGCATTTTTCAGTCTCAACAGCATTAACGCTAAAAAGACGAAATGAACAGCCCAAAAGAAGTGGGAAAATTAGGACAAAAAGTTAATAGATAAATTGGTATCCTAAATTAAGAGCCGTAAAGGAGAGTTCTTCGAAAACTTTTGTGAGGATTTTTGTTTTTAATCTTTCTCAAACGTTCAAGCAGATATTCTAGATCGTTCATCCGTCCTAAAAAAATCGTAGCCACGAATATAGGCAGCGCGCACTTGGTACAAACGCCAAAGAAACACGAGAGTCAACGTAGAACGTGGTGAGAAATAAGTTGGCAAAAACAATGAAAGATAATAACCAAATGAAGGCTTGAATAAATGATGAAGTGTCATCGATAATAGCGTTCGTGGAGGAAAATTTTTGCTTAAAAGGTATCAGGCCAATTGCCTTACAAGCGACACTAACAAGCAAAACACAAGTGCAAACGTTGCCCGTACAGTACAATTGTGATTCGACTTCACCTCAGTTGAAACCTCTGGTAAAGCATCTGATGAACGTCAGTATCTGCACCCTTCTGCAACGTGTATATCATAAACGCTTCCTTCTGAAAGCTAAAAAATTACTTGCTGACGGATAATAGGGGGAAATCACTAATGTGTACGATCAATCGAGGTGTAACTGTGCTGGCGCAAATGGCTGCACAATAAATGGTAGACACAAGTACTGGTGAAGGCATAGACATTTCTGCGAGAAAAACCACACATTATACCTACAATCTGCAATTATATACGGCGGTTGTATGGAAATAATATATACTGATAGTTTTGGCACATGCTAAGATCTCAGATAAAACACGAATGGAAATTTTTTACTCGAACTTCCAGTAGAAAAAGATTACTTATCATTTTCTGCGCCAACATCGCAGCTACAGAAATTTCTACTCTTTGCATCAAGACCTTATGAAATATCTCTTCAAAGATCGACATAGTCGGTCAGAAGCTCCCGAAAACTTCGAAACCCTATACCGGTTATTCATTGTTAGCCTGATTCTGAACTTAAAATAGCCTTTGATTTCAAAGTTACTACTCTCTAATATACATGAGGTTAATTTTAGGTAACTTTGAAAGGGCTTTAATTGTAACTAGAAAATGCTTACTCAATAATTCCGCTGCCAAATTATTGAATAATCGAACGAGCGAAAAGATTGAGAGGCAGCGCCAGTGCTGAGTTCGAAGCGAGGTCCTTCCAGAAATTTTTGCACTTTGCGCTTCGCCGCATTCCTAACGAGTGCTAGGATGATTGCTCAACCTTTCCGTCTGCCTACGACACTGATCAACGTAAAATATCTGTTTCGAGTGCTTATTATGATTGTTCCACTTGGACCACCCAAGAAGTTGAAAGTTAAGAATTTTGATTTAAATCGAGGATCTTTGAATTTCTCGCCTATTGGCAGAGATATTGGAGCTGATAAAGAACTATATAAGGTCGTTTATTTCAAAGGTACTTTTGCACTAACAATAAAACCCGAATAAAAAATTAATCTTAGTCCTCCACTAAAAGGCTAAAAAATTCCTGAACCTGAACTAAACAATACAAACCCCAATGTGAGCCCATCATCATGAAATATGAACGAAAGACCTTCTATTTCTTCTTCATTCTATTCTATTATGCAGCAGTTGAAATTATTTTTGATATGCTTGACTAAATTTCACTTTCAACTTACCCACTTTAAACTTTCATCTCGAGATTCTTCTAAGCAAAGAAATTATAAGCTTATGCTGTATCAGACATCAAATAGCGTTATCGTATTAACTTATGCGTTCTTCATATTTCCACAAGCTATCATCGGCACTCATTACGCTTATCTATGAATGTCATATATACATATTTCTTTTAATATCACTATCTATTTTCTCATCGCTTTTCATTTGTTTTCATTGTTATGACCAATTACTTGATAGAATTTTTACGATCAATGAACGATTTGATCATCAACTCAAAGCTATCGCTTAATCGTGAAAATTATGAAGAGAAAATTAAATTCTCTCTTAGTAATAATTCAATCTTCGTATATAAAATATATATATATATAATCATATGTATATATATATATATATATATATATATATATATATATATATATATATATATATATATATATATATATATGTCGTCATAAGATGATCGCCACAATTCTCATAAATCCATTCGAAAATAGTTTCGAAATTTCCTCAAAAAATTCTTTAATTGCTCCCATTTTCGTTCCTCTTATTGCATCAAGAAAGGACAAGAAAAATCCACGAATCTAATTTGTGGATATCGTTGTCGAGCGGAGAATTATTCGGCAAAATTACGTTTTCGGTTAGTGGGAGAGGAAATAATTATCTCGCAGGGCATTTATTTACTCGATAAGTGGATAATTGGATGTACTTTTATTGTCTAAAATAATTGAATGTAGAAATTTAATATATAACTCATTTTCTTTAATTTTTGTTCAACTCTCAGAGTTAAGCCTTCATTCGAGATGATAATTGAGTTGGAAAATATATGTTCAAAGCGATTTTGCGAAATTAAGAACTTTGCCGTAGAATAAGTGGTAAATTTCTTCGTGCAGAAGGGAAACCGCATATTTAGTTCTTCTTTATTATGGCTTTAAGCTGACGCTAAGTGCGCTAAATGCTTTGATCGAATGTCGTTACCTCTATCAAAAGGCGAAAATTGAATATCGACATCAAATTTCGTTCCCTTTTCTTGCATCTGTAATTTTTTTTTTACTCATAAAAAGTCAAGTTTGCTCATAAAAAGTTAAACTCCTTAATCACTCCTATAGATGCAAATTGAGGCTGATGCATCTATATAGATCTATCAATTCATATAGTAGAACTAATCTATATTAGTGATGGAAGATGGTGAAAATAAGAAAATCACATCTCACTGAGGAGAATAAATCATCGTTACAATTCAAGCGTGAAATAAAACAATTGCGCCTATATATTTCACTTCAACGGTAAAAGAAAAGAAATAACGAAGCGAATAGAATGGCGTTGTAAAAAATGGAAAATGGAAAAATTAACGGCAAAATGGAAATATTCTATCCTCTTTGGTCAAAAAAAAAAGAATATTCCATAGAGAAACAATTAAGAAATGCGTCTAAATGAGGTGAATTCATTCGATTTTCATTTCTTTAATGGGAAATTTCTTTGAATTTTTTCAATTGTTTGGAGAGAATACTTTGAATTCCTTGAATGCACTACGTTAGAGTTCTTCAGTAACTTTTTAACGTTAAGGATAATTTCTTGGCATTTAATTTCTGCACACACTTTGAGGAGGAAATTGGAGTTCTGGAAGCGCACACCAAATAATGGAAAATATTTAGATTCTGGAAAGATATAAAGATAGAAAAGGTTGGCAATTCTATTATTCCAACTGATACTCATGCTTACTATAAGAATCTGGTTCTTATTGTAGAGTTGATTCTTATTGTACTGAAGCAAAACAATGATGAGAACGCTTTAGGCGTGGCCCTTATTAACGAGAGATATGAAGCGACATTTGTCGCTTCCACATTTATAAATGTGGGCATTAAGCGTTTTTTTTTTTTTTTTTTTTTAAATGTAAAATGGAGAGACGGGAACGGATATATCAAGGCGATCGCAACAATACGTACTTAATAGGAAGAAAAAAAGATGAACTATGTCACTATTTTGGGAATTTTTAAATCGAATTAGTGTATAAATTGCTCTATTTTTAAACCTCATAATCTTTTTTTTTTTGGAGTTTTCAGATGATGATGCATTTGATACATTTCATGAATAGGTGTGCATCGCGTTTTGCCGATCCTATAAACTAGGCTTTCGACGAACAATCCCCCTTCCTATCATTCGAATCGTACTGCTGCGTTCAGAAGTCTGAAAGATTCGGTTTTCTACACGCAAAAAAAAATGCGCTCACCTACTCACTTCTCCAACAGTTTGATTATTCATCAATGCGGTCATCCGTGTTCGACGTTCTCAGCATTTTCATATATCGTAGTGCTCTGATCGTTTCATCTTTAAGATGGAGATTTAGTATAGGTGACATTTCACGTGCACTACGAGGATTTAGCTTATTTATTTTACAACGTTAACAAATTTGCCCACCATTCCACTAATTGTTGGAGTCGATCGTGCAATTTTACTTCAGTTTCTTCCCGCAAATTCTGAATAGTTCCTTAGCAAATCTTCTCTTTATGCTGTCTCGAAGGTCCTCGAATCTGGAAGAATGTAGAGAGTCTGTTAGTACCAATATTATGATTCCCACCAAAATGCAAAATTCTGGAAGTGAATTTCGAAATAACGGAGTCTTTATCCTCCAAAGTGCTTCGATTACCACCCCTCTTCTACTTTTCGACTGCATCTTAAATTTTAATTAATATCAGATGATCGTTCCATTTTTCCCAATCAAATTCTTCCCATTTCTATCACTTTTCCTCAATTTTTTTCCCATAAAACCTGCAAGACTTTCATATTTTTCTGAAGACGTAAAAATGTCCTGAAATTGTACAACGAATGAGGTACTTCCTTATGCGATTATGATTTAAACTGAAATGAAAACACTTACGTGTGGGATAAATGTCTGAAGTGAAATATCATCTCATCAATCGTTTTACGTATTCGAGGTTCATTTAACGCAATTTCCACTATATTACGAGAAAGAATGCCACTTTCATTTGTCACATATTGATTAACTCAAATGTAGTCTATTGAATTATCCATCAATAATGCAAGGATTAGAGAAAATAGCACCAAAAAAGGCGTCGATGAACTATGAAAACACCTCGAACAATCGTCGCTGTTTGGTTTCCGGCGTGACGATTCGTTCTAATAGCTTGTTCCCGTTTGCGTTTGAATTGAATGATTCTTTGCCGCGTCGAATTAACTTCTCTTCTGAGAGAGAGAGGAAAAAAGAACCCCCGCTTCCAATTGCATAGACGATAAATTGCTATCCTGCAATTTTCCCGGTCATGTGCTTTCAAAACTTTTCCACATAGTCGACGAAATCGTCTAAGCGCGTTTTCGATGTTGAATTTCAAAAATTCCTAAGTTCACTGTAAGAAGTGGTCATCGAGTGGACGCTGTTTGCATTAAAAGAGAAAAGAATGGAAATCTGTGTGTCGGCCAGCTGCGATGCCCTCGTTTCCGTGTGTCGCTTAACTCCCTTCAGGTTGGCAATATTTTTTGTGCTCATTTTACGCGCACTCACCTCTGTCATTCCCGAGTGTTCATTCGATGAACTCTGCCCTTCGGTTCCATGTCCGATACCGCTTTTATAGTGGAAAACAAATTAGGTGTATTATTTTAATGGGCAACTTCACTTATATGATTTTAGTAACGTTGTTTTCAACCTTCTATTGTATTTATAATGCCTCTTCTATGGATGAACATAATATTATTTGCCAGTTTTTCCACCTGTTCTTCTCTTTCTTTTTTAATGATAGTTGTTTATTTGGGAACGAAAATTACAAGTCTCTATGTTTCAAAGATCTCGAATATTTAGTGACCTATTCGAGACGTTTCTCGTAACTCCAACGAGAGGGTTGAATTTTACCTATGTGCTTATATTTGATACCTTTGGTTAATTTTGTTTTTATGCGGTGTTATTTTCTTTATCTGAGATGATATTAATGAATGTTTCTTGATGTAGTTGCGATAAGATCGGCATTCAATTATGTGACTCTTTGTTTTGCGAAGCATTTGAGGCTTTTTGATTTTTCATCATTTCTTTTCTCGATCGCTCCTATTAAATTGCCTTATTTTGGAAGATCTATGACGCAAATGAATGAATAGTCAACGCAAAATGATAGAGATTTTGAAAAAGGATTTACGCTCGGCCTAAATTTTCGCCTCTTTTTGAGGTTTTATGCTCCCGTTAACAGGTATGCACTTTATGGGAGAGACCCAATTGCGAAGCTTGACTAATTCAAGGGCCGATTTCTTCTCATTCTCGGTCAAGAATTAGAGTTTTATTGAAAAAATTCTCCACTCGATTGCTATAAATGATGCGATCGAACCCTCTGTTTCGTTACTCTCATTTCTTTTCTTGGCCCCACTAAGAAGAGCAAAAATGCGTTCGATTCACTTCTAATGATTAGCCAGTCAACTAGCCTAAGAGATAAAGAAAAGTCACAGATATTTGCGTCTTTAATTAGGGCAATAATTTTTCGTCGTCCCTTTCGAATGGTACACTAAAATAACTCATTCAAACATGCTGATAATAAATTGTTCATATTCTCTTTATGCTCATAAATCTTTCTCGAATCATATTTCGGATTATTTCCCACCTCATTTTTATGTTTAACTTCCGTTTAAGCCATAAAAGACCCTAACAATTTCACTAAGTTGATTCTGAATGAAGAGCTGATTCCCTTCATTCATACTGCGAAAAATTGCATATTCTGGTGAAATTCACCTCCTCTTTTGTTCATTGTTGCCTATTTCATTGAACTGGTTGCATGTTCAGCTGTCACTATCACCTAAATTAAATAATTTTTGTTGCTGATTTGCGCAGTGAATTCAGTCTAAGGCGAACACCTCCCGAAATGCGCTCGTAATTTTTGTTCCTTTAATGTCATGCTCATCTGTCATTTACTCTGACGTCTGCACGTTCGGTGATTGCAGTTGAATATGATAAATTATCCACCTTAAGTTCTTGATAGATTTCCCCCTACAAGAGATTTTGTTTCGAAACAAAAGAATTTAGGATAAACACAGCAAGGGTAGTCCTCTATTGTGACTATCAAAGAAGAATTAACATCAGCCTATGACGCTTAAATACAGCTGAGAAGGTTCTATTGAAACTATTTCTTAATGAATCCACTATTCCTCTCAACTGTGATGTTTGAGAAGTTGGCTAATTTTTATTGCAAATTTGCGTCGATTTTCCTAGAAGATAAGCCAGCAAGTGCCCCCTGCAGTGATCTCGAATTTGAGCTAAATTTTTGCCTCATTCTAAGCATTTCTTTCATCGTTGTTGCATACTTTATTGAGTAGCACACATATTTCTTGCAAAGTCTATCACCCTATCACTGCAGAATCTGTTAGATGTCAGTTGCAAAGTCCGGCAATCATGCCACCATCAGAGAATGACCCACTGAAATGAAGCAAGTGTGTAGCGGTATTTCATGAGATGATATGTTTTCGGTACATTGAATACGAGGGATCAGATAGGAATTGTGTTTCAGTATTAAATAGATAGTGATTCGGGTCAAAATTGGTGCATACTGCAGCACTAAAAAGAGCATACGTGAAGATTAAAGAGCGCAGGCGTGAGGAGCCGTTTCATCGTTGCGACATTCTTAAGACACCTCGGTCATTTATGCAACACAATGGTGCCAGATGCGCTCACCGTCCATCGCTGATTCGTGTCTGCGTTACTTAAAATGAAGAAATATCTCAAGCTGCAGCTACAGCTACATTTTCGACTTCATCTTTATTATTTCTTTGTACTCTGCCATTATTGCTAGTGTGTGTAGAACCACGACTGCATATTTTATGTATACGAATATTTCTTTCTAAAGACTGAAGTAATGATAAGCGACATTAATCGGATTTGAAATTTGCTTCTTTTAACGCTAGGTAATGCTTTCTTTCATAGAAATGCACTGGCATCTTATGCCTTTACTCATTTTATAATGGCAGCTACTATTTTTGTTATATGAATGTTTAAAAATGATTAATTGGGGCTATGGGATTAATTTCAAGCGAAATTCAGCACCGTAAACGCCAATAGACTCCTCGCCGCCTATGAATCACTAAACATTTGCTATTAAGATCTTATCGTACTTCGAGATGCTCTCATTAGAGAATCCAGAATCGAAGCAATAAGAGACTAATATTTTGCTTCATCCAAGTAATTCTGGACGGTACTAGTTTTTTGACGACGATCTGCAAATTGCCTTTCATAAAATCGCCGCATTCTAACGAGATTCCACCAAACAACATATAAAATCTTCGAAGTCCCCTCCTCATTTTGTTCGCCTATCCGGCTTTTTTCATTAGCAGTTTTTAACTTTTGTAAACTGAATTTTAATCTAATCTATGGTCATAGTGAGCAAATTTCGCCATGTTGCTGTAATTTATCAAATACTCCAAAAGTGTTATCTCTATAGCAAATTTATTGAGTAGAATAATCGCGTTGTTTTGTGATTAGCGTTGTTCTCTCTCTTCACATAAATTATAGTTGGTCGAGGATTTGCAAGCTCTATCGGTAGCCTCGTTCAAGTATAATGCAAATTTGAACCATACGAGAATATAAAACCGTTTTTTTCAACAAGTGGCCATTCCTTGCAGTCACACTAAATGAGGCACAACTATCGTTTGCATTGTTTATATCATCACAAATAAAAAATTGGGCAAAAAGATCTGTTGTGTTAGTTGTTTGATGCGCTTTCCTATTTTTCCAGCACTTCAACAGTCGTATAAACCAGAAGGTAAGATTCTCGGATTCTCGTATCTAGGTGGAGTGTGGATAAGATTCTCGGATTCTCGTATCTAGGTGGAGTGTGGATAAGGTTCTCGGATTCTCGTATATAGGTGGAGAGTAGATAAGATTCTCGGATTCTCGTATCTAGGTGGAGTGTTGACGTCAAAAAAGGTTTAGAATGCCAATGAATAGACAGGGGAAAAAATCGTTGTGCTTTGAATGAGTTCTTCTACACAAAGAATTGTCCTCGTTGAATGATTCACCTAAGCCAAGAGCACTACACACATGTGGGTCATCCTGTATTGCGTTTTCTGAAATCTGTCCTCAACGTCTTCGTTGTCAGCAATTGCTGTTCACTTCATTGCCTTAATGAAATTATTTGTTGCAATTGCTGCTTACTTATCGACTATCACCTTATCAGTTAACTCCTCTAGTTGAGATCACACGCTGAACTTATTAGCGGAAAGATTCATTGAGTGAAGTGTAGAGCTGTAATCTCATAACTTTTATGTCGGTTTTGTTCTTCCTTGCGATATATTCTTTTCTTTTAGCGGTTTTATCGATTCTTTTTTGCTCTCAAAGAGCAAAGTTAATATGATAGGATTCGTTGAACTCAAGTCTGTGTTTATCCCCATTTGTCGTATAAAATATGCGATTAACTCTATGAGATGTGTGTGCTAGAGGTTAGTTTCATTTCATGCATTACTTGTTCTCGCTCAGCTTATTAGCTGATCTCATAACTCATAACGCTTATGATCGTTTCCTACGTCTGATACTCAGATACGTCTGATACACAGACGTACGTCGTTCTCTGTTATTCGTTTCTTGCATGAAGTGGTCGCAATGATGATACGGAAAAAAGGGAAGAAATCAGCATCATTTTAAAGACAATGAGGGAAAATCAACACTAGCTGCCGAATTTTACGTTTTTATTTATTTCCTGCCTGCGAAGTACGCATTGCTAATGTTTATTCTTATGTATATTTCTTGATGTATGTTTTCTTCCGATACTCATTAAAGTTTAATTTTGAGAAATCGGAACACCTTTACTAATCTTTAGTTTGATGTTCAATCTTAGAAAAGGGTTTAAACCATTATGAAAATTTCGAGCGCATTTTACTAACGGTTGAATGTTGTTTTGCAAAGGTGTGCTCTCAAAACGTTGGGAAAAAGAAGCGATTTGTTTGTAAGAGTTTTCTCAATTCGATGAAACTATTAATGGTTTATTTTGCATACTCCATTATTTATTAGGGGAATATCAACCGGTTGGTGTGAAGGAAAAGAATACCCAGGGAGCATGGCATAACCGACCTCTGGGAAACTTTTCGGCTTCTAGCACAGTTCATCTGCCGTAGCAGACGAATCATTTGTCAAATCTTTTGTATCATATCATAGGTAAGCGGTACACGTATGTGTGTGTTCGTTTGTGCATAGAATCTGAAGGTTTAGCAGGACTTGATAAAATAACGAGAATTTTGCGAAGTAAAAACTCTATGATAGCCTATTTCGCTCTCATATTCTCTACGGAATGCTGGTCAGCAACTCCAGCACAGAAATATCTCTGCGATCTAACACTCAGAAGCTTCAAGTATACAACACCAACTCCCAGGATCTCTCCCATAATGCGTTGCTCTCCGAACAGGACATGACATTTAATTTTGCTATGGTGTGTAAGATAACCGTAAATTCTGAGCACTGTGCGCAGGGATCTTTCACTCATCTTTAGGTGTGATGCTTACTATTTTTACGCTAGTCGAAACATCACTCTTGTTGTTTTTTCATCCAATTTCTGGTTATCTTCCTTTTTTTGCCTTGTTCTCTGCATTACTAGAAAAGCGCCTTTTATATGCTGTCACCATTGGTGAACGGTATACACCGTATTACTTAAAATTTCGAAATCCTGAAGATTTTAAGAATATTTCTGCTATAGAGCACCTTCATTCAAGGATAGGGAGTACGCTTGCAAAGTTTCTTGCTAAGAAATGTCATATATGAGAAGTTATGAAAATGAAATTATGATAGGTTGCAGTTTAAGCGTATCAGCGCTTACCGTATTATATGATACAACGTTGTAATGGTGAAAAATCATTGCACCTGTTGCACGTATTAGAGAAAAGTATGGGAGATTAAAGGGCTTTATTCGACGTTATACGGTAGGTATAATGTGTGGCAACCATAGCAGAGAAGATAATCGCTTAGCTGAGAAGATATGTTGCAAATAAAGAGAATGATATGTGGAAAGCCAATGCCACAAGTTACAGTTGTAGTATTGATGCGACTGCCTGTTTTTTACGTTAATGCCCGGACGCTATTGGGAAAGCACTTCGTTCATTTTTTTTTTCTCCCTCTAACTAAAAGAGAAACAAGAAAAACCTTTTCCCAGCTGATAGAATCACCTCGAATTTTACTTTAATTCGTCTGATATATGTTGTGATTTGCTGGACGAAATTACACAGCGCAAATCCCTCGATTCTGTAGAGTAACTCGAATGAAGCAGAATATTCCAGCAGTTATTTTTCCGAAGTTTTGTAATCACTTTTTGTTTAAAATATAAATTGGATTGCAGAAAAACAAATGAAGTGGGTGGTGATATTACTGTTGCCACCGTTGATTGCGGCACTCTCCTATCGTTGCGATAACGATGAAGTGCTTATTGTGCAAAGTTTTGGCAACGATTCGATAAGAATGCATTGTCAACGACTCAATTTATGTGGTTTCGCGCATCTTGTAAGTTATTTATTTCTCGGATATACTATTTTCATTGAAATGCATTTTATAGTCAACCTTCTTTTCTAGAAAATGCCTCTATCACTGTTGTTTGATGGATCTTTTCAATTCTTGTTTGCAACCACATCCAGTTTATGAATGTTGGTTTTCATGCGGAAAAAGGTGATGCTAAATTTGAGCCATTTATGGAGAAAACTTTACTAAACAATCTCACATTAGTGAATATTTGGCGAACAGTTAAAACTTGAGCAACAAAATTTGAGCAAATACATATGAAGATCGACAAATAGGCCAATGAGTTGTTTGAAAATGGAGAACGGAACTATTTGGTTGTTTGATTTTTTTTTTGAATCATTTTTCAGAAGTGTACTTATGATCCGTTGCAACCTCTATGTGGAGGTAAAACAAACTTCGTTGCTCATGTCTCACAGTTAACTCCAACTGGGCCGTGAGTTGCACACTATCTTTGATACCTAGTAAATGTACTTTTTATGTAAAATGATGAGTGCTACTAATGTGTTGTATCATTGTCTTGCTGCTGAACATTTTCGGTCAAATTTCCTTCAAATATTCCCCCAATTATCTACCACAAAGAAAGCACTGCACCAAAAGACCTTAAAAAACCTAATGTTTGGCTTTCATGCTTATAAAATGAGGATAAATTTATCCAACCAGTTAAATCCGATCATGGAAGATTTGTTTATGTCAGATTCGTTTACTTATCTTTTACCGAACTACACCTCTCCACTGTTTAAAAGAACATTAATTTATGCTTCATCATGACCTCATAGCTAGAAAATTATTCTTTACGCTATAGAAACATAATAGCAGATCACTTTAGTTGTCATAATGGCTGCCGATCGAAACCCTTTATCATAAATGAACAGGGATATCAGAGATATTTAAGAGTAGGTGAGGTTGCTGATGAAGCTGAAGATTTTCATTTATTATCTGATGGTTTTTATGTGCAGACGAAAGGAGAAGTGATATTTTTCAGTGTCACACATACATGCTGCGATCTAAAGATAAATCCAAGCAGTTCGGTTCCAACACATGACGGCAATGACTGTTTTGTGTATGAATTGCCTGACGGTACAAAACGATCCAATGAAGTGAAGCCGAATATCGACGACGAGCATGAGTACACATTACTGAAAGCTGCAAATAAGATTCCTGAGCAGTTTGCCAACTACACTGGCTATCATCTTCGATTGTTCATTCTCAAGAATAAATCGCCACCAACGTTGCTCGTCAAGGGAATCGAACGACGACCGTATGTTTTCGCTCTTCTAGTGGTATCGTATTACTGTCTAATCTGCGATCACTGGAAATATTATCAACTTCTATCGTTAAAGGTCGTCTTCTTACCTAATTTATGCAGCAATCACTACACTGTGCAGTAAATTAAAACCGTGGTCTACTGTTTTCGTTCAACATCTTCCCACTATCCCAGTGTGGGGCCCTCTTGGTTCAAACATCTTCCGTATGTAGGAAAGATTTTCAGGACGTTAACGTCCTTGAGAACCACATTATCCCCACACCTCCAGACTCGAAAATTATTGCATCCTGCTGAAGGATGTTTGGAATACGGACACTATGATGAAACTATACGGTACATTCGAACTGGACACACTGAAAGAAAAGATGAGGTAGAAGAGTTATAAGGTCTGAAAAGTCCCCCAGATACTCCGAAAATTGTTTCATCTCATTGCAACCAGAAACAATATCCCTCTTTCTCCAAATGAAGGTCTGTTTTTCTAAACTAGTGAAGCAAAGCATAGCAAAACTAGAAAGTGAAATGAAATCGAATAAAGGAAATGAAAAAACTAAATGAAATCAATCAGATAGGGATCGCTAACTCATCGGCTGCTAATCTTGTTCTTTTCCATGTAAAAATAGCTCATCCAGCCTGCCTAATGATGAGACGTAGTGTTTTACTTTGCTGCATGAACTGTAAACACTTAAAATGAAGCATAACCTATTATCAGTGCTTTACAAGACGACCAATATCCTTACTGGAAGTTTATCAACGTAGAAATGTTCCATAACACAACAGAATTCTATAGTGTAGATGTAACATGCGTTTTTGTAAAATTGTGTTCCACATGGTGAACCATATTTAACGTAACAATCTCAGATCATTTAACTGCTTCCTTTTTTCTCTTTCATTATCATTAACCATCTCCGTTGACCCATATTTAAGAAATCTTACCCAACCGGCGTTGAATCAGCATTCAGCAGAGATATTTCATTGATACGGAATGTTCGTTTACGCATTTTCACTAAAGATAAATCAGAAACGATCGATCTTCATTTCACATCTCAACTCCACATTTCGAAGCCTACACTTGACAGCCAGACGAATTACATATAGTGTATGTGTTAATCTGTATCATTAACGACTCTTATATAAATGCACATATTTCTGTGTGGATTTCGTTGGCAATCGCAAAAAAAAAACTTCTATAGCTTGTAGTAATCAATGATGGCTCGGCATAACCGATTTTAATGCAGGTATGACGAACTGAGACAGGTAAATCAAAGAAATGGCTACTCCAACTGTACACTCATCTCACTCGATCAGCATGCTTCCAACAATTCAGTATGTAGACATTGTAGAGATGGATATCGAGTAACAATTTGTCGGCCACGATGTGACCAACGGCCGACTAGCAAGGACAGTGAACATCAGAAGACGTCTTCGACACAGTCATCGTCGACCACTAAAGGAATTTCGCGTGAAAACGAATGGCGCGCAAACGCGACAAAGAACGGCGAAGAAGCGGTCAGTAGTTCTGTCAGTTCGCTCAATAAGTCGACATCGAATGGCCCTGAAGTGGGAACGTTATACAAGCAAACACAAATTATCAAAATGCCCGAGGTCGGCGAATGGCTCGTTGCCACTTGGTCCGCCTGGACAACCAACAAGTAAGTTTAATATTTGAAAAGTTTTTATTCATATCTATTTTATTATACTATTAACGAGGTAAATCGGCGCATATTGTGCTTTGAGTTTCCAAGAGCCTCAAGATTACATCTGCTTTAGACCTCTGAAATGATGCTATATTGAGTAAGTCGTAATTTTACGTGAAACATTCGAATGAATTTAAACTGCACGTAGAGGATAGGAAATTTATGTTTAAAGCAAAATTAGTAAGTATCCACAAAATTTTGCAATTATTTTACTAGACATTCTGACGCTAATGCTAATTCACTCCTGAAAACAGTACAATCACAGCTTCGGAATTTCTACAGTTAGGGGCGTCGTCTCAATTCATGTTGTTCTGAATAGCTCTATGAGAGTACTGTACCTATGGATAAAATTACTGCACAATATTTGAAGGGAATTTGGCTCTAGAAAGAGAAAGCATAATGTAGTCTACTGTAACATACTGTAGATATTTAGACTAATTTCGGTGATGGTTTCTATTTTTGATGGAAACATATATTTGGTGCGCCGAAAGGAGCAAATTTTGAGCAAAACTTCTTCGGTGTAATAATATCGTAACGAGGATAAGTCTAGTTACAATGCACACATTGTCTATTGAGTACTATAAACGCGAAATACGATACTCAAATTGGGTACTACAAATGCGGCGGATGTATTTACAGCGAAGAAAACTTCAGAATTGAATATTCTAAATAGCCATCAAAAATGCTCTATGAGGATTTATTCGTAATTTCGCATAGCCATTAAAAAAAAGGAGAAGATTTTTGAGGAAAATAAATCCACGCCCAATAGAAAGAAATCCAGATAAAGAGCTCAAATTGATGATCGCTCGCACATTTTGTGATCTAATCGCCGACCTTAAAAAAAAGAAAGAGTACTGATCCGATATGATATGAATAACCAACCGCTGATCCTATGCCCTTGAAAATGACTTTTGGTGGTCAATAATTTTTTAGAATTTCTCTCATGTTAAGAATTAAGGTATTTTGCGAAAATAAAATTTAATTTAACACAAAGATGAAACAACAATCAGCCAGCAGATGAACGTTAGTCCCTCCTTTCTTTCCTTTTTTCTTTTATCTTTAGTTGCATCACTAACGTGATGTCATGTTCCTTAGTGCAAATAAATATGATCGCATAAAAATACTACGAACCAAGAAATGATTCGGGACATTGGAGAAAATCGGGACTAGCATACCATTATTCTAACCGTATAGCTCAAAACGTTCTGTTATAGTGTTGCTTTAGTATGATGACTAACCACATGGGTGGGGATAACCTAAAGTGCTGATTTTTTATCCTATTCAACCCGATACTGACGGTTTCTGCAAGATTTTTTCTGATGTGCAAACTGACTAGCAAATCAATAAGTCCTTTACGACTAGCACTGCTTTCAGGTGGGCGTCATGGACTCATCGAGAATGGTCGGAATACGGCGACATTTCAGGTGGTACACATTCTAGAGGCGATCGATATCGAATAGGCAAAGCCGATGCTACGAACGGTGACAAGAACAGCCCATTTGGCGGTCCTGGTCAAAGAGCTGCCACTGATAAAGAATCTTCTGCACGAATGCCTGAAGAAGAAGGTAGTAATCAGAAGAATAATTCCACAGAGCGTCTAGCAAAGAACACCGTCAATATTATTGTCGATGGCGATCAACCTTCTCAAACAGAGACTAATGAATCGAGCGGTCAGAGGTCGCAATCAGGACAAAGGGAAACCTTAGAAGGAGGGGGCGATGAAGGCCGAAGCGGTAAGAGTTGGAGTCAAGAAGAGCACGGCAGGATGAACAAGAATACGAACTCTATCACCGATGGCAGAGCAGAAGTTGGCGGAGGTAAGCCGGAAGGAAAAAAAGAAAACGAAAACAAAACAGAAGACCATGATAAAGAACCAACAGGAAGTGCACCCTCTTCTCAAAACGGCGAAGTTAAGGAGCCGTCAAATGAAACCTCTACAGCAAACAGAGAACGTCCGGAAGGTATCACGATTCATGGGAAAGAAGCTAGTACCCAAGCTTCGGAACAGAAAAAGGTGAACGGAACCAAATCTGCCACAATCTCTTCTCCAAACGTTGGTGAAAAGAAGAACGAAACGGATAAAGGAAACCAAATGAAGGAGAATTTGGAATCATCCAGACCTGAAAGTGGTAACACTGGGGTGGAAAAATTGCCGTCAAAATTCAATCAGGAAATAAAGGAGAAGGAATACAGCAAAGGCAGCGATGGAAATGAGGGAATTAAAAAGACGGAAGCAACAAATGGCGATAATTTGCAGAAAGGTTTGTGGATATCAAAGAATTTAGCAGTCATTCTTTTCCCTCTGAGATAGAAAAGATTCGGATTTCGAAAAATTGACTGCCGTTTATGATAACCTAGGATCGTAAATTTATGGAAAGAATTTCAGTATGATCACGAAGTGGAAACACTTGGATCCACGATGTATTCAAGCCCCGATAAATGCTTACAACAATAGAAATTTCCTAATACACTCAGAAAAAAAAGATCAGCTCTCTGTGATGTTAGTCAATAAATCAAAACGTTTTTCTTAACGAAGCTGCAATGAGCAAAATAGTCGGATTCGTCGATCGCGAAAGCAAATTCTTCGATCAGTGGTCATTTACGTATATCTCAAAAAACTGCAGCACCCTCATCTGCTGACGCTTTAACTGAAAATCGATTGTTTTGATTCACAGATGAGCGATTTTAAGCAAAGTTCGCCTGTTTTAAACATCCAAATTATGTAAATTGATTATTAGTAACCAATTAAGTGGTAAGATTTTGCGGTTTCAGCTGTAAACGTCATATTGGGATTTTGCAACATTTACATTATGTCATGGGAAGCTTCACTAGAAATAATTTGGTGCTGAAAGTTTCAGCTCAAACGGCTAAAAACGAGAAGAATACAACCGACGATGGTAAGCAAACTGGTAGAGATTCAGACGAATCTGAAATTCCTGAGAACGAGGAAGAAGAGCAAGGCGAAAGCGGCGAAATAAACCCGAACGATCTCAGAAAAAAAGGTTCGACTTTCGTCCAAATTGAGATCTCACACATAAAAAGTGCCTCGTCGAAAGATCAAAGTTCAATCCGAATTTCTGCATCAACAGAATTTCAATACGTTTTGGAATTAAAACGCAGACGAAACAAAAATCCAGGAAAGGAACAAATGGGATGAAATCATAGATGTTAAAGAAAAGTAATATGTCCGATGACCACCGCCTCAAGTGGCACATTCACGGCTTATCGGACGAGTGTCAAAAGCGTCATATGTGCTTACGGTAAAACAGAGGAAGCTCTCTTGTTAGAAAATTCTCCACAAGAAAACCGTTTGGTGGAAAAATTTCAAGGCATCATATCTCACTCTCAATGCAGTACTTTTGTTTCCACTCATTTGCATCTTTAGAATATAGAGTTTGCGCATTTACGATCATTTGTTTCTGCAAGATGAACCAGTCAATTCAAATAACTCAAATTCGGGCAAATTCTGAAGAAGATGACGATAAAAGCAGTCGAATTATAGTGAAATCAGAAACGGCCGACTAACAATCAGTGCAGAACAAGGCAACTTTAAAATAAGCTCTTAAAGGACCTTTAAATTTTGCTGGTGGAAAAACAACAAGTGAGGAAGATAATCTGCATTCATTTTCGAATTACTCCTTCTCTCTCTCCTCCACTTGTTTTCGTCCTCCTTCTCTCCCGCTTCATCTCTTCTTAGCAAAATAAAGCCTTTGGATCACTTCTATTCCTGTCAGGATTCTTTCGTAAACTGGTTATGCAAAAGCTATAGAGCCACTGCAACGAAGCATAGAAAACTATGCTTGTGACCTCATGAAAAAATGCGAAAAATATATAAATTAGCGGTTTCTGTGGTTCACCACAAATGTGCTTTTTATGTAGGAGTACAATATTCACGAGCCATACACACGTACTTAATTTATACCTTCATATTTGTATGTTCTCTTCATTCAAATATTTGCCAGAAAAGCGCAATAAAAGATTATAGAAGAAGAGAACAAAAATGAGAAAACGGAGGCAAAGAAAGGTGAGCAAAATGTCGGTAAAGGCTCTACTACAGAAGAGCGAAATGGTACAAGCTCAAAGAAGGCTGATGATGGGAAAGAAAAAGCTGCACAGCAGAAGCCAACTGAGGAAAGGAGCCAAACGAAGAACACTTCAGTAGAGGTATGCAAACATTGATGCTAGTAAAATGTATTGTTATGAGCAATAAATTGCTGTAGCAATTAATTATATTGCGAGGCAAATTTGTTGGAGACAATAGGCGAAGTTCACACAAGACTTCTGAAAGCGCAAATATGTAGGTAATCCTTTAGCTCCTTAGGTACCACATTTCGGCTTGAAAAGGCAGTCAGTCACAACACATATCAGATGTATATAGGCATCGGTTGAGGCGGTTCCACACATAGCACATAACAAAGTTTGAGAAATTTTGCTTTAAACGAGCCTAGAGACAACGTGAAGAAATATGAGAAACGTCGCTGCGCAAAACGCACAGCTCGTATTGGTTACCCTCAGATAGCGCGTGTTACGCTAAGTTGATCTCCACTCGACTGTTTGATTACAACGTTTTTCTTGAAGAGCTGCGATTGAATGAATATTCGATTTTGAGGAACACGAAAGCGAAAAACAGCATGGTTTGAAGGGGAAAACCAAAGAAATCGACGAAACTACAATAGGTATGTTAACATACTTCCACCTTCAGCGACTTCTCAACATCTTATGAAATCAACAGCTTGGAGGGTGGTCTCATTCAAAATTTTGTGCTTTTCATATCCTCTTGATACCGGCTGCAATATTTCCACTGGCAGGATTTGGGAATTCACTGAATAGGCGGGCAGGTGAATTTAATGAGCAAATCAGACATCTGTGACAACATTGAATGGCGTCAAGCTGTCGATCTTCATAAACAATGCGAGTTAGACATAACAGTATAAGAAAATAAATATAGAACTTCGTGGAACAAATTTTACGAAATCCTCTATCTGAGGTATTTTTGTGAAAAGGTGGCATAAATATGTTGTTATCGTAAGTGAAATAAAGCTGTAGTGACAACATTCAACGGTGATATAACTGCTTGGAGGAGATGTTTCGTTATATCAGCAGTAACCCAAAGTGCATAGAGGTGACTTGAAGCCAATGAAACGGAAGTGCAGAAGACAATCAAAGAATGTGGCTGGAAACATTTTGATATGCCAGCATTGTTTGTTGTGGAGTTTCGATGATTCCACGATTCGAAAATCTTTCAATTAAAGCGTTGCGCTTTTGCACTGAAAGTTAGATGAATATATTCGCTATGGATTTCTTGTTCAAGTTTCCATTTTCTCTGTTCTCTAAATCCACTCTATTCCACTCCGTTTTATTTTGAATCCTGAAAAACCTCTGAAAGGTATCACATTCTTTCATTGATTGGTTGAAATTTTCGTAGAAATAAATTTCGTTAGCGTTTAAAGTATTTTTTTCCAATTGCCTCATCTATGAAAGCGAAACATCTGATGAATTTATTGGTTTAAAATGTATATTATGGTTTACTTACTGAAATACTAAAATTTATTTGCATTACTGCTTAAGACAAAGAGAAGGCGTAGAGGTGCGCAGAATCCATTTTAATGAAATCAGTTAATGGGGCTTTAATCCTTGGGGCTTTATTTAGTTAATCTTTTTCTTAACAGTTGGCACAACTATAGAATTTACGATTGTCTCCAGTTATGCGTGGGAATATGTTAAATATCGAAAAATAGAATGAAATAATTTCGCTCAAGTATAAATTAGTTGTTCTTAACGTTAAATGATCACTTCTGAAACACTATCTTGTAGAAACCTTCACTTTTTGTTTACATCAACATCGGAGAGTACCCAGCGTCCTTCAGATTTTTGTGATCTTTACGAGGACGAATAGTGTTTGAAATGTGGTTATATTCAGAGACAAGTTAATTGATCGCTATTGAATGAAAAAAATGCAAAAAAAACCCATTGCCATTGGCAACGTTATATACTTCCTATAAAATAAGTTCCGCTAACTGTGGGCACTAATTCATCAGCCTTTATAGCGATTTTTAATTGTATGGAAAAGTCGCCTTATACTATTACTTACAGTGACGATAACGACAGAAAGTAACGGAGAAAGTCATGGTAATGATAAGGTAAGCAAAGGTTGTATCAGCTTGTTTTTTTTTCCGGAGATTTAGCCTACCATTCTGATTAGCGCTGATGTGCACTGATTTGTCAGAAGGCAGTGATGACTCATTCTGCACCACATGGAGTGAGCCACATTCGTGCCGTTTCCATTCGTGTACAACGAAAGGGTCTGTCTTTTAAAGGTTCTTTTCGAACGCAGCCCTTCTAAATGTCTTCTCAACAAGTGACAAGAAGTGTGCTAAATATGAGCTTTTAAAATCGGTAATGAAAAGAGGATAAACACTGAAATAAACGATCTATATGAAATTCTTTGGGGAGCGTCAACTTTATCGCAGCGTTGTCCAGTACCAAGAATTGTACCTTCCAATTCGAAAAGTTTTTCTAATATTATTTTTTCTTGTTGCGAAAAATTTAATTTGCTTCAAAATTTATTCTTTTTTTGGATCCATACGAAACGAACACGATGTATCAATGACCTATCATTATTTCAACAGTTCAGTCGGAAATCGCGTTCATTTCAGGACGACAGCTTTAAGGTGATCACAATGAAGCCCGCAGGAGATGTGCACCAGTCAGAGGTCGATAAAATCAAGGAAGAAATGATTAAAGCATTAAGTCCGACGTCGGCACCCCCAGGAACGCGAGTCTTAACAAGCGGACAGTCTGGTGAATCGGAAACATTGGCTGGTACTTCAAACGTCGGTGCAAATGCTAAAGCTGGAGCTGCCAAAATTCATCCCATAGAAGCAGGTGCTACAGGAGGTGCCAAGAAAACAGACGATAAAAGTGGTGACGGTGAAAAATCTTCTGGAGAAGTCAAAGAACCTCCGGTTGCGAAGGATAACGGTGGTGGAGAAAGAGACACAGAGGCTACTGGAAAAGTGCCATATCGCAAAACCTTAAATAACACTAGCGATGCGAAGAAAGGTAATGGCTGACTAGTACAGTTTGATTCATTTTTATTTAACATTGAACGGAATATTTTCGTCATATGAAATCGCAACATAACGTCGGCGGCAGATCACATATTGTGAAAATAGAGAAAAACAACAAAGTAATGTCATCCATTTTGTTCGTGCAGCAGTCATTTTACAGGAATGTGGGTTGACCAAAGTGCGATAACAGAAGCTTTAGGTGTTTCAAGACGTAAACGGCACCGAATGTCTTATGAAAGTCGTTCGATGATCCCATAATGCGCTTGCGCTAGCAAAATTTCCAGTCTTCAGTTTGACTTTTCCCACAGGCTTCGGCCACTTCCTTTTTGCTATGGGCGTTATAGGAAACGTGAGACTATTCTTCGCAGATTTGAACTGCAAGGATGTCAAATTGGTTTGAAGCAACCTTCCATTAAATCGTCGACTTAGAATAGCCTCCATGCGAAATTGTCGCTATCCAGATTCGATTACTTTAATGTTTTACGGTAGGAAGATGATAAAATACCAAATTTGCAGTTCGCGATAAATATTCAAAACGCTTTCCTTATAAATGATATATCTTCACTGCCGTTATTATAGGGTCGGTTATATTTTGTCTTTACATTCACGCGTAAATTTTTATACATTTCAACTCTTAATTTAGTAATGCTGCAATGTGAAAATAAAGCTTATGAGCAGGAAACACCACTCGATGCAATCAAGTTGATTTTATCGTACACACAGCAATGTGTGAAAATTCTCGCTTCCCAACTGATCACATAAATGAGTGCGGTTTTTGACATTTTTAGCGGCAGCACGACTGATAACTGGAGGTACTGGAGCTACTATGCCCGATAGCATTGGAGAAAAAGCGTTAGCAGAACTTATGGCCAGTGGTGGCGGATCTGCAGCTCCAGGAGCAAGCTCAGCATCAGCAGCTCCTGCTGCTCTAGCAGTCGGTGGAGGTGGTGCATCTGCACGTCTAAATCCTCGTGCATTAGGGCGTGCAAGATCAAACTGTTTTAGCGCTGATACGACAGTGCGTACATATAGTGGCCTTAAAAAGATGAAGGAATTGGAAGTTGGCGATTATGTAAGATCCATAATTATTGTTTCTCTTCGTTTGCTTTTCTTTTGTTTTTCGCCGCAACATTATTTCAAAAATACTTCACATCAATGAGCTTTTTCATTGCTCATTCTTCATACCTATATAGACTTTTACATTGATGTAGGAAATTTCTGCTTAGAAATAATTTTCATTTAACTTTTCACCTTTCTCATTTATTTGCACTTCTAATATGGCCGATCGAGGCAATGGAAGTTTTTCGAGTTAAATAGGGATTACGAGAACAATAAATGATGGTTCTTCTTTTATTTTACCATTTTTTGTGCCTTTAAAATGAAATAATTGAAACAAGATAGTTAATAAACTTCAAATTACTTAGTGTTTTACTTATTTTTTATCCCAACGAATGAGCATCTTTTTTATTCGCACTAAATTAGCCAGTTGACCACTCGCTTATATCAAATAGAGTTTGCAAAGTTGTTTTTCATTTTTCGTATGCAAAATTTGCAAATCTTGTTTTAAGGTGCTTGTACCCGCAAGTGGAAACGTTCTGAAATACGAACGTGTCGAGATGTTCTATCATCGTGAGCCGGAAACTCGTGCGAAATTTGTCGTTATCGAGACTGAATCCGGACATTCGTTAAGTCTCACTGAGCTTCACCTACTTCCGTTGGGACAATGTAATGAGATGCAAAATAACATTATGGATATACAAAACGTTGACGAATGGATGTACAAGTCACGTTTTGCGCACAAAGCTCGCCCTGGTGATTGCGTGCTGTCAATTGGTGATCAAGGCGGACTTCAGGTCGATCGAATCGTTAAGGTTAGCTTTAAGTACGCGTCATTCATCATGCTCTTTCAAGACTGATCAGATCCCACATTCTGTGATTGATTGCAAGGATTTTAAACGACTATGAAACTAAATGCGTGGCAAAAAATATATTCAGTTCATTTAACAGAAATGATTTTCATATTTTGTTGCCGCTGAGTTTTTTTTTCAGAAAATAGAGTTCAAAAATGAATTTAAAAAATTCAAGAGTTACTATTTCTTCTATCTGAAGTTCCTCATAATTTTTCAGGTCGGTCGACGATTCCTGAAAGGAATCTATTCGCCGATGACTGTTGAGGGCGCAATAGTTACGAACGGTGTACTTGCGTCATGCTTCTCACAAGTGGAGAATCATTTCATTCAAAAACTTATTCTTGATGTTGTCATAATGCTTCATCGCTGTTTTGGTCGTTTAGTGATTTCGTTGAATAGTCCTATACAGCATTTACCTTCATTGATAGAATTTATTCATGAGATGAGTCGATATGTTGTCCCATTTGTAAAATATTAAACTGTTACTGAGTTACTTATTGTAAACTGATGAGTTACTTATTGTGTATTTCCCTACTGCCTGAATTAATTCTTCATATTTGATGGCCTCATTTAAGGGTGTCATCTCCGTTGAGGGAATGGTGATTAAATATCGGCCAAGTTGTTGGGATGAATTTTTTTTTTTTTGAATGAAAATAAGCATAGTTTAACTGATAATTGTCAATGTTGAATTCGCTATCAGTGGTCAGTAACTGAAATCGGTGCCATGCGTGGTCACTTCATTTTGCATTTGTCATTGAGCTATAAGCGTTCTATGGAGTTGATCTGAATGTTTATATGTTCACTTGCATTCTTTATCGTATAGCAGGAATGCCTTCAAGTAATGGTGCTTTCACGCAAGCAAAACCTTACAGTCATACGGCAGTGCTTAAAAAGAACGTTGATGCCAATAAGCACTAGAATTTTAGAAGTATGGAGAGTGAAAATTAATGTAAAAATGCCCCGAATATGTGGGCGTTTCAGCTCTATACGATTATTTTTCAACGAGTAACACTCGACGGTTAAAATTCTTAAAGTTTTTGATATTTCTAAAGATATCCATAAATCCCCAATCGTGTAGACAAAATGAACTCTACGCAAAACGTTAATTTCCTTGGGGTTACGTAAGTGGATTGGTTCGTATCATTGCAAGTTACCAATCGCATTACGTGTCTGATCGAATATTTCTATGACTACGAGCTAATCGGTGAAGATTGATTGCAAAATTACACAGATAATTCAGTGCAATATGGGCTTTATTTCGTATAAACATCTAGGCACAAGTGGTCCACTTTGAGTGTTTTCAGTGATTATTTTAATGGTTCTGTAAATTTCATTTCCGAAGTTATGCATTGTACGAGTTATGAATAGAAAAATTGTTTTGCTCGATCAGAATCGACGAAAATGTTACTTATACGAGTAATATGTTTCATTTTTCTTTTTCTCAGTTGGTTTATTCGATTTGCCTCTCATGAAAATAAAACATTGTAGAAATGTCTTCCGCAAATAGCATCGAGCAAAATTCACTCGCACTGAACTTTGCAGTGAAATTCAATGACTGCATCCTCTTGTTCCTGCGTTCCTCTCTTATGTATGTGTTTATTGGTGATACAACAAACACATTCATATGAGTTCCCTCATATGAATGTGTTTGTTGGCGCTGTGACTTTCGTATAACCGATTCTCACCAGCATAATCACTAGTGACGACAAGGTAACGTCGAAAGACAAAGGAGTGGCAGCCCATAGTTCTCTCCTGAGGAATATGCGAAAATTTTTTAAACTGTCGAATCTTCACTAATAATGAATTCTGGAACAGTAGGAGCAGGCACTGCACAGTTATAATTAGACAAGCACTTACATAGTTTCCACCGTCGCGCCAACCTTGAATAATCGACAGAAAGATTACTATAATCAGTGTAGGATAGAGTCCAAGATTTACGTGGGATCTATTATGAGAGTGTGCAATGAGATCCTCGATGCTACAGAGTTACCTCAATTACTATGATCCACTCATGGGCTGAAATTTCTGCTCATTAGCTCTTCACAGTTCGGATATTTTGGCCATGAGAGGAAATTTCCTCGCTCGTTTTGGCCACGCGAACGAGCGAGGAAATTTTTTAAATTGTCTTTGCGGTAGCACAATGTTACAATTCTGATATGTCTCTTCACTTCTTGTTTCCCATGAAAAATCATGAAACATATTTATGCCTTCGTATGAATGAAATCAGGACAGGAGTCCTGAAGCTAGGTAGTCGTGGAAGAGGGAGGAGAGAGGGACTGGGAATGGGGTTGAGGCGATAAGGTATTGCAGGCGAAACCCAAGCGTTTCTGAACCGGCTCTACTCGCTCGTATTGTGACGATAGAAACAAATGGAGGCTATTACAATTGTTTCATTGCTGAAAAATGTCGCGTGGAAATAGGTGATAAGGTGAATGCGACTCTCTCTTTGATCTACATAGTATTACTATTCTCAGCGCACGCTATCTTTCTAGGTCAGGTGTGCCGTTGTAACATCACAGGTGACCCATTTGACAAAATATGGTGGTCACTTTTGGTCATCGGCCACTAAGGATGCTCAGCTCCCGTACTATCACGTTTTTATCAACGCTTCTCTCAACGCTCACGTTAATTGGCGTGATTGTTTTCGTGTCACACCTCTTTGCCTATGTTCAGCGCACGAATACAGCATTACTTTCTCAGGTCCACAAATGTCAAGTCAGTTATTTGCAAAAAAAGATTTTATTCGCGCAATTTCTGTTAGTTATCTGCTAGTAGCTTTCCACCTACTGCTTACTTAGTAAATAAATTATTCGTGACGACCCACGTCAATTTGAATTCAGCCATATGAATAATGCTCTCTCCTCATAACTTATAGCGAAACTAGCCAAAATCAGGAGCTCCTTTCAGTGTTCTTGTTCTCGACAAGCAATCACTTCAAAAGACCATGGCCAACTCTTATGAAGGGAAGTTCACTCCATTATTTTCTTGGAAGTAAAATTCAGCAAAGGGCTGCTAACAAAGATGAAGTAAATGGTGGTCGACGCAAATAACAAGGTAATCTCGAATAAGTGGCGAAATATTATCAGTTCCGCTTCAAACAATTTAAGTCTAGTTTATGGTGATTGGCGCACTCCAAATGAAAGATCAGATAGCAAGGCAGCAACTTCATAGTTTTCAAACTTGAATTATGATTGAAGATAGACAGCAACGATATTTGGAAGGAGATGACGCATTTGGGCATCCATGACCGTTCACCTCGACAGAGCGATCGCTCCTCTGCACAATCGGCACTTCGAGTTCCTTCATGTAACTTCCCGTATTATTTACATATGCAGAGCTCGCATAACTTTGAATTATCTTTGTCGAATGATGAATTGAACGGCTTCTTTCTCCCTAATTAGGCTAAGAGTTTCTGCTGGAAAATGAAATATTTTTGACAAACCTTCGAGTGATAATAGGTTCATTTCGCGTCCAGTTATCGTCACCTTTTTTTGTTTTAATGCAGACTAAGTACAACGGCCTCATGATTTAGTCACGTAGATGTTGGATATTCAACGAGGGAGTAAATTAAACTGATGCGCAAATGTCCTTAATATTACTATATCCAGTATAGTACTGTTGAGGAGCCGAACAAATCTCATGTACTTGATGCACTCGATGAACTTCAGCTGCTGTAACTTCCGAAGAGGATAAAATTCATCAGTTTCAATTAAATCTCTCAGCAGAAGGCGATAATAATGTCAAGAAAAGATCGCATATATTTAGGAAACAAAATGAACATTCTTAGGCTGCAGCTGTCAACAAGGAAGGCCGGGCCAACGTGGGAAAGAAGGCAAGCAAGGACTAGATGGTGAGTTGTCTTTCACTGTTTTAGCTCAAACCTGCTTGAGAAATACGAGAAATGAATAATTTCTTTCGAAATTTCAAGTTTCAAGGATTCATATCCACCTTTCGCTTTACTCTCAGTTCAGTGACAACAACGGCGCTTCACTGTACTCAAACTTTCTTTTCCGTGTTGGAATAAACGTAGCGAATGTGCTAAGGGGCAACGTACTTCCACCTGCTGGAAGAACTGGTGAAGATTAATTGACTAAAGGCTTTTTTTTTTAATAAAGGAAAGAGAGAACCCTTATGTAAGCGATGGTAACATAAGTATGCACCAACATCACTTCTTGTTTGAAGGAAAGGATGGTCCTCCAGGAGCGCGTGGACGCAACGGGCGGCCTGGTCAGTACGTTCAACCAACTTTCACGGATGGAGAGTCCTGCCAAAAGGTTTCATTCTTCGATATGTCTCATTCGCAACTACCTATTTGACATCACCACATTTGCCACTGAGACAGCGGCACATTTTGAATTCGATTCAGCTGGTAGCTTCCATCAAATCATCAACAACAAAAGTATCTTTCACTACATTGTTGCACCATGTAACCAAGGAGGAGTTTACTTATAGCTTCTTCAAAGCAATACTGAAGTGATGTTCAGCAACGTGTTGGAGCACCCATTGAAGTAATCTCTCTATTTCAGTGTCGACGAGCGAAAGCGGGGCTGCCGGGCCTTCCAGGTGTAAAAGGACCAAGAGGGCCAGCCGGGTAAGGTTTTTTGTGTCTCCCACAAAATTAAGCTCAAGACGCAGAGTTCTTTTTCTGTTGTTGACGTATTCTTCAAGTGATAAACAAAAACGAATGAAGGCTTTGTTGGCCAAAAGTCTTTGAGATTAGTTATGTCAACTTCAGCCGCAGTACAGAACAAAAGGTGTAAATGAACTGAAAAACAATGAGGAGAACATGTGTGAGGAAATATCATATATTAAGGACCGTTTATATCGTTTCAAATTGTAAGATTGAGCTCACAGCAAATTCAATTTGCTTCTGTTTTCAAGAACATCAGGCCAGCCCGGAGCGAATGGAGCGGTAGGACAACCGGGCCTCCGGGGCCAATAGGACTACGCGGTGATACTGGAGATTTTGGACGGCAAGGACCACAAGGTGACTACGGCCGGATTCTCAATGGTGCACCTCCAGGTCCTCCTGGGCCACCAGGTCTCGTACTTCGTATGATCATCACAACGTTTAAAAAGTTCTTACAGCCATGTGATTTGTACCAATAGAATGTCTTATCCACTCCGACTTCGATCAACAAAAAGAAACACTAAATATGCAAACATTTTGACCATTTCGCTGAACAACGAAGTGGTAACAAACTTATAAAGAGTGGTCTTTGTTGAACGGTCCTTTCTCAACTAATTAACAGTCTGAAATCGTCATGTAGCCTTGAGCTTCATAAATGTTCATTTTTAGAACGTCTTGTGTAGACAATATTCGTATGTATATTTTCTTTAATGGTTGTCAGTGGATTTCATCCTACACAGATAAAGTTGGTTATCGCTGAAGCACCTGTAATATATATCACAAATAATTTGTCGTTGCAGGGTCTATGGGACCTCGCGGACGAGTGGGCTTCCCTGGAAAGTAAGTCATTTTTCAGAGATTGAGGGGACGGACTCGTCCTCATGAAGTTCCTGCAGATTTCAGCCTTTCTTATCATTAGGCGGAAATTTTTGCAAACAAAAGTTAATTCTTAAAGTGTGAAAATTCTCTTTGCAGAAAACCCCACTTTTCGATCCTCATTTATTCTGCACGATTTTCACAAAAAAACCTTTCGTCGAATGAATGCGTTTTTGTGTAAAAAGATCATTTAAAATAGGAAGATTTGAGAACAATAGGGAATTTTTTGCTTTATTATTTAATGCAAAATATTTTAGTGATGGCGCTCCAGGACTCGAAGGTTCTGCTGGTAAACGAGGTGAGCAAGGAGAAAAAGGTGCAAATGGAGCTCCCGGACCACCTGGTGCACCAGGACTTCAAGGTCCCGTCGGTCCAAAAGGTTAGCATAAAATTAGTTGAGAAGAAAGCCGTGAAAGAATTGTTCTTGCTTCTTATCAAACTTGTGCTTTTTTTGCGTAAAGTTGAGAATTTTTCAAGAACTGTTAATGGGCGAATAAATTACTCGAGTTGGAGATCCAGCGTTGATTACAAATTTATGAATCTGTTTCCTTAGGATCATGATTCCACGATGAGAAATATCTTCATTTCAGGAACGTGCAATCACTGTTCGATGGACAGGAAAACAGATGATGCAAATCAAAAGATGCTTCCTAAAACTTCACCACCATCCACAGCACCTCCATCACAAGGAATTAAAACCAGCACTGCCACTGTAATTCCCTTGTTTAATGTCCCAAGAATATATAGCAACTCTCCAACGCAAGGTGACGGAAGTCAACCTCAAGGATACCTGTTGCTTACAAGTGCCCAAGAGTCGAAGCCCGAATATTGGCGAGTGCAACAGCAACGGAATCATCGCCATATTCAATCAACACGGCAATACCAAACACAGAGTCATTCCCGACTGAATGAACACACAAAACCAGCACATCTACTTGCACCTGTCGCACATCTTCGTTCAAAACAAAGCTACTCAGCCCGTGCAGCTACTCAGTCATACGAACATATAGAGAAAAATCACCCGTCACAACAACAGCAGCAACGCGAAACATCAGAGAAGATAGGAACAAATGATCCACCCGCCGAAGATCACCCATCTCATTCACCCAGTACTACTACGGTTAAAGAAAACATAGTCCTTGACCCATATAATACAAGGAGGATTGTATATTGGCATCGAACCAATCCATATAGTTTAACCGGTAATGAAGGACTGCTGCCGCTGTCTCGTTCAGCCATTCAATATGGATAAGGGTTTTATTTTTATTTTTTTATTCTGATGAAATTTTGTAAATATAAACTGAATTATTTATAAGACTTAGCATAGAAACATTTAAAAACGAAGGAGCCAGGAATTCGATGATGATCACTTCGTCATAGAATCGATGACACGAGCAACTGTAGCACCACAGTTCATTCTTTGCGTGACCTTCAAGCAAAATGAAGAATAAAGCAAAGCGGTATTAATCTTGATATGATGTTGGAACCTATAGGCAACCATCTAAGTGGCTAGATAACAGGGATGAAAGAACAACGATGAGAACCGAATCCAATATACTATCATAGGGCACACCCAATGAATTCAAAGAAAACAATCGAACAAAAAAAGAACTAGTTAACCAATCTAGCTGCTAGCTTCGGTATCAAGCACAACACGCGTGGTACCTTTCAAGAACATACTCATATCCCTATCTTTATTACAATGCCGTCATCATTTTCTAGACGTCTAAACGTATTCTATTCGTTCAACTGCTTCCTTGTCGATGAAGAAAATGTCTCTAGTACTGCATAAGCAAACAACTCATTAACTCTAATCTTCAATCGAAAATTTGTTGTTTGAGGGTTCATCTTTAAGTTCCTAACAGCACTGATGAGATCGATTACACAACTACACAATCGTGCTATTTTCGCTGCGCTACTGAAAGAAATTGCCTTGTTCGAAGCAGTCCTCTTCCTTTTCGGCAATTTTGCAGCTCTCAAAACCATTACTATATATTGTATGATAATTACTATTGACGTTATATATGTAGCTTCCTGTTACGATCATTCTTTTCGATCATAGCTTAGATCATAACAAAAGCTTTCCGTTACTACCTCTCAGAACTCAAATAAACATTTCGGGATTTGTAATAAAAGGTATGAAAAATAAGAGCTTTATGATCACTTATGATGCGTATCAATTGTAAAAATAATGCGACAAGGTGTCACCTTACAAAAGTCCGACAATCTCGATGGAATCTTTGGTAGACGCTCGCTCTCCAATCGTCGACTGAGATGATCACATATTAATTCTAAAAGTTTACTCACATTTTCAAAGATATTTCAAATCCATCAAATGAATTTTCTTTCTCTTTTGGAATTTCAATAACAAACAATCAAAACTTCGTAATTTAAATGCATCAAATTCCGAAGAAAATACTAGTGCGGGAACTTTTTATTTCATCGAAGTTTACGTCCCTCAGTTCTGAAACAAAGTGATCGTGAACCGATCACTTATCACTTATCACTTATCAATTACCACTTTAAAACTCATCATTAAAATTTTTGTCAATTGAAAGACGATTCCAATCAATCTGCTTCTAAAATGCAGTATAAAAATTTTCGATATAAATAGAGTACATACGAAATCTTGCCAAATGGTCCGGATTCGAAAGAATTATAACGTTCGGAAAGAAAGCAGCAATATCTTCATCTATATCGACCGACCGACTTGAACCAATCACTTGTGCGTTGATTCTCTTCAATTGTTCGAATAACGAACAAAGGATTGTCTGAAAAATTTCCACCTATTTGTACTATTTTGGATGAAAGTTCAAATGGCTTTATTTTAAACGTTTAAAAGTTAGCATATAGCAGCAAAAATCTAAAAAAGTTTGTATACAAAAGATTCGTTGAATGTAAAATATAACATAAAAATATGAAAAATTTAAATATGGATTTCGACGTACTTTTTGTGCTGATTTTCTTTTCTTTGAAGAGCTGAATACCTCCAGGCGATCAATTTCAACAACGCAATATCCATCTCTCTTCGCAAACTGAAATCATCGACTTTTAACGAGAGAGTTAACCATTGCATTCGTAATTTGACCTGAAAAATGCCAATGAAAAAAACGATAAGCTCTCCATTCTATATATATATATATATATATATATATATATATATATATATATATATAACCTCCCGAATAACGTTTGGAAGATAGAAAGTAGCACTTTCGGAGAAGTTGTAACTTAAATGGAGAGTGAAGACCGTGAAAATCTTACCTGTTCAATTGTATATCTCAATTTTTTCGCACCTTTTATTGCAAAATTCTTCGCAGAAATGCAAATATGTGCCGCTGCACATTGCTTAGCAATTGCACAACACCATGCAGTCTTCCCAGCTTTTTCTTCTCCAATTAGCAATAGAGGACGACGAATTACACTGTGCACCTTCCAAGGCAAAAGCACTAAAAAAATTCATTTATTGAGTAGAATATATTTCATTTTGATTAGCAGTGTTTATTGCAACTTAATGATAGCTTAATTTTTCAAGAAATTACTCTTCTTTGCTTTTTGAGGCATTACTTAAGAATACAACCATTAAAATGAGAATATTGACGACTGAATCGAGCCAGTCCACATCCTTCCTCTGTACGCTTCTCTCTCTCTCTCTTGCTCCTAACCTTGTACGGCATTAACGACTATTAAAATGCGAAGAAAATCACACTAATGAGGATTCGAGAAAACAAAAAAGCCTTACTATGCGGTATAACAGTTGTGCAGTAAATTATATCCCTCATATTGAAGATAATCTGCGATGTTCCAATTTTTGCGCTAACATCAAAAGAGACAAGATCATTCAATGAAATAACCTCGGCGTTTCGATGATATTTTATGATATCCGCGATCAGTAGATCGTGATAAATATTCTCTAAAGAGATTTCATAATGACTCGTTAAAAATATTACTTAAATATACTTAAATGTTGGAGAAAAACAAAAATCGATAGTTAAATATAACAGTAACAGTTTTAGCGTGTGCAATTTCTCATACGGCACGTCGACTGAGATGCAAAATCCATAACTCTCTACATATTCCACTTCTATTTGCTACAAACTCTCTTACCAGCTCCGCTTTTTCCCTGTGTCCTCGCCATTTCATTCTCCATCCATTTTCCGCCTTCTGTTCGATGGTATCATTTCCTTCAGCAAAAATTATCGCTGCTCATCAAAGAATATCTATATTCACTGCCCGTAGAGAGGAAAATATAATTATGGATAGTTAGGTATTAAATCGACGCCAACTTCGACGCTCTAACTATGCATTTTAAGCTGGAAGAAATATTACAATCTAATGGACCGCACGGTTACTTAGGATATCGTTAACATAGTTAAGGGCACCTATCGCTATACGAATCCACAAATATTACGGCAATTTCTTATATGAACAAAGCAAAAATCTAAAACCTCGTTTGTCGTCTTTCCTCTCGGTTATTTTACAAGTTGCATAGAATTCGGGAGCTTTCGAAAAATATACCTCATGCATATCGATAAGCACTTCGTCAAGTGATGTCCGTATGTTCTAAAAGCGCTGCTATGATCGATTTTCTTATATGACACCTCAAAGATCACTCCATTCCAACGACTCCCAAAGAAACAAACATATATTGCAGTGGATATACATAGTCAGTGCCAATGCCAGTCGGATATAGCGTAGAGCTTTCGTGATTGCACGGATATAAATAATGGTAATTCGCTTACTATTAAAGGTGGGAAGTTGCAGTATCATTCAATGGTGTAATCATATCAAAGTCTGTTAACTTATTTCAGTGGGAAATTTAAATTTTAAAGAAAACAAATAATCAGTGATAAATATAAAATATGACAACCAAATTCATAGAGCCTATCCAATTGTATCCGAAGTTTTCCAGAAGAACGTTAGGAAGTAGAAGCCTATTTTGGAAGTAGAAGCCTTTGGAAGCCTATCCGATCGAGAGTGAACGTATATTTTTGGAAGTAGGAAGAAGTCCTCATAAGAGATTTTCCAGAGGTTGGAGAGGCAAAAATCTTCTCAAACAATGAAAATATACTAGACGTAGTGTAATGGTACTAAAGAAGGCTCCCGTAAGTGACTATTATGAGCTAAAAAAAAAAAAAGAAAAATTCTGAACACAACCGTCAGTTGTTCTTCAGAGACAACAACCGAGCCAGTGTTGCATGGTGAAGGTGCTCTTGCATCGACGGACGACCTCAGCAAACTTTCGATGCTCATTCCGAGCACATTCAGTTCCGCATTCCGCATTTCATTTACAGCTTTACGTGTAAGCAATCCTCGTGTCTGCTTAAAATATCAATTAAACTGTTATCATTGATCACTCATTTCAGCAAAGATCACCTATATCAGAGATCTCTGAAACACGATCGCTGTAGAATGAATCTTAATCGAACAAGGAATGAGAGGTTAAGCTATATGAAGCATTCGCATAGCTTTGCCGATGAAACAACGCAAGATGTGCAACAGATAGAATGCGATGAAGAAATAAGAAGATGAGATGTATTTTTCCGAAGACGATATAATTTGCTGAAGTTTCTTGTGATATTTCATACCGGCTTAATTTTCCTTCGAATAGAATAGCAATTTTGCGATGAAAGCGGATTTTCTAATGTACCTATTTCAAGTATGAACAACAATAGCCACTGTAAATGTGGAATAAAATAAAAATAAAACCCCAAAAATGCACTCTTGTACGCTGTGCTATCTTTTTCACTGAAGCGGTTGAGGCTATATGAGAAACCAGTCTCGAGTGCTAAGAATGTCAATGAAACATTTATTCGTCCATTTGTACGGGCCTTTATAGAATTACTAACTGTGTGGTTTAACTGCATTACTATCGTGTGGTATTTTGTCTCAGCGTATAAACGGCGCATATGGCAATGCGATCTAGCTACGATACCCATTATGTGCCTATGTACGCGCACGTCTGTTGGTTTATATGTCTGTTGGTTTCATTTTAGAAGCTCTAAAAAGTAGCCAAAAAAAAAACTGTCGTATGTGATGCATATCAAATGGCAACCTCTTATGTGATCATTTACATAGAAATATCGAATTTGTAAACAGTTAAAAAGCGGAAAAAGTGAAAATGTTATTTTTTCACACTATCAGAATTTTCGTTTTATGCTGCAGAATAGCGATTCTTCTGCAGAAGGCTTGCACAAGTGTTTAGGATGTTTAAGACCTTAGGGACATTATTTCACATACTTATAGCTATTTAGTTACTTATGAGTAACTGAAGAAAACCAATTCGTCGAGTGGTTGCCATATAAAAGCACGTATTTCTCAGCGCTTCTACTAAAAAAGCTAAAAAATGATTCTTAGTTTTAAGCAATGAAAAGTTACAATATGATTCTTTGAAAGCTCTACTTATTCGTAACTTCTTTATTGCCTTTTATGACGTCCAGAAGGGAAGTTATTCCATATGAAATCATGGATATTTTTCATTATGATGGAAGATTCAAATGAAGTACTCAACAGTTTTTGCGGAAATAGCGTTAATATTACCGCCTGAATCATGACGATGGCTTTTAATGGGTCGATCGGCTTCTCCGTCATGTGCAAATCAGCAGCTTTTTGACGAACCTCTCTTAAATAATTGTACCGCGCAATGGACTGATACACTGTAAGCATCAGCAAGTATATGTACGTGGAACATGAATAAAATATTACAAATGAATGTAGAAATTACATAGAGCTAACAGTACCAGCTGAATAACTGCATAAACGCCAACAAATGCATATTGAAGTTATAGTGTAGCAACTGCGGAAAGCATAGAACTGAATAGAAGAGTATTTCAACTATCATATCACAGTGTAATTGGACGCACATACATCATATAATGCCATTACCTTGTTAGACCCGTACACATCCCTCATTTATCTTTTTTTCGTGCCTTCATTTCACTTCATATCTCATTTCATACTGCTCAGTCCATCATATTTTTCGAAGCTCAGAGTTGTATGCTGTTGGGCGCTTTTATCCCGTCCACTATGTCGGAATTTTTTTTCAAATTTGGATACATTCACTTCAGTTTGTCTTTTTTTGCATCTCCGCTTTTACAGATGGTTGTGGTCTTATCTATTAGAGTCACCAGTCGACTGAAAGATACAGGCATTCATATAAGCAACAAATAAGCATAAACAATAAAGCGAAACTATGAAATATAAGAGTTGCGCAAAAATGCACTGAAATGAGCATTTCGAACTATTAAATTCACCTCTTTCCCAGGTTTGAACGATGATACATGCTCTATCAATATTAAGTGCCTCCTTTCCGACATTCTGCAAACATCAAAAAAATGATTTAAAAACACAAATATGCTACTACTCAAGCAAATGCCATATATATTTTAGCGATATGGTTGTACAAAGCAATTTATAGTACTCAGCTTGGGAAAGCAATATTGCTCGAACGATCAAGAATCTAAAATCCAGATTGGGAAACCGTTCTTTTGAACTAGAAATCTGATCGCATCGTTCATTCTGGTTGATCTATGGGTATGTAAAGAACAAATCCTTTAAGCGAGAGAGGTTTTCATTTAAAGATATGAATGACCGGAAAATGTGAAGGAGCAAAAATGATCAGCCTAGAGTGAATTTTCATCAATAATAGCGATAAATAATTTGAAAGCTCTCTAGGAACAACAATGGGAAATATAGCGATAAACAGGGAAACATGAAAGCGATTAAGGAATAAATAAAACGCAGGCAGTTTTTGTTGAATTCAGAATTCAAGTCTAGTGCACATCTTTGCTCTTAGAAAGCAACAAATATTATTGTTGGATGAAAGCTTTTCTTTAGCTGTTTGTGATGAGATACAATAGCATCAATTTTTAATTTATGCTATTCGGCTTAACCTAAGACTTCATTAAAGATGAACTTACAGTAGCATTACGTTCTCTTGTGAGCGTTTATATTTAGCGTAGAACACATCGATCGAAGTACCAAAATGACTACAAAGTGCTAATGACCGCAAAGCTTACTTCTCCTTCCGATAGATCCAGATGAAGCTCTTCGTTCGGTTCCTTTCCGGAAGCACCCAGCTCTCTGAGCATTTTCTGCATTTTGACAATTCTGCCATACTCTTGTCGCTGCTTATGCAATTCGAAGCGCCCGAAGTGGATTAACTGAGAGGAAAGCTTGATGCAACCATCCCACTAAAGACGAAATTATACTACTGATATATGCATTAAAACGTTTCAAAGTAATGATTCAAGCTATACTACCATTATTTACATTTTAAAAACACTCAACGGAACTTCTGAGGAGCTTTATGAATGAGCTAAACGGATATGAATAAAAGCTAGTTGGAAGGAGCAACAAAATAGGCATCAACGCTCGATGTTTACTCATTATTGGCATTTTTTCTATTCTTTAAAGAAGCCTCAAGCTATACTCAAATAACGATGAGCTAGAGCTTATTGAGCTATTATCATAACAGCAGAAGCGGAAAGTCACACGTCGTGGCAACTCCTCTACTACGTTTTTCCACTTCAGGAAAAAAGCACCTATAAATCAGAAATTTCGATTGCTTCCGATCACTTAGAAATGCTAGTTGAAAGCAGTCATACTGCATAATCTTCTTTTTTTTCAGTTTAAGGATGACTTCAGATAGACGGAATTATGTACACAGAGAGCCTTTAAGGGAAAAACTTTGTGAGAAATAAAGTAACGTCAATAATGCGATGAACTTTATTCAACCATGGATCCATCTGCTTGCAACACTTGATCACGCCATTCGAGTGGAGGTGCCTCGTTCAACTTGAGGATGTAGCAATAGAAGACTGAATGCAGCTCCCTAGCGACTGCCACTAATGCAAGTTGATCCTCAACCTAAGCAATCATTTTCAAATAATCAACAATAAAGAAGCCCGAATTCAAGTTCAACTTCAAGAGATTAGGAAGGAGCTCGAATTAAAATTAAGAGATAATGACGAAAATCCATGTGCAATCTCTTAAAACTATAAGATCTTGTGGAGGCGTTAAATACCAATAATCCGCCAGTCGGAAATTCTCGGAAGAGAAACATACATCAAAGCGGACAGTGATATTTGCCTATTGTTTATCGATGGCACCAGTGTTGCATCACCTCACGAATACAACGGTTAGTTTTGTTTTTGCGAAGCGGATTGGAAAAAATATTCAACTTTCAGCTTTAGGTAATCATTGTTTATTGTTTACAGCAATTGTCCACATCGGTGGCTTTTTGGTTGGTCAAAGCGATAGTGAGCGAACTATCTTTAGTCAAACCTGAGCTTTGTTATCAGAATCAGTGCATGTAAAGAGAGCATGAATGACACCTAGAAACTTCGAATATCACAGAGACAATAGTGTTAAAGTGTTAAAATCGCTACTAAAGCAGCAAAAAAATTACTCACTTCACGTGTAATGAAGACTTTATCATCAATACTCGATAAGAGCTGTGAGAGGATGACGAAATACTCGTAGATGAGTTTCTCGCTGCTATTCTCCTTTGACTGAAATAGATGGATCTCAAGGCGGTTTATATACAATATTCACTAAAATTCACTAAGCCGGAAATTTTACGGATATTTTGCAAGGAAAATTTTAGAAAATTTTCTGGAAGTCATTGATTATCAAGGAAGTGGAAAACGAAAAAAGTGAAGCGATTTAAAGAGTAGCCGTAAACTTTTCTTTGGCGACGAAATAAAAAAATTCCATTTGAGAATTTATTTAGTGAACGATTGCTTTAAGTTGACGCATATTTAATGCTTCTAATTATTTTTGTTTAGTAAAGTCACCTATGATAAGTAAAGTTACCCATGATAAGTAAAGTTACCTATGATAAGTAAAGTTACCTATGATAAGTAAAGTTACCTACGATAAGTAAAGTTACCTATGATAAGTAAAGTTACCCATGATAAGTAAAGTTAAGTTACCTATAATCCTTAATAACTGAAACAATAAAATCGCCTTATCAGTTGTCTTATCAGTTGTGTAGAAGGAAATTCTTAACAAATCCGCTTATTTCATCGAATAGTATAAACGATATATTTCACACTTAAATGTCATATTTAAAGAAAATTTCATTGGAAATTTTCTATATTCTATAAAAAAAATAAACGTAAAAAATGGAAATGAGTGGAAAAAATTTTCCTTTTTTTCCTTGAGTGATTTTTCTCATATCAGATGCTAACTTTTCGAATTACTTACTCTTTTAAGTTAACAAGTAAGGTGGGAATTCTTTGTAAAAGTAAACCTTTAGATTTTTGTTCGTTTTTATACGAATTTGCATAGCAATCGCCGATTGCAGCAACGTTATCACAGTTTCGGCAATCGACGACATTTGCTGCTATGTGAAATGAGCATTAAAGTAGAGAGATGCCATGAGCTCTTCGGTGCATTTCCGTTTTGCTTAGCATTTATATTTCTCACGGATGTTCACTTCAATGATGTTTCCGCATGATTGCGACGATATTTAATGCACTAACGATGTCGATAACGATGAAATTACCGAGCGGTAAAATGAACGATTTCATCAAAGACGATGTGAAACAATAATTCCCCGGTCGGAATTCTCATCGATCATCGATATTTGATATAATTCCTCGATTGGAATTCTCATCGATCAATCGATATTTAATATAATTTCCCGAATCGATATTTGATATAATTTCCCGATTGGAATTCTCATCGATCAGTCGATATTTGATACCATTTATCGATAATATGATCAATTTAATGCACTTTTTTTCTTTCTTATCGTTACATCTTTTGAGCGGTATGCGAACCGCACGAACGGTATGGATTGGCAACGTTCCACTTTCGGGAAATCTGGAATTTCAGCATTTTGCATTTCTCGTATCTAGGAAAAAAGGCCAGGTGGGGGGGGGGGGGGGGGGGAACTGGGTGACGGTGGTGATGTTTTAATTGTTGTTTCGGTGGGGCTTATGAGGGGTAGTGTTGTTCGTGGACTCTCTTTGTTATATTGACAAATGAGAGGGACTAAGGTTGTCTCTATGTGCTGTAGGCGAATGTTCTGATGCCTAATTTTTATTGCTTATGCCTCGTTGGAAATTGCGTCTGCTGTTCACGCGGCTACGCAGCAAACAACTGAAGCTATTCAAATGAAAGCACTCATGCAAAAAGAAGAGTCCGAAAAGCGCAATCCGCGCTATTTGTGTCCAATATTTCACCTCAAAAAATGAGGAAACAGTGCTCGCAAACGATAAGTAACCTTCGTTAGCTGATGGAAAAGAGCACTATCCAGCGCCCGCAGGGCATTTGAATTTTTCGCACTTTTTACATACATAATGTTCTTTCTTCTAGACGGATTATCGCGTATATTGTTTTCTTTTGCAGTATGCCATATGTGAATTGAGTGTTGTAGCGTCCCAGCCAGTGACAGTTGCGCCGTACAGTGTTGTCGTTGTAAGCAGTGCATATCCTTGTTGTGCCATAGTACATTTATTGGACTGTTTCAGTGACGCGTAAGTAATTCTGTAGTTTAACACTTGAAATGTGAATCTTCTAGTTTTGCAGGCAGGCGTTCTTGAACAATGAGCACGACGGTCTCTCGGATCAGCGCACGCCTTTCGCGTCTGTCTCTTTCCAACGGTAAGTGTTCCATGCATCGTTTGGCTGCTGATAGATTCCACCATGTCGTAGGCTCCGTTTTTTTTATTTTCCAGTCTCTCGAAAGCTCGAGGTTTCTGCTAAAAAATCTTCCTTGAGATGGCATCTCTTTAAGCGTTTTGTCGGCTTAGAAGACGCGCGTCATATTCGAAGTTAATATCCTCATCTCCCGTCACTTCTTAGTATGTACTTTTTCAAAGACTATCACAGTACAAGGGTGGGGTTTTGATCAAGGGAGTTTGGCACTGCTTTCTTTTCCCTCTCCTTTTTCCGTCTCCATTCCGTTTTCATCTCGCTGAAAAGATGCATCTGGACATTTACCTAAATGGGATTATTATGCATGGTGAAATGAGCTGATGTAAAATGGACAACGAAGCGGCAAGAGATGGTGAAAGGATACATCAATTTTCACACTCCTGGAGGATCAGCAAATCACTAAAGTGCTGCCTTTGGAATGCGATCAAAATGAGTAAAACAGGGAAATCACTCCAAAATTCCCCGCTCCCCCTCCCCTTCTCTCCTTTCTGAGAAATCAGGTACTTTGGGCTGTGATTTAATCAGTCTTTGTTGTATGTACGGTAGCAACTGACTATCAAAGGTTTCTTTGCTTGATTTAAGGGATCATACTAGGAGACGCGACCAGTCTGCAGGACGGGAGGGGAGGTGGTGTGGAGGTTGGTGGGCAACATTTATCGTAGTGGTTCATTCACGCATACGTATTCATTATTGTAATCGTACTTCGTCGGACCACAGCGCAGAAATTCCGTTACTATTTTCAGAACGCGACTTCATCCACGAATTGCCTCCTTAATGGGGAACTTAATCCGGATTATCTCTGCATATGTTTTCGAGCAGCAATAACGGGTGTTTTCTTCCAGAGTTGCTTCCTGTTTAGGTGTATTGTGTGCGTCTTGGATGAAGCAGGCTGCCGAGAAACCTTCGAAGTCCGAATATTTGAATGCTTTATATTCCAGAGAGGTCGCAAGCCCTTTCGTTGAAAGAAGTCTGTTGCATTTGCCAGGAAGCAATAGAAGTCCAAGGGTATATGTTTGCCGTTTTTCATTGATTTTGCATTGAATAAAGATTCTCACATTTCCTTAAATTAACTTAGCTGTAGTCCGGAGAATCACTTGAGTGGTTATCCCATGAAAACAGCACTAAAAGATCAACTTAGCATTCTGAGGGAATTCTTGGAAGACAACCATGCGTTGATGGTTTAAATTTTCTGCCAGTGAGGAGAGGAAGGAATTGGCGGAATAAAATCTTTCCATTTCTTGCTTGTTGGTCGAGGTCGCAATTATTGCTAGAGGCCAGTGTGACACCATTGTCGGATATGATTGTTAGCATCAGCTCAGATTTTCGTTTTCTGTGCCCTTGCCGATACATCATTCCAAACGTGGTATATCATCGATTGTTTTTCTATCATTATATATATATATATATATATATATATATATATATATATATATGCATGTATCAGTTTTTAAGCTACTAATTTGGTCATCCTTACAGGTGTACACCTTTCCCGCAGCTATTCAAAAGTCCATGCAGGCTCCGGCACCGTTCTTGCAACAGCTTATCGAGAAATTTGATCCAACAATCAATAAGGTTCTTTTCAACATATTTTATGTGTTTATATTTCGTTTGTAAAGCTATCATTGAACCTGTATATTTTCCCGCATTACAATAAATATTTAATTATCTAGCATTGCTTATGGATCAGTAGTTAGTGACTTTTGCTCAGTTAGAACAAAGATATATTCATCAAGTGAAAAACCATAGTTTTCATGCTTTATATCATGCCGGCATTTCCTGTATGCTGAAAGTTAGAGAGCGTTGGAATTACCAATTGATTCAATATTGCGTCTTAGAGCTGTTTTTTTTTTTTGCTCTAATTCTTTAGTGTTATCCCTCCACACTCTCGCAGCCGGAGATGTAGGGTTATTTGGATCCTGAAAACTCATAAAATTTTGTGACAGCTCATCGTATATTTTTTCATTTTAATATTAGCAAATTTTAAATGAATTCCATAACATGAATTGAACTTTTCGTTGCTCTACGATAAGGCGTTATAGTTTTCTTTCAGACACCTATAGAAGCACCGCCGACAAGCAACGCCTCAACGGCGATATATGCAGCACCGCGATTGCTTACAATACGACGCAAGAAAATGAAAAAACATAAAAGACGAAAACGATATGATAGGGATTTCTTCAAATATGCAAAATATCATCGTGAAAAGAAACTCAAAGTTGGCCCTTATTTTGTATAATTCGATTTTGAACATAAAGCAAATTAAAATGTTTTATTTTCCTCGAGCGAAAGAAAAAATCTGCAGCAATATTTGCCCTATAAAATGCCACTACTTGAATTATATATCTACAAAGGAAGAAAGGTTGCCTGCATATAATACTCGATTCTTTTATATTTTTTATTTATCAGCGTACCTCATTTCGGCACTCTATCCCTTACTTATTAGTGTCTTTGGATCACTTTTCATTGACTGTGAAATAAATTGTAGCTGGAAACAATTTTTGTTGATTTAGGCAAAATAATGAGAAGGCAGCGAAAGCTCTTAATGGAAATTTCCCATGGCAGAGAAGTTTACTGTGATGTTTGTCGACTTCCTCGGTGAAAAGCCGCTTTTTTTGGAAAGCTTACTAATGGTCAAAAGTTGTTTTCTGCTGAGATCAGAGTGGATGCATCGTCTTTCTTTCGATATACCAATAGTTCTAATGCTTCTTGGATGCGCCATTATTCCTTTTAGGTTAATCTACTCTTTTTTTTAGTATGGCATTGGATATTTAGCGTTGTTTGTGTCTCTGTTCGTCATTTAACAGGAACAAGCAGATACGAAGCATGGGCAGTAGTAAGTGGTGAAGTAAGATGTGATTTAAGATAGAAGATGGGTGGGAGGATGAGGAGAACGTAAGAAAGTACTCGTTATTGTTTCCTTTATGCTGATTTGTTGCAAAACTTATTCGTGATATTTTGCAGGCAGAGAAGGCATTTCGTGCACGTATGAAGGGACTGCTTGCCGAATTAAATGCGTTCAGTGCGGAAAATTATGTAAAAGACGTCATTCAAAGGTATTTTGAGCATCATGTTTTTTTTAGAATCCGCTTTATTTTAGGGAAAAGAGATAGGAAACGACAATATCCAGTTGGCTATTTTAAGGATTACATGGGAGATACGGAGTGCTGGCAATCAAGAAAGAAGAGAAAATAAGGAAGTTAGCATGGGACCACCATTTCTGCACAGTTTTCGTGGTCCGGTCACCTTTTCATCTCTTTGAAGTTTTTTTCTGAATTCCCCATCCAAATGATTTACTTTATGAATTAGAAGTGAGGGTTTTACAAGGTTATTCGTAGGTATAGTTGGAGAAGCAAAGAGCTGATCATCGAATATATCCAAAGTTTTTGATATCGGACGTCTCTAATACTTACTTAGCCGCCTTTTTCTCATTCATATTTCTCTTGTTTCCGGAGGAACGTTGAAATATTTTACAGTTGTGGAGATTATGTTTCAACTACAAAAAACAGACATTATGCCAGCCATCTGGTGCGCTTCTTCACTAGTTTAGGAAGCAAATTGCAGAGCAAAACGAGAATGGACGACTGAAATGGCGCCATCTGGTCGGAAACTGTATCCACACTGGTCGAGTCTTATGAGCCTTGAGGAGCTGTACGGGTTACCAAAAAGCGATTACATCGACAAAAGAGCGGGACTTCCTGGGGAGGAGGACAAGGAGAAAATCAGGCAGCTCAGAATCGATTATTATAGGCAGTTCTGCGGAGAAAATATCGAAGTTCGACAACAAAATAAGCAAAGCGGTGATAGTGGGAATAAATGAGGCTTATTTTGAGTGCTCTGGTGAAGATGCTCTTGGAGGACGAAGTACTCTCCTTTAAAATTGCTTCTTCTGCATGCGAAGTTTGAAAGCCTTATGATATTGCCACAGAAACTCCTTCACATGTGCTCGGATCTTTACAAGCTCCCCGGTAAGGTCCCTATGATTTTCATGGGTCCTCCAATAGGCTTATTTTTGCACGCGTTCTGCTTAAAGGCGGACAGCAGGTGGAACGGCATTTGCCTCTTCTGGCGTAGTTATGCTCAGATGTGAAACATGTAGAGGGCGCCTATGAGTGTTTTAAGTTAAGCAAATTTTCTCTTGGCAGAGCAGATGAAGGAAAGATGAGGGGATTACTAAAATGAAGTGAGGAGAGTGATTCTGATGAAGAAAATTATTTTCATTACTGCTTACCTCTTTTTCTGAACTGCCTTTACTTTTCTTCGTCACCACCTTTTTAAACTCGACGCTGCTGAATTTTCATCTTATAATGGCCTACAATTTTGTTCTAATGTACGATTGGCGAACGATGTGTTCTTTTACGAAGGCTGACAGGTAACGCTATATTCATTGCAACGATATATTTTCTGCAAGCATGTTTTGCCATGTAAAAATGATTTTTAGTTAATTTGGGTAAGAAGCGGCATCACCTATGCCGATTTTCCTCCGCTTACTCTAAGAAGTTGTCATTTGATCTGGAAAAAACCCTAACAGTTTTGTCAACAGAATAAGTAGGACACGAATTCGTTCATGTGGTTCGTAATTTAACAGGTGATATGTACGAGGACTGACCGTGTCAGCTGTTGTCCGCTAATTTCTCAGCACATTACGTCGTGTGTTTTAGGAGCGTTTGTTGTTCTTTATAGGAAAATATTTGATATCACTGTGAATTTTAAATAAACAGGCATCAGTCAGGTCAACTGCATTTTCCGTATTTTTTTTTAGCATGCACTTTCTAGGTGAAGTACCATGAGTCATATTTCAACATTGTACTCGTACAAATGAAAAAGACCACTGATGGTCTTTTTGCGGGAAGGAGGGGATAGAGTTAAGGTAACTCATAGATTGTCATCGTTGATTGACTTGATTTGAAGTTTGCTGAAGAGTTAATTGATTTGAAATATTTTTAATTCAATAGTAATATTCATAACAACGAATGGTTGTTGTGTAGCATTTCCCGTAGGAGCAGAAAAATAATTGCGATGACGAGAACTATATGACAAGCACATGAAGGAGGTCTAGTTAAGCCTAATCGCAGTCCTTATCGTGGTAGGTATCGACACGGGGGTTTACTGCGAAATATTCGATGCTAAAACCGTCTTTAATCACCATTCGCCGGAAACAGAAAATTTGAATTGAATGATGAAATTTTTGTCTCTCATTTAAATATACAATAAATCCAGCTACATTAATGGGAAATTTATGTTTTCCTACAGTGGAATTAAAAATATTAAGATCTCTAACTATGGAAGATGAGTTAGCAGTAGCTGTTGCGAGGTACAGGAGGGTAACTGATCGGATCGGTTACGTTGACGGCGAATTTTTCCAGCACTCGAACTGGAAGGTAACAGAGGTACGCATTTCACTCGTCACCAGATTTAGTAGTTTCAGTTTCCTCGATGGGTTCCTTTCTTAGCTCATGGTGTCCTGAGTTTGCGATGCGTTGTTGTTGTTCGTGAAGCTTTTGCTCCTCAGCCAGTGCAGCTTCCGCTTGCACGAGTTCTGCTTTCAGTTGTTTTACATACTGCAAAGTTCATCTAATGTTTGCAAACTTTCAGTGGTCTCTTTATAAATCCAAAGTGTGCTATGCTCTTCTATCTGTTCTCTTCCATAATTTGTGACATCCGAAGCGAAAATCATTCCCTCTAAATCAAGATTCCAAGTCACTGTCTTCTTTTCAAAGTACTTCTCCTAAACCGATGAGGTAAATACCTATGAGGAGAGAGTCATCTTTCCGTCTCGTATTTTGTTTTCTACAGTGTTGGAATATAGAAGCATATTTTTTGGCTCCACACCGAGTTTTTGCCTGCACCCTTCAACAAAACAAATCTAAACGCGGTTACCATCGTTTTCTTTCGCTATTGTTATTGCTTTCGAATGAATACGGCAGAATAAGCAAGAAGGGAAATAACCTGTTGTAGATCTGCTTGGTCTCTCTTTTTTTTGCAGTCCAACTTGCACTTTTCATACTCAGTGAGCGCCCCAACATTTTTCAGCTTCAGGATATGTGGACTCTGCGACTGCCGAGTGGGTGCGTCGTGCCTGAGCATACGCTCACACTGCTCAGGTTTCACATCCTTTAAAAGCATTAGTTCTCTACAGCAGCTTCTAAAAGCGTCAAAATTGAAGCGGTTGTGCTGCGTAGACTTCACTCGCCAACAGATTCCTCTCATCCACTTTCGGCTAAGACCACCTCCAAGCGAAAGAGTAGTTGAAGCGTCGACGAATTTGAAAAGCGCTATCAGAGCGCAATATTTTTAGGTCACTACGTGGAGCTTAAACGGAAGAAATAATTATGGAAAATATTAACTATGCACGTTATCCCTCTTTTTCCATCACATTCCATTCAAATCTAGGAAATGTGGCATGCAGTTCATCTCGTATGGTAACGCTTGGTTTCATGAATTCTTCCGTTGGAAAGTCGGATTATACTAATTAAACAATGTTCAGTTCGTATATTTAACAACATTCGAACGAACGAGAAGCTTACCTTCCTTTCTAACGTGCGAAAGTAATCTGAGAAGGACTAACTTCTGTGGCCGCGACTATTTCGGCTTCAGATTGCTCTTTCCCGACCTTCAAAGGTTTTGCGTCGTTTTCTTTTTTGATATATGTCTTGGCTTCGTTCTTCACTTGTTCGCCTTTATTTCTGCATTAATTTGCGCTTTCAGTTAAATAACGGCGATAACACTGATTATGAAATGATGGGTTTTTCGATGACAGCACTCTGGGAGTACTTGAAAAGTGCTTTACTTCTTTTCTGTAAAGCTTGTTTTCGATCGCTGTGGGGTGTTTTACTTGGATTTTCGTTGTACACTAAAGTGTTGACGGAAATGCTATATTTTTGGAAGCATTCATGTCGATTCCAGACAAACAATATTACCATTAGTTCATCGTATGCGCTAATTTGAAGTAATTTTCATATGTTTACAGCGAAAGGAACTATTTCATAGGTATGCGAAAATACTCGAATAAGAATTGCCTAGGAAATATCCTCTTTTCTATTTTTTTTTTTTTCTTCAAAACTTCAAATGATGTGATCGTTGCGCCGGACTCGTTGAAACACAATGAGAATTGATTCGGCATCGTGCATAGACGCTCTCATGTATTGCTAGTATTTCTATTAATTTATTAAGGTTTCAAATCGTATAGTTGCCATTATTCGCGAGCTTGTCATGAATTTGTAATTATTCTCTAAGAACGATTTGATGGTCGATGAAATTATTGCCCACGTACAACAACACAGCATACGAGTTTCATTGTTTCAACCCCTATCGATGGGCAGCTTTTTCGCAGCCAGTAAATTCCACTCTTAGCTAAGTGGAAGTTGGTTTCGTTATAAAGTGAATTTTTCCCTACGTATTTAATTCTAGACGTTTGAACTGTATCGTTTTAGTATTTGCCCATTGGGCTGAAAGTCAGCAAATTCAATAGTGTGTAATCGTTGGTAACTGAATATCAGATCGATAGGCCTAAATTCACACATCGCAAGACATATTTTAGCGGCTTATTTCTATTTAGTATGAGAAAAGCTTCATTCTACGATGAAAAAATCCAATGTTACATATTATTATCGAGGAAATATGCATAATTCTCATGTAAATTCGGAGAAAAATCCATTGAAATTCGAATTCTGACTAACTTTTTTGCGTACTTCTTAGCGTCGACCGTCACCGCTGATAGCAGCAACACCGTGAAAGTGAACAATAAGAAGCGCCGCATTGTATGGTTTGATTTGATAAATGTGCATGTTTTCATGCACAGTTCTATGGCCTATTGAATGGCCCACTCCTTATCAATTTATCAGGAGTGCTCCCCACTATGACGATATCAGAGTTCGCAAAGAAGATGCTTTCGATTCTAGTTGAATTTCGAAATTTCGAAAAACACTAATCAGAAGTTGTAGCTAATGTGGAATATCCAATTAAAATAACTTAGGAAGTTCTGATCTTTCGTTTTCGAGTATATTTTTACCGTTTAAGTTTCCGTTGTCGTTTCCGATGAAATCTGATTAGAAATTTGCGCTGAGGTAGTAGGCGAGCCCAAATATAGGCGAGCCCTTTATTAAAGCCCAATTATACAAGTATGCGTCATTCTAGACCAAGAGGCATTGTTACATATATTGGAGCATATCTGAATAGTTGGCAATGTCAAAAGAACTGAAAGCTTGGTGATTCGTGTTAAATTATGAGTGCCATAATAAACTGCAAATGTTGATTTCATTCACGAGGTGCTGTCAACGGTTTCAATAAGCCTTGGGTGGTCTGTCGGAAACGTTGTTCAGGCGAAGAATTTCAACAGGCTTTTCCAATATAAAGTTGAAGTTTACGGCCCATTGTATCGACAAAGTCTTCAAGGTCTGTGATATTGTCAGCTTCACTTTTCGACTGAAAGCTTGGTTAGGTTAAGTTAGAATTAGCGCAGACACGACAATCACGGCGAGTTTTTTTTGCTATAGCACTGTAAGCTTTCGACTATTGATTACTGATTGATTATTGATTACAGCTCATAACTGTAAGCAACAAACAGCTAATAGGGGATTCTGTGCAAAGGATCTCCACTACACCTAAGTTTTACTTTACTTTTTATTTTAGTTTTTTTACTTTTACTTTATTTATCGATGCAGCAATATTCTCATCAAGTCGAATTCTCTTTGTCCAACCACTAAATCTTTCATCATTGAAGAATTATTTCATTAAATTCTCACAGTATAATTTCCCACTGGAATTTGCATCGCTCATACTCAATTAGATATATAATTAAATGCTTATCGTTGTCGAAATTTCTTTTACTTTTTTTTGCTAATAATATTTCGATCATAATAATTAAATATGAACTATGATTGTCACATTATACCCTTAAAAAGTTTAGAAAACAATTTTATTGCCGAGAAGATCGATCCGTGGAATCGATCGATTTCTTTTTTTTTGTTAATCGATTATCGATGATCGATTCGATGAAAAGTGATCTCATGAATATATATGAAACATTAATATTTCTCCTCATAAGCAAATAATATACTATTTATTCGACTGCTAATTAATCACCGTTCAGATGAGTGAGATGAACGTTTTCCAATGAGTTTTATCGTGAGTTCAGACAACGATAGATGAAACTATAATCACTTCATCTATTCACAACGTTTTAATGAAAAAAATCAGCACATTGATTTAAATACTACAAAGATCGAATGAGAATATCAATGAACTCGTAGATAAAATGCAAATAACAAATGGAAGAAAAAAGAGAAATTTTTGAAAACGGAAAAAAATTCGGGAGAAATTGCTAAAGAGAGGGAAAAATATTATATCGAAATAGAGGCGAAAAATATATGAAAAGTAATTAGTTTCACCTGTTAATTGATCATTACATCCGTTAATTAATCACTAATTAAAGGTGAATAATTAACATTAGAAGTGAAAATGCTTAACATCAGAAGAATCGCTTCGTTCTCAACAACAAGCATTCATTGAATTCGCACAAACAAATATCATAAAGTAAATTCAACACTTAAATGAATGAATTTCTATAGAGAAAACACTTAAAATGAGTAAACTTTCAACAACTTCTATACATCAAACTAACGCAATCAACTGTACACATATTGGGCTTCGCTTGTTTTTTTCTCTCAAATCTTCACACGTCGAAATAATATAGCAATAAGCATAATATAGTAATGTTTAAAAAAAAGAAGCAAACTTTGCTAATGACTTCCTGCTAACAGCGCATGACGGTCATGATCAATGATCAGAAACGTGACACGCTGAGAAAAGCTGAGAAAGGTCATGTGCTGCTGATAAGTGAGTTATCAGTAGCACATGACCTTTCTCAGCAATAGGACATGACCTTTATTAATAGTTGCTGTAAGTAAAAATTTTCTGCTTGAAGTTGCCATGATCTCGTTCTAATAACGTCTATAAAACGCTCATCTGAGTCGCTAATCCATACATTGGAAACAATAGAAAGGTTAAATGCTATCACTTCTCGTCCTGAACTTTCTGAATTATTAACAGAGGTTTTTTTTTGAAACCGAACCATGAAAACGAAATATTTTATGAAAAATTAATCTACTGAATTTTTTTTAGCGATCGGTTTTATTGAGGGGAATTTTTCTTCACCACTTTTATAGATTAGTTGAATTTCATTCGATATTGTTGTTTTTCTGCCAAATTTTGAAGTTTGCTTTCAATCGGATTCGTTTTTTCCGCTCATCGAGGAGGTCAAAAGCATGAGAACATTCAAATGTTAGGAAAAAAAAGAAAATCATGGATTTGGAGTTATAAGCAAATGAGGATTGCACCGTTATGTTCCGACCTGTGTTACTTCGACGGATACAAAATAGAATAGAAAACAACAACAATGAGAATAAGCGATAAACGGAAATATATTCACTGTACACATTAAAGCAAATCTACCGCAAAATTTCACAACATTTCATTATCGTTTTCTCTTCATTTTAATTTCTCATTTTCTTAATTGCTTCCTAAATATTGCATTCATTATCATCGAAACGAGTTGAAATACGAGCGAATGAGAATTTCAAATTATCCAACGATTCAGTGCGACTTAATTAAAATCGAAAAATCCACACTGTCGAGAAATAAATTGGTTACACAATAAGAAATAATAGAAATTAAAGAAAAAAGGCCAAAATTTCGACGGAAAAATGAGAATCTATTCAATTTATAAAGTTCAACAATTCTATTGACGCAACTTTTGTTTCTTTTCTCAATATCGTTGATATCTTTTCGATAGTTGCTTAATTAAGAAAGTGATAATTAATTGAAATACTCAAAAAATAGGGTAATAGAAAATATGAAAAAAAAATTTTTTTTTGGCTAAACGACAATGAAGACAAGACAAACGAACACAACACAACCACGAATTCATTTTGTACAATTATGAGATCATCGTACATCCTCCGATACGGAACGCTTTTATAATACACGCAATACTGATATGGGGAACAAGCCTACGTTGATGCTGATTTTCATCAAGTAAGTCGAACAAATCGATTGCAACACAATAGACGACGACTCTATGTGAAGAGAATGAAGAAGTGCAATCAAAGCTGAGAAATTCGACGATAGGTTTTGAGGAATTTGTTGGAATTTTTCATTTCGAGGAGTTTTATTCGATAAACTTTAAGCGGTTAATTGAAAAACAAAGCAAAACACCAACTGAAATGCGTAATTTAACTCTGGAAATTTATGAAAATCCGAATACGGGATAGTTAAACGAGTTAAATGTTGTGTTTGGCTATAGAGTACAACAGTTACCAACTATGTTGCTAATCAGCATCAACGCCATTAATCGAATTCAACATGAATATTGAATGCGTCAGCGCTTAGAACAAAAAACGGGACCCGTCTTCTTAAACGCAAAGAAAAGCAAATAGAATAAGAAACAAAAAATTTTGATTTCCCCGAGCAAGAGAAAGGTGATTTTTTGCTCGTAAGTCAATTTATCAATTATAGGAAATAATGACTGATACCTTAGAAGAATGTGTTGCTCACCTTTGAATTCACATAGATGCAATTCAATAAAACACTGAGAGCACATTTTCGACGTCGCTTGGTGAGAAAAGAAATTAATTTTATTCATTAAGCGGATAGTGAACTTGAAAGTGGCAAGGGTTAAGCTGGTCACCACAAACAATTAATTACCTTCTTCTGGTCAAAAACCGAATCGCGTTTAGCTACTTGACTGTTGCGCAAGGGAAGGTAACGGAACAATAGCGATTTGCTCTGTTGTACCTCAGTGAGAGGTAAGAGTTTCTTTAAGCGTTGTCTATTCGCATATTTCTCCTAGAAGAAGAGAGCTCTCAGCAGTCATTCATTGGCTGACGTCGATAATTTCCTCCCTCTCCTTCTCCCACTTGCCCAATGTAATTAAAAGAATGATATAACTCTTGAATTTTATACGAAAATATCCTTTAAATGGAGGCTGTACAATAAATGCGTAGGCTGCACATGTGTTCTAATAAGTTCTACAACCAGCAAAAGCGTCACTGAAACAGAACTTCCTCAACAATCAACGAAAGAAACAAATATCTAGTACAATTGCTTCCAACGACTCAATGAGCCCAACTGAGTGCTCAATTCCGTATCGTTTTACAGCCACCTAATACATAGCATGATTGTTAAGCAATAATATATATGAATCTTTCATGTTGATACTGCGCATCACCCACAATTGCCATCTATGAGGAATGTACCTCATCTTGTATTTTTACTGGTTAATACTTACTTCTTGATCACCACACCTCATAGATTACCTGTTCACGTCTTACCATTATCGTAATTTCACTATTTTCATACTTGTAGATATTCTAAAGTAAGTTAGACGTAATGGAACTTGAGCATTGCTTCGAAAATTCTGTTAAAGCGTTGCAAAAAGAAAAATGAAAAATGGAGTCGAACAGATGAAACAATTTAAAAAAAAGAAAGAAAGAGAGCACACTAATGAAATGGCTTTTTATATATTCAACGAACGCAAGTTGGAATCCGATGAGCATACTTCGATGTTAATACATTTTCCATAAAGCATCATTGATTGCATTTCTCACTCGAATTTGTTTTCTTTATCGCCTCTTCGGTTTCATCTTAAATATCGAATCCTTTGAGTTCAAATAAACACCACTAACGACATCTTCCGTTGACGCTTTCTTACATATTGCACTCTGCAATTAAAATCACTTAAAAGGCAATTACTGATATTAAGTATCTATTGAGAGGATCACGAGAAGATATCGTACACTTACGTATGATGAGTAATCTTATCATCTTAAGGCGAAATAGCAATATCATACAAAATACTTCATATCGGTCGGTAGCTTTCTAAATCGGCGACGGAGAACGATTATTATAAATATCGCTTTCGAAATAGAGAAAATTACAATTTCAAAGAGGCTAAAATGAAATATATTGCCGTTTATGAGCATTTAGAGGTACATATTTGACATTTCGAACCTAATCTGAGGCTTTTATTTCGAGGCATTTTCGACAATAAGAGAATAAAAATAAAATATTCCAACAATATGAATCGCGATATACGGGAACATTGAAGAAGTGATTTTCTTCAGAGAAAAATTGATTTTTCTTGGCAAAATGATCAGCAAAATGCTTCTCTGTATAGAAAAATAAACAACAACGCTGACTATTACAGAAAAATCGTTGACTTTTAAATTTTTATTTATATCTTCTGTTTTTTTTTCTAAACTATAGCGTCTGTGGACGAAATAAGTGAAGCACACACCGTGGGTGGTACTAATGGAGCACCAGTAAGTAATCGAGGAGCACTCTTGAAGCAATGAAGTCGTGCTTCACACTGGCAAGAATCTTCACATGCGTCACCCTCATGAAGCGAATGTTGGAAGCACGCTGCCGAGATGGTATCGTTTGACGCGGAAATATGATGACAACATAGACCTTAAAATGAAATACTCAATTGACTTTTAAGTTCTATAAATATAAGCTACTAAGGAATCGAAAATTCTCGTTTGCTGTCGGTGGATACTCAACAGAGATATAGAAAGAGCAAGATTGGATATAAATAAACCTTCCCAATTACAACATATTGCACTGCTAAAGAAATTCACGAGGAATAATTATCGAAATATTTATCTATGGGAAGTAATTATGGATCCGAATTTATTCGTATATCCCCACCTCTCATAATCCTTCTTAACAATCCCGACTGCATAGGATTGCTGATTTCTTAAAAGTCTTTAGTTTTTCGAGAGCGGACATAAATGAGAAATGTCTTCACCTGGCTTACAATCTTTGTGGCTAAAGCAGACGCCGCCCGATTCGCCACTTTTCGATTGATTTATTGACGAATGTAACCGCTTTATCTGCAAGCATCCCACATGAGGAACGGTCAGTCTTAAGAGCGGAAGAAAAACATCCGGTAACAAAGATGCTGTCATGAATTAGACGACGCCAATAGAGCGCTTTCGAAGAAATATGGCAGCTCTAAATAGGAAAATTGCCGATTTTCTATTTTATACCCTTAAGGATGGTTTATTCGCCTTTCAAAATGAAAGAAAACTGCAGTACGCTAAAAATTTCGCACATCATTGTTCTTCATTATCCGGTACTCGTTATCGGCGTTTCTTTTTTTTGGTTAGTTTTTTAAAATAGATTTTCTATGAGAAAATTAGTAGTTGAGTATTGTTACTTAAATGTCACTTAACTGCTTACTTAACTGCCAACTTAACCACATCTTTACACTTAAACTATTGACGGTTTTCGGTTATCGTTTATTGGTTACGCAATATTTCGACTTTTTCATAAAAAGAAAATATCGAACGCCGTCCAATGCCGATACTTTAATATTGGTGGTGGTGGCAAGAATTGGTCCTGTCGTTGTATGTACGGTTATTGGACGTGTTACGATAGCATTCGCCTTTTCTGTCTTCATTGGTCGTTTCTTCTCCTTAAATTGATTTATTTTTGGTCTATGAGAATGTAATAACAATCATTTTGAATTTCCAGCTCAAAATTTTATGAAATTTTGGAAAACTGAAAAAATTCCATAAATGAAATCAAATTTCGGAAAATATCTCTCTTTGAAATCTCTCAAAATTTCCGCTTGATATTGTTCAGTTTTCACCTTTTATTGCTTATTTTCATTGTGGATCTCATCAGATCAAAACAAAGACTCATTTATTCGAATTATAATCTTTCTTTCGTTATTATTAATGTTCTGAAATGAATATGGCAATCTATTTGAAGATTCTTATTGCTGACGTATGCATTCAGTAAAATCTACGAATATCCACAAACACCTATGACGAGTTTGGAGATTAAAAGCGCAGAAGTGAAGATCACCTGAAAAAATTAACATACGAAAACAATAGAAGGCAAATAATAATCCGTGGAATGGGAAGCATAAAAGACGCCCGAACAAAACTCTAATTTATGGGGATACTTTCTCAGTTTTTTTAAGCGAACTCCTAAATATTATCCAGAAGAGATATAAGATGGGGTAAAAAGTATATTTTATCTCAATTTTTTAAAAGCCCTGAAAGAAGCTTTGATTTCAAAGAATTCCCTTAAGCCCAAAAGCTTGACACATATATTGTCAACTGCAATACTGCTAATTTAAGCAATGGGAGAAAAGAGCCGAAAATTAACTTACGCGAGGACGCGTACGATTACGAGTAAGCTTGAGACCAGCCTCAATTTTTTTCAATCGTTTCATAATTGCTTTCACACGTGATGACATTTGCTTACGCCAACGAGAATGTGGCGAATGTGATTCTTTTGACTTACGTCGTTGCATCTTCTCCATTGTTGCTTCATTAGGAAAAACTATAGCGCCTAAAAACGATGAATTCATTTATCCAGTTGTTTCATAAATCATTTCTTTAATCCTGAATAATAGCGGTAATCTAGAATGCAGCTTCTACGGACAAAAAGAGATTAATTTCTGCTAATTCAATCGTTTATAATATAAGGAATCTCTCATTCAGGACTTCGTAAAGAATATTTTTCAATGAATTATCGCACTCAACTTTCTTCTTTGAAAGCTTGCAGTTGCGCTTATTGCTTTTAGAGCTTTTGAAAGACATTTACAATAAGCTTCGTCAAATTCACCAATAAGCAATCACTGAAATTACTGAAAAAGTGCTTTCGAAGTACGAAATGCTAACGAATTTTCGATGATATTTCGATTGCGTGATTGAAAACGTGCTATGAAAATGACGGCAATTGCGCAATGTTTGATGTTACGCAATTGTAACACAACAAGAAATGCTGACATGTTGACTTGCTGCTATGTCATGCTGCTCACAATAAGGACTGTTGCATTTGGGCGTATTTACTTGTACGTAATCAAGGTTTACTCGACTTCTCTTCAGTCTGGATTATATCCATAGATGTTAAGCAAATGTTAAGCAACTTTAGAAAGACATATTTGCGTTATTACTGAAAGCTTCAGCCCTCTGTGACATCATCAATCTCAGCGAAAAGTGATATTTTACAGAGGAGGGAGCATTTAGGTGATGCGACGCCGAAGTGCCCCACACGAGTGGGTGGAATAGAAATGTCACTATGAAAAGAGACATGCTGATGGATATTTTTTATTGCATCCTCCAAATGAATGCAGTTTTGCGTGTGTTCAGCTTGGATTAGAGCCCAATTTAAGGCTGAACGATTACACGTTATTTCGAGAGGACTTTGTTATAGTAAGAGGGTTTAAGCGCCAAGGAACTTTGATAATAGCAGTCGAGTTATTCAATCACTTCATCTGTCAGAAGCGAGAAAGGTGATAACGCATTCTTCACTTTGTTAAAAACATTCTCGGCTCTTTCGGACAATTTCGTAGAAAATAGCTTCAAGCTCGTCTGAAAGTAATTTTTCGAACTACGATCGGAAATTCATGAGCACTGTGAATGTTTAAAAATATTTGTAGAATAAATCATTCGACACACCTTGATAGACTCGTTTTGAGTGAACATGTGACGAAAGTTCGCGTACCTCGTCACGAAGTTGCCTTAATCTCTTACGTTTCTTTTTCAATGCACGTCTTTCATTGTCCAGCTGAAACATATTAACGACTTTCAACGACCACAAAAAAAAAATGCAATTCAGAAATAAAGAGAGAAAAGGAAGTGGTGATTTTTTAGTAAGTCGTTGCGATATGAGTGACGATACAAGTACAAATATGTCAAGGCATCTCATATCTCCAAAAAATATCATTAGAAACTTCATGTAGTCATAATTGCATCGAAAAACGAGAGATGCACTTTCTTTTGATGTATAACTAGTGAAGTAAATGTACGGATTTGCTTGCAATCACTCCGACGATCCATTACTTCATGCACCTTAATTAACTCGTAGTCCTTCATTACAAACTAAGGTATTTTCTTGCAGTAGATCAAGATCATACACCTAACTTTCTATTTTATTTGAACGCTATAACTTATACATGTAAATTTTTGTAAGTAGAATTACCGGTTCCCACATTCTTTAAATGAATATCATTTAATTTTTCGTCACAGTTTGAAGGCCTATATTAGCGTCCAAGTGATATCCTAACGTTCCTTGACGACATAGACGAAAGATTCTTGCGTTCTTTGTGCTATTTTATCCTACTTTATCAATCATCTAACCGCACAACGTTTGTATTATTCTTTGCCCTACGTCTTCGTCTCTATTTCCTCTCTCCACTTATTTCACATCTCATCGAAATTCATTGCTTTCTTCATGGTTGATATTCGATAGGAACGCAATATCGCATTTTGTGGCATCTTTTACCACCTGCTCTCTAGCCACTACTTCAAATCCAGAATATGCTTTGTATAGACGTCAGAGTTTTCCCTATCATTTTACTAGTTCGTAGTTTGCCTTCTAATCGGTAATTTCGGAATTCATCAAGTAACCTATTGAAATAACCGTCTTTAAGAGTATCTTTTAGCGTATTTGCTTCCAAGGGTTTCGTGTAATAATCATTTATCAACTTATCACTATTTTCTATCATCTGCTGCGGCATGCTATTCGAAGCTTTGATGAGGTCTTTAAATAGAACGTGACACACCCATTTAGCTTTAGTTGGAGAGATTTTATTGAGAATCAATGCGTTGCAGTTTTTTCTACATTACTGCAACTCTATACGCACATAACCCTTATCCATGATGCTAAATCGTTGAAATCAAGGGGATTTTTTGAGGCGTTTGCATAAACGAGCGATTCGTTTTGTTTCAATTCAACGACTTCCACATTTCCTATATTTCGCAACTCAGATATTAATCCCAACAATCAGAAAGAAATTCGAGTGGGAAATACATTAAATCTTTAAAGATAACTGTGGTGATTACCTCTTGGCTATTTTTATGTATGCGAATATCGGTGATATTTGGCGAATGCGATGAACGTTTCAGGATGAGATGATGCGCATGTTGACGAGCCGGTAGAACAACGATCGAACGTTGATGTGCGGATGCGAATTGCAACGAGTGGACGAGCAAGTAAATGCAAGCGCCGAAAAACAGCGGAAAACTAATGGTAAAATTCATTAAGAGTACAGGTAATTATGAGTTGCACACGTAAGTTTCAGGTAAGAGGATAGTCTCCAACAGTGCGGATATTCTCGTGATAGGAAATGAGGAAGGAGTCTAGTGGGTGTCGTGAATGTGGTGTGGCGGAGATGTGATGGTGTGTAGTGGCGATAGTCGATCACAGGGGAGGCAACGATACTTCGAGGCGTGATTTGGTAGAAATAGTGCTGCTGGATAGAGGCCGCTGGCACGACGGCAGCCTGCATCTAGCGGAGTCTATCGATTCTGCAGCTGACGGCGATGCATATACATCGACGAGAGTTTCTGATGCGGCCGCCCCTTGCGCCTAATGTGAATATGTCGCGTTCTCTGCGCACATCTCGTAAAGCTCTAAACGAAGCATATTAGTTTATTACGGCAAAATAGTTAAATAAGTTAAAGACGCTCATTCTCATCAGTATGCAAATTTTTTATAGAACTATATCACATTCTGATCGACCATCATCAACTGTCATCCTGAAAGAGTTAAATTTGAGACGAAGATCGGACTGTTATGAAAAAAATAAAGAATCATTTTCATCTCCAAGTTTTGCAGCCAATATTCGAAAGGCGTTCGAACGCTTTGTTTTCGGACTTCTGTGGCTAGTGCTTGTCGCATGACAACGTCACATCCCACCATCATCTTAAAGCTTAAGCTTCATCTTGCTTCAGCAACCGAATCACACCAAATTTTAGAGGACTGTTTCTCAAAAAAAAAAAAAGAAAAATTACTGATAACGATATCTTTCTCTCAAATCAACCAGAACGATGTTTATTCTGCTCTTCTATACTGGAATCGATGAGAAGCATTGTTGCTAAGAGACTGTGGTTTTTATATTCATTCAGCAAAGGAAACAAAAGCAAAAAAACCAACGGCCCGTTATTGAATGAGACAATAAATTAGAAGATACTGACATTGATATAGAAGATATACTATTAAGGAAATGCTTTTATTTGCGCATCAAGGATATGCAAGTAATGCATGAGTATCCACACTGAAGGATTGACCGGTTACATGAAGCTGCAATGACCATCTCTGCCTTCATCCTATTAACGAATGCAATTTAGAGAAATTTGAGTTTAAGCTGGACATCCGGATCGTATGGACATTATTCGTCATTGATCGAAAAGATAATCAACAAATCGTGTGGATGAGAGAGGAGAGCCTGAATTGCAATTGTGACCACACGACTGCCAATAGTTAATAGCAAGTGGACGTGTAATTGCGGAAGTGAGCATCACCAGTGAATTTTGTTCGCCGTATAATGAACTCACTTTGAATGGGTATGCATTGGCTCTAACGCGCAACCATTGTAAATGCATACACAATATAATATCGAAACGATGTTCGTTTCGATTGTGAGGCCGGCGAAAGTTTAGCACAACGAAACGTTCACTAATGAATTGCAAAATGCAATTGTCTGAAAAAAGCTGCGAAATTTTTGCTTGCGATGCCGGTCATTTAACGCGTTTTACGCAATTTTTTCCATACTTTCTATGGGATTCAATTCAACAATGAGCAATGTGAACTGTGAAACATTTAGTGTGGAAATATATATGCGCTATTATCCTATCATGAATATGAACTATCTTGAATTGTTTATTAACTTTATGAGGCCACGCGTCCGATTAATCAGAAGAAAGAAATTGATGTTCTAGCGCTTCCTTAACGAGCCAATATATGACTGTGTTATCAGTCTTTTCGATTACTTTTCGAGCTTTGCGCTCAGTTGATCAGATCCAAATCGAGACCAATTAAATGCGACAAATTGAATGCATCAGGTACAATATGCACGAAATGTGCAATATGCACCGAGAACAGTTAGAGCACTATGCTTTTGGGTTCGTATACTTCCATGTCTGTTTTTTTGTGCCCTAGCGAATCATAAAGCATGTCCCACCTGATATTTCTACAAGGTACAGTAAACGCAAACCTAATTAAGGTTCGGTCACTTCACTTCCTCCTTAGAAACCTTTCTGACTACTTTGCCAAGTAAAATTCTAGTCAGATATCAATATCTGTTCGATGAATTTATTAAAATTTAACCGCTGTAACCTGCACGTTCTTTTATGCAGATGAGTTTTTCGTCTGAGGAATTTTATGAAGCATAAATGAGGCGCTGCCAATTCGAAAGCGGAGGCAAAAAAACTCTACATACTGCTAAGGTGATTGTGTTAATCTGATGGTTGTTAGGTGGTGGATACTCTACAACATAGCGCGCAAGTCACCCAAAAACAAGAAGGTGCGGAAGAGGTGGTGCCGACCTCGCTTTTCACACATATTTCTCAGAGGTCAGTGGGTCTCTTAGCCGTCCTCCAGCTGAAAATAACCGGTAGGGAATTCGAAAACTTCAAAATCAAACCCCCCCTTCTTGAAGATTCAACAGCTGACACATGAGGCATCACTACGATGAGTAAACCTAAGGTACTAAACCAATGCTATAGGAATAAGAAATGGCTTGATACGAGCAGCCATACGTGAAGCGACGATGAGTGAGTGCATTGATGCCATTGTAGAGGGCGTGTATTCCCTATGTGATATGTTGCTTTGTGCGCAGAGCGTGTGATGCTTTGCGTGCCGGGAACGTAGTGCAGCTGCTGCCCCAACAACGACCCCTTACTGAGCTGGCTGAGCAATGGGGCCGCCGACAGATGGTCGAAACGGCAAATAGCACCTCCACCTCTTGAGAATCTCTCACATTAAAAAACCCCTTCCTTTGTCTGCAATGAAGGCCATTCCAGTTAATACAAACTAGAATCACTAGCTATGTTTCAAATATTTCGTACGCTGCCGCACACATGCATATCATAGACGACCAATAGAAGCAACGCAATCCCCATCGTCATATACTTCAGCAAGATGGTCTTTAAAACTGGGAAATTATAAGTTTACTAAGATAGTGTCTGTATGCAGCTTCAGCAGCCTTTCGTTGAGCAAAGACACGGTGATATCATGCATACTGCACGTATTTCGTCACACTACGGAACGCTCAATATAATAAACTATGTTTTCATTAGGTATGAGACGACACATATTAACGGTTTGACAATAATGCAAACATTGTGCGATCGAAGGAATCGTGTTGTACAACGCAGTACCAGCGCAACACCTCAAAAAGAAGTGATATTATTGCAACGCACTGCAACATTTCGTCCGAACAAAATGACTCTTAGTAACGTTCCTGGATGTTGCTTTAATTATACACCAAATGATCCGGATCACCTGCGCAGCAACTGTTATTTTCCCCACTCGGCAGTAAAGCGCTCGTAAATCAATCGTCGATTCCTCTTACCAGGAAATCCCGCTACCAATTAATTCATTAGTCGATAGCACCACTTCAAATCGATTTATTCATATTTTCGTATCAAGAAAAAATTCAAGAAGAGGCAGATTCGCGGAGGTGATTATCATACGTCGTATTTCATCATCAGTCTATTCTGCACTAGGGATATCATTAGAAGATAGGGATCGGCTTTCACGGTTGTCATTTCAACGTCGCAAACGCTTTCGGCATCGCCTGCAATGAACGAGCTTATTCACAAATAGTTCATACTAATAGAAGTTGAATGATCAGTAATTTTCTGCAAACAGATTTCGTGCATACAATATTCATCAACTTACAATTACAACAGCAAGAAATTTGCGCCATGAGCTTACATGAGTCTCAAACAGTTATGAAAGTAAAAACCATTTTGGTGAAAACAGCACAGAGCAAAATCCTTAAAGTCTCTAAAGTACCGCAGCGCCTATAGTAGAGTGCAGCGGAATGGCTGAACTTATTTCGTACAGGAAATTAAGAAAGAAACTGAACTCGACAGACAATTATATATTAAAATTTATTTCTGAGAGAAGAGCTGATTCAGAAAATTATCCTTTCCTTTCTTGCTCTCCACTCTCCGTTCTTCGTCCCTTCCTCCTCCGTACCTCCCTTCCACCTACTAATCTCAGCGAAAATAAAAGTAAAAAACGAACACAATGATCGAGATGATGCACATAGTCGACCATTTCTTCATGGCAAGTTTCTTCAGTCTTCTTACGCGACATCACCCTCGCATTGCACTCATCGAGCATTTCTTTAAACTTAGCCACATGTTCGACGCACTGTTCACGGTAGAAAGTCAGCTGGTCGACACCCTCTTCCGGCTACAATTGCCGATTATTCAACGAAAATCTTTCACAAAAATTAACCCATTTTACTGGATCTCTTTTCAAAATATAATCAAGGCTAATAGCCATAACCTACTCATCACATGCTTCCAGTGGCTAAGAAACGTCCACCGTCAGCCTTTAGCCGGGTGCGACTTTCTTCGACCTACACAAGGTCCAACTAGCATCCAGAAAATGCTATTGTTATTGAAAAGCGGTTGAAAATAAATGAGTTCTTAGACGAGTGGTACATCTCCCTACGGCATAAAGCGAACACTTTCCAACGATCCTTTCTCTTAGCACACAATTTATGGACGAATATGAAACCACGTCTATTTCGATAAAATCCCTCCAACCGAAAGAATTTCAATACAACACTCACCACTTCGCTCATTGTTCACTGCACAATACAACCTAAAAAATGGAATAAGTTAACTTCAAATCCGCAATCCTTATATTTACAAAGCGGAAACAAATTTCCAATATCGGTGAGACTGCAGGAAAATACTTTAGAGTTAAAACTTCAACAGTAATGACATGATGCAACACCCAGACGAACTTTGACCGCCTCATTTCGAAAAGAGTAAGCATAATCCCCTCTATATAAATAATATTAACTCGTAAAGTAACGCAGCTTGCTCTAAAAATATCTGGACTTGTCCATAGAACATCTACCAGCAACTTAAATCATAATGTCGGCTCATCGTTTGATTGCTATGAAACTGCTTCAGACAAAAAAACTAGATCCGAAAGATTCCATCGTGAGACGTTTAACGAAATCCTTTTAAAAACTCACTATTAACGTTCATAGACATGGTACTGTAAGTAAATATGAAATGTAATTAGGATAATATAAAAGTAAGCAGTACTGAAATTAAAAACAGTCGATTACAAATGGAATAGCAAAGAATCGCAGAAGTTTTATTCGCGAAGTGATACGCACAACACCCGTAGCAGAAATCAATGAAATGATTGAAGAATTGCCTGCAGCTATATTTCACAACTGATAAGAACATTTTACAGTAGTGATATAAGTGAAAGAGGAAGACCCTCCACCCTCACTTCGGCATTTCTCATACTGCAACACAATTTCCCATCCCCTTCTCTAATCCCCCTCCCCCTTCAAATATTTTTCATCGCTCCATTCAGTTCCATGTCTTTTCTTCTTGGCCATTACAAAAAACTAAGTAGTACAATCGTGAAGAACACGCACAACAAATCTAATCACAGTAAAGTAACAACAAGAATTGCGTATGAAAGAAGAAACTGATGTGATCATGAAGAATTCCGTTTAAGAAACAATGTTCAATATAAAAAATAAGCTAGAAGAAATGAAATTAGAGACGATCCGATACGCTAGTTTACCAATTCGAAAATTGAACATCAAATAATTTAAGCACTTCCTCACTGGTGAACATAAATATAACTTCGCCAAATGATAACTCTCATGAGTGAATTAACCTCTAAACTCTTCTCTGCCAAATTGCTTGCAAAAACATTGAAAAATAGTCGTCAAATCCATTATGCCGGAAATTTTTCTACTCTTTAAATTTTGCGGAGAGCTTTTCGATGGATATGAAGATGCTCACCGACAAAGCGTGTAGCAATTGAAATATAATGGTGCGTAATGTTCTTTTTTTTAAGTTGCGTCAAATAAATAATCAAACAGCATTCTGATGTATTATCGAAAAATAAGCTAAACACTGAGATCAATGAAAGATGCTCATGGTGGATCTGATGTACTCTGCGGTGAGGACACTTGCTGTTGGGCAAATTCATCGGCTATGGCTGAAGAGCTCAAAATACGTGAACGAAGTCTACCTGGTGCTTCTAGGCGAGAGTCTGCAATATACCACATAGATACGCTTAGCTTCACAAATAATAAGAAGAAACTAGCCTTTATATCACCAAAAATACAACCTAAACAATAAAGAGAAAAGTAACTCATATAAACAAATGAGTCGGCAGTTCAAACAAACAAATAGCTATCCGTTTTACCTTTCTAGTTTCCTCCCTCCAGTCCAGCAACTACGTCACTTAATTTCAAATTAGGAGGATGAAACTTCCAGTGAAGATGCGTAAAATGTAAACCAAAAAATAAAGGCAAAATTTAAATATTCGCATTAAAAAAGTTAATACTACAAAATGTTGGAAGTTTGAAAGTAGTAAAATACTTCAATGAATACTTCACAAGTTTCTCTTCGAGATACACCCTCTACCGTCCGTCACAGAGGTTTCCGGTCTAACAACACACCTTCACCGCAAAAGAAAACGTTGTCTCATTAAACGGGCACATAATGACTCACACTGTACGAGAGTACGATGTGCACGCTCACTCTGCACGTAGCTGCCCACGTAGAATAGCGAGGTGAGTGCAGTTAATATGGCAACACTAAATAAGACGAACGTCCAATCGCGTTGTCTATCATGACCACTATCGTCTGCACAACCCCAAACGTTATGCCAAACGTTCATCGTATCATTCATCTGGGAAAACACCAGTTCACCCCCGGTCAACAGCACAACACTCAATTCCCTTCTCGTCCGACCCTCTAAAGCTAAGACTGAAAAATTCTACCGTTGAATTCTAACTGAAAAATTCCATGCTTGAATTCTACAACCACTTATGGGTGCAATTCGAGCGCTTTCTCAGCTCACTTTCGAGCTCCGAGAATAAGAAAACGGAGACATTCATTACATTGTTGACTTTAACCGTTGCATGCCAACCATAGAGAGAAAAAATTTTATGTAGCTATTTTTTTACCTCAGAGATTCGCAAAAGTGAGGAGTTAAAGAATACTTCATATAAACTGAAAAACATATAATACAGCAAATCAGTTCTAAACAGTGGCAGTTGGATATTTTCATAGATACTCAAATGTTTCAACACTATATCACGATAAATACCCAACCTTATAGCAACTTAAAATGGAAGCTGTGGAAAAAAAGGAAGAAGAAGCACTGTTTAACGGTACCGTCGTCTCGACATCGAGGCAGAAATCGATACCCGGTGTTACGTAGACATCCCAATAGAAATGAAACAATGAGTTGAACGAAGTCAAACAATTCTCGCATACTACCGAATAATTTTTATAGAATTCATCCACCTCCAATGAGTAATTCATAACACAATGTCTCCAATCGAATAACTTCTTCTCGAAATTATATACATTTTTTGTGTAGGCGTACATTGTTGAATTCTTCTCAAACTCCCAGTTGATATTCACACATGCTGAAAAATTTGATCTAATCTATAGGAAGTTCGATAACCTGCAACTAATTTCCCAATATCCCGTCGACTTTTTTTCCATTATCCACGACATTCAGCCTGCATAGTATTCTTTAGTACCAAGTAGAGTGAATGAAGTGAGACAGTTAAATTACTTGGTTCTTCTCATTTGCAGTTTAATGAACCTCCTAAATCCTTTCATTTCCTTCTTTAAACTACTCAATGAACTAAAACAGAACTCCCAAAGTAAATGACTAAGAGAATTTTTAAGAAGCAAGCAGAATAGTGCAATGAGGTTAGCTTTATTCCACTCTACGAAGTCTCACTAACCGAAGCAAACAAAAAAAAGGAACGAACAAGAGCATCTCGACTGATCCCATATTCTTCGACTCACAACATCCGATATTTCAGATATATATGAGACAATGTAATTCGAAAAGATCACTCGAGCACAAGGCGTACTATCTAACGAGGTGACATTTGTCTACAAAATAAAAAAATTTACTTTATTGGCATCCAGAAGTTTCCCTCCTTATATCCAGAAAATGTTCAAACAACTTTATTTAGTGCGCTCCTTAATTATTTCAGCCTACTCCTTTACCGCGTTATCGTCTCGATGTTCACGTTAATCTGTCGCTTATGTTGATTACTAACTTAAACGTGCATATTGCCTTCTTTGGTGTTGAGATAAATATAATTTCTTTCACTTCCCTCATATATAAAGTCAGTCATTTGCTCATATTTAAAGCAAAGCCAGTCACCTTGGCGGATACATATAACAAATTAGGACTTAAAAATTGCGACTGCTACTTTCGTCGGCCATTTTCAGACGCCTCGAAAGCAACAAGGCGGAGAATGACTCCTTGCTTAGACACCACAAATCTGGAATCAAACATGGTCAGGACCGATGAAAATAATCGCAAAAGCTACACACAAACCTGATGGCATTTGACGTAATAAATTAAAAATATGAACCCAACTGTTCAATCCCAAAATGCTACGCTTAATGAGCCCACCAACAGCCTTAGAAAAGGAAAGAAAAAGAAATGAACAATAATCACCAGTCGATGAAGGTCATATTCAGCTTGTTTGAAGGCAATATATTCATTGACACATGTCGTGCACACCTTCGGAGGCGAAGAAAACGACGACGCACAACGTACCATAACTGCCACTGTATCACCGAATCTCTGAAGTGCATCACTTACAAAATGAATGCCCAAGGCAATTTACATAAAATCTGCAAACTAATGAAGGCAATGTACAATGAATGCCTAAAGCGGAATGAGTATCAAAACAGCATGAGTGCAGCACAGTCGCCGTGATTCAGTGCGACTGAAAATAAGTATAATTGCCAAAAATGCAAGTGATCCAGAAAAATTCTGTGTTAATTAGAGTTCTCACTCTCAGTCTTTATTTTTATGCATCTGTTACGCTTATAAACGTTTAAGGATGAACAGCTAATACAATGTCGGGAGGTTTCAGCACTGTTGCTAATGCCATCATTAACATTTGCACATTTCTTACGTAAGGTTTGGATGCATCTGCCTATTCTTGCATCTGATAGCTTTCATGGAGGATGTTTAAAAACGTAGAAAATCTAATTTCTCTCATCCTATCCTTTCCCTCAGCTCCTCAGTGGTTTCAGGATGGTGAATGAAGTCTGAAACCTCATTCGATCCGGAAATCTTCAGCACGCTATCTCACGATTCTGTAACCCAAGCAGTCCAAATGAAACGTCTAGATGAGGAATTACCTGAATGTACGGCTGACAGGGGCCATCAAGATCCCAAGGATCATCTTCTATTCGCTCGTTTTCGAAAGCATTAGACCGGATGCAAAATAAGACAAGAGGCCACAAAAGCTCTTGCAACATCGCATGCCTATAATATGCTAATCATAACACACTTAAAAACGCTACTAACATTCGAATAATAACTACAACAATATTATCCAATATGAAGTGAAAATCAACGGCGAGAAATTTGGAAGTTCCTCAGATGCAGCACTGAGCTTAGGTTGAATCCAATCCCGATTTCGCTTTCGGTTGAAGCTGGAACCGCAACTGCATTAAGCTTAAATTGAACGCTTTCATCATTTCGTTAATAAACCAGAAATTGAACGAAAAGAAACTACTTTTACATATACTATCAGCAAAAAGCACAGCACCTCCCCTCCCTCCAACCTTCCAACTCAAAAACCCACTTTCAACAAGAGACGTTTTCTCGCCGATCAACAGCATCGTCAAATCCACACCTTAGTGCTCTCAGGTACAGTAGCACAATATCACCGCAGTGAAAATGCCCTTTTTGAGGAATCTCCTTCAAGTGCGGGATTGTTTGTTCCAGTACGATTTACTTTTGGATATTGCTATCGCGCTCTGTTCTGGCTTGCTTTAAAGCCGACTGCTCAACTTTACAATCCATTCGTTTTCGCCTTTCCAAAAGGTAAAGTGGGTAGAGAGCTCTCTCTTTTAACTGGATCGACATTACCTATGTGAAGGCTTAAACGACCTTCGTCCGAGCAACACTTTGAGAAGATTACAGTTGGAATGGCATCCGCACCCACGTTCAGCTGCTATGAGGAATGATTATCAGCTCTCGGAAGGGGTTGTTAAATTCTATCTTTTCAAATATGAAGTCTCATGTAGCATATTTGTCGTACGTTGCTTCATGCGAATTTTGGTAACAATGTCGCGTCGAGACGTTCTGTGACATGACGACCACGTGCGGATCTGAACAAAATCGAGGCGGTTGGCTGTGGTGGTGTTGCGATCTTAGCGGATCTTCCATTCGTTGCTTCGAAGTGAATGGGGTGCGGCAGTGTTCTGAGCTTGTGTCGTTATCCTGAGATCATCTCCTACCTCTCCTATGACGGTTCCAGTAATAGTGGGGTTGTGTCCACCTGTGTTTGTTGTGTCTCTTTAACGTGGTTGTGTGATGGTATCTTGTGCCTTAACATGGTTATGCGGTAGTATCATGTATTTTAGGTTTAAGGATGAACTTCCTGGAAAGTAGTAGTCCGTAAAGCTGTTCATTCAGTGAAAAGAACGGACAGCTGCGGCTATATCGTTAGCATCGATCAATTATTTCTCATAATGAAAGTGTTTCCCTTCTCTTGTTATCCCTCGTCTTCGATGACGACAAGTATCCCCGTATATCAACGATACATGCTAATGTTATTCGTGCTCAGTTATATTCGAATTAGCATAGTGTGTGGTGAAGTAGAATCGATTCCGTTGGAAGCCAACATGAGTGACGTTCGCGTTTTAATTTTGTGGTCGTCGAATCTTTTCGTTTAGCGTAACATACGCCGAATTTCCATGACCTTTTTCTCGAAGTCATAATTGTTCTAATAATGATACCTTAGGCGGAAGTTGGTGCATCACCGTTGTTGTCTTATTTTTCAGCAAGATTCCTTTCGACCTTAACACATTCCCTTTGTAACCTTTTAGATTATGTAAGAGGTTTCTTTGAGGAAAGTATAAACGACCTTTAATCTTTAAAAAAAAAGCTTAGAGATCCGTAGTGGTTGCAGTTATCGTTGGATTAAACCACCTTACATACCGTTGGGCGTTCTTATAAAATTTGTCATTTGACGCTTAGAACAAGCCGTCGTAATCATTTTCTCGATTACCGGCTCATTTTCTATTTGGAAGGTCGAAGTGTTGCCGATTATTGCATAGTCTTTTCTCATGACTCCAATGATCTCAGTTGCGCACTTAGGTCTCGCTGACTCAGTTTCCGTAATACGTTGAGTTTTATTTTGTGTTTGTGTTCGGTGACATTAAATTTGAATCATATTTCAATCGCTCATATGAAATTTCTATGAAAGCTTTGCATTTATTCATTGTTTTCTGATGGAGTCATTGTCATACTCGTTTCTCTATATATTTGTAGTTTTAATATTCACCTAAAGTTTAGAGTTTTAATGAATTGAAACAAAACTCATAAAGATTTAACTATAGTGCCGCTTAATTGTATATATATAAATAATTAATTAAACGTTGGCCTTTTCACCACTGAATTAAAATACGCGATTGAGAGAGAGACTAAACCTCTTGCGACATTTTTCCGAGGTTTCCATGCCAAGTTCCCTTTTAATTTCGTCGAGCTTTGTATCCTCTTTCGTAGTGTAAAGCGGCTTCTTCGCCTTATTTTATTCCCTCACGTATATGTAATATCGTTCAAACGACGTCGATGTTGGTGATGTTATTGAAATAATTTAAACAAAATAAGCAGTATCAGTCATCGATCGTTACATTTTCAAAGTGTTTGAGTTCGTGATCCATAGCCGTTATTAGTTATCCATAGCCCCGTTATGAGATATCCCAAGAATAATTTTGGTGATCGCTTCTTTCTTTAGCAGTTTGTCAGTTAAGAAATGGCAAAATTAACGTTGCTATTCATATCTCGATTATTTACGGTGACTCATATATCGCATAGCAAATGGCGTGTATTTTTATTTGATGGATATGCCACTTAAATGAAACAATTTGAGTACAGCATTGTTTGAGTTGAGGTTTTTTTCCGCGAAAATAGAGAAGTGTAAGTGAAGTGCTTCTAGAAAAAGGGAAAAGAGAGGTGATGTTGCGTGGATCGACTTCTGTTTGCCGTGCATTGGAGCTGGTCACCCAAGCGACACGATGCGCATCTGCAGCAGCAGCAGCTCCAGCTGTTAAACGTGTTAAGACATTCGAGATCTATCGTTTCAATCCTGAGGAGCCTGGAGCTAAGCCTAGACTTCAGGTATGGCTTTTTAACGTTTTATTTTCATTAATATTCGAGTAGTTGGCAACGTTGCCACTAATAATGTATATGACTCGGTCATTTCTTTCCTCAACCAAGCTTTACCGCACTCAGCTAACGATGGTGTCCGATAGGATCTGAATTACACCATCGAGACATCGTTGTGGTTTCCAAATCTGGAAAAGATCAAAAAGATGGTAATATCAGGGAACTCCGCATTTGCCACGACCTAAAGTCCTGCACTTCTTTTCTCATAATGGTGTAATTCTTACTGGTCGGTAATGGTGTGGAAGGACGCCGGTTAATTTTTGCAAGAGCTAACGAGCGGAAGTCGACTACGATGACTGCGATATGCATTAATGTACGAGTATGGTAACTCTGCTTGTTTAAGTTTTCGCACTTTATGAGTGGTGAAGCAGGTAACTTTTGTATGCTTTAGAAATTCGATGTCGATCTGGACAAATGTGGCACGATGGTTTTGGATGCGCTCATCAAAATCAAGAACGAAATAGATCCAACACTTACGTTCCGTCGTTCTTGCCGAGAGGGTTCTTTTTTTTCACTCTCATGTTATCTTTGCGTACTTTCATCAGGTTGTAATATTTTGGAGTTTTTGAAGTGAGAGTCCGCGTGATTAGTAGAAATTTATCGATTCTTCATGAGCATCACCACGAAGATTTGATCGACGAAACGGCTATGATGTGAGAACTTAGTGCCAATAGGTCTTTGTAAAATTGTTGCCGAAGGGGATAATGTTGAGAGAGAACGATGGTGAGGAACTCATTACATTCCACGCTGCTGTTGTTGTAAATGCACTGTGCGCAGTTTGATGCATATAACCCGCTTTGATAAGGTCACGATTATAGAGACTGTTACAGTTTGTACATTCAACGGTTATCAGTCGCCAATTTTTTACCACGGTTTTTTCCTTTCTGAAAACACATGTTGATGATAGTCCTTTGCATTGCTTGCTTTGTATAAGCAGTATAGGAATGGTCGTGAATTTGCCGAAGTTGTGGGCAGAGGTTTTTTGTAAGTATTGAAAGGATTTGACAATAGACTTCGTTTGTGACATTTCAGACATGCGCAGTTAGGTGTTAGGAGGATTCAGTTTTAAATATGATACGCCTGCAGCTGCATGCCGGGTAATTTGCTTTACAGCTTACTGGAATTCACGCAAGGATTGTTCCTGTTCTTTTCATCGAAAAGGACTTATACTCTCTCTAAGTTCGCCTTTATAATTTCCAAAAAAAAAGTCGATGGGCAACGTTTGATGTCATTTTTGCTATAAACAGGAAGTAGCTTTTATTTATGGAATCATGGCAGAAATTATTTTGTCCAGCGGAACTTAAGTAATGAGGCAGGAAGAGGGTATTGGCTTTTGTTCTGCAATCGCTCATCGTAGTACTTCAAACAATTGTTGAAGGTATTTGTGGGTCGTGTGCGATGAACATTGCGGGGGAGAACACTTTGGCGTGCATCTGCAACATCGATCAGAACACAAACAAAGTAACAAAGATCTACCCTCTCCCTCACATGTTCATCATTAAGGTATCTGTCCACACTGTGTTCGCCCTTCTTCATTTATTCGTTGTTCCATACATCACACGTGCCTCCTGTAAAGTCAGGTAAATCGGTGCTGTGTGCGCCAGATATGAATCAAAAGACTCGCATTTGCACCCGTTCAAAATCGACTGTCGTCCAGAGACGGTGTAAATGAGAGAAAGCATGATTTGTTGCTAATTTTTTACTATAAAGTTCCCTTAGCTTTCTTCTAAGTCGTTTGCTGCAAACGGTAAGTGTCATGAATTCTTATCAGTCTTTGTCTTAGCTTCTCATTTTCCTTTAGACCGCTAAAACTTGCTTGTTTTTTTCTAGGACTTCCGCTTTCTAGTTACGTTATCCCAGTATGAAAAAATTTTTACCGGCTTTGTATTCTCTTCCTTTTAACTTCATCCGCACACTTGTGGAACTGCACGGATTGATTTTGGGCTTCTATACTGCTTATTTTTCGACCAAAATGAGCCTTTATGAGCACAGCCACTGCTTCGATGTAGTGTCCTAAGAATGGCATTGGCAGATGTAACGAAAATTAGTGCTCGAAGAAAGCTTTAGAAATGCTCACAAAAGTTTCTATATATTATCGAATATTCCATGTGCTAAATTATTAGTCTGTATCCAAAGCAGTCTGCTTCAGCGATCTCATTTTCATATTGCCCGTACTTCGTTCATTGCTCAGAAATTTGTTAATTCCATTGTATATGAGCAGGATTTGGTGCCCGACATGAACCTTTTCTATGCTCAGTACGCTTCCATTCAACCGTGGCTCCAGAAGAAGACAAAGATTAACCTCGGCGAGAAGCAGCAATACCAGTCTATCAAAGAACAAGAAAAGCTCGTAAGTTGTTTTAATGCCAGGGCCGAAAGTTCTTGACGTAGATCTGGATCGTCCTCTTAAAATTTTTTGCCGGGGCTTATCTCGTTTTCGCAAGAAATAAAACAAAATCAGTATGAATCGTTGGTTAAGTAATTAGTCGAAGAAGGGTCAGCAGTTCTAAGGGATCGTTGAACCTTTCGCGTGGCGGTGATTATGTCACAGATAAGAACAATTTCGTTCTTCATTCCTGAAACAAAAATTCTGAGGGTAAGGCTGTCGAAGTAGGCTGTTATGAGGGAAAGGAAATGAATATATATTTGAGAAAGATCAGATATCCGAATACGTCGTTACTTTCAAGAAGCTATTTCGTGCCCATTTTCTCATCTTTTTGGAAGGGGAGGGAGGAGGGAGGTAATAATGATGCGTTTTTTAGCTCCGATTACATTAGTAGCTAATATTTTATACACTTCATTCTCTGTCGTCCGCACCTGTAACGTTGTGTATTCAGCAATGTTGGGATGTGACGTCTATCGTTTACGATGAAAGCGTAGACGTGTTTAGCCTACATGTTGCTCTTTTACGCAGGCATTCCTTTGCGTGCATTATAGGATGGTCTTTACGAGTGTATTCTGTGCGCATGCTGCAGCACGAGTTGCCCATCCTACTGGTGGAATGCAGATAAGTATCTTGGCCCAGCAGTTCTCATGCAAGCTTACAGGTAAATTGTGGATTTTATCTATTTAGGATGGGAAGCGTGTTGAGGATTTTTTCTTTCGCGGTTCCTTAAAGAGGAGTGATTGCGTCATCGGTAATAGGAACTAATAGTGAAGAGGATAGCCGTAGCGTTCTTGGAATTGCTCACTTGGATACCTCAAATGTATGGTCGGGCGGAAATGCGCGAGTGCACCTCTTGCTGTAGTGTAGGCAGTTGATATCACCATTTGTGTTATTATGAGGTGCCTAGTGCGGAAGTGACTTTTTTATGATTCTGTTTCATGTCCAAAAAGAAGTTTTGAGTGAATAAATTTGATGCCCTCATATTATATTGTTGAGCCTGCTTAGTTGTTCAAAAAAGAACGCTGACGTCGGTTTCTACATGGGATATTTGGGGATGAGTTGGTGTGGCAAACGTGCGGTCTCTTTGCGAAAAGTACTCAATGCATGACATGGAATAGAGTCTAAGGAGTTGTTTTCTTTCCATTTTTTCATAGAACTACTGAGACAGGAAGAAGCTGAACCAGGGAACCTTCTTATAGATGAATCTTTTCTTAAACAATATCGGTTTATTTACTTCTTCGAAGTTCAACTAATTTGTGTAGTATAGTACAGCAGCAATACTTTTTTTACCTGCTCATAAGTATTGCACATCCTGGAACGCCTATACAGATTACCAGTGTGGAGAAATGAAAAAGTTGTTTTGTGAAAATTGCTGTCTGAGCACTACTAGACACCAGACTTTCTTCGTTTATTCCTTTCTATTTCATTAACTAAACAGGCGAAAGTTCTGTCCACAGTAGTTTTTGTGATTGAGCATTGTCCAATGGGGGCAGCGTTGTGTGATGAGAGCAATGTTTAGATGGATAATTGACTCGCGAGATGATTCAGCGGCCGAGCGTTTGGCTCGAATGCAGGATGGATTCAGTGCTTTTAAGTGTCACACCATCATGAACTGCACTAAGACATGCCCAAAGGTTATCCACTCTCCATTTTTCCTTCTTTTTTTAGTATGTGGAATTCTTTTATTCTCACCACTTCGGCTTTCTTATCCATTTAACCTTTATTGTATTTTTAGTTACGGATTTAACGGAGAGAACATTTTCTTTTTGCGCGTCATGAATCTCTGTTCTTGATTCCAGTTTGCATGGTAGTCTAATGTTAGTCGGGAATTTCGCTCGTACCTAGTTGCGTTCGATATCTCAAGACTGCGGCCATTTCAAGTGCCAGCCTAAAGGAGGACGGAGAAGTTCGCTAAAATCTCTGATGGAGTCTTTTAAAAACCTTGGAATGTTTCAACAATTTTCAGCAAAAACCATGAATTTAGCCACCAAGTATGTAACTTTAGTAAGTAAGGATAGCATTTGAAACATGAGTAAAGTAATACAAAGATTTTTCAGCACTTGAACCCAGCTAGGGCGATCGGTGAAATCAAGATGCTGCTAACGAAGATGAAGACGAAGCCTGCGCCGCTTCCAACGCCGGCCAACTTCTAAATGAGTCGCTCATTAATTGTATTGTGTTGTGATCGTGCACAGCGTTAAATGCAGCAACCTTTCGTTTCTAATCGATACCGGTTCCCTGCTCGATATATTTCTATAAATTCTTTTTAGGTAATTAAATCGACCGGCTGTCTGTGAGGTGTTCTTTTTTCTTCGTCTCTGACTTCTCCCCTCAAATAGTCGCTTTTGTGTTCCCATTAGGCGATATCGTGCAGTATGGTCATCGCTGTGCTGATTGAGGCTAATAAACTTTTTGTACATTGCAGATCTTTGTTGCATTAAGATATTAATGGAAGCATTTTACCAATGCTGCCTGGCACGTCTTTTGTGTCTATTTGCGTAGTCGTATGCATGAAAACTTGGACAGTAAAGAGGCGTCTGCGTGCACGTTTGTGTACTCATATGTCTTTGTCTGTTTGTCCACCATCCTCGACTCAGTTAACGAAATCTCGACTGAATGATCGAAGCGCGGTTGCAAGACTTTTTGGATGTGACTACGAACAAGACCAACTGGTACACATTACATGCTTGCGAACTTCCAAGCGTGTTGTCGAAGACAGAAATGGAAAGGAAACTATGCTCGCTTTGCACTGGCAGGTTCGTGCAAATGCAATACTTTTGCGGAAGGTTTATGTTAGCAGCGGAATCATTTAAAACCGAAGCGTCGGTTTTGTTGTTGTTCGATTTGTTTTTTACTCGTGGATCAGAGCTACTAGAAGGGACGTGTGAACGTACCAACTTCCGCGTGGAACGGTTCTTGAAATTTAGGATGAAGCTTTCAGTAACGCTACTGGCCGGTCAGAACTGTGTAAGAATAGGGCAGGGCGAGGGAAGTTCGAACTTCGAGCATATTCGGAAGATCGAACAGTTCGAACAAATTGAAACGAGAGCGGTTTCACGTCTTGTTGGTGGGTGGTAACTGCTTCACCCCCTTTCCAACAATAACCCACATCCTATCCACCAAAAATCCTTTCTGTCGGAAAAGCTAACTTCGGCGTACTTTAGCGGAAGTAGGGAATAGCGGAGGATAGAATATCAGGATCTAGGTTGTTGGCAAGAGCCTTTTGCAAGGGCTCCGACAATTCCACGTCGAAAAAAGTGGTATTAGTGGCACTATCCAGCCTTCCACGGAAAGTGTAAATGAGGATTAAATCCAAACAGTTGTGGTTGCTCATCACAAAATGACAATGGGAGCGACGTTCACCGCTGCAGCATTCGGCTGTCAACTGCAGGCGATCCACTTTCCGGGATACTTATCAACCGCAGCCAAGCAATGCGCATTCTTCGACCTCAGCTCGTAAAGTATGACATCTAATAGATGAGTCAGGTTCTAGCGGGACATACGAAGTGCGAAGCAACATAGTAGATTTTGCGGCATTAGTCGTAGTCGGTAGTCCATAAAATGGAGCTGCACCAAGGTTGCTTCACGCAAGTTGTACTGCGTATCCACGAACACTACGTGGAAAGATATAACACAAAGGTGGCAAAGGTGAAGTCTCATACACCTTCTCCTATATTACGTAAAACGCCTTGGCAGATACTGGGCGATGCTGCCCGAGGACCGAAGAATGCAATCACCGCGAAGTTGATGATGCCGACTTCTCCAGAGGTTGCTGTGACGGGTTTGCTCACGTCCTGGCATCTACGTGCACGCTACACACACGCATGCGAGCAATTGCTCATTGATGAAAGTGCTGTGCGCTTGCCGTTAAGCTGATTTGATTTTCTCATGAGGTACTTGAGGTTACTTGTATTTCGTCGGCCCTCTCAAGGGCGCATAGTTGCGCCAATTTGAGATTGTTTTTTCTTTTATTTCACCGATCTTTTGTTGTGTATTTTAGTAGATGTCAGTCAGTGCAGTATTTCTGCTAAAAGGTGCCGTCAATGTAACTAAAAATATCAAACGCTGAATACGTGCCAATTTCAATGAAAAGAGTTTCATTAAGCTCGATTTCCCTCTGCACATATGGCAGTTTCCATTTCTAGTCACGTCTAAGGTATCACTGATATCCAAATAGTTCTAAAATGACTTCCATCACCGAAGTTAATCATTTATTCCATCAGCCTTAGTCGTCTATTTAATTTTGATGTCAGTTTTATTTCTGCGATTCTCAGTGTTCGGAAAAATTCCCAAACGCAATGCTATCTTCATTTCTCATTTTTACACTTTCGTCCACTTAATTCTTTTTTTAGCATTTGAGAATGATTTACTCCTTGCGTTCTATGGTTCCGATGCCACATTTTGTTCTGATAGTCTTATAGGTTTATATATTCGTTGGGAAATATCGGTTATGAAGAAATAGTGAAGAATATTCGTAGTACAGGTTGTTGAATATTGGTAAGGATCATGATGAAGAACCTCATCGGACGGGTTGTTGCGCTTCGATCCGCACACGACTCTTTAATGGCCGTTCAACAGCGCCTTCTTCCTATCAAGAAAGGCATTAGCAATGTGCCTTATGCACGTCCTTTCGGTATGACTAAGGTAATCGGTTTCAGCACTTTATTACTTCTTTTTTCATAGTTCATCGTTTGAAATATAGTAGTCATTCAGGAGAGCTCTTTGCTCCATATTCCCTCTTCATTCTTTCCATTCGTTGCTTTCAAATGGTTTATTCTTCTTCTAAAACATAAAGAAGATATTTACCGCTTTAAGTTTCTAGTAATACTTCATACGAGTTCTTAAGAGTTCGCGAATCTCGCTAATTTCCTATAAAATGGTTCGCCCCTCCTGTTTATCACGGGCACCAGTTAGTCACATACTGCAGCAGAGTAAGGTGCAAGTGCGCAGGAGCGCTGAAATCCAAATGCTTTTGAATTTTATAATTGCAGGTTTACAGTGGAATCTTATAGGTGTATAGAAGGGCAAATTCCTCCCTCCTGAGTCTTATTTTTCCTCGTCCACCTCAAACAGCACTCTCACCGCCTGCATGATTTCGTTGCAAATGTTGTAGAATTCTACTCTCGTGATTTCTGATCGATTATCGCTGCCTTAATTAACTGATTTATGCTCACAAAGGCACAAACGTCTCTCAAACGTTACAGAGGGCGTTAGTTGATCATAATGTTAATTAACATACCGTTTATTTACAGTTTTTCATTCAACAAGAAATAAGCGCACATCGAGAAGCACACGTTGCTGAGCAACAAAACTCTTTCTGGAAGAAAAAGTAGATTATTTTTCAATGTGAAACTGAACCAGCGATTTAAAGTTCCACTCTCCCTTAAGATGCAGTTTGCTTTAGTGGACTATATGTGTGTCTGAGAGGGTCGTTTGCTCCTTGTTGCATAAAATATAGCGATCAGTTTAGTTATTGTTTAATTTGTAAGTATTGTTTACGACTGAGTATTGCAATTCAGTCCACCTTCAGTAATAATTTCCCTCTTTAATCTCTTGGCAGACAATCATTTTTTAAAGTTTTCTTTGCAAAATTCGAAAAGTATGTTAATTCAGCAGTATTGAGTAATTATGTCCAAGTATTTTGCACTAGTTTCGATCACTTATTGATAGTTACATATAAACAGTAATTTGCAACTTCATCTACAAGTTAGGCGTTGCGTTTATTTGTGGAAATGGCACCTGGTAGTACCAAAAAAGTTTATCTATACTTCATTTTGCTTTTTTTAAGGTTACTTAGATTTTCTCTTATTAATTTTTCCCTAATCAAGTATCTACACTGTATAAATGTTCGTGACGAGAGTCTTCATAGAATGAATTTCCAGGTGAGGGATGAATTTTTTCCCGCTACCTGATCTTCAAATAAAGATGGTCGATAGGCAACGTCAGGTCAATCTATAGATCGCCAAACTTAACTTTATTGTTAATTAGTATCGCTCATTTCATAGGATCAGTTTTCTAATATATAAATATCGTGTTTTCAGTTAACTTGTATAACAGCCGCGTCGCTGTTTATTGGTGGACTGATGGCGAAGAGTGGTGCGTCGTTCCTTGAGGAGAATGAAATCTTCGTTCCAGCTGAAGACGATGATGACTAACTAAAAGGACATACGAGATGAGATGCTCGCTTCATTTTTTTGCTCCTTTCGTTTGACTTAATGGAACAACAGTCTTTTTTAGTTAGTATGATTGATAAGATTGTCCCACTTCATTGATCTCATCCTCGATGTGCTTCTATTCGGTGGGAAGAGTTTGTTAGGTATCTGGATAGAGAGAAACCATAATTATCTCATAACTGAACCGGTATCTGCTAGACGGTATCGAATCACTATCACATTTGTTGTCGGATCGTGCCTAAGCATTTCGCGAGTGTCATGACTTATCGATTTTCATTACTATCGAATCGCCACCATCCGTTTTATTTTGTTAAAATGCTGACTTGTTTCCATCATTCAATTATGCATTTTATAAAGTTCGTGGGGATATTCCACTTAAAGCTGCTTGAAGTGTCACTGTCATCATGCCCTGTATAGTGCTTTTTTAAAGCCTTAATTGAATTTGTTTCTTCGCATAATTTTTGTCGGTCTTCCGGCAGTAAAAAAATTTCTGCTCGGAAGAGGGGGAAGAGGAGAGAGGCGTCACTCTTGCGAATGTAGGTCACCTAATAGGATGAATAAATTTATTTCGTTTTATGCAAGCAATTTTGGCAATTAAGAGTTGCTATAATTTTTGTTTCATTTAATCTCCGCTTATCAGTTTTCATATTGTGCGTTTTTACGTCGATTTTGTGATGCGGAAACTATGTTCTAAGGGGCCGCTCTTGCGTTGCTTATCAACGAGAGAGTTCTTAATAATAATATGATGCAGATTGCTGTCAGCAATAACGCCATTTTTCAGAATACTACGACAGACGAGTGAATTGTGCGAAGATATGCTGATGATCGATTATATATTTTTATTCGTCGATTGTACATCTTTTCTCCTAAATTAGTGGAATGAACGAATAAAATTCATCAATTCATTGGTGTGAATGAATTTCGTTTGCAGCTGATTAATAATGGCTGATTCAATGATCTACAGAGGAATTCAAGCAGCGAGAGAAAAAACATCACAAGTAGTGAAAAGAGGGGACTTGAAAATGAAGAAAAGAAACAGGAGTGGGAAGAAATTTCGACACAGTGAAGGAGAAGGCGGGGTATAGGAAGTGTTAATCTCTTGGGAAAAGTAAGGTTGGAATTTGAGTAAATCCAGATGGATCAATTTCAAATGCAGGAGTAGACTCAAAAAAGAATCCAATGCTAGCAGTTGAAGTATCTGAGGGTGTGCACAGTTATGGACGGTTAGCGTCCTCGATTTAAGTGAAATATTGCAAAATGAATAGAGAGTTCAGAATCGTTTGTGATAATATCACTGGGACATCATTCCTCAATTAAGGGTCAATTTTAAACAAATTTTGCTTTGTTATATTAGAAATAAATGTTACGAACGAATCGACGAACCTAACATATTGGTCAGTTACTGGTATGGCGCAAAGTACTGATAAACATGATGAAATTGAAGAAGCTTTTCTTCAAATACGGTTTTCATCGTGTCTTTTTCCTTTCAATTTCTTGAGGCATATAGCGACAGGTCGAGAAGCACCTAAGTTCGCCGTCTTTTTCTAAGCTGGACCTTAAGTATGTGATTTCAGCGGAAATTAATTGAGATAGCTTGTTCTTTAGAATAAAAAATATGAAATACAGTGGCGTCATCTACTTTTTAAACGTTACGCTAATCAAATGATATAATTCCTTATCACTCGTTTTTGCAGAAAACTTTCCCCTCTAAGGTGCTTGAAAAATATCTGAAAAGAAGGCTTTCAAATGAAAATCGTTTATGCAATTTATTTAGTCAAACGCATTTGCAATGTGTATGAAAATGAAGAACTCTCAGAATCCATGGTTATCACTGATAAGAATTGGGTGAACTTTGATCGCAGTCACTGCACTCTGATATACAAAAAGAAAAAGGCGATTAATCAACGTAATGAAATGCTTCAAAAATGCCTAAAATAGATAATTCAAGGTAGTCTTACATTGTTGTGTTCTTAGACTTACATTTAGAATGTGTTTTACTTCGATCCTAATTGTATGTTCATTTTATAGCTTCAACGTATGAGAACATCGAATCGATATTACAGGTCGACTCGCCTACCCAACCAGTTACTGCTCTTTCACATATTCTGAGTGAAATTTATTCCAGGTTTACTGTGTTCGATAGGTGAATATACTTACTATTATTCTTCAGAATCTGTTAGAAATGTGATGTTCCTTGTTCATTTATAAGGGAGATTTTTGACGGTAAACAATTGCATTGAAAGTCGTCACTTGTCGATATTAAGGAGAAGACGATATTATTTTCGAACTTTTCGCTAAAATAAAACGTCGTTATATAGTCCTTAGTTAGAGCCATAAATTTAATTGCAGCTCACAGTATACTTTATGCTGCAGTAGTTTTAACCGACAGTATCTGTGCATATGCAATCGTTTCCATTGGATCTGTTGCACTTTTCGAAGCATACTGCATGACATTATGAATGTGGAGTATCTTGATCATATAAATTTCCACGTTTATAGAAATATTCCTTGTGAGTTCATCCTGCAGTTCGCTCTACCTCAAATGAATTATTCACTAGCATCCAGAAAGTTTTTGGATTTTTTAAATGCGATTGCGAGCGTCTCAAATCTGCACTTAGAGTATGGTCGACAAATTGCACCACACAGAGCGATATTGTTACGTCGAAAGAGTTGCCATCCACTAGAGAAATAAGCAGTCAGTCATAATGCGGAAATATGGCCGAGAAGACGTTGGAGTATCATAGAAGTTGGTTACTTGATGGAAGGCACTTTTTTATGATATATTTGACAAAGAAACTGAATGCCTCGCGCTTGTTTTGGAGAAATCAAATTGTCTACTGCCAAGGTTTTTTGGTCACGTTAACAAAATGATGAGAGGGTAGGGACCTTGATGTCGTCAATCCTCTTATATCATCCTCGGTCTTTACCTAATACAGTATTTTACAATGGCTGCTGAAATAATTCTCCATTCCTTATTTCCGCTGGCCCCTCTTCAGCGCCTTTTTAAGGCAGCCATGAGTATTTACACACATATTAGCACCTTTTGTAAGGGTTGTGCAAAACAAGAGAACCGGTTCACAAAGCAAAAACTACGGCGCCTTGAAGGCGCCTTTCTCCTTTTCTATGAGAATTGTGGACCTTTAAAATCATAGAGATAGGTATTGGTCGGAGCTGCGAAGTATCAAAGTTTACGCTGCTTGAAGAGTTTATGAAGCTCAAGTATGCTTTCTGCTATGATCAGCTGGCTGTCATCCGCCTTGCGTTGTAATTTCCGTAGCTATTGATTAGAGCCTGCACTGGCGCATTTTATTGTCTCACTATTGCCGGCTTTTCTTAGAGACTCATATTTATTTCCTTTTTTTTGCTCATCTTCAGTTGCCGTTGATGAACGCGAAGACCGGATGAACCTTCTTTTCTGTTGTTTCCTTTAAAGGGTTAACCAGCATAGATTTGTACGAAGTGTTTAGCTGATGCATTTGAAAATATATTGAAATTCCGCATTGCTTAAAACTACGTCCTTATCAAAGTTAGCGAATTGAATGATTTCTTAGAAATAAATCGCAGAATAATGGAAAACTTATGCAATGTTTCCATTCTGAAATGGAAATGCGAAGGAGAAACGAGAGAAAATGGGTGACGAACTGAATGAGAAATTCATCATTAAATTCACGTCGAACTGTGCTAAAAAATGCTCAATTTTACGCATTTTCGTGGTCGCTTCAAATTATGCTGATACAGCTGATACATGTATCAATTATGCATAAGAGTTTTAGTGGTTCCTTTCGTCGATAGTCTGTATGAGGAAATTTTACGAGTGACAATAAGTAAAGAATACAAGCAACTAATAACGTATAAAATGCAATAGAATAGAAGGGAATAGCCGTCTTAAGGGTTGCTTACGTAGTCTCGAAATGTCACAGAAATTCCATATCGATCGATTGTTAATGAATAGCTATATTGGATGTGGTTTTGTCTTAGCGTCGGATCGGTAGCGAAAATTCGAGCGAGCCATCAACCGAGAAAAATGTTTTGACTTAGAGGCAGCAACGGCGCTGCATAACCGTCTTAGATTCTATCCTATAGTGAAATAATTTAACGAAGATTAAAACATTTTTGTTTATTTTGGTTCACTTTCGCAATACCATTAGCCATCAAGGCGTGGATTAATTTAACCACTTTTTCCACTCATATCCATGATGTGCTGACTTTTATATTGATATATGAATTATTGTTAAAACTGTATGAAATATTTTTAGAATATGAGTGAGCAATACGGAATCGAAACGGATGCGATGACATTGCAACGTATTGTGCTGCATGATCAGAAGAAACATCCCAACGCTTCCGGTGATTTGACCACATTGCTCACTTCACTCTTGACTGCTATTAAGGTCACCTTGTTGTTGATATTCTCACATGAAATTCTGTCACTATATTTTAGCATTCCAAAATGAATTCTCCATGCTACCCGATAAGCGTTGCCTCAGCTCGAGTAACGTTGAAGTAGCATTGCTTGAGGTTATGTGGGATTGGATTATTGCTTCTTTGATACATGTACATTACTGTCACCGCCTCCTGCAATCACTAAGCGCCATCAAGTTTTAGTATTTCGTGAGGACGAAGGTTGAACTCGACATGTTTAGAGACGAGTGCTTTAACTGTCAGACTTGGAATATTTTACAATAAAAATTGCTTTTCTTCATTTAATGGACTTTCATCCTCGGTTTCCACGTGGAAAAGAAAATCGTTGGGAATGCAGTGAAGTGTGAAAGATTTTCCTATCGACCGAGTCGCAAGATGGGAAGACAAACAGGCGTCCCTACTGTAATTTAACCCCTTCCATTTATACCTATCAACATATATGACCATATAAATTAAATGTGCTTTAATCAGAAAATGATGTCAGAAAATGAATCAGAGAGAACTCATAACTATTCAATTAACAAATGAGGGAAGGATGGTCAAGAAAAGTGATAAATCATCTACTCATTCAGGCGATCTCATCAGCTGTTCGAAAGGCAGGATTAGCGCATATACAAGGAATGGCGGGGAAGCGCAATGTTCAGGGAGAAGATGTGAAAAAGCTGGATGTTCTTAGCAATCAACTTATGATCAATATGCTAAAATCGTCCTATACAACGTGCGCTCTCGTTTCTGAGGAAAACGAGGAGGTCGTCTTGATCGAATTTTATTGTCTCTGATGGTTTTTAAGGTTTAAAATGTTACAAGAATAAGAAAAGCTATAGGGGAGGAGAGGAGGACCCAGTGAAAATGCTTAACCAGGTTCTTCACCTGCTCCACACTTCAGTACCCGGTCTCCTTTCTATTATGGAGAGTCACTGGGAGCAAGTAGAGAGTTGCTCCCTCTCGCAACAGACTTGATTTATCCGAATCATATGGCAAGATTTCAGCACTGAAAGCATTGATTTGCATATGTGAGGATACTGAAGTTTGATTCATATCGCTAAGTGGCTCGATGAAGCCATTAAAATCAGACTGTTTTGCAGTACTGTAAGTCGGTATTTTCTTAACCTTTTGCTCGCTATTTATAACACATTGGAAATTTTCATTCGGCTCATGGTCTCAGAAGTTTTTAGCGAAGACTGCAGCTGTTGAAAGGTGAAGACTTCATCCTCATTCCTGTGCCGACGGTCAGCTCCCTCATGTGTTCTGTAATTCAGCTATTCTTATCCCCATCCCCATCCCCTTATTTCCTTTCGTCTCTGCGTTGCTTTACGATCGTGTGTTGCTTTACAGTTGATCGTAGTGGAGGATGCTCGCTCTGGTAAATACATCGTTACCTTCGATCCGCTTGACGGTTCATCCAATATTGAGTGCTTGGTTTCAATCGGCACCATTTTCGGTATCTACAAGAAGGTTACTGATGGTCCTGTGACGATGGAGGACGTGCTACAACCGGGAAGGAAAATGGTGGCTGCCGGATATGCTCTCTACGGTTCGGCAACAATGGTCGTGCTGTCGACGGGCAATGGAGTTAACGGCTTTATGCTCGACCCCGTAATACTTATTTTGCCTTTTTGCTTTCAGTAGGGCAAGACTACGAGCACCATCTTATAAAACTATATTTTAAAAACGGACTATCAAAGGAATTTTATAAATATGGCACTCTTGTTGAGGAAATGACTGCTTTCAGAGTGTGGGTGAGTTTATACTCACTCATCGCAAAATAACGATTCCACCGAAAGGCAAAGTATACAGCATAAACGAGGGATACGCATCTAGTTGGTCCAAAGGTACATTCGAATACGTTCGTACACGAAAATTCCCTGAAGAAGGGAAATCAAAGATGTCGCTAAGGTATGTGGGCTCGATGGTGGCCGACGTGCACAGAACGCTAATTTATGGAGGAATTTTTTTATATCCAGCCGGAAAGGACGCTCCCGATGGCAAGGTGCGTCACTTTGATCTCCACATCACTGAACTAAGTCCACTATGAACAGCCCTGGTAACCTTTCATCTCCAGCAGCCTGTCGTTCGATTTCGTTTTCCGTTTCAGTCGTCCAAGTTTTTTTTCAAAAACATGATACTTCCGGTTCCGAGCTCGCGAAAGTCACGCAGTAAACGGTGCACAACTTTCTCGACCAGTTGGTAAAGAAGTTGGCCTGAGCTAGCCTTTGTGAGTGATGGAAATGCTTTTCTCATAAGCAGTTTCTTCCGTTATTTATTCTTCCGTGTTAAATTCTTTGATCTTCTGTCTGAACAGTCGGCCATTACAGCTCCGCATGTTGTACGAAGGCATCCCAATGGCATTCCTCTTGGAGCAGGCAGGTGGGATGGCAACCACGGGCAAAGATCCCATCATGGACCTGAAGCCGGATAAGTTGCATGCCCGAAGCCCTGTGATTCTGGGCTCTCCAGAGGATGTCAAGGAGTTTCTTTCTTATGTCAAGAAATACGACGAGTGAACTCAATGACTTAAAACTGGAATACACTTCTCCGTTCGCTGTGGCCTTATGTGCTCTATAACTCTCTCAAAAAAGAAACCAAGCCGAAGCATGTTAAAGAAGCGCTCACCCCCTTCGGAAGTGCGATTTTTCTGACAGACGAGAATTTCTATGAATTAGCCAGTCCTTGATTCATAGCCTCTGAATTTTTCAAGCTCAATCTCAACAAAATGCTTGCACGAACAATTTCAGTCAACATCACTAAGTTTCCGGCTTCCAAGTACTTGCAAAGAAGAGAGCCGTTAATGAACCAGTGCTAACGTTTAGTGCGGTCAGCTAAGGTCAGATAAGCAACAAGAAATTTTAACGGAGAATCACCGCTAGCAAACCTTATCGGCTATCCTTGAAAATTTGAATGTTATAGCTGTTAGTCGTCGACCTATCTTTATCTCCGCAAAACTATTTGCCAGTCGTTGACACCTTTGCTTTTTACAAGTCCCTTCACCACCACTGTCATTGCTTAGAAAGTACAGACCGAAGTAAGACTTGAGACGTCCTCGGAGTATGCTTTTCGTCTGCTTTTATTAATCCCTCTGCATTTCGCCGTTTTTCTTTTCACTATAGCGAAAAACTCACTTTCCGTGAAGTGAGAAAACGTTCCTAGCACTTTCACCTCAACTGTGTCTGTCTCTCTGAAGTGTACACCATTCCATCCAAAATTTGGATGGCTATCAGTCCAAATCGAACAGCGGCGAATAACCTCGTACGTTTGATGTATGGAATGCTGTAAAAACCAGTTTTTCAGAAAAAGGCTTGGGCAAGAAATCTGTGCATTTTAAACGGATAAAAGATATAAAAAGTGCGTTTTGAATAGAGCAACTTAATAAAATATTACAGTTGCAAAAATGCTTTATAAATGTGCCCTATGCTCAAAGTGCGATGATAAAGTGCTAATCTTTGAGCGCAGTAGTTTTTTTGCTCGTCTATATTTCATAATCTGTAAACAAGTGATCAAGTCTGCGGTTTTTACTCGGCTTCGAGGAAAACTGAATGAGCGGCGCATAAATTCATACACATTCTTGTTCATGCTGTAATAACTTAAAACACAATCGTAATATCAGTTCAACGAGGGATGCCAACACATAATTCAACTAGCCTCTCATATTCATTTGTCCTTTCCCCTTTTCCTTTCACCTCATACAACTTCAGCAATCAACATCAAAGGATTTTCCAATCAGATCGATAGAGCTTCGTTGCCGACTTAGCTAAATGAATAAAGTAGCGCTATACTCCTTATGCAACCATTCAGAGAAATGTACAAAAACATAAAACGAGACGTGCACGATAAGATGTGACGTTATAGTAAAACACTGCAAACACTGTTGTATAAATTCATAGCGGAACCACTTTGCACCTTCCTGTGCACATCTGTACAAAATGATCCCAAATGGTCGTCCATTCGGTTCGGTCACATAAGAATCCCACTAATTTTGACGATAATAAACTACAAGGCCGGCCATTATGCTGCAAAGAGCTAATTTTTTTCCATTCAATAAGATCCCTTGCTAGAAGAAAAAACACGATGACCACAGAAAAATTGCAACGCTACGACGATCAAATTGTCTCTAAAATACTAAGAAATAGCTGCAATATAATATTTAACATCCTCAAGGAGTAAAAGAAGCAAAATACAGCCGTGGCTTCAATATAAACAAACAACATGTTAAAAAATCACCATTCTTTACGAAAAACATAATAAATAACGCTTTTTTGAACCTTACATGTTTGAGCAAATAGGCCGCATTCAACGCTCTTTGATGGAAACCCCCCTAATTAAACAAATCTATACTTCTACAACCACTAAATGCATACTCCATGAATTGACCTCAGAACATTTAAATGCTGCAAAATACACACAACGGAAGTTGAAATAAGACCAATCGCACATAAGTAATTTGAACGGTAGATAGCAGTATATTCTCACGTGTTCAAATTGCTTGCCCACTTTTTAAACTAAAGTAGAAGACGCGGATTCACATGAGGAACCCATCTCGGAGTGTTGAGACGCTGCAAAGCGTCGAACAGTCGAACTGGGAACGTACCGACGTCTCGCTGATAGACGACTTTAAAAAAAAAGAGGACGCGATGTTTCCTAATCTATGAATGGTTGGTTTCGCGATAACATCGAAGTGGCAATATTTCCATAACAATCACAAAAAATCGCATCATTCAATACAGCAAAAAACACAAAGAAACAAACAGCTTGCCTTAAAGAAGCATACGGAAGTGTGCTGGGAATTGGCACTGTAAAGGTAATTTCGTTAACGGTACGCACTCGAGCGATTTTCGCCGCAATTGAAAATGACGACGAGAAAGTAACTAAGTAACAGAATATGTATATTCATCCATGAGCAATAGACGAAGCAAGGCTGAAGTACTCCTTCCTCAAACTGAAACTGAAATTGTTTCTTGGAATATCGTCTCAAAAATTACACTTTGCAACTATTCTAGGTGCAGCGAGGAGTGGACGGGAAAAAGCTTGCAAACAGCGCATTAGAGCCGCAACATTATCAACGCACGGCGATAAAAAAACAAACATAAAAATACATTAGACAATTAACAGCAACTACTATCACATAATTAATGAAAGATTTCCGCAAATCTTTACAATACCCAAAAACTTCAAACTGTTACTTCCATAGAGACCTAAAATGAACGCGGTAAGCTGTTCACTGGTAAAAAAATAACATCATATCCTAATAAAAAGTCGTAGTAGATGCAATTTCCGCAAAACATTAAAACATATTAACATCCAGAAAATCTTTAGAAGATACGCATTAACTAATCCAACTCTTAAATTGCTTGAAAACGTACGACACGCTGCCAGTTATGTAATAAATTTCTAGCAGAAAGTATAACACTCAAATTCCATCGTCTTCGGTATGAATGCTCATGGCATATGGTGGAATAATGAACGCATACCCTCTTCATCCCGATGCAACTATCTGATGGGATGAACTTATTTCGCCACGAATGCATACCGACCACGTACTTGACGTTTTAAAAAGGTCGCTCTTTTCGCTAAAACGATGCAAAATGGCTCTTTTTAAAATACAGTTCCTTGCTTTGCCGGTCACTTTTTCAGGTCATTTAAAAAAAAGGAATCATTCTTTTCAACATCTACTTCTTCTTTGAGCGACTGAAAATGAACCATAGAGTTTAGTGAACTACGTTCGCTTTATGGTCTATAATCGTTGGATGCACATCGAAAGCACCAAACAAATATAAGAAATATTCTTACTTAGATATGGAAGCGGAAGTTCCAATATTTTAGATATGTAAGAATACCCGGTGTACTGTTTTACGGACGAATTGTTCATATTTAATGCAGACCCATACACTCGAAACCAAGCAATTCCGTTCAAAAAAGAGCTAGCTCTGATCTTCTGCAGATAAATAATACGACACATATAATAACAGACTTAGTAACCAACTATCCTTTAAAATAACCTGAAGAAAAATCTTAGTCTTTCATCATATCTGCTGGAACTTAGCAAATGACAATTCCATCCATCAACTGAACTATTTTTAATTAACTGAGCTCTGCAAAAGTTTGACAGATAAACACATCATTCGAATTACATGGAAATGAGAACCCTCATAATAACCGCTCTCGTTATTCTTTGAAATCTTTTAAAATATTCACAAGAACAACGCAGTTAGCCCTAACTTTTCTGGAAAAAATTGAGGACGGCCGCTAAGAAAGTTGAATAAAACGACTGAAAGAGGTAAAAGCCCAACAATGGCTCGCTTCAAAAGCATAAAACACAAAACGCTAGCAACTGATCATAAACATAAAGGGCGGTCAACGTGCATTTAGCAAAGAGAAGCTCCGAACCGAAAAAAAAAGTGGCATCAACATAAACTCACTGATGCGCCATTGGAAGAATGGCGCTTCGTTATGAAGCCGGTTCTCAAATTAGCAAAAAACAGCTTCTTAGTAACACCCGCAAATTCTCAACAACGTTCCAACTTCGTCCACTTCGAAGCAAATCCGTCCATAGTAGCGCTATAAGAAAAAGAATAAAAATAGCGGAGATCAATCAGCCTTGCCGTGCCTCGGCCGATGAGCTCGGCTCCGTAAATATAACGTCATTTAACATCTTCCGCGACTTCTTCACCTGAAAAAAACTATATTTTTAATGCTCATTCCACAACATTATTCACTTCCTATCAGATAAAAGCTCGACGGCGTCACCAAAGATGACGATATTCACCTAGCTATAACGCACTCATGTTGCAATCAATGAACGAGAATACTGCGTTGTCTTAACGCTTGTCATGAAAGTTTTACTGAATCAGTACAACGTTAAGTTTGCATTGATATTGATGAGCGGTGAGTAAACTTTAAAACTGTACTTCTGTTTGCCTTTCTTTTCTAACTTCTTGGGATTAGTTTAAAACATCATACCCAAGTCTTTCAACCCGGTAGCCTGTTTAACTGACTGAACACAAAAAAACTTTTACTCAATTCGCCTCGTTCATGCCCTTCAAATTGAACACCCCTCCACTTAATGGTTTCAACAACTATTTAAGACTACTTGAAAATGTAATACGTTGAAAAATGTGGAATTTTAGGAAATGGAGATGCACCTAAGAGAGCAAATATATTTCTGCACAAGTTGAATGAACCACGAGCACTGCAGACGAATATAAGCTTCAGAGTGAGATCACAATGCGAGACGTTTTAATTCGGTCTAAATACTTTTCATCCCATTTGATGCTACCCAAAAGGGTTAAACGGCTGTGATAACTCAGTGCCGGTCAATGTCATATCGACCGAGCAATAGCACGATTCCCTCGGAAAAACAACAGCCTCAACGGTGGGATAACTAAATAAAGGCGCGCCAGACGCGCCTGTTTGATACCACACACGCACTCCCACACCCTAGCTGCGCGTCGTGGGCGCGCTACGTTGTGATCGCCAACAACTAAAAAAACTGCCAAAGAAGGATGAGACAACAATTTCGCTAACTGCAAATCAACCACTAACTATTGTTCTTTCTACCTGAACATAAAGAATTGCACCAATATACCGTTAATTCAGCACTGAGCTTCAATGCTCTTAACGAGAAGCAAATACGATCCAATTTTAACGTAAAGCTAATGCTATGCAATGTTCGTCTGAATTTATGCGAAATCGGCCATAGGCACATCCAACATCGTCGTTGACAGAGTCATTGGGCTCAGATAAAACTGCGTACTTGGCCATACACAGGCATTAAGTCATATTTTACCTTTGATGTAGCATAAAAACATCTGCGATGAAGTGTTCTGCATCATAGACATATAAACGAGTGGTTAAAAGAAGAGAGAAACTGACCTTTTTAAGCTTTCATCACAAGAAACGCGCAAACGGAAAATCCAACTTAGAACGAAAAACAGAGGTCGCTTCTGAATACTAACATCAGTTTATTAATGCGAAAATACTAATAGAAAGCAGATAAAAACCAATCATACCACAGCAGCATTCCGCCTCACGTTGTTTTCTGCCCAGTCACACTGTGATGTGCTTGTTGGCGTCGACGCACCATCTCCTACAAGCATTTCAGCCAGGCATATAAAAACCTTTCTGAAGGAAAACTTCTCGGCATTCTATTAAACAGATACCTAACTCTATGTTAGCTGGACGATTTCTAATGATAAGCTGCGCAGCTGATTGTTTAGGGCAGAATTGTAGTTTGTTCAATAGAGTTACTAAACCAGAGGGTGGGTGCTTCGAATTCAATAACCTCATCTTGCTTATTGCACAACGATGGGGTGGAAGTTCTCCTTTTTAAAGCAATAACACAACTCGATCAAACCGAGCATAATCATAGGCACGCATACATTGAATAGGCGCGTAAACATAACTGAAATCGTGTTTTTCTGATGGTTTAGGGAAATCACAATGGATGCAAATGCCAAAGACGACGCTTAATATGGCCGATGATGAGAATATTTTTCAAACTTCACTCTAGACAAAAAACAGCATTCTTCCTTTTCTTAGCGGTCTGTCAATGAACAAATAATTAGCTTGAAAGCTCGTTTCACCATTCGCTGAGAGAAAAAGACTGAATGCAAAGGGACAATTTCGAAAGAATTTTCGACATTCGATTTGACTAATAATGAACCTTCGCATATGCAGTCAACTTTAATGATGCTTTTTCTTCTGCACAATACTCGTTGTTGGAATTCCTCTTCCAGATAAATATAGAACATTATCTTCCCTCCACTTTGATAAGTCTTCCCATCTGTGGAATGCCCAGAAGGTTTATCCACAAAAATGCTACCTGAATAAATATTAGTTGAAAAAAGTACAGCAAAACTATATACTGTCATAACGCGAAATTATAAATCTTTTAAAAAGCATTAATAAATTTTATTCAATATCGTCATTGCATAACCTCTAATGTTTATTTCCCAACTAGGGAGGAAACGGATTCATCAGAAAGGAAAAAAAAAAACAACAACAATGAAGAGGAAAGAGAAGAAAAACGATGCTGAAATACCTTCATGAGAATTGCATTCATTTTTCAATATGACACCATTGCTACGAGCCGCCGAAGTGGATGCGCTGCGCTCGGTGAATTCCCGAATAACGTTCGGCTCATTGTGAGTACTTATATTCAGAAGCTCTCTCAAGCAAGCATTCTCGGTTGTCAGCCTAGCCATCACCTCAAATCCCCTTACTTAGACATTACCGAATAGCATGTGCGACCTTCGAAAGCAATGGGCTCTATAACCTATCATCAACGCTATGGCAATAAAGGCGGTTTACGTAAAAACTGGTCATAAATAGTCAATCGTCGTAGCCAGATAGCCTTTCAGCCTTCCTTGCCTCCTCCTTTTTTTGCGCCGAATTGCTGATCACTTCTGACACAGGAATAAAGAAGAAGTTATTAATATCAAACAAGCTTTGCATCCAGCTGCCGAACTTTCGTCGTTTATCAGTCGCATCTGCGTCTCTGAGCTATATATTGCCTCTAAGCTGTTCAATTATGAACAACTAGAACGAACGAGGCCAAATACATAACAGCTGAAGATCAAAGAGATTTCTTCAAAATTTCTGGTCAATGCCCGGACTTAAATTTGTTTACCAAAACGGCTTTTAATCTCATTCCGTTTTCAAAATTAAATTAGTAGAAGATGAGTAATATGATGTGATATAAAACAGACCAAATCAATGGAAAACGAAGTCTGACAGAGTTGATTTGTTTCAAAAATTTAGTCAAGGCAGTTTTCCACGTGTTTATGAATATAACAATATATGGCTATGAAAGTTACTTCTTTCCTCTCCTCTTCCTTCCCCGAAAAATTTTTATGGCTTAATTGTTTAGGGGCATCACTGTTAATCTTGAAAAGAATAAACATAACACGAAGCAATGGATTATATCCTGCCTCCTCTTTGCCCTTTTAGCCGAAACTGGAAGGCGAAGACCACACAGTATTCAGAGGAGTATTTGAAAGTAGAAGTCAGATGAAACACGGCACTCATTTCTATTGCCTACAATCATCTCACGGATGAAATTTAAAAACGACGACTAACCGTCTCGTTATAAAAGAAAAATTCTAAGTGAAATGCTAAAAAAGGATCTGCAGCTTACCTCCTGATCGATATTTGACATTGTTTCACCTTCGAGAAAGCACTCACGAAGCATGCGCGAGAACTGGATGGTTTTCTGATGTTGCGGTTCCATATCCCCGCCAGGATTAAACTATAAAAAAGTATGCTATGAAAAATGCTGTATCCATCGAAAGTTCATAGCTAATAAATTGAAATTTGCTAAAAGCCTAACAGTGGACCGCACAACCAGTGGCGAAGCAATTCCTCTACTTGAAGCAGATCTAATGAAAAAATAACTTAAGCACCCAAACTGTGGGAACATTTTGTTGTTCTTTTCGCTTGACAGCGTTTCTTATTTTATCTTCTGTAACGAATAAACGTTGTTCACGCATTTCTCATGCACAAAATGAGCAAGAAATCTAAAAGATATAGTCAATGAAACACAAAAGATGTGTCAATAGATGAAGCTCCTTCGACTTCATCAGCGATCACACCTACCTGTTACTGATATATTTCGCCATCAAACGTAATCACTTAAGATTAATTCAATATCTTTGGATCACAGTGCATGAAACAGAGTGAGTAGAGTACAAGTAAAGCGTTACTTGTAAAATTCAGTTAACCGGACTGTTGGTGGTAATGAAGAAATACTTGCAAATTTTGACTATTAAAAACAAACCACAACAGGAAGCGAAGCTGGAGAAACAACACAATGCGACATTGAAGCGACCATTAGCCTATGTTTTTGCATAACGATCTCCAATGTACTTTCGCAATCTTTCAAAGTTTGCCTTAATTCCCTGAAATCACTTCACCATTTCCGGTAATCCTTCAAACCTTAGTTCTGTCGGATCTTTTTTTGATAGTACACCTCGAAAGGCATCAAAAACCTACTTCCGATACACATTTCTCCAGCACCGGGAAAAACACGCACAAAGCATTACACATTTTCATTCGCCACATCTGCAGCGATGAAGAAAATCAAATTATATCACAGCCCAATGACATCTGCGATCTACACCTCTTAATGAAAATGGTAATGCTGGTGACGGTGACTACGACGGCATACTCAAGATGATCCGTGACGTAAACTGCTTGCCTTATTCTTGCTCACAAAGTTGCAATCAGATGAGGGCAGGAGATCTACCAACTGGGTTCTCGCAATCCAGAGATGGAGGTATCTGAGAGCGGATTTCTAAGCAACAACGCCCACTAGTTAAGAACTCTCTAGGCTCATATGATGAGGCCCGACATCTCGTGGACTTTCGAGCTGAAACAAGCGTACCATCGAGATCCGCAAAATTTGAGCCAAATTTGATCTCGAAGCCACAACAACTTCATCGCCTCTAATTACTTTCAGCGGGATGTCGAATTTATTATAACAAGTCACTAGCATTTTTGATTTGATGCCGACTATCTTTTCGACGGGGAGTGTAATGGAGAACAACGGAGCAGCTTAAAGACATCTTCAGTCAAGGCAAAAGCATTTTCGCTAGCAAAGCATAGTGTACAGACTGAACTTGCACACCTAATAGCGGCTTTCGATTAGATTAATGGAAAAGAACGTGAAAATTACAGAAGCGAAAGAAAAATCCCAACTCCATTATCTCCAAATTTCCAATACTAAATCATGAAACTGATACAATGTAGAGTCCAGCAGATCACTGCAGTCGAAAACGCACAGCAACACAGAAAAAACTACACATTCTATACATTAGCATATACTAATTTCCTTTCATGCTTCATTTACATAGCTGCGTAAGATTTGCAATAAAACAACCAACCTATTTTCTTGCTGCAACTGCAGAATCTGTCGATTTTCTTGTTGCAAACCTGCGAGCAATACCTTCCTACCCTGCATTCTCCAGCAGCCATTCATGTTCGCCACTTCCTCTTGATACTGAAATGATAAAACAAATACGAATGAAATGTAGGCAATTCCCAAAGAGGAGAAAACACTCCCGTACAAGAGAAGAGAAGACAGAGAGAGGTGGGTCTCGATGAGAAGGTGAATCAAATTTGAAGCAGAAGTAACGGCAGAAGACACCCTGTTATAAACCCCACTTTCGAGTGACCTTACCTGAATCCCTGCTCAAATTTTACTTCGTAAGAATCATCAAAATGCTGGAATCAAGATGCTAGATATGACTATCGGCTTCACATACTTCCCTCCCATTATTCAAAGCTAACCGGCCCACACAAAAATGCGACTTATAAGAAAGCAAGCACAGTCACGGCAGCAGATGACTGCCCTTTCATTCATATCTTTAACCCATTTCCAGCGCATTCCAATCAGAAAAAAAAACCTCATAAAAACCCTGTGTGGCAGCCTGCATCGAGCTGCTGCAAACTAAAACCAGGGATAAAAGGCTATCTTGCACCTACGAGTTCACCAGTATATAAGTCCTCTAAATTTTCCTACTGAAGTTGCCGGTTCGAATCTTGTCTCAGGAGAGAACTTTTTCCGGAAATATATTCACTCCAGTAAATTCAACAAATATACACTTAACTTCAAAAATATTCATTTCAATTATTCTTGAAAATGTTTGTCCCAGTAGTTTTCCGAACCGTTAAAGTGATGAACAAACTACCGAAGTCCACTAGGTCAAACGAATTTCAGGAGGTAAGAATCCCTCCCTATCTTATGGGTTCTCTCTTGGCGAACAGACCGGAGTTTTAGTAAATATCTATGATACCTGATATTACAGCGCATTTTCCAAAATGTTCAGCTACAGAGGTGAAATATTGCAACCCCCCCCCCCCCCCGGGAAAAATCAAATGAAGCCTAAGCCTGTTTAAATATCAAATGAGTTTTTCAATGCACAAAAGCTATAAAAGCCGATTTAAAGGTTTTTCAAAGTAGATACCCTAAGACTTCAACGAGACTGGCACCCATCACGGTGCTTCACCTTAGAACGTAAATCAGGAATGATCTTCATTCATGAGATCAGACACCATTGCATTTTTTAAGGATTCTAAAAAATTGAAGCCCTCATAGACTTTGTTTCAATGTGGCAGTAGTGATGAGATATGCTCGTGGAAGTCGAGCTGGCTAGCACCTTCGCTTACGGAATTAGGCAGCATCCGCGCCCTCTTCACCTTTAAAGAATACTCCAATCATTCAAAAAGTTACAGTTTCTACTGCATTGCAGCAGTGGTCACAGCTTTAGATCTAATAAGGATGCATAATGAATGGTGAATGAGCTTTAGCCGTTTCCTAGGGGATAACCCTCATCCTTAATGCTAGCATTAAGAAATGAATCTGCAAAATAAAATCCATCCAGTTGAAAGGACCCCGCATTTGACTGCAATTCAGACAATACCGGATTAGAGCTGTGAACTCATTTCTTCTTGAATTGTTCAGCTCAGTCCCCTTTCGAATATAAAATGGGTTAATAATTCTATCCTTTCGGCAATAATCGCATCTTTGGTAGAAAGTTATCGTCAGCCGCTTATCACCAAATTCTTTCATTTTCACTACCGCTACTCTTTTACCACGGATCTGATAATGGATAAACTAGGTGGAGGTTAGTAAATACCTGTGCGCGATCTGCAAAGGTGATAAACACCTGTGTGTGGCAGATACTATCGCTGGTAAATACCCCTTTTTGCTGCAAGCAGTGCGACAAGTAAACTCGGTCGGTGTCTCTTGTTACTCATTTGGCTACTTGAAAATTGAGGTACTACTAAAATGCTTACCAATGCAACCTTTGAGTTTCATGCAACCGCAAAACATCGCACGGAAGAATGCCTCTGCGATAGTTACCAGGCGAGATTATTACCGACAAGCATCTACCACTAATGTTTAAAACTGTTACCGCAATAAACGGTAAAAGACCCTATGCGATAATCATCGCTATTGAATAAACATAGCGTCTACTTAATTTGCTCAAAGCTCACCGCAAACCTTTAATTGCCTTTGGCTAGTCATCAAAGCCAAATAACCACTTGGCGACCATCTTAACTCTTTCGGTTCCACCTTGTATACTGTTTTTGCCCCATCTAGCGCTAAAATTTGATCATTTCTTGATGAGGGTAAACACTCAATCTTTAAGACATGATTGAGAGCTATCAGGGGGATTGCAGTAGAATAAAAAATTCACCTCATTGGCTTCTCTTTAATAGATTCAATTACAATCGAGCATAAAAATGCATTAAGTGTCTGCACTTAGAAGTGTTAAATTTTAGTAAAGAAACTTTACTCAATTCAAGAACTTCCGTTGCAATTTTCTCTCTCGTTCACAAGATCGGCTCTTATCTGAGGCAGCATGGTGAGATGAATCTCGCGAGATTTCAATGTAACCGAGCAAAAACTATAACGTCACGAAGAGAATAGAAGCGGATGAGGAAGTAAAACAACGACACCTCTTTCATGCTGGATATTTTATCGTTGACTAGTTGACTTTTTGCCAACGCTCCATCCGTGGCGCGTTCGCGGGACTGTAAGTTCACAACCAATTGCCGCATTTCAGCCATAAGCTGACTGATGTTTGTTGTACCCATACAGTCTCCTTCAACAAAATTAACCTTACCTTCAAATTAAAAGTGCACATTCCTTGAAGCAAATCCACTATATGAAGCTCGATGTATAAAAGCAATAACGCTTTGCAATTACGTTCAAGAATACAAGTGACTGCGCACAATGCTAAATCGAATAAATTGCCGAGAGTGACATTAATCATGTACCTTTATGCACGAGTGTGTTACAGACGACTCTGCTGAATGGCGATCTGAAATGTTTTTGGGGTTTTTTAAGTGCTTATAGGAGGGGAACTATAGGGAAGACATCTATCGTCTAATGAATTACTGTTGAAGCGATCTCAAGCAACGTCAAGCAGTATATTCTCACATGACGATACCGTATGGGAACTAACCGACCAAGACTTTTATCTGCTGGCGTTCTTGCCATTGCATCAAACAAAATACGATTCACAGATGCTTTTTTTCCACCCAAACAACATCCTAAACACAAAACAGCGGCGTTATAGCACAAGAATGTCACACAATTTGAAGCAAAAATGCACAACGCTGCTCCTTTCCTTTCATTTTTCTGCTCAACAGTCTGATTCATTTGATATGATGGGTTTTTTTATTAAGTGGGCGAGTGTATTAAGCATACTCTCAGGATAGAAACCAACATCACCCGGGTTTCATATCCAAATATTGGCCTACAAACGATTAAGTCTTCATCACCCTTTTCTTCGATCTTTTACTTAAATCCCCCCCCCCACTACTTATACATAAAAAGAACAAAGCACTCCCTCGTCATTCAACGCAACGTTGAGAAACTCATAGGCAATGCTTTGAAAATAATCAATTATGATCATAGATAGAGTGGCAAAGAAAGTAAAAAAAGGAGGGGCCCTTTTGAAAGACAAACACAAACTCTCAGCTGACAGATTTGCTGATGAAAGCTTTACGTCCACCCCTCCCGCCTCACCAACAACACGGATACAGATGGAACGACGATTTCCATCCAAATATCGACCAATTCACAATTCCTCCTCGTTAGTCTTCCTCCACTCGTGTCATCATATTCATAAATCCTTCATTGCCATTCGGGCTCGGATTTTCAAGCACTTTCTAGCTTTCTAAACCCCCCTCCACGAGGGGACTCTACGAAGGAATTTCACTTCTAAAATATTTTAGAACTGAAATTCTACAATAAGAACTTTACTGCACAGCTTTACTGGCAACTATAACCAGCATTTCTCTACCCAAAACGCTAGAAGGTCATCCCCGTTAGGTGTGATAGAAGATTTTTGAACCTCTCTCTTTCCCTTTTCAACTGCTGCCACCTTCAATAGTAAAATGGCATTTAGCAAAGAATAAAGTGAAAAAAAAAAACTGTTCGAGTATCCTCAGAGCTCAACGAAAACGATTCGATCAATGATCAGCGAGAAGCACAAATGACATGAAAATAGATTTCACACACAATATGATATGCACTTAAAATAGGTATTCTTTAATGCAAATTGCTCATCGTTATGAGTCATTTTTCATGCTTTCATTGCAACCTCTATAAACGAATAAATTACTTCTTAAACATCAATCTAATTTGCTCTCAATATACCTCCAAAGACGACTCAATACATCTGCGTTAACCGTTGACGCAGCATCGACGAATCGTCGTCGAGCGAATCAAGTGAAACCTCACAAAATAAGAACGAATTAACAGCTCCACGACCGATTTTCAGCCACTAAAGACCACTTCCAACAACTGCTACAAGCACGATCTATGTTACATTCACTAAAAAAACGAAAGACCTCGTCAGACTTCTTGTACCGCACCAATAGTTAAGTACCTGAGGTGGGAATGGAATCTATGCTTTAAAATCCTCTATACCGATACTTACTATGCGGCAACACATGCAATTTAACCCCCAATTTCAAAAGGAAATGAGGAATAGCGGTTTCAATCGGAGCGCATTTCGGATATGCTAGGAAGCACATAAATAATTTCTATACATCACGTTTTTTAAAGAAAGCAGTGCACATTTCAAAGAGGAACAATTTCATAGTGAATCGTGCTGTTTCATAAGATCAACGATGAGCGTTCAGGATTGCTAAAGAATGGGAAAAACGAGCCGGAGAAGATTGGCGTGGAAATCGCATTTCTGCCTCACCTTCCGCTTCTCGCTACAATATTTCACCCTTACGGCAAGAGCTCTCCTAATACCAAACATAGAACTAAGAATCTTCTCTGCTCTTAGCTTTTCACTTCATTCACATGATTACTTCTATACTGTGTATTAGGTAGGTGGAAAGAAATGAATGGAGCGCATACCCGCTCGAAATGGATTGAAAAACAACGACTAGCAGCATCGCCTCAACTGCTTTATGAAGGCGCAGATACTTTTCTTTGACGGTATTTTTGAGAACGAACGGAAGTACTCGACGGAGAAGCTCTAGAGCCCGAAATACGAGGAGAAATAGTTTCCCGAAATTAAAGCACACGTTCGAAAATCGTTGGAGACCGGGGCTTTCAACTCCGATTCACGTAGTCTTCCCGTCACCCGCACAACACTTATTGAAACCGTAACAATACACTAAAGTGGCTATATACGTACTTCAAGAGGGCAATTCAATTCACACATCTCAATTGCCTTTATAGGTTAAAAAAGCAAGTACCACAGTGGGGGGCATGACGGAGAACTATTGCAATGTTCTCCCTCGAATGAGTATTGCTTGAAAAAGTCCACAAATATCTAGCCTACAGTGAGTAAGATCGACGACGAGTAACTACGCGTCAGGCGCCGTATTACTTCAAAGTCGCAACAGTCGGAAACTAACGACGGAGCAGCTCGCGGCGAGCGGAAACTACAAAAGGCAAATAAAAAAAAGCGAAACTTGAAAGAGACACAAGAGCTGCTGGCAATATTTCAAATTGCCACTCGCAGAAATGCCGTCGAGAGTCGGCGACTTTCTCAGAGAGCACAAAATTAGAGACGCGAGAAGTTAACGTGTCGGATAGTTCCCTGTAATAAATGTAGCTCGATGGCATTCGCGATCCATGATACTTACGATGTGCTAATACTCTCTATGACGCTGCTCCTTAACGGATATCGACGGATCTAGGTATCCAATAGCGGAGGATGTAAAAATAAGCACCCGCACCCGTCATATTGAATGCAAAATCTACTATTTCTGCTCTTCTCATTTTGTTTCCAGACTGCCATCTAGCGGTGAGAGTTGTTCGAGAACATCGAGCAAGCGTCCGATTTTCGCCCCCCCAAGCGAAACTCGAACCGATCATTGGCAAAACGATCGTTGGCATTCATTCAATTGCGGAAACGATTCGCATGCTTCCATAGATATATATGCCGCTGCTAACCCCGATATTGTTACTTCGGTTGTGTCGTTCGCTAACTTCGGTTGTGGCTTAGCAGCCTCACTGTAGGAAATAGATTTCATCAGTTAGCATGCTCACGTGCGTTTGCAACATAGAGTTTAGAGCGTACGGGTAGGAGGGTGGTATTCAGCTGCCACAACTTCTGTGCACAAGGGCGACGTGAGACTCGTTCTGAACGGGTTCAGGAATCTGTCCATTGAGTATCGTGTATTCGTTACGAGAAGCTCTGTGAAATGCGTCAAGTGAGGCGCACTGGGGTACCATTTCTTTCGTCACCAAATTCTCTTGATTTTGCCAAATATGGTATGAATAATTTGCAGCAGGCAGTAGCGATGTTTCGCGAGCTGTGCATGGCACGAAGTGCGACCTTTCGCCTCTTCTCGAGGCGTTCCCTCGCCTCGGGTACTTCTCACCACGCGGAGGAGAACATTGAGAGGAAACCCGCTGATTACAGGTCTGCCAGTTCTTCGATTACTTCATTTTCCACAACTTATACATCTATCGAGCACCAAGGAGCTGCCCCAACTCCACTCTCTTCTCCTCCCGCTACCATCCAGTTTATTCACAGTTGTGGCCGCATGTCATTCCTAGCGTGCCCGACTAAGTGGCTTTTGGATGATCACAACATCGCGTTCGTAGAGCTGAAGCAAATGTGAAGCTTTTCAATAACTTAGTGTTGTTCAGAAGCGTCGCAAAGAAACGCTGCATATACGGAATGTAGTCTCACATTTTTGTTCAATTAAGGGCACAACCTTAACTCGTATATTTTTATTGGCAACGATCGAATCCTATCGGTTAAAGTGAGCTGATGTTGCCCGTTGCCTTTCTGTACAATTCTGCTGGGTGGGAGGATGCATGCAGAAATGATAGCCAAAGGCATCCTCATGCTTACTTTGCTTTTAGAAGTGGAGAGTTTCAAGGCAACACACGCACATTATATCGCCAGTTGAAATTCTTTCAAATGCAGTCCATACCTTGCTTTTTCTTTCATGATATGAGGCTGACAAATTGAAATGCGGCTTTAGCCAGTTGTTTCGTATTGAGCATCGTGTTGCGACCTCCATATGCGAGTCTATTGCTTCATAGCATCTTACGTCACTTCATAGCACTTATAGGCCTGGCTCGGATTCGTATGCATATGATAACCCGTGGCCGAAACTAAATGGTGGTCGTCTCGATTGGCTGTTTGGCGACGGCTGGAGAAGACCGCTAGCGAAGGATCAAGGAGCGAAAATGGTTGAATTTTATTGCTTCTTTCTAGTCTTGTAAATAATTATATCTGGCCTAATGAAATCTTCTCAACGCAGTCAGCCTATAGCGGGTTGGTTTCTACTCAGAAACGAAGGAAAACTGAAAGAATATTCTTCTTTCTTCTCTAAACAAACCGAGAAAAATCTTTGAGAAAGGAATGCTTGGAATTCGCTAAAATCGATCGTGAGAGTGGTTGGAACGAGAGACTGGGCGTCTTTTAAAATGCCTTTAAAGGTACCACAGAAATTTTCATAATTTCTTAACGCTCTTAGAATACTACTTGAAAACTGGTACCCAGGAATGAGGTCCTGAAAATGCTTAGACGTAAAAGCCGCAACTTTCTGGCAACCACAGTTTCTTTCGATAAGGTGATATGGGAGGGTGGCTGCTTGCTTACATCAACTATGACCTGTTTGCGACGTTTTGTTTATCGGCTTCATCTTTCCACAGACGGTCGCCAGTTATCACACCGAGGCAACTAACAAAAGAAGAATATAGATGTCTATAGTTGCAAGGTTTTTTGATGAATGCTACTTTCAAGCGCCGAGAGTGGATCTGGTTCAATCAAGTGGCACACGATGAACACAAAGATTGGATGAGATTCCATCAGTTCGCATTCGTTCTCTTCACTGTATTGACCACGTGGTTCTCGTGTTGGATTGTCTTCGCAAAGCCAGATTGGTCAGTTACTTCCTTCCTCTTCTGACTGTCTATTTCCGAAAAGATTCGAGAAGTGGGTACTCAACCATAAACAGATTTCTTCGGGAGTTGACGGCAGTAGAAGCCTTTAAAATTTCGTGTCAGTGAATTCAGTTGTAGAAATAACCGTTTTTGTTAAAAAAAAACTGCGGTTACTATGCTTCGCTTGGACGTCTTTGACGTTCGAGCTAACTGTGTGGTGAGCGGCGATGACAGTTTCTGTCTTAGCGGTGATAATTCCTGCCTCTAATTTTTCGAAGGAGCTTTCTTCCGACAAACCGTTCCTTAGAGTAGTACCTCTTGCTTTCAATCAACGCCTTTGTTCCTATCATCATTACTGTACTGTTGTTAACCGAGCTTATAGCTAGCACGCTCTGCAGGCCTAATGGACGTGAGTGGGCGTTGCGTGAGGCACATTTGGAAATGGCACGTCGAGAGAAGGCCGGATTACCCTATATCAGCAAGGATCTTATCCGACCAGAGAAGGTAGCTGCTACGCTGCCGTCGGACGAAGAACTTCGCGACTTCGACATTCTTATCTAGACATATCGTTCGGCTAAAGTCGCTGTTGGGACAAATGCTTATTCTGATATGGGAGTTAGGACATTTAAATGATTTTCAGGTAGCCAGAAGTACCCCGGCAAAAATGGGCCTTGCCTGAGGGGTGAGTTAACCCTGGGATGAAGCCTATCACGTGAGAGGGGAAAGATTTCTGGTTCGGGCTTTCCGAATACTTTAGCTAGGAAATGTGCTGCGATCGCCCAACATCAAAGTTCAGTATCAGCTGGTGTTTTTTGTTGGCAGTTGGTGGCTGCACTTTAATTTCTGAAATGGATCGTTAGCTATGGATGGGAATGTAAATTGCTGTGCTTGCATTTGTTTTTACATCTTACGCCATTTCATGTACAGCATCGTTTAGGTCTTTGTTTCGAATAAACGGGAGATTCGTTGTGTGCAATGGATTTAGAGAAGTGCACTGAAATAGTTGTATATCTGTGCCCCATTAATAAAAGTGAGCCTGCGTCTGACCCGTACCTGGTTGGCAGTTATGGATATGGTGATCATCGGTAAGTGTTCAGGTGCGGAAGGTCGACGCTTTGTCAGAAGGGTCTTTGAATTCCTGGTCAAAATTCCCTCTAGCCTTGTTACCAGAACTGAAGCGATTGGGATTTTAAGGCATTAACGCCGATCTCTGCGTACATTCGAAGCCCACCGCAGTTCGCAGTGGAGACGATTTATACTTCATTGCCGAATTTTCTGAATACACATATCGTTTGGCCACGTGCCCATACACACCATAGAAAAGATAGTATTGGGATTACGTAGCATTTTGTGATGAGGTGAAAATGATTTCCTTCCTGAACGGTGGGACAACTTCCTCCCGGCCAAGTAGAATGTTATATGAAGATCTCTTTATAGAGAAGAGAACACATCAACGATTGAATTATTCACAATCATATTGCGGCCCGGTCGTTATATTTACTGATATATGGTAAGTGCCAGGCTTCCGGAATGATTGAATCAGCAGAGGTGGCAAGTTGACGGTCAACATGAAAAACTGGAATCGCTGAAGCGATGCAAGATCGACTGCTCATTTGCATGCAGCTCACATAGCGAATAAATTTATTTACACCATAGACGACGATAAGTGCTTATTATTTCCATGGTCTTCGTGTTTCTTTGCTTTGCCTTCGAATTCGCTCATCTCGGGAGACATTCTTATTTCTTGAACTGGACGTCCCTCGAAGGAAATTACCTAAAATCAGTAAAACACAATCTTTCTCCTCATCGAACTGTAGATCCCTCATGTGATTGTGACACTGCTTATGTATGGCTGCTATGAAACGTCTTTTCTGGATGGAGGGACATCGAAAAAAACAGTTATGCGTCAGCAACGACTCATGACCTGCTTCATATTAATTCTCAAGAGGAAGTTGCGGCAATGAATTAAACCGCAGAACGCGAATGTCGTTTCGACGACAGTAAGGGAATTCTTTTTCAGGAAACAGTGCTTCTCCCAAATGTAAAAACGAACGCTTCTCGATGGATGGCCTCATGTTTTCAGCGTATTGAGCCTCCAAGGTGGCAATGTCGAGTTTGTCATCGTCCGTTTTAGTTAGAAGACCAAGCGGATATCTTTGCTTCCATACATCGATTGCTGAAGTAATTTCAGTATGCACTCATTTTCAAGTAATAATGCTGTCAATCAACCGCAAAACTACAACAAAGACTTTTTTGACCCTATCTACGGGTGATTTTATTCCATATCCGTCAGTCGATGAGGTTCATCATCACAGCAGTAACAGTTCGTATCGAAATCATTCCGCATCACTCATTCATTTTTGCTTCATTCGATTAGCCCACAATAAACGATGGGAAAAACTAAATAAATAGGCAGAATAGAGGAGAGAAATTGCCTCCATAACTTACTACTTCTAAGTAAAGCGGCATTATAGCCACGCTGTCGAAGTGTCGATACAACATCGGCGGCCGTGTAGCCTTCACCGCAAATAATCACCGTAGAATCGTTACGTTTAGCATCGAGCATTGCTTCGCTTTCATAGCGTGGCCGACTGAGAATATATCTATCGAAATGTTGTGCTAAATAAACTCAAATATTCATATGTCTTCTTTATTCGACAAGGCGTATCGAACGGCATAATCGGCTATAGTGTTCAATAGTTATCATCGACTACGATTTCACATTCACACAGATATATATCTGCTTGGTGTTAAATTCATAAATGAACATTGCAGTCATTTTATTGTCCTCTATAGTTTTGAGACAACCTTCAAATATGCCCGAAAATGTGGAATTACCCAAACGCCTCTTGCGAATACTCAGGTGAACCCCACAGCAAACTTGGCAACCCTGATATTATGCCCATCTTGTCATAATTTACCTGGATATACCTGCCTTTTCTTTTCGATCAGGTTGTCATATTTGCAAGAGTCGAAGAAACAAGGAAAAGACCGACCGCCAATTATGTGCTGCTTGCGAAATTCCTCGAGTGGACGCGTATCAAGTATCAACGTAGAACGCCTCCCGACTTTAACTTCGTTGATTAGTACGTCCACCTGCACCAATACAACATCAACAACATAAAAACGGGACTATCCACAATGAGAAATGGGTCAGAATATTTGCGAAGAGACATCCTCCTCCCCGTCACCCTCCATCTTGCGAAATATAGGTCAGTGTTTATCCAGAGATTGTTGTTCATTCGTGGATGAATGCCGAATTCATAAATGCATGTAGAGTAGACTTACCAGATTGTCGATTGTAATGGCCGGGTAGTGTTCTCCGGTAAGCAACATGCTGTCCTATCGCTAATGAAGCACTTCAGTCATAAAATCACCACAACCGCACGCCACCCCTCAAAGCACCCATCACCTTCAATGACCATCCTAATCACGTTTCCTTAGTAACGGTGCTTATGGGAATTATACGCAATAGCTCACTCATTCATTGTCGCGTCCAGTAATCGTCGAATTCATTTTTCCTTCTTTAGAAAATATGAAACAAGTCAATCATTTCGGCAAATAATAGCTTATTTAGTGGCGCAAATGTCCGCTTGCTGATATGCAACGCATATAGACTTGGATATTCTCATAGAAGTCATGCAAACTCGAGAGAATTTCCCTCATCTATATATTTTTCTATAAAAGTTGTGCACTGCCCTTTGCGCAATTTTCGTCGTTGAGAACATTGAAGTGCAAAGCACTCAAACAATATAGACGAAACCTTTATTCCATTTCAATTCATATATTTCATTGTGATATTATATTCATAAACGATTCAAATATAATGTCTAAAAAGAAAAAGAAAAACATTAGAAATGAAAAAAAAAACGCTATAAAACAGAATTTTCCATTCTTTGTTCGAAAATATTATCCATAAAATGAAAAAAAAACTTCAAAAGGCGACAATCTGAGTGATCAACTCGTCCTCGATACGTGCCAATATCTCTAATGCTCGTTTAGTTCCGATCACCGAAAATCGTAACTGAAAACATTAATTAACTCTCATAACTAATTATAACTGAAAACATTAATTAATTAACTCTCATAATTAATTATTTCCATTAATTTATGTCCTAAGCGTTAATTAATGTTTGATGTTCGAATTCAATAATTGAATTAAAATGACATCTGAAATTCGTTGAATCTAAAACGCGCTCTTTCGATTATCGTCTCATTTCGTTGACTGCAGATTAAAAGAAAAATTAAAAGAAATCATTTGAAACATTAAAAAAATACGCAAAAATAAAGTTAAGAGAAAACTAACCGTAGCGAAGACGATTAGGTATATGAGTACAGTTGGCGCTAGAAATATCAATGTCATAAGAAAGAGGGTAGCGATAAATATCTGCCTCGAATCGAGCTCAACCGAATCGACCCGTTCTCGTAACGGATTATACTTACGACCACGGAATACTCGCCACAATGACGAAATCCCATAATAGAACAATAGAGTTAATCTAAACTTAATTAATTTCGATATTCGAAGATGGATCATATCGTCAATACATCAAATAGAGGGTCGACGGGATAAATGAGAGAAAACTGAAAGAGAAACGAAAAAATTATAAGAAAACTTCATTGAGAAATATAGCAAATATGATATTTTTTTAAAAGGAATGAGGATAGAGGACTCAATTTGAATACAACAATTGCAGACATGAAGAAGAGCAATTCAAGATGAGGTAAACTTCCAAAGTGATTTTAAACAATACAATCCAATGTTGCACAACAATCTACGCTTATATAATCGACACTTTATAAAATATCAAACAGTAAAATAAACATTAAAAAAGTAATCTTAGCGATAATAACAAGAATATCAATGAAATCAGAAAAAACGGCTATTATGAGATTAAAGATAATTGCAAAAATATTTGCGACTCGAATTGAGGCATCCTAATTGCATCATTCAATTCCTAATCTACAAGCTAAATTGCAATTCATTGTTAAATGCTCTATATTGGAGGAAAAAACAAAACTCCATCCTCTATACGAATTCAACTGACAATTAAGTGGTGGTGTGGGTATTGCTCGAGCTTAATTACCCTAACGAAATCTAAATGAGTCGTCTAAATGAGAAACAACTTTCTATAAATCAAATATTATCGCATTAATGCAATTATTCTACTAACGAGCCCGTTTCACTCGAAAATAAAGACCAACATAACCAAGAGTATAATAGAAAATAATATAGATAAGCATTAAGAGAATATCCAATGTAAAGTTCTCTTTCGCAAAACTATATTGCCTAAGAATCGCATCCGCCAATTTACAATCGTCCATATAGCATTCACCACTAGCCACATCACTCCATTGATTTATAGCCAACGCTTCGAAGCCAAATCTATAAAAATTCGATTCCCTCTGTGATCTTTCATTCGTGGCTATCATATCCGCATTCTATCTAACGTATACCCTAGAAATTAATTAGTGAATTTTTACAAAACGGCAAGACATAGTTGCTACTCTAAGGCAATTATGCTAATTAATTACCTGCATTCACACCATTTATTTAATTTCTTTAGAATTCAATCATCATTTGAAATTATGAAATTAGCTGTAAATGCAAAATACGTTGTTAACATTATGAACATAAAAGACAACGTCGAATGGAATAAATAAGAAAGAGTTTAACGAACGAACCTAAACCAACTTAAATATTGTAACCATGAGATATACTTCGGTAATTCGCCGACGTTTGCATAGAGACCGCCAGTAAGTGAAAGTAATGTGAGCATAGGTCCAGCCACAGAAACTGCTATCGGAAATGACGGAGAAATCGAACTGCAAAATATACTCCACTTTGTGAATGCCCTAATCACATCGGACTAATTCAATGATTAATTCCTTCAAAAGCGAGTTTCCTGCACTTAAGAAAACGATCGGAGCGAAAAGAAAAATTTCCCAGCAATGTTTCCATGAAACTTAATTTCAAATTGGTGTAATCCTGAAAAACAAACAAACAAACAAACAAAAAACATCCTTAACACCACCTCAGCATCATTCCAAATGCAGCAGCCGATTGCTCAATAACGATACCGATAAGAATAGCGAAAACTATATGACCAATGGTTGATTGCAATCCAATCATCCAATAACTCACCAAGAGCATTATTGTGCCTAAATGTGCAATTGTAGACGATCATGAAGTGATCTCCCCCTCTCTCATATTACTAAAAAAAGAAACATCCAAAACTTTGTGAAAGCTAATGAACGAATTCAAATTAAAGCAATGAACGAATTCAAAGTGAATTTATCACATAATGATCGAATAAAGTGAACACTACTAATCTCTAAACAAAGTAAAACACTTCGGAGTGATCGTTCTCCTTTTTCCTTCGTTTCCCTCCCTCTACAATGAATATGTAACAAATCATTTAGAAACTATAGAGTAATCCTCTAAGCAACAACAACAACTCGGCAATCACAAACCATCAATTGTAAAAAGCGGTGCATAGGAAAGCGCTCGAGTGAAATAGTATGGCGCAACACCGTACATTCCATCATGATATTCACGTGCGACGAGCGGAAAATCGGCCGGAAGAAAATTTAAAATCCCAAATAAAGTCGCATAGGTGAATTCACATACGAGAAAAAATAATGCGCCATTAACGTTCGTAATGCCAATCTAAATGACGATTCACGATCGAGATTTTACTCGAAAACATTTATGAGTACTCGAAAACGAGTAAAATATTGCAAAGAACTTCGAAAATGACCATTAGAGGATATATAAAATACAAATCGCATTGAATTCAATAGATGAACTCTCATAGGATCGCAACAATTTCCTTTCAACAATCAATTCTTTCTTTCAGAATTTATTTGAGTTTGTGTGAGAGAAAAAAAAGAATAAGAAAATTTCAAAAACTCACTGGAAAATTATTAGTGGAAAAGTTGCTACGTAAAAAGTAATTAATAAATTGCGGATTAGCTTTTCTTGCGCAAAATAGGTAAGTTGAGACCATAAGGCAACTCTCTACAAATGATCTGAGACAACGATCCGTTTGTATAAAAGGATTTACTTACAGCAATCAGCATGCTTCTGGTCGCCTACTTAGGATGACATTTTAGCCACGGTCGATTTAGACCATAACGGTTCGCGGTTTCACCCTGAAGCGACTAGTAGTGAGGAGTGCCTGCCTGTTGTTGGCTGGTGCGAATTCGACGCTATTCGTCGCAAGGGTCTACTACGGAGACGACGAAAGGATCTGGGGACTCTTCAGAGGCAATGAAAACGGAGCCAAAAATCCTCACAGATGAACAAAAAAAAAAAACGCTTACCCGTGTGGGATTATCATGCAACGTTTGCAAGTACAACAACCCCAGGAAGAGACCCATTATTAGCTTCTGAATGATTTTTGCTCGTGCCAACGACGGATTTCGAAGGTTATCAAGAAATGAGCGACGCAGCAGAGCGCTCAACTGAAAGAAACATGAAATGAACGAAAATAAAAATGTAAACTCTATCTTATATCACTTGTTCTTCACCAATTCCCCATTCCCTACCCGATCTTTAGCCACTCCCTCTAAACTCGACCAACTTCCATTCGTTTCCTACTGCCACCCCTTTCCTCTCATTTCCTCTCCCCAGTACTCCAGTAAATTGCATTTAGATGACAAAAAAAATAAAGGACGCTGAGATACAAGCTAATATTACGCCGCAATTAACACACCGTTGGGTTGCTGCATTGCCTTGAAGGCCTAGGCACATGAACAAAGGGTGTTTAAATGCTTTTTTGCACTCAAATGTCTGGGATTACCTTTATTCATAATTTACTACGAAAGTAGAACGCAACACAAGTGAGAATTTGACCACAAGTAACAATAAAACGAATAGATAAACCTGCATGCTAAGCGGCGCTTGCTTTCGTGCTATAGGATAATCGCCAATGTTCTCGCTTGCTTTTAATTCTTCATTGATTTCATCGTATATATCTGAATCAAGAAATGCCGAACAAATCTGCGATATACGCTGTCTGCAGTATTCTTCTTCGTGAGGAATCACCGCCAGCGTCTAAAATTTCACACTTCATAAACCAATTTCTAGCAGTTAAAGAATTTCGGTGTCGAATAGAACTGAGTCTACCCATTGCTATTCTGATTCGCTATGAAATAACTTAACGTCCTTCAAAAACTAAAGTAATGAATACAAAAAATAACGAAAAGATGTGATGAAAAATATAGAGGGATATCATGAGAGACCTCGATTATCATATCCGCTGGATTGTAGTCATCTGGGCATCGATAACCGCAACTATCCAAAAAACTCAGTGCCTTAGCCGGTGGACCAATATAGGCAGTCCGACCTCCAGCGAGGAAGAGTACTCGATCGAAAACATTGAAAAGCTCAGAAGCGGGTTGATGAATTGTGCAAATTATTGTCCTCCCAGAATGCGCTAACTTCGACAGCATCTAAAAATGAACACGCCATCGATTCGTTGCAAAAACCTTCAAAAACAAAATCCCTTGCAGAAATGACCTTTTTTAATAGCTCTATCGTCAAACAAACAAAAACCTCAAAAGTTCTTGAGAGACTAATTGGCCTGAAATATTACCTGAGGCTGAAAGCTGACATGGAATCATACCAGATGCTGTACACAAAACATAACGATGATAATATCATATTCATGACAAATATGATCAATAGTACCCTCAAATCTGATTCTTTAAAATATTGGAAAGTGCTTTTTCGAAGATGAAGACAGCTTTTTAAAAGAAAAAATTCCCATAAATGGTGTAAAATTGAAAGAAAAAAAAATTCTATTAATAACTGTTTATCTGAGTGGTCTTTGGTGGACTCTATTTCCATTACCGCACTCTCTTTAATAACACTTCGTAAAAGCATTTCACGAACATCAAGCCGACTTCTTAGAGTCTTCTTTACTCTTCCCATGAAGTAACTAGCGGATCAAAACAAACTTACCCTTACGACGCATTCAGCCATGAATGAATCAAGACCAGTGGTCGGCTCATCACAGAAGAGTATCGCTGGATTATTCAACAATTCACTGGCAAATGCCAATCTCTTCGCTTCACCGCCTTAAATTCTTGACTGAAGAAAGAAGCAAGAAAATAAACAAACCCTCTTAACTATACAATAAAAAACATATAAACTATAGATATTATCAATGACATTAACGATAATAGAAAAAACGAGGTAAAAATATCCATTGTTAGTGAATAAATGATACAACAAAGAAAACGCTTCAGATCATTTAATCGTTGCTCTTTTTTTCTCTCAAAAACGAAGTGGAAAGCCTTTAGGCTAATCAAATCTCATCGATAAGCGACCTTAAATTTACTATTTCTTAATGAAAGAATTCGTTTTATTCCACTATAATGATGATATTCATTGCAAATCACTGGAAGAAGGCAAAATTACTTACCTGAAATACCCTTTTTAATGCCAGGTGTACCAATTAGTGTATTTTGGCAACCAAGCAAACCCAACTGAGTCATCACTTGATAGATTCGCCTCTTTCGCTTTTCCTTTGTATATTCCCCCGGTAAACGTAGACGTGCTTGTAAACTGAGATGTTCCTTTACGGTAAGCGTTGAAACAAACAATTCCTCCTGAAATCCTCATAGAACAGTGAATTTAGTGAAATACGGAGATTCTTTCGTATTATTCCACAATCGAATAATTAAACATATTTTCGTAGAATCATCATGATTAACACATATACAGAAGTGATAGAAAAATGACCTTTTTAGCATTATGAGATCGATTCGTTTCTTTAGGATGAAGCTGAATGACGCTGAAATGATTAAAGCTTAAATTAATAAGCGGATTATGAACCGATAAATGAATCTCTATGCCGTATAAGAGTAGACTATAAAATTTATGAGGAGAAAATAAAGGCAAACCTGTTGTACATACCCGCTCACAGATGTGATCTCTTCACGAAGCTCTCGTCCATTCACCGTAACGCGACCTTCAACAATTAGACCGTGGAGATTCCTTACGAGTAGTGTATTCAATAACGTTGTCTTACCAGCACCACTGCAATAACATAGAAAAGATAAACTGTACACCTGAGATATTCTTTTTGATTGCAGGTGTTCCAATTAGTGGATTCCGACACTGTATCATCAAGCAAAAAGAATTTCGACTGCTTAATTAAAAAAAGTATATAAACGAGGGTAACGAGATCGAACAAAACGTCGCTTTAGAATTTCAATGATCCCCAAAGAAAGTGTTTCTGCCCGAATAGATGGGAAATTAATCCTCTCCTATTGGAAATGGGAGAAATTTTCCATTAGCTCAAAGCAGGTGAAAGCGTCGTGCCACTGAAACGAAAGACAATTTATCGATGAACTCACCTAAACAGTTGTAATTTTTCGCTTGCGGGGTTTATCTCTATATAGCACGAGCTGACACACCTATAAAACGATTCTGAAGGAACTTAAGAAATTCTAAGTGGAAACTTACACGAATAATCTGTTTTATCTTGTAAAAGAAGTTTTCCACGACGAATAACTATGAAAAGAAACACTTACCTAGCCCCCATTAGAGCAGTTAAATGTCCCGATTGTGCTAAACCACTGATATCGTCGAGGACGAGACGACCACCTTTCTTTGTTGTTACAATCACATTATGCCATGCAAGAGTGACTGGCGTTATAGGACCGAGTTCAGTCATCCGCGATGTTCCACCGTAATCGGTGTTTGTATTCGATGACAACAAACTTGCGGTCTCATCGTTTACAGTCATTTTCTACGACATCAATATTCAAATGTTTCCTATTCACAAATGAACGAATAATCATATAAAAACACAATAAAATATATAAAATTAGGAAAATAATGCTGCAGAAGTGATGAATTCAACAAATATATATATAGGCTATCTGGAATAATGAATGGAATTTCAATGAAATTTTGCAAAGAACATTAGAACATATAAGCATCGAATTTGTTAGACTATCTTCTTATTTATCTGCTTTGAAAAAAAAAAAGACTACTAAAAAGTGAATGCACAATAAATGCTTCATCGATTCTGACTGCTTCAAAGTCGTTGGTGATAGCAGCGAACAAAAAAAAAAGATGATGATAAGCAGATTGAGATGAATGATACGTTGCAAATACAGTGATAAGCTTATGATAAAATGCACTAATTTTTGCACGTTATACTACATCAACTATTATTTAGCAAATTCCAAAAAAACTCCTTTCCATCCTTTTTCATCTCCTAAAAAAATGTGCAAAACCTTCGACCACCAATAGAATCAGTGATAATATCTTTATGCGTTTAACAACAATATCCCGGCTTATCAATGAATATATTGGAGACGATTATTAGCGGGATGAAATATCCATCAAATATCAGCAAAAATGAGATCTTTACAAAAGATATTTGGAGCAATATTGAATGACGCATAAATACTCTAAAAAGAGGATAAATAAAAAGAATATTAATGCGATAATGAGAATTACAATCTCATCTAGTAATAATAAATTCAACTATGAAGAGGAAATTGCTTAATGAGAAGAACACATATAATGCGCATGATCAAAATATCAGTTGACTTTTATGGAAAGACGAGCGGTCCCTATCGGACTGATAACGATAAGCGTTCAATGATACCCTCCGCATACAACGTTATTTCGTATCACGTTAACTATATATATACGTCTTATTCGAGGCAATTTCAACGCTAAATAATGCCCTCTCTCGATATGATAAAACTCAAGTTGGAAATATCAAACGACGATTCAATTCGTTGAAATTTCTCTCAACGATAGCTAAGAAATCAATGAAATTAAACGATTGGTTCGTTGAACGATTAAGCATTATGCATCTATAAAAACTTCAATATAGCTATCACTCTATAGAATGTTCACAATAATTCATTAGCCATTAATTAGTGATCAATAGCACATTCACAGGAATTATCTCCTCTTACAATTCAACTCAAAAAATACCACTAAATTCATTCATAGAACAAAACAAAATTTCAATTGAACGATTAACGTAGTAATTTATAGGGAACAAATTCAACTAGACATGCATTTGCCTCTTTATTTTATTGAAATGCTGATATGTGTCGACTTCACCAAAGGAAATCATGACGCTCGTTATTCAGAAAGCTCAGGAAGCAAAAAACTTCATGACCTCAAGTGAATCTATGAAGTCATAGTCAACCTCACATCAGGACCATTTAAGGAGTATATATCCAATCGATAACTGTTGAAAGAAATTCTTGAGAACAATATAGAACAACTTGAAATACTCAAATTTATGTAATATGAAGCAAAATAAACAAAATTGAATAAAACTATAGATCGAAATGCTTAAATGCACTAAACAATAAAGAATAAATGGCGAAAAAGGTTCAATCACACGACTAATTCAGTGTAAATGAAAGATACTATGATAAGAATTCAACAATTTAAACAATTCAATCATATTACGCTCCAGTCAAACAAGATATCATCTGTCGCAGATAAATTACACCTCTATCCTCATTCCAACAGGATACCATCTCTCCTGGATAAATTACACTTCTATCCTCATTCCAACAGGATATCTCTCCTGGATAAATGCACCCCTATCCTCATTCCAACATTGATATCATCTCTCCTGGGTAAGTTACACCTCTATACTCATTCCAATATGAATTTAAATGACTAAAATTACAATGAAAGAAGAAATAAGAAAGTTTAAGCGATGAAATTCGAGTGAAATTTCGCACAAAACAATAAAGAGAAAATCTCCGATCAAAGGAGAAAATAAATAAACGATAAAATTGGTTTATTTCATTTTCTATGATGAAAAGCTCAATTAATCTTCAATAAGGCATTTATTCGAGCAAAAAAAAGACCTCAAGAAACTAACCTTGTCGAGTAAACATGAAAGCAGAACATATGAATGGTGAGCAATGAGATAAGATCAGAAATGGCAGCTAAAAAAATCGACAGCCCCAATATACACGAGATCGCGAGCACTGTCGCTCCAAGCCAAGCACTTAGCATCGACAAATAGACTGTAAACATCAATAGTCCGGTATTGCCGAGTTAATAGAAACAAAAACGAACACTTCAATACGCAAAAATGCCCCCACATATGGGTTGTAATGGATTCATTTTATAACAGTAATCCAGAAATAATACCACCATGAGGCAATCCAACTAGATTACTCTACACCGTTTAGATATAACTAAGAATTGACGAACTCAGCCAAAAAGAAAAAAAGAGAGAAGAGAGAGCTTACTTTGCCAGAGATAAATATGATAGAGGAAAAAATTCGAAAGTGCATTATTCAATGGTGAGTTCAATTTGAGACCAACCGGATAGAGTGATAACCATATGATCAGCTATAAAATAATAAAGATTATTCTTTCGATTATTTCAAAAGAAATAACTCCTTAAGAAATATAATTATCGCCAAAAACAAAACAAAACAAAACAAAACAAATGCTTAGAAATTAAATTGATAATTTTTTATTATGTATATTAATTAAAATGAATATTTTAAATAAAATAAATAAGGCAATAAAAAAAAAGAACAATTACACTAACCTCTTTAATGGAGATTAATGTAAACGATAAAATCGCAAATATATTCGGTGGAAAAAGATCCGCCATAACCAATAAATACCACGTTAATAATCCCAATGTTGAGTCGAGAAATTGTCGTTTAAGCCTTCAAAAAGAAAAAAAATGATGACGAAAGAATGGAAGAGAAATTTAAGACCTAATTAAATGAAAGCTCTAAAGTGAGAATAATATTCAAATGCGATCCCAGTAGATGGCGTTTTTCATCCAATACTTATTCGACGATATACTACAAGCACGGGTGAAATATCAAGTTGGAGCGGTGATTCTACGCATCCTGAAAATTGAACTATCACTAGGATAGACTGCTTATATAACGTTGCATCGTTTCTTCGACAGTAGATATCCGAGCATTCACTATCTTATCGAATTTTTTTTTGCAAGCGGATTTAAACTAAGAGATTCTTGAAGTTATATTGCTGACAAGAGGACCTCTTTGTGAGAGTCGACTTCAATCGCAAGCATAATAAGCTGCAACATCATTCACCTATAGGACGAAGAGCATTTGTATCTTATCCTTGCAAAGATCGCCGAACGGTTGATCAACGATTGCATACACCCCTTCGCAGTCGACCAATACAGCCGAATGTTGCTGTCCTCGTATCGCCGATCGGAAGCGCTGTCTTGACGTTCGTTCATTGTACTCATACCTCTTCAAGGAGATGTAAAATGTGCGGATTATATAGGTTGTTTGTCATCGCCATATTCTCGATCATAGGAAATAAAATTACAGCACTTAGCAGAGAAAAACTCGACGTTTCATACTAGCGCAACATCGAATAAAGCAACGTTGAAATGTGAAATACTCTAGAATAAATACTTACTAAGAGGCACGAATAAAGTTGCTCAAATGACCGAAGTTTTATCCTCCTTTAACCCACAAAATGTTTAGTGCTCGTGAGGAGAATTTCAACGAATCTCTAAGGTTTACCATTAAATAGCACATGATGCACACAGACGCAAAATACTCGCCAGAAGAAGCCAGTCTTCGATACGTCCATACATTTCTGATATATGGGCTGGGAGAATGAAGTCGCAATGCGAAAAACGCGTGATACGACTCGCACATAACCCATTGGTTTCTACTGCCTCTCTTTCTGGCGGAATTAAACCAACTTCACCTGTACCCGGGACCACTTCCCTCCCTCAACTCGAAACTCATTCACCATGACCGCGGATTGTGTGAAAATTAATCTAGTCCCCACGTATTTTGCAAAATTGGAACTGAAGTCACCTTATTTAAACTTCTTGCTGTATTCACACATGAGTCACTTGACACTGCGCAAAAATAGCAGTCACAGGGACTCGGTACCCATCACCTTTGGCACTTGCATATGACGCAACTTTTGCCCAGACGCACCGCATCACAGCACGTGGCCTGCGTTGACGACACTCGAGCCGATCATTTCCCATCCATCTTGATGTCAGTTGTATGCGGATGATGGGACTGCGCTCCACCCGGCACGAGCAGCCATAATGCCTTGGTGGATAAAATAAAGGGAAGTGTGAGGAAGGAGGCTTCCTACCCAAGCATCAACCCCAAACCCCTGTATCCATTGGTCATTGGCACAGCAGGAGTACCAAGTCATTCTGCAATGATTTGTACCGGTAGCTTGAAGCTGATCATACCTCAACCTCCGCAGTGCTTATCGCCTTCATCCAGCAAATCCGTTACTTCCTAAGCATCGGTCTGGCAAACCCCTTTTTTATTTATGTCTCTTCCAAAACCGCGATTCTCAAGCTTCGGTCTACCCACATCTGTCTTCTTTCCATCATCTAAACCCCTCATAAAATTAGTTACATCTTTTCATCCAACATTAACATGAACCGTATCTCAGAAAGATGCATATAAACCAGGATTTCGCCAACACCATCTGAAATCCCAATCACACACTTTCCTCGAACAGTCGCAAATATGTATAAAGTAAAGTTGCTAGTTGAACGACTGATGAAAAGGGTGAGGTAAATATATGGAGGTGCGATCGTGTCTCTCTACGCACGTCGAACACGATGCGACAAACATAACGATTTAGAGCAAGCGACGAAAAGCTTTATATGAAAAGCCATAATCGCCAACATAGAGTGTAAACATCGAACTAGCGAAGTCGAGCGACCATCAGCCCATAACCATGGAACAAAACATCACTACAGCATGAGTTAGTGCACATCTATCCGTAAAACATGCCAGATCACAGGTCTCGAACTACGCAATGCTCTCATTAATAAAGCAACAACTATGTTGCAAAGGCATTTTTCACGCATCAACAGCACACGTCTAAAAGGACATTGCAATATCGGCAATCAACGTGAAGAACTCCTTCCTTACAGCTCAACCTCTCCACTCAACTAAAACCGCACCTACTGTGAACTATAGCAGCACTTTTGCTCAACAACACCTCCTCCACCTTCACACCTAAACTTTAACTGCTTATTCGCGTTCCACATAAAGCAGCGAAAACTATCAATGTCATCCGAAGAAGAGAAGCTGCTGAATTAAAAACCTAAAGTGAGGTAACTAAGCCAATGAACCGCCGCCAACGAACATTCGAGAAAGAGCACCAAGCAAGAGGAAACGTTGAAATAGTTGGAAGGGGACCATAAATGAAAACCACGGTGCACTATCATCGACAACAAAACCAAAAGAACACAAAAGAGTATCCGAAATGCTGCAAATTGCTCATCGAAGGTCGTTGTGGTGGTGCGATGGGCACACAAACAAATAACATCATCTAGAGTTTTCCGGCCGCCTTCAGCTTCAGCTTAAGTGATTCAGGCATCTCTGGTGGTGGTGGACGCGGTAGCTTGAATATCACTTTCACCGAATCGTAGATGAACCATTGAGCCGCAGTCAGCGTACCAATCATAATGATACGTGGCACTAGACCCTTCCACAAACCTGAAATATTACATCGCAAAATTAAATCATTCAATACACTCTGCATCGGACTACAAATGTTTCAGGTGGAAGTTTGGTGATGTGGCGAGTATTTGGCATTTTAAAGGAGAATAAATGAAAATACAAAGACGCTCGAACATTTTGGCTGGCGAACGAGCTATGCAGGAAATAACTCAATCTACTGCTGTCAATAACGTCGTCAAATATTCTCACCTCACCCTAATTCTCAGTCATCTTAAAACGAAACCTTTGATGAAATAAAGGTTTATACTTACAGCAAAATTCTTTTAATCGATAATTTAAAATGAACACCGATATTCGTTTTCAAAAAGTTATGTCTTTATACCTTCAGGTTTAAAGTGCGTAGCAATATGACCCCTCTACGATGAAAGACGGATCTGCTCTTTTTTCACTAACCCATGAATCCAAGTTTCTTGGCGATCGAAAGCGATGTTTCACCGGCCTCCTGGTTCAGTTTTGAGACAATCGTATCAGCCGGATGCGAGACGATAGCGCAGAAAATACCAGCAATATAACCGGCGATGAACGTCACTACGAGCTGCTCGGGTTTGCTGCACTGTGAACGTGGCTTTGGTACAACGTACTTGTACAACATTTCGACCGTTCGCTCGAAGCAGGCGAACTTCATCATCGTATATGGAATCTGTCGTAACCACAATGGCGGCAATCCTGAAGTTGATGGACACGTTGCGCAAGTTGCCAAGTCTGTTATCAATCAAGCACCTATTGGTTTCGGAGGCGACAAAGAATGGAACATTGAAAATCATCACCCAAGCAAACTACATGCGTCTTTTCTCATTCAAATACAAAAACTGCTCTTGTGGTAAAGGTCTAAAAAAGACTCATTTCTTCAGAGATCAGTTCAGAACTAGAACGAATTTTACAACACCCCAACCCATGTAAAAGTCGGCTCTCCAATACCACCAAAGAATTCGGTGCTCTTCAGACTGCAAAACGGCCACCGCCTAAAGTACTTTTTCTGAGCAGTACTTTAGGCGATGGTTGATTTCGACTGCATCCTTACACCCCTCAAGTTAAACGAATCAAACAACCTTTGTAGAATCCCATTATGCCCTCGGTGCGCCAGATCATTGGGAAACAGCCCCGGAGTGTTGGTGGTGCTCCGGGTGCTGTCTGTATTCGCACTTTCGTCGCCTCCATCGGCGCAAGCATGATATCGGCGAAGAATTCGGCAGAGGCCGAAGCAGCCAAATAGAGCGAGGTTCTCCACTGGTAGGCGATCTCCTGCAATCAACCAACACTCTTCTCCAATTCACCGAATAGATCTTTATGCAGCTGCAATACCGTTTCTTTTTTTTGACGCAATCACTTATTTCCGGCTAACTCGGAACTCAGGTCACATGATAGTAGTGTGCAACTAATACATGGACGTGATTATACTTATGTAGGCTTTCTGAAAGAAGCAAGAATTATTTTAACATCAGAACAAGAAACGATAAAGAGCAAAAAACGGTTACTTCGCCGAGCATCTCCGCATAGAACAGCTTGAAGATTTCGTAGAAGCCAAACTTGCCCAAGCCCTGAAGCGAGTAACCGACGCACGTTGGGGCCCATCCCTTGCCAAGAGCACGTATACCCTCTTCCTTGATCGTCGTACTGAATCCACTAATAATGCCTCGATATTTGGTTGGGTCGACCTGAAAGAAGTTTTGAATATGATTTGCTAGTAGCCGCTTGCATGAATACCTTCCAAATTGCTATTTTCGAGCACAAAATTCACCAACTGAGGAAAGGGGACAGGAAATTCAATCAAACACTAACGACCTCACATTCTACCCGGTGCTAAAAGACAATGAAAGGAGGCACGTGCAAGTGCGAAGGAACTCTGCAAACCCACTCTTCAAGATTTACTCACCGAGTCGTAAGGGTGGCCTGTGCTGCTGAAAATTCTAACAGGACAGAGCCATGGAAAATGACGTGAGAAAAGATATGCGAACATGGGCGCTGCTGTAAATGTTAAAAAGATATGTCAGAGCAAAAGCACAATATCCTCCTACAAGGAAATAAAGTTCTCCAAACAAATAAAGGAACAAAATCATCTGCTGCATTAAAGCTAAATGAACGCTGTATAGATTGAACCTGAATACGGCACTTGACGAGATCGAGGGGCACTATCGACGTATGCGTCGTACCACAAGAGATGATGCCGCCGAGGCCGCAATATGCGAAGAACTCCAAAGAGCCATATGGAACTTCACCAGGCTGCGCTGAAAATATATCCCTTCATTGAAACTGTTTTCAGCGTTCTCCGCGACCGATCTGCTAAGAGAAGATGCGTCTTCTGCAGTAGAAAAGCAATCCACATGACAAAATTTTCTGTCCGAATAAATCAAGTTTAGCCTGTTATATGAAAAGGTGATCGGCTCACGAGAATAGATTATCGCGAAAGAAAACATGCCAAACTCTGACGCAGTGTTTCGAGGGAATGTTTCGAGGGAATGGTGGAATTGATGCGGACTCTTTCGCTTATTATCACCAGATACCACTATGTTATCAGTTCTCATGGAAGTTATAACTTTTAAATCAGCGATAGAAACGATCAACCACTAGCTGGTTCCGATATTACTGATGAAGGTTACAACATCATTCACAGAACAGAGGCAGAATATACAGACGAGAATTCAATACCCGCAAGCTCGTCAAGTACTCCCACTCTGCAAGGAAGGTAGCATTCAGCAAGCTGAAAAGTGGACAGGATGGGACCGCGATGAAAACAGAATCCACCTCTCTACAAGCCACTTCAGGTGGCTCTGTATGCAGCTAAAGTTCTTCAAGAACACAGACATTATAATCAAAGGCATACAAAACCGGTAGTTGCCAACTACGAGAAAATATCGAAAAATGTTCAAACACACGCTGGTGACAGCAAACATTGTGTGAACCCCTCTATTGGTCTCTGCAATCAAAAAACTAGCTTAACACTGCGCTCATAGCATGCTAGGTAGTACGGTTATTGTACTTTCTATCTATGAGATCGTTTCATTGAATGGGCGATAAACAGAAAAATACGGCGCCTACGGCAGGAAAGACAAGACTGATGCAGCAAAATCACTGTGGATACATCACAAGCAAGCACCTTCGTTAATCGCAGTCGACAGAAGGTCATTGGATGCCTTGAGAATGAACGCTGTATCCCAACCGTAGAGAAACTGCACCACACCTTCATAGAGAAGAGCTATAATGTGAAAGTAGAAGAAGATCCACATGCATAAAATTACGACGATACCCGACCACGACGACAACGTACGGCTCGTGTGCCGAATGAACGCACTTCGCATTATTAAAGGCGCTTTCGAAGAAGTCTCTGAGGTCATCGTTGATTAACCCATAGACGTACACTGCTCAACCGGATAGCCCAAACCCTGCACGTATAATTTGCTCGTGGCAACGCATTAAATACCTCTCGATGCCTTAATGAAAACAAGTCATGCTTGACACACTGCTGCGTCGACGATGCAATACTGCGAATCATATCCCTCAACATCGACGCCATCATGAGCATCAAAACACAAACACACAACAGATTCTCTTTCTTTTTTGGCCTACCGCCTGTGTAAAAATCTACCAGAGAATGTAATCCTTAAAAAAGCAGAAGTGTTCAGTGCACAAATCGATGCAGATGACACAAGAGCAGATGTCCGGGTTATTGATGTGCATTGCAAAGTTCGCTCTCCACACCCACAGTCCGAAGAGGTTCTTTCTATAAATGACCGAAAAAAGAAAGAGAATCAAACAATAAAAGACGACTTCAAAGCAACATGCACCTACTTTAACTACGCCTAAACCTGGCAATTCCGGCATTCAGCAACCTCTCTGCGCAAACAAAACCCCACCACCTCACTGGCCTTTCAGTCTGATCTCTCTCTTAGCTGAACTGCACCATCCGCATGTTTATTAAAAGCTTCATTCTCATTCAATCTCTCCTAATCAAAGTGACCTCGTACCAACTACCTCGAATAGAAACACTGTAAGCTAATATGGACTTCATCCCCGACAAAAGTCTTTCATAAAGAAATCCAGTAAAGAACACCGCCCGCAGTACCGCAGACATTTAAAAGGACAATGCTTCTTTTCTCCAGATGTATTTGCTCGTAAATCGGGAAAGCCAGCCCATAAGCACACAGCGGATAATTCATAAAACAATTAATTTGGGCGAGTATTACTTCCAGATCAGCTGCGAACTTCCAATTCCTCGAGCGGTACAGGTACTGTCATACGAGGTCGACTTCACAACACTAATTTCCGCTGAAGTAAGGAAAGAGCGGCAAAGTAGTGTCACCTTAAATGGCTGAGGATGAAAATCGAAAGCACGCCATTTATAGCATTAGCAGCATTTAACACAACAATTCATGTGAAGAAGTTAAACAGCAAACACCGCGCTGTCTGAATAAAGGAAGTGAATAAAAGAGCGATAAGCATACGACCGTTTAAGCGGAAACAATTCGTCGTGAATTAGAGCAATGCTGAGTGCACACAGTCATCGCTAACAATGCAGATGCAAATCGACAGATGCACGTATCGCTGCTCTCGAGTCGAGCAGTGCCGCGTCATCAGCTCCGTTTTAGGGTAATACACAATATACATGCTCACACCTCGCGTTTTTTTCTGTACCCGAATCGAAACACTACAAACGCTCATGCGCATTCAACGTAGAACATGTAAAGGTCATTGAGACCATATTCAAGCAACTGTGGAATGAGAAATCAGCACCGCAAATGATAGCACACCCCATCCATTCCACTATGGTTTACTTTAACCATCCACCAATTCAAAAATTAGCAGCACTTCCGCCCTATCAATGAAAAGAGAAAATAAGCCCTTTCCGTCATCATGTCGCACATCACCTTCTCGTTTCTTTTCGAAGAATTCGATCGCCAAATGTAGCAGATGAATGATGAAAACAATAAGCTCATTGCAGTGATCATTTCGTTGACAACAGACTACAACACAAATGCACCAATTCATCATACATACTTTTTGGATCACAATATAAACTCAAACCTCATTTAAATAAAGGAAAAAATTAAGCATATCCAAACTATCGATGCATCAGGATGTCCTATAAGACTGCAGCTTATCCGATACTGCGCTTGGGAGAATCCCACTCCCTCCCCTCCAATATTCTCCTCATCTTCAGTTTAGTTCGAGTACTACATCGAAGATTTACGCACATCACCAATATGAGATGGACCGAATGCCACATTACATATAAGACAGAGGAAAATTATTAGGTCCGGGGCTCTCGGACCGTCTCTCTCCGGTCCCCCCCCCCCCTCCTCCCTCCACACATAACTGTAATATGCTACGATATGGAGAATTTTGTGACTCATGAAACAAATTTTACATGCAAATTGCATAACAATAGAATAATACGTCATCGCCTAGCTGAGCGGTCTTCTTAAATGAACACCATCTTTGCTTTGCTCATAAGTTCCTTGCCCATCCGAAATTCCCGTCTCGAATGACGCATCCTCTTTCAATCTCCCAACTAAACTTTCAAATGAAATGGGAAAGTTTTCCGCCACTTTTTCTGCAATCATAAGTAACCCCTCCTGAGGGGGAAAATGCTTCATTTACTCTCAAGACCTCACCTCATCCTGTTTCCGACGGCTACTCCACCGGAATATAAATTCTGCTCGAGACTGTAAGATGTATTTCAGTGACGGCCGAACACTTCATAGTGAATGACGGCTGCGAGTGGTTGGGACCATAATACAAAACAAGAAGAACTCACACTGATAACGACATTGCCCTTTGCGAACGAGCGGCATCCCGAATGGATTCGACTTGGCCGCGTCCGAGAATTGACTCAGAATACCCATCGTGATGCTTATGAATTGCCTGCAAACTATGTCATTCTGGCAAGTTTACCGCAGATAACTTATTTTCTATGAACGGCTACCATTGAAAATCTGTAGCTATACGTATACATATCAATATTTCATATGCCTATAGTTGAACAAACACATAAAACATATATATATACTGAAAGAACATATATATTCATTATGGAATAAGCAACCTTTTCCAGCTATACCACCAGAAATTAGAAAAGAAACGAAACGACGAATGAAGAATCGAAGTTTGTTCCTCAAACCCGAAGCACTAATATTAAATTGATCTTTCGCCGATCGTAGAGCTAAAAAACCAACGGTGCACGCTTCAATGCTGCCAATATTCTCGACGAAGAAGGAAAGAAACAATAGAAATAACATCTGAACGCTATCATAAAGCACGCACCAGAGATGATCTTAGTTTTAATAGCATCTCAATCAGACAATAATAAGTACCACAACACACCGTTACAAATGGGCCTTTAGTGTAGTCGCTGATTTCTTAAAGCGGTATGTGATGAACCGCAGACCACAAAGGAACAATATGTAGGCGCACACGACAAAAGACACCAGATTGAGGCACATCGAAACACTGACAAATCGTTAAGCAGAACAACTTGCGAAGATGAAAGCAACTCGTTGTGAAGCTAGAAGTGCCTTCATCTCACGCGCCGCACAACACCTTCCAAGAGTCACGTCCCCCTTCCACGATTAGCAGTGATCGCCCACCTCGACGGCTTCCGATTCTTGTGCCTAACTCATTACAGCCAGTGCGATCCGAGGGATTCCATCAAGGGGATCTACTGAGATTGAAATCACGCAAAGGGAGCATAAAATCGTTCGGCAATCCTGCTATTATCTCACTTGTGCAAATATCGCTGCAATTCGCCATCGATGAAACGTCTCTCGTTTGTTGAATAAAGTTTCAGTTGTGGTTCTGCTATGTAAAACTTATTCTCTTGAAAAATACGACCGATCACACAAATTATCTACAGTATGCCACAAAATAGACACCTCCTTAGAGGAAAAAATTCGCGACACTAACATCATCAACTGGTTAGTGGTGTATCGCAATAAACGCTGCGTATATCGAAAAGAAGCATCGCAAAATGTCGGGCACATAATGCATACGCCACGCGTATCTTGTGTGGTTGTGTTGCGCGTATACATTGTAATGCTCACCAAGAGGACGCGTTAAACTTCGTTCAAGCTAATAATCGCATATTTCATTAATTACAGCTACATCTTCGAAGTTTAATTGTTGCGATTAGTGGGAAATGTTACTGCGAGGTTAATAACTAACAGTGAACGGCACAAACAACGTGACCGGGAGACCCTTTGTTCTGCTTTTATGAATTTAAATTGCCCACTGATGCTCAAGCTCAATTAAAAATTCACTCATTTTCTTAGTATTTCTTCCCCTTCTCCCCTTCAACCCTCTCCCCAGCCTTCCATTTCCTCATATTTAACGGCATATTCCTCCCATAAATCGTAGGTTTTTCATTGAAAAGAACCATATTCGCAGGCATATCACGTTTTCTTTTGCAATGAACTCGCCATGCTGGCATTTACAACAAATCACTAAACCGTCGCCACACACTGAATAACAGGTGATCACCTGGATCCCTCTATTCCTGGAATTGAAAGAAAAAGGCAAGAAATAAATGGAAATTTGACGAAATAAATCAAATCGCATATGCGAGCATGATCGACCGCACCGGGAACCATATCTGCGATCATCACCTCACATCTAAAGCCTTGATCATCGTCCGGGCAGGTTGAGGCGCAACTCAGACACTGAGCGAAATGCACGAGGAGTACTGCTCTTCAAATGCACGTATACTTGAACGCTTCGCCTCTCGCCAACGCAATGCGTCGTGTAAAAATCGATCCACAACCACAAAAACCAACGCAACGAATATTGCGTCTCGACTGCTCACAACTCGTTGGCATGTATCGATCGCTGAACACAAATACTGAAGAAACGATTGATCGATTCTCCGATCGTTTTCGATCATTATGAGTTGATTTTCGCGATCAAACGCATTTTCATCTATCTCGTTTACTATCATTTTCAGTGACTTTCAAAGATGACCGACGAATTATGCGGATCGATGCCGAAGTATAGCTAATAATCATTGATTACAAAACTTTGATCATGGATTCTAGTGACTGCATTCATATAATTTATCGTTTAGTAATGGTATTCCAGAAAATGAGAAACAATTCGATCGAAATCGTTACGATCAACTCCTCATCGATACGTAGCGATGTAGTAGTAGTGGGTTCAGTTGGGCGTTAATTACAATGAAAACTGTAATTTCCGATTTCATTAGCTATAAAATTGTATTTGCTCTTTTCGATTTCATCCTTATAGTTTTCATTTTATCTATCAAAAATTATCGTAACGCATCGATCGTTTTAAAATTTAAAATGTTAAAAAAATATTTAAATAAATTAAAAATTAAAAATTTAAAAGTTAAAAATTAAAAATTAAAAATTAAAATTAAAAAATTAAAAATTAAAAATCAAAAAATTAAGAATTAAAAGATTTAAAATTTTAAGTTTAAAGTTAAAAAAAGTTAAAATAGAGCATATTTATTGCTAAAATTTATAGTATGTGTAAAGTTTTTTCTTAAGAAAAGTACTAATTAATAGTTACTAATGTGGTCTAATCGATAGAAGTAACCGTATTGAGAATTTGAATTACTTATTTCACTCAAATTATTTAATTGTATAGCATTTTTAATTGCAATTTTAATTCTAATTTTAATTCTAATAAATTAATTAAGATTTCTCGAATTTTTCCAATTTCCGAATTTATTTCATTCAATGGAAATTTTTATGAAATATTTGAAATTCTTCTTTATTTCGAAATTCTCTATAACATTTTTTTTCTTTGCTTTTATTTTAATTTTTCTTTAATATTTCTAATAGTTTTTTCTTTTTTTTTGTTCTCTTAAATGATTCTCTATTACTGTAAAGTTCTCGTATGAATTGTATATGTATGAAGAAATTTCTATAGTAATGCGAAAATAAATTCTCCGAATTTATTGAAATCCTCACGTTATTTCTTTCTCTCATCGATGATCCGATGAAGAACGTCGAATATTGCTGAAAGTGATAAAGACGTGTTGTTCGTGATCTTATTGCCTCAAATTTAACGTCATTCTGAGCTGGTGTTACGGATAGGAATAGATCCATGACCGTTGTGGGAGAGAGAGGACATGGTGGGAGGGAAAGGAACTGTCGCAGGAATCGGGAAGCGGAAATTAGAGACTCCGAAAATGAGATGGGAAGAGGGAAACTCGGGCGTAGCGGGGAGCAGATATATTCCTGTTTTGTTAACAAGAAGGGTTCAGTTTGATAGAGCTATCGAGAAGTGTCCTTATGTGAGGCGTTCGTTGGTTTTGTAGAAGATATTTAGAGGGAGGCGAGGTTGGAACAAAAGCAAGGAGCCGGTTCTTCAGCATATTCACATCTTTGCAATTTTTCATTAATGAGCCAGCATGAATTAAAAGTAATCGCTGTTTTATGTGGGATCATCCCAAAAAGTTTTGATAAAAGCTTGTTGCTTCCGGCCGGTAAATTGATGATTTAAATTTCACCAATATCACCAGACTAAAGTTGAGTGTTGTGAATATCTCTTAGGTGAGTTTGTTAACTCATCATCCACTCAACTGTCCTCACAAATGTCATTTGAAGGACACACTCTCGTTGTTTCAATTTCTGCGGCATGAGGCAAACAAGCAATCATTAATTTCAAACATCTATTGATCGAAGGAATACCTACGTGTAATTATGGTCTATTGAAATCCAGGTACAGCAATGAGCAATGTGAATGCTTCAAATATCAACGGCAAATGATATGAGATATGGGAATTTATCAGCACAAGAAATATAAGTGAACATTACTTCGAAAGAGAATAGCACAGGTTTATGAGCGAATCAGCGTTTATCTAATCTTTCTTAATGCTAAGCATTTTTAAGTAAACACCTCAAACTTCTCTCATATCCTTGAACGATAAGAAATAGAAGTGACTTTCACACATAGAAAACATCATTTTTCACAATATCCATAGACTTTTATAGCCGCATTTCGTTCTCCCAGTTGAGATGTTCCAAGTGAAGTTTATCGACGGCCAATTTCATCCTCAACGATTTAGATATCCCGTATGGTGGTGGACGTGGCAATTGGAATGCAATCTTATTCGAATCGTAGATAAAGCATTGTGCAGCAGTTAGTACCAATCATAATGATATACGCGAACATAAGATTGAAATCCACAAAACCACTTTACATCCTCGTTGAAACTGATTTCTTACCTTCTTTTGCCGATCCCTTTTCGAATCGAACACTACTTTGTGCTCTGGAAGAAATATGAGGCAGTTTCCTTTCCACGTTACTTCAAGTCTCCATCAAAGATACTCGAGGAGACCTTAGCTATGAAACTTTCTAAATACTATACTGAACTCTTTTGCCGTTGATGATGAAGGTGTCGCGATTTGTAAACAGGTGCTAAGTTATTTTTCACAAGAGAATGCAACATGCTTTCGTTTAATCTCTATAATTTTGTGGAAAAACAAACCCCATAGATCCTGGTTTTTCAACAACTTCGGTTGCCGATGAGCCGGAATTTTGGTTCATTTCAAAACAGCGACCGCCTAAAGTACCTTTTCTGAATAATAATTTAGGCGATGGTTGATTTCGACTGCATCCTTAAACACCCCTCAAGTTAAACGAATTAAGTAACCTTTATAGAATCTCATTTTTTTATTTCTTATTTTAATTTTTCCCAATTTATGAACGAAACAATGCTGAAATATGTAAAATTTCTTAAGACTTCATTGAACATTTTCATAAACATATATAATATAGAATTTGCGTCTAACACTTTAAATTCGAATAGATTTAATGATTCAATAAAAAACAACGGATATCGATATTTCGTTTATAGTTTTGTGATACGTCAATCAATCAAATGAGATTTAATAAAGGCTAAGCTATCCTATGGCAAAAATGAGAGGTATGATTCGAAAGTTTTGCACTCACTTTATGGCTTATCGTTCATCTTCGCTATGCATGATCATGGCGATCTTGTTGGGAGGAGACAAAAACAACGACAGAATATCGTCAGACTCTTGCTTCGTGAACACATCACTCTTACGTCTACGGCTCCAGCGGAGTTGGCTGTCGCGAGCTTTTGTTATCGCTGGTATTGCTCTCATTGTTATTGCTGGTATTGCTGCATTCAGCAGCTTCATGCGTTAGAGGACATTCGTTCTGGAGGTGGCTATCTATTGTGGACGAGGCGATGAATAGCAAAGGTCGTGTTGAGGCCACTTTCGGATTAAGACTTCCGGCGGTGCTCATCTCGAATGGCTTCTACCTGCAATTCACCTTGGTGGCATAAATCATTCTTACAGAAGATTCGCAACAGTTTTCATCTACTGTTCCACTATTCCATACAGTATATACTGTTTCTACTTAAATATGAACAGCTTATATGCATTGCTCATTTCTGGTAGAGAACATTTCTGATAGGGAACAGTTTTGTTAAATTAATTAATTATCACAATATTTTTAATGGAGTCATGGCCAACGTTGATCGATTCCGGTTTCAAACTGATATGCAACTTCACTTATTAGCTAAATCGAATTCTCCAGATCGTACAAAGTATTTCGTTGCTTCGCAAGCTGTAGACGACCGAAGAGTTTAATTTAAACTAAATATGCAAATAAATGCTTTAGCTGTCGAAGCAATTTATGCGACGAAGTTTTTCATGCAATATCAATATCACTGTGGACTGTTTCTGCGAATACGGCAGTCTAATGCTTGAAAGTGGGAAATGAGGCAGAACCAAACGGATATCTGAGAGTTGGTGATAAAATATTCTGAGAATGGCGGTGCAAGTGTGAACTGGGTGTACGGAAACAATCATATGAGTTCTTTAAGTACAAATATTATAGTGAAGCGATCAAATAATTCAGCCACTCGCCATACTTAAATAGAACAAGAGGTTGATTGTCTACCGCCTATCACCAATCAGGATGTCACTACCACTCAGGATATCACTATGGAATTTACATATTTTATAATATCCTCAGCTTGATTCTTGCGAGTGGCGCTTTTATTAACTGGAAGACAAAACTTCGTCAACTATTGCAAAAAAATTCCTCATTGACTCAAGATTATTTTGATGGGAAAAAACCCATTTTTATGTAATTGTCTGCATTTCCGAGTCGTTAGAAATTATAAATTAACTAAGAAGTTAAGTTAATACTTAAATTACTGCAAAACTTCCATTTACAATTCGACATTTCTTAGGAGTTTTGCTATGCGAAGAAATAAATGAGAGCAGAGTATCGACATCAAAAAGGATGAGAAATGTCATTGAGAGATTAAGTTATAATAGCATAATTCAAACAATAATCCAGTATGAATATCTCAGTATTGCATTTGGCAAACAAATGAAGGCGAAGAAAAACGGAAATGAGTGGAAAATCTCTTCGAAATATAAAAGGCATGGGATTCATAAATTAGCGTCGACCTTAAATGATAATTTTTCAAGAAAAATCCACACCTGTGAGGTCGTAAAGGTAATTAAAGGTACTTATTAAAATTAGAACTTAAAAAACACCAGCATTTCGAACGATGCTGACGATATATGCACGAAGTCGATGATTGAGTGACCACTTTAGGCCCATTAACAGTAGGCGGCTAAACAAAACGACATACTCATGAGCGATACCGATGCCATGGATGACAGTCGAATGCTATAATAAATGCTACTTTGCCTGTCTAAAAACAACCCAAATCGAATGAGATTTTCGAAACTGCAAATCCTACCAAGTGGATTACGCGAAAGCCGTATTGCAACAGCGCAATCCAAAGAATAACGCACAATTGATAGAAGACTCACGCAATAAGCGCTGGCAAACGCATTAGATGAAGAAAGATATACATTAGTGACTTTGATTTATCCTTATTTTGACCAGGTAAATAACAGAAATAAAAACGGATCAAAACGAGTATGAAAAGAATATAGATCTTTCCCCTTTATGCCACACCTTGTGGACCATTACCGAATAATCGGTCTAGCTGAAATGCGACCACCTCATGCTCGAGTTTGATACCACAAACACTTATGCAACTTCGCTCATTGAGATTTGCCAAGCACATAAAACCCTTAAATAAAAAATGGCATAGATGCCCATTTCCACCCACTTGCACTAAACCTACTTCTAACAAACCTATGCACACCTGGAAAGCACAAAGTTTCCAATATTCTAAAAACAAAGACACCAATCGATATTGAAATGGTAAATGGCCCTCAGTGTTGAAAGTTATATATAAATATGTGGTATTTTACTTCTTAAAACTCTAACATCTGTTTTTATGGTATCGAGGATGATTTCTTCGTGCAAAAAATTCACCTCAGCAAACTTTGGAAGCATTTTTTAGGGAAGTGAATGCTGCAACGGCACCCGTCCTTATCGAGCATCATCCTACACGTTCATCGATCAGATCGATGATATGCACTGATCTGCACTTCAATGTCGTTCTTAACGTTCGCATTGTACGCATGAAGCGAGCACTGCCTCACTCAACTACTATGACTGCAAAAAACTTTGCTGCTCATTGTATTTTGAGACGGGTTGGTGTTTGGTATGTTCTGATGTTGAGAGTGCTCTGAAAAGTTGTGGTGGTGTTTTGTGGAGGCTTCATCTATCTTCATGGCGGTAGATGATTTAACGTCGTCTGATCCATTGCGGGCGTTTCATACGCTTTAATGTCGTAATCTCGATTAGTTCGTTGATGTTTTTAAAAACTTAGCCAATATATGGTTCTGAATTCAAAAATAAACTTCCTTAATTGAGGATTCCTGGATATTTTCAAGGTATCCTTTCGAATTTATTCATTTATATTCTAAATAACTTCACAAGTGAACGAAAGCAAAAGTGGAAATTCTCATCAAAGTCTTTCAATTAGCACCATCAAAATCCACATTTTTGTCCATAAATTCTCAGATATTTGAGTGTTTTTCGCAGCAATAGACATTAGGTGAGTATTGTCGCAATTTGCTTATAATGAGGGGAAATCCTTTGAAGAAATGCTTTCGCCCGTGTGCGCATTAATTACTTAATTCTCTAGTAAGTGTTAAGATGTGTTGTAACTTTCATCAGCATTGGCATTTTTCGTGCTGAAGAATTTCGATGATAGCGTAACGAAATGAAGGTTATGCTGATATTGCCACCTAAAAATATTTATTTATTTGTTTATTCAGTTGTTTCTCGTTAGTCGTTTAAATTTGTCATGTGTTATGTTCTCAGCTATTTCAGGGTCAGCAAAGGACATATTCTGAAACCAACAATGGGTTTGCTTTCCACCAAAGAACAACAAAGGGATTCAAACAGACAGGTTGGACAATGTTATGGCCGGACTGAAGGGGTGCACCAAACGTGGGCTGCGAAAAGACCGCCTAAGAATGAGCCCAGGCTTCAAATGCAGTCGAGTGACGTGAATGCAGGTTCGACAACTGTTAAAGGAGACCAGCAACAGACCAGTCAAATCGAAGTACCTACACCGCCGGAGGCGGTCGAGCAAATAGGTCCAAAAGAAAACGAAACAGACCGAACGAAAGGTCCCAGAGAGCCACAGCACTCGGCACAAGACAGAAGAGAGGAGGAGCAAAGCCAGCAGCAAAGGTCGAGTGAGGGAGAAGCTCAACTACAGACAAAGAAGGAGGCTACGTCAAACGTAGAGGAGGAATCAACATTGGTCACCGGCGAAAATGAGCAGACGAAGACAGTAAATGCGGATCAGTCAGAAAAACTGTGCGAAGAAGGCAGACATGGAGCAGGAATAGACGAAATCAAATATAGCAAGAACAATAGCGATATGCGTGCAGATCAGCAATCCGGACCTAATAATAAAGATAATATTTCAGGATCGCCGCGCTCAGGTACCACTTGATCTTTTCAATGTTTTGGCAACAAACGCTTCCGATCAGCAGCATTTTATCACTACGATATAGTGACACCATCGTTGTTTTCATCACGCGTACACTGTACTTTGTGACTGATCCGTCCAACGAGTGCATCCACTAAAAGGCATTTATTATGGGTCGGCCATATCGTAGTGATCGGGAATGTCTTATGTTGTACGTTCCGCTCATCACGTATAATTTTATGCTGTAATATTTGTCGATAGAAAGCAGCTTCAACAGCGATTCGCTGCCGTCGTGTTTTTTTTGTGTGCTTATGACTAAAGAGATTCTCATCTTTACAGTTCTCGTTTCTTCGGCGGTAAGTTAGTGAGCAAATAGCGATGGGACGATGATCCTGGATTCGTTTTATTTTTCATTTTTTCCGGAACATTTGGGGTTGGTGGATCATTTTTGTAAGGAGTTCTTTTCAACGTATCAGCTCCGATGCTATGGTGCAATCCAATGGATTTCCTCATATACGGATAAATTTTGAATATTTCAACTGTATAGTGGAGTTCTTGACCCTTTTTCCAGACCGTTATCCTTCATTTGGGAGTAAAAATATGTGTTTAGCCGACTAATGATTCACCTCTATTATTATGCCTCCATTCATTAACATCAACACATATGTTTTCTGTTATATATGATCATGTTAACCCCCATTTCTGTGCTTTTAGAAATGAGGCGGCCGTGAGTGGCTTCTACCGAAAGTGGAAACCCCCTCCCTACCAGAGGGTCACTGAAAACGGGACCGCTGAACTATTTGCATCGAGGCAGATACTCTTTAAGGCAGTTTGATGATTACTTAACGGTCACAGCGTTTGTTTTAGCTGAAGTGCCTATGAATGAGAATTGGGGTGGTAAGAGTCGAGCCGAAGCTGAGCAGCACTTGGGTACGGAGGCTCATCTCGCCCATTTCTGGGATGAACTCAATGAGAAGGAGCGTAACTGTTTGATTGCGCAATTCGATTCCATCGATCTGCGTGATGCGAAAAGAGCATTTGAGATGTCTGCATCACCAAAGGTGCTTTTTAAAATGATTATATTTGTATTTTTGGTGGCGATTGTTTGAAATTTTCTCAAGCGCACTTTTTCGAATGAACGTTTTGTGTACTCATGAAGAGTTTCAATGAAGAAATTTGACCCCTTACTTTACTTCATACGACAAAATGGGAGAAACATTTCTCAAGTTTTGTTGGTTTGTTGGAAAATGATGATTGAACGAATGTTTTCATTTATCTTCAAAATTTGCGGCACCTATTGCTTGCTTTGCTTGTTCCGCTGTTCAGCTTCAAAAGCCGAATTGTTCAAATCATCCTTTATTTAAAGTGTACGTCATCCATTTTGTGGCAGTAATGGGTGGAAATTTGTTAATGATCGAGGAAAGGAGTTTGTAGAGGAATTCGAAATTTATTTCATTTAAATGTCCGTTATTTAAACTTATTGTTTGTTCTTTTTCCGATTATTTCCATGATGTCAATGCATACCACAGATCTCTTTTGCAGTTTGATGCTAAAGTTTAGAATTCGTTATAGACCGGAGACGAGGGTCGCGAAGATGGTGTCTACCGGGTATGTGCTTGGGGACAGCACGCTGCATGCATTCATCACTACTTATGTTTAAGCACTGCGCTCATAATGTAAAACGTGCGGATTGTTTGACCCTTCAGAATTCATCATAGAAACTGATCTACGGATAGAGCGAGCAATGAAAATGCACTACGGAAAGATTCCTTCTGCACAGTGCTTAACATATCATACTAATCGTGGTCTAGGCACTTATATATATATATATATATATATATGTATATATATATATATATATATGTTTATTTATTCATGTTTTTATATTTGTTGATTAAAACACTGATTGTCGTTGAAAATGATGTCAGGTTTCTACACCGACGGTTGAAGATATTCGTGTTAAAAAATGAATTCTTGCGAAGCTTCAAAGACTTTACTTGCTGCCATCATTTCGTGCTGTTATGTCCAATTTGTTACGCCATTCTTTGCCAAGTATTGTATTAGGCAGTGGGAGAGTTTAGTCAAAGTGCTAAAGAATCGCAGTGCTGTGTGCAAAGTCTGGTTTTCTGCCCCACTTCGTTTTTCGACTCTATCATAAATAAAGTACAGCACGATTAGCGACCGCCATCAGTATTCCTTCCGACAGATTTATATTGTTTATATTTTTGGAGTTGAGCATCAACAATGATGGCGATTCCTAAAATGGAATTTGGTTTTTGAGTGCACTAAGGCAAAAGCGTCTTTTAAAGGATCTGCAGCGTATACAAGGGTTCGACGACGACCATTATGCTGTTCCAAAAAATATGAATGAGGAATTGTTGAACGCCTACTGGCATAAAGGTTCGACGTCTTGAATTATGCCATCGTGCCACTCAAGTGGCATTTTTTAATATCTAAAAGCTTCTTGTTTTTTTTTTTTTTTTTTTTTGTTTTGCTCAATTCGTTTCATCCTCGGACTGAGTGAGACTTCTATTTGATCACAGACAGGTGGCTTTATCAGCGAATAAATGTGTTAGTAGACTAGCAGTGGCACAGGAACTTCATCTTCGTGCTCGATCGATGCTTGAGGGAAGGAACGGGAGATTTGCGCGCTCTGATTACCATTTTTCACTGTTTAAGACAAGTCAACAGTCTTCTGGACGATGCTGATGCAGTGAAGCTGATAAGTGATTATTCGACGTGACTTCTTTGTTCTGTTGCACCTTTTTTCCGGTGCTGTTGTTATGCGGTAGAAGAAGTTAAAAGTTTCGGATGCTGCAGTTATTTCTCATCAAAGTTCGCGACAACGTCCTCCGTCTCTAATCTGTGGATTCTTCAGGACTGGAAGCGATTGCGGATGGTAAGGTGGGTGTTGTTGTTTTGGCCGGTGGACAGGCCACTCGTCTCGGTGCATCGTCTCCAAAGGGTACTCTGAGCTTGAATTTAGAAGGCTTTTCACGCCCGGATTCTTTGCTTGCCATCCAGGCGGCACGTATTGCGCGTTTGCAGCGTCTGGCGAGCACTGCTTTTCCCGATTCGAAACCAGTGATTCAATGGTATGTTCCCTTCTTGCTTTGATCTGGTCAGTGCATCTAACTCACTTGAGAAAACATTCCAGGTTCTGTTGTCTTCGTCGTTTTCCTCTGAATGGATCATTTTTCGATGAAAGCATTATAAGCAGTCTGTTGGATGAAATCTGTAATGTAAGTCAAGTAACAGACAAGCACTTTTGCAGTGAACTGCATCATATTCTTTCTCAGTTTGGAGCAGATAGAAATTGCAGGTTGGTGATGACAAGCAAGGCTACCGAGAAAGACACTGTCGAACATCTGAAGAAGATCGTGCCAGAATGCGGTCTGGATGAGAACCAGTTGACTGTATTTTCTCAGAACGACTTTCCGTGCTTCAACATGGATGGCAGCCTTATTCTTTCTACAAAATCTTCCATAGCCACCTCTCCAGGTTGTTGCTTGCTTAAGTGGGAAAGCGATGTCTATGAGTATTTTTTTAACCGTAGCGAAAATAAGAAAGTTGGAATGATCTAATTGATTTCTGTTGTGCATAGGACGCATGTGGGAGCATTAAAGGCGACGATGTAGTGCGTGCGCGAAACTGTCTGTGTACCAATTTATCACCTTCTCATTTCCTTTTACTTTCGAGGACTACTGAAATTCTCGTGTCAGGCAAGTTCTGCTTCAAATGTACTGCAGAAATAGGGTTTTTAATTTTAGTACGTCCACAATTGAATGAAGCAGGAATTCGATTTTTGCGATGATGCGGATGGAAGTTTATTCTTTTGATGGTTTGGATCGGATCGGATTCGTAGCTGAATTTTTAGTGAATACAGCTAAACACTAAGAAGACGACCGCAGAGGAAATCATCAACGGATGTATTTCCTCCACCGGTGATTTTTCGAGAGAGCCGTTGAATTTCATTGTCCATTCTTTCGCAGGTTTCAGTTTTCAGGAGAGCTAAGAATTTTTTAATGAATTTTTTGTCGAACACTTTTTTTGTTGAAGAATTATTGGAGTGGTTTTCTTTGGAGTCTGTAATATTGAGCGTTTTCTTCATATCCTCCAACATATTTCAGTAATTCACCCACGGTCTTATAGCTGTTAAGGCAGTTAGTTAATGCACCTCATTTGGGAAGTCGATTACTTTAGTGCATGCCATAAACTAGAGGTTCATAGAAGTATTCGTTTACTGCTTGAGGTTCAGTTCTCATGGCTCGAATATTTTGCTGTTGATTTGAAGTAATTAGCAGCTCATTCAGATGGTAACGGCGGCTTGTATACAGCACTGGCCCCTTACCTCGGTCGTCTTCGTGCCAGAGGTGTACAATATCTGCATGTCTACTGCGTCGACAATATTTTATGCCGAGTTGCTGACCCGCATTTTCTTGGATTTTGCATCGATAAGGGTGCAGATTGTGCAGCCAAGGTCTCTTTTGCCTCACTTATGTTAGGTTGCATTTATGTTTCTTTGTGGGCGTCCACAATTCTTCAACTTCTGAAACTGCTGTTCCCGGATTTTTCAAGAAAAATCAGTCGCCTCCAAGTTGTTTAGTCGGAATGTGTTCGTTGTCATTGAATGTTTGATTATGAAACTGGTATTATGCAAATTGTTATGAGTGCGTTAAGGCCGTCGAAAAAGTGGAACCTCACGAGGCAGTTGGGGTCATCTGTCTTGAATCAGGCAAAGCGAGGGTGGTCGAATACTCGGAAATTTCTAAAGAATTAGCAGAGAAACGAGATGAAAGTGGACGCTTAATGCTGCGCGCTGGCAACATTGCTAATCATTTCTTCACAATCGACTTTCTTGAACACGGTTGGTCTTCATACGTTTTTATGTGTGAAATTATGACGATATGATCGCTTGTTGTTGTACAGAAATGTGACTTGTAAGTTGCCTTTTTCTTCCAATTGAAGAAATCACATCTTGTAATAGTCAATAATATTTATTCGAAGTCAGTAAGACATAAGTCTGGCCGTCGCTTTTGTAAATTGATTCGGGTTTAGATAACCGCATTGATGAAATTCGTTGATTTGAATCTCATACTAATAAGGTTGAAGAAATTAAGGATTGGGCTCCAAGGTGCGCACTGCTTTAATTTTTAAATGTGCGCGTTTTTAGTTGTAAAGGCTATCGTATTAACGTTTTCTTGCCTCGAATATTTTCGTTACTGAAGGTTTGTTCGGAGAGATTGGAAGGAGCGATATTTGACGGAGTAAAGCGGCTGAGGTTGTGTTTTTGTAACATGTTAAACAAAAAGTAATGAGTGAGCGAGGATGGTTTATAGTCTGCAAGGCTGAGAATCGTTTGCATTTCCATCGTGCAATTAAGAAGATCCCTTTCGTTGGCGATAACGGAGAGGTGGTGAAACCAGAACAACCAAACGGTGTCAAGCTCGAGCAGTTCGTTTTCGATGTCTTCGGATATTCCAGGTATGCACCCTATTTATTCATATAGCTTCGTTGCTAGAACATTGTGGAGCCGTTCACTGATTTATGAATATTCTATTGGTGTTTCAGGTAACGGTCTGAGTGTCGTTAACTAGGACAAACACTAAAATATTCTTGTTTACTTACTGTTCAAGACATTATTTTTGCCGGTAAATCTGGCACAGATCGAGCAGTGCTTGTTTGCTTGGCTTAAGCTTCACTCTCCACAGCTGCATTTGTGATCAGGTTTTTTCCCTTTTCTTCCTTTTTTTTGAACGCCTAACGTGCTTTTCTTTTCGTTGGTAAGTTAAAGGAGCGAAATCTTACTGCAGCATTTAACTGAGTTGATGTGCAACAACGCACGGGGATGGACGAGTGGAGAAATAAATCGGCACGTTATGATATGATCACTGATAACTTTCGTGGAGCATGTAGGGATGTTATCGAAGGAAACTCATCAAGCGATTGCAAGGCATACTTGCCACAGTTTAGCTTTGCTTTTTTCAGTTCGACCAAATCTGTCGCCATCATGTAGTTGCCTGTCGCATCTGCGCGCTAATCTTTGTTTAGTATCACTGTAGAAGGTTGCGTATTTAATTAGCGGTTGTGGTCGACGCCAGACAAGGGAGGTGTAGTTGGCCACTTAATGGTAGTATTTTTTTTCTGTTATTAGTGATAACCAACTTGAATATTGCATACATGTTCACTGACTGTTGCAGCACTGTATGCTTTCGAGCCTTCCTCCTCTGTTTTATTGTCGACTCTTAATAGATTCTTTCAGCAATTTCTATGTGTGGGAAGTGCGTCGAGAAGAGGAATTTAGCCCACTGAAAAACGCGGAAATTGTTGGCAAAGACTGTATGAGCACGTGTCGTCGAGACCTATCAAGAGAGAATCGTCGGTGGCTAGAGTGTGTTGGTGCTACAATTGAAGGCGACGGATTCGTTTTCATTCACCCATCTGTGTCGTATGGAGGAGAGGTTTGTCATTATTTATTTCCGTTTCGGTACTTGCTTCGGTCCTAACCTGTGTATAGGACTGATTCGTGTGAAAGGAATTTGTTTATGGCATTTAATCCGACAAAGACTCGACGTGGGAATCTCAGCTTGAGGAGAGCGGGAGGGAAAGGGGAGGGTTGCTTCAAGTTGCATCGCTAGAAGGAAGCGTCAAGTTGCATCACTGAAAAAGGCGTGTTCAAATGTGAAACGTAGCTTCTTGAAAAGTTCATTTCAATACAGAGCAGTGGGTATCCGTGATGGAATTTGGTCGTTAAAATAGCATAACAAATGCGAATTTTCACATATCAGTAGTACAGGAATCGAGTAACATGAGTGCGAATCTTATTTTTGTAATACAGATCGTTCCATTCCTCTTAGTTACACGTCCATTTCTCACCACATTCGTTTATGTAACGCATGTTTCACAGACCTTATTACATTAGATTGTGAGTACATTAGCCTAGATTAGTTTGCTTAGGTGGATTATTTCAATTTAACGGGCATTTTGAAAATGTTTATCAGAAACGCTACTGGCAGGGTCTCGGCGATTACAACGGTGTGCATATTTCGACTCCAATCGTCCTGCAGTGACCTGCGACGAGCAATATTCCTCCAGCGTTTCTTCGCTCTTCAGATTCTTTATTTGTCGGTGTCCTTTGCTTCATCCTTTAATTGTTCACTCTCGGATCTCGTCGCGTTTTTTTAAAAATTGATTTTTGCGGTTGTTTGTTTGGTTTTTCTGCTCAGTATTGTCACATACAATCAGTAATATGCTTCCACCGTTTTATCGCTGTTCATAACTTCATGAACTCTTTTGTGTAAGTTGTGCATGTGGCTACTTTTATGTCATGCCACGTATGTGTGTTGTTTTTATTTCCATGCTTTAGTGCAAGTTTCACTGACGTTACGAGGTCTTCCTCGATACGGATGATTTTGATAAAAGAGGTTTATTCTGAATTTGTTCCTTGTTGTGGCAACTTGGAAATCTGCTAGCCGGTTAGACCCACTGCGGGTTGCAGATTCGCAAATTGCAGTTTGCAGTGGATATGCTCTGGGAGCGCACTGTGTGTTGTCATTCGTTTATTGGGCACTATTCTGTTTGAGGGCCGAAGTGAGGCTGAGTCGTCACTGATGCACAGAAGGTACGGGTTGATAAGGTGCAGACCGAGTTGCAAAGAAGCTGTTAGCCAGGAGTTTCGGCATACGCTGTTCTCCAATCTCAGTACATTGCAGACTGCAACATCCTCGATAACTCGCCCTGTCACAGTTTGGTGGTCAATTACATATAATTCAATCTTTTTTGACTGTAGGTGTTGGATGCAGTGGCCGCATTTATCGCTACAGCGTATACCGCACGTTATTATGAAGAACTACAGTATGTGGCGTTCGAACATGTGTTGAGACGACGATCGGGGTTCCAAAAACAAAAAGCAGAGCGAGTATCATCTATTCTATCTTAATGGTTGATTAGGCTCATCCTGGCGTCTCTCTCACATCTTCTTTACTTCATTCTCTTCAATGCTGGAAAAATGGACATTTTAAAGTGAGCGGCGAACATTATTCTGCGGTCTTCTGATGCAGCCGTTTACAATAGAATTATGTACTAGAATCAACTTCGAAGAGGTAACATTCTGATTTTGGGTAACAAGAGGTAACATTCGAAGAGGTAACAAGGTAACAGAATGGACATTCTGATTTTTGGGAATTTTAAGGGTCTCCAGGTTCGTTTACAATTGGGCAAGAATGTGTTTGGAGTTAGCGTTTGGTAAAGCAGGAGAATGACGAATTCCGATGAGGCGTCGATGCAAATTGTGCCACTCGGATCGAACGAACAGAAAAAGAATGAAAATCTTTCGTCAGCTAGAATCTGTACCCTATTGTTTTGATAACGTTTCCAATATCTCACAGCCTACACAAGAGACTCGAAAAAAGGTTGATTGCATGTCGATTCCCTTTCCGTCTCTCTTAGTTGTGTTTGGAATCACAATCGTATTTAAAGTAGGCCAATTATGGACGCCCTAAACGCTACCACTACAACTGCCTGAAATACGGAAGATGGAATTTTGACAGTTGAAGCGTCACCTTCAAAATTTGGGGCAAATCCATGTCTGAGAAGAATCTACATCAATGAAATGCTAAACAAACAAAGTAGCTTGAATTTCTTTGCAAAAAAAGTTCAGGATTGATGATTTTTAGATCTTAGAACTGAATTTTGTGGCGAATGCGCATTCTCGAAGTTGTGCTGATGTGGCATGCCCTCCACGAAACGAAAATTTTGGTTTATTGGGATCCTGGTTTGAGGGCTTTTCGCTTTTGTGGTCGTCTGATGTCTTCCGATGTTTTCAACTTATATTTGTGGATAGTGCGTATAGATAAAATCGAAAGGATTTCGAGTATCCTCTGAATATTCTTTTTTTGGCTAGTGGGACAAAAGATAAGTGTAAAACAGCTACTTCTCGAGGTCGGGGGTTTAAATAAGTGAGGGTGTGATCTTGTTTCAATGTCGTCAAAAATCGACATGGTGACATTGTAAAATAGAGCAGAGATGGGCGACTCTAAGGCGGAAATGAAGTGAGAGCGGATAAGAGCAAGGACGGGATGAAGGTGCGGGGGAATGCTCGTAGAAAGGAAAATGTAATCTTGAAAGCTTTTTATTCGCACTATGCAATTCATTCACATTGCATAACAAATATGCGTCCCACTCTCCATAGATGAAATAATATTGCAGATTTCATAAATTTTGCCTATATTGTTTTGAGTGAAGAGGACGTCATGGAAGTTTCCAAATAGAACGGAGTCAATTTACGCAAAATGTCGGCATTTTGAATAACATCTCCTCGCTCCGGGTATCATTTGGCATTCTGAGGGGTTGAAATGCTCACATCTGCCTCACTATTAGTTTCGATAGTTTAGAAACTTCGCCGGTTCTAGTTCTATAGAAGATGTTGGTGCCTGAGACTGTCGACTAAATTAAATTGCGTTTGAGCTTAGATGTCTAACGAATTTCTTTGCTTGCTGATCTTCATGGGGATGCTTAAAGGCTGTCATCCATGCCGAAAAGCTTCACGCTAAAATGTGATATTTTGTGGCAACAGTGTTTTTTACTTCACCACATTATGTAATTAAATAAAGAAAAGTTGCTTTCAGTCTTTTCCGCCTCTACGCTCAATGCACCTCTGAGGGAAGTTTGGAAATGCGCTGTGTCCACCTATTCGATCTCGGTAGGTTTTCTGTATTATATATATACATCTTCATTTAGTTCCTTGGTGCTTCTGCTGGCGCTGAGGTGTGTTTTCTCATTGATTGCACCTTAGTGAAAACCTCACTTGCATAATTTGGGGAGTGGTCCTAATCTAAGCTCTCTCTGTCCTCACGGTTCCCTTAAGCTGCATGACCCTATAGACGTGATGTGATCAGGAAGAAGGGTAGGGGGGGGGGGGAGGGACGGGAATAGGTCAGTGGGAGAACTTGAAGGGAGGGGAGGTTGTTCGAATAATAGGTGATTTATCAACGCCGATGTACATACGATTGTACTTCCTGTTCTCTTATTTCATACTTCTTTTTTTTTTGAGAAAAATTCCGTTGACCACGTAAAAATATCCTTTCGGAAGTGATTTGATCGTTTGGAAGCAGAAGCAGTTAACACTGGACAATGGGGCAAATCTTTAGTTGATGAAGTCCTTGTGTTATTATTCATAGTTATCATTTATCAGCTCATGAGGAACGTGGAAATTTTCTTGCGTCCTATGGTACTGAAAACGTGTCCATGATAGTAGTTATATTTTACTGGGCTATTTTTGGCTGTTCTTTGAGATGATGCACCTTGTTCAGCATTGGGAACCTCATACATAACGTTGCATAGTAATTAAGCGCTTCAGCGACTAAAGAGGGAGAGGGGGTCACAGGGTCATTCATGGTATTCCGTAAGATCCGGAATCCCAGTAAGTTCTCAGGTGGTCAGTTTCTGAATTCGAAGCACTCGACAATTTCTAAACCTTTCTCTGTTTGAGGTACCTGCTTTGCGCTATTGAACAGTGATAGCACTGGGCAGAAATGCAGCTCCATCGGATTATTTTCATTTGGCACTGAAACTGAGTTGCAGAATTAAGTGTTCTTTAAAGGATTTGAAGTGGAAGGGATTCTTGGAGCGATCATCAGTAAGGACGGGAAAATAACGATGTGTATCAAATACAAGGGTACCGAGCGGACCGAATGGCTACCGGCATCGTTCGTTAAAAAACGTTTTGAGCAGCTAACCATCAAATTCTACGAGGAAACCTTCGATTGCCGGACTAATTCGTTCCCGACGATCAGTTGCCACTTTGGAAAATATCTGATGCGTCGTATCCCTCCTAACCTTCTGTCGGACGATGAAGAGGACTTGCACTAACTTCACTGCTTTCATTTATTTTCTGGATGTAATTGTAACACTTCCACTTCTTCTTTATAATCCTGTACAATTCGATGTTTACCAAGTGAGCAAAAGTTGTCGGAGGTTAGTGCATACAGCGATTGCCAACTGCTTCTCCTGTATTCCAGCACAAGCATGTGCATGCTGATGTTTGCTCAAATTCGTTGCATTTCTAATTCCTCTCAAGCAGCCTTTGTCGTTATTGGTGCTTTACCTTGATCTCTTAAGCGGAAAGGCCTTGTTGATGTTAAGGGTACAAGTAAAAGTTTTATGCAGTTATTGAGAAGGCATAGCACATGCATCGTTTGTTCACAAAATTTGCACATTTGTCCACACAACTGTCGGAAGCAATTTGCATGTTTGGGTGATTGTGGCCGTCGCTGAAGGATCGTGGTGCATTGCAGTCATTGCACTTAAAAACATTTGAACATCAAGTTTCGAATTTGTCTTGACGAAAGTTGAGGAGAAAGCTGCGTTGAACGTTTAGCAGAGTTAAGAAAGAGGAGAATATCAAGAGTACGGCTTACTCACGACGTTGACAACTATTCGAGACCACCCGGCTAGTAGCGGTGGCGTCCTCTTTCACTAAATTTACCTATGCGCGTTGTGTACATCGCATTTTGGTCCGAACACAAGATGGGGTGAAATTATGCATTCCATTAGTAAGAGACTCGACTGCAGTAGAGTCTCTGCCAACTTTTGAAAACACCTTGGAAGTAGCGAGAATGTATATTTTTATTTATAATATGTTCATGCTTATATTTATATATTTATATATATGATTTCGGATGTTGAAACGCCCGAGGGAGTCAAATGAGCTATTCGTTTTTGATTATGCATTGTGCTGCCATTTTGAAACATCAAAAAATTAAGGATCTTCCTATAACCCGTTTATTAAATGTCCTTTGAAAAACGATGGACTTTATGAGTTCTAGGCACTGCCACCAGGTAATTAGGCACATGACAGAAGTAAACATATGTTTTGATGACAGACACTTGCAAACAGTTTGTGCAGTGTTGTTGCTTTCAACAGAGGTTATTTGTTGCTGCTCATTGAGTTGAACCTTCCCTGCTGTACAAAATGTTCCATCAGACATTACCACTTTTGCAATTCCCACATGCTGATGCATATCTGAGCTTTGCACAACGGGTGCCAAATCTACTTGTCGTGCTATACGTGATGCAACTGCGGTATTGAGGTTGGCCTCATTTGGTTATTGTCGTTCCGATGTGTCTTTCTAATGTTGGCTGCCTAAAGAGTTTTTGCGTAAGTTAATTAGGTCGTTCACACGGTGAGGGTAAGTGATGCTAGTGCAAAGTTGTCAGCACACGATGTTGGCGACTCGCGAATGGCATGTCCTTCAGTTGAATAGTGGCAAATGTCTAAGTGGACACACTCTCTAACTTGGCAAACAAACTGCATTCGCTTTCAGCATTACCACCTTCATCCAAACGTTTCGAGTGCATCCGAGCGCCCATCAATTGAAGGTAATATGAAAATCTCGTGACGTCCACCGTACGCCGTATCTATTTCTCACTACTTCCTTTTCCATCTCTTTTGTTATGCTCCACCCAAATAATGCTTTGAAAAACAAATTTACATTTCCTGCAAAATTTGAAGCATATTTCATGGCAGTAGAGCTAAGGAAACCATGAAATACCAGACAACTTATTGTCTGTCAGTCTTTCGATGCCTTTACTCTTTCGATTCATATCCGCCTTCAGTACTTCAGTAGCCAGAAAGAAAGAAGGGGAAGAGAATGTGGAGGACGCAATTGAACTGTTCCAGAAAGGGCACGTCTTGTGAAGGAGTCGTTGCAAAGAAATGTAAATGATGTTAGCTGTGTGTCGCATTAAGCGTTTAAGCGCAGAAGTGCTTATTTTTAGGTGACTGATGTCGCGAGCATCGAAGAGAAGCAATATTGCGCTTAAGAGGCATCCATGTAAATTAATATGAGGGTTGAGGGTGCACTCGCATATTAATAGATTGGTGGCCCTCGACGGCTCACTTCATCGCAACTGTAGCCTGCCTATAGATTGTTTGCCAAAACAATGCGTTCATCCACAACAACGCGTTCATAAATCCTCGACGATATCGTCGATATGGCGCATTCGCGTCATTTTCCTGGGCAAGGAAACGCTTTAGGCAAAAAAAGCTCATCCGTTCAAAAAAACGTCATTAGTTTTTCAGTTAGTGAGTTGCTTAGAGCAGCAGTCAAATAAAAGGTAAAAGCATCAGACGTCAAAACTTAACTACTCTGCTGCATAGGGTGACTAGAACGATTTGTGTGTCTTTCGTTGGCTGATGCGATACAGCTTTCTTTTGTTGGCTTTTCTGGTCCAGCGTCCTTGGTTATTTAACTAATGACAGGGAGACTTGTGCTGAAATTTGGGGACTTCTGAGGAGCTTCAATGAACACACTTGCCATGACAAACTGCAAATTTTTGCTTAGACGACGTTGCAGCAATGGGTTTCGCCGTTCAAAGACGAAAATTTGTAGGAAGCTACGAAAGAGACTATGGGATTGGAGGGGATGGTATATGAGGAGAGGGTATAGGACGTAGGTGCTGAAAGGTCGACAAGTTTAGTAGTACGGATGCGTGTGAATGAACTGAGGGAATAATGTCTGATTGATTTGACTTCATTTACGGAAGGGGAAAGGTCGAGAGGAGAACATGCGCGCACGATTATAGTGTTTCCGGGCGGGAGGCATGTCTATTTTCTACAGTAATTGTATGACGAGAAGTGCCCTCGTGAGCCATTGTGCACGGCTGTGCGAGCTCGTTTCAAAGCGAGCATACAAACACAGCTGCGAGTAGCACTCTTTCGCGTCACATCAATATAAAGCAACGTCAGTTTTTGCTGCACTTTTTTTAAATGTTCAGCTATAAAATATCTATGTGCATTTTCTTTGTAGGTCACAAACTATACGATAGGCATGCCAGGATAGTGCAAAGAAAATCAGAAATATTGATTCTGATTTTTCGGAGGCAAATACTACGTTAATTACTTTCAAAAAACACTGTAATTAGATATTGTTTCTACAAATTGAATCGAAATCATACGAGGTTATGAAAAATAAGAACTTCTGAACCATTTCCTCAAAAACTTTGCACTTCAAGGATTGTTCATCCATGAGGCAATATTGTTAGAATTTCAAAAAAGGTGTTTGTTCTTGAAGGTGCTGATGCTCAAGAGAGAAACTGCCCAAGAATTTTTCAGATATAGGCATATTTTCCGAGCGGTGCTCCTTGCTTCCGTTTTCCCAAAAGATATCTACATTCCATTTGAGAGCATTTCCGTTGGCGCATCGTCGGAAACCGTTTTCTGTTGCGTGTCTCATTGAGGAACATTTACTCTACGCGTTAAACACGTGTTTCTCATGCGGCCACAATTGCATTGCATAACGTAATCGCACTCGATACAATGTGTTCGTGTGAATCTAACAGATCTGTGCTCTTATAACTCTATGCGCGCACAGTATACCTTCCACTATTCTCATTAATCGCCAGTTTTGCCCTTTTTTCATTTTCTTTCAACTCATCTCCCATATATTCTCTTGATACACTACGAAGCCAATTATTCGAAGAAAACTCCTCACCAGATAATATGTAGTGCTCCAACTACAGCTGCAGGTCAAACGTCCAAATAAGAAAGCATGCGGTGAGCGCATGTACTGCCGATTTGGTCGGTAAGCTGGAAGTTCGTGACCATGCTCTGGAAGGCCTGTCCAACTTCGTAAACTGTCTCGGATTTGATATTTGCTGAATCTTTCCTATCAGAAATGATGGTTCAGAAGTGTGAACCAAAGCCATAAACAAAATGTTGAAGTTCTTTCGTTGCCAAATTTAGTCCACGAATTGAGGTAACTTCTAAATGAAGTTTTCGTTCATAAGAGCAGCGATCGAGCCTAATCGGATGAGCTAATGAATGTATAAAATATGGAACTGATAAATAAATACAATTAATATGTTATAATTAAACTTTCGCGCAATTTGAAAATTAAGTCAAATAAAAGTGCTAAGCAATAAGCTATCATGACATTCAAGAGAACAAAAATCAAGAGTGAAAAGTTGAGCATAAAAGAAGACATTAAGAGTCTATTCATTGAGTGAAAAATTCGTTTCATCAACAATCGCATTTACAGTGTTCTCAACAAGTCTCGCCTTTGCGTATGGAAAAGATATGCAAGCACACTGAATAAGCAACAAAGATGCACTGCTAATTATTCGCCTAAAAATTGAAATTCATATGAGATAGATAACTCGGCACAAAAGTGGATAATATTTCTTTGCAGCAGTACAGGATCGATAATATATGCAGTAAGAGATTTCTTTGATTATGATCTTATGAGCGGATGTAACATAACATCTGCTGCTGATCCGTCATGCATAGTGACCGGTTCTAATAATCGAAATTTGAGAGTATTCGATGAAGGAAATACCGCTGTCGATAGTGAGCAGCTTGAGTTTACGTAATCATTTATTTCATGCCGCCTATCGTTTGATGCATCTCATATTTTGCTTATTTTAAGTACACCGAGCATAGAAATATTCACTCAACTTATCTGACTATTTACTTTATAGTTCTTTCAAAGGTGATTTTAGAAATGGATGTGCTACAAAAACATTCCTCTGAGTGGAACATTCCTGTATTTGGCAATATTATCTCGCATCCTGTGTAGATGGAACGACGATTGTTAAATATCAGTATGGAATTATGAGTGCTGAGTAATTTCACGAACATAAATGATCGCCTTAAAACGAAGTGTAAAGGATGCGACGACTGTCACAAGGAATGAATCGCAATATTTTCAGTATTAATCTATGAACTAACCTGCTTTTGTGAAATCTCATCAACTCGCATATAAATTTGATTCTGTATGAGGGAATTTTTGATACTATCTCATATGAAAAACCTTGAAGCCAATAGAATGCTATCGTCAAGAGATCTGCTGATTATTACTTAATCCGAAAGCAAACGCTTTAGTGGTTACACTTCAAACAAACTCAAGTTTGGAGCAATAGTAAACATGGTCGAGTTGGTGGTGCAGAATGTTTTGCTATGCTTCACTGTCGAACTTGTTCGCATTCACTATCGGTTGATATTTTGTCAAATTAACCAGTTTTTACAGTGTTTTGATAAGCAACATTCTCTTTTGCAAATCCCGTCTTTTTAGTTCTTATTATTCTTTTCCTTTTCTCCTCTCTTCTATCCTTTCTTGTCACGATTTGCTCTTTTCTCTCGCATTGCTATTAAACAGTCCACTGCAAGTAATAGAAACATTAAATGCCCATTAGTGCTTTCTAGATTCGTTTTTCAATGAACACTACTATTCAATAAGCACACCAAATGGATCGCATGTATGACTTTGCTCCTGTTGGCAACGCCTTGCCGGTATTTACAAACCTCAGCATAAGCTCAGCTCCCGTCCAACCTTTTTGAACTGATCCATCTCAGTTACTGCAAGGAGTTCCATAAAGTTCTGGTGTAATTTTTATCGATAACATCACATGACGCATCTTCATTTATCAATTTTTTTTTCTGCCTTTCTTTTCAGCTCCTAATTTCGATTGCTTCTTTGCAAGTGAGTGTGTAAACAATCGGCGGGGAATCGGAAATCTGCGAGCGTTTTGTAGTGCATTGTGCGATCAACCAGTATGAACGGATTTTAGATCCACTTCGAGTATTCTGTGCAATATGTTAAGAAGTCTATGCAATATTTGTTCGGAGTTTAAAAAGATGACGTGCCAGTCAACTCGTACTTCATTTACGTAAGATGTTATACACTGTGCGATCGCTGGCAGTTAATGCATTCATCAATTGTACGATATCGAAAGAAATCCCTCAGTAATAGCTAGATGCGATCGAGTGAAGAGTGGGAGCGGATGTGATTTCATGCCTTTCTTCCACATCTCAGGTACCATACATTTTTATCAGATTTACCAACGTTAGCTTCCGACACTATTTGCCGGCAAATATGAAAAGTTGCTTAGTCGGCTGTCACTGAGGCACCAGTGAGGGTTTCGATGGCAAACGCTCTAAACGATGGTCGTCAATTGAGCTTGCCAACCAATTGGGCGTGATAGTCAGAGAATGCAGTTCACTGCACACGGCCACTGCGAAATCGCTAATCACGACCAGCTCGCATAGCGCCGCTTCCCGCGATTAACGAAAATCACTCCTAAAACCCCTTCTTTCCTCACCTATCCCCCTAATGCCCATGTTGCTGCGTACTTCCCATAATCAATACATTTAACTGCGTTCTGCACTTTTCCCATCGAATGCGCCATATTCATGCGGAGAATTTCAGTTCATATAATTAATTCCTTTGAAAACTCGCATACAGCTTAGCTGAAAGGTGTTTTCATAGTATTACGTACATGGCACAGAGGTTGATCATGGGAAGCTGAAAGGAGGAAGCAGTAGTATGGTAGATGGAGCCCTTTAATTTTCACCCTTTTAAAGATCCCGCGTAAAGGTCCTCCTACCTCGAATTCTGTTCCCATGAAGAACAAATTAGTGGCACTTTTGTCATGCTGTAATTCCAGATAGAATTATCTTCCATCTTCTTATGCGGGTTTTCCATCTGATCTTGAAACGAAGTTGCACACTTCCATAACAAAGCAGAATGAAACTTCATAGATGTGATGAGCATTACGACAGTGATAGTGCTAAGTTATTGCAGAACACAAGTGTTTAGAAAGTTCATTCGAGACTGAAAAAAACTATCCTTTCACTGTTCCCACAAAATTTTTTATTTGGCTCCCCTCCACCTCATTCTTGTCCCTAGGCATGAAACTTTCAGGAAAAAAATAAGAGCGCGTAGCTGAACGTAAGTGACACTGCTGAGATGTAACTTCCGGCCAGTAGCGTAGTTGCAAGAGGTACACAGTGCTCATTTTCCCCATGTGAATGGAAGACTGATTCATTGCGGACTAAACATGACTAAACATGTGGTGGGAACAATTATCGTCCATAAAATCGGCAGATAGCGTGAAGTTTTGATATAACAACTGCCACTGATGCTGGACATGCAGTCATTGTTGTCCCATGGCATCCATCCTGAACAGTCGATGACTGTTTCATTCGGAGAACGATATACATTAAGATGAGCTCTATTGTTCGTAGACAATAATTAAATTAAAGCAAACATGACGGACTGCAATAAAGAACTTTCAGAGTTGGTGTGCATTACTCATATTATCTTTATTTAGCAAAAATGCGTTACCGAACTGCTCATTCACTGACGTAAAAATAGGCATCCACCATTGCAAAATTACTGTGAAGCAAGTCGAAGTCAAATATTGCATTCAATTTCGCATATGATAACCGCAAAATTTACATCGAATTGCAATGCTAATTTTTGAGCTATGACAGCCTCTTGTGAAGCTTCCATAGGTGCTATGCAGCAGTCGCCAAATGGGAAAATATTGCAATATAGGAAGCCGTTTTTGATGTGATCAAAGAGACAAGAGAGATGCGCATCCTGAGTGCAGTTTGCATTTTGCATGCGAGCACGCCCACAGTAATCGGAATCAACCAATAACGACTAGCGGCGAGTGCAGTGCTCCGCCCATTTGTAACTTCATCATCGGACGTCTATTATCGGCACATTACTTTTTGCTCTCAGCCTACTCAATCTCGACGTGCAATCCCGGCAATGACGTCTTTTCACGGCTCAACTGCACCCTCCACCCCGTCGAGTGAGTCCTTTATGATCGAAATTAATACCCGTTTTTTGGCTTATGTCATCGTCGGGCACTCATTTTTACCCATATTAATACACCCATTCAATCAACAAGCGAGTAATCTTTGACTTCTATACCTTTAAAACAGAGCTAATTGCACGCTAAAGATTTTTAAACACTCTGATGATATGGCTTATGAGGCTTCTGCATCTTGCTTAGTATGTGTATGACGATAGTAAGTCCTTGAAAGTACTCATGTCTTTGCCCAATATCTGACTGCTGCTTTCTTCACTTACTTTTGATACTCTCAGGGACATTACTTGTTTTTTTCTGTTTGTTTCCGATGCTAAAATGCTTGGTGTACGTGTCTGTCCCATTTGGAACCAACCTTCGCTTCCGTTACGGCAAATCGATTTGTTTCAATGTTTTCAGGCGCCGCAGACATTGTACATATGGGTTCCATGGAATATCATAAACTAAGCTTTCTCTTTGAGTCGTTTACTTGGAAATTATTCGATCGCTTTGTTGCTGACATATGATTTTAGCTACTTCATAGCTCAAAATCTGTCCTCCGAAGCATATAACATTTTAATTAGCAATCGGCTATATCATTATCTAGTACATCGTCGACAAAACGTTTCTTGCTCATTCCGGCATAACTTCGACTGTTATAGTTACGAATACTGGCCAAGATTTTCAGTTCTCATTTATTTGCTAGCTTTCACCAAATTCCTTCTCTGTTTTTGCAATAATTTTTTACTTTCCTTTAAGTCTCATTTGTAATATCTCTTTCATAGGAAGCAAAAATAGTCGTTGCATTGCAAACGAGTCTATTGATTTCCATTTAAATGGGTAAAATGAGACATTCAAAGCAAAAGTTTTCTTTTAAACGCCGAATTTCCCATCTTTTGAATTCAACAGAACTGATAGAATGTTGAGGAATTGTATTCTTTTCTTGCCATTTTCATTTTCATCCTCATTTTTTCTCAAGTTTCTGCTCGTCATGTAAGAGGTTTTTGTGGCATCGAAAAGGCGGCTAGAAATTCACTTTCAAAGTGAGGCTAATTTTAAGTTCTCGTACCAAACTATATACATTTTTGCTCTTGATGTGTTTAGAAATCATACTTCTCTTCACGTTTGTATCGAATCATTACAGGTGTCCATCATTATGTAACAACATATGCAATGCATATCGGCAACATGTACGCATTATTGCACACTAGCGGTTTTCTGGATTTGGGCTTAAGAAGAATTTAAAAAATCTAAATGATAATTCATGAAGTGAAAGAAAAATTCTCGTGAATTTCTCTATTTTTCTTTCTCTTTTTCCAGAAATATTGCCTTCATAAATGCTGAAATGCCTTATTAAATTAATTGAGGCGTCCTCTCATCCTTATTTATTTTCTCTCAAAGTAGAATGAACACCTTCCTTTGAGTGCTTTTCAGAAATTCCAAATTATAAGCTGAAATAGTAATGTTTCTAGTCATCTGGATCGAATTTTTTTAGGTGTTTGGAAGTTGAAAAGAGTCTTTTGCTTTTTAGCATAATCTTATGCATCAATTTGCTGGCGCAGAGAATGCTGAAGTGGGGGGGGGGGGGGGGGTATGTCATCTTGACGAATGTTCCACCATACTAAGAAGAGACTCTTCTTGAAAACAAAAAACGGGGAATGGATTCTTTATCCATTGAACTATATACTGAATCGTTTATAAAAACGTCCGATGTGTTTGCGTTCGTCAAACTTTTCTGGTTTTGAGGTGAACTCTTGAGAGGCACCAATGTGGCACGCACTTTACAGTACTTATAGAAACGCTAATTGGCGCGTATCCGTGGAGAATTGTGATTTGTTGACTATATTGGCGCAATTCAACGCCACTTCGAGTGCCGTACTTCTTTAATGAAGGTCGTTCTTTCAACCAATAAAGACACAATTACAGTCACTAGTTTCTATGTCGATCTTCGTGACCGTTTTCGTTTTCCAATAAAGCAGTCGTAGAAATCTGAGAAAAAAGATGAAATATCATTTGGCTTACAAATGAAAACACTGGTGAAGGATTTGGCGGTGCTATGTTAGCCGGAATATGGGTAATTCAGTTCGTCTTTCGGCAATAAACACATAGGAATTAATAAATACATATAATAGGATATGATGTGATATGATACGGTATGCAAGTCACTGCAACAAAAAAAATATCTTGCTTTGGTAATTCGGAGGAGTTCAAAAGTTTGGCGCTGCCGTCGAATTTGTGACGTGAGTAAAACGAGAGCAAACAAGCATCGGATAAATATATGCAAGCAGTTCCATGTAAATTGCCTTATAAAGCGACAGTAGATGAGTCCCGCACCAAAAACTGCTCTTAACAGTCGTCCAAAGCATGTGCAGCTTCAAAAGGAATAAATGTACATCAACATATGAAGAGCATAGAAAAAGTGCTGTTCAAAGAAGCACGATTGCCAGCTTTTTTCACAAAAGGAACCACCCATAACGACTGTATATGCTCCGTCTGCTTCACTGAAATTGGCACCCATTTGCGAGGAAAATTGCCGATCAGCAAGCGCAACTCGATTCATATGCCGTTCAGGAAGTCCGTTTCCCTCATCGAGTGAAGTTGGATATGAGCCATTTTATCGCGCCGTTGAGCACAAACTAATACGCTTTTCACTGCACTTATCACACCTTTATTCGGTGACGGTTAACGTCACCGAATAATGTCGAAATTGCAGCTGCAAATCACGAGAAATTTTTCTAAACTGTATGCGATGCTATATCTGTTTTCCGATTGAGCTGAGAAAGTAGGTTAAAAACTAAATATACATCAAGAAATGAGGAGAATATTGTGGTGTGCTTTTCTATAGACTTTGAAACAAATGGAATAACTGTTCAAAGAAATTTGAGCTTCGCAAATGAATTTTTACTCATTTTATGAATTTTTAGTCTATTATTGTATGCATTTTGGCATATTCGTTTAATACTTGTGGATCATTGCTAAGCGCTCTTTGGCCGTAACATTCATGCACATTGTTGATGAACTGTTATTTCATATATACGTATATACTGCGACTCTATCGCGCACTCGATAGACAACAAATTCCCTTTCGGCAACGATTTTTTCTCTTCATCGTTGAGGGCGCACACTTTGTTCAGCACCGCGCCCTCAATGTAAATGGCATATTATCCGCTCGGATTTGTATTCTTCTTAATCAGAAATACAGCAGAAATTTGCTTAAGAACATAAAACGATGAATTCGTTCGTCCTGATGTCGAATCATCACATTCACTCTTTTCGGTGCAACTGTTTAAGTTTCCCACTATTGCTCAACGGTCGTGTCTGTAAATCCTGCAGATGTACTGAAGGAATTTTCACCTTTCTTTCATAAGTGCATTGAGGGAAATAAAAGAAATAATTCGTTGAATTCGTAAACCATATACAAATTAAGACCTGCATGAATAACTCGTTTTCTCCCTTAACCTGCAATAACGTCGCTAAATTCCACCCTACATGACTGAACCAAGCAATTCCCTACGTACGCGGCATGTGAAGGCGTATGAACGGCTCGTTCTTGGCTAGTCTCAAAAGTTCTCTGAACGATATCAGTAATGGAATTAATATACTGCAGTTGTTAGCTGTCAACTTTGAATGAATTTGAAAAGTGTGCAAAGTATAGCGAAGATTTTTTGTCCAGACTGGTACCCTTAAATTCTCTTGTTTGTTCTCGTTTGGGTCAGTTGCGCTTAAGTTGTTGATTTCCCTTAGGTAGCAATAAAAGGTCGGTGAAGAATGCGCATTGATTACGCGCTCAGTCATCCCTGTCGAATACAGGATGCACGCGAAATCAATTCAGGCACGCTTAACAAGAATAATTTTCAATTTATCGAGCATGTCGCTGTTTGCGAGTTCAGCAGCACCTACACGGAGCATCTGCATGACCAGTTTGAGACATAAAAAATGACTGGTTTATGAAAGACATAAGACAGAAAAAGAATATTTGAGTCATAAGTGACGAGAATGATTATCGCTAGAAAGTAACCCGAAATAAGTAATGCGCTCACTTTGTGGAAAGATCCTGAGATGAATGTGTTTGTCTCCGAGCAAATGTTAGAAATGAAGCGGAATGAAACATGTGATTCATGTAGGCTTCGAATTCAAGCGATGAATGAGTGCTTCAGTGCTTGACAAATTTGGATAGGTTTTTAGGTGAAAGGAGACATCATAAGAGCACTCAACGTTAGCGCTTTAAGTCTCGCTAGGCAATGCGGCTTCAAACAGCCTTGCCGGCTTCTTGGCGATTCATGGGCGAAAACATCGAGTGGGCACTACAGTATGACGGAAGCTAAAAATCGCAAATATTATTGCTGTAGGGAAATGCTGACCGCAATCAATTATTCGTAAGGCGCATCGTTTTAGCGACCAAGCACTTCATAACGACTGCGCCACTTGCCTCGGGTAATTCTCGCCATTATTGCATGGAAACCTGCCAAGATCTCCTATAGGCGAGTCGTTGCCATCATCGAAAATGGCCTTTTAACCATTTACTACCGTACTTTTATCAGTGGATCACTGACACCCGTTGCACAGATGTTCATACTCCGCCACTTGCGTTGAGCGATTTCAAGTCGGCACTGCTTTATTTAAAAACTTCACATTACTCGTCAAATTACAAATAAAAACAGTTGTGAGACGAGTGAAGATAATTTGAAATAATTACTACCTTTTGTCTTAAGTCAAGAAAGAAGTAACACACTCGAAAGCGAGAAGGCATTTTGAGAAGAATGAAAAGAGATTTGGAAGGTGGGCGAAAGAGATGTGCTGTACACAGGTGCGATCTTTTCAGATGTCATACTTCTTAAATTCCACTCTTTTCCTTTATGCTCTTTTTGTTAGGCGAAATGTTGTCGGATGGTTTAGAATCTCTCTCAGTTTTTCGTCACTTTATCGAGATGTGTAGCGGATGCTGCAAAATGGTAATTATTCAGTTTGGTGGACGCATTGGAAATGAAGTATAGACGAGTTTTTTCTCCTTTTTTTGGAGTCATAAAGTGCTTACAAGATATTAGCAATTGGAAAAATGCTCAATTACAACAACTCGTGGCGGAAGTTGCATCTTTACAATGAGAGCATAAAGTTCTGTGCCGAATTTGAGAGGATATCCGAAGCGTGTTTTTGGATTTTTCATGATGTCTTAGAAAGGTACTGCTTAAATAGAGGAATAAATTTGTTAATATTTATATGACTTCGCACTGGTTCCACTTCTTGCTTTGCAATAGTTCATGGAGGTCCTCCGTAAAGAAGCGACACTATGGAATATTTGACGCTTTTGACGATGACTTTGTGAAAAAAAAAAAAAATGTTGGCTGCATTCTTGTGGAATATTTGTTTTTAATTAGAGGCTTTCGATTATTTCCTAAGCCGTGGCAGCAGATCCATGTATTTTTTGAAACAATTTTTCTTTTAAATAGAAAGTTTCGAAATATTTCTCGTATATTGCTCTCCTATAGTAGATAATGAAGTGAAATTCAGAGAATGTGGAAAGGAAACATATGAGAACTATATGGAAAGTGTTTACATCATTTCAAATGTGCGTATCAATAAGCCCACCGTCACGTTTGTTCACTGTCTCAGAAACTATGACCTCAACTTTACTGTTTCTCATCGTTAAAATAGATTTGTGGAAGTTTGAAGTTACAACAGCGTTTAAATGGTCACCGCGTTTATTTCGAAAGGGCCTAAATCGGCAAATAAGCAACATAAGCCAGTCACTTCATATATTCTCATAAACACTCACCTCCGGTTGCAATCTGCCGAATTCGCTGCTTATCATATTAGATCAGGACAACCTTTTGACCTCTAAATATATAACTCTAACTAGTGACATGGATTTCCTTATCGAATCGTGCATATCTAACCGTCAAGAGTCATGATGAAAGTCCAGGAAGGGGATTTTAACGACGTGATAGCCTTTAAAGGAGATCTGTTCGGTGCTTCAGTAATTGGAACGCTTCACAAAAAAAGAAAATCATACACGTTTCTAGGGACTGTACGTAAGCAAGTCTTGTAACATTAGTGGGAACACCTATAGCGATTATGTAAGTTGTTGAAATAAAAATCTTGGCCAACAGAGAGTAAAAAGCTGTCGTAACTGTAATATTCCAAACAAAACAGAATTGGCCTGTAATGATTTATTTAAGCCAGTAGAGGGCGAAGAAAAAATAGTGAAGAGGACGAGGGTTACTTAGTTTAGTGGTGGAAGTAGCAATGAGTCTCTTATTTTAGCCATTTTGCAACAAAAAAGTTGTTCAGCGTATCATCTGAGGACCGGTACTGCAAAGGCTCTATCCATTTCCTTTGACCTTCTTCTATAGAAGACGTGTCCTCCCGGTAGAAGATGTCATTACAGTTTGATGGTTCTAGGTAATTTGTTGTGAATACATATTTGACATGGAATCTAATAGGCTTCTTTTATCGGCACTACCCGTTCAGGACAGCTATAGCAAACTTAGTTCGTTGCTTACAATTGCGTTATACGGCAATGGAGCTTGGGTCTTAAAAAAGCCATGAAAGCCTGATGTTAACAATACGATGTTGTTAAGAAAACATTACGCACATAGCTGCTGTTTCATTTCTACATGTAACAAACTGAAGGCGAAATGACTCTTTGTTGAAAGTGAGTCGACGATGAAATGGACATATTGTTACACATTTGAGATTACTAATAGAGAGGCAGGGATCTTTGGGCTCTGCTTATTAATGATTTGTTGCGACTTTCCGTTTCTCGCTTCAGTTAGTTTCGAAAGGTCCGCAAGCAGTGTCTACATTAATAACAGTATCTGCATTAATGAGTGTCTATATTAATAACTACATGCTTGAGATATTGCTGAAGTAGTTGTTGAACGACAAAACAAATTAATTGTCTTCCAGGTCGTATATTACTAGACGTGCCTTGTCGCGTATGTCAAGATCACTCGTCTGGAAAACACTACGGTATTTTCAGTTGCGATGGGTGTGCAGGCTTTTTTAAGGTAATGATTCCTCTCTTTGATATCCACTATATTCGGTATCAAAACTTAGCCGCTGTCACTAAAATCCCTGACACTCAAATGTTCGGACTTCAACCCCACTCAGAATTTTAGTTTAGTAAGGGGGATCTACTATTAGGGTATGAACAATATCTAGGAATATGCTAAACTTGTATTCCTTTGATACATCAACCTCAGTGAGCACTTTAATGGAGAAATTCCACGTGGAAAACCTTATAGGGAAATTGAGCTTGTGTTATAGCGTTCAATTCGACGTCATCGTCAGTATGTGTGCAAGAACCGAGGTGGTGGTGAGGAAGGAAAATGTCTCGTTGACAAAACGCATCGCAATCAGTGTCGGGCTTGTAGACTCACTAAATGCCTCGAAATCGGTATGAATAAGGAAGCTGTCCAACATGAGCGTGGTCCCAGAAACGCCACAATTCGAAGACATATTGCGTTATATGCATCTACCCCGCCGAATCGCGACAGATCGGTTCGTTAAAAGTCTATTTCCTTTATTTATTTATTTATTTTTTTACAACAACAGGCGGCTGCCAACTTCAACAACACTCGCTCGCACGTTTTCTAGAAAATTTTGCGATCGTTCTAACGACAAATTTTGCAATTGCATGATGCATATAACAGAACTTTTTGCATGTGAACCATATCCGAGGTTTTCTCGGGTCATCAGACTGGTTTTGTGCCAATGCTCTGCCGGACGGAAAACACTCTATAGGATTGCGCTGATTAACGAAAACAGCAAGATTATCATAAATTATGCGCGACGATGAATAAACTATTAGTTAATTTCAAAAATATGATGCATTGAGACGAAACGAGCACCGTGAATAAATGATATTAAGGCATTCGATAAGATGTGTGGGATGATTCTTGCCTGTGACAAGGTCAAAATGCGCCATTGCTAGTGTGAAGATCTTTTAGTGAGGCCAGATTTGAAATGTTTTTCTTTCAGCCAGAATTCGGCTCGGATTCGGATTCACCGGCCTCATGTACAAATAGCGATATTGCGACGACGTCAAGAGACGCAGCCGCTCGACTTTTCTTCCAGATTCTTCATTGGTCGAAATCTCTCATTCCGTTTGTGTGCTTATCCCCTGATGATCAGGTTAGAGCATATGCTAGATCAGCTTCTATTTACAGTAATAGTTGCACAAAACTTATTGATAGTTGTTGCATGAAGTGAAAATTATTGCAAAGCTTCTACATTCATTTTCTTCCAGCTTTATATGATAATTTAGTTTGATCCCTGTAGTGTCTTGGAGATATTCGAGCTCAGTTGACCTCACAGAGATTCAGAGATACCCCAGCACGAAAAACCATTACAGTTAACGGGCAAGAGGTTGAGGTTGCGGGCTTCTAAGAAATTCCGCTTGTGGATTAAGCCTCTCTCATCAAAAACGCCCAGTGCAAGTCATTGGGGCTTTCTTATTGGGCCTTTCATGTAACGACAGAACTCGCTTGCAGGTCTCGGCATTCAGTTCATCATGGGGCGTTTTATTTTTATTGTCGGCTGTAGAAAACCGCCTTATGCAGAGCTCGACATTGTCCAATGAACGAGTGTCGGATGTACAGACTAGGGCGAGGCTAGTTTCCGTGGTTGCACAACTCGAACAACTTGCTCTTGACGCCAATGAATTTAATCATTTACGTCTCCTGAGCCTTATGAAAGGTAATTTAGCGTTGCTTTGAAACGCAGCATAAAACGTGATCCATGTTATGCTATAGCGCTGACATAATCTGCTAAAATTTGACTTGTGGCAAGGTTAGCTTATAAATAACAGTAAAAACCTAGTAGAGAGGGCTAGATAATAGAATAAAAGCTGGTTATAGAAGTGCTCTATTTATTATTCCTCTCTTGTACCATATTTTTTGAACGAATACTCATCTCTCATCTCAGTAAAAGGCTGAGAATCCGCGCGCTAGAATTAAGTACTGGAAAAGAGAGCTGAACTTCTTGCAGTGACTGAGTGCACAGTGGCTTCTCATAGTGTATGTTCAAGATTTTTGTTATAGCTGGAATGAAGATGTGTGCAAGTCGATGAACTCTAAAACACTGTTTTCACTTTCAATGCGTTTTTCTCTCAATTTTTTCATTACACTGTTAAATAAGAGTCAGAAAATTGCATATTTTCGCCGAGCTCCTTCATCCATCACCATATATTTGTAACCGTGACATTTGTCCTCTACTTGGGAGCAGATTATCAGTCTTTAGAGGAAGCAAGCGAGATATTTTAATGTCAGAGTGATTGCTTATCTACTCATTCGTAGTATTTACGAATGGAATGCAAATTTCGGGAGGTGCATCATCGCTAGAAATCAAATTTTATTTGTTGAACGCATATTTTAGGGCGTCATGCACAAATGGAACAGCTTTCTGCATTCAATTTAGCGCAGCATCAGCAGATCGCCTATCCATGTCAACCACTGCGGTATATATCGTGTATGGTTTTGCTAGAGACGATGCCACAGTTCGAGTCGATCCTTCTTGAGCTTTATTTCAAACAGTCGATCGGTAATGCATCGATGTCTGCATTGATATCTGATATTCTCATCCCTAAAACATTAAAGAAATCAGAGAAATCTGGCTAGTCCTCTTACCAGCCTTTCTTTAATGAAAGCTTTCAATATATAACAATTACCTGTTTGACATTTTTTCAAACGATGCCATCTAATTTCTGAAATTTTTATAAACTGCTTTAGACTAGTCGTGATAGAGTCCATCGAGAATCAAATAAGTGTTTTTTGAGAGTGGGGGAGAGGAGAGAAAATAGAGAAAAAAGAGAAAGCGAAGCGCAAATTAAAGATGACATCCCGGCAGATCCATTCAACCAACAAAATGCAAAATCGTTATATCACTGAAGAAGTACCATTAGTTGCCATATGAAACGTGTACTGTATTTTTCTCGTGAAGTGAAAACTGAATCGGCGTTGCTTAGCCTTTGTGGCAAAACCGTTTCTGTGTTGTGATATAGCACTGCATTGCGATGCAGAATTTGTTTCTCAAAACGATTATTTCCACTCACTGTTTGCGTCCTCATATTCCTCAATAATCAACATTCCATTGAAAAGCGACTGAATTCACAGTGCACATTTGAACATTCAGCACTGCATATTACAGGGCATGACATTCAATTCCTATTTACATGAATTATCCCAACAGTGATCGCAAAATGAAGCAGATTTGCGGATTTTTCTTTGAGAGAGAGCCCATCGGAAGCGATCAAAACTCGTTTGGAAAAACTTCACTTATTTGTTAAATTTGAAAGCTTAAATTCCTTCTCTCAATGCTGCGATATCTGTTTCATCCAAGTTTATTGAGACTGTTGAAATTCTGGAGAAAATCTTGAAAAATTTCCGTCGACTGACTGGGGAGAAAATAAATGATTATTTTGCACTGCGATTTCGATAGAAATATACTATAATTTGCATTTCGCTTAACGTTGTTTACTTGTATACTGTAAAATTTGCGGTTTTACCTAGTTTCTGTTGTTAACGGGCTTTATTTTGTACGAAATGCTTGTTGCAACGAATTATTTAGAGAGCACAGTCATGTATTAGCTAACTATGCCATTCAGTGACACAGATACGCAGAGGCTTATTGTCTACAGGAAATACGAGTGACTTCAGCGCATCATTTGAGCTACATGACACGCGACAGTTGTTTGCAGCTGTCACGTATCATGTCGCTTAAGCGATGCGTTTTGCTGTGGGAAACGGCATTTGCGTTGTAATAGCCGACTTTTTGTGTGCAAATTGAGATGAAGGCATCGTTTTGATCTAAAGCTAGCACAGCTGCACTTCCATTCCAATGCTAAAATGAGAAAGTTGTTATTATACCGCTGCTATAAAGTGTATCGTTATCGTGGTCCTTCTCGGTCACACACTAAGCTTCCTGTGTTGAAGCCATTCCGTGAGGGAGTCGGCGAAATATCAGTGGTGTCGACTGTCACAGGATGAATAAACATATGGTGCGAAGAAGGAGATGATTGCGCGAGTTCAGTCAAATAAGCTATGGTATTTGAGGTGCGAAGAGGCCCTTTCCCACTGATTGCGTCCTTCATAGGGTATTTACAACGCAGTTGTTCGGTGACGGTATGTGCTGAGCGCAGCAGGCGTCACGTTTATCTCGACGAGTACAATTAAAGAGGCACTCGCATACAATTAATGAAATTGCCTCATCACTCGCTAATTCCTCAACTACTTCCTCAAACATACACATACACACACGGCCACAAACATCACGAAATGATTTGTTGCATTCTGCATTCTTCACTCATCAAAAATTATTTTATGTTCTCTCCTACTAAAACGGCGCAAAGCAGAATTCGAAGTGTTGTGCGAGCCCTGCTACAATAGGCAGTGGTCGAAGACGGAATCCTTGTGGCGGCGAGCGGCTTAATACTGCGCTTGAGGGTGTTTGTGAGAAGACCCTTGTACGAATGATGTGCGCAAATGAAGAAATTCGAAAATCATTGATTTTTATGACGTTCTGTAACAGTTTCGGCAGACTAATGGTTTGAACTAATCATGTCTCGAAATAAACTGTTAGCGTTGGAGTGGGTGCAGTTCTGGGAAACTACCTTATAGTCATATAAAAAGGAATACCACATAAAAAAGCCGTTCTCTCAAGTTAGGCGAGGAGTGGTGGTATGCCCGAGTTTACACGCAACTTCAGTGGCTAAGAAAGAAGCGTTTTGTTATGCCGTATTTTTCGTAGGGTCAGAGGAGGGGTTTAACACACGTTAAAAGCGCATAATGATCGAGTAAATCCTCTTCAGTAGTTACATTTATAGCTGTAAAAATTGCCCCAGCCTCATTGCTGCGAGATTACACGATCGTATGAAATTTACATTAATTGCTATCCACTAAAAGAACTTATGCACCGTTGTTGTTTTACTTCCTGCAACAGTGAGCCATGAAATATGCGTATGCTAAAACTCGCCTAGGATTTCGCAAATGTTAACCTCGGGGAAAAGTTAACCTTAATCTATCGATAATTTATAGGCAATGGTACTTCATAGGTTGTCACACTGTTTAAAATTCGCTGTCAAATATCAACGAAAACCATAAACTGTTTTCGAAATAAACTCGATTCACCTTACTTCGGTGTATTTTACTTGATTATGCTATTGATTATGAATGCCTCTTCATAGCGCTTCGATGTGACCCGATTCACTTGAAGTCGACTTTGCTAATAAAAAATTTTCTAGAGCCGGCGGTTTATGTGTCGACACAAAGAGAGTCATCAACAATGAATAGGCAATTTGACGGTGTGGCGGCAAATGTACGACATCCATACTGCGACTCATTCGCACGATAAGAGGAAGTCTTTCAGCGGCAAAGTTTTGTGCATCGTTGGATCCGCTTACAGGATTAGACTATATACAATTGCGACAATGTGTGAACCTTCACAACGTTACCAATACGACGATGCGTTAATCCTTTCAGACATTCACGCCGCTGTTCCACCAATAAACATGCTGCAAACAATCTTACAAAAATATATCCACACCAAAAAAGATGGTGAAATAAATTTCGAAAAACAGTTTCCTTTCAAATTAACTTCCGATCTTCTCTTCTTTCATCTTTTCCATCTTCTCACAAGGTTGGTTTAGTTTTTCTGGTCTCCTTGTTCTAAATCCTTAAGTAATCGAATATTTCCCTTTACGCGAGTTCAGAAATGAAAATTACATTAATTATGAAATAAATTTCAAAGCAGGTGTTGTGCGGAATAAGTATATTCAAAGGTCTCACAACGATCAGAACCGACGTAAACATAACTCTACTTTGATACTTATCTATTGAGTCACATACTGTTTTCTACCACTATAACTTATCACAAGCTTGCATTTCAGCCGCAATGCGCTGAAGCACTGTATAAAAATCAATGGAAGCGTGATGCATTACGAGGCACTTAAGTCCGTCCAGTTGGAGCATAATTTTGGTGCCACGAAAGTAGTGCATGATGCTGTTGGGTTGTAGCACCTGGTGCACAGGTTGGAAGAATCTCAAATGTCTGGACCAAACGCTAATTTTGCATTGAAAAATGACATGAAGTTTTTTAGATATTATCGGAAACAGCCAAAAAGAGCACCACTAAATCAGTCAAATAGCTGGGAAAATGGCGGAAAAAATGACTTGCTTGAATGCCGAACAAACAACTGTTGATATCGGAAAATTTTGGAGCAGATATTCGTTAAGCAGAAGGCGATAAACAATCCGAAAACTCAGGATACATACGCATGGCGAATAAAACATTCCGCGACAGATCATTCCAGTAGGCAACCTAGCGACACCACAGATGAGTTAATTTTTTCGCTGAGCGATTTACTTTTATGGGTCGATGAAGGTGACGCTTAAATCCTAACAAAAAGGAAAGTTTCTTTATAAAAATGAGGGGGTATAGTGTTGAAAATATTCGGTTAATGAAGTGTTCACGACGTTTATTGCGAATGTGGAAATCAATCAGCAACAAATATGAACATCGTTTATTTATAAGCCAAATAAGTAAGTATTAAATTTTAAGGCACAAAAAATTTAGCTATATTGCAAAAATAGCGTAGTTTAACACTGTTTATAGAGTAAAAGAAGTAACAGAGTAAAAAAAAGAAGTAATACAAAAAAATGAGAAGAAAGAGACAAGTTTTGAGAGGAGGCTGACGTATTATATGATCCTTTAACCTACAATTTGTACAAGTAACGAATCAATAGTTATTCTCGGCATTATCATTGATGCCGAAAGAATTTTTCACGCTCACATATTAATTTATGCGATTTAAATGAAATATGAAGAAATTTCCATCTATTTTATATGAAAGAGTAATAAATATATAGAGGAGTTTAACTGAAATATTTTAAACTGTAGTAAATAGTTCTTAGTAAATAAAAAATGGAGTGATAATGATTGGAAAATAAAGATCGATGCATTTTGAAGTAGGTTTCTTTGGAAAACTTCTTCTGCCTTTGTAGAAATTCTGGATTAAGACACATACTTTCTAAATATGCAGTAATACGTCTAAAAATGCATTTATGAGTAAGAGACGAATTTCTCTCGAATCGTTAAATTCAACAATCGTTAATTAAGTTAGCAACTGGGAAAAATCTACGTGAAAAACAAGGAATGGTTGATGAGCACAATAAGAAATCACTTCAACCATTATCACAGAGAATGTAGAATGTGGCTTCAACTTAATCAGCGCTTTTCATATACGAGTTGCTTTAATTGTTAGCATACACAACCTAAAATATAAGTGACTTAGCAAAAATATATTTCCTCGAGAAGATTAGAAACCTAAAGTACCTAGAGGCACCTATATAATGATAAAACATTTTCAATACCGTAAAAAGTCATTAAATCCAAAATTTAAGAAAATATATCCTTACTCATTTCTCATGTCATAAAACGCCGTTCTTCGGTCGGTCTTCATAACTTCTCAAGACTTTAGGTTGTTCTTAAACTACGCTTCAGATTGTTTTTAGCTGTTGCAAAGTGAAAAGTTATTTGTATTTTTCTTCGAGTGATTAGCTGGCTTTTGCGCCGAAAAATTGAATTATAAATGCTCGAAGCAGCCATTACACAAAAACGAAACGGGTAGCTGTGGCAGCTATTTACTTCTTCCTGGTCTCGACGTTATTGCTGCTACAGTTTGCTGAAGCTAAAATTAGAACTTGATGCTATTGATCCCTAGCACGGGACTGTCGAATTTCACTGTCATTATTCAAAGAATTACAATCAAAATAACTGAGGTTAAGTTCATCTCATATGTAACCTGTTGAGATCAGTTGTGACAGTGTCGATTAGAATTTCAGAGGCGAGTACGAATTTACGTATAAAAACTTTGTCGACTGAATGTCTCTCGTCGAGACGCACTGTTGAAGTGGCCCGAACCGTTAAGCGATTTCCAGTAACAATTATCTGAAAATGAAATGAATTTATGGCCGTTTGTAAAGAGAATGCCGCCTTTATGTTGAAATTAAATTTTCACATTTCCTTCTAAAATATATCCTTCAATAAACTTTCGCATCTTTAACTTTTTTTTAATTTTTCAAAGAACTGAAAATATTTCCACGCCAGTCGTAAACTTTATGACTGCGCTAGTGCAATGGTGGGATTTTTTCTGCGATAGAAGGAAAAGTCTGCCGATTGTGGAAATGCTGAAACTTCAATAGTTTCCTGGAATTCCACCTGCATTCTACAGTTACCGAGCAATGCCTCCTACCACATGACTCGAATTTGGAGCGATAACAGATTTAGAGCTTCTCATATCTTAAAAATATTAGCGTCGATATGTTGAATGCAAAAGTGGATTATATTTGCAAACCCGGCTCATTTTGCCATCCTATTGCAAATAGCACTTAATTTGTCATTTAAAGATACGGCAACAACATTTTTATGGAGTGCGGGACTGCCTTAAGAAAAACCTGGGCTCTGAGCCTTATAAAACTTAAACTGACAACAATTTCCACCAAAATGTGACGGGATTGAAATTTATAACGTCTTCATTCACCGATTTTCATTTCTGTTATAGGAAAAGCGTATATGGGAGACCAAGTTGAAAGACCAAAGATTACGCATTGAACATACTTCAATCTCTTCAGGCGAGAAACAACTCATGTCGACAAAAATAGTCACATTCTTCCCATCGTGAAGAATCTGCAAGTAAATCGAAGAATGAAGTTTCACCTCCTAATTGTTAGTTACTCGTCAAATTTTGTAAAACGGAGATTTCAAATTTTCCACTGCATTCCCAAACGAGCATCAACTGAACCATTTTTTGGCATTTCTTAACCGCGTTCAATTATCACCACAGGATACTTCCGCAAGTGCGTGACGCTCTCATAATTTAAGTGACGGCAGGACGTGAATGGAGAGGACAAGGGAGAAGGATGGTCTCACTCTGAAGATTTTAAAAATAAGTTGGGATCGAAGTTGTATAAGAAACGAAAAACTAAATTTTACAATTTGCGACTTTAGGATTGAAGTGCTCGCTTTAAATATGGAAGAAATTAGTTTAGAAATGAAAAGATAAATTCAAAAATAATAGTTCAATATAGGTGCCAAATCAGAAAATCTGCTAAAAATGTAAAGCAGTTTAATTTTAAGCGATAGTCCGTTTACTGTTCTTTAATCGCGAATTCACAATGAAACTTATCAAAATGTTATCACCCACGAATATAGTAATGCTTTTTTGATTCTGTTACAGCACAATGATTTAAAATTACGCAGTTACTTAAATTCCTTGCCAACATTCTTATATGAGCTCAAGTTTAAGCACTTGATGAGGCGAAACGCCTTGTCAACCGCCTTATTCTCGAACATTCGTCACAACAACAAAGGCGATAGCGATATATGTTACAACGGTCGTTTTAAGCAAGGTAGACACAGACATGTTAGAAACGGCACCATAGAAAAAATATTTCTGTAGCAGTAAAAGAGGAGGACAAACGTATACCTTTGAGGGCGAAGTACGCACTCTCGCAAGCTGTTTATCAAGCTCCTTCACGGATTCCACATAACTGAATGGCCGTTTATCATACCAATCCGAGTCGCCGAACTGATCAACAAAGCGCTGTGAATTTTCCCAATAATTTGGGGCCATATAAACGCGCTTCCCTCTCTGAAAAAGAATCCGCCTTATTTCAATTCCGTTCTGTTTTTCGATGATAAAGATCAACAACCATCGAACGTAGACTGGCTGACAACATAACTGTTGTGAACAGTACTAAAAACAATTCACTAAAACCCTGAAAATTGAATAATGCTATAGGCGAAAAAATAGTTTCTTCATGCTAATATATCAAAATAACCACGAAGATAGAGTTCTTTATTTATGCGGTATGCATTCATACGTCTGCAAAGAATGCCATAAATGTTAATAGGCAAAACTCTAAGCAATGCAATAGGAAATGAGGAAATGTATAGCGGACCTGAGCGTGCATACAATAATCTGCGAATGAAAGTCAGCCGACACTTAAACGATAAGAAAACGTCCCGTAAAAAGTTCGAAATTGAGGCGCAATATTTGATGTGTGAATGAGGTGATTCATTTGATCACAATATAAATAAACCGAGCACTCCCACATGCATTAGCGAGACACATTTGGTAAAATAATCCCCACTCATACATGCAACAACCGCATTGCTAAGGATATAATAGTAGCGTCAACCTTACAATCAACCACAAGCATTACGTACCTCTAATTCAACAATGGCTTCGGCAAACACAGCCTTATGCGCTCATATATGCTCCTATTTAAAAGGTGCGTCCAAAAAAATAATATAGGTCGTTCGCGCAAACAACATCCAATCAGCTGTTCTGCTAGCTACTCTATATGGTTCACGCAAAACTTTTTGAGTCGCTCCTCATAGAATCATGACGTCTTTGCAAAGCTAATGAAACTTGCAAAGACTGCTCGACGTGTATAACAATGTAGAAATCATACAAGTTTACGCCATCGATAAATGAAGTAATGTTGGACATTTTGCATTTTTCGCTGCATTATATTTCAGAGCAGCATCCAATATCATCCTCAGGTTGTGCTTCAACTCACCTCCTATTCAGATATCTGCATGAAAGATGCTATATACGGCAGTTTTGCACCAAAGTGGAATTACTTTAACGTTCTGACAGAAAGGATATCCCTCCATTAGGGTTTCAAAGAAAAGAATTTTCAAAGCTACTGGAAAAGATAAAGGGTGCGACGAAAAGGGATGGTTATTTTGAAAGGAAATTTTAAAAAACTCGGGTGGAAGACGTCATCGACTCTGTGAACGTATTTAAATCATAAAGTATCGAATAACGCAGGGTCGTGCAACGCAGGGTCGTTTCTTTTTCTTCCAAAGCACGTCAAGCAAGAGAAGTGGTGTTTCGAAGGCGAAAACTCGTCGCACTCATCGAATCGTTGGAATGAGAGCAACGCGCTACAAAACGTTCGCCAACAAATTCAATTCGTGAGCCAATATGTTCAGATGGTTGAAAGTTGCTCGCTATACGCAATGACACGCTTAATTTTATTGCAATGAAATCCCTTGAATGTCTTTCCTCTATGTGATTTCATGACCTCAACTCAACTAAACTAAGCGAACAAGGCTATCCAATGAATGAGCATACGAACATAGACGTGTGCACAATGTAAAGAGATCATAATATGCTAGTCACCAAGATGGAACAAAGCAGTCAAATTCGCATTCACTAGTGCAAAACATTTTAACGCTCAATATGCAATATTATCAAATACGTTCCAAAATTAAGATGCCTACGTAACAACATATGCACTATGCGTGTGTAAATGCCAATCAGCCGAGTATTTGCATCCGAACTTAACATCAGATGGTCCAGCCACTTACTTCATCGTCAGGCTGCCTAAACGGATAAGTCAAGAAAAATTCAGCTACAATTTGTATATCTGACGATCCAAATGAAACGCGCCTTAGCTACTGCATTTTTAATGACCCTTATATACTTTATTGGGGAAAATACATGATGCGTAGAAAATATTCCACTTTTTTTGCATATAGAGAGAGCGATAATAAAAGAACTAAAACGTACGAAGTTAAAGAGAAAGAATGAATAAACGATGAACGATCGTTGATTTAAAAACGTCCGCCACCCAGTGAGGATAACAAAATCGAGAACGTAACAGTGAAGTGCGGCTTCCGTTTGATGCATTTTAAAAGTGCATTATTTTGCACACATGATAATTACACAAGAAGTAACCAACAACACTGCACAAATTTTCTCATTTCACACTGATTCAATAATTAACGTTTAACGCTTTTTATTTTCTCCTCTATTTCTTTGCTTCTTCTTCTTCTTCTTCTTCGTCATCGTCGTCTTCGTCGACATCAATCGCTAATCGAATTGATTTCGCACTCGAATTAACTAACGCTTTTGTCTTCGAATAATTTCATCGCGCCACTTAATTTCATTACTTTATATTTCTCGATTACTAGTAAAGGAATCGATATTTCGATTACTAGTAAAGGAATCGATCTAATACCGAGATTTATCGAGTCTTCGCTTTTTGAATAAAGTAACAATACGTTCAAATCAATACCTATGACCGATGGGAAATGATCTATAAATTGTTCAAACATGAATTCAATTTCTCACGAATACTCATCTGCACGGGAGAACTTATAACACACCTGAATCTACGTCATAGCTCTCTGGTTACGAACTGAGTTATTGAGATATCGCATGGAAAGTACTGTACTAAAAATTGGTACAGAGCACAATTGCATTTCAAATTTTGGTTTGGGAAAAGACGTTGCAGAAAGCAATCCGTTGCTCAAAATATATCGATAGTTTTACTCCCATTTGAGAAGGCGCTGAAGCCTTTATAGGGCTGGTTCCTTAGCGTCAGCTTTCTGAATCGTTCTGCAAGAATACGTGCGCGCCATTATGATGATTTTGTCAACATGACTGCACGCTTCATTGCAACGGTTCATACATAGCCCACCCAATCACTCATAAATCACAAACAAAACAAATCGAGGAAGGGCGCCATAGAGACTAATGGAAAACGCGTTTCCACAAAATTTCCCGAAAAGCGCATTATTGTTTGCATATGTACACATGTGTGTGATGTTTGCAACAGCAAGACGCTGAAGCTTAGCTCATGGAACCGCCTCATATACCTATGACGGAAGTGGATTTTTTTAAACTACTGCAAACAAACGCGAAACATTTTTGAAATATCTTAGAAATGCAACAAAGAAGTATAGTCGTGACGCGAAGCCCCATTCGCTGAGATGAACGCACTGCCATATGGCATCTTTTTGCACTGAAACGAATCTAAATGTTGACATAGATGCAGAGAAAATCTGCTCAAACAGCCATAGATTTTCGAAGTTCTCCTTGAGCCGCATTCCTCTAGCATCGTGTTTATCTGGTGTTTCTCTCCATCGCTAAAATATTTAAGTGCAAGAAATAAAATAAATCGATCACATCTCAAGAATTAAAATGCCTTTACACAGCGAGAAATAAAAGGATGGGAGGAAATAAGTTCCACGCAGGTAAAACAGGATAGAAGATCCGTCAACATGGGAGTAAGTGAAAATTCTATGGAGAAATGTTATCGATAGTGGAGAAAATACATTGACGGTGATAGTAAATTTAACTAGGCGACTTTTATGCAAGTCATAACGCTTAAATCGGATTGTCTTCAAATGTGAAGCATTAATTAGTAATAGCAGGTAATGCAGTATCAATTAAGAATTTTTCAAAAGCAAACAAAGAACTTTCATTTAACGAACGAAAAATTCAAAGTTTGGGGAAAACTCATCTAATATTTCCAAAGTTGGGAAATGCTTCATTCTCTATGATCGAACGCTTTCCGTTATCCCTTCACGTTATCGCTCATAACGATGAATCGAAATTGTCGATGCAGTAACAATCACACAAAAAGTGAATATTTATTGATATGTTTCTTTTTAATATTGTATCCACTAACAGGAAATTTCATTAATATTGCTTCCATTAATATTGAGATTCCGTCAATATCCACGATTTATATCATGTAATGATCCACTCATCCAGTCCACTAAATCCATCCGAATAATTCGTATACGACACGACAAATCACTAAGGGTCGTGACATTCTTTCACAGTAAGATATAAAGAGATTTCAACGAACTATGTTGTGTTGAATGCCATGAGACATTTTACTGCCTACCGATGCGATAGATGGAGCAATGCTAAGAAAAACAACAGTCGATAGCAACCAGCGGCATCAACCAGTTAGTGATACTATTGGGCTTCCAGAAGAACATAAGTACACTCACCTTCACGAGGAGCTCGAGATGCTCCAGGTGGAGGGCTAAGAGTGATGGAAGGAGGGAGAAATAAGAAAGGAACATATCGTTTCGCAAATTTCACTCATGAAATCATTTTTGTGAATTCATTTTCAATTTTATACAAGTGATGCACGGTGCACACTTCACGATGACAGTTAGGAGGGACAGCTTTTCAGCCAGAGGTTTGGAAGTAACAGGAAATCCAAAGATTTTTGCTTTCCCATCGAAACTAAAGCTGAAAAAAGGCTTTGAGGAGGAAATCTAATTCGCTTTGCAATGGCTGAGATTCTAATATATTGACGTCACTGTGGTCAAATTCATGTGCATATTTCTCGACAAGAAATCGCTATACATCAATGCAGCAGTACTTCTGTGAAAGGGAAAAGAGACAATTCATGCAAAATTTCACCCGACTTTCGGAAGTGAATACCGGACAAGACTGCAGAATGTGACTTGCAGATGCGACTTCAGGATATGGTTTCCGGTTGTGACCTCTGGATATCGTTTCGGAGCACAGCCTTGGAATATTTTTTCCCAGCGTAACCTTCCGCATATGACTGCATTCAACACTCTACTTTCAGATAATGGTTTGAACTTATTCCAACGAAGTCATCTTCAGTGCAAATAAGCGGAAATTTTTTGCATACTTATATGCAGACTGCACACCATTACAGCAATTCGAGTGTAGGTAACTACATTGTTTCTCACTCAGGAATGTACATCCTTCACATGTCATCATGCTTACGAATCCAGCACTCCGACGTTCTCGATTTTTGCTAAATTCAGTACAGTTGCAGTCTTGATAAAATGCAGTCGCGAATAGATTAATGCCAATCTTTTTCACATATATTTGAAAGCACTTTTTTCCTCTAATGTGTTACTCTACTATGTTACCGGCAACTCTAATAGCAGAATAATAAAATAAAGCATAAACACAGCAAAATTTCGTGGAAAGAGTGTGGAAAAGCAATTGAAGAGAGAGCGAGCTGGGAAGCGCGAAATTAAATGTGGCATCGCATCAACTCAGCACATGAGTCATAATGCCCACCTCGATGGTAATCGAGAGATTAGTTGTCTACTGGTGACTGATTTGCTTCGCAATTGATGTTTCTTGAAAGAAACGAACAACTTTGGCAATTTTAATATAATCAGACAGCTTCACTTTTGCGAATGAGAAGTTTGAAGAACTTCGGAATCGTCTGAACTGATGCAATAGTGGTTGAAATGTCAGAGGCGTAGAAGTAGGTGAGAGAGGTTGAGGATGATGCAATAGGCAAAGGAGTGGACAACGGGCGCAGAAAAGAAATCGCGAAATTTTCGTTGTGTAGAAAGAAGCTTTTGGAACGTATACATTCAGAATAGAAGGAAAAAGAGGCAACAATGAGAAAATAAAAACGATTATCAAATGGCCAGTAGTAATACTTATACATTTACCCACTCCAGTGCAATGAATCGCACTCATAGCAGTAAACGTCGTTCGATATGAGTGGTCAAGAAATCATTTCGCTCATCACTCTGTAAGATTATATTGCAGAAGAGAATTCAATTTTAAAAACTAAATGGAGAAATAAAGAAAATAAGCGAACGATATCAATGCTGCTCTAAAATTTCCCAAATTTTGCAAAAAAATTGGGCAAAAATTACACAAATAGAACCAACGAATAAGCTATGAAAGCAGATGATATTTAGGAATCGATTAGCTCTTAATTTCCTCCACAAACATTTACAGCATTGACATTAGGGGCCTATCATAGTACTACCGGTTAAAATCAGTAAAGACGCTCATCAAACTTCAAAGCAACTGCTGCGCCCAATAAAGCGGTGTTGTTTGCGTTCTAATAGGCCGCATTCTTTGACAGAGAACTTAGTACAAGCGCCTCTCTACACTGAAAACTGATCGAAAATTTGATCCCTTACGTGCTTTCGATCAAATGGACAACTGAAACCATTACATCGATCATACCGCATTGAATAATGTTGACGTTTTACTTGATACGGCGTTACTTGGAAAAGGCTCTGGATATCGTGGAATAATGCCATAAATAATAATCGTTACGCTACGGCAGACAAAACCATTGTATCGCCACAAAATCATGTCCAGTAAGTCTATTTTTGATATTTGTTACACTGCTACTATGAGATGAAAGTTATAGTAAATTTTCTGGTATCATAATGCGAATTTTCTAGCGACGATTGATGACGCACACTTGACAGAAAATAAAATCATAGCACCAAAAGAGCGATAGAAATTTATGGAATAAGTCAGCTGGAAAAGGCTCTGGATATCGTGGAATAATGCCATAAATAAGAATCAAATAGTCTAAAATATAGTTAACGATAGCGAATTTTTTCTTTAGATGGAGCAATTACGATAACGCTAAATGAGAAACATTAGTGCTAAACAACAAATCCAGTGAGGAATAGTAAAAGATTTTTTTGTAGCTTGCTTTCGTAATCTTTCATTGTTAGGCAGAACTGCTGAGTGTTCATTGAATTACGCAGCAGTGGTGAAACTTGAAAGCGCAGGAAGCACGACAATTCTCAGAAATTTGATTTCATTCTTCGACGTACTATAGAAACAGATACTGAACACCACGAATTGCCACTTAGAAGATGATCCTTTCACTTAAGAACGTTCTAAAGGTTCCGCATGAAATAAAAGAGATAAAAGGCTTTGTAAAGCAAAAATATGAATTTTTTCAACGCGAGCAGGGCTCTTGCAAAGAGCCTTTCAAAGGAAACTGCTGCTTACCGAGAAACAGCAATTTTCCCATAGAAAGTCATCGTAGAATTTGAAAGAAAAGAACTGCTTCCATAATTAAGGAAAAAGTGTTAGTAAAAGCGCAACGGGGGATGGGGAAGTGAGGAACTGGAGAACTTGTAGTCAGCACGTTGTAGTCAGCTCAATTGCAACGATCTGTGTTTTTGATCGAAATGTTCTCAATCGTCCTTTCGATACAGCAAATGCAACTTCCGCTAAGTGGCACTTTGAGCACCAATTTCGGCTATTTTCACATCGAATTCGTTCTGTTTGAATCGGCAACATAATCCATGAAGAACGATCACAGAGAACGGTATTCTTTTAGCTTTGGCATTAGAGAGAATTAGGAGTGCGTTTCTTGAAGGTTTAAGGAACTGAACTCGATAAAAGAAAATCGAATAAAATATTGAATATATGCGCTCACTGAAAGTGATTGGGCAGCTTTGAAACACTGAAACTTACTCCTTAAGCAAATGTAGTGATCCCTCACTGATCCTCTTACTCCAAATGGGATCACTACGAATATCAACCGTTAAGAATAGTGGTCATTTATAACCATTAACAAATAAGTTTAAGAATTCTGCAGCGATTTCACTTAAAATCTGCAAAGGGTTCTTCAAAGAAGTGGGCTCGAGCACAGATATTCGAGGAAGCGATAAATGTCAGGAACTGCATGATGGGAAAAAGATTGAAAATTGTGTGCGCAAAGCTGGGTCAAGATTCGTTACACTTCGTTCCAAATTTTAACAAATATCTACTCAATCTAACAAGTTCGACTGAAGGGTTATTTATTTTCTCTGTTAATAGTTGGAGATGAATACCGATTTTGATAATAATAATTACGAAAACGGATACATCGTCCGAAATAAATTCATTTGGCTTCAGCGACTAGGGCTACCGACCTCGAGAAAGCAGATAAAACGCTATCGACCACAGGTAGAGGAGTAAAGTGCAACGAACCTCTGGTGGGTAGACAAACTGACACCGACTTCAAGTGAATGGGTAAAATGCTGCCCACCTTATGTAGACATTAAAAAAGATTTCAGCTGATCCACACTGAAACAAACAACTATTTGTTAAATCGCATAAAACGCCCAAAAATTGAGAAAGTGCGCGAACAAGCGTGGCTGATGCAGTTGAATAAGCGGTTGACGCTCCAAGATGTAACTTGCTAAATCAAGACGAACCATCGTTTTGAGTGTGTGCTTGCTGCTTGCTTACCTTTCGTATTATCCCTCATCGAAGCAACTGCAGGTGGAAGTGCACAACGACGACCACACTAAAACCCACCTGAGTTTGCTATTCGGAAGCAACTGTTCACTTGGAGAGTTGAGCTGATTCTCAGCCTTATTAATACCCAGTCTTCCTCGTATGACAATCATATACCTCGGTGCATACCACTCGTTAATCTTCCAGTCTAATATTTTCATTCAATTCGTTTTAGTCTCGTAATATTAGTCCCATACTAACGTATGTATAACAGTATAGCAATATTCGCTCAGAGATAATGTCACTTAACGGACCAACTGCTTACTTTCATTTCAACGGCATTCTGTTCTCAGGCTTTTAAATCGCTTTGATACCTGAACCCGCTATTTCAAAGTCTCTATGAGAAGCTGCATTGCTGCGAAACGCGAACACATATTCGAACTAGAATCGTGGATTTTTCTAAAAAATACTCACATATGTATCTTAATTATAAATGGCTCGCCTCTCTTCCATAACAATTTATCGTCTTTCAATAAGTGCAACATCCTTCCACAGTTTGATAGTTAATCAAAGTTTCGAGCTTAAAAAATGCTTTTAAGAATCCACGCATCCAGAGTCCAGAATAGTGATCAGTTAATTGTAGATCAACTGCATTTGTGCAAAACAGGGGAGCTGAGGCCATAAGACAACTCTCTACAAATGGTTTAAGCAAAGGTTGGTGCGTATAAAACAGGGAAGCGAATTTGCCTATAGGCAGTCAACGTGCTCGTAGCTAGCTGTTTATCTGAGATGTCATCTTATATAGAGGATCTCTCTGAGCCTTACCGTTCGCATTCGAAAGCCGAAGTGACGAGCGCCTTTTGCCGGTTGGTGCGGAGATGGTCCAAAGCTCTGACGACAACCTAACTCCCGCCTTTATCCTGCTGTCGTGTTACCCTCCCCGCCTTTACTGATATTGTCTTTTTAAAGTCTAATAAAAACCTCACTCTCTTTTCTTATTGCTAAGCTGTACAGCATCTGGTCGAGCCTTGAAAGAGAAGGGATGTGAAGATCCTTCGGACGCAAGCTGAGAGCAGAGAACAAATAAAATGGGACCCGAAACGCTAACAGTACACTAGGATCACAGCATCTTAAACGGTACTGCAAATGTTGTTGAGCTTAACTTTTAGCTAACAGAGGTGTTCGTGTGAAAACAGTGCAAGCAAGAAGCAAAATTGAGCAAAGCGGCAATGGAAAATAGTGGAAAAAAGTCGGCACTCAAGAACGCTAAGGCACTGGGTGTCAACGAAACACGGAATGTGTAAATAAGAGTGGAATTACTCATAAACGCGGATGTTTCCTAGAACGTCGCCAAAATCAATCATATTCGGTGGCACGTTCTAGTCGAGCAAAACAACTTCCGTTGGAAATTTCAAACAGATTTAAGTGGGCATTCTTCAAAAATAATTTGACACGTTACATTTGAAAAGCTGATACATCTCTCACAGATGACCGCATCCCTCAACCATCAAGCAACCATTTTAAAGATTCATAAATGACTTTAACAAAAACACGCAGCAGTGATCTGAAATTTCCTAACTGCGAAAACGTCCGATAGTCGACATGAAAAACGGTTTTCTGGATGCATTTTTCAGGAATATCGAAATGTAATGCATCTTCTCAATGAATTCTCCCTCTCCTCACCCGCCCTTTTACTAGAGATTTCTGGACGAATGCAATCATTCAAATCATTCTGGATTAAAAAACGCAACCCAACATCACGTCCTCCTCCACATCTCTTCCTTATGTTATTAACTGCCTTCAATCGACAAACATTTGCGGAAATATACCACTCATGATGACTAGCATCTTCGAATGTCGCTCCCTAGCTGTATTTAGCTGCTTAAGCCACCAACCCCTTCTTTTTCCTCGTGCTGTCGAATTCAGGATTTAGATCGCTCAGCACCCAATAACAAATTCCAACTGGTGATCGAAACAACTCATCGAACTGATTGGCCCTCCTCACTGCCATACTGCGTTCTCCTAGCAACGACAACAACAACAAAAATGACGCGTGTCCAACACCTCCGCTGAACGTTTTCAGCTCACCTCTCCAATTAGTTCACTGCAACTGGCGGGACTTAAAACTAAGATAAGTTACGAAAGTACACCATCCAACAGCACATGTGCTGCCGCACAGCCTCCCAAATATGAGAACTGCCCTATTATACTAGTGGAATCCCTCCCCAACAAAACCAAACGAAAAACTAGCGCAGAACGAAGCTGCAATCAATCACCAATAATGTTTGAAATATTCAGTAACGACGAAACAAAAATTTATTCGAATGATTCATAATAAAAATAGCAAACAAAACAAGAAGAATATCACGTTGGACGCACAACCTCGTTCGTGGAACAAATTGTTCCCCTCAATATCGACTCCTCTGATAGTAAAAAACAAAGGAAAAAATGATAAAAGAAGCAATTTGAAAAACGTTTCATGCTTCCGCTGAACAATACAAAATATCGCCCATAAATTTCAGCAAATACTCCTCTGAGATGAATAAGGCGCACCTGGCGGTCATCCTGTCCACAGAAATAATCAACAACATCACAAGCAACCGGCATCTTCCCTAACGCACCAATCATGATCCCATATCCTACTGAACCCAAACATTCAAATGATATATTTCCGAATATGCCCTTAAAAAAATAACGAAATGTTTTCTTCCAGACAAATCATTTATCCCAACCAATCAACGCTGACGGCTTTCATCATTGGAATTACAACGAACGTTAAACGTCCGATGTTCTCATATCGAAAACAAACTTCTTTGGTATATACAAAGGAATTTCGATGTAAAGCCAGGACAGCGAAAATACGCACTGCATTGCGAAGTTCACCGCACGCCGTAAGTAAATAAGGACTTCGCATGCATCTTCAACAAAGCCTCACTCTCGTATCGAGAGTGAAGGAAGAACGACGCAAGTACAAAATAACGAAAAGAGAAGAAAAAGGAAGATACGCCGTAATATAAAATGGAAGGTAGATTGCTTGAAAGCACTTCTTTACGAAGGCAGTATCGCAACGCCTATAATATTGACGCGCGGTTAACTGTGTTGCGATGCCCCTAGGATAAAGAAGAGCCGATACGAAACAAAGCGTCACAAATGTATGTGTACACTTCAGCATTTAGGTTACATATGAAGCAACTCGGCTTATCAACCCTCCCTCCCTCTTCCTGTGCCTAGGAGCAAAAATAATTCCACCATTAAATCGTACCTGCAAGTCATTTTTAACTCCAAGATTGCAGGGAAAGCGAAATAAGCTGGACGTTCATCCATCAACACGCTGAGCCTAGCCAAGCCAACTTATGATGAAAGAAAATAAAGGCTAAAAAGTCAATCATGGATACATATATGCTGGATACGAAAAAAACGAAAGAAAAAACAATTGCACATCGACAGGAAACTCGCATACAATAAGGCATCGAACATGAGCAAGGCTCTCGCTCATCACGTATGTAAGATCTTCCCCGAACTCCCAAACTATCTCTGAAACCCGTACAAACTTTCAGCACCAGTCCATCCGAACCTCCATCCCCTAAACGGCTAACATGCCTATTGGCTCTCGTCAATCCACCCTCACTAAAGAGTGAGTTAATACCGAAAGAGTAGCATCTTTTACAAGTAATTCTTGTACTTTCAACACCTACACGCACAAAATTATGAACACTCATGCGAACAACTGCTTTCCATAAATAAAAGAATTCCTGCCTTAATCTACATCAGAAAACCTCCAGATGTGATTCCTTTTGCGTCACTCGAAGCGGGAACTAATTTCGACATTATTCATGACCAACGGCTACTTATAGCTCCACCCAGAGCGTGCATAAGAGATCAACAGGATTCATTAGGATGGAACGAGTATTCTAGATGAGCCAAAGTTAAAAATGTAGGCAAAACTGAACACACCAACACTCATGATCATATACATTTAAAAAACGCATGTCCTTTATGCTACTGTCCCCATATAGGATTGACATCTGAATCCATCGTGAAGACATAAAACGTCGAAGTGAACCTAACAAAAACAGCTCATTCGTTAAAGCAAGCATCATAGCACGTCTTCTTCGGATCGACAAAATAACACATATTTGGTATCGATAAATACAACCACTGAGAACCCTCCATTCATTGAAGGTCTTCAGTCACAATTCCGTTGACATTTTCCTGAACAAAAACAGACCCCTATGCAACTTTGTCCCTTCTCATTAACGTCAAGCGTAATTTCACACAGATCAAAAACGACGAAAAACAAGAAACACCAAAGCAGTAAAATGAGTAAAGTTCCGACGAAATTAAAGCAGAACACAGCAGTCGTTCAGAAATGAACATATCAAAATCAAACATGGCAGTAAAAGCCAAGAAAAAACAATAAAAAACAAAAGTTTCCAAGGCGCGTCGTACCAACACAGTCAACAACGTGTGCCCTAAACCAAAGTGAAATGAACACGCAAATATTGATCTGAAGAAAAAGTGAATTGCACTTGGGATAATCAGCAAAAAAAGATGAAAAGAAATAGAAAACTATAAAATGTGGAACACAACCTGTTGACAGCGATCCGCGAAAAAGCTGCATAATGCATATAACAGTACAATTTATGTCCTTCTATTTAATGTGGCTGCCTTTTTTTCTCCCGATAGTTTAACTCAAATAATTCACCAGTAATTATATGCACCTCGAATTTCACTTAAGTCATCTATCAACCTGGTCAACGGAAACGAAAGTGCTTAACTCATGCATCTTTATACGAATGTAAAGACCAATGGACCCTAAACGACCGTTAAAAAAAGTTAAGCCACACAGTTTTTTATATGAATAACGTATTTCACCTGCATACACAGAAACTGTTCCCAACTGAGTGATGTGAATTTCGATACTTTCAAATGTGTACAAATAAAAGTCTGCAGGCATTCCAAGTAACAGCTTGGCCATGTTATGTACAACAGAAAATGTAACAGCCCTCAGCTGTATTAAAAGTCCCGCTGCATAACACAATGGAGAGCAACGTCTTCAGCACATTCATCAACTTACATATGACGAGCAAAAAAACGCTCAAAATTTGAGCGCTGATGCCGGATCCTTTTTGATATTGCCATTCATTTTCATCAACTGATAGGAGAGTGCAGCGGCCAATGAAGTATCAGCGTTTGTTACAGCTGTTTGTAGTTCGTTCTGATACCGTACGCTGTTCAAAACGTCCAGCGATTCTTGCAAAAAATTCATGAAAGTCGTCATTCCTGGAAGTAAAATGATGAGATTTCTTTTAGAAGATGGCTCTCCCTGTGCCCTGCGGATCTTAAATAGCTTAAAACAATCCGAATATATTACTCCCTTGGCAACCGCTGCATCATTTACATAAAGAGATAGGAAACCTATCCAATATTCTCAGTTAAAAAGGAAGATACGGTGGCAACCATCTAAAAAGCTGCTAAATTCTTCTGAATCATTCGGCCCTTGACAGAAATGGGATGCTATCACTTGCAACGCGTTCACAAATATATGAATAGTAATACCTGCCCACTTTCAGCAGAAAATAAGCGAACATTTTATTGGAATCGCTTAATCATAGAAGAGTAGGGAAATCTGGATTATCTATCATGTATGCGAAAACGACTGCCTGCTATTTCATAACAATGTCGCTAACAAACTAAACTTTGAGTCAAGTAGTGACTATTCACTACTATCTGTAAAACAACTTTTCCTATAATAGTTTAAAAAAAGCTGTGGAAACCTGCAAGAATAGCTGGAGTACCGAAACCATGTGTTACGAGTGAGAAGTTTGTCATTGGCCTTTGCAAATTCTCTTCAAGCACCGGCTCGGGTTTATTATTTAGCAACGGACTACGATCCAACTGTAAAACCTCCATGAACTCCCTCAACATTTGCCTGAAACAACGAAATACTGGAAATTTCTTAACGGTCAATACTGAACCTTCTATCTAACAGCTCTTTAAAACGTTGGGTCAATTAATGGCAAGGAAAAGAAATGCTACACACACGATGTGAATTTCTATCTTTCTCTTCACTACGCTGCACAATTATTTATATCACGAAAATACCAACAGATCGGCTTATCTACACTTCAAGAAACCTCTACTCAAAAGTGATTATCGTTAAGTAGCACGAAAGAATTGAAGTTACCATCTCACCTTTCAAATTCCCCGCAACCATCTCAAAAAATCGCAGCCAGTTAGTTATCCAGCGATAATAAGGGAATTATGAAAGACAAGAAAAAAGTCATAATAATACATGCGAACTGCTTTTAGTCCATTCTTGTCCTCTATGCTCTCCATATTTAGGCAATTTCGAGAACGTGGTATAACTACTCCGGTATGGTCAGTCCAACACACACGACCTTTGTAAAGGCACAAGATGAAATAGAAAATAAGAATATATTTGATCAGCAGAAATTTAGCACAATCACGAGAAGTGAAAAATAAGAATACAACAATGTTTCAGCCCACCGTCACATTATTTTACACATATTGCTAGTAGCAAAAGCTGCGAACTTATGATACAAGCAATATTTGTGACCAACAAACTTTGCGGCTCTAAGTTTCTCCCTCCTCTTTTCGATTTCAGAGTCGGGCAATGAAACGAAGTCACGTTGCGTAAACTCGGCTATCTGTCGAGAAGGAAACTCCGTTGAGCACGCAAAGCTGAAGTCTTTAGCCATATGTACCGCCTCTCCTATAAAGTTAATTATTCTCAATAAGAGCAATAACTCTGACATAATTAAAATTTCACTTAGTTAACGAATTCCTTCGACCGTTAAAAAAAGCTCTTCGAAAAACTTTCTTCATTTTTCGATCTGCTGCCGAAAAACGGAAAATGACTCAACAGAGGATCAAACGAATTTTCCTGATAGCAAAACCGAAAAGATGAAGCTTTAACAGAACTAATATTTCGCATCATTGCCCTCATACCACACTCAACACTGAAGCCGAAATACCATTCCTTACCAACAGTTCAACGTCAAAAAATTTACTCTCGAAACCGTTTAGCGTTACTCCCAAATTTTATCTTACTCCTCTTTCTAAATATTTAACTGTAACAACATTTGAAAATGCGTGAAAGCACGAAATACACCATTATTTGCTAAATTAATAAATCGGCTGGAAGAACGAACCCTCAACGAGTGAAGTCAGCAATGTGACGTTCGCTGCCTTCCTCCGCCCGGCTGGTAACATTAATCCAATCTTCTCCAGCGAATCACGTAATGATTTGCCTCCATTTTTAGACTTCGCCCTTAAATGAATCGTTCAATTTCGTTTAACAAGGAACACAATATTATGGAAGAAGACAACAGATAGAGGTATTTATCAATGTGATCTTTATAGTGCCTTAATCCTTCGACTTTAAAATTATTACAAAAAAGCCAATTTCAATGCCTCAATACTGTTTGAGCACTGTAACAAAAAGTGCCTAGTAATGTCGGAAAATCAAAGACAAATATTGGGAATGGAAGAAAGACCCTCTTCGAGCACACTGTGAAGGAAGGATAAGGCAACATCGCACTACATAATCATATGCACGTAATTAATCATCATTTATGATTACAGAGGTATATACATGTACACGCGCACATGTGCACATGTAGTATACATATACTACATATATTTACTCAAATGACGGTAAATTTACCAGAATTTTTTGAGATGCTCAAATGAATTCTCATGCAGAAATGCATAAACGAAAATCCAACCTTCTGAGGATACCGCCCAAGATTGATGCATTCAAAGACTCAGGTGGCGAGAGTCGTCTCTGCAGCTGAAAAGTAAACATCCCTGTAGGCAGTTTTCTGATCAAAGCTTCAAAATGCTTTTAAAAAATTAATAACTTTGAAGAGCTTACCAAACAACAAATATAGCGATCAACGGTCCACATTGAGCATATATGAGAAAACTAAAAAAAGTGGAGAGGAAAACTCATAGAGCGATGGATAAATGATTGAGGCAAAGGATATTCTAGGATGAACCAGATTAAAAATGACCTGAACTAAAAAAACCTAAACATATTGCACATCAAGTATTTCCCTACATCAAACGCAAATGAAACAAACCGGATCTCAACTATGTTCGGAATTTACGCAACTCAAATTATATTTGAGCAACGTCTTTTTAGAATTCACAACGTTACACAACTGTTCTGAACGAATTTGGCTTACGGCCGTGCAGACAGCATAATTCAGTTTTTGCTGCGGGACACTGAACTAAGGCAAAATGTTACATATGTGTGATTATAATGCATGTCGCATCTTTATTCAAAGAGCTCAGTGACGCTTACAACGTAGATGGGAGGCTCGAAATCATGCATGAGGACCACCCTCATCGCTACTACCTCATAGGTCTGCTTGCGTTCTCCGCATAACGAGTAGTCCAATCAGATGAGCGCATCCAGATATTTAAGGTCTCTTGTGTGTTGGGGTATACAAGGGCAAGTACAAGATAGCGACGAAGGAGTGCCGCATTTTGATGTTGAAACCAGCTAAAAGCAATACGTGAATGCGATCACAGAAATGGAGGTTAAAAAAAAGATGCCCAAGCATAATGCTACGTTCAAGCAGAAGCAGATGCATGTCGCACATATGAGTTCGCCTTGCGGCATTGCACACTTTCCCAACTCCTACTCCATCAGCGTACTGGGTCCCATTTCATCGATCCGCACACCACTACATTCAACCGCAGCGGTTCCTCGTCTTCGCTACCGCTCAGCTAAATTAGTGCTTCCTCAATCAGGAATGTACGTCACCATACGACGGCGACCGTCAGTGCACTCTCCAAACATGTAACGTGGTTGTCTCGGTGACCGCGTCTGCGTCCCGCAAAATGCATCATTTTTTCAATAGGCATAATCAGAAGAATTGTTGTATGAGTCGCATCGCTAAGCAAAAGCGGTCAAAAGACCATCTGCTACGCATGAAACCTCACCATGATGGCTTGAAATTATATACCATTAAGTAACTGCACTTAAGCTAAACAGGACTACGACGGACGAATGAGAGGAAGAATACGTACACTTAACCAACGACGGCTTGCATTCCTAACTACGTCCAGAAACTGGGTAAACCAGGTGATACATGCCACATGTATTATCCGCAGTGTGTTTTCACAGTGGGGTCAGTACAAAATCATTATGGGTAGACAGCCTATAAATATATAATGGTAATGATAGGAGAGATAGTTAACGCGGTCTCAAATTCTTTAAAATATGAATTTAGTAATGTGTTGGAAACTTTGAAGCTATAACATCTCCCCCCCCCCCCCCCCTTGTCAATGAATTATTCTAGTCAAAAGAGTGATCTTGCGCATGAAGTTGGTGTTTTCATCAAATGAAGCACTGAAATCGAAGAAAAGAAACTTTTTCGGTAAAGAGAGAAAGTTCCGCACCACCACAGTATCTCTAGAATAAAAACACTTTCAGAAGCTACTCTGCTTTTCTTAAAGCTCAATCCCTGCATACAGCGAAGCTGGCAATCGGTCGACTACGCAGACCGTTTTCATGCCCTCGAGGCCGCAGTGCGCTTTGTGTTTGCACGTCACTCCTACGTACACAATGCAATACCACCACCACAAGCGCATATTCTTCAACTGCTTGAGAGACGACGAAAACGATGAGAGTGAATGCTTGTCACCCGAGAAAGCGATTCAACGCTCAAATCATCAAACGATTCCCGACTGTGCAGTCAAAACGCAGACAGCAAAGAGATGAACGAGACTGCCGCTCGGATAGAAGGCAAAGAAAACGACGCACTATGTTTACGGGAATAAAAGGGTGAGCGCATATTTGCTTTAAGCTAAAGCAGTCATACGGTCGCTCACCTCTCACCACTTTCGTATGTGTGCATAAACTGGTAGAAAGAAGACAGTGGCAGAGTCGATCTGTGTATGCACTCAACACTACAGCACCGTTTATGTTTGTACAAAACCCCCGCACTATGCCCCAAGCACTGTCGATCGATATGAACGAGGCATTTCTACGAATAACGGGCAATGGATCGGCGACATATTTTGTGTCACTAAGCAGCATCATCGAGCATTCCATCATTTTCCAACAGTTTATATAACTGCGCAGGTGGTCTTGATTGCACCTGAAGTTCACTCTCATAACTGTTCCTTCGACTGTATTCGTCAGCCACTATAAAATACGCTTTAAGATAGGAAAAATAATCTAAGGCATCAATGCAGGATCAACTAAAGTTATCGGCGCATCAACCATTGAAATCAATGACAACTCTATGATGAAGTGCGCTATGAGGAAACCGATGCATGCAATTCTGGCTGGAAATAAAAAAGGCGATAGAAAAAGGAAACGTTCTCAAATAATAGCATGTTGGGAACGGCTGATGGTGAATCGAATGAGCTTATGAGCTAGTTCGAACAACCAATCAAATCAGAATCTCTCTTCTTTTTTTTTTAATTTCAGCATCTTCATTACAGGCACACCTGAGCATTACAGGCACACCTGAGCACCTAGTTAACATCTCAACAACCTAGCAACAACACTATTCAAAGAGTTTGCTTAATCGATTTGGACATCTTTAATGACATGATGGAAACTTCCTCATTCGCACTCACATCGGCGATCCCACGTCGTTGAAGTTTACTCTTTCTAGGGAAATGGCTGCATCTCTTTGTTGATAATTTCGAGCCTATTTACTCTCATTTACAATATAAAACAAGCACTTAACCTTGTTCGTTTGCAATAAAAAATAAAAAAAAGTTAACGGTGACGTCCTCTTAAATGGACAAAAGATCATCTCCATTCTGTATTTGTTTATCACGAGCCACTAACAATAGTCAAAACTGTAGGTAAGTTGTTCGCCACTATGAGCGACCACTTCCTGCGTAAATTACACGCTTCTTACTACGCAAATGAACTGGCAACCGCGGTGGCGAAATAGCTAGCACACCCCTCAACAATATTTGATGCCAACAGCGTTCATACTTTCTATGGGCTAAGAAACACAACGCTATGCAACTGCTCGCTATCCAACATTTTAGCCATAGGCGAATGGTATGCACACTAGTTAGTTGGCTGATGGCTGTTATGTGCACATTACAGTGACGGCTTATCAAATGCACTCGATGAGTCCGGTCAATCGCGGCGACGCATTAATATATGGAGCGAATTGTGTTGTCGGTGCTGATACGACGCATGCATGCTCACCACTGAGCAATCTCAACACACTTGAGATGCACACCTGTCTAACACGCGCTTCACGTTACGCTAGCATGCTTTCAGCACGACGCGACAGCTTCTCATTTTAGCGCCAAAAGCCGTTCCCCTTTCTAAGTTGTCTTGCTGATGTCCTTCATTATGCGCCCATCAAATGGTGCCTTTTTTTAGCATCGGCAGTGTCTTCCAACGCAACAGCACTTTCCAAAAAAAAGTGGTCAGAAATCTGCCACATTTTCAGGAAAGAATGGCATGCTGCAATGCAACTTCTCGCGGTTTAATCCAGAAAAATCCAGAAGTGTCAGAGGGAGAGACGATTAAATTAAAAACATTCATTATTTACGAGAAATTAACCTCTAAATTACAAAACAATTGTTAAGCCGATATAAATGCTCTCAAAGACTAAGCATAACAAGAACAGAATCACTGAAAACTGTTTAGTGCACAAGCCTTTCCGAGGAAATTGGGCACCGAAAAGTTCGCTCTTTCAAACAATTTGCTCCTAATATTTCAGGATCTCGCTTCAGATGCGAGAGAAACTGTCTTGGAAGACTGAAAATATTCCACTTTTTTTCCTATATATGAGTCTTGTGGATCCGCTTGGGTGATTGGATGAGTCACTGCGATCAGATATCTTGAAACAGTCTTTCACGGCCGATTTTTCTTATTTTAAAGGATGATTCAAGGCTCGTAAGAATGATATGGAAAATGGTGAGAGCTATCTGCTTTGGAATTCGACGAATGTCCAATAATTTTTTTGGCAAGGCCACCACTTTTTTGACCAAAAGTTTATGTTTTATTAATCATAAAGTTATGATCAGACGCCAATGACCATATTTAATACTTTTCTCGTTCAACCACTCACTGAATGCAAAATACATTAAATACGATCAATAAAGTATGCAAACTAAAAGCAAAGCTATATATATGAATTTGTTGTTGCGTGCTAGCGAAATGTCCCTCGGAGCGCGCCCCCGGCCGCTACTTGACATTGGGGTTGTTGGTGCGCGTTTTTAGAACCTAGTTTGGACGCTTGTGAGTGAGTGCGCATTTGCATGAGGGCAGTCACGATAGCCCCGCGAGGTCCCAAGGTTAGTGCGATGCGAGCGTGGCCTGTCTGTACGGTACCGATCACACGATAACTTCTCTAACCGTGGGCTGTTGGTGCTAGGATAAGCGGCATTCAACGCCAAACCGACCCGCAGTCGCTATTTCTCAATGCCACCCTTTCGTCCGTTTCGCTTTCGTTTTCATTTCGCTCTCGTCTTTACGACTCTCTCCCACAATGTTCGCTCTTTTCACTCTCTCAAAAACGCTTCAAAAACTCTTCATCGTTTCCCTTTGTCGGTGACCAACCCTTTTTTACGTATACCTCGTCAAACGTTCACGCCTCCGGCTACCTGATTTAGAGTTCATTCCTCCCACTCTCATTTTCTACCATTCCTTTCTCTATCAAGCGCCTTTGTACTTCGCTCACAACGAAAGCTTTCTCTCAGTCGCCGATGCCTTTCGACAAGTCGAGTTTGTAAGGCGTGACGCTATCGTGTGTCAGTAACACATCCCAAATTAATCGTGCACAACCTCGTTGTGGATGCATCAACCTGCTTCTGCTCTAACCACTCAACTCACTGTAATATCCTCTTCTTCTCCGTCTCCTTCGTGTAAAAAAAAAAAAATAAAATTAAACAAGCAAGGAATGTGCGACATAAAAAGGAGCTATAAATGAAGTAAAAAACATTTACGAATTTTTTATGCGTGCCCACTTAGCAATAACAAGGACTAGCATCGACTATTCGTAGCTAAGATTCACGTGCACTATGTAGAAAAAAACAGCTCCGCTTTGAATATATACTACTCCTATACATCACAGCAGTCAGAATTGTCTCTTGCTAATTGTTTCACGACAGATCGAGAGGAAAACTCTTCAAGTCAGGCTCCACGCCTGCTTTCTACTGCTCATTCACTCAGGTAATGCAAATTCAGACCGCTATTCAAATAAAACTGCTTGTAAGTGGCATAACTAGCTTCCACAACTATCATACACCGATACGCATTCGTCTATTCATGTTCATGAAATGAATTTATTGAGTCTGTGCGAATATATTCGAAGGTCGCATGAAGTGATTAGCGTTCTTAGAGGATAACAGCGTGCATGCGATTACGATACGCTACAATTTAGCAATGTAGTGTATAGTCGGCAGGTCATCGCGATCGTACATGGAACAACTACCATCGTACTCCGTCCAATAAAAGGTGTCCGTGGATACACTAACATATGCATACAAGTCCTAAGCATAGAATCAAGGTATACTCATTCCCAACGCCTTTCTCGAGGTCTCACAAACGAACCACCGTATTATCCCTCTTTTGGAAAAAATGTAGAGGACATGCTTTATATTTTAACACAATCAAACGAATAATCAGCATTAACTGTGCACCATTATATGAAAAAGGTGGAGCTAAAAACTGCCGTTCAAGCACGATGGATCTAAGGCCGATGATAGATAACTGAAGTAGTTTACCTAATCGTCCCGCGAAAAAAACTAACCTTGGAAGTCTACAATAAATGAATGTGCGGAAAAGCGTTTTGACGAAAATGAAAGTAACAGATGCGTACCTCTCCAACGGTGACCTTATATTTGCTGGTACTGCTCAGCAGAGACAATCGACCGGGCACTGAACAAAAGACATCTTGCAGATTAACGGAACCCGTTGCTAACAAAGGTGGTGTCGACGAAGAATCTCCTGGAAAGATAAAGTATAAGATTAGAAGCGGAAGCACAAATAAAAGAGAGTCCTCCCTTTCGCTCCCACCACCGCAATGCCAATGAAGCAATTATCTGGTTGAAAAGACTGGATCAGACAAAAAACCAAAGAGGGGAATTTTCCAGATTTCTCTATATAAAGAAAATATCAAAGGCTTATTTCAAGAACTCAGGCAGTCCAACCTTTACTGCACATAACAGTGTTAATTAGCCACTAAATTAATGTGAAAATGTATACACTTGGAAACAACAACGGAGCGCTGTCGTAATTGCTCAACTGCACATGCTTCTGCTACAGTCATTCACCACAGCATCAAAGAGTAGCGATTTACCCACTCTACAAATCAAAGTCCGTCCGCTCGTGCAAATTTTCAGTGCTCGTATCGAATAGAGACTAATTTCCCCATACTAAATCCCTTTAAGGAAACTTTGGTAGCAAACAACTACTAATAATGACTGCTGTATGACCAACATAAAATGGTTTCAATCAGTTGTAAAACGACAGAGAAACTCCAACAACGTAAGTTCTGTGTTTCCTGATCAGCCTGAAAGAAATTCACTGCAAAAAACCTTCGTTTGTGCCTTGGTCGGATGATTCACTATCCGAGAAGTGATCCTCATCGATAAGTGCATCCTCAGCCTCGTTTGTAATCTTCACCGACTGCATCTAAAATATGAATGCAATAACTCACCAAATACAATTGAGGAAGAAACTACAAAGTACACGAAGGAAAAACAGCACCTTCCATTGATTTTTATGGAAATTGTGAAAATTTCTTTCTGAAAAATAACCTCACAATCAAAATTTTGCAAATCCGCCTAACATTACAGGGAACGGAAATTATTTTGGGCAATCGGTTGAAGGGAGGGTCGCCATTTAGATTAGCAATCCTGGGATGTGAATGGGCCACAGCCTTCAAGAAATTTAAGCCGCAAACTTTCTTTCAAAATTTGCAGTGTGCCAATTTAAATGGGATGAGCGGTGCAAACAGCACAATATCGCGACCCTACTCTTTCATTAATAATCATGACCCCCTCTACTCGTTCTCGCTCTCCAGCTGGACAAAGACCAAACGCATAATACTGTTTCAACGAACCCCCTTTTGATTGGTGATTTGCGCTCGCATAGCGTCGAGGAAGGTGGAAGCAGTAAGCGCTCGGGTTTCGAGTTCTGCCTTATTAAAAGCATCGCTTTCAATGAGCGTTGTCGCTTCAATCGGAGGGATACGTTTCTTGGCTTCATTAACCGATACAGGTGAGGCACATCGTTTCTTCTCCAGTCTCTTTTGTAGCGCTGTGCTGATGCGATCTATGGTCGAGCGATCTTGTCTTGACGGTAGCATCAGCATGCTGCAATCAAACTATAGATTTACAAACTACACTTTTTTGAAAGTGCCAATGAAATAGCGTCATTTCGACCATAAACATACGGGCTCCTTTAGAGTAGATTGCACTGTGTCCTAAAAGAAACGCCGTAACACGTTGTGGCTGCCTAGGAAATACTTCTGTATCACTGAGTCATGTGAGCAGAAAAAAAAGCGCTGGGCAATTCTCCAGAAATTTTAACACATCAAAGGGTGTGCATTTTATACTATCTAATGTGATAACAAGGAACTGTTAACGAATGATTCAAATTCAAAATAGACGTAAAGACCGATCGATAATCATGGGATAAGAAGTAAAAATGCAAGAGCAAAAATGCCCTCGAACATTTTCAACTTCCACATGAATTACTCATAAGTCGGAGCAGTCGAATACTTAGGATCTCAGATCGGCGGATAGACGAATAAATCTCGAGGATCTCAAAAAACATTATTTTCATCGAAACTTTGTCACTTAAGTAAAATAAGTTTATTTTTTTGATCGATTTTGTCAAATTTCAACTCAAATTTTATGCAAAACAATATGGCGAATAAGTGGAATTTAACTCGCTCAAAAATTGGTATCATTTTTTTTTTTTGCTTTAATTCCAGAAAGAATGGCCACAATCGCGCTACGTGGATGAACTAATTCTTTTTTGAGTGCGAGAGAGAGAATTTACTATGAATTTCAGTAGGGAAATCTTCTCTTACTTATTAAGCCTTAAATTCAAAACCTTTCAAAAAAAAGGAGAAAAGAACTCGATATTTTCAATGGGATTATCGGATCGGATTTAGCTTTGATTTTATTTTCGGCCATTCAAGATGGCAAGTTTTTCCTCATATATGAATCTTCACTCGTTGAAGTGGAATAAATCAACTATAGTAGAGCATTTTATGTAATAAACTAATTAGGGCTCATAAAACCAATTAAATTGTGGCCACGGTGAAAAGATCCGACGAACATAGCCTATTGCTAGTGTCCATTGAGTGGTCTGATTACTCAAATTTTTGAGTCGTCGAATGAGGAATACAAAAAAAATAAGGAAATAAATAAACAAAAGAGCAGACATTAAGTTCGCTTCTCCGATAGGCTATTCGAGCAACTGCCGTATCACCTCAATTGTTTCATATTGAAAGTAGTAGTCGATATTATTCCCACATCGAATCTCTCAAAGATCTATCAAGCAGAAAAACAATAAGAGGAGTAGCTGCTGCAACCGGAGGAAAGCGGGCGAAACGAAGCGTCATGCACTGCAACTAGGAAATGTAAACCCATCCGTACTTTAGGCTTCAATAAGGTGGCACTACTGAAAGATGTTGAAAAGTGTGAGGCAACCGACAAACGTGACCGTCGAATGATGTTGCGCGGTTATCGCGACAAGGCATATTGATTTCCACTATAGGTTCTGAAGCAGTGAAGTCACTCATTTGCTGCAGAATGCTGTCACGCCTAAATTCTGGGTGAAATCTGGTATCGTCATCGAGCCAGGGTCTTCGAATGCAATACAAATTGGAGCTGTTTCAGATTTAGTTTGGTGATATTTTAAGAAACGCATACGAATTTAGCTATGCTGCCGAAAGGTTATCTGTGAATCCCCCCCCCCCCCCCCTACCATTCCCTCCATCTGTTTCAATTTGCAGCTGGGTTGAAACATATCTATACTCCACCTTAACCTGCCTACGCGTACGCTCAGCAACCGCTCACAGAAGGAGATATCAATTCTGCTGTGATTAAAGCACGCGCAAGGACGACGATGATAGATGAAAGGGAATCGCCTCATTCGGGATAATCGCATGTCGCATTCGGTTATACTGCAAATTACTCTTCCTGCAAAAATTTTCCACGACTATTAGAAGGGAGTGATGATCGCAAGTGAGCATGAGCCCGCGAAACGCGAGAGGAAATAAAATTATATGCAAATGCGATCAACTGTACAGGTGACCGTAAGCAAAGTGAAAATCCATAAACTCATACTTCAAGTATTCTTCGGACGCTGGGTAGAGGAATTTCACTCTTTCGATTCCTCTAATCTACGCAATGACTGATGCCCTAAGCGAAACTGCGCACTTTTTAAAATTGGCATGGTTCCCATATAAGGCTATATTAGGGTGATAGGCAGTAAAGGTCCAACGACTTGTAGATTCTACAATGGATAACTGTCACATAACATTTTCCGATGCCACTATATTTGAACGATGAAATCTGCTTCGGTCGGTATGCGATTTGCGACGATGAAAGAAGGAGTTCCTCAGGAATAAGATCCATCCATCATTAGCGTCGAAAGAGAACGATCGCAAATGATTTACAAGCATCGGAAAATTCTTTGCTTCTTTCAGGATGTACGTCGGCCTCATATAAACGACTGCCACTCTACTGAGTGGTACTGAAAACATCGTCGGGTATATATTTACAACTTGCCAAGGATGACTGCCAGGTAACTACTTCTACTGATACTATAGTCATTTTATGTTTCAAAAGGAAATTACTGAAAGGAGACTTCAACATATTACATCTGATGACTTCGAACTAATGAAAGAAAAAATGCTCACTAAAGAAAAAGAACAAATTCATTTTACATATTTGAAATAATTTTAAAGCGCTCTGTTTGTTTAGTGATCTAAAGGAATTCATGAAGTTTCAATAGTGAGAAGTGAACTGACGACATAACCGAATGATCAATGCATTTCGTTGATCGCCAAAAATCATGATCATTGATCGGAAACAAAATGCTTTGGCATTGTTTCATCCGCTGTCGTCTCTACGGCAACAATAACGTACACGTGATCTCTCGGAAAATCCATGTATCCCATTTAATTAGATCATTTCATTTCTCATCGAAGATCTGTACAAAAACGCGTAAACGCTCTTCCATCCAAAATTTATCCAGTGGACGTTAAGAAGCATTCAATTTTCTTGGAGCAAAACCTTTGGGATAACCACCCTTCCTTATAATCCATGCTTCATAGCTATAAAAACAGAAACATACTTGGGACGGAAAGAACTGAATAGAGAGAATACGCATTTAATGAAGCCATTGATATGATGCAATCTATGAGGTTAAAAATAACCATTGTTATTATGCAAACGCTCACCTAAAGAGGACTGCAACTACAGCAGTTGCACTCTCTGACGGAAACCTGCCTACTTAAAGTGAGTTAACTAATAAAACACGAAGAAAGAAGTCAAAGTTTTCACTGAAAAATCTCCATTTCATGAATATATTGCCTCTTTCAGGAATTACGAATTTCAAGAGATCATATTCAGCTTGCGAGCCGAAAAACGTAAATGCATCCATCATTGTTCCACCGCTATTAAGTCTTCAGCTTGAGTTCTGAGCCTATGCAAATTTTTGGATAGTGACTAAAATGATGAGATCCTGACGTATGCACTAGAAGAGCTGTTAAATGCTTCACGCACAGTTCGTCTCGTGAAATAATGGCGTTCATTTCTAAATGCATACTACTGGAAATGTGAATGAAGTCACTGCTTTACATCGAAGGGCCGTTTTCGACTATCCTACTACTTAATCATCATTTACTTTACTTTACTGCAATTCGCCGTAGAAGTTTACACGCTTTCACTATCTTCCCACTTCGCCTTGAATAAGAACTTCAGTTATAACCAGAGCAATGAAATCACAGGGAGGGTATCGAGCGCACAAGAGAACTGTTATTGTTGAAACACTCTCAAGATGGATGCATTAAAATGTATAAACAAAAGATTGCTCAAGTGAGCCATTTATGAGAAGACCAATAAATATACGCCCCTTATAAGCATTCATATATCGAAGTCGAATCGAACTTATTTCTAGTACGGACAATTAACAAACAGTTAAACGTAACAGAAGAATAGATACGCGAGGAGTCCATCTAGGCAATCAATTTCATAAACTGCCAGTGGAAAATAAAAAAATGCCCAATATGGCTTTAATACTTCAAACGATCCGACTATCCTTACAAAACTTCAACATGGAACTCATTTTTCTTTAGGATCAAAAGGTCGGAAGTCAGGATTCCATTGATACGCATAATATGTGCAAAGTTGTCTGCATCTGAACATATCAGCCGATGAACGAGCGATGAAACATGGTAAATGATGCCGTTCTATGAGATCGACTACAGGTATCATTTTAATCCTAATTTCAGTGGTCGCATGATCTAAGACAGAGGGATACAGAATTATACAGCTACATAAAAGTTTCAATATTATACTGTTTCATATAATAAATAACTAAACAGATATACATATATATATATATATATAACCTACATTACGTTTATTTAATGAACTTGTACGTTTAAACATATGCATACATGGGTATATAATATTTACACATGGCTATATCTTACACATGGATGCACGGATTGCACAAGTGAAAGCCTATTTGCCACCTCTTCGTTATAGGCGATAAAGAAAGAGCTGGTTTCTCATCTTCAGAAGCCGCGCAACGATTCTTAGAAAAAGTAGAAAATGTTTCATTAACAAAACACGTTAAGACAGTTGAATTTCTAGGATACACCATATGACAAACTTTGTTCTCCGTTTCCCTTTCCCAGAGTGAACACTCCCTTCTAAACCTAAACAAGACTATGCATAAAACTATTTCATCACTCACAGCAAGAAGCGGTTTAATGGCAATAGGCTCGTGACATCCTCATGAGCCTAAAGCAACGGACACCATGGAAACCATCCTCAACTTTTGCTTCATACAAGATGGTGATGCAAAAACTTAAGCATCCTAAAGCAACGCTTTCGTTCGTTGATGCATTTGTATCGGAATGAAAAAAACATCAGCCAACTATTAGCCAACTCGTAGATTCGACAACAAAATCGAGAATATGCATCAACCAACATTCGACGCATTAGTCACTAATATAACGGCATTTTCAAGGAACTACAAGAGACGTCAAACCGAAAATGCCTTCGGTTACGACATCCGCCCAAAGGAGTGACAATGTTGCCTTAGGTGAGTATTTGCCACCAAATAAGTCACTATCGCCTATCTCATAGAGTGATGTACTCGCAAGAGATGACATTTTCGTAACTGCACATCTATTCCGTAGTGATATTCTCTAAAAAATGCCATATTTGCTTGTACTTATCAGCTAACGTAAGAAGTAACGAAAGCCATATTAAGACCAAGAAAAGTATTTAGGAGATTACCGGTGAAGTGATGAGATTTTGTGGTGTTACATAATGAGCAGTCTGTGTTTTTTTTTTTTTTTTTGCAAAACTAGTCGCATTTCATCGTCTATGAAAGAAAGCACATACCCATACATTCATCTTTCATTTGCTCGAAAGAAAATTGCTTAATCGTCTTAGCAATTACAAGTAATGAGTTCATTAGGTAATCAGTCTGTCAATCTGTTGCTATCAAAACGTTCACTTTAAAGTCTTCAGAAATTCCCATACAAGATTTTAAGGAGCATATTAATCTATACAGTGCCATCAAAAACCATTGAATTAAGTCATCTAAATGCACCTCTTATACTTATGATAAGAAATTTGTATATATAACGGGAAATTATCCACTAAAAACGCATAAAATGTTAGTATAAGTGATGTGTCAGTTCCGCCTATCCACAGCATTAACCAAATGACTTCGATATGGGCAAACTACGCTATTCGTAAGGGTGTGCACCTAGACGTAATGGCAGCATTACAGTTAATAACAGGTAAATCAGTTTAAAAAAAAACGGTGCTATACGAAATTCGAAGCACTAAGAGAGACGACGGCGATTTCCCCACTTTCCTACTCAATGAAGTACGCAAATGAAAAAGAAAAGAAAAGAAATTTTCGAAATTCTTCTGCCATTCCCTATGGAATAATGGCGGCCGAGTCACCAATTATTTTACAACCGCCTAAGAGCCATAGTAAAAGAATTTGTCGAATGATTTTGAAAGTTAATTCGGTCGCTAAACGTTTTTGCAATTGATATTATATGCGTTTCACACCGGGAACTACTCTGGGATATAAGTCATTTAGCCGTTTTATTACCCTCTCCACACAGAATGCACGTTCCCGGCATGCTGGCCGTTTGGGTCGCTAGAGAGTCCACTATAGCAGGCTATCGTTGTGGATTCATGTCTGCGCTGCAATGTTGAAAATCGACCATTTCCCACTGAAATTCTGCTTCCAGTCTAGTTTCATCCACCCGAAAAATTCAAAAAACCTTACCTCCTGAAAGAAATTTGCACCAACTAATGGAATTTAAATTGGAGTAAACTAACCGCTAGTCTGTCTATCGGTTAGCGAATGACAAATTTGGACGGCCCTGAGGGGATAAGCGAGCGCGATGGGAGAACGCGTGAAGAAATAGACGCGTCGCGCAACGACCTTTGTGCGGAAGAGGCGCGCAACCTTCACCTAAGCGACGCAATCACACAAGCGCAACACAGAACGCGACACCCAGAGCACAGCAACACGAACAACAACACTGACGCACACCGTTCCCGCTTCGACGACGACCATTCGGCATGCTTGCTGCAGGCAGAATCGCCGACAGCTCGAGGGTCACGCCGCATCCCCATCTCATGCAACCACCTCATCGACATTGGTCAAACACTTCGTTTTCGAGGGGCTCTGTCATAGTGCAGATAAACAGGTCACGACGAAAGAAAACATCGAAACAATCAGAAGGAATGGAGTACAGAAGGTTCAAAAGATTCAACAAGTGGGACGAAGGAGAAAGGTAGAAAGATAACAATGAGAGCGATAACAAGGTAGAACTTGAACGTCGTCGAGATGCCAATGAGTGAAAGCCGCTGTGGATGGCTTCAAAACAGAAGCGTTGTCCGCCTCAATAGCGATAGGAAGCAGTTCACCTCAATTTCGAGCAGCTGCGTACTGGAAAAACTATAGGGTGGCATTAGCCTCAAGTTTTCTATTAAAAGGGGAACTGGGGCGTCTTCATGGCGGTTTGATGCGAGCGAAATTACTTCATGAAATACCACACCTGAGGATGGGGTTTATTCCTGGCTACAGTACAACCAGGATGAAAAATACTCCCTTGCTTGAAATGCTTTCAAATCGACTATTTCTAGGTGAGAGTTATAATTCGATACTTTCCTTTCGTCAGTGACTTCTTCCAAGATGATACATATGAAATACTTTTCTGCACTTCTATTTGACATCGGCTCGCGATTAATAAGAGGACTCAACCGTACTGATGGGACTAGGGAAGAGGACATGTCCCACACGTGGAACTTGATTAGTTTTGTTGTGTTAACAAATATCATGCTCTCTGCACAAGTCCTCGATCGCTATTAAATTACGTAACGCATAATTGGGATATTGCACAGACAATTAGGGAAATCATCGATATCTTTGATGGCTTTTGATCTGAACCTGCTTTCTTCTGGAGCTCCCGTCACTCTTTTACTGCTTTTAATCACAATTAACATACCGCTAGTACCACTGAATTCCAATATAATACATTAAACCATATGTGAATTGTCAAAATTTCATTTCTTCCATGAAACTTGTGCGCCAAACATTGAAAAACATTTCGGTCTGCGAGTGGGACGGATATAGAATGAGAGGGAGGACGTGAAGGCAATCCGTGCTTCCATTTTGAAGGGTTGGAAATTGCTACAGCTTATAGCTGAAAAACTCCTCATCAGCTGATAAAAACTGCAACGGCTAACCACAACAGTGGATGCTTCAGTAGTTACATATCTTTTCCTTTTCTCGTACCCTGAGTGTTCGACAATATTAATGGCATATGCACATAAAAACAGTTGAAGAAAAAGCAGCGTGTAAGACGAGCTAATATGAGATGAGTTCTTGCATCCAGCTCAACAAATCGACTACTTTATAAATAAGCAGTAAGTAAGAGAACATGCGGAATTAAGTTTGGTACTTTAATTGAAAATAGCCGCTCAGTAAAATTCTTTGAGAAAATTCTTCTTTTTCTTGGCTCGGCTATTGGCAAAACGCATCTTGGAGATTTTTTAGCCTAGTTAAATGTCGGTAACTAATCCGGGAATTTGCGGATTGATTTGAACGTCGAGATGGGATAATTGAAATTCGGTGGATTTAAAATTGAAATTTGAAGTTACAAACCTTTCATAAACGAACTTTTTTTTTAGTAACCAATCCTATAAAATAAAAATCCGACCTATTTAGAATGCATGTAATTTTTTGAAGCGCTTTAGCGTCTGCTTGGTATTTTATGCTCTTTGTACAAGCCGTCCTGTTTGCATGCTCTGTCAGATAGCTCTTTCCGAAGTTGGTGAATCGACTCAGATTATGGCACAAGTAAGTCTATAGTGTATATTATATCTACCAGATTTCGAAACTCCAGCTTCATTGCTTCTTTAGTTGAAGCTATCTAACAGACACTGAAGCGCTTTTTAAATTCATAATCTCAAAGGCGCATAAAAAGCAATCGTTTGCTTTGCTTTCACGCTTATCCGGCGCGTTCTTAATAAACGTCAACATACAAGAAAGTAGTGTTTTTCGTTGGATGACAGGAAACAACTCCTTGCGGCTAATTTAACGTCTTTGTGAATGATTTCAATGTTTAAGCAATACATTAGCTGGCATAAACAGTTACACATATAAAAGTCTTATCTCCCAATGTTCAGAAAAAAGTCCTAATTCAATGTAAAATCGAGTATAATTCGGGAGGACATGAACTGTCAATAGTTATTGACATAAAACGCAATTGAAGATGGTAAAAACGTATGTCTGTTTGAGACCGTGAATCCATCGACGGTGTTTTGTAGAATGCAGACTTTCGAAGTGGTACGCCAATTACAGTTACCCAAGTGAGCCGAAAATGCAGTACAAGCGATCAGAGACTCACTTTTAGCGTACGCTCATAAAATAACATATGCCTTATGCGCACTGCATCAACTCAATCATTTACGATATAACCGGCGGTTAAAACATACCGCAAGTCTATGGCATCAACGGTAATCTAACCATCCGAATAAAATCTGCAGAACTTAAAAAACTGACGCAAATGAAATAGGAAACAATACACTAAAAGTTTTTCATATGGTAAGCTTTCAGTGATTAGTAATAGGTGGTAAAGATACTTTTTGGTGTCTTTAAAATTATGAGCCAACACCAGGTGAATCGGGAGGCGCCTCACAGCGATGAATCGCACTCTGTTAGGAAATTCCATAAAATAACCGACTAGTAAGTTCTAGAATTGAAAGTGGAAACTCATGTTAATGAAAATAATTTGTCAGTTAGGTGAAAGATGTTTGTATCGATGAAACAAACGTCGTGGGTCTAGTAAGTCGAAAAGAAGGGCAAAATTCACCCACTTTATAGGATGGCTACGTTCCACGACCACCTTTTTAAGACTAATTTCTTCGCCAAACCTAGCGCTTGCTGTTGTTTGAAGTGATTCTTCGAGAAGGCACTCCAATGATGATGAGATGTGTGGCAATATATTTTGGTGGGCACTCAATTTACCTCGTTCATCGAGGGCAACCCCTAATTAATTCTTCCTTAATGCACTGGCTAGATTTGAATGAGAACAACAGGAAAGGGCTCTCTCCGTTCACGAGTCTTCGATGACATTAGCCAGGGTTTTGTAATTTATTCATTTTCTCCGACATATTAGCTAAACCTTGGGTGCAGCCGACGATTCAGCGCTCAAGGTCAGCGCCCAACGAGATCGTCGTGGCAGCCGACCGTATGCATTCGCTGCTCTCAACGAAGAGGCAAGTGACCAAAAGACAGCTGCCATACGATGATCAAACTCGCTCAATGGGGTTTGCGTGTCAATAGATATTTTGTTAATAAACATTCAAAGCACCTGAATGTATTGCTAGTGTGTGGCCGATTACCCGTAAAAGAAGAAAATGAAGCATCTTAATATCGCTATGAGAGAAAGAATCCGAGACGAGAAAAGTTGAAGAGGTATGGGAACTGAGCGTAATTATAGCTGTATAGACTAGATGATATCAAACGCAAATCGATCAACGAGCCGAATCTTCGAAAATCGAAATAAAACTAAAGAACTCATTTTCAGAGGCAATAAAAGAAGAGGAAAATTGCAACAATCGGACAAGTCGAACGAAATAAAACCAGAGGAATTCATTAGCACTTTTTCTTTTGCTTCCTTGAAGGAAGCGCTTTTATGCTCCAAGAAATGCTGAAAATGAACGAAATATATACAAAATGTGGAAATAATGATAGCGATATTTATTTGCAACACAATATATATTTATATATTTATTTATACGAATTCAATTTCTTTCTCATTCAATAACCTCAAAAACTGGATGCGCGAATCCATGAGGTAACCACATTTAAGCGGTCGAAGTAAACTACAAGTTGATCAGGTTGGATATGAGGCTTAATAGAAGAATTTACTGCATCGCATCGCACTTCGGAGATGAAAAACACTTTGAGAAATTCAAAAAGAAAAAAGACCGCTATATGGTTCACTGTGCGGTGGTACTGGTGAGAAATACTGCAATGTGTCGAGTTTACAGGGATCGAAATCCACAATTTATTTGCCGAATGAACATTATAGAGGAGTTCCAATAAATTAGCGTTAGAATGCCACTTGAGAAGATGAAGTGCTGCTTATCAATGATTGGCTTGAGCAAATGAGTTGTCACTTTTTCACTAATAGTACCCTAAAATTCAGTGATATCGGATAAGTGAATGATTTGTTAATGGAATAGATCGCGATCGTCGTTGATCGAATTCGGAAGTGAACTTTTTGAATGGATTCTTATGGAAATGTTCGATTTGAAAAGCAAGAAAATTCATGATATATATTCATAGAAAAATTAACATGTCGTGATGCTATGCGTCATATTGTGGGGATTATAAAACGACGAATAGCTAATTCTGCGTAGAAGAAACCGCAGACACTCGATCGCCGAGTGTTCAATATAACCTAATAGCCAACACAAAATGCCAACATTTATAGCTTCTTCGCTTTATTGCATTCTACAATTAAGCGCTACGCTGATTACAGTCATCATATTTAGTGAAAATATGCTCTCAGCTATGAAAAATATTGCAGTTAATCAGCGAGAAATATGCAAAAAAAAAGACACTACTGTAATTAGCAAATGAGTTCGTCATTTAGCTATTCAAGATGGAACAAACTGATGTTCATTTAGACTTAGAGGCAGGGGATGCCTCAAGCAATCAGTATGGTGCGAACAGCTAACAGAGCGAGTTGCGCTAGAAAACGGTACGAGGAGATGTCTCGAGAGTGACGCAGCCTCAAGCAGTCTGCTTGCCGAGGTGCGTCGTCGAGTGCGAACCGGGCTGTTCAAGTCCCCGAAACGACAAATGAGCAGGTCTGGGTAGCTAGAACCGAATGTGACCGGGCAAAGACAACGATCGGTGAGAGGACACGATGCGAGAAAGCGGGTGCGACACGCACACGCACAGGCACCGCACACAGCACGCAGCCACAAGGTTATGTGAGGCTGCTCTTCGACGCTCCAACTACCGCTGCTGGTGCTGCTGCTGTGCCCTTGCGGCGACACACACTAGCCGCTTGTGCATATATGGGACCGCACTGCCTGCCCGCTAGGCACATATGCATGGAACGCATGATGCGAGGAGACAGCAGTCGCGTGTACGGTAATCACAGAGAGCACGGCTTGGCCTCGTGCGCAGAGAAGCGAGCGCGGCAGCTGCAGCATATAATGCTTTGAGTGCCGTCGTCGACTGTCCGTGTTGTACAGCCGGTGCTGGTGTCGGCGTTTATAAATAAACATTCGCGCATAAGCGGATCGCTGCAGGTGCACCCCCGAACCTGTAGCTGCGAGGCGCTTTCACAGTCACTCACACTGCGCATTCGCATTCGTTCGGGCACTCACTTGCAGTCATCGTTGGGTGATTTCTGTTTGCATCGAGACATAAAGCACCAAGAGATGTGACCAGTTCCTGACAAACAAGCAGCTGTGTATAGTCTGACAAGCAGCATCTAGTGGCCAAGAACTTGAAATGCCAAGGACTGGAAAATGTGTTACTGGGCTGGTCAATAAGTTATCAGAACGGAATACATCGGCATCGGGTGAAATGTAAAGGTCTGAAAGGCAATCACTTCCCGAGAGACTATAGTAGTTCAATCGTGCATGGGGGCATTGGTTACTGCGGCTATGCCAGGAGTACGGTAATGGGAGTTTGGGTCTGGACTGCGCGTTTGTTCTACTCGTCAGTTGAAATAGGGTGTTCTTGGCTCGAGAATGCTTTTGTCCAGCTAATGAATTCGTCTATTTATTCCCTTTCTTCCCCTAGCGACTTTGAGCCTCTTTTTTTAAAGTAAGTTTGCCATTCTCGAAATGATGAGCACAGTCGAGCGCATCGACAGCGTAACTGTTGTTTAGGCAGTCAGATACTTACAGGGAAGGGAACTAATGTTGCCGGAAAAGAAATCATTTTTCTCAACAGCCATTTCACTGATAAACTACTGATGTAAAGTTAACCATTACTGTTCATTGGCGGACGATAACTGGCCTTTGAGGATGCGTGAGAATAGCATTCTAAAACACATCGCCCACACACGACGAAATGACTTTCGCTTTGTTTGCATTGTTCTATGGGAGCCGTTCGAAGAGCACTGCCGTAACAAGTATTTCTTAAACAGTCTAGCATGTCGAAATTCCATCTGCGAAGCAATTAAACAAAAACTAATATTTCATAAATCCAGAAATTTTTCTCCACTCCACCTTCACCGGTCTTGAACATCGAATTCTCCACTCAAAATATATTGGCGATTCGTAGCGACTGTCAAGACTAGATGGCAGTCATCTGGAGCATTGTTGCTTGTAGCCTGTCAACAGTTTATTCCTTCGCAGTGGGTTTCGACGCTAAAAGTGCATGCCACTTTGCAAACGATTTGACGGAGCATGATTGATGGCTAACAATGCATCCGTTTCTTTGTGATTTATTCCTGTAACACGAAACTCCATGCTAGCGCATATCCAACTCACTTCTTCCAACTCAGGTGATTAACTAATCCTATGCATGCCTGGGAAATAACTCGATAAGCATTTTCGTATACTGCTCTTCAAACCTTCCGTGTATCGCGGAGTAGCTCAACTGTTGAAAAAAAAGGAATCAAAATATCTTTTTTGGGAGTGATTAAGGAAATCGGTTAAATTTTACTTTACCAGTTTCATCTGACTATGAACTGAAAGCACTAATCAGACAAACGAACAACCACATATGCGCATCGAATAACCACTAGCATAATTTTCATATGTGTGTTCCATGCTGATGATTGTTTTTTGGTTATTTAAATTTAACCTACTGCATACGTTCACATATCTTCAAATTATAATCGCCATCAATAAAGTCTATCGAATTCCTAACGACGATTCTTTCTGCGTTCATCATTACCCACTTAATGCTGCTTATCAGAATGTCTTATAAACGTCAGCTTAACAAAAGCGCATAAAAGCACAAGTCACATAAGTTTATTCTAATGTCTCCATGAAGGCGACAGATACGCTATAAATCGAAACACAAACATGAGACACTTTCTCGATGCACCTTGCTAAGTATGATCATGATGAAGCACTTGAAAATTGACCGCTCTTCTTCCTCCTTTGGATAATCAGAAGTCTCTCCTTGAACCTTCAGTAATGCAGTATTTCCACTGTACATAGTAACCATGTTACGAGAATTCTTGCCTCAACGTGTTGGGAAAAAGCGCCTTAAATAAAAACCATTAAAACTTCGAACTTTTCCCAGGTGCTGTGTGCGACCATCGGAGCACCGCTGAAGGAATAATTTCAACCGTTGAACTGAGACTGTTTCAACTCTCGCTGTAAAGTATGAACTTTGGGATGTTCGGACATCGGCTGCTCGCCTATTTACTAGGATTAAAATGTGGTCATGCTAAATCCCCACCAAAAATATATAACCCGACTTCTCCGGATGCTACGAGGACTCCTAAACATTTACCTTAACTATCTGTTCAACGCCTCCTTTGCATGAGGTTTACGAACATTATGGTTGCATTCGAGCAATTTAAATGCCTCTGACTGAGGAAAGCTCAGTTGTTCAACTGTTCCACATCGCCCGATCGTTCCCCTTTGAACTCTAATGACCCTCTTCTTATCGTTTCAAAAATGCAGCTACCAAAAAAGGAAGGGTCAGGAGGGTAAATTTTGAATAAATCTAATTGGGGTCGTTCAAATTCTACTAAAGCCAGACCTTCTTTAATTTTCGGTGCAACTGCTGTGCATGCCGCAAAGTTCTATGTTCAGCCTTTCAAACAACAACGGAATTCAAAAAAGCCCCTAACACAAGCAACACTGGATGGATGGTCGCAGCATCTATGTTCGCTTTGCAGTGAAAGGTGGAATAGTCCTAACGAAATGGCGAAATGAATTATAACTGCAAGATGGTTTAATACGCTCCACACTCACTTTGCCCGGAACTTTTTCTATGAGTACTGAGAAGAAAAATGCATGTTCAATAGGCTCGTATCATCACTTCTGGCTGCGACCACCATAGTTTATTTTCCTCCCCTCTCCCTAGGGTCTTATATTTTTATACTTTTCAAGCCCCTCCCCACCGTCTCACCCAGCTCCCATCTCTCATGAACTAGATATGAAGGGAAATCTCCCATTAAGACGTTGAATGGTATAGACAGAAATGAAGATAAAAGCACAGGAATACCAAGCAAATCCCTGAAGCTTTCATAAAAGGACGATAACCACAAGCGATAAAAGACAGAGACAGATTATCAAAGCAGACACACCAAAGCAACGAGTGGTTTAAAAAAATGTAAGAAAAAAAACTTCCCCAATGTATCACAGCTTAAACTTGTCCTGGGCTCCGAAACTGATGCTATGCAATGTCATCAACATATTACACCTCAAAACAATGTCTGTCCGAAATCATCACTAATATAGCCGATGAATTGTTCAGTATGACGATAAAGCGTGCCGATAACGGGTCTCAAAAAGATGCCTAAAATCATTGCAAAATCAGCGTGCTATGGATAAGAGGAACTTACCAGAGATCAGATGGCCCTTATCACCCTACTCAGCGCCTTCGATCCGAGATGATTTACGAGTAAACAGTGCTGGCACTAGATCCCTCACGGCATGTGAAAAGATAGCACGCTACCTGCGAACTTGAAAATGAAAATTTTTAAGTTCCATCACTACGTGGTGCATGCGACGACGAGTTATTCACCGCTAACTGTGAAAGCGCTCTTTCCTGCAACGAACACCACGCAAACAATTTAACGTTCATAGCACATTCCTATAACATACTCTTGCGTATCACGATGTATCAGTAATATTACTGAAGAGTCGCTCATAAAGCAATACAGACACTGTAAGAGTATAGAGTCCCATCAACGCAACAGAAGATACTCCTCCATTAGCTGACATAGGAATAAAAAACTGCATTAGCTCAAGAAAATTTATCCACCACTTCATTAAAAAAAACCAAGCCTAGCGAAATCCTCCGTCCGTGTTCGAGAAGACGATGAAATACGATTATACTGATCACTGAGAAATGAGACAACTGGTTGAGATCATGAAATGCGACGTGAGCGCAAAAATTGGTTTTCCCAGCAGACGGAAAGAATACATTTAACATCTTTCAGGATAATGACATTCTGATTACCAAGCACAGAAAGTGAACCATTTGACCACAGAGGTCTTAAAAGGAGCATACTAGCAACGGGATCCGATCCCTACTTGAAAAGATATTTTTAGTCATTTTAATGATTCTTTAGTAGCAGCCTGCCCATTTGATAGAAAAAACAACAACATGTATTTCCTAAACCATTAAGTCTGGTATGAAGGGTGACGGTTTGGGTGTCGGTGACTCAATAAAGGGTGAGGGTTTCCACCAAAAACCAAACCAGTGACTCGCCTCAACGCTACCGCTCATTCATGTTTTGAGCAAATAATTCGAAAAAATATTTGAATGATGACAGCTGTGGTTTCATTCCTAATCCAGAAATTTTCTTCCCACTACATTTCACTTGGTGCGCCATTTATGAGAGTAGCTGCTGATATAGAACTAAAAACGAACACGCATTTAGGTCTTATCTCACTGGCCTTGAAGTTCTTTATATAATGCAAGCCATTAAACGTCAACCCTTATATCTCGTACTGCGAAAATGACACCCCTAAATGGGCGCTTAATTTTGCAGCGACTACAAAGGAGAATTTGCGAAGCACACATCAGAAACCCCCAGTGCGCCTATCTGCTAAAAAGCATTCCATACATCAAATGAACGCAGAAACTTCCGCATTTTCCATACGCAGAACTAACGCTATCTGAAACGCATCATATTAAACATTCCGTTAATACTATCGACTTTGTGGCAAAAAAGATTCGAGAATGAAAGCATCGATATCTGACTATGTTGAAGTCCAACCAAACTGAGGTCCAACTGAACATCAAATCCTCCTGCCATCATCAAACAATGAACGCGTTAAATAAGCATTGTGATTTTGAGCCATCTAAGAACAGATTGCGTCATCGGTGAGAAATGCGCGAACTAAAGATGAAGAAGCAAAAGCACTTAAAATAAATCGGTACTTAAAATTATTTATCCAACGAATGATGCATTCTCATCACGACCTCGTCTTCATCTATAGATCGTCATCCAACCCATGTTTATTTCCATTCGGAAGATTCACTCATGAGGTGGCGCCGACCATCACAGGACCTTCATATCATACGTCAAAAAGTACATCTACTGACCCTTTTCGGATCGCAGAAACATTAAAAAGCAGAACATCGTGGAAACACGATGAGTCTAAATACATGCACGTGTGAAAACATCGCTTCAGTTGTCTCAGCGATTGTCGAACTCATCTGCAACGAAAAAAATTCTTTTACCCCACTAAACTAGCTAGGTTCTAATTGATGTAACCGACTGAACTCTCAAACCAACCTCTTATCCACCCAAAAACCAAGATAAGTGCTATTTTCTCGACCGGAAATAGAACATGCTAGCTGGATGGACCGTAAAGCGAAGAAAAATAGGACGAGATCCGCCCTTGCACCGTTATTTTAAACACTTGGAAGTCTTGAAAATTATCTATAATCGAGGAGAACAACAGCTGATAGTTTCGATGAAAAGTCGAGTCTCAGTAGTCCCCTACAAGGAATCTATGCAAAGCGTGAGGAAGTACTGAGGAAAGGTGTTTAAACGAGATCTTCACAACACTACGTCGGAACCGCTACTTCATTACGGTGGATTTCATGCGATCCGAACAGCACCTTCTATGCACTTTTAGCGAAAGGAATTGTTTAATCCTTTTCAGAATTGGCTCTCGGAATTCTTCAGCATTACAGCGGTGATGACAGCAGAATGCTTCGAATTCTTTAAGAACAACCAATAAATTGTATTTATTCATGGATAAACTTTCGTGGGATGCTCATGGAAGAGGATTTTCCCAAAAAATAAAAATAAAAAGAAGAACGAAATACAGTTAAAGCAATTAATAATCGAGGCCGACTTATACCAACTGCACCTTTTTGCGATGTATGATCGAGGTTGGAGAGTTCACTGCGGCAGCTAATCATCAATACGACAACGCTCTCGGAGGGGCGGTGGATTTAGAAATATCACTTTGTCGGATATGAACGTTTTATCGGAAGAAATACGTTTTTCGAGAACGAGGGATGGTTTCCAGTGCTCTAGGGTAAATTTATATAGCGTAAAGATATATTTCACGTATTTCGGCTTTTCTCTTGGCGGACACCGTTTTCCGCCTTCGCTTATTTGATGCAAAATCTCCACTAACAATGTAAAAAATCATGAATTAAAATAAACACCTTTTCTCCTTTGACCTAGGCTAAAGTCTGAGTGAGATCCAGTCTCACTTCTATGCTTACCGAGGATGAGGTTAAGACTGGAGCTAAGCCGTGAGCATATGCGGAAGGGTTGACCTCCCTCCACCGAAAACGGCCCGATTTAAGCATCCACAGCCAGTTGAACCTATCACACTCGAAAACTAGGAAAAGTAGGCAACAATCGGCATACGATAACATCCCCCTAGAGCATCGCCTCATTCCAAAAACAGTAAGGAGCAGTTTCACCCACTTGCTATTATCCAACCTCCTTAGTTTAACGTTCACGGCAAATGACACTTGAATCCTGACCCGCTCCACCTCGTTCTGAAGTTTCGGAAACGTTCCAGAGAGCAAGGCGTACAGCCGAGCTACTCCAATAATCCTCCAAAACACCAAAAACGTACAACGAGACGCACCTCATCGGCGATGACACAAAATTTCCTGCTCTTGCTAATAGGCCACTGTATTCGAATGACACTTCGTTCAAATATCATCTCTGTGAAATGCTGATGGCTTAAACTTTTTGAACGGCTTCCAGTTCATCTCTGAAGTAAAAATTATGTAATTTGCCCAAACAAGACGGACGATTTATTTTGCAATTTTATTAATCGCAGCAAATTCTAACAATAGTCGCGGATGGCATGCGGAGATAACCCGAATTCTATACAACAAACTGACCCCTAAACGATCAGTAAAATACACCTGCAATCCGCAAAACTTGATTCTTAAAAAAGAACGGATAACATCGTTACTATCATATGTTCTAATCACTACCACCTCGTCTGCCGTACCGCTGCTTCACTTCGAATTACTTCTCTACGCAACAATGAAATCCATCATATCAATAAACCACGACTGCACCGGATAGGTATAACACAGCATACGCAGATATACACATGGAAACGAACGCCGCCTTTCCCTGGAAGCGCCTTTACTCATAGCAAGCCTCTGAAATAACAGTGAATGAGAGTACCTAAATGCAAGTGATTTGAAGAAAAACCTATAAGGATAATGACTTACTCGTACTCACGGAAGTGTGGATTACTGCAAATCCAACTGGAATGAAACTTGTCCGTCTCACGTCCGCCTTCCTATCCAAGACCTTGGAATTCCAAGTATCAAAGAGTGTGTCTCCATGGCATCGTTTCAGCTACTCTCGCAAAAACTCAACTAAGTGGAGAACAATAGACATCCTAGCACGATAACTTGTTATCCAGAGCAATGAAATCGACAGCAACGATTTTTGCGTACGACGCCACCTTATTACTTGGACGGAAAATGTTTTTTGCAAAATAAATTATGGATAAGATTTCCCTTACAGATTCTGCATCCCACCGAAACACTACATATCTGAAAGCATAAAACGATGCGTGCTGTTTTAGTGAACTTATAAAGCAGATATCACTAAAGATTATGGCGGGCAAGTAGTGCGGAAGACACAACAAACACGAATAATACTTTCCTTGGCACCTACAATCACCGTTGCCATCCATCCGGGAATGACGGATCCCTAAAAGAAACTTCGGGAGTCAATGTTACCCGCAAATATAAGTTCTGCAAGAGGAATATACCTAACAGCTTGGCGAAATCAATTCCTACAAAATCCGGACAAAATATGCAACGACGAAGGAGGAGAAGCGAAAAAAGAGCGAAACTAAAAGGACGGAACAATCGAGGAAGAGGTATTCCGGCGGAAAGAAAAGAGCGAAAAATAGAACAGAATACAGAGATTCTTGCACTGAATGAATCGAAAAATAGTGCGAAATCCGGAAAGATCCAAATCGGAGCCGGAAAATATAAAAATTGCACATAAATCGAAAAAAATTGCAATGCTCGCCAACATATACCGCTCGTATTTCCATTGAACAAACTCCTAAGTAGAGCAATTTCAGCTGAGATAAAAATGAAAGCGAAATGTTATGAGCGACTAAAAGAAATCATCTTCAGAGAGATTCTTCATTGCCGTTCATCCATCGAAAAAATCCACCACTTTCTTAAGCCTACTGGTCATTTAAGCACAAATGTATTTATTCAATTTTTCGGGAATGCGTGCTTAATAACTATGGTATAATTTAAAGCATTCTTTATTTTGGTTGGTTATCTGCTTGTATCGCTGGGCTATTTTCAACCTCTAGCCTTGCCTCGTCTTCCCCTGCCCCCCTTAGCATTCCCGTTTTTCTGGCTAAGTTTAATCATCAAGAAAGTATTTCTGGAATCGATCAACCCATATTTGTTGTGCTTGAGCAGTATCGGTCTGTTGACGTCACAGCCGATAAAAAAAAACATCAGTGCTGATGAGAGTAGTAAAAGAGAGAATAAGAATAACATACGGCATGTACAAAAATGATTCCAACAAAAGGAAATCTCTAAAATGGATAGGGGGGCAATTAAAAATATATATGCATATGTCGAAGACTGATAAGACAACAAAGAAGATTTTTCACTCAGTTGAATGAGGCAATAACTAAAGAAGTTCATTATGAAAAGGAAAGAAAACATTTCCACAAAAGTGAATAAAACTGAGACACAAAGCGTAATTTAATATCATAAATAATATTACATATGGCGGAGAGTGACTGAAAACTGAAGCAAAGCGAGAAAAAACCAAAAATAACCGAACGGGAATGGACGTCAATAGAGAGAATTTCACATCACCAATAATATTAAGTTCGCTTGAAGAAAAACGGTAAAACCAAAGACTGCAAAACTGTGATCAACACAAAGATAAGCACGAGTCGTTTGCGGATTGACTCCTCTAGCAATTCCACACGTTCTTCAACACGTTGCAGAACATTTACAGAACGATCCATTGTGTCCTTAAAAAGCCCTCTCAAATGAATGACTCCGGAACAATACCTATACGTGCTACTGTTTCTGGGGACCTCTTGCAGATGAACTTCCGAAACGAGAGATCGTTTTCTTTTCATTGGTAATTCAGTTAAATACATCAATATTCTAGCTATAATTAATGTGGGTAATCTCAAGATGAAAATGTATACGCAATAACTCACACATACTATAACCGCCGAGAGTTAAATGCACACTTCATGTGTGTTTGTGTGTTTTTTTTTTGAAGTGTATGACTGAAAACGTAGTTCTGACTTCACGAGCGCTCTAGAAGTCGGGTACCAACCTGTAGCAACTGTAGATGCTCATTCTCATAACAGAGGCCTCGTTTCTTGCTACGGCGATGGCGACGGGATGCTAAAAATAAATGCATAAAAATTCCTGCACTAGTGGAATATAATTTCAACAATGCTAAGTCGGCAGATCACTTTTTAGGACTATATAATCGACCCGCTTTTATGATTGTTCTCACGATTTCAGTGACTGCCTAAATAAGATGATGAGCATTTTTATCCATCGCGTGCAACCAAATGCTCTGCATGAAATATCATCACCCAGAGCAAATAGGTAGCTTACAACGGTGTAAAATTTCGTCTAACGTAAATGAATAAAGTAGATTTAGGAGTGAATCCTCGATACTCTCAGAAGATCCCAAAAAACTAGGAGAGCTTTTTGATATTTTGATGGATATGACGATAATGGACGATTTATTCGCCCGTACTTTATGTCTTGAAGGAGGGCAATGAATGTGAGATAGGCGACTAGAATATTCGTGTTTTTTTCTGTGGGAACTTGTCCAGCATAATCAGTGGGGAAAAAGGTTGGCATTTATTAGTCAATGATAGGTATGATAGAAGTAGAAAACAAAAACTTCAATTTCTCTGAAGATGCGTTTTTTAAAGTCCACATAGTTTCCAACAAATTTTTAAGCTGTCAACCTCACTGTGAGGCGTTGTAGCTCGCCTTCAAAAAATAAATACTCATAATGCAGATTCCCTTTCGCATCGAAGCTGGTTGCGAGAGCTAAAAATTCAGACTTCTATATAGTGAAGTGAACAAGCGACGCAGATCGTGTATAGTTAACTCACCAATGGTTGATTCGGAATCATCCGACCGATCACGGGGTACAACGTTACCTCCAATCGGACCCGGTGAGCGCGTGAACGTGCCAAGTTTGGATTTAGTTCGAACAATAAAGTCGAATTCCACCTGTTTTATATCGTTGTTATTGTCCCACGGCCGGTAACTAAAAAAATTGCACAATCTATAAAACGAATGCAAACTAAAAATAATCTTCCAAGAAACGAAAACCTTTTACTAAGTCCGTATAAATGTTGTTATATTTTCCGAATGGCAGCTAACAACCAAGGGGAACACTGGGATTAGATATCTCTGCATAAGCACACAAACGCTCGCTAAAGGTTCACCGCTTTTCGAAATTTGTACTTTCCGTATTTGTCCAACTGGAGATACTGCTATCAGCTACATGTAACGCAAAAATTCCCCCTATCTGAACAAAAAACTTCTAGTACAGGTTTCATGATGTTCTTTGTTGCAAGTTATAAAACAGTTAACTACATACTCGGCATAGAGATACTCGTAATTTTTGCTGAGAGGATCGAATCTGAAATAGCGCGGCTTGTGGTGTGGATTTGTCTTCGCACGAGCCCTCTGCGCCTCCTCGAGAATACTCTTCTCCTCCGTGGCTGCCACTTGATCATCTCGCGCTATAGCTTCACTCACTTTCAACCATAGCCTGTATATTTTTTAGCTTTTCGTATCGCGTTTTTTCGATTGGCTGCAATTGGGGCCACTCAAAACAGTTAATTAGAAAACACTCCTCTCTTCCTCGTATCTAACCACAATTAAGTACAGACAGCGAAAATTTATTTCTTCTCAATCCAGATGCGATTTGATATTTTGCTTTTCTGCACCGCCGCTAAGTTTCACAGCGAATTGCATTGGGCGATTATTCCTTACTGAGCAGTTTCAAGACCGGAATCGGCACTTCTCTCTCGTCTAATTTCCAGCATGATTATAGCGAAAGAGTGTCCATATATATAATTTCGTATCGCTGAGGAGCGGTTTATCTCATCATAACGGCACATTTGCCACAGCTATAACTGTCACTGCTCTGAAATGAACTATTCCGGAAGTGTTTAGCGCTCACGAAACAATCATAGGAATATCCAGTAGATTCGAAATGACCACTTCTGACAACTGCATTTTTGCGTTTCCCGAAAGAGTGAACAAAAAACGGCAATAGCCAGGTTGGACATTAACCTGTAATGGGGATAGGGAGAGATTCCATGAGACGTGGTGAGAAAAAAATGAAAGGTTCCATCAGGCATGTGGGAGTGAAATGGACGGATGTTGAAAGGTGGAAGGGAGGAGTATAGTAAGAGAAGACGCCAATTCCACTCTTGATACAATACTATCCATTAGTCAGATTAATTTTCCGGTGGGAAGCTTAGAGGTTATACCCTTCCTGCACAATATTATTAATAGAACAATAAATGATAGTTTATATGGGATGAATAATAAGCGGCTTTTGTTCGCTTTCAATTCAGTCTCTCTGAAAAAATAGGTTCGAAAACAATAATCCGGGCGGATGGAAGATATAAACCGTTAGGTAGTGAGGAAATTCAGGTACAGGTAGTGGGCCTTATGGAGCAAATATGACCACTGCAAAACTTTCAGGATGAAGAAAAAAAGATGAGCAGAAATAACTTCTGCAATACTTCTCACAAAGTAACAAAGAAACAAAGAGCAAAGAATAAACGAAATACTTTTTCGATTCCCAATCGCCTTGTGAGTCTAGAGCAATTTCGTATCTTGGCAGTCGCTGCTTGATTATTTCTTTCGTCGGGGCCCATAGCAAGCTCTTTTTACCCTATAGATAAAAATCATCAGCGCTTTAATATGGCACCAATAAAACTAAAATCTTCCATCAACAAAAAAGGAAGAATACTTCGCCACACATGCCAATACTTTCCGCAATAATAAGCTGCATTCACTCATATGCATTAAACTGTTATCCCATCGCAATAAAATAACGCGGTTAAATGTACGTTGTACAATGACAATTCAATATGCCATTGCACACCTCACAACGAGAGATTTCTGAGATTACAAATTTCCTGTATTACTTAAGCAAGCTTTCCACAAGAACACAAAAAACGAGAAACAATCCAGCCTCTTATTGCAGAATTGCTGATCCTCAAAGGTGCACAAACAAGAAGACATACTCAGCTTTAAAAACTATAAGATAAGAATTGGAAATTTATCAAAAGGAACAACGAACATTGTGCGTTATTGTTATTTCACCATCCCAAGTGCCGCTGATTTGTGTCAAAGTCTCTTTGCCGAGTTTGATCGCTCCCGATACGACATTCATGATGCCACCCAAAAACGGTTTTAACTTGAAATCAAGTGTGCACAAATACGCCGTTCGATTGCATTCAATTTTCACCTAAAACATCGCTTATATAATGAACCCGGCAAAACATATATAGAAAGAAAACATGAAGGGAATTAAGGAGATGAAATACGGCACAAGTTCTGATCAACTCAGAAACGTCCACTACATCTCAGCTAGAAATTATTAGCGCCTCTTCAAATCGCAATAAACCTCATTCATGCTGAAAATAAACCCTACCTCCGTTTCAGTGCAAACACGCTTAAACCCGCATGCACAGCAGATCCCAGCACTGCAATGAAACACAATTCAGGATATGACCATTGCGTTAATCTCATAATAAATAAGGGTAACAGTTGTTTCCACACCATATTAAAGGACAGCTTCATTAAAACTATATAAACGACTACTACGGCCAACCAGTAAGCTGTATTAGGAGTCTCGGATATTAATTAGCTACTACAATCCCAGGAATATCACCGATACTGCTGAAAATAAACTGACCACAAACTAGAATGTCTAGTTCATGTTTCATTAGCAGTTCTGAAAGCTGCGACTTTGAATCTATAGAGATTCACTTACGCTGGAGTTTATTAGCACAAAGACTGGAGGCATTTACCATTGATCAGTAGCGAAAATATAAAAATTGAAAACGCTATTAAGAATCTCTGCAAATAACCTACATTACAACTGAAACGAAAAGCCAAAATAGACATTGTCAACCAACTGCAATTTGAAAAATCTCCATAATGGCAAAAACGACTGCATATAATACAAGCAAATATTACCTGGCCTCCATACTCCATTGAAAGAGTGCCAATCATTATGCCTTTGCAATTTGCATAGGGCAACGTAACTGTGTAAGTTTCGCCACGTGCCAATAACACAATTCGTATCGAGCCTAGCATCATCGCTGAGAGACTATTACCATAATATTTACTCTTGGCAAGAATTGTACCCGCTATATTGAATCCTGCACGGCGATTCGTAACAAATAGTGATGAGATCGGCGGATGATGAGATACCTTAGATATAATAGATCAAACCTATTTAAGCAGCAAAATCAACAATTTTACCCTCACCCTTCGGAATATACCTTGCTATTTTACAGCCATCAGAACTGTTGGACTATTCTAATTGCTGATGTGAACTGTACCTCAGAAAAAAGAGTGAATTCACTTACAGCGTTTGACTAAAATCACAGTTAACGAATTGCCGATCACATATCAGGTAGCTTCTGAATCATCCAGCTTGCTGATCACTTGGCAATTAAATCCCAATAAAATCATCTCCGTTTCACGGAAATTTGAACAGTGGTTGATAGCTGCACATATGAATGCCCATTCATGTCATTAACGAACATCAATATTTACTATTAAACTTTCATATCAACGAATACCAGAAATGCAATGAATAATAAGAATGACTTACTTGTTCTGCAACATAAAACGTTGTCGAGCCATCCGGATGCTCCCATTTGCATCGAAATACTTCCCCCAATATTGGATTATAAGGCTTCTTCAACCCTTTCGGTTTTTTGTAGAAACCACTAAGATAGAATTTAATTACTTTCGTCATCCTCTCCAAAGGATCATCCTCTGCTGCGGCCCTGCAGTATGTGATACAGTTTTATAGATAAACATAATAAAATAAACATAACATTCTTCCTTTTCAGAGATATTCCATCATCAATTCAACGTAGGCCCTATCTCAGGTATACAAATCAGTGGAATGTCACAGTTCCACCTCGTTATTTTTTTACTTCATTCGTACGCTACTTGCATAAACATAAATCGTCTACTGCACAAGAATGCTATTTCAAACTTGCCTTAGTGAACAAAACATAGTTAACAAGCTGCGAATGGTGACATTAAAAACCACATTTATGGTTCACCTTCATGGGTCAATAAGCCTAAAGCCACAGGCATTTCGTTTGCCTTTCTCTTCCTCTTGGTTCGAATTAAGGCTGTGAAAGGCCATTCGAAGGCCTCTTCAAGGATTTCATCTCATTTTCCAGAACTTATTAGTGCACCATGAAACTGAGGGGAGACCGAATGGTTACATAGAGGCTGAAGAATACCCACGAAGTCCTCGCTGCAAAAAAAGGTTTCGATCTTGCAAAAATTCTTACCACAAAAAATTACTGGATGCTATAAAATCAAAAAGCAACCAATGCAGCTTCGGAGTGAACTTACGTTTTAAGAAGATCAACGTGATAGTAGAAATCGGCAAGTTTTTCGAGGAAAGACCGTGGCTCAAGAATGAATGTTGGCAATGTCACCTTCGAGAGATCCATCCCTGGACGAACCTGCTTCAACAGACTCCACACCAAACTCTTATTCTCGTCGCCCATATCTTCCGTTTGTGCGCCATCAACCAACGCACCAAACTTAATTTCATCACTTTCAACAACAAAACGGCTACGTCTCTAAATAACTGCAGACCAACCTCTGTTTTTTCAAAAAAAGACCGAGAGACTCCAAAACAAGAAAACATAAAAATTTCACAGCAGCTGACTGTTTAGAGCCAAATAGTAAATCTTCTGACGCAGGGAAAAAAAATCATAAAGCCAAAGTTCAAAACACCACAACTCTGCAGTGGAAGTTGGGAGCTCCTTCCATAGCACTTATGAGGACATACAGTTGGCTGCTGGTCTTTGAATTTGATGATCCACAAAAATATAACTCAAAAAATGCAACTACACACGCAGTTTCTTAAGAAACGATGACCGCAATTTTGAAATGAATAAAGTATAAGGCATGAGAGTACCTGTTCAGGCTCCGAGGGAAGATATAGACTCCCTTCTTCTATTTCGAGGGTGGCTGCATCACTTTCTGATTGCACGTTCGCATCATTATCATTGTCATCATCAAGTCCTAAACGAATGCTAAAATAACGTAATACCTCGAACAAACACCTCTCCATCATAGTTCTAAAAATCACTTTTCCATCATGAAACCCATAAAAAATCTGTTTCCAGACATCCGAGATATCTTTGCTTGCAATAAATCTGGAGAAAACAAGTGCGAAAAAAGAAACAATTCTATTCAGCAACCTCTCATTTTCAGTGCTCTTCGTAAAACTACGGGAAATTTATGATCGCACTGAAGAGTCTATTAGGGATATCACGTTCGACTAAAAGCTTCCATTCCACATTGAATAACTTAGGGTCAAACCAATAAACAAAGCAAAAATTGAGAGGCTTCTTTTTAAAATTCAAATTTCGAATTTTCGAGCACATGTTATTAGGTGAAGAATTCGACAAGAGAGAAATTAACTTATCATGCATTTAGGAGCCCCAGAATGTTTTGCTTGACAACCTCGAATGACTGAAACACTTCAAACGTATAAGTGTAGTTGACAACCTCTACACTCACCACTCCTTATGCCCTCAAAATTCATTAATCCTAAAGTCAATGATATATGAGAAGATAAACTATTCTCCGCGTGTTTCTTTTCATAAAAAGCAATTTATACGTACCGTCGAAATGCTTTTCAGCTTCGGTTTCGCTTATAATCGGTTCAGACTGAGGAGCTTCAAGAGCATCTATATCGTTTGTGGAATCAGAATCCTTCTGCACTGCTTCCTCCTCTTTTCTTGGTGCATCCGACAACTTCAAATAAAAATATTGCGAATACTTTTTTACAATACGCAAAATTCTACTCTCAAACGACCACACGAAATTGTAAAGGATAGCCCTGGATATAGACAAAAATTTCTAGAAGCGGATAGTAAAGCGCTTGCAATGCTCTTTAAGGCAATAACATCATGGGCATGACCTCATCGTGCTGAGTTTTTTTGCATCTGTATTTATCTTAGTACTTAAAGTTAACTGTTGCAACAATTTTCGGTAAATTTTTACGGGTGATGTGCGATTGCATGTTGGAAATAATATGATGTCTACACGAATCGCACACTGTGCGCGCTCATGTTAACATAAACACCTTCTTACAACATCGAATTTGAGGCAGTGTTTTCATTCCGAATCATATTATCATGATTAACATAACAGACCCTGTCGTAACGTTCTACGACCTATGGGTAAAGGTGAGTGGGTAAATACAGCGGAGTAACAGCTAATAATTTAAGCATTTGAAGATGACTATTTAAAACGTTACAGATGGATGGCACGTATGCACAAACAGAGGAGATACGAAGCTTCACGGCTAGACTGAAGGTGCCTTAAGGTCTCTCTCTTGTTCTCTTTCTCACATATTGCCACTGCTGCGATTCGAAGACCGATCAATGGCTATGAAGGAGCGAAAGTTGCCACATGCAATTGAACTTTCCTCATCTCTACAGCGGCTACACCCCCCTTGAGAAACGCATTGAGATGTCTCCTTTGGGACATAGATTCATATTTTTCTTCGAAGTTTGAAATCGTGAAGTTCTTGAAAACACTTCGCCTATCTCGCGTAGCTGTGTAACTCTGAAAAGCGCTGGAGCTACCTGAGGAATGAGATATAATAAAGCAACGAGAACGCCTCAACAAAAGAAACTTCTGTAAGAGAACCCTTCGTAAGAAAATGAACTAGCGGTTAACCTCCAACAGTTGTTGGTAAGATCCTTCAATAGGCTATCAACCCTATACACAAAATAAAACGCTCATTTTATAGATGCCAGTATCATCGGACCATCTCTCTATCGACATAAGCATCTCTTGAAATCTTTACTTCCAAATTCGATTAATAATGAATTGACCATATCTCGGTACAACAGCCATCTATTTTTCTAGTGGAAAATATTTCAATCTCAGATTACTTCAAATTCATTAATATAGAACAAATGTTTTCAGATAAATTAGGTAAAAAACTGCTCTAAAAATTTGTTTCAAAAGGAGCACTTCTTTACAACGTTTCGGATGCATATCTCGATCCCCGGTTCCGCAAAAAAAATTCTTCTTTGAATTTTATATCATTAGCGTCATTAAATGCTTCCCACCTTAATCGCAGAACATCAGCTGCACACATGTGCTATTTAACCAACCCAGTTGCGACACGAACTTCAAATCAGTCTTGCTAAAATTCGTGAAGCTGGCAGAAGATAGACGGACAAACGAATGACTCGCATGGATCCCGTTTGCGCACCTTTCCATAAAGCTTTAAAGTCCTACGTAAGACACCTATATAAATATTTCGTTGGAACCGCAACGTTCAATGTGATGCTAAGCAGCAGTGCAACAACGACGAAACAAGAGCGAAATAAAATAGTGAAAAAAAGGAAGTAAAGAAGAACTGGGAAGACGAATATGGCCACAATCTTGTGGATCTTTTTCGTTCCTTATTATAGGCGATGTTTTAAACTATATAGGGAATTTTCATAACGTATTAGTCTTTCCCATCGATCACTCGGCACCATACAATTTTTCTGCATGGCCCTCAGAACACGTACAGCATTTTACAACTTACTGCGATTCGAATAAAACGTATCACACTATCACTGCACTAAAGGAAAATTAAATTCATTCGGAACATGCTTTTATGAACCACGTTTATCGTTGCGGCTAGTGATCAAGAAATAGAGAAGAAAATCTGGCGATTTCTAAAGGAGGGAGATGCATGATTTTTGGCAAATAACAATGTATAAAAGTAATCGTTGTACCTTATGCATAGTCCTCATAAGTAAGCCACTGCAACGAAGCGCCAACTGAAGTGCGTCCATCCAACAGCCACCAGCCTTCAATTATTTAATCATGAGGTCGTCTTAGACGATAAAAATTACTGCCACAAAATCTCTTCCAATTCAATCAACGCTTTCTCATTTCTCTCAGAATAATTATGCAACTGTGCACACACAATCGGTGACCTTTACTGATAAATATATCACCACATTCGCCTGCACACGACACTTCATTTGTCGATAAATGTGCAGCACCAAAGTAGATATTTCCGATTCACGAAAGACGACGATAAATCCTAAGATCATTTCAGAACATAATTCGTCCAGTTTCCATTGAACAACAAACGAATTAACCTCCTGTGATCAGGACGTTCATAGTGGAGCAACGGTGAATAAATCACTTACTTGCAGTTACAATCGGCGAAGTTTCAAAGAATGCTTCAGTTATGGCCGTTTTTTTTGAAAAAACACTGTTCTTATGTAGCGTTTTACCCTCACACTAGGCCCTTATTACGCGTTCAGTGTAAATAAACTTCCTGACTCTGCATTACTTGCAAGGTGCAGGGACATATATTAGCATTAAACCTGTTCAGATGGAGCCCGACAAATGAGGTGTGTAGTTGGAAGCGGCTGCAACGTGACTGCTCCATGACTTTCACCGAGCGGTCCTCGTGTTGCCCAAATACTTTGGTCGAGAGGATGAAACAATTTGAAGCAGAAGCCATCCTTCTTCGATGGACGCTCGATCAATTCACACGTGTTCAGCAGGATTGTACCAACCCAATGGCCCGACTGAAAGTGCATAAATATAAGAATACGTACACTGAGTGATCCTTTACATTTATCTCAGCAATATACATGGAGTTGAGAGTTTGTAAAGTCCACCAGTTTTCACATACATTTCGGTTTGAAGTCGTGCATGTTATTCAAACTCGATTTCGGCTATGGAGAAAAGGTTGTGAGCTCAAATTGTAAACGTTTAACTTTACCTCGGATCATCTTACTTCAGAGTTATAAGTCTCACAACCTATGGGTCCCCTGAATAGGAAAATACCCCCTATAAACAGACGCCTCAATGAGCATTAATCAACTCTGCATGGGAAGAAAAAAATGTGCTCACTATTACCTCCTACGTAACAAAGCTCAGCATTTCAGCCTACATATATTCCCTTCCCACCTTTTTTCTTTCTTCCACGGCTTTTTTCGCCTTCCTACGCTGCTTTTGAAACCAAAAGTAAAACATCACCCAAATGCGTTATGACGACGAAATACAATGGACGTTTTACAATAAATGGAACGAGCACTGCATGTTGGTCCATTTTTGAAATCAATTAAAGAGACGAGAAATATTCATAGCGGACTCGATTTCTTAGCGATACGCTTCATCTTCAAGACATATCACGAGATAGGTAACCACTGAGATTGCAAACTTATGTTCAAATTATAATGCACTGGTATTCAAATCGCTTTCGGAGGTATGTGATTAGAATCCATCTCAACGACAGCCTGCGACCACATAGTGAAATCTGCCGACAGACACTCATCATTTAAGACCCTTCGATATGCTATAATGACAAATGATGCTACCATCTGATTGTATGTTTCTCCACCTATCCACACCCTCCTACGCCAACGCCAATATCAAGCGAATGCTTGTCTACAGCCTTATAGGAGATAATCCACCGTTACAAATTTCTTCGCTATCTCTAAAATAGGTGTACGTTTTTCCCATCACTCCATATTCCATAGTTTCAATCTTTCATTCAAAAAAATGTTTAAATATATTAGCGTTTCTAACCTTTTCGCTTAAAAACTACCAAAAGACTACGACATATGAAATGTTCAAAAAATAAAAATAAAACGAAACCTTTTCAATCTTATTGCTCTTGTAGATCATCATTAAGCCAGGTTTAAGCACGCAATAATAACGATTCCATTTACGTAGTGTACCCCGGACTTTTAGCCAATCGGCCATCACAACGACGGTCGGATCCCGCAATGAAGCGAGCAGTTCCTGGGCGACACGCTTCTTCTCATCTCTATATTCCCGTTTCTGCTTCTAAAAACTCATAAAGAATAATACACTCTAAAGTGTCGATCCAACCACTACCTTTTTTATCGAAAACTGAATAACTATTTGAAATAGTTGAAGTGAAACTATAAAAATATAGCTGATATGCTTCCAACATCGAATGAATATCTTTTTTTTCGAATACCCCCAACCAACCTTTAAAAAAACCTTTCCCGACGTTTCAGGCTACTCAGTAGAACCTCACATTTTAACTATATCAAAAAAATGATGATCCTTGATGTGAGAAATAACATTTTCTGACATAGAGGAAAGGGTGTGCCACATAAGGAGGCTGTGAAGCACACTTTTTTGGCCAAAAAGAGGAAAGAAAGCAGAAAATCAATGCGGCTCCTTATGAATTATACGCATTTAGCGCACAAAATGCATCAAACAATTAGAGACAATCAACGGACGACAATTAAATATTTCAAAAAGAGATATAATAAAGGAAGAGAATGTGCCGTGCTCATTGATGATCTTAAGAATATCCGAAAAACTATAAAAAATGGAGAGAGGAAATTTGACGGATGGTGGTTTCGATGAAAATATGAAGAATTATTAAAGACCACTTAAATTTGATACAAAATAGAGGCTCGAAGAGATGCTAAATGAAAAGTGATATGACAATTACCTTGAAAGCATTATTGGAACCGTTAATAGAGTTGATCAATTTCATAGAGCGAGCAAATACGAACGCGAATATAGCAACGAGCACTCAGTTAGCTAGCCACAACTACTGGCCGCTATTCGGGGCAATGCGACGCATGCGGTAACGATCACTTCGCCATGCAAACACACTGATTCACGACGAGTTACAACCAACCCCTCAGACTAAGCGAAAATAACGCACTCAAAGCGTATTCGACATTCAATTCGAATCACATCCCAATAAATCTGATTGCCCTTTTCCATTTTCACCTTGTACGACGTACTCACATACGTCATCATAATAACCACCGAGCATTGAAGCAATGTAACATCATCATTCTATCGCTATCCTCGAAAACATAAAGAACTTGGAAATTCCGAAACTATTTGTTCTTCAGCTCTTCATTGACTTCCTGGTATAGGACTTTCAACTAGCCGATTCACCGTACACGAGCAAGTTTGCGAAAGTGCAAAGATGCGGGTGAAGTCCGATCGCGATCCGAGACCATAACCGGTAGGAGAACTTCATATAACCATTTTTTCCAATGTGGAGACAAGTCTTCCCGAACTATCCGCATGAAAAAAAAAGCTTTTTCCATAAGAGGCACCTGAATGGAAAATATTAACTTTGCTATATGAGTTTCTCACTTTATATTGTCGACTATCCTATAGCGTTAAATATTTGCATAGAGATAAGTTTCGATGTCCGATTTTCCACAAAATTCCCTCATTTTCTCAGTATCCCTTCTGCATTTTATTACAATCGTAAAGCATCAAATAACGATCTATGGGGGAAAATTAAAATATACTGATGTATCGCTTCCATTTATAACGATCCTAAGCCTAAGCCTAAGCCTTCTTACACATAATATCAAACATTCCGCATAATGAACCTAGAAATGATAATGGGGTATGATCGACGATGAAGAAATTAAGACGACGATATCCTAATAACACATTGATCTGAAGGTGTGATTCAAAAAAATAATAAAAATAATGAACAAACAATTATTAAATGTAAAGATGACTCTCCTAAAATATGGGATAAGAGTTTTTTGAGTTTTATTTCCTGAAAGTGAACTAAAAGAATTACTTCAACAAACTAAAAATAAAACAACTCGGATCCATGAAGAGCGTAAATTAGCGTCATTCAAAATGAGACCCCAACTCGCCATCACAAATGATGAGACAAAATAGAATTCATTCATTATATAGTATCAAGAAACAAATTTGTCTATGTAGGTAACACTCTGATGCAGTTTTGGTTCAGCTGTGCAACAAAAAAGGTGAGAAAGATGTAAATATAAAAAATGCTGATATAACATTACGCATATGCTCTGAGTCATTTCGGTGGAAATAGGGAACTTCACTGAAATGAATTCTCTTGCGAACATATCGATTTTTCTCTAAGCACTAATTGCAACCTCATGATACCACAGCAAAGGGGGTTAGGTTAATCTCCCGCTCGTAATCATTCCTTTGGTTATCGGTATTTTATACTTCAGATCGGAACTATATCAGTTTCAATCTCAACACTAAGTCCGATAACGAAATAAAAAATAAAACATAAATGGTGGAAAAAAAAGTTGGGAATCAATTGAAGGTATAAAATTTGCGCATGACCTCAGGAGGATAAAGTTCACCCAACTTAGGTGAAGCTCTGTTCCTCTAAAAAGTGCAAGACCGAATGTTCGTGGAAAAAATTTGTCTGGATGCGTATAAAGTCTGAAATGCTCTCTAAGTGACGTGAAATATACGCGCCGAGAAAAAGAGGGTGGGATGTATACGCTTATATAACGTTATAAAATGAATGTGCTCAAGTTCAACGACAATCACGCAATGAAAAAGTGGCTAAACATGAGAGAGCAAACAACGAACGATTCGTGTTTCATTCTGCGATATTACATCAAAACGCAGATCGCTAATGCGTGGAGTATATATGTGCGATTGTGAGTACAATATATGCATCAATACTGTTCTGCTTCAGACCGCGCAAACGATCCAAGTGAGCAAGAAACGAAACACTCGAGAAGCTGTTACATTATCCTCCAAATGCTAGAGTAAAGTTTTCGTGTAGGAAAGTGCTAAAAATGATGTGAAATCTCCATAATTCTTTACCTGAGGTTAGGATTCTTCATGCATCAAAAAACAACGACTTATTAGAGCTTCAGTGTGGAACATAATGACAGCATCAAATTACTCTGGAGGGACATAAGCGGATATCAAAGTTAGTAATGCCACTGAGAATACTCTAAAAAGTGGGTGAGATGTCGAATTACGTAAACCTGACAACTAATGACACATATCAAGCTATGCAAGCACCGGCTGATTAAAAGAACCCATCGAAAACGTACCTTCAGTGTCGTTTTGCGATCTCCCGCTTCATCGTTCTCTTCGTTGTTTATTGCTCTAGTTGCATCTAGAGAAGCCACCTCCTGAATACTCATCTCCAGATGACCGCCACTAGAACTCCTTCTGCAACAACGATTAGCTCGTCACCGAAGCGCGCATCAACCACAAATCTCACGAATAGCTCTCCATCGCGTGCTCACAATCAGTAGCCGCCCTATAGCGACGCGTGTGAGCAGCCAACACGTCGCGCCCACTCTGCGAACGTTTCATGAGGACACATCTTTGTGCGCGCTGAACGGCGATTTTTTTATCGTCGTTCGATTAGGCGACGTTTCCGTCGTGAGGGAATCTGATGCTCTCCCAAAATGTCATCGCGAGAATGCGGTCAATCTTTATCGCAACTGATAAGGTGCATGGCGCAATTTCCGACTACGGGAATATTCGTATGGAATAATGAGGCCGGAGGCACTCAAATTATTATCGAATCCTATCTTCCCGAAAATTTCTCGTCTACTTTACTTCATCCTTTTTTTAAATTCCATTGCTCACAATTGTTACTGTTTTTCGAATTGCATATGAATAAGTTCCCTTTGAGGAGATTCTTCGATAGAAGCTAAACATCATTCTGAGAGAAGACAAGCGAAGCAATGAAATACCTAAGGTTACGAGACATCAAAAGAGCATATGAAGCAGCACATTAGTGTAGCGACAAATTTAACTGAAAGAAGCAGATGCGAAAACAACACTCAGATTGCACATTTGCGAGTAAACACAATAACGATGATGGTAAAGGAAGGGCATCGAAGAATGAGACGGAAATTACTGAATCACTTTACTTCAACTAAATTAGTGACTGCACTCAGTTCAAATGATTCCGAGTGGTCTATGAGTACCGATTAGTTCTCTGGTTCATCGACTTTAACGTGTTTTCAGCGCTGATTGCCACCGATGCGAGGATGACTGACGTTCCTGGCAATGCAGAAGCGCGTATAACCCCTCTCCCGAGCCACATTAGAAAAGCCCTCAAGAGCCTTGAAGCAGAGGGTCATATCGGCTTAGGACGACGACGTTCCACGGGTTTAGGCGCAAAAGCGCTTAACCTACCGCTCATGACCTGGTATATGAAGTCCAGTGATGATTTTTCAGCAAATCTTACATTAGAGGCGATGGTTACACTCGCTTAGAATATTCAGCAATAGAGCGATCGCACTTTGCCTAAATTTCACTATAATATTCTGTGCATTCTTAACGTAGAGCACATAGGAGGCAATTTGCCACATATAATGGCGTTTACAGTAAATTTGAAGCAATTTGCTATGAAACGTTTCACTTCTCAAATATTTCCACCATACAGCAACACTGCTGAGATTCGATTGCAAAACATGGAAGTGAATGAAAAAAAAAGAAGAAAGAAAATATAAAACGCCGTTGTATCGTCGTCAAAGGGAAGCAAAAGCATCGTAGAACGATCAGCAATATGCGGAAAACAAGCCTAAATAGCTAAGATGGAGAAGAGCGCATACAAGCAGTCAGTGAATTATTTCACAGTGTATCGTAGCTGTCTCGAAATTGCAATGTTTTTTGGAAAATAGAATGCTGAATGAGCTCACCAAGTTGTTTTCCCATTTCGGAACATCGAAGTAAGTAATTAATAAGTAAATAAGTAACGAACCAGTAAATTAGTCAGTCATTTAATTTCGTTGCTTCATCGTTGAATGGAGTTGTTTCACATGAGGAATTCAGAACAAAAGAGGAGGGGAAACAAGTGGGAAAAATAGCCATTAAAAGCAGTCATATTTTCTGCCTAGCTTGTGAATAAAGCCCAGCTTTTGAGCAATGAATGTGAACATAAACACCAATAAAGGCAAGATATGAGCAAAGCAATACTCCTAGTTAATATACATTCAAACAGAGCAGCAGCATACACTCGTAGAAGTTCTAAAACAAATCTGTGGACGGGATGGTCGGAATAGTGGCACACTCGTTGATGACAAAGGATCCAGATGGATGTGAGACCGCAGTGTTTCAGTGATTCTAATTTACGGGCTTCCAACCTAGTTCGGCAAGATTCGTTTATTTATGGTATGGTGAAATTTGTGAAAACCAATACGGTACAATCTTCCCAGATATTCTTCAACCATCCACAGATGGGGACTTAAAAAATGTACCACGCAAGAGTATAATACGCTGAATTGGATCGACAATAACCATGAAAGGCCTTTCTATAACGTTCAGTGGATGCATCAAGGCTCTTATGCAGAATATGTCATACGCTGGATCAGCAATGGCTGGATGATACAGTTTGTGATCACCAGCAAAGAGACTGGTACTACTCATCATCTTATATGAAACGCTGATTTCCTAAACATGTCACTGATAGCGTTTTGATCGTGCCACATTTTAATATTTCAAAAAATAGTGCTAAAATAGATTTTTACTGCATATCAAAGCAGACCTATAGTGAGTGAAAATTTGAATAATTCTTGGCGTGAGATTTTTCCATACAAAGAATAGTAATCTTTCGGCACCGAATTTTTTAGCACTAAAGAAAGTGCCAAGAGGTAATCCTTCGCTTTTGCTAAATCAGCGTGCTGTAGGATCTTCCATTCGCCCTCTTACTTTATACTTCTGTACTGCTTTTCCACCAAAGGAAAAGATAGAATCTCCTAACGTCCCTACACAATTTTCTGGTTGCGGATATGTCGTCCTGGGGATACCCACCTATAAGGATTTGTTAAAGACCTGCAAAGATTCGCTTCCTTAAGGGTTCCTTAGCAGATAAATAGCTAAAACGACTGAATCGTTTACTTCACAAATTATGTGCGCAATATTGCGAGCTCGCCGGACCTTCCCTCTGGATGTGTGTATCACCAATCAGTCATCCATCACCACCGATCCCCACCATGTAGCACTTCTGCTTGCTGATAGCATACTAATAATATTTGGCTGCAAGAAGCTTATCGTCATTTTGCTAGCGATAGGAATTTCTCATACGTCCTCTGAGGAAACGTTAAAGTAGAGAAAAAGACAAAAATTGCTGCAGCATTGCTTAGCACGGCTAAATGTGGTTATATGAAATTATTAATAGCTATTTTCTTCACTCCCATAGGGGAGAGGATTATAAGAATCCGATAGTCGCATGTCGTTAGGGCACGCGCTAAGTTGGAAATCCCAAAAAAAACGTTTAGACGCAAGGGTGGCAGACATTGCGAGCAAAATGGGTGAGAAGCGCACTCGGTGAAAGTTTCTTCAGGATGTTTTTCAGGGAGTCCAGGATCGGTTACCATAGCAACGAGTGCACGTGAGAGCACTTCGGACGATCCGACGATTTGGCGGCGGTGAAGTTGCGTGTGTGTGTGTGTGTATACTTGGGGAAGTGCGGATGTTTGAAGGGGCAAACGAGCAGACATATGTTTAAGGATTCGTTCGCATGGATGACAAGAGACAGGTGAGCGTTGTTTCGATTTCTATTTATCCAACGGTGGTCGTTGTTGCATTATTTGATTGGTCGATAGCGGTGTGTTTATAATTCCATGACACATCTGTAATCACTCCACAAATGCATTTAATGCCAGTGAGCCGAAGAGCAATATCACAGCTTCGGATGCTCATACGGAGAGCGTTTTTACTCGCCATCCAACTGTAATGTGAGTGAAGTCTATGCTCCTCTAAAGTGGCCCTCATATGAAGTGATACGTCGCTTCTCTCATATCAAAAAAAGAGAAATCTTGTGAAGTCGCTAAACTTCTTCGTTCTATGCACCTTTAAATGATAATGGCTTCTCGTAATACATAGAACTATGTTACAGTGTTCACCACTATGCATTGTTATTCATTTTATTGCTTTTCTTTGGCAGTTCAAGTGAACTGGTAGCAGATTTAGGAGTGGAAAGCATCGGGACAAGGGGGAGGGCGGTGAAATTTACGTTCAACGCATCCGATCTCCTTATTCCGCCATCGATTTCGAGCTATCATTTCCAATTGCCCTAAGCGGTCGTATGTGTAAAAGTTAGCGAACGTTCCGGTTTTGCGCCATCAAATCTCTTCGTTTTTTAGATACTCTAACGCTCAATTATGATAGAAGCAAAATAATCTTGAAGTATTATATGTGTTTAGCAAGAACGGTGAGAAGACTCGAGGCGTCAGATGCGCCATCAGTTTCACCACCTTTCACACCATTCAAATTGTCAGCTGTTCCACTCCTAAGTCGTGTCTTTGTTAGCATCTTTGATTTCTTTCTTGTCTGCAAACTTGAGAACCTTTCGCTCGAGAGGGCACTGTAGTATCACTATGATACAGATCAGTCCATTTTACTTTCAGGTCGTCCCTAGATCCGTCAGCACCTCCGATTCCCCACCCCCACCCTTCCTCATCTACCCTTTTCTGCTTTCTATTGCATACCGTCCTAATTGGTTATTGCAGAATGAACATTACTGCTCAACTGTGGTGGAGGAATTGGAAAAAAAGTACCTCTGCGATGAGGATGAGGACACCGAGGCCCCCCTCTTCTATACGATAGTAGGTCTTGTTAATCTTCGGTTATGGCGACACTCGTAGAGGCCTTGTATAAAGGCATCATGCAGCACGGATACAAATGACATGAATGTTATCATCATATCTGAAAAAAGATTTTGGCACATTTTTACCTCCAAAAGATTGCGTCGACATTCATTAATGTTCACCACCCTAGAAGCATTTTCGCTGTTTTTTCCTATCCTTTTTTCCGATTTTTATGAATTCGATATGCAACTATTAGGTTAATTTTCCTGCTAATTCGGTGGCATGTTTGAATTAAAGCATACGGTTCGCACCTAACGAATTTCTTCGTGAATTCGATCATAACAATCTCGATAGGTGTCTCTCACGAGCATCATAAAGAATGGAGCTTTTTCTGTATGAGCGAGTAATTTGTACATTATCCTAATTTAGAGGGAAGTTATGCGTGCATTATCGTAAAATTGACTGAAATATTTAGTTTTGAACAGCTATCATTTCTTCGTAATCTTCTACCTTTGCGAACTTCGCTTTTTCTCAGAATTACCAGATACTGAAGTTCGTAGACTGTCAACGAAGGCAAAGGTTCTGTTTACTTCTGGAAATATCAGATAAAATAAATTTTCTCTGCATGGAATGATGCAGCTGAGAAGAAACAAACACTCAATAGCCAGTTTAGATTTCTGCAAGCTCTTCGATTAAGACAACTAAGCAGTTTTCCGTGCATTTGATTCGCGTAATTTTTACAACAGTTATAATTAATTTGCAGGCAGGGACGAGCCCGTGTAAACTCGCAAGTGAGAACGGTTTGCGATTATTGGTTCTTAATCATAATTGTATTGATAGAGTGGGCGATGAAACTCGCTTCATCTCGTTGGGTGAAAATATCGCAGAGGTAGTCTAATTATGTATATCTCTCATTTGTGATTCGCTGTTTCGCTAAATGCAGAGGCTTTTATCAGTTTCCTGTCCTCAGAAAAGAGCAGAATTGAAGTTTTGTGCGATTCGTTGTTTCCATGCAACGTCACACCTCGATCATATTGCCACAGAAAGATTTTCTAGACGAGTTAATGTTGGCGGTGCGTGTTATTTTTTTGCAAAGCGGTCGCCAACCTAGCGCGGTTGTATTAACAGTGATTTTTTGTATATGATGCACCAGCAGTGGCGGCACTTCAATTCTCACCGATGAGACGAATGTGAATGCGAGCACGAGCAGCATTTCGCTGTTTCAGAATTAAATATTGCTCGAATTTGTCTTGAAAATATTGATATGACGTGCATTTGCTGAATGCTGTGAAATAATTAAATGACTCAGAGCGGGCAGAAGGGTAAGTAAAACCGAAAACTGTTTTTCTGTCGTTGAGGAAAGTTAACTTTACGCCTGCAGTCTAGTAGGATCACTACCTATCGGCTTTAATTGATCTGCTTTTGTTGGGTATTAGTCCTCAGGAGCAGCTAATTTTTCCAGCTTTCCTTTAGGGAAAAAACGATGAAAATTGGACTAATAACAGCTCTCTGGTATCTCTAAGAGGGAAAAGGGTGTAACTGAGACAAAATTTCCTTTCTGATTTGGCGGTATGTTTGAACGTGCCAGCCTAATTGTTTGATCCAGGAGTCCAGCTGCATCTTCCTGAGAATGGAAAATCATCTGGAAATGGAAAAGGTGTGGCAAGAGGGATAAATGGATGACGGCACTTCTTGTGAAATTAAATCGCGTTCTTCATTAAGGTTAGGATTTCAGGCGGATTTTGCGTGGAACAGTTTGTCGGAGTGGAGTGAAGTGGGCACACTATTGCGCTTGCCGAACTTACACACCCTCAACTTGAGCCACAATCCGCTCAAAAGCGATATTAATGCAAACCTTCCAATAGCACCATTCCTGCAGACACTTATTATCAATGATACAAATCTACGCATCTCAGCTATACGAGTGTTTCTTGAAAGTGCCCCTTCTTTGTTGGAACTGCATTTATCGGAGAACAGGTTGGCCTCGGTCTTCAAACTTTTTCGCAGATTCATCATCGGCTATTATTCCTGAAGAAGCTTTTTCAATGTTAAAAAATGTTTACATACGGATAAAGATCTTCACAGTGCATTGCTTCAGACTGTGTTTGTGTAGGGAGATGAGGTGATATTAGTCGGAGGCTTCGTATAGTTATACTCAACGTTTAGAATATGTAGACTGTGGCCAAACAGCAGGTTCACAAGCCGTGTTGCGTCACCAACTTCAACGGTGGTTCTAATATATATTTTATCCGTACATTCGAAGCCAGAAACTGTCGCACTTTCAAGAATTCGTCTTTCATATATTGTAATTACTTCCAAAGAGGTAGACGTCGATATTGTTGGCTTAAATCGTAGTTTGCCACCGCAGAGCTGAATAAATGCTGCGCCTATGGCGTTTATCAACATTTTCAGTGAATTCATGGGAATGTGGAGTTGAATCATGCCGATAAACCTTAAGCGTTGAACGAAAACAGTTGTTATAAGTGGACATTCTGGAATTGTATAAATGCAGGATGATCGAGGATAGCCTTGATGACTCGGAAGAACCGCTGTCGTTATCAGTTGGAACACTTCACGTGAACAGATGTGAGATCAAGCGATGGGAGACAGTGGTATTGTTGCGGCAGCTGTTGCCAAGGTGCAGCTCGATGTTCATCTCTGAAAACCCTATCAGAACCACATTTATCGACTCAAAGGTTTGCATGTAGCTTGTGTACATTCTCTATCGTATAGTGTAATTCTTTAAGTTATGTATTGCTTTTTGGTATATAAGTATCTTGTCCTATTTCTAAACTGCAGTAACTTTTATATGTAAAAGACTGAATATATTATTTTTTCAGACCAGAAATGGGCGAGCGATGAGTGGGATCAATCAGTTGAATTTGAATAAGTGCATGATAAACGAGTGGAACTCAGTAGAGGCATTGGCTGAGATAACAACTCTTCGCGATTTACGAATATCACGAATTCCACTTTTGTCTGGTCTTTCCGACGAAGAGAAGATCCATCTTGTGGTCGCAAGAATGCCATTGTTAGAAATCCTTAACGGCTCTCCGATTACTAAAGAGCAGCGAGAGAAATCGGAACGATTTTTTATTAGGCAAGAATATTGCTTTTTAGTAAACATCTTTTTAACACATGTTTTGTTTGAAGTGAAGTATGGGGAAGTTCAACCACACGACGTTGCGACTGTGTTGCTTTCAGATATTATGATCAGTGTGAGGTGAAGCCACAGATCTTTCCGGCCTTGATCGCGCAGCACGGACAGCTGGAGCAATTATGCAAGGTTGATCTGACACCCAAGAAACACGCAAGTGTAATTGCTTTCTGCGAGGAAACTGGGTAAATTCCTTTCGGCTGGGTTTCTTTTTTTCGTTTTGTTTTTTTTGGCCGTTTTTGACCAGTCAGAACATCAGCGCCGCTGTATGCGTATATATTGGCGAGTAATATGATTCTGAAAAAGGATTAGGTGGATAAGTTATTGCGTCGTGCTTTCGCATAAGTTTATTGTGGATGTTTCGTTCATTTTCCTCGTTCTTCGGTAGAATGAGGAAGTAGGAGGATCCATCACTTCTTAGATTTCTGCTGACACCGTTGTTAGCAAATTCTCCCACGAAGTGCTATTTTTTAGCTTCAGAGCAAGTGTAAAGGTGTGCTTGGATCAGTCGGTGTCCTCACTGATGCGTATGCTGGGAAGGCAAACCGGTATCGCAGTACATCGAATGCGCATTTTTCTTATCTCAAGCGGCTCGTCTCCGTTTCCCGAACAATTGCGTTTCCCCGATCAGAAGCTTTCTGCATTGAGAATTGAAGACGGCGATCAATTTCTTATTCAGGTCCATTCTGTTGCATCAGATTGTTGATATGATGCATCACTTGGTGGTTATTTGATGTTAGCACCCCATCCGAAGCAACGGAAATTTCATCATTTCTCAAGCGGGTTTATTTTATTGGGGAAGTAAAATGTTCTTCGTTGTGTCTGTTGAGATCTAAGGGCTTTACCACAGTGTATAAGAATTACATCGTGGTAGGATGAGGTTCAGTTGCAAGGAGTTTTATTGAGTTTGGTTTGAGAAAAGTCTATTCAAAAACAGCATCTCCATATTTGTGAAAATTTTTGTTTTTAACAATCAGATACCTTAATAATACATGCGGTAAGGCTATTCGTCCTATTACTGATTATGCCGACATATGCGTTATATCACGTTTTTATTAGGGTCAGTGCTGTTACCCGTGTCCAGAAAAAAGCGCCATCACAGGCAGTATTAACGCTTACTGTCTGCTACAATAGTTCTAACGAGCTTGGTGCTTCCGCTCCTTCCCATTCCATCTATTTTCGGGTCGATCCCACCTCTTTCTTATGTTGCTTTCTCTCATTTAATAGTTAATTGAATTCCTTCTAAGCAATATGTCCACTGTCGATGGATATGGTTTTTTTTAAACCTCCAGTTCATTGAAAGCTCATCGCGAATATGTTTCAGTCAAAAATCATAGTGAGTCGTAAGAAACCAGCAGTGAAAAAGTGAATAATCGTCAGGGATGCATTGCGCTCAGTACCGGGATCAAAGGTAAATCCTTGTTTCGCAAGAATCTTACGCCTTTTTTTACCGAGCATTTCGCTAAAGCCTCTACCGCATTTTCGATTTTAATAATAAAAGACGTTCACGACCCGATTGAATTCGCTTCTGGTCGTCTTCCTAATGAGATTTCTTTATAAGAATTTAGCAACGCAAATTGATGTAGTATGAGTTATCCTAGTATTAAGAGGTCTCTTTCATGTGTTAGAGAGCCAGTGATTTAATGCAGTTACTATTCATCCTATTGGAGATAATCGTAGGATTGTGCCAGAAAACTACTCACGTTTCAGTGGTTCGTACTTTTTGCCGTTGTGAGGCTGAAGGCAACATTCTGAGAATATTAGTTAAGTACATGTTGCGACTTCTGACGCTGTTACGACCGATTTCTGTAGACTTCGAGTGGCTGCCGTGTAAAGTGTGACGGAATCTTGAAACGGATTTGCGTTTACAGGACCAAACCGATTTTGCAAAGTATAGCTTCCCCGTTTTGGGTTTCGAGAGCCAGCTCAAGGAGTTGTGTTACGGCAACGCTGTACATTTGCGACGACTATGCGTACGGGAACTTGGTGGATAAACTGCGATTAAAAACATTTTTAGTAGAGTTACTAAACGACGAATTTTATATGACCAGTTCATCTGTTCTTTTTTATGTATACTTATTAATTTTTATGTAGTGTTCGTGCACAAATTAGGACATTTTGTCTATTGGGTTATGCCCGATTAGATGTATTTGTACGGTCCATACATTTTTTGTAACTGTTCTTCCGCACCTAATTCTGTAGGGGATGTGTTTTTAACGCGGTCTGAAAGAATAAGCAGTGGTGTGGACGTTGCTCAGTCATATTCTGCCTTCGAATAGTTTTTTTTTCTTTTTTTAATCATATATTACCCCAAGAGTTGTAAGGGAGTGATGGTAAACATAGGTGTCATATTGGAATTCTTGTGAAAGGTGTCATTTCCATATTTATCACGTCTTTTTTCATTCAGCTCACAGAAACGATACGTGAGATTTATGATATTCTGTTGAACTGCGAATGGAGGAACTGCGTTGGTGAAGTGGTTTAATGACACATTTGCCCTGACTGTTCGTTGTCACGCCAAACGTTTTGCATCCTATTTATGTGGTGCTTTGAATATAGTTTGTGAAAACGTTGTATGTAATGGACTATGGACTGTAAGTATAAAATATGTTTAACAGAAACACTGTGGTACCGAGGTCGTAAACCTTCACCTGTCATTCATTTCTTTCAGTTATCGGGCGTCGACTCGACGTTAGTGTTTAAAAGATTTTTTTCGCCGAATAGTAAGCAAACCTTGTTCGGATTTGTTTTCTTCGGCGATTTTTGCATTGACCATCTGATTTTCTTATGTCGGAGTCTGTGATTTGTTAAAAACTGTTTTTGCTTTTATATTCCCATGAAGTTTTTTGAAAGGCGGTACATAAAGTCGGCTAATATGAAGTAGAGAAGCGATAGGGTATGATGAATATGTAAAGATGAGACGTGCAGCTAATAGTGAAGTTGCAGAGTGGGGAGAATAGCTGACTTTTAAGCCCGCAAGAGACGACTTTTATGGCGTAAAGAACTACGGTCATTTCATCGCATCTAATATTCACTACAAAGAGCCATGCAAGGAGTGTAAAGCATTAATGAACATAGACAGACGGACGGGCTCGTGAATTTGGTTACAAAAGGACAGAGGCGATTTAACAGTGAAGAGTAACTAGAGCGGATGACGTTTTTCATTTAGGTTTGTTTAGAAGTCGCGTTCTGGTGGAGACCGTCGTGGGATCGCGTTTTTCCGCTGCACTGCTAGCTCTGCGGCTTTTTAAGTTGTCAACAGGCGTCGTGAAATTGTCTCTGCTAGTCGTTCTTTCCCAATATTGCTTAAGATGGCGTCGCAAGATTTTACCGCACACACTACGCGGTATTTCCGAGACGAAGAACACACCACCTCGAAGATCTTTAAATTGTGCAATCTTGCCTGGAAAACAATCAACTGCTCTTACTTTTATTATAGATGCTTTCATGCCGCGAACGTCGATATGTTGCGCAGCATTTTTGTGAACGTTGATGACCTAACTCGAAGGAGGAAGCCGAAGTTGCATAATTTATTTAACTACGTTGGGTTGTAAACGATAGCATAAAACTTATTTACTGCACTTTCTAGTGACCTATGTGTCCAGAAATGATTATACGATGTTTCTAACGTGCTGCTTTGTTGAGTATTACTCATTCTATTCATCATGAATATGTGCACCCATTCTACGTAATAGTGTAGTATAGGAAAAGGCATCTAGATGGTGTTAACATTTCAGCCGATGTACGTCTAATCGATAGCACCAAACGATCAAATGCTCCTTGAAGTATGTTGGTTTACTTCCTCAAAGAGGCATCAAAGACTAGTGCTTATGCGAAATTTTAAAGCAAAACAGTATTAGCGTCAACGTGACATTGCATTGAAAAGCAGCCAGTTGAATACAGCGATTGTGATGTAAGCCTTTCATTCTTGAGATATTGTCTGGTAGAAGTTGGGGAGGACTTTGAACGCAAATAAAAGTATACTGCTAACGCTAAATATGTTTGAAGGAGTGCCTAGAGAAGAGCTTAATGTCGTGAAAGTGCTGCTTTGAAAGCTTTCCTATGCGGTATGTGTGTGAGATGGCAATATTTCTGAGTGGAAAAACTCATAGAAGAGAAGGAAAACGCTTAAAAGATTGATGCACAATTTTTTTTTTTTTTTTGACAGCGAAGCGAATGAATATATAAAAGGTAGCGCAAGCTAATAAATGACGCATAAACCTGCAACATGTTGCCTAACTTCTGCTGACGCAAGAAGTTGGTGCTGGGCATTCTTAACGACGAATGCAGCTGGCACTTCACCAGAGACATGATCTTGTCGTCCAACCACTGCGCAGTCCTCGACGCCCGGATGACTACGTAAAATATTTTCAACTTCAGACGGGCACACCTAAATGACGTAGTTCCATTGAAGAAACTATTAACCGTTAGGCGGGTGCATAGAATGCACTGGAGAGAGAAATGCCTTTGAGGTTTCCTCGGCGCTATTCAGTTGCGTCTACGACAGCTTCCACTTCCGTATATCTCATATATCAGACTATAAATATGACTTTAAAGGTAGTGTTACAGTTTGTTTACCAGAGCTCCCTTGTACTTGATGAGATCCTTTATTCGATCCAGAATATAGATATAACCATCCTCGTCGTAATATGCCGCATCTCCTAGAAAAAAAAGAATGCAGACCCACCAAATCTCCACCTATACTTGTGAAAGCAGCTTTCAAAAAAGCGATCGGTAGTGGAATCCAATCGCAGCAGTTGTATAGTAGCAAATATTTTATTATTCATATCTTAGACGTTGTTGATTTACTAAGTGCATTCATAGTGCATTAGGTTGCGTTAAACAAAAAAAAACCCTTATTTATCAGCCGTACGATCATCTTAAGCAAGTCACTAAACAGATTTGTTTAAACAAATTACCAGTTTTGAGATAGCCAAATGTGTCGACAATTTCATTGGTTGCCTTCGGATTTTTATAAAAACTTGGTTGCACCTGTGGACCCATAACGAGTAGTTGACCGAGTTGATTTGGTGTGCAAAGCTCTTTGCTCTCCCAGTTAACCACCTGAAAACTCTTTCCACTTTACGGCACTTTTAATCTCCTACTTCATTTCTTCGCAGTTCTTTTCTGCCAATTTCTTCATTGCCTATACGCAGATTCGAAGAAGTTTTCGTACTGAATTGGCCATACATCCGATATTATTAACTGCATTATATGTACTCAATAAGTTCGGAAAAAGATGCTCCAATTTTCTTTGTGGATGATGACTGCCTTTCGTAGAGAGGATTTCTACAGCGCCCACGTGAACGCAATTTCAAACCTTTTCAACCTTGTTTTGAATCGATACACCAACTGGCTTAAAAGAAGGCACATAAGAACTAATCAAAGCGCTCTTACCTTACAAAACTGCTGCCATCTACTGCTTTGGACCGTCGCAAAATTCTCTTTCTCAAGCGCTTTGTCTCTGTAGTTTATGGTCTTCTTTTCACAGCAAAATCCTATAGTGAATGAGTGCATCGATGGGTTGTAATAGTAGTCTTCCCCGACTTTTGAGATTTAGTTCCTTAAACCATTATAGCGCAGCGAATATTTCGACGAGAGTTTGTGGCTGCACTTTTCCTTTTGAAAGCATCTTATGCGATGAGAAACGAAAAGGTCTTCCAATAAATGGGAAAATAACCTTTACGATCATTCCAGGCAGCGGAACGCCAACACTTGTCATTTTGTTGCACCCGAAATGAGATAATGTGCAAACCCCACCTATTTCCGTCATACCATAGGCTAAAATTTAACATGCAAAACAAAACTGAACCAAACAGAGTAATGATGATTCCAAGAAATCTAATAAGTCAATATGAATAAGTAATTTCTTATTTTTGAGTAGAAAATAGTTCTTATGAAGGCTATAAGACTAGGAATAGCGCAAAAACTGCAGGAGTTAATTAGTTGACGTTTTAAATGTTTTCACTGCTAAAACAAATTATGCGATGTTTCGTTGATAGCTGGAACTTTCATTTTTAATGGCTGTTATTATCACTAATGTCCACCCTACTAAACTTCCACCAAGACTGCACTAGAAGCTGCCATCGATTTAGTCAGCGGTTGTCTACCTTTTGCAAAATTCGTTCTGAAAATCAAATTCTTCAATTTGACGATTCGTTTTGATTCTTAGGAGCATCTCGAATGAAGAGAATACCTTGTCGCAAATCTTTTAACTGAAGACGTTCCTTGCAAGCCGTCATCGTCCGTGGATCTATTGGAGCGCCTGCCACGATGATGCTTCGCAGAGTGCTCAAATCACGACCCTCAACCAACGGGTCGAACGCTAACATTTGAACGATTGTTGGTGTAGCATGCACTACATTAATCTAAAAATGCTCATGCATACAGTTTGGTCAACTACTGTATCGGTAAGGAGTCCTCAGTGATGTTCCTCATTGTGATTTTCTTTGATTCAATAACTAAATTACGTGATTTATTAACATTCCGTTACTTACCATGCACTCATCTGGAAAGTGTTTTCTTTGAAAGCATTTTCTCCACCAGCCAAAGTCCTAGAGGTTGCCAGAAAATTATCGAAAGGTCTAAATTCTTAAGGGCACTGCTAAATTTATTCACGTTGTCGAGCATCTCTGATCTCAGCACCTATAAGCTTTGCAGTTTTCCCATCGCTGAAATCTCGTATATCCGTCACATTTTCCGAACCCGTTAACTCCATCTGAACTCATGGGACATCCCTAATTTTTTTTAACGACTTAACCACGTCATCGAATTACACCCGGTACATTTCTAACTTCATTTTTGATCTAAAACATCAATTCCCCGTTCAACCCATTAGCAGCTCCTCTCCTCCAAAGGTACTTTCCATTTTACTAGCTTAGCATAACTTCTGCCCACCTCAAACTTTTACCGTGAACTGCTACAGCAAAAAATATCATCACCGAAAGAGATGGCAAGTAATTCAAGACTCTCTAGTTGTAAATGGGAATTATGGTGCTCCGAATGTTGGTCCGGTCTGAGACCAAAGGTGGAGGAAATTCGCTCAGTAAACTATGAAAAAAAAATTTGCGCAACAGGTGTCAAATATAAGTAAGATGAAATTGTCTGACCTTATGGTTTTCTATTGAATCGAGGAAATTCTTCGCCACATATTTTGACATACAAAATAGTGTCGTTCCATTAGCTAGTGCATAGTATGCCGAAATCGCTCCAAAAATATGATGAAGGCATAAAGCTGAAAAGAAAGGGTACAACTGCTGAAAGCTTTCGCCTAAGGCGATAGCAAAATAAAATCAGAAATTTGCAGTCTTCTTTTAGAACGATAAATTTGATGAGTGAAGAGGTATTGCCGGTGCAGTTATTATTTCATGAAATTAGCTTAAAAACAGCAAATGGAGGGGAGTGAATGGACTTGAGAACATCGTCAATCACCGCAAACGCAAAAAATCTCAAATTCTCTCCCAGTAATTGTGCACCTATGTTACATTTCTCAAAGTATTCGAACTCGACGCCCTATCTCTTAGCTTCGAGCATTTAAAAGACAGCAAAAAAGACTCCTTTACTGTCTCACTCTCACCCGTTTCCCAGTTTTACAATGGCTACTTACTACCACTTGGAGTATCAAAAAATCGACGCTAAATTCGCTCATATCTTTTATTTTTTGCGGGAGGAGGGGGATGAAGCAAAGGAGGATGAAATGGAAACTAATTAGGCGGGTTTTTTTTTAAGTACAGGCAGAGAACAAAATTTCCATTCTCTGTGACACTAACGACATTTCTAGATCCTTGTTCTGAAATGAAGAGAAATTTTATGGAGCATCGCTTTCATCCTCGTTGCTAACAGCTATACTGTGACCTCAGCAAAGGATAACGAGGCACAAAGGTCTTTCGGTATTCATAAGTCTTTCTGTTTTTCGCTCTCTTCCCTCTTCCTGTCCTCCTCCTCGTTTTCGGATATTTCCATCCTTTTTCTACCACAAGGCATCTTGGAGATCGTTTGGAGGTTCTACCTCTATGGAACTCGAGATGAAAAAAGTGGAGATGGCTAGCGGTTGGTTTATGAAATATCGATTTCGTTCACACGCTTTACACCGAATGACTTTAATAAAAATAATATATATTTAGGAATCAGTGAGAAACAAATACTAATTCCTGTAAAACCTACTCAGAAGAAACCTTTCTTTGTTTGTTGGAGGCGCATAAATGGAACAGCTGATCTGTTGAATATTGACAATCAGCGATTTATGTGAAATTTCAACGGCCTTAATGAGTCCGGTCGTTCCAGCCGAAAAGAAGATCAGCAGCGTTTGTTTAGTTGGTAGCGTCGCCATGCTCTGCGATTGTTCGTCGTCGATTTGTTGCTCAATTTCTTCGTCTGTTTGAGGGGTTTCCTTTGAAAATAGTAATAATAATGAAGATAATATTATCAGATATGTCATATGTGTAACGCAAAAACCAACTACAGCTCACATTGAAATTTGTAAAATGAAATTATATGGCAGTATAGAAAAATGAGGGAATATCGAATGAGATAACTCATCACTCTTCGTTGAAACTAATATAGCAGTTAAACATACGTGGCTGCCAATGGAAAATCACAATGAAAAACGTAAACAACGCATTTACAATGATTTGCACTAAAGAAAGTATTTTCGAACAGACAATGCAAATAACAACAGGCGAAATAGTATTTATGAGAAGTGACTATTATTATATATACGATTTTCCAAAAAAACGTAGAAAGAGCTAGGCTGCTATGTTCGATTTATTAGGACTCACTACTGGAGAAGAGGGCAGTGATCGAGAAGGATCAGCCGATGATGCACTGCTAAATGCTGTTTGTGGAATAATTTGTTGGATAGTCGTCGCCCTGAAAATAAGAAAAATTGTGCGCATCGCCGAATTGGCAGAATAAGTTGCGCTTAATCTAAGTTTATATCGAGCATAGAACTAACCAGGATCGGTTAAAACTTATGTCTTATGGAGTTTAATGAAAAAAAATTCCGACAACCTTCTCGTTAGTCCATCTCCTTTCTTCAGTTTCACATCGCTGAGAACATCGTCGAGAAGCTTTACCACCTATAATATCGTTGATTTAATTTCTCAGTCGGAACGTACCTCAACCAATGGCAAAAAACCAATGGTTTAATTAGTTGAATAGTTACCGGATGAGAGGCAAACGAAAAATAATGATTAAGTGTAATCTCGGCGATGCGCCTTTAGCCAAACTTTCGTGAGACAACGCAATGATCAGGAGCTAGCACCCAACGACGGTGATTGAAAAATTCCAGACGCATTTGCAATGCGAACTGAAGGCGCGATAATTCTCATGCTTCATTAGTTTTTTACAGCAAGAGCATGCATAAGAATTATCATATGTATGCGTATATCTTTTTGGTAGTGTACTGTGAGTCCTCAGTGAAGTTTTTAGCTCAATGGGAATGCTCAACATGAACAAGACAAGCGCTCAAATCTTTCGAAATTTCCACCGGTTTTTATCTCTTACGAAATGCCTATATATGCTTGAGATTTCACTCAACATTTCTACTATCAACTATACATCCAACAAAGTTAGCGAAGACCAATCAAATCGGTGCGAGTTTCCAAATGTGTTACGAATCAAACAGAAAACACGCGTCAAAAGTGATGGCAATTTCGCTAGAATGAAATAAGCAGTCGCCGATCGTCGCCCATTCGGAAAGCGTATCGATCCTTGGTGGAAGAGAAAAGAAATGCTGTGATCGAAAGTAACTGTTGCCAAATTGTGCATCCCGGTTTGAGTCATTTCCACCTTTTTCCCACCTGTTTCTTTTGTTCTTACGCACAGTTATCACTTATTAAGGTGATGATTAGAGGTCGAAAGAAATGTTTAAATGATGGCTAAATATGTCAATGATTGAAATCAATGATCTAACACAGTTTTAATGTTAAAAAATATGTTAATTATTTGAATATCCTGCTAGACGACCTTAATACGGCTGCCACCTCGCATAGTTGCTTTTCTCTTGACCTCATCGACCTTCAGCAGGAACTGCGACTCTGTGATGGCATGTGTTGATTCACTGATATCGACCTGTTGCCAAATTTCGTCTGTAAAATACCGTCCGCTGAAGATAGAGAAAGAACTTTATTCTTGAAGCACCATAATTGTCTTATGAATGATCTTGGATAAGTAAAGCACATTTTTAGGATGGATAAAAAAGAGGATGGATTAGAAATGGTGTAGGATTTGCATTAGAGGAGGATTTCGCTAGCTGAAGAGAGATCGCGCCGAACATCGAATAGAAATATTATCAAACTCGTTAAATGCCAATGGTCTTCTTCTTAGCTTGATTCTGGACGTCCGCTTGTTTCCTTTTTTTAATGTTTGCTTCTTAACAACCACTTGCTTTTCTCACAACGAACTGATCAGCTACGACCGTGAAATCGGTTTGGAAACTGAGAGATGAACTTCTTTGAAAATCTTTGTGAGAAGAATTTCCTCAATCAGTTCAGCATTTCCGCGTCATAGAGAACGAAATTTCTAGCCACTACAAGTGAAAGAGCGAGTAGACCTGTTCTAGCCACAAAAAACGACAAAATTATGCTGAAATCGTCATTTGCATGGCGATCAGCGACCATGTTTGAACGTCTTCAAGAGTTCTACCTTCATGTAGATGACGAGTGGTATAAATTATCGTACCAACAGTGAGGAATGCATTGATGCAAACGGCAACAGCACCGAGGACAGAACACGCGAAATGCACGAAAAGTGCCTGTCCGGTTGTCGACGTTATGACTGCAACTCGTGAACTGGTATTAACGCCGATTTCGCGCATTCGATCAGCGCACATCTCGATCCATCCGCGCAACTCTGAATAACGCCATTGCTTGCCACTCTCTGTATCGACCTCAAAGTATGAATAACTCCTTAAATATTGCCAACGTTCCAACACAAACAAATGATATGATATCACTGGAACGAGAAAGATCACCGGCCATAGGTGATGTAAGTGCCTCACTTATCTGCAAAGTGCAAGAAACGAGAAATAGATTTGCAATCTACATGGATTCATAGGTTTAACAGGAGCAACTTGGACTTTCAGCCAAGTCCTCAAAACTTTTCAATCATTTTAAGTAAAGATTAAAATAATATAAAATTCACCATTGCGAGGTTGCTGCCATATCTGGGAAACTTGGCGAGCAAGAAGTCGGTAAAATTGCTCGAAGGGATTTTTTCCCAGAGGATTTGAAAGGGATTTTGCACTTCCATATTGCGGAATGTGCAGACGCGTGTTGCAATGTCAGTGCGGAGCAATAGGTTGTCAGCCGTTCGGAGATGCATCACCCTCATTTTTTTCGATGCTCATATAAAATGCATTCATACCACTTAGACAACTCACTTGGCAACCTCATCTTATGAAGATTCCTCCAATTCGGTCCTTTTGTACTGAGACATCGCTCAACGTCGTATTCCGTCTTCGCACTGCAAAAGTGAGCTATAAGTTTATGAAACGATTTCTTAAAGGGATGTTCTGTCCTCTTTTGAATCCCTGGATAAAACTTCGCGCACTGAATAATGATGCCGATGAAACCGTAAACTCGGCAGTGCTTACCTTGAAGCGGCAGGAATGAAACTCCGAGGATAATGGACCTATGGAAATGGGTGGTCCACGTTGGTGCCAAATCAAAGTTTGGTGTAATCTTTGAGGATATCCACCTCTTTGCACAACAAAGTTCGAAAGTACATCCCTCCTTGATATAATCGTAGCAAATTTGTTGCAGTCTTGAAAGCAACTGCGGACAGTAGGATGGAAGCTGCAAGCCGACTTGTGATGCTATGGGTGGTCGCACGTTGTCGATGTGTTCTCCGCCCTTGGAAATCTGAGTCGCATCTTGAATGCTTTCAGATCGATTCGTGGATAGCAGAAGAAATCGCCGACATCACCTCGAGGTTAGAATTATATTTATAACGATGCAGAGTTAGAAAAGAGTGGCATGATACTTCCATCGCTCAGCTGGAAGAGAGAGACTAAATTCTGATCATGGAATAAGAATAATGCTCTTTGATAGTTCTAAAAGTTTATTTAGATGAATTATTGTGGTAGAAATATTCGGTGTAAAAAAAAGAATATGTATATGTGGTTAAAATCCTCCGAGGAAATACCGAGTGCACGCACAAAACGGCAATATATTCGGACGCTGATAATATATTCAAAAAAGACACTAATAGTACGTTCAGAAAAGCATTAAGTAGTGAAGGAAACGTAGAACAAAGTTGTGATAGATAATAGTTGATGACCAAATTTCTATAAGTCTTAGTTCTTGCAGATAATCGTTGACCATTGAACGCAGAAGGAGAATTTCGACGGAAGTGTATAGGACAATTTAGGGTGTTAATCTCGAGGATTTACATATATTGAGCGTTTTTCTCTCTCAAAGTAGTGCTTTTTCGCACAATTTATTGAATGCATTCGTTCATTGGGAAGAAAAAACTGCAGCACTCAACTAAATGTTGAAAAATTCTCCATAGGGAGTCGGCTGATACATGGATGCTGTCTGGTTGTCTTGCAGAGATTAAAAATAATAAAGGTTTAGATCAAATGAGCATTTGGAAATCCATTCGAATAATGCTGAGTGGTTTAAATGTCATTCAATTACTAATGAAATATTCCATATATTCGCATAAATTGTTCAAAATGAACAACAAAAAATTCCTTTTAAGATAGCATTATCTCCCATTGCTCAACTTTAAGGAAGAGTTCATTTGCAGCATGCAACAACCGAAAAAGAATCTCAACGGTGATTCACCGATTTATACGGAAAGTTTGGACAGCATAAAAGCGGAAGTATGATTATAAAACGGGAAAAAGTACTAGCAGCGTTTCAAAAAACTTCATCAAACTCGACTTTCTTTATTAAGTGCTTACCCAGATTGTTGACGCTTAATGCTTTCTGAAATCATCATTACTCAGGCCTTGTGCAGTTTGATAACAATTTTTAATTTAGCTTGCTTGGTTGATGCTCGAACGTATATTTGAGGTACGTTCGCCAGTGGTTTCGATTTAGCCGAATGAAAATACGAAAATCCCTTGAACTTTATCTATCCTTCCCTCCTCCTCCCTCCCTTGTCTCATCCATCATAAAACTGATACTCATCGTCAGATTCGACGGCATTGAAATAACATTTATTCGTTATATTATCGTATTTTTTGATGTGATAAATTTTCGCATTTGTTGCTGAGACCGCTGAGAACCTTTCTGTTTACGACAGTTTTGCTCTGCACTAATCCTCCCCTCTTGTCATCGTAAACTATCGCAATCGTTTTCATTTTTCTTATGGCATCCTCTCTTTCGCACCTTTATCGCTCGCTCTTCTGTGGTATGAATGTAAAGAAACTCGCATTTAAATAGTCAGTTTGATGAAGCAAAGGTGGAAAAGCTCGTTCATCAGCTCATTCCTCGATATCACCTCTAGTTTGTTGCGCTTTTCAAACACTTCAACAAATGCCTCGACGATAGGCCTCAGCGAATTTGCTCATTGATGCTTGCGTGCGTGCACTGAATGCATACTTAGTAATGCATAGGATTAAGCGCACTATAGAAAAAACGATGTTTTGTCGCTTAAATGTGCCCTCATGTAAATTATGAGTTCATGACACGATCGATAACTTAACAATGCATCACGCTTATCTAGATCCATTTCATTGAGATGGCCGAAACATTTATTCACGTTCGTTGTTCTGTGGCATATAACGAATCCACAGCAACTCTCACTCAGTCCGATGCGAAATTCCATTAGCACCGTTAAAGCTCAAATCATATTTTAGTTGGTGTTTAATTTATCCCAAATTTCATCTCGAAATTCACTCGAATCTCAGTCATTCGGCTGTTTCCATCAATTCGAAATTGTGGATTATCGTTTCTCATTCTCATTAGCTTTGTAACGTCACTGCAATCTTTGCAGCTATTCTCCTTTCTTCATCATAAACGTTTAACTGTATTTTTGTGTTAATGCGTACATGTAGTGTGATTTACGATGAGGGATAAATCATTTTGAGGAATTTTGCACAAATAGCTAGAAAAACCGGAAGAAGAGAAACAACTGCCTCCTTCATGCTCTTCCAAGAAGTCTGCGGAAATTGGATCACCTCCACCTTCTCCTTGACGTCCCAAATCTTTTACTTGAAAACAGTTGAGTGTTAAGAAATTTTATTGAAAATGAAGTGAAATTTGGCATGCATTCAAACGCAATTATACCACCGCATAACAATTATACATCGGACTCCTTTAGTAGGAATGGCACAACCACGGTGACATGTCCATCAGATGGAACCAGTAGACGATGAATAACGTTCGGATTTCGGCGCAGTAATTTATACTGCTTTCCACCAGGCTTGTCGTAGCTTTTATTTTGCACAATATAACCATCCTTTTCGGTGATGTCATCGGGCAAAATCTAGAAAAGAAAATTACGTGAAATTAAATAAAGACGTCACAGCGCAAACGACACTAATTTGAGATGGTCAACGCTAAAGCCACAGATATGTCAGATAACTCTTCCTGGATATCGTAGCATCAGCTTCTCCATACGATAAGATAAATGCCACAGCGTAAGGTGCTTTCATTGGTGAAAAAGTTCACTTTTTGCTTCTTTATCGGTGGAAAAGTTCGAAGAAATTGAAACAAATCTAAGATGTGCAATAAAATGTGACTTTCGTCAATAATAGGATTCGTGTGAAGCGAGCTTTACCTTCAATAGATCATTTGACATAAAAGCTAATTAAGTTGAACTACCAAACTACGAACTACGCAACACCAATACATAGTAATCTACCAACGAATAAGACAGTTCAAACACTGGTCAAAACGCTACAACTAATTTCTTTAAGCGCAACTGGTTGCGAGGTACAAACAATCCCACTTTATTTGACCATTAAGTTATGGATGTTTGTATAATTGCATTTATGAACTCACTCATGCAAGGTGGGAGAAGTTTAGTACTGAAAAAATATTGAAAAAGTACTATTCACTCTCAAGAAATCATGAGTTATCATGATTCTTATGTGAAATAACCTTAGTCCATTATCTCAAATATAGATTAACTTATGCCTCTCTCCTGCAAGAGAGATATCAGGCTGCTTTCGCAAGAATCCGATATCATAGCTAGAATACCATCACGTCGGGACGAATCAAACGCATTTCTGCTCTCTGTGGCAGACCTGAAATCAGGGCAAGTATTCCCCAAGTTGGATAAACTCGAGGAATTTTTGAACCGTATACTTTCTTCATTCGGATATAGCAACAGTCAAAGGAGGACGTAAAAATCAGTACCTTGATGTTATTACTTTTAACAAGTCTCTGTACGGCTTGACTCAGTGGCTCGTAAAGGATATTTTTTTGCTGATATTGTAGATCGGCCAGAATGTAGTCAACGCCAAGTTCGCGTGCTTGCTTTGAGTTGAGTACAGCACCTCTCACTTGTACTAGTTTGCCACCAGCCGTACGAATTACTTCGATGCCCGTATGTTTGAGAATATGCTCTCCCACTTGCAATCCACTGAAACTGATAACTATTTCGTCTCTTCTGAGTGAACGAAAATGTCAGATATAAAATTAGTTTGCGCTTAACCTCATTATGAACAGACTCGTTACGTGTAACGCTAACTGAAGCTTTTTTTGCCAATACAATTAAAATATGGCCCTAAATTTCCTAATTGTATTATCTTCAGTCTTTCTGCAAAAAATTCCACAAAAACAATTAAGTAGTTTTGAAGAGCTGAAAATGGGAGAAAAATTCTAAATTCATTTGGAGCAAACCATGTAAACAATTGAATATTTTTGCGATCATATGATACTAAATTGCCGAGAAGTTTCTGTCCTAAGATAAGGTGATAGTTTTTCTTTCTAATACTTCGAGCACTTCTACCACAAGTTCAAAACATCTAAGGTAGTCATCGGTAAGGGTTAATAAACCGCACGGCTTTTAAACGACAAATCAAACGAGCTAAAGTAACGGTCATCACGTTCATCAACAAAAGAATGATCCTTTCGTCGCTTTCCTTCTTTACATATATATATATATATATATATATATATGGTGCAATATGAGATTTTTTAGAGCGATAATAAACTATCCTCAATGCATAATGGAGAAAATAAAATTGAAAATGCTCACGTCATAACAGCTCCTTTGGCATCTTCCATTTTCGTACCCAAATAATGAATCTTTCGAATGTATTCTGTACCCGCTAGATCGATACACATCGTCGCCCTTGAAAAGTGAAATTTCAAACTCAAATCCAGCCACACGCTTCAAGAAGATTTTTAAACAGGCAGCAGTTCCATACAATTTTTTGAGCTGAGCGAAAACTCCTCCTCTAGTACATGAACGCTTTTTTTTCTCTCAATAAAGCAACTCCTCAATGAGTTGTTGGAGCTATTGTGGCCGTCACCGACATCACACCTGTAATTTCATTCGTACCTCATATGATTTTACCATGAGTAATCAAGAATTCCAAAAAAAAGCAAGCAAATTAAGACAAAGGCAAGCCAAGCGTGACGTAAAAGCATCTGGATTCGAACATAAGCACTTACAAAGACAGGCCAAAAATGATATATGCCATTGTGAAAAACATGTACACTTGCTCTGTTGGTACAATGTCGCCAAATCCTGAAATAATGTCGCATAAACAGATCCGCAATCATCAATACTTGATGGTACTGATATCGCTAATTTTAAATCTGTTCTCGACATTACATATCTATTCAAAGTATATAAGCGTTTACCAATTATTCGCTTATAGAAAATGCGATATTCAAGATGATAAGCATTTGATTTGTCGAAATGCTTTTTTGTGAGTCTGATATTCTTGCGGAAACCCACAGTGTTATTCGCTGTATCGCCGAGAACACAGAAATTAAGTGAAAGACATCGTTGGCATCTATGTTACAACAATCGCCTTTGCAGGATAATATAACGAGTAGTATGAGGCTTAAATCTGTAAAAAGCATAGGCCTATGGTGAAGCACATTACGTTAATGGCCTGTGGTGAAGCACATCTTATGCTTTAACGCATAAGACGTCTATTTATGAATGACGCCTTTGTCAGTAATTCAACGAAGGACCTTTAAAAACGTTTCGATAAAAATCTAGAAGATAACTGGAGATCACTTAAACGAACACATTTGAAAGTAAGGTATCCGTGACTCCTCTGGAAGGAAAAGTTTGCAAAATTGAGTTCCTTCCTCCAGAGAAGTGCATAACTCCATTCTGCAGGGAGAATCTCGACCTCAAAATTGAAAACACTATATACCGGAAAATGAACAATAACCAAAATTGAATACCAAGTCTTTTCCAAATAATGCAACAAAACAAAACCGAACATGAACGAATTCGAGATCGAAACACTGGGAGCGATATAGAAATTTATATGCGGCACTGCATGAGGGTAGAGAGCTATGCTCGTGAACAGAAACCTTAAAAAACGAACCTACTGTTGCCATCGTTATAAAACAAAAGTAGAATGCATCAAAATAAGGCCATCCTTCCCACGATTGAAAAAGCAGCCCACCAATTGCAGTATAGGCGACCAATACGAACAACACCATTACAACAGGAATACGCAGCTCATCCTGCAAATGCTGTGCAAACGACTCTGTCAACAACCAAATGGCAAAAGCAGGTCAATTCGTATCTAAGCCACTTCTTAATAACTCTCAACTGATTTTGTCGAGCTTTGGCCACCGGAGACTTTCAGCTCCTATGAGAACAACTAAGCAGGCAAAAACTAAGACGGTAAAATTCAACCTTTTAATGCTACTTACTTCAATACTTGATTCAGAATCACTGTCAATGTCGTCGAGATTTATGCTTCCGGCTTTAATCGATGATGAACCGCTTTGTTGTGATTGTGAAAGCGATCGATCACGATAGTGGTGAGAAATCCGTCTTGACTGTTTGCGAACCTGTACGAAAATTTGCACTTACCTATGAGATTTGAAAATACCGACAGCTAAAATTTCAAAGCCACCACTTTCAGTTCCCGAATGCTCCCGCCCTCCTGTCATCTACCACTTACTTCACCAGACTGTTTATTTGAGTAGAATAACATTAAGCTGTAAAATCATTTGCGATGAAGAGAGTTAACTGCCTACTAACATTATTACAGATGAAACGACAACTTCTGAAGCTTTATTAATCTGGACAATCTCTCATCACACACTGAAATCATATCTTTTCGAAATGCTTCTTGTATCAGCGCTTTTGTGATCTCTCATTCAGCACCACTTATCACTGATGAGTAAATATTATAAAAAGTCACCTTGCGTTTAAATGCCCTGTAAGTGCGATAAAGAAAGCTCAGGAAATCGGACAGAAATTTTCCGATGTCGGCAATCGTAACCAAAAGTAGTGGAATTCCAAAGAGTGCAAACACAATACATGCAACTCGACCAAATTGCGTCGCTGGTACAAGATTTCCATAGCCTAAAATTAAACCACTTGCTTATCGTAATTTCATCTTCGCTTTTCACTTCAAATAAACGAGAAAACCGTAAAAAACGAGATAGCCATGAAGTAAACTCTTCTAATATAAGCAACGGTGTGCAGTCATCCATGGAAAAGAAAAACTTCGTGTTAACTCAATCCAATTCGCTTCCAACAAACTCTATACCAAGGTAATACAAGTAATACACATTACTATCCAGCTGTAGTTTATACTGACTACGTAAAGGATTCTTTATACACCGAAGACTATAAAAAAATAATGCGATCACCGCGACAGCTGATGCAGTAATTACTCTTATGCAGTAAACGACATTTATGCAATGCAATCAATCTCTTAATTGCTAAACAAAAGTCCCGTAGCCTTATGAAGTGGTCACTAAGGCTAGGGAATGCCACACAGTAGCGACATGAATTTTTACATCCAACTTCATGCAAAAAATAAATGCAATGCAAACTCACCGATTGTCGTAATAACGGTTGTTGCAAAAAATATACTATTCGCATAAGTCCAAAGCATTTCGTCGCCTTTCGTTCGATTTAGGAGATGTCTTTCGTTGATGAACTGATTACGATAGGCGTCAAACATTGATGTAACAAGCGCCTCAAAATATTCCTGCCCGATACTATTGAACGATTCATGAGATATTAAACTGTCGCTCGCTACTGTGAGATTCCAAATCGTATCGTGAAAATTATCGCGTAAACCAAATATGGTCCTCAATTCTTTATCCTTCGTCTGCAACCAATTTGCTTGAGTTTTATGCCCACACAAATAACTGGTGTCTTGAAAAATGAATGGAAAAATAACGACTTTTTCTTTGTAAAACGCGAAAGTCTCTGCAAATATCATTTCGACTAGACCAGTGGAAAATTCATCCATGAAAATAAGCGAAAAAGCATTCAATAGAAGCTGCCTATTTTCCGTTATCCGTCTGTTAAGACAAGCAATGAACTGATATAAATGAACAAATTTCTTCTAAAAGCAAAACCGATGCAAACAACAAAAATGCGTCTAGCAATACAATTTCTTGAGAAAGTAGCAACTAAAGCATTGAAAGGTACACTAAAACATTTAAAAAGGAAAAAATAAATATTGGGTGAAGTGGACGAATTCAGCACCTGAATGTAATTCAGTAAGAATTTAACTGGTAAGAATGAGCTTTTCCTCTAATTCAATTGGCATACATTGCGCCAATCTCAAATCTTCAAAAATACTCAAGAAAATAAGCTTTGCATCAACTTACTCAATGCAGAAATGAAATGAAATCCTCTAAATACATACCTGAAGCTCGTTCGGCACCTCCAAATAATGAAATACAGTGGCGCCGATCAAGAGATACACAACCAGAAGTAATACAAGCCCCACATGGGGCAAGATCATTTTTGCATACTAAAAACAATAAAAGTCATATGTGACGACATTTTTGGGCTTAAATTTATGCAAATACAGTCATGGTTATCGTTTGCACATTTTTAAACGTGTCGGTCTCATCAATTGTTGGCCCAATTAATTTCTGCAAAGTATCATAAACATGGAAGCGCCTCAACATGATATTCTGATTTACAGAACATAAATGAGATGTAAAAAAAACAAATAGACAAAATAAAACTGAAATAGATCAACGATCTCGCATATTGGATATGATAATAATCCTTTCCTTAGCGAAGTGCAAACGGCAATTTTTTTGTGTTTCACATCGTCTTAGCAACTCTGAACGATCTTCAAACGAGAAGTAAAAACGATAATCTAAAAGAGGAGGACATACCATAATAATCTGTGATTGTCTATCCATCGGCTTCTCCATTTCTGTTTCGTCATCCGATATGGGTGGTCCAGACGTCGTGAGGTCCATCTCCATTGGAATTTCATCGTCGTCTGAATTCTCCGCTTCAGAACCCTGAAGTAATCCTTGACAGCAATCCAAAGTGAATCTTTCAGTCTTCTCCACTCTTGCGCGACTGATTTTACTTTTTTTTTTCAAAACTAAAACATGTGAGAAGTGGGAATAAATTACTCTTCTGTTTACATAGACCAATAAAATGCTCCACCAATTTCTTTTTGGGAACACATCATATCTGCCGTTCGGTGGCTGAAGTGCTCTACCTCTGCAAACAAAGATTTTTCATTGCTGGATCAATACCAAACAATCCATCTGTCAACCAATAAGCCCATCAAGAGTACATTGTTGTATGTGTTTATCATATTATATTTTATTTTTTTCACTGCAGTAACACTCCCGAATATCGAAAATCAACTCTTCAGCAATAGGATACAAACGAAAATGTAAGGGTTTCGAGAATCACATTCTCATAATTTTTCTAGACCGCAACCTGAGCAAGATAATGATAGCGTCGATACGTAAATCAATTTGCCTAACAGCTTACTATTTCAAATAAAACAAACAGTTCATTAGGATCCTGTGAAGATGAATTTCAACAAGTGGCTTCTGTTGGCTCAACGCTCTAAGCGAAAGTGCACCGAGTGTAGTTTCTAGCTGTGCTGCTGTTAGCACCTCATTGTTGTAATGAGAATTTGCCGATTACGTGGGCTAGTTGAAAACACGATGCTCACCGAACTGATGAAATTCAAGGCTATCAATTTCATTGTTTTCTTTTACAGCAATCTTTCTCTTTCAGCCGCAACCACTACAAAGCCTAGAAACCGGCAATTAAACCAACGAACAAAGCAAACTGGCAGGCGACAAAGCGACAAAGCGACAACGTTCTTGGCCGAGATATTTTTAATTGAAGAAAGCCCGGACAACGATGGTTTATAGGGTAGTCAGGATGGATAAAATAGCTTTTCTCAAAAGCAACGAAATGATGAAAATCGCTCATTCAACGTGACAATGCATCACCAGGAAAAGAAGAATGAGATACGGAATTTAAAATTAGACACGAGGAATATAGCTTACGAGATCAAATTTGTCGTTCGGAGCCACATAAATCGTTTCCCTTCGCATGGGAACACGCGCAACGATGGGTGGGCTACACGCAATGCCTTAGGGTGATGATTGTGCTGTGCAACAGGTCGGTGCTCTAGGCGAGAGAATATCGGCCGTCGCATCGTGGTGTGCTGATGTTAGCACTTGCATTGTTGTAATGAGAGCTTGCTGACCTGCCTTTCATCTCACCATCGAAGCGGAAATACATAAGAATGCTTCAGGCGTTGGAAGTGCGAACAGGCAATAGAAATCCGATCACAATTCCAGTTCGAACTTCTTTATCTTTCTGCAACAGTTCCTCACATAAGCGACAACGAAATGGAACACTCGTTTCGTCGCGTGCGCACTGTTTGATATAAAGCTTCTAGTGAGTATCGACGTAGAGTTGTGGGAAATAGATGAGCGGAGGAGAGAGGGCCGAAGAGCGAGGTGGATGAGCTAGCATCCAGCTTTCTTGTTTAGTGAAACTTCTCCGTTATCAACGCCTCTAGACTATTCACAAAGTAACGAACAACTCATGGAAATATAAATGAAATGAAAACCATCAAAGCAAAGATTTCGTTATGGAAAACAAATCAAAGCAAGGAGAGAAAAATATGAACGCCTAATGGATAGAGAACTAAATAATAACGCCTATAATGCGATACTACAAAAAAAAAAAAAAAACAAGTTAAATAGCTTGCTAAGAAGCCAAACCTAATGTATGTGCTATTTGTGGATTAGTGTAAAAGTTGGTTATATTTATATTCTCCAGTCCCATAGACTATTTGCCCAAACGTAACCAAATTTTGTAGTATCCCTCTCTTGATTCTCCCCCCACCCGAGGTCCCTCCTATGTGTTGATTTTAAAAAGCGCTCACAGCTATGCCGAACCTAAGGAAAAAGAGACGTTTGCGACGGGTATAACGTCGACTCTGCTGAGGAACGTTGTGACGATAAATCGCAATCCTCTTCATTAGAGTCTGCGCTGACATGACAAATGTGGATTTTTCTGGATGCCAAAGTACAGCCAGGCAGCGAGGATTAGTTTCGACAGTTTTCTGAAAACAGATTCTTACATAGTGAGTAAAATCTATTTCGAAATAGAATTGTGAGGATGAAGAGCACTGAAGCGAAAATAGGAACACATATCTTAGCTATCATATATAAAAAAAGTCAACGATATATTAGCACGATACCTTTTCTTTAGGGCTAACTTACATCTAAACGTGCATATTACTATAAATTGCAAAGTTTCACTCATTGGACCTTCAAAGAAACGTTCAGTTACGTGATAAGATGACGTCGAGTTAGGATATAGTGACAATGATTCAGTACAATCTGCAAGAGATGTGCATTTATTCAGCTAAACTCCTCCAACAAATGGAGATGATAGAACGACCAATACAACGTCGAGCATGTATTCCTATTTCCTAATCTTCTTAAATGCCCCTTCTATTTGAGTCGATGTGACTTTGATGGGCAAATGTAACCTATGTTGCCACATGCTTCTAAGCATTTGAAAGCATAGCACAGAAAAAAAAGCTACTCCTTGAAAAAAACATGTCACATATTGTGCCCTCTGTCACTGCCTTGCCGATTTAGTGTTAAAAATAGCCGACGGACACGGCCTCACTGTTTCCTAACAACACTGCTCCTCCTTACAAAAATATCCAATAAAAAGGATCAATTCCGGATATGTTGCGCTGTCAACAGTGAATTGTACTAGATTTCCATCGAATTCACGGAAACCGTTCAATAACGGCAAGAGCTCCAGCTGAGGGACTTTCGATGCACAAGATCGAACGTCAAGACCGGCATCATCGTCGCACTGATAGAGAGGAATGAAGGAATATAATATCCCCCCCCCCCCCCTCTCCAAAAAAACGTGGAACTGATATTATAGAGTTTACCGCAAAGATTAAAGTGTAACACAGAGCAAGCGACCATAACATCAAGCAAATTCTAGTCCTCGCAAGCTTCGTGCATATGCCTGAGCTTCAAACAATGGGCGTCTATTGATACGTGAAATATACGAACTTCAGCAAACACAGAGTTCTACGTATAAAACTTCCACACTCCACAGATTCACTCGCAACATTATACTTACGTCAGCTTACACAGGCCGCATAAAGCGAAGTTAGCAGTCACGTCATATATACTTTGTGGAGCTCTTGCAGACACATTTGACATCCGCAGCATCGCCGATTAGAATCGCCCCAATTTCCAAAGACCAACAAAGTTAGGGAGCCAGATGAAGTTCGATTTTCGTGGAATTCCGCATGTAACAAAATCAGATGTGATCATGGAGGTGGACGAGCTTAATCAGTGAACTACACCTAGTGTACAGGAGCAAACTTTTCTGTCAATGACCTTCGAGAAGTTATGCTGACACGTTCTCGCTCACGGAACACTTTCATACTTCTCCAAAGAAGTGGACGGTGACATTATGACACAGCGGCACTTTTTGAGAAGAGATATAATTCTAGTGGCATCTCCACAGCACCTTCCTTCCCCATCTCTGTGCGCCTTGCAGAAAGCAACCTCAGTCATGGTTCCGTTGGATTTGGCTTCTGGGACGTCCAGGTAAGCGATGACCCAGGTTAATCAGGGCTCTTCTGAGGCTGTGAGGGAATGGGCAAGCCAAGATGATGCAAGCGATTCACGGATTTCGGAACTTCGTTGGAAACCTCGATTTCATAGAAATAACGTTCATATATGCACAGACTATCCAACGCAAACCGATAAGACAGGTGAACAATATTTTTCACGGAGTAGTTTGATGAGGCGGCTAAAATAGAAAGCAATAGGAGTGAACGCTTCAGCACAACAACTTTTTGTCAGGACTCAACAACATTACTCCGTTTTCGTTAAGCGGATCATCATTCCTGGCCACAAGATTTTCTTTAGTTCACTTCGGCGTCTTATGATGAAGACAGAGAAGGTGGAGTAGTTGGGCACTTAACTGATATAAGCTTTTTTATCAATCACGAGACGTGGAAAGCTCCCTAAACACAGAAGCAACACTGCTCGAACCATAAAACAATGTACATCTCTAAAGATTTATCGAATAGAAATCATTCGAACTGGCTACGGATACCGGATACAACAAAGTGCTATGTCTTTCTGCAAGAAAGAGAATCTACGAAACCAAATTTGCTAGTATTTGAATTAGTGCTTTCACATTCCCACCACACCTTTGAACTTCTCGTGGTGCGGATCTCGTGCTTCGCAATTTTTCCGCCACAGATTTTGGCTAACAAAATATTTCTTGGCGGAAGTGTCCAGCGTTGAACTGCATGCGCATTGTCAATTCACTACCGAAGTGCCATGCTAAATGTTGCGAGACTTGTCCAAAATGATCCACGCTGTCTTCAAAGAACAGGTTCCTTCTCACCTGCCGCACCACATCGTTTCCCTAAGTAACGATGTCCAAAGGTAGCATACGAGTTCTTCGCAAGTGCACTGACCATTCCTCCACAAAGGTCACCGACACTTGTGTGTCTCGACGCATTTCGGCTATTCAACTAGCATCAAGAGTTCCGGCTGCAGAAAAAGGTCTCATGGCATTTACTAATGGACGAACAAGACTGTTTGTATTAAGGTATCTCCACCATTCACTAACGTTTGAAATTCTCCGCCACAACTACTTAGCAGCACTTACTTAGAATTTAATTTCGTAGAGCAGATTTTTTGTTTTTATTTCAGTTCTCTCTGTTTGCTTGAAGGGAGAAGGGAATTTGTACACGTTAATGGCAAGCTAAAAAGCTTGATGTGTTGATGACGGTTCTGGTTACTCATGGTTTTGTTTAAATAGAAGGAAAGTTATGTGGGCAGTTGAATGATGCAAAAATTAGTATATAGCTCGTGATCAGCCAGAGCGCTTTTTCGTTCTACTGAAATATAACTAACTGCCTTTGATGCTTTAATTATCTTTCTAAGCTCTTTCATTTCATAAGCATCTAAGATTGAAGGCAAAATCGTTTCCAGGAATCTTCCTTGTCCTGCAAGCTTTGATGGCCTGCTACATGGAGGCTCATATTTTGCTACCATTTGTTAAAAGTGAATGAACGTTTGTTTGAACATGCAGTGACAATGACCTTAACATTTTGTCCAGGATTGCAAAACTTTATTTTCCTCGTATCTTTCCATTTTTCTCTCACTTTCTGCATTAGGTAATACTCTTAATCCTCAGCCGGTTCTATAAGCTGGAAAAAGGAGCAGAAATAAAGACTCGAAGAAAAAATAGGATGAAAAAAACATATGCGAATATCTTCGCTGCTTAATTATTGAGGCTTCTCGAATACGGCCTAAAGCTTCACTTTTGTAGTTGAAATTGATGCCCTTAGAATTTAACGAATGCTATGCTTTGCTCTTCAAATATTCGTCCATTAATTTTCCATTTATGATAAACTCTTTCTGCGTCCACTGTGATAATCTATTGTTTGTTTATGGCACATAAGATTTCTACACTACACTCCCTCATAAGTACTTATCAGAGCATGCATGTTACGTGTATTTCTATACGTGTCGTGTGAAGCATACAAATTTCTTATTGCAGTTGGCGCATCTGTGACTGACTCTGTAGCCGGAAATCAACCTTCAAACATACTTAGCTGAAATGGAACACCGTTAGCCATCTCGTATACGGCCGTTGCCACCTCATAACTGAGGTGCGAGGATTGAACCTCTTCTTGGGTGGTCAAATAGCCCCTTCGTCGGTTCTTTCCGCGGCAGATTTCAAGCCATGTTCAAACAATTGCCAGTATCGAATAGGCCCATGTTATACGAAATGGATGTATGTACATTAAAAACCGCCGGAGTTCTGGATCATTGCAAAATGTTGATAGCCCGGCTATACTGTTTCACTTCTGGAGCCTTGATAGAGGATTGAAATGTGGGGAACAGAAGAAGCCCTGCTCACGTTTCTATCATCGCTGACAACAGCAATACTTCTATCTCTACTTGCAATTTGGCCCACACTGTCGTCAATACGCAAAACATTGCGTTGGCATTTTTGGTGTACGGAGGATTACATTTTGAAATTTATCATCACATAATTTCCTTCATTTTTTAAAGAGAGCTATAGCCACTCAAGCGATTGCTTTTTAGTATAACCGTTTATTGGCCTCATTTTTTAATGCGCTCATCTTGCCTTTACTGTCTTATAGCGCTGTTTCTCGTTCATAACATCTAACTTTTGTATATAAGCTGAAGGGAATATTGCCTTATCTTTGTTTGAGTCTTTGTAAAGCAATTGAAAACGACGATTATTTGCTCGGTGTCTCGCATAAATGAGATTAAGTTAAACGAATATAGATTCAATAAGCATATTCATTTCGACTTTATGATACAAAACAAAATAACAATATTGCGAGGTTATTTTGTAGCAAATGAGCTACCATTTAAACCCCAAAAGATGCTAATCGCCAATGCAACAACAGCAATACCGCCTGTTGCGCCAACCATTATACATACTGGTTTCCATTCTAATTTCCTCGATAGATCTTCCTCCTTCAAGAAAACTTTTTCGATATCTGTCAACGGCTTACCAATCTTCCACCATCCAATCGCAGGCATAGAGCATTCCGTATTTTCCAGAGTTTCAATTATTGTACGTATCTGAAAAATAAACAACTCACCATCGTGCAGTCTAAAGCTGTCTGAAATAAGGTTGCTTCCGCTAGACGTCATCGGTATAATATAACCTTCAACTGAGGTACGTATTGTAATGATGTGTTAAATAGTTGCGCCTATAATAGTTGCATAGTTGCGCCTAATGGAAACAATAAGACTTACTTGTAGCACTTGACTACCAAAGATATATTGGAATAAATTCTGTATGGTTTGGCCAGTGCATTTTAATGCTCATTAACTTCATTATACTTGTGAAGCGACGTGAATTTGAACATCTTCTGCTCGAAACGTCAAAAGTGATGCGAATGGTCACTGAGAGCCAACTCAGTAGACGCTAACTTTTGGACTCATCATACATATCTGCAACTTCCGGAAGCAATCGTTTCGACGAGACTAGAAGTTAGACATCTGTTGCACGAAACCGGACGACTGACGAAAATGTTGTTTATACAAATACGTTGTTGAGCTCTAGCATAAAATGCGTGCAAGTTTGACGCCTTAAAGCGCCACCAATATTGTGCATTGGGCCTTTCTTCAATGGCATCACTTTCGTTGATGCACATATTGAACACGTCATCATTGGAAGACCATTAAATTAATACTAAAAGGCTGAATTATGTGCTGCTTTTGACATTCACTTTATAACGATGTATAATGTTATTTTACTAGTGCAAGCCAGCAAGATCCCACCAGAACATTCTTTTTTTTTTTGAGCTAATGCGAACACGCCATCCAGCCATCCACGAGAAAACCATGGATTTTTGTTCAGCCAAAGTCTAACCTTCAGGCTGTAGCCAAAATCAAAATCAAAGCTACTCAACAATAGCAACAAAAGAACTGGATGGGCACTAAGATGTGGCAAATAGTGCGACAATGTTCCCATGAAATTTCAACAAGTTCATGCGCGTCTGAACGTTAAAGGAGATTGTTGATTGTTGCATAAGAGGCATAAATGTGACAGGGACGGGTTGACATAAAAATTATCAATGGCACATTATTATAAATTAATTTCGTAATTTTATTTCTTTCGTATGTTTGATATAGTATTACTATTAAATCGCATAAAACATAAGCAGTTCCTTTCACCTCTTGCGAGTCCTTATCAGCTGACGTCCATGTATAGCCATTATTATGCATAATCACCAGTAGCTGGCAAATAGATGGCAACTCTTCAAGGCGTCGAAATAATTCAATGCTCATTTCGGGAGTGAGTGGTTGCATTAGTTCATAGACGCTATAGTTGGCCACACCATGTAGACTTCGAACCACGTTATCAAAGTGTGGTATTGGACATCTGTAGGAAGGGAACTCATCGACAAAGACTCGGAGCAAAGGTTTTCGTGGGGTTTCTAGCATTCATATCAGGAGTAAGCCATCCACTTGAAGAAGTTTTTCACGTAGGTGCCTACAATAACAACTCAGTCAAAAGTTTGGAGTTTCAGCGAACGATTAACGTAGGAAACATTCCATCGAATTTTTTCTTTCTGCCCTCAAAATCTACGAAACTATTTTGTTTAGCGGCAGTCATTTCAAATGCTTTTTAATACGTATGAACGTTCGAAAAGTTTTTAGATGTACGTTTAAAAGAGGATTTTGATAAGGATTTCGCGGAAGTGAATACATTTTGAGTTACTGTTTTTAAGCGATAGAAAACGGGTTACTTCAATCGAATAGACCTACTTTCTTCATCAGCACTATTCATTTAGTGGAATCTTGCTGGAAAGAAGAAAGTATCGCAGGTGTCTTTCCTGCAGTAATATATATTTCCTATAAGTGCATACCTTTTTGAATCATAAACGAGAAGTAGTTGTTTATTTCCGTAGCATTCTTGTGCGGCGTTTATGACACGAGTCAGCTGTTTCGAGTCAACGATTTGGTTCGTTGGGACCTTTTCATGTTGTTCGAGAAATTCGATGAAATCAGTCTAAAAATCATAGAAATCAGATACCCAGTGGTTTCCATAAATTAAAGTTTCCAGAAAAAATTAAAGTTTCTTTTTTTCAATAACATCGATATTTCAATTTGCCACATTCCTCCCTGTTTCTAGTTGAAATGAATATGCCATTAGGTAACAACATTGGTCGAAGAATTTTCCCGGGTAATCCTTAAAAAGAAGAAAATGGAAAAAAAGCGATAAGTGCCTACTTATTTAACATCTAAGTCACACTTTTCTGAGCAGTGGAAAAAAAACCTGCAAGAATGAGATGGTGAATCAATGAGAAACCTTGCTATTAATATTGCCATTGAAGTGAAAACTTCGTCCACCAATAATATACACAATATGGGGGAATTCCTCAGGAGGTAACGAAGCAACGTCGAAAAATGGAAATTTTCTTCGGATTATATGAAAATGATAGCCAATTTGCTTTTGTGTTGATGAGATATTTCGGCGTTCGCTAAATTCACGAATCCATTGTGGAATCTGAAAAAAAAAAACAATTTACCGCTATGCCTAAAATAATTTAATTTATACTGAAATGAAAATGCTATATGAAAATAAGACTATGATTAATAGCGAAGTTCATTCTTCAGCATTAAGACGGCGGCTATACAGATACGACATATCAACTGATTTCTTTGTGGATTTTCGAGATGCCTCTAGTGATAGTGGCAAGAACGGCATTAAGCTCAATTTTCGATTTAAAGTACTTACTGTCTATGCGCACATTCTGTCAGATAATATTTCGCTTATGCATTTTGTCTCAGCAATTGCTTTGCTGAAATATCGATCGACACATAGAGATGATGACCGGATGTAATTCGTTACTATTTTCGCCAACTCACTTATATTTTTCGTAATATCTCTTTCTGTTTGTCTATTAACCTATAGAAATTTCTCTAATAATAAAATACATTTTATTGATGTAATTTAAAACAATGTTGTTGTTTTTTTTAAATTCTTGTCTTTCATTTTCAGCATACGTTCGAGCTACGATCATATATCGTTTCTTGAAGATGGCCTTTGATATTACTCTCTTATTAGCATGCATATGTTATATGTAAGGTATTGGAACTCTGCCATTCTGGAAATCCCCTTGGAGGTTGCGGATACCAAAATTCTCCACACTAGTCGTGCTGTTTGTAACATTTGCGAACCTCCGAATGCTAAGTGAAGCTGAGCAAAACGATGCAGACAAAACTGCATCAACAACTATGTGCGATTTATCATCTCCAATTCCCGCAGCACCATCAGAATCTCAGAAATTCAGCATCTGTTCAATGCGACAATAGCAAAAATGGTCATTGAACGCAGAAACGACATTACTGGGCAAGTAGTTAGTTACTTTGTACCGAGCGTTTCCTCAAATGTGGTGAAGTGGAACGCTTCAAACTGCTGTGTTAGCGGTCCGAGAGCACTGCAAGCCGTTCGAAATTCCAAAGCTATTTCGACGTGAAGGAATGAAACTATGCTGTCTGCAGTGTTCGTCATAGCGGTGCCAATAACTTACATCTTAAGCTTTACCTTTATTTCATCATGGTGAAAGAGATTTGTAGCTTGTGAATTTTTCAACGTTCGAAGCTCGTGTGACTGTGACTTTGCTAATATTTCAAATGCTAATAAGTGTCATAGATGCGTAGGTGCTGTAGGATATTTACAGTACATTTTAAGAAATTTTTCTATAGATTTGGGTGCCTTAGAGGGAGCAGAATATACCGCAACTGTTGAAAAATTATGGTAAGTAAGCTGTGGTATTCGAAGTCTCTGCTAACTGCTGTTTCTCGGTCGATGATCAATGTTGTCTCTCTTTTTGCTTTTCCTTGTTTGTGTCTCATGCAGCTGAAAATAAGTTTGCATATCTCATCTGCGTATGCGACGGCGCGTCTACTAAAATGCATTTTTCGAAGCCGAGAAAATGAAAGGCCAATAGATTGACGACGACGGGAGAGAAGGGATGGAGTGAGAAGAGGACCGCACCCTGTGAACCCTAGATGGCGACAGTTGTTCCTTGAGGTATTGCATGCATGCCTCCTCAGATAATTTAGTAATGAGCTGATGTTCTCGCTCAAATGAAACATGTTCTCCATTTCTTACGCTTTTGATTTTCACAATTAATTGTTTATTATTACGCATAGGTCCCGTGCCCTTTCAGCGTATCGCGTTCGAAACACATTGCCTCACGAAGTTTCCTCATTTTTCTGCCACTATGTGGAGAATTTTGACTCAACGCATTGCCTTACTAATGGCTCTCACAGAAATGAGGAACCCTCAAGTATCAATAGGCTAGATATGGATACTCACCTCACTGTCTGCTATTCCAGTATGGAATATGTTACGAACTAAACAAGTATTGGAATTTCGACTGCAGAGAACAAAACAATTACCTGTACTCGTTGCGTAATGCACGGTTGCCTGCAAAGCAGTAGTATCATGCGTCCATTAGTTGCTTTCGAATAGATAAGCGATACTGTTCTCAGGGTCGCCTTGTCGTATATTTCGCCATTTTCAGCCGAATCGTCATCGACGTTTTCGGTACGACATTTGGCACGTTCGACGACAAGTGCGACCGTGGCGATAAGTAGTAGCAACGTTCGATGAGGCCACATAGCTTTGCAGCATTGCAGCTGCTCTAGCTGCACTGCCAGATCACACGTCTTCCAGGCTCGTAAGGGGCGCATCTGTTATGGCGAGGTGCCCAACTCGCAACTGCTTCACTTCTTCCACTCTCTTATGCCGCCGTTCAGCAGTCGTGAGCCTTTTTGTCCGCAGTCCTGTCGATGTTGTGCGCCATGGTTACCTATTTTGTTTATCCGCTTATCAAGTACACTTTATCTGATTGTTTCATAAGTTCGATTTCGATCGCATTTTTATACGTCTTTTTTTTCAGATCTATGGTATTCGTTCTTCCCTTTTCATCGCACTAACCATTCTTCAGGTCTCAAAAATAAGTAAGGTCAAGGTTACGGGTATCGAGAGTCGCAAGGAGTGCATCAAATGGCTGAGTTTTGTTAGGTTTTAATCACTTACCATTCTTTGCGAACATCCACAATTAAAGCTGATATTTGAAGTATATGTTCAGTTTGTTCCTTTTAAAGACGTCGCATAGCTTCACAACGGTCGATGTCTTAATTGAGCAATACTCCTTCTTTAAAAAGACTATGCAACGTTGTCTAAGTTGGGCAGTACCATTGCTGATACGCGTTTATAGAGTGCTGCGAACGTCCTCATTTGTTTCACATGAGAGTTTCTTATTTTTATTGGTGGTCTAAGGCAAATGGCCTATCGTATCGGTTGCCTAACTCCTCTATTTGCTATAACTGGCTTTTTGTTACGGTTGAAGATTCATATTCGTTCTCCATTTCAGTTAGACGACCTTTAATTTTTTTTCACTGCGATCCTTTCAGTCGCTCCCATAAATTTTCTTTCCTCTATCGAAAGAGACGATTCAAAGGAAGCGTCGAAAATCCTTTAACAATTCCGACTCATTTTTGCTTTCTCGTCAGATCTTTAATTCATATTCCACCGATTTCAAAGTAATTTTACTTATGTGTAATAATTTCTGATTCATATATGACTCATAGAGTTTTCTTCATATTTAACTAGCCTCCTTACTTACAAACTTCAACCATATCACAGCTACTTTAAACAAATTGCATAAGAACACATACCCGCTATCATCGCCTAATGTTATATAAACTGTTACAGCTTATTGTCATGTTATGAATGGTTAGTGCGCATTTTGCAATATACTTCTATTGAAAACGTTATTCCAAAGGATTTGTGTGTCAGTTTAACTGAGGTCGAGTACTTTATGGATGTAGAGTTTAACTTTGACTTAACTTTAACACTTTTCTTATTCGCAGCGATTTTCATGGATAGAGGAAATATTAACAGTGATTGAATATTGTGTGAATGTATTTCAACGAGCTTTTTTCGACGTGTTAATATATCTCCACTGATATAAATGTTTTCCAATAATCGTTGCTAAAAATTCATATTTTCAACAAAGAAAACTGAAATAATAAAATTAACGTTATCGACCGGAACTATTCGTCCTTATGAAGTGAATTACCTCAAATTTTAGATTCTTTGTTGTCTCTTTGGGTATATAATTTCGATCAGAATTTGTTTTATGAAAAATTTAGAAATTAATCCGTCTCAAATATCAGCGGCTGCTCTTTTCCCGGCCACACGTAGTCTTCAATGCATCTAATCTATTTAGAGACTTTGATATTTTAAATTTCGTGTTGAAATTGAACCCCTCGAATATCTTGGATTTTAGCGAATAGGACTCATTTCTAAACTGTCGAATTTGAGTCGGCAATCTGACAGTTCTTAACTGTCAGCGTTAATTGTTGTAGACGGCTGTAGCGATAGTGGAAGGGATATGAAATAAACGATGAGATTCTTCATTCGGTAAACTAGAGGTGATCGTAACACTTATTCCAAAATGTCCGAGTACCACACTTTGGAGAACAGGTTCTTTGACTTTTTTTGCAATTTTTAAACACCGTTTGATAGATTTCGTTTAGTGAATGCTTGTTTTCTTTGCATCTATTTTCAGAGCACTTTTAGGCGATCTCGCCGTCCGACTCTCCTCTCTCATAGCACTGTCTTAAATCAGCAACTCTTTCCATTCTTCATTCCCTATTTTCCGCCTTCACATTTTTTGTTACCTTCTGGCACATTTAGAGGTTTCCTTTACCTGAAGCTGCATAATTTTTTCCCCCACTTTCTGCATGTACGCGTAGGAGAACAACAAAACCAAGCATACATAGCACGTTTTACCACCAGCAGTTTGCTGATCTCTTTTTTAAATGTATTTCATCTCTTGAACTGTTTCATGACAAATTTTCATCCTTTTTAACTTATTTCACGTTGGGTGATTGGTTATTTACATCCTCAATCATCTGCGTAATGTTTCATGAATGTTTATGCGCTCACTTTGCTGAGTAATGTCCCATTTAAAAAATTTCTCTTCCTATATTTTCTTAGAATATTTTTGATGTTGTTTCACTCGTTTAGTGGTGTTTCAGAAAAATCAAAAGTACTGAATCATCATTGCATACACACATAGATATGATATTTATTGCATTGAATACATGTGTTGTGATCATTTTCATATCCGATCTTCAATCATCTTTGGACAACGTCGATTTAATTTACATTATCCTGAAACTTTCATAGGGATTGATTGTCTTATTGTGGAACTTTCATACGGATTGGTTGTCGAGACATCTTCTTATTTGTTATATAAAGCTTTTCATTTCTGTCCTCTTGAATGAACAGTCCGAAGCCTCTATTTTTATAAAATTCCAGGGCGGCTTTTCTGATGCTTTGTCCGAAAAAGTTCATCTTATCATTTCTTCCTGGCTCTATTCTATTTTTTCTAAAGCATGAAAAGACTTTTTCATTGAAGAGACATCTTTTTTTTTCTGCAGGACTTTGTCTATTCGAATGATGATAATAAAATCTTTGAAGTTTTGTCGCACAATTGGATTTCACTAGAGCAGTCTGTTGTATTTTAAATTATGCAGTCGTTTAGTTTTGCCTGTCGCTATGTTTCAGTTGTTCGGTTAGCTTTCTTTTCCCAAGTTGCAGCTATGAGCAAATGCTTTTACTGTGGCAATCTATCGCAACAAATGTTATACATCGATTATACTTGGAGAGCTTTCATCGCTTTTATTTTGTATGGTCTCTTTTGTGACTTTTCCGATGCTAGGATTTCATCAGGATGTAGCCCTTCTTCGCTTTTCCTCCGGCAATCCGCCCACCTTCCTAAGGGAAATTTTTCTCCTAACTCATTGATCGCGCTCAGTTGAATGCCACTTGCAAAAACATTCCGTTTATTTGTCAGAGATTGTATCAGTGAATGCAAATCTTAGATGTGCGTTAAAGAGGATCATTTTCAGTGTGTGAGTTACTAACCTGAAATGACAATCAATAAAACGATACTATTCCATCGGTGCAGCCAAGAAGAAAGCATGTAATCGGCTGTGATCATCTTTAAATGGGCTGTAAAAAATGAACCACGAATTTGATTATCCTGAAAAAGTAAATTTCTCTCAAACAAAGGCGCATTAACGAGCGACTTAAAAAGTGTGCCGCATTACACGCTCAAAATAATCGAAGCTTTTCATCTCTTTCCTGTTCGTCGTCGTTTTATTCGTCCTTCGACCCCTCTTCATCCAACCCGCTCTACTCCTTCCCTCAACGGCTGACCTTGATCCTTCCATTCTGAAAATACACCAGTAAAATGTTGCGAAAATGAGAAAAACTTAGCACAGTAAAAACTGTTAGATCGGCCGATTTTCTCGGGGCATGAATTTTTTGAACGATAAGCAGCAGTGTCGCTGATAAACTTTATGCATCTTCCTCTTTTCTTTTAGTTGTTGTCATTTACTTGTTTTACTTTTACTTTTACTTGTTTTTTCTTTTACTTGTAACTTCAATAAAACATTTTCACATAATATTTCATCCTAAATAGTAATAAGATGAGAATAAAATATGAGTCGTAAGAACACAACAAATATGTGTTTCAACTTCTTCAAAAAAAACTCTTTTCTTCGAAATCTTCAAATATTGTCGAAATTACAATCATTTTAACTCAATGGGGTGATTTCATCTAAGATATAGCACATCTAACGATATGGTTGTGAATTTATATATTTACCCGTCAACTGAGCGAAGTTTTCCTCACCAAAATTTCCGCAGGATATTTTATGAGAAAAAGCACCAAGCATAAATGCTGAATCGGCTGCTCAAACCCATTAGTAACTGTATCGAAACATGATATGTCATCAAGCTGAAGCTTTCGTTCGCCTTTTCTTTGATGTGGCCTAGCATCTTCTCGTTTCTGGTGTTAATGAAAGACGTCTGTCCTTTTGAATGTATGCATACATGTGCGCCGGTCTGTCTGTCTGCATGCAAAGTGGTGTTTGGAATATGGAGAAATTTGTGTTGTTTGCGATGAAGTTGTCGGGTGTATTGAATGTTGGTGCAAGACGATGGCACACATTCGCGATGAGTTCATCTCTCTAGCCAACTGTTACATCATAGCAGCTATGCTGTGATGCTTCGAAACGTTTCGTGAACTTTTCTGCTAATGTCCTCCATCTATCATAATCCAATCAGATACCACCATCAGCTGCTTCTAAAACCGTCGAATTCATTAAAATCATTTTTTCTACAATCTATTCGATGCGATAATTCGAGAAAATTCACCAACGTAAAGAAAGCTTTATGTATTTTTATCTTTCAGAATTTCAAATTTCCTCAAGAATTTTTTAATATACATTGAGTTGTGTTCCATTCAGTAGCAGAACAGTCGAACGTTTTTTCCTCTCACTTAACTAAAAAATCGCTCTTTGTGAATAAATGAGCATATATAGTTGCACGCGGAACATTTCTGCAGTGAGCTCTATTTTCAGTACAAAATTTTATAAATCCATAGAGACATTACTGAGTTATGAGCTCAATGCTCGATTTTTCGTTGCCATATCCCTCTCATTGTTTCTTCGATGATTTCACAATATCTTATATTTGTATAAGTGCCTTTTCGTTGAAGGAATCTGATGCAATAATTGATAGTCTTAGTGAAAATGTGCACCAAAAAATTGCACAATGCATTCAAAAAATTGTAATTGTGCTTGGAAGTGTATTTTTGAAAGAACCTAACGACTTATAGGTATAATAATAATGAATTATTGGATGATCAACACTGACGATATCTTTAATAATTCAAGATATGATATCGAATGACGATTGAAGGAATGTGATGCAGAAAAATATAAGGAAACGTTTGCTTGCAGCAATGAAATGATCGGTGAAGCGTCCCCATTAATTACTGCTGCGAAGGCACGCACTCTCGAGAAGAAGCAATCGCCGGTTGCAATTCGCTGTCACCCCAAAACACCGCCCGTACAGCGTAGTCCAGTGGCTCATCGCAGCACCAGGTATGCGCTCTTTCTAGCTGAATGACTTCAACGTGTGAGAGGTACCCACTACGTTGAAAATGTGGTTTTCTGGTGGGGAGGAAGGGGTGTTTTCCGGACAAATCATATTGCAGTTGGAAAATAAGAGAAAAAGGCAAAGAAAATATGCAGACATTGCTAATAAGTTCGAGTTTAGTAATCGACGTATTGCACTCGCACATTTCGTTAACCTTGACAGCGTGCGTTCACGCTAAACAATAACGACTATGAGGGCACCCACCATTCGATGGCTCTGATAACGTATCGAATCTTTGACAGCTTCTTTTGCGATGGTATCTCTAGAATGCGAAGTTTTAGTTCTTTTTTGCCATTTAATAGCCAAAAAAATGTCCATCATTTTTTTATACGTCTTACATTCAGTGCCGTAGTAAAGTTGTCGTCATATCACTGCTGAGATGCGTATTTTACTACTTCTGATACGGTTTCGCTTATTAGGGAGACGACCGATTCATTGATCGCCCATGGAATTAATTATATTGCGGCGCTCATCCGTTCAATCACATTGGTAGCGTCTTTAATTTATAATATTATGCTCGTGAAGTATTCTCATTCGAGAAATGGAGGGGGAAAAAATTCGGCAGTGAGACACATGAAAATGTTGAAAATGATCACCTATTTCAGTGAAATAATAAATTTCATCGTAGGATGTGGGTGTTTCCGATACGTGAAACTAGTGCTTGTGATGATTTGATATTGGCCATTTTATGAGATTCATCAAGTGAGAACAGGTATCCGCAACCGATTGCGTTGTCGATGAGCGACAATGCGACGATACCCGTTGCCTTGATTAGCGGGAATGCAGACGGCCATGTATCATTGGCTTCTCAAGGGCACATTGTAAAAACACACAAATTTCGAAACCAGATTCGTGCTAATGATTTCAAGCGAACCAATACGCAAAATTTACTGCATTTCCCCTTTGCATTTTCAACCCCTTAAATTGCAGTTCAATGAGCGCTACTGCTCAATTCGTTCCCACGACGAAACTGTGCGTAACTATTATGAGATATAAGTGAATCAGCAAAGCGTGACTATCAATGCAGTGGAAATTTAAGCAGATAATTTTCCATTATGTTTAATAAGTGCAGTATAAAATTAAAACAACTACTTTAATGGCGCAGTTAATGACACTGTAGAATTACTTAGAAATTACGTATAGTGAATTTGATTGCCACATTGAATGGTATAGTGGGTGACTGCAGTTTCAAGGAAAAAAAAAACTTACTTAACTATTTGAGTCGAAACCTAAGTTGTTTAATTTTATCATTTATCGAGCGTTATTTGTTTTCAATAACGGTTAATAGTTATATAGCGGAGCCTACTTTAGTTTAACTTAAATCTCAACGGTAGCCCTGTATTGCTGCCATAAATGCAGCTAATGAAAAGCATTTCCGTGGCGACAATTGAGGTTCCATTAACGCCTATTCATATAATTTTCATTCACCAAGATATGTCACTTAGTTAAATTGACATCTGAATATTCGCTCTCCGTCATGGGTCTCTTTCATTGACAACGAATAGCATTTTAAGGCGAACTATATCGGATTTTTTTTAAAGTTATTTGTTGATGTAATTTTTGAAATTATCGAAAACTATTTAATCGAATTTGTTTAAGCAGCTGTTGGCCATAATTATCGTCATAATCTATTGGCCATAATTATCGTCATAATCTATTGGCCATAATTATCGTCTTCAGTCGTCAACTTTATCATCGCAACGATATTTATTATTGACTCAACTCAGAGATATTCTCTTTAAATTTCTATGCATCGTTAATATTTCTATATTCTTTGACGTCAAATCGATGCAATGTTTAGAATTCTCGCACATTTTATGCGCTTTCTATGAATTTGCACATTAAAGTGCAGACTACTGATGATACTTCCATGAGTAAATATTGATGCGTCTTCGATTAGAATGTGATTGTATTTGATTGCGGATAATTGCTAACTGTGGATTCTTTATTATTCTTTTTTTTTGCAGCATCAAGAAGCTAGGCGATCAGGATCACTTTCACTATAGCAGTGTAGAACTGGGTCCTGTCGTGGTCAGCTTAGTGCATCTTGATATCACCGATACGGGTGCTGAGATGCGACTCCAAGTTGAAAGCAATGAGTGTAAATGGTAAATTCTTAATGTGTTATCGATTCTTCCATTTTCGTAGTTGATTTGAGCTATATTTTAATACACCATTTTCAGTTTTAGCTCCTCACAGAACACTTATTATTTGATCGCTTTAATTGCTAAAATGTGTTTAATTTGTACGTTTAATTTCTGATTGTTTATGTAACTGTTTATGGTTTATTTAAACCGTCTCCTTAGCTGCTTTCTTTGTTCGTTCTGTTCCACCTACATTTAATAGATTGAAGCGCATATTGTTTCTGTTTCAGAAAACTCACTCCCTATCCCACTTTGGTGTTGTTGCCTTTTGCGGTACTATCTGTATTCGTTTAACTTCTTCTTCGACTGTAGAGTTTCTATTACTCCGTTGTTTTTTGCTTTACTTTTTAGTAATGTATAGCAAAAAAGAGCACTAAAGAGACGTCGAAACACATTGCAGGTGTGTAACTCGTAGCTTCGAGAAGCTGTGTGAATTTGATTGCCAACTTCACCGTTGTGTTTTTGATAGAAGCCATAGTCGTTTACGTGAGCTACGCGAGATCGATGTCACCGTAGAAGATTTACATGCTGAAGTTGAACGATATTTCGCTCGTCTCTCGCAGATCACTGGCAGTCTCATCCGTTGTTTTCCTGTTTTGAGGTTTCTTGAAGTATGTTCTTTACATATCGTCCTTTTTTTAAATAATTGAAACTGCATTCTTATTTTTAACTGAGAGCAAAAATGTTTACCGCTATTGCGCTCTATTCGGCTACCTAAAACTGAAGCAATTCCGTCCCATTTCTTCATTAATTAATTCATTAAGCGTTGAAAAATATGATTCATAAATGCAATGTTTCTATAAGGTTTATTAAACGTTATGGAATTTCTGGAAAATTTCTTGTGGAATTTGGCAGATTTTTAATCGAACGCTTTTTGTTTCTAATCGTTTCCAACATTTACTTACTTTATTTCGGTTGCTAAATTTATTTGTACTGCCTAACTGAATCATTTGTTAGTATTTATTGCTAAACGATGAATTTTCGATTATTAAGATAAAATGGACTTTATGATATATGCTCAACAGATATGACTGCCTAAATTCAGATATTATGAACGACAATAGAAGAAGGTAGAATGCTTAAATTAATTGAACTCTTTTTATTTTAAGGTGGACAGTCGGGGCAATCGTTTTCTACCGGCTGAAGAGACGGCGATTAATACACCAGCTATTGCGACCGCAATCGTAACGAAAGATTATGAGGCACAATCGTGTGATCAAATTTCATTAAAGGTTCTTTTTTTGCATTAAACTTAGTAATTTCAAATTTGAGTCTATTATAAAGTAAGAAAATATAGCATAATTGTCTACTATAAAGTAAGAAAATATAGCATAATTGTCTACTATAAAGTAAGAAAATATAGCATAATTGTCTACTATAAAGTAAGAAAATATAGCACAAAGATAAGCTTCATATGAGGTGATAAAACTTATCGATAGCGAAATATTTATTGTTTTCAATCAGAAGTTTCAGATTATTTATTTCATTGCTTAGAATATTAATGCTTGCCTTATTTCCTTTTCGTTTTCTCCTTTCTATATGGCATATAGATTCAGAAATCCTCTTAATAGAGCATTCAGTGTTATCCGGCGGATAAGAGAAATTTATAAAATGATTTTCATTTTCAATCATATAGAATGTGGATATCGAACTATCGATTCAAAAATTCAACCTTTATGAAGAGCATATAAAGTTGTACGAGTATGAGAGGAAGTCATCAAAGGATTTCTCTCTTTCAAGACTGAAAGATGGGCTCTTGACTTTCTGGGAGAAAAGCTAAAATTCTTCATTCTTTTCTTTTCAAGCTCTTTTATTTAGGTCGGTGATATCGTTTCAATAATAGAAAAAGCGTTACCAGGGCCAAATGGTCATTCATGGTGGAAAGCAAAATTGACCATAAGAAAAGATTCTCAAGGCAACGAAATTAGTGGAAAACACTTCCATGTAAGCGTTCATTTTCTTTTTTTTCCTTACCTTGGTCGTTTTTATGAACTAATAAATGGTGAAGACATTTCTGCTCCTTGCTTATGCGATCAGTCATTTTACTATTCTACTAAGAGAAAAAAGAAGTAAAGAAAATTCTCTCTGATCAGACGTTCAAATGAATCTTTGAATATTTCTTAAATTTTAAGTGAGTTACTCTAATGTGGCAACTAGTTCGGCCCGAAATTTTGCTTTGGCAGATTTAGATATGTGCTGTAATCATCAAATTTCTCACCTCTAGCTTCATTTACTTCGCACACTGAAACTACTGCTCAGACCGATATATCAAAGTCTAGCGTAAAATTGCTAAGTAAGCGGAAACTTCCAACGCATTTGTGAAGGAGCCCTTTCAAACGACGACGGCCTTTGTATTGTTTCATTAAAACACATTCGCTATGGTCTGAATTTATCGGCCTTAATTAATTAACTCTTCCGATTGTTGCAAATTTCAGTGCAATTTGCTGAGTGATTTTCTTTTTCGCATTTGCTTACTTTAAGCGGAAACGTTGTTTATTTTCATGAAACCTATCGACTTACGTTTCATCTATATCTTTGTACAGTGAGCATTTTCGCTCATGCAAAGTTCCTCTTTTATATTGGATATTATTTGATTCTCTGTCAGTTTTGATCATTGATATATTCGTTTATACTAGGTGTTTTTTTACTAACTTTTTTCCATGAAATTTTTGCACTGCGATTTTCATTGCTTTATTTCAAATAAAAAGCTTAAAATAGTGATGCGTTCCGTCAGATTCTTTACCACATTGATGTTTTTTTTTGGGGGGGGGGGGGATATGGAATTTTATCCGTGGTGCCTAAGAGGTCGTAGGATGCGATAATCTCTCGACCATCCCCCTCTCCAGAATGTCAGTGAAGATTTTCTTTTTTTTGAGGCGCAAAGATCGTTTAGCACGAAATTCCCCCATTAATGTGCAAAAAAACAAAATTTGGCAGCCTGAAATTTTAGGGATTATTTTTATGCGGAATGTTAAATTACTGGTGTAAGAAATGAGGTGAATTCCAGATGGAATTCATAAATTGGATTTACTATCGTCTAAAGGCGATACATGGGATGTAAAAGCTGATTGTTTAGGTGGGAATATTTCCAAGCGAATGTGTGAAAATCTTCGACGGGAAATCTGATTGGAGAAATGAGACTGACGTAGCGCAAAAAACTCCACCACGACGTCCACGACAACGTTCATTGATGCGTACACTTCTAGGACGAAATGCATCTAAGCATATACCTGTTTTTGGTACAGATCTCGTCGAATATCTGCAAAAAACTGGAGATGACGGTTATTTTTTTCGTTTTCTTCATTCGTCAATGTGTGCGGTCACTACTCGATCATGTTGAACTAAATATATTAGTGTACAGGAAAATCGGTAATCACCTAATGATTTCCCAATTCTGAAGGATTTTTGTCACAAGAGATGGCACTTTCGATATGATTTGGTTTGCTTGATCGATGACTCGATCCCTCTGCCCAAACCTTTATCAAGTTATGGAAGTTTCAACTTCTGCAAGAATTTGGCTTAGTGGTGTCATAGATTTGCATGCCGTAGAATGCATTTGCGATACAGGTTTGTCGACAGATGTTTCAAGATTTTTGTCCATATACGTGTGTGCTCGTTCTCGTTTTCGGGTATATGTGGATGTATGTAAATATGTGTGCTTAAGTATGTGCATATACATATTGTCTGTAAGCATGTGCATATGCATGTATATGCACGTGACATTCGGAACGCACATATGCATATGCGTATTCGTGTGTAGGTTTCTATTTTTGTTTGTATGTGTATGTGTTTTTATGCGCTGATGTACGCGTCGTGTGTCTATGTATGCTTTTCTATGGTTCTTTGTTTTTTGTCCTTGCTCATATATGTACAAACATATGCTTGCGTCTATGTGTGCATATATGTATGTGTTCGATAGTGTTTGTCTGCATTCACACGTACATATATATGTGAGTATATACGTCTGTTTCCCAACTAGAAGTGTTTGAGTGTATGTGTGTGATGTGCGTATGTGTATTTGCATGAAAGCGGAAAATCACGTTTCTGTTAGCAACTCTCTAAGCCTTATAGTTCCTTTCGGAATCGGTCCGATTATAGTTCTGAAAGCAAATCAGTTGTGCCGAAATTAATGCTGCCGTGGTAGTCGATTCATTGGGTTCGTTTCAGTGCCAAATATCCTCAAGAAATGCGTCGAGTTTATCGAAGCACATGGTATTGTTACCGGTGTTTATCGGCAATGTGGCATACAGTCCAATATACAAAAACTGAGGTTTGTTCCGTATGTCACGAGTTTCGCCTTCAACATTGAAATACAGTCGTTAGTGCTTGTCCTAGCTCAAGCTTCAGGTATGCTAAAGAATCGTCTTCGATGTTATCATTACTTTAATCACATTTTTACAGTTAAGCAAATCGTAACTGTGGTATTAGAACACTTCCCTCGTTATTACCGTTGTCTGCTAATATTTCCTAGTTCTACTGATCTCCCTTTTTTGTTTCCGCTCAATATTCGATACAATATGTCCACCTCTGTCGCTCATAACTTAGACAAATGACGATAAAAAATTTAAGCGATAGGAAGTTGTAGAACGATACGAGGTTCTTGGCATCAAGAGTTTAATGACTTTTTGCTCCTACATGTATATATTTCGAGAGGCGTTTCGTTATAGGTGATATAATGGATGAGCAGTTAGATATATCCTCGGTAATCGTTGACAGTCGCAAAGCTGAGACATCAACAAAAGCGTAAAGTGGCTTTCATGTGAAGGGCGCTGTCTTCGAAAAATGCTTTTTTAATGAGAGCATTTACAACTGCTTTCAGCTAATAATCGTACGAGTCATTGTAGCAGCAAATAGCCATAGAGATGAATCGTAGATGAACTTTTAAGGTATAAAATGATGCGATTAACAGATGGGAATTTAGGAATGGTTTCGATTCGGGTAATCTACCAAATCTTAACGACGAAACGATCCTTAGAGATGTGCATTGTGTATCGTCTCTTCTGAAGCAGTATTTCCGACAGTTACCCAACCCACTGTTCATGTTCGAGCTTTATCCCGATTTCATTGTATGCTTTTCCTCCTTTTTTTCCTACTAAATATCAGTTTTTCGTTCATTTTCTCAGGTATATGTTACTTACTATCGAATGTCTCATCGTTATTAAGAAACATCAGTCACTTTCCATTAAAAAATGGCAATAAGAAATTCCCTATGTAAATTTCTCACTGCACTTCATAAGTGAATCTTATGCCTATTTCAACGCTTAGAGAGACCGCTTTTTATGTGTGGTATAGAAATTAATGGAAGTTTATGCGAAATATAAAGGAAAACTTAGAAAATTTCATTAATTTGTGATGGTGAGAAAGGTTTACATATCAACGGTTCAGTTAATTCCCAACTAGGATGGCCATTTATTTTCAGTTTTACTCATACTTTTTTTAACTTTAAGACCACATCTTTACAGTGTTTTTTTAATGTTTAGGCAGCCTATGAGACGACCGATGAAAGTAGAACACATTGCTTTAAAAGCGTTATCGACAGATTGCCACCTGAGCACTACAGGTTGTTTAAATTACTCATGTTTTTCTATTTTTATTCTCGTAAGTTTTTTGAGCGTCACTCCGAGATATAAAACCGAAAGCTGTCGTCACTTTCTGAAACGGCGTTGGACTAAACGCTATCGCCAAATTTTGCAATGCATAATGACTTATTAACGAATAAATATAGAAGGAATCTCTCACGTTTCTAGCACTCTCCTTTATTGCTTCATGAATGTTTCTTTAGGACAGCCAAATATCTTATTCTCCATCTGAGTCGGTTATGTCAATGCACTCATCTTACTGATATGAACTCAAGGAACCTCGCCATTGTTTGGGCACCAAATTTGTTCAGGTATTTCTTCTTATTTATTCTCTTAGGTATTCTACTTATTTATTCTCGTGGTTTGCCAGTTGCATCAAGTTTGCCAGCTGTGAAATGCTGCAGTATACAGCATCAATTTAACTATGAAAATATGTTTTTTTTTGTTTTTTAGTAATTTTTTCTTATGCAGTATGAACGTGGAAAAACGTATGCAAATGCACGACACAACTGCAATTAGATACTGCAAAATTTGATTCAATTTTCAGGTGTCCCCCTTGCCAAAGCGGTAGTGATTCTTATCTTCTGCAAGGTCTCAACGTGCAAACGGGTCTATGTAACTTTATTCTTGTTCATGCTATATATTTGTTTTCCCTAGAGAAGGAATCTCTCACGCTTCTAAAAGGTAGGATACAGTTGATAGATTCATTTTCAGTTTCAAGGCTTTCAGTGTGTGATGAGCCTTTTTAGACCAAGTTTTCTTGGTAATTTTTGCTATCAGATAAGTTTGGATTGAATTTTACAAGCGAATCTTAATTTTTCAGCGCTGTTTATTCCCGTGTATTATTATTGTTATCTTTAACTATTGTGCCATTAATTCTGCTAATATTTCATATGTAGGTTATTACCAAATTGGTGTTAAAAATTCACTGAAAGTAATGGCGGAGACCTTTGGGTCATAAATAGGATAATATGCAGTTTGACGTTAACCTTGAATAAATTTCCCTAGGCTTCATTAAAGTAGTGCATATAATTGAACGTTATAGGTGGCGCAAGTCCGTCCTTTGTAAGGAAATGCACTCAAACGGCTTCACCAGACCTCAGCTATCGGAATTGCATTGATGTTAATGGAGGTCCGTCATCTTTGCCAGCCTTTCGAACAGTCCTCGAACGACCATCAAGGTTTATCTGTTTTTTTTTTTTCTTATTTTAGATATTTAAACAACATTTGTGAGCACTTCAGGAATTTTTCTGTGTCATTTTAGAGCTTGTTATGATGTTCCAGTAGGTTTTTGTGTCGTAGACAGTTGTTGAATAGGTGTTCTTGAATAAAACTTTTTAATGGGAACTTCAGCGTACTCGCATGTTTCTTGTTTAATTTGGTAGTGTTAAGCTTTATTGAGCTAAAATTCAATTTTTTAAAAACAGAAAATAAAGAATATTCGAAAGGGATTGGTTGTCATTCAACATAGTCGATTTAATTTCCAGGATATCGAACATTTCATATTATTTAACAAAACGACGTTGTCGATGCAAAGATGAAAAAAGTTATCACTATTGCTAGGTCAGAATGCATTATGAAATAGTTAAGGATGAAATAGTTCAGAAAATTGAGTGCACAATCAGGAGCATGGCGACGACTTTTGAGAGGTCCGTCCGTCGATAATGCAATCACAAGTTTACGCAATCGTTGGAGAAATCAAGGCGAACGAGTTCCTGACGCCTATAGCGGTGTCAAATGGCGAAGGTGAGATAATTTAAGCGGTCATTAGTACAAAATTCTGTCTTTGCCAATTACAATATCCGTATGTGGAAAACAATTTGTTATTTGTTAGCATACTTGTTGATATGCATTTCAATAAGCCATAATTCTATTTGACTTTCGAAGAGTCGATATATTACCATCGTTGAAAGTTGTCGTCTTTTCCACGATGAAGTTACACAGAATTCCGTTTCCTTTGGCGTAATTGGTCTGCTGGCTGAAAGTTTTCTTTTCTTCTGGAAAGGGCGAGATATTCCTGTATCATTGATTCTTCACAACGTATCGTCATTTATTTCAGGCAGCAGCAGCACTGCTTATCTTAACTTCTGCTTATAATGTTCCCGACTCCCTTAAAGCTTACAAAAAGACTGAATGCATGAAATGCGGCCCATGGGGATGCCTAATATATAGCGTTTACAGAAGTCCTTCGATTGAAGCGTCGTCTGCATCTTTCCGGCAGGCTCGAAGTGCGTCGCTGATATCGTTCGTCACGAAAAGTGTGGAAGAGTTCCGTAATGGTGTGATGAGGGGCTGGAGAACACGAGCAATTAGCAGCAGACAGGGCAAGGAGGGTAGCTATACGAACGTTAGGGAACCTATCGTAAAAATGAGAGCGACCGACGGAGGCGAAAGGAGAGTACGTAGAGATGGCGTTCTTAGTGCTGTGGAACTCGAACACATTCCGTCTACGGTAGGTCCACTCAGCGGAAATATAGCTGTTTGCGTGAAATGTGGATAAAGGTGAAAAGCGATTGGTTAGTTTTTGTCAGGGGTCAAGGCAGCTTGAAAAAATCATTGAAAATTTTGGCTTCAATTGAGCATCACTTGACTGCCTAACACATCTCGGATGCTATGAAATAGCAGTTCTAAATTAAGGCCTCTCAGGCGAAGTTCCCGAAATGTCGCTCGTAAGAGAAAACATTTCAGACCATCAAGGCCAACGTATCAGTATAACAACTCATTCTATACGTAACACAATTTCAAATGGCTTGGTCATTGAAATGACCCTTAACTAAATGGGTGGGTAGACGTCGAGGAAATTTGGTCAGCAGGTATCACTTTAATGATGTATTGGTTAAGGTGCTCAAAAATTTACAGCTCAAAATTTGCTGCCCAATGTGCCAAAAAATGCGAAAACTATGCACCGCGATGCATAAAATAAGTGCAGAAAATTTGAAGTCAGCAACAAAACGATCACCTGACGTACTTCGAGCAAATATCTCGGAAGCGAACTCAAGTGCTCTCACTGAACCAGCTGCAAATGGCAACAGCAGTCGCTCCTCAAGTCGACTTGCGCGGTAATTCTGATTTTTCTCTTTGGAATTCTTTAATCTCCTACCTAAAAACCTTTCCCAGCAATTTTCCTTCAACGATCAATATCCACTCATTGCCGGATTATGTTATTTATTTCGATTACTCATGTTTTGTTTATCATTTTTGCAGTAAACAGATTCACCTCTAAGAGTATCCAGTTTCTGCAACTGTCCTCTACTGATGTTTGTTTTCGATGCTCAGTTATCGTTCGCTCATTTCGCTTTCAGCTGCACCGAAATTATGCAAGCAAAGCAGTTTTGCACAAAATATGCATTTTCAGCAACAATTTAATTTGTTTTAAATGGCTGCTTATTATAGTCTGAATTTCAGCGTCATTTTTCTTTTGTTTATTTAGTCGATGTTAAAGACAATAGATAGCCTTCAAGCACTATCATTACCCTCAGATCGTCACCCTCAGTACCTTCAGATTTGGAAGTGAGCATAAAACTCTAAAAACGTTCTGTGATCTGATGAGCACAAAGAATAACTCGTGCTTGATGAGCACAGGTGTCCTCAAAGCACAGTGGCTCCGGCAAAGTACACCGATTTTAATCCTCATATCTGTTTGAAAAACTTTGCTTTCGAATTTTAGCTCGAAGCATTTTGAACATTTCATCAATAACCATTCTCACCACCCTACTGGCCGATGTCGCATAACCTGACCTTTAAAAGTATGTAATCAGTGTTGGTTCTTAATGACGTTCCCTGATGTCTACTGAATTAGATCGAAGGGTTGCTGGAGAGCAATCGTCTGTGTGTGAAATTGTAAGCCTCTGATATTCAGGAGGAAAGTGGGCCTAGAGGATGATGAGAGTGGTTCGTTGAGTAGCGGTCGTCGCTTCCCGACAAGACAGGAAGATGGATCGAATACGATGCCTCTCAATCGTCCTGTGCGTACGGAGCGACGCGTGGCGTTCGATTCACAAGCAAGGGGCAAATCTTTCGACGACATTAATGCTGATTTTCATAGGAGCTCTTCATCACCCGATTGGTCCGCATCACAGAGCAGTGAATCACTGCAGCTGGATATGAGCCGATACGACAACGTTTCTCCTCATTGTGAGTTACCTTCGTTCTTTAAAAGTAGCGCACCGTAACGTATCTCCTTGAGGCAGGATTTCATCGTCTTTCTAAGAAGGCGATGAAATCAGCAAAAAGCATCTTCCCTTCGTTTCTCCCCTCTCGTCCTGCACTGCTGGGGTAGTCGCCGACTTCTTTCTAAATGGCAAAACGAGGACAAACCATGCAACGTTGTTATCCTCTTATGAATGCGATTATGAGTCTTCAAAAGTTAGTGAAGATAATTCTCAGTTCCCAAGTGAATATGAGTAGTATTTTAGCGAAGAGATCATCATATTATTCGCATAATGCGATGAGTTCTATGGTATTTTCTATATTTAATGGTGTAAACGTTATATTTTCAGTGAGCGTCAATAATTGTGATAATGGATCGCGCTTTATTGGAACGCCAATCTCATTCTACGATTTACCACATGCCAATAATAAATCTAATCGTTCAAATGTTCAGTTGTATTTTTTATAGTTTTTGTCTTGTTTCTTTTGCAATTTTTTAACCATCAATGCATAGAAAAACTTGAAAATTGCCACATTTTCCAACTTATCGAATAAAATGAAGATTTTAAGCGATTGGAAAGAGAATTGAACCAGTTCGACATAATGAGGATCTATTTCGATAACTCTTATGAAAATCGACATAAAAGAGGATCTATTTCGATAACTCTTATGAAACTCTTATGAAAATCGACACAAAAGAGGATCTATTTCGATAACTCTTATTAAAATCTAAAAGATTAAAGTGAACGTTAGAAATTGTCAAAGCAATAAAATAGCTTTTCAATGAAAGGAAAACAATAGTTGCGAATATCTCATAGATTTCAAGCAAGAGAAGCGATAATTGCATTGCAATGCAATTCGTTTCGATGATAGCAAATCAGAGCAAAATTTTGTTAATTGTTTCGAAGTTTGACGTATATTTGTTGTGTATTTTTGCACTATTGAGATGAAATAAGATTTTACTATTTATACAACGAATAATTGTATATTTCATATTGTATCATATAAATAAATCTTCGAATACAATAACGCTATTCAATAAAACAAGCTCTATGCTAGGATAAAATATAAGAGAATCGAAAAAGTAATTCTCGGGGGGGGGGGGGGGGGGGGAGGGGGGTTATTTCCGTATATACTTTACTTTCTTCCTTTACTACCTTTACCGTATATACTTACTTTTCTTTACTACACTTTACTGTATTTTCAGAAATTTCAACCTTTATAAGGTATAATTTCTCAGTTTTCAACTTTCCGCCATAGTGATAACGCTGATAACGTTGATATTGAAGCATTGCATCATATAAAAGAGTCGCTATCAGAGAAAAAAATAAAGCTTAAAATTTCGATTCACAAACAATAAAGAACGCATTTAGCGTCGATAATCGTTGAACAATTTCGAAATGAATGACGTCTTTGGACACCCTTTATAAAGGAGAGAGATTAAAAAATCGATTAGCCTCTCATTGAGCTCGAACAATACGCGCTTTTAGAATTTTACTCATCAGGCCAACCAATTCCAAAAATTATGCGATAAATCACTGAAAGTGCCTCAGCAATGTGACTATTATCCTAATTCAGAGAATCGTCCCTATAAACTCATAATGAAATCGTTTATTTTCCTCAGGTTCTGCTCTTTAACCTTTTGCAATATCTTCGCCATTGTTTAACGCCTTAACTTTCTCCAGCTCATACGGTCACGAATAGATCAGATCAACTGTATCGAATATTAGCCTTAGTGGAGCAAATTTTCTTAAGCGATATACATTTTTGCACTTTTGCAAAGAAAGATTCATCAAAACGCGTAATAATAACGACTCTGTGCCAATCTGATGTTGATATATAGCCAACTAAGCTAGAGGATAAGTTGGCTTTGGATTTCGTCGTATCAGGTCGGCTTCATATTCTCATGATAAAGTAATCGTTGTCGGCGATTTCAAAAAAATGCTTATCATCGGCAATATCATTGGCGATTTATTAGGTATCGCTTTTGCTAAATGATATTTCTTCAGGTGTAGAAGTCGTATAACATTACTCATTACTGAAAGATTACTCAGAAATCGTATAATATTACTGAAACGATGAGGAATTTGTTGCAAATTTCTTCCTATAGAATTCATTCGTTCATTCATAGGTGTTCCCAATTCTTTCATCTCTCATCGAATTCTATTGCCGCAAATTTTTTTTCAGTGACATATCGTTAATGTAAACTAAATGAGACGTCGACTTTCTTTTCTTCTCTTTGCAATGTTTCCGCTTTATTTTCGTTGCTATTTTCCGCTTTCTGAATTTTTCGATATTATTTCCGCTTGATTCTCATTTCTTCTTTCTTTTTTTTGCTTTTTCATTGCTTTTCTCATTGATTTTCCACGACTGAGCAGTGAACATTACTAGTAGTGTCCGTAAAAGAATGGCTTTCGAATTGGCAAAATTCGTTCGGAGATCCTGAATCTCACTAATAGGAAGAACGAGAGTTTGCAACAATGTTTGCTTCAAGTCGTATTTGCTAAGAATCATTTCCGCTTTTTATAACGCTTCTGCAAGTTCCGTACATATTTGCTGTGCGCATTGCGATGACACTGAGTGTGCGTTGTGTCTGTGCTGACATTTTCAACTCGCAGCCATAGACGCGTTATTTAATAGTTGCTGGTGATAGTTGTCAGAGTGGTGGTGGTCGTCTCTATGGCATATTGCTGGGAGGATAGATAGACCAGCTAGTTATTTTTGAATGCTCGCCGTATTCTCGTTGGTAATGTACCTGGATCTACATCGTAGATAGTCAATCCCAGACTCCGTGGATTAGTCAGTCCCAGACACTGTAGATTAGTCAATACCACTGTCGATTCTAAAACTGAAGAACAGGCTGGCATTTATCAAAGTCACTCGGTTTTGCATGAAAATCATTGCAAAACGTAACTAATCTGATGATTTATGGCTTGTAGCTAGCTGTGCTCTATGTAAATTGCATAAATGTTGCTAAGAACAATGCAATTTCATTTTTGGGATGATAAATGAACAGTGTTTCTTCAGTGATATTTAGTGCTAGTGGCTTACTACTATCACTACTCTTTTCTTAATGTTGTCCTATGCCAAACAGATATACTTTGAATGTTGTAATATGTGAGTATGAAAAAATCTACGCGTTGAGATGACTCAAATTTGCAGTAGTCACTCTCAGACATAATCTACTGCCGATGAGCGGAAATAAACTAAATTCCGAAAACGGCTGACAGAACGAGTTCCTATGGTATAGAATGAGTTCCTACGGTATAGAACGAGTTCCTGCGGTATGTTCTACCGTATACCTTCTAATATATATCTACTTCTATGCATGAAATGCACTAAAAGTTCTATGTAGTTATGAGTATTTTAGCTTGAAATATGCTCTAAGCGTCTCCTTGCTTTCACTGATGTGATAGTTAGCGTAGTGGGTAGCTTGCTGACCGACGGTGCTTATGTGCTGTCCACTAGTTGAGTAGCGCCGATTAGCTGAAAGTTGCATACATTTGCAACTTTTCTATTTCAAACAAACTTAATTCGTCATCTTATTGCACTCATTTCAAACAATTCATATATATCATCAATGAGTCCATCTTGAGAACGACTCCGAAAAAATAGATGCATTCGATTCGAAGAGCAATGCTACAAACTTCTTTGATAATAATCGCTGTAATCGTCATCATTCCTTAGTATTTTGTAACCAACACCTTAATAAATACTTATATGAGATAATAATTGTTGATATATTTATTACTGCTTCTCTAGCGACGATAACGCTGAGAAGTTTTCTCCTCCTGAGTTTGCAAAGCATCCCTTTTAAAGTGTCCACGAGATGTTCTGCTTGTCCGTTTGACTGAGGATGATAGGCGTGCTTGATGCCATTTCTTGCTCAAAATCGGCGAAGTCTGTGGAAGCGAACTGTGAGTGTCATTGTCCGACAATCACCTCCGTCATTTCAAATTGCGCCGAGAGCTGTCGCAAGAATTTGAGGGTTATGAAGGACGTTGCGCTGTCCGTCATAGAGAGGCTACTTTGAATGCGAGTCCACGACGCCTAAAAAGTAGTGTCCATCAAACGGTCTTGCGTAGTAGACATGGATACGGGACCACTGCTTGTGGAGCTTTGACCGCGGATTTTGATACATCTGCGCATGTTTAGCGTTGCCTGATTATCGCTTCGACATCCTTGTCGATATCCGGCCAGTATACGTAACTTCGAGAGAGCTTCCTGAATGTGCACTGTGAATTTGCTGAAGGACTTTCGACTGAGGGGCATCGGGAATGATGACGTAGTCTGCACTGAGGAGACATCCGTCTATAGTACTGAGTTTGATGCGGCGGCTGAAGAGCTGTCGGTGACGTCGATCATGAATTGACTGCGGCCAGTGGTTGTGCTTATAGTTAGGTCGTCTCTTTTGAAGCAGGTCGTCTCGTCAAGTTGCGCCCGCGAAATCCTGCATTGTCATCGGAAGTGCATGGTTTGCGTCGGAGAGCGTCCGATGTAAGTCGACTTCCATTTGAATAGCGACGACCACCGTATCCTCACCGTTGGGGACGTGATCCGCGATAAGAAGTAATAAAGCGTCGGCTTGTCCGGAACTGCCGCAACGTTAACAGCTCAGATCGCGTTGGAATCTCCGACCATCATATTGTCATGCTTGAGATTATCGAGCCGTCTGTATTCCGCGATGAGATCCTTGAGCGTTACACTGGCGTTTGCATCGATCCTGTTGAGCAAGTGGAGTCGATAGTCGGTATCTGCTGACGACCGGTGTCCGCACACGAAGATGAGGCTTTTGAACTGTTCTGCGTCGAGTTTGCCCGGAAGCAACTTCTCGCATTCCCGCTTGACGATGCTGCAACATATCGTAACGTTATCTCTGACAAGCCTCAGACAATGATAACGCTGGTTGAATAGCTATATCTAAGATCCGAAGATGTCCTTGAGGATCTGATCGTTTCGTCGAATTTCAGGTTGCGCGGCTGCTCTGGAAGAATGTAGTTTCCGTAGTTCTCGTAAGGTATTGCGTCGAGTTTCCGAGTAGGAAGCACACACGACCTGTGTCGTCGAGCTTCTAAGCCCCGACGTTGAAGTTGTCCTCGTAGTGTTTGAATCACATTTAGGACGTAACTTTTTCGTCCGGAACGTAACTGAAAGTTGCAGTCGCATTATCGAGAGTCGGGTTCACAACCGGAGTTGCTAGAGAGCCGTCAGTTGCTGCTGCATTGTAGCCATCAGCTGTTGCATCAGCGCCCGCTGATCTTGTTGGCCTCGAAGTAGTAGAATCAGCGAAACGGGTAGGTCTTTCATCTGTCCGAAATCCGAAGCCTGCTCGCCGCTGTTGTATTTCTAGCAGCGACGACGCTAAGAAGAGACAGATTGGGACGGCAAGCGTCACGGAGACAGTCGAAGTTGTTTATCGAGGATCGCTGTTACATCGCGAATAGATGTCTTCGGTTGACTTCTTATCGCTACGCATAATATTTAAAATATTTTACTTATTATTGTTATATTTCAAATCGATCATTTAATATCAGAGAAAATGTTTTTTTTCCCCATTAATATTCTCTCCATATAAATAGAAATTTGCGAATTAATAGGATTGTCGTAGTGATCGGCCTATCCGATGTCAACGCTGATCTCATTTTATCCTTTAGCTGTGAGTATTAAACGTTTCAGTCTTATTAATTTCCGCATTTGCGTTCTTTTCCGCTCGTTTTCCTCTCTCTCTCGCTGCATAATATCTCTGTCCTCTTTATCTTTGTAATCGGAAACAAAAAACAACATTCAGAAAGCATCATATGCGCTATAGATCCGCTATTATAGATTGTGGTTTGTGCTATCGATTCTGCGATGCGATTGTTGCTAAGATAGATCTTTGCCGTACAGCTACGCTTATGATTCAACGTACAAAAGTATTTCGCGTTCATAGTGTGCCTGCCCGTCGTTAGCTATCCCCATTCACGTTTCCTCGCGTTGATCGAGCTATTCCATCCACGAGTTTCACTATGATAGGAGGAGATTCGCAATTTCATCGAAATAGAATCACCCTCTACTAATATTTGCACTACAGTACGTGTTATGTGCGATCCTGATAAATGTTTGCTTAAAAGGCGTTGTACACAACGCCACCATACGAGAATACATTGCACTCAGATCGGTATAGACAAGGTCGCACCATTCGGCGCTCGACAGTCGAAGATCTCAACGTTCATCTCCATCGCTTCCGATTCGGCGGTCGTTTCTTATTCCCATACTTTGCAGATGATGGTATGTTAATCAGTCCGAAATAAACGTCGGATTTCGAATAGACTTCCACTAAAGGCTTTAGGAAGCCTATTAAGCATTCGTCTTCTTTAAGGGAATGAATGGGGAATGATACCACTAAATATGTGTGGTGGCGGCAAGTCGACGGTTCATCGCATGCTAATTTTAGTGTTGCCATAGTTGAATCACATATATGCGATCATGAGACTTCATTTGTTTATTTAACAAATTTCTGAGACGTTTAGTGAAGCAACGGTATCTCCCCACCTAGTTCAAGCATCATCTCGCCATCTGTTTCGTTTTATAGTCGTCTGTCTAGTTGTTTAATAGCTCATGAATTTGTCTGTTCTCCTTTTCCCTCTGCTTCTTCCTTCCACTTCCTCGCATTCCTCCTCCCCCTTCAGCCTGGATTCCTTCCACTTCCTCGCATTCCTCCACCCCCCTTCAGCCTGGATTTTAATAATTTAGTTGCAGGTGTCATCTCTAACCTGGACACATTGGTACATTTTGGAGAGCAAAAGTGTTTTGAAAATAACGTATGCTATAAAAGTTTCGGGGTCGTCTTTTTGACGTTACATCATCATTAGTGGTTCGTTTCATCGTTGACAGGTTCTGAAGGACACTTGTTGATGTTTTTTGCTGAACGCAACACAAAATGCGAGCGAACTGCTTTTCTTTCTTTCTTCATCTGCGGTGAAGGTCGATTGCTGTTGATTAAACGTTTTATTTCAGAGAGGAACTCTGAGAATTCCAGAAATAATTCATGTCGATGTTTCGTTTCTCACCATTAAATGGGATCGCTTTTGTGGAGAAAGTCAGTCTCATTTCTCATCCAGAAAAAAGCCTTTCCAGCATTCACTCTCACATCGACACATAATTCGAACTCATTTCTACTCAGCACTTTTTCAGGATTTCTGTCTTATATGGAAAATCGCTCAGTCCGCAGTACTCTCATGTTGATCGCTGGATTTTTTTGATGGTTAATGAGCATTTCTGCGTTCGGTCGGTCTACTATAAAGCGAAATTCGTGGAAAAACATTCCCACATTAACATAGATATGATCATTTTGAGATGGAAAGAAATATTGTCTTTTAGAGGATTTTTTATTCCGGAAGAATTAATTTCAGTCGTATCATCGAGCGTCGTCGAATTCGGCGCATAGATGGGAGACTCAGGCTTGATTCCATTTACTGCTTTTCTTTGATTATCGATAGTTGAAGTATTGTATTGTAACAAATTCAGCTCATATAAATAGATTGCCATTAGCTTAGGGAATTTGTTACAAAACATATGTATGCCTTAGCAGATTCTCAAATTTTACGCTCTCCAATGTGCTCATATTTTCCGGATAATATTGCTACTAAGATCATATTCGCTGATATCTGTTATTTTCATAAATATAACGTTCACCGTTTTATTTCAACGAATCAAAAAAATTGGGTAGGTTCCTTTTAAGATTTGATGGGGAATTATTATGGCAGTCGTTAATATAGTAGTCGATTTTCGATTACATCGAATTCCGGAAAAGAAAAATTTGTCGGATAAGTGCAGCATTCCGATCGTGCCCGACCGTAATCGATTAAAAGCTTTAAAAAGTTTGTTTGTTTTGTTTGTTTGTTTGTTTGTTTGTTTGTTTTTTCAGCTATTGTGCATTTGCAACATGTTTTATAGGGGGTTATATAAACGACGAATACGGTTATATGCGTATATTACAACTGTGTATTTTTGCGTAACAAATTTTTTTCATATCGGTTTGACGTTGGGCATAAAATTTCTCGCCGTTGCGTCTGACGCGTCCTCTCCGAGTGTGATCGGTATTTGTGTGTCTGTCGATGCGATGCGTATCATCGATATGTCTGTCTGGATGTATCATTGGTATGTCTGTGTGGATGTATCATCGGTACGTCTGTGTGGATGTATCGTCGGCACGTCTGTGTGGATGTATCATCGGTACGTCTGTGTGGATGTATCATCGGTACGTCTGTGTGGATGTATCATCGGTACGTCTGTGTGGATGTATCATCGGTACGTCTGTGTGGATGTATCATCGGTACGTCTGTGTGGATGTATCACCGATAGGTCTGTGTGGATGTATCATCGGTACGTCTGTGTGGATGTATCATCGGTACGTCTGTGTGGATGTATCATCGGTACGTCTGTGTGGATGTATCATCGGTACGTCTGTGTGGATGTATCACCGATAGGTCTGTGTGGATGTATCATCGACACATCTGTGTGGATATAACAACATTTGTGCGGTCTGTGCAGTCATCTTTTTATTTACGCCGTGCAGCATCCTCTCCTCGCCGTCATTTTCAGCCTGAAGTCTTGTTCTTTTTGCTTTTCTCGGTCTTCATACATTCAGGTTTTATTTCGATTTTTCTCATTCGGCGTTCTGCCTATGCTTAAGCAAATGTAGGTTCGTTTGTGTGCGTCTTGCGGGTCGATCCGAGGGCTATCGTTGGGAAATTTTGCGTTTGCGTCACCGTAAGGTGCGTACTGTTTTTTCCGTTAATTCGTCGATTTCGCAACGTGTCGTGAATTAAGAAGTCGCACTAAACTGGTCGGATAGTAATCGAATTGTTCATTATTGACAGTCCTTGAAAATCGGTTGCGTGGGGGAAGAATTATGGCGAGGGGAGGAGGGGATGAAAAGACGTGGAAGGATGGAAAGCGATGCAACACGACTTCTAAGAATTTGTTGCGCTCTATATATTTGAGTTTCATTTGAAATTTAGCCCATATATGCCGTATATTTCATTTCACTCTTCAGGATCTTCAGGGTTACTTTTAAAAAGAGAGGCGAAGAGGGGAGGGAGGGAGAGGGGATGAGGAATTGTGATGAACGATTGTGATTTGTCGATCTATGGCGTTTTATAGAAATGAAGCGCTGAGTAGACAAAACGGTGTCAATAACGAGTTCCTATGACTTAAAAAAAAAGTGATAAGCGGTATTTTACGACAAAGGTGATAAGCAAATTTGCTGCATTGTTCGTCACCTTTGTGGGTATTTTTATGTTCATTTTGATGAGCGACACTTAAATCGCTCATTTGCTTTATGATTCTTTACAAATATTAAGGTTAGAATTACTTCATATTGGTAGGTTGCTGTAATTTAACGATTCGGATGATAAGTACGAGAACTTTTCTGGATTAAAGAAACTTTTCTGGATTAAAGTCAGGACGCAGCTAGGGATAATCTTAATCCGTGATTCATATATATGACGGTTGCTTTCTCTCACCTCGGGCGAAGACCAACTTTACCTGTATGTAGCTATTGATTAAATCTATCTTTGCTTGCATTTCCACTCTCGACAGGTAGGAGATTTAAGTCAGTCAACGCGCGGTGAATTTATTCTCGGATAGAACAGTGAGTCAATTTCTGATTTCAAGAGAGAAGAGTTCGTTGATATTTTTGTGAGATCCCCTTCCCCACCACCTCTTTATGTTTTCATCATCGATAGTAATATTAATTGGTTTATTTAATTAGTAATATTTACTGAATTTTTAATGGAACTTATTTCCCCTCCCTAATGAATCGTCTTTAATCGAATTGATTATATCGCAACGAGGTTTCCCCTCTATTCGCAGAATTGCCGGCATATGGGTGTGTGGCGAGCGGCAACGCTTTGTCATCTCTCCGACACATCGCAGTGATTGCAGAGAAATGTTTTCGCCTTTCCGAAGCATTAAGCGGAATTTTTTCTTCGAGTTGTCGGATGACGTCTCACTTCTCGCAGCACTCTCTCATCGAGTTCTCTCCCACTCGCTTCAAATGTCACATTCGCCGATCTTAATTGTTCGTCTGCAGTGTTTTATTGAGTTCTTTTATTTGTGTTCTTTTTTCCATGATAGGTGTGCTTCTCGTTGAAGTTTCATTCGACAACTTCGCACACTTTCATAGCTTCGTGTCGAAAGTGGACGATGCAAGGGAATGACTGAGTGGGGGATCGTCTCGTGACGTTCCAGAAGGGGTTTAAGAGGGTGAGGAGGTGCTTGAGGAAATAGTATGTGATGCTTTGAAAGTATGATCCTACCATTAAATTACAGTTAGCAGTAGAATGACACGAAAGTATAATGCAAAACTCTGTGAAAGGTTCGCGAGTTGAGTGTTGTTGAGAAAGCAGTAAGGTGCGTAGAGGTGTGTCGCGTGTTGAACGAGTTGTCTCTTCGATGGGCCACTTTAGCGTTCTCTACAAGCGTATAAGCCAAACCGGATGGTTCGCATTACTGTGAGTGTCGCATTCGTTGAGAGTTATCCATCCTCTCTGCTCTCTCGTTCCCCTTCGATAATGTCGATCCAATCGACCTGTGTCCGTAGTGGCATAACAAGAAACATTCATCACGGCCTAATTCAGCTGTTTTATTTTTGAACTTATTTTAAGAACGGGTAACGAGGGACGTATTTATGCGTAAGTAATTTTGATCGATAGGTAAAATTTGGTTTATTCGTTCGAGTTGAAGGTTCTTAAAAATTCTCCACGAATTAGTCAGAGATGATACGTTTCCTGGAAACACTTTATGATTGCAGAGGAATTAGAGAAGGTTAGGGAAGATGTTACTTACCTCCATCGCCGTTTAAATTCGACGGCATTTTAAATAGGTGGGAAGAGAAAATTGCCGGATGTTAACTGAGAAGGTCCCATAATTGCGAAGTGCCACGAGAAGAAAATAAAGGGCACGAGAAGCCCTTCTCTTCCTTCCGCTCTCTCTCGATCTCCTCCACCTACCTCCACCCACCCCCCCCCCCCCCCCCTCCACTCTGTCTCTCACAGCAGTCCAAATACACCTTAGTCCCCTTCTTTCATGTTACACTTGATGTTCCGTAATTATCAGATTAATCTACGTTCGTATCATCCGTTTAATAAACAGAAGCAACTTCCGTATAGGTGCGGAACTTCCTATTAGCTTATGTACCTATCAACTGCAGTAAAATCATAAGTTCATTTCAATTATTCCATTGGCATAGCAGCGATCGTCGAATCAAGAGGGCTTCTATACAATTTGGAACTTTTTCCCACTCGGGCATTTCGAAGGAAACAGGTCCCGATCGCTTGATCGTTGTCTCCTCCCATCTCAACGTCCCATCATCGCGAGAGTTCAGCGAAATTATTGCGCATTTTCAGATGCGTTTACCGACCTTTTTTTCTCTTACAAAGTTTGGCGTCCTTAGTTACTGCACACGCTACTTTCCTTTACTTTTTTACCTCTCATCCATCGCTCTTATGTGCATCAAATTCTCTCCTTCACTTGCATGAGATAGGGGAGGGGGAACGAGGAGAGGGAATGGCGCTCATGAGCCGCTCATTAGCTATCATTAAATGTGTGCCGCATTACTTGGAGAGTAGGTAGATTGGAGTCTATCGAAGTAATATCCTCCATTGTATTCACTAACTTAGACCTATGCACAAGCGATTTGGAGATAGAAGGAGATATATTTGTGAAATTGAAGTGTCAGCGTGAAGTTCTCTATAGATAACCGGCGATGGAATGCATTCGACGCTAATATCATTTAGTTCAATCGCTTGATGTTTTGCATTGAAACGACTTTTCATCGCTTAAGCTTCTTCTTTTACTTTCATGGGAGAGTCACTTTCCCAAGCGTTATCACAGTAAAAAATTTTCCACTTGAAGCGTCACGTTTTCAAGTTTAGGCAGAGCGAGTCATATTGCGTTCGTCGACGGATCGGTGTGTTCAGTCGTGTTGAGCACAAAGTCGACTCTCATCGGTGTCGATGATGTCATCGATAGTGATGGACTCGATTGCACGGGAATTCTGTGCCTTAGACCATTTCGAGGTATCGTTTCATTGCTTCTTACAAAATGCCTCTCTCATCGACAATTATTAGCAGTTTATTTCATCCATGTCTTTGTACGAATACGATGACCGTTCTTTAGTGACGAGTGAGAATTTCATTCGCACACCGGATATGAAATCTCAGCTTCTCGTTTTCTGGGCAGCTACCCTAACCAGCTGAGGTACTCTCGCTTATGTTTGAGTGTTAGTTTTCCGACTATGCGTACATTCGCAAACGTCAACAGTGAGCGTGTTATTACCTAGCGCCCTTATACCTTTGATTGTTGTAGCGTTTTGTTCAGCAGTTTAAGCTGCAGTCAGTGGTCGATTGCTGTCTGCTTAAGGAGTACGAGTATCAGTTTGTCTCTTAATCTTTCTTATCCCATATAAATGCCTAAGGAGGTAAGATGAAGAGGACGGGAGAGGGGCAACGGGAGGTACGGCAGCTATAATAAGTAAGCATTTAACGCTGAAGTAATTCCATAGTATCCGCAGTGAACCGTCGTTTTGTATGCAACTTTTGCAGCTGCTAGAGATGAGCTTGAACACGACTGTACCACACATATCCGAGTGCGCGCAGTCGAGCCTACTGATGCTATTACCGTGTGTGTTTCTGCTCCTCTCATGTCCACTTCTATGTTACCGTCTCAGCAAGAGCGATAATGGCCCACTGGAGCATTGCTCACCTACCATCGGTCGAATTGTAAGCGTTTATATTTAATGCATCTCTTGTCATCGCTTACTTCTCACTGTGACTGTCGTTTCATTATCGGAAGAAAGGGTGACTATCGTTTCTTTTTCTCGTGCATATTGCAAAACATTGCTGATGAGTGCTACTTCCTAGTGTTTTTTTCAGAGTAATTTTCGGCACTTTATAGATGAAAGAATTTGCAGATTTGTTCTATGATGGTGAAGACTACTTGCACTAGTCAATCGTTTTAGTCGATTATAGATCAAACGCCCAAGTACCGCTTCTATCGATTGGCCTTTCTGCTTGTTCTCGAATAGATCATATTGAGACTTTAAGATAGCTGAGCCTAGTAAATGTGCAAGCTTTGATGGCTAGAAGAAATAAAGGCAATGCAGTGATCTCTGGTTATCTATTGACGTTTGGCAAGTGAAATTCGATAATTTCGGCAGTATTAGAGTCGTTTTTCATATAACACGAAGTAATAATGCCTATAGAATTGAGTATAACGGTGAAAAATGATGTAAATATGACAGTTAATAAATCAACACTTTATTATATTTGCCTATAAATAATTGATAAGAACTCTTCCAATGTGGTAATCATTAGCGGATACTCAAGCCTGTGATAATATGAACGAATACTGTTCAGGAGATATTTGAGAGATTGGTACTTCCGTTCTCCGTTCTCTTTGAAACGATTATTTCTGTCGTTTAGCTTAGGGGGGCTGTTGTTTGCAATGGGCTGAACTCTTTCAATTGAATGTGCAATATTTGTGCAGTTATTTTGCGACCGCAGGTGAATATGCTTCCAGGTAATCAAGGAATGAGAGGGGGAAAAACCGAATAACAGAAATCCATGTGGTTGTATAAACACAACTTGGAAAAGCTGAAGATATTTGAATGTTCGTTCAGCGAAGCGTTATTGAAATCGTTTTGAAGTAGCGAGTTTTTCATCGGGTACTTGCCCACTCAACTTTTAGTGCTTAAGAGGTGAGGGAGCAGAAAAACGCCAATAATACTTCATCTCGTAATCCATCGCTAACGTTCAAAGCATTTCTTCGCTTTCAGGATTTATTGGTGAAAGGAATAATTTTCAGTACTGAATCCGTCGAATTGTCTCTCATTCTGTAAGATCTGTTCCTTTCATATCTCCATTAAAAACTCGAAACGAAACGATCGCTTTCAGATTCTTTGTGCCGTCTTGTCGTGTACGAGCGCATTTTCGTTCTTTTATGGTTTATATGAGTGGAAGAAGGGTATCGGTCAACAGCATGTGGTCTCACTCTTCGCTGTAGTCATACAGTATATGACGCTTTGTGTGGCGCTTGTATCGATGATCGGCTGTAGGAATCGCGGAATTGTTTCATCTGGCGTTCTCTTCAATTACTGGCTTCTTTTTGCTATTTGCAGCTTTCCCGAATTCAGATGGAGAATTGAAACTGCCCACGTATATGGGGTGATTCTTTGTCTTGCCTTCACGACTAATCTCTAGTGCATATAATGTTGTCATTAGAACTTCTCAAAAGAGACTTTAAAAGTTTTGCTGAAAGAAAGATTGCAATGCACGTACGGTCTGTAAACGTTGATAGGTCTTTGTTGGTTTTCAGCGTATGTGGGTTAAATCCGATCCCTATCCTTGTCGCAGATGCGGTCGGATTCTCTCATTGCATAAAGGTGAATCAAAGCAGGTTCAGGCTTCGGTGGGTGAAAAGTGATAGCTCGACCGCAGTCGTATTTAGTCGATCACCTTATGTTCATAATCAAGTCTGATACCGTCGCCTTTCATGTATGAGACCGGATTTAACTCATATTTACTATAAGTGGCTGAAATTTCAAAAGAGGAAGAGAGACAGAGAAACTAATTAAATAATTTATCGTTTTTTTATTAGTTTTCAATCTTTTACGACATCAGAATTTGTCGGATTCGGTACCTGAGAAAGCGAATATGGTTTTCCTCATCAAATCACTCGAATTCTCGCTGTTGCTCATTTACCTCTCTCGTACACCCCATCTTTTCTAAGAAGATGCAGTGTAATCATAGCTTTTCGTCCGACGGCCGCTGCAGAAAAACATTTACTGACTTTTGCTTACTTGCCATTCGTGTTTCCTCAGATTTATGTTTCGATTTATTGTCGAGTGATCGGAGATCTTCGCTTCTCTTTTTAAACATTTGTCCACATTCAACGTAGAGATATAACACGTCGAATATTCTTGATCAGGTATTAGCGAATTCAAACAAATAAGATGGATTGAGCGATGTATTTCAGCTTGAAAATGTCGATGTCTTGCGTTTGGTGGTGTGTGTTATTTCGTACCCGTTGGTCTTCCTCGAGCTTATCCTCTCCTGTTTCGCCGATACGCCAATGTACAAAATAGACGATGTAAGTTTTCCCTTTCTCGAATTTTTAAAAGAGGTTTTGTTATGGTCACTACCTTGAGCTCATTTGCCTATCTTGTGTTTCGATGTAGCAGTTGAGTGTTCCCATCGTAAGGCCGCAGGAAAACTGTAAGAGAATACAGTAGTGTTGTAAATTACAATCGCATATTCAACGAAAAGAATAGATGCGTCTTTTGAATTCTAGGTCGGGCCTACTCAGATGGGAGGTCTGACCGATAGATTGGATTGTATCGATCGCGAGTAGCGGAACAAAGATTTTCTCATCTTTTTTTAAATGCTCACGAGATGGGCTATCTTTGTTCTTAAACGATATTAATTAGAATGAGAAGATCACCAATATATAATGAAGTCTTGGATCGGTGAAGGCATAGAGCAGCAGACTTCGAATGCCATAAATGCACTGTGGACTTTCTTTTTTCTGTAAGTGTTCAAGGCTAATTTTGACTATAGAGCTGATCACCTCATTCTTTTGCGCTCATCTAGCGCTTTATTTGGCTGATATGCCCTCATCCCCCCTCCACCCTCCCCCCTCCACCTCCCCCCCCCCCCCCCCCCCCACATATCTGCCTACCTATGGTAAGAGGTGGGAGATAGTTCCTGTCTTCACACCAAATTGTTTTCGTTTTTGTCACCAAAGTTACTTCATTCGTTTGCATTTTTGTTTTGTCGCTTGGCTTCATCTGGTCATTTCAGTAGGTAAATACAAGCGTAGTTAAATGAAATAATCGTTTTAAAAGGTTTGATCGGTCACTGAGTGGATTGTTGGGCACATTTCTTGACTTAAAACACGTATTTTGGTGCTTAACACGCTTAAATGAAACCAGAATTTGTCCCTGATTCGCCGTAATTACAACGAATCGTGCTATTGATAACAGGTGAGTTAGCAGAAGAAGGGAGGGGAAAGGGGTAACCTTCTCTTGCAGTCATTTCGTACCGAGTCTTTCCTAAAGTAAAACTCGTGAATGATGTTTTTGTTGTCAATGCATAGATAGAAATCAAGCTCATTATCGCATAATTTAGGCTATTGAGGTGTGTGTACATGTTTTGGAACTTCCCTTTTGCTTACGATCATTGGAGATGTCACTTTTTGGAGGAACTGCTTTTACTGCCCAATCCAGTAGTTGTATAATTAGAAGTATGTTGTAAACAATTTTCAGTAGCCTGATCCATAAAGACTTGCAGAAGAGCGCTTGTCCGGAAGAGTCTTGCTCATTCCTCAATCAAATCACCTTCAATTGGTTCCATGGACTTGCCGTAAAAGGCAACAGGCGAGCTCTGCAGATCTCTGATCTTTGGAAACTGAACTCATGCGATGAATCCCGCAATCTTGTACCTTCCTTCAATAAGAATTGGAAGCCATCTTTGCAAGGTTTTTTTTCCAGTTTTGTTTTGTTTTTTTTTTCCATCCGTTACCCGTTGGCTTAAGATCATTGTTGTTGTTGGCCTCTCTTCATAACCTCAAAAGATCTTCAATATTATGTGAAGATTTCGATGTTAACATCCGTTGATTTGTGATATTTAAACGGCACGCTTGCAGATAATTCTAGAAGTGAAGAGTTGTTGTTTGCAGCATATTATAAACGGAAGCGCGCCGCCCTGCAGCAGTCACCGCCTCGTGTATGCCTCTTTTGTTCCTCATTTATTTATGCATTCTAAGCATCTTGCATTTGTCATTTTTCTCGCTCTAAGTAACCAAAGAAAAGAGCAAAACGTTAAATACACATCGGACGCATTTTAATGTAGACCGAAGAGTTCAACGTCGTGCCGAACATGGCATAGGGATTTTTCTTTCTTGGGGATTTCATCCTTAATTTTAATCAGTAACGATCTCCTCGAATCATATAAAGTTTTGTCTCATTCATTTGCTTTGAATGTTGAGACGCTAATATTGGTGACATTTGAATTCGACGCTTGTTTCATGCTCTCTTGGGCAAGTCTCCTTGTTTTTCTTTGCGCTGCTTTGTTTAGTTTAGTTTAGTTTAATGCTTGAGCAAGAAAGAATTCGGAAACACAATTCATCGTCATAGACAAGCGAAAACCCATATTCTACATTGGAACGTTTTCAGCTTTTCCCGAGAAAGTGATTTATCCGGTTATTCTGAGTGCTTTCACGATTTACGGGGAGATTGAAGCGTGTGGAATATCTTTGAGCAGAATTTTGTTTGGCATTAAACGGTGCTCGATTCCCCAATCGCAGATGTTTCATATGAGCAAACTTTATCTCAAATCAAAGACGTTTTGCTCAAGTTCTCCGTTAAACAGAAACGAAAAGATGCAGCGGATTTTCTATTTATGAATTGAAGTTAAATTCCTATCCGGTTGCAACTGTCATTTATAGATTCTCAAGCAAAAAGATATGCCATCGGTGCTTTGGCCTCTATTTCGAACGTATCTTCTGGAGTTTCTTGGCGGTGCTGCACTCAAGTTTATTTTCGACCTCCTCCAATTCGTTGCCCCTCAGCTTCTCAGGTTAAATTAGTAGTCTGTACCTTTTTCTCATCTGCTTTCTTCTTTCTCCTATATAACAAGAGGTTTATACGTTCTATCATTAAATTTTCTTTGTTCGTTGGCATGCTTCGGGAGAAGTTTTCCTTTAAGATGTACCAAGGCAAACGTGCTCAACGGACCATGGACTCACGGTTTTGCGAATGATCTAAATGAAGAAAATTTGCTACTGGATTGATTGGCAAGTAAATATTTCGTAAATTGCTCATATTTTCTCGGCTAATCCATCGGCGTGTTTTTGCTTAAGCTGCCTTTTTGATTGCAGCATGTTGATCTCATTTATCGAGGATAGAAGTCAGCCGCTTTGGATCGGTATAGGGATATCGCTGACGATGTTCTTTGTTGCCCTATTTCAGTCCTTCGTATGTGCTTTTCTCTTCTCTTACAGTAGAGGCTTTCATATCATATTTCAACCCTATAATAAACGATTTTTGTTTATTGAGTTTGAGCAAAAAAGTGCTCAGAAATGACACTCAGTTGCTGCATATATCAACAGTTGGCCTTAATGAGAGTGTGAGTTCTAGTATTCTCGCCATATTTCGTCATAACAAACTCATATCATTGTTTCGCTCCTACGACCTGAAGGAATTGATGGCGTATAGTGCAGAATTCATAGCTCTCACCTCATATCGCGAATGGGAGCATATTACCAAATCCGTCGTGTTCTGTTCTTCCATAACTTCGGTTTGATTGCCGAATAAGAGGCATATTATCGTAAGTCGGCAAGCAGAAGTAGTTATGAAGTTGAAATTCTCCATTTCTTCATTTTATTCAGGGAGTTGACGAGGTAGGCATTTCAAGTAGTCGTTTTTCAGATACTTCATCAGTATTTCCATACAATGTTTTCGTTGGGAATGAATATTCGTTCGGTTCTGACATCGGCTGTTTACGGAAAGGTTAATTATCGTTTCAAACCTGCCTCCGCTTATTTTCAGAACTTATTTTCTTTCGAATGTTCAGTTTCACCGTCATTGTCAGATCAGCGGAAAATAAGTGACATGCACTCGAAGATTGAGAGCAGTTTTCTTCAAATCTAGCTCGAAACAAGCTGGACTATATTTTTCGAAGCAGAAGTAAAAATCCTGAAATTTTAAAAAGCCATGGAGTGGAACTATCTCTTTAGAATACAGATCGGCCGAATTTTTTTATTCCTGAAGGAAGTTTTGTTGTTCTCCAATTGGAACTAGGTAATCGGACAGCTGAGGTGCATTATATGAAATTTAATGAAATAAAGTTCTTTTTATGAAATCAAAGTTGAAGGATTAATTGTGTTGGTACCTGCTTATGATATTAAAGTTCGTTTTCTTATCTCAGTTGATATTTCGGATTTTGACGGTCATGGTATATATTTATTAAATTGCAGGCACTTGCTCTATCGAATTCAGCGCGAAAGAATCGCACAGTTGGTGAAATTGTCAATTTAATGTCGGTGGATATTCAGCGATTTCAAGAAATGACATCTTTCATAATGTTATTTTGGTCTGCTCCACTTCAGGTATTGATCTTGTTTGCTTCGTGACTTTCCATGTTTAGGGCGAGTGAGGGAGAGGAGGAAAGAAGGGTAGGAGGAGAATGAGGAGGCATTACTGTGATTGGCAATTTGTGAAAAGATATGAGGACGTTGAATTTTGCAGGTGATTCTCTCGATTTATTTTCTTTGGCGACTCCTTGGAATCTCAGTGATTGCGGGTCTCTTCATTTTAATTGCTATGATTCCTTTCAATTCGTGGATTTCAGTGAAAATGAGGAACTGCCAGGTGGGTAAATTCTGAGCTTTTTGTCTGATATCTGATATATACAAATATACTGTCGCTCAAGTTCGACCTTATCGTGCGTTGTCGATTATGAGTAAACCGCGGCATGGCAAATATCTGATCAGAGAACTGCGTCACCATATATTAGCAAACCGGTGGTTCAGTGGAAGGGAGGCGAAGGCAAAGTAAAGGCGGGATTATGAGTTGTAATTTCTGGAAACGTGAAGGAATTGAAAGACCGAAGGATTCCGATTTATCCCAAACTTGCGGTTTGCGTGCCTCAGGTTATAGTCGCATTTGCTTGGAATCTTAGCAGTGCGATGTACGTTGAGTAGTATTTGAATTTGTTTTGCTTTATCAGGTGATATATAAAGAAATCAGCAACGCCTAGTTTGAAGATACTGCGGTATTCTATTGCGGTATATATAGATGATTCATCAGTCATCCTTATATAAATGCCTCAAGTCGGACGTAGAGGATTTGGATGGCTTTAGCCAGTTTACGCCTATAATTCGTGTTGTGGCTGCGTGGATCGCTTTATGACTAAATAAGGGCAAATTGCTCTCAATAGCAGTCGCTGTTATATGTGTCTTTTAATCTTCTTTGCGAAAAAAAAAATATTCGGCGTCATTTTTGAATGCGGAATTTTTTGCCAATTTTGAGAAGAACTGTTTTGTTTTTAGGTGGAGCAAATGAAGCACAAGGATGAACGGTTGAAGCTGATGTCTGAGATATTGAATGGAATAAAAGTGCTGAAGTTATACGCTTGGGAGAGCAGCATGCAGAAGACTGTAACTTTTTTGCAACGGTCGCTTTTCTCATGAGTGCATGTCGTCTCGCTTTGTTTCTTTTCATTTCATGGAGCGCCATCACTTCATTCTTTCTCACTGCATTTTGAGTTTTCAAATGAAGATGAAACAAATAGGAAGCATGAAAAAGTTTGAAAGAGAGCAAAGGGATCCAACCGGAAAATTGGAAGGTAACAAGATTGGAGAGAAGTTTGAAGTTCAGATGTATTGATTCGCGTGGATGAGAGAGTTTACAGATACTGGAGATTCGCAAGAAGGAGATTATGGTTCTGCGACGTTTGGCGTTCTACAATGCGGTGATCACGCTGTCGTGGTCTTGTGCGCCGTTTCTTGTTGCGGTGCTCACCTTCGGTGTCTACGTGAATGTCGATCCCGTCAACAATGTTCTCACGCCTCAAGTCACCTTCGTTGGCCTTTCGCTCTTCAATATTCTTCGCTTTCCGTTGGCCGTATTTGCGATGATATTCAGCCAGGCTGTGCAGTGTGCTGTCAGCAATAGGCGTCTGAAGTCATTCCTCGCCGATGACGAGATGGATCCCTTTGTCATTGAAAGCAGCTCAGCATGTTAGTTTTTAAATCTCATAATATGCTTATTTTCGTTTATGTTAGTATTTGCTTGTATTGATTTATTCAGCCCGAGTCAAGAGCTTAGGTAAGGAAGACCCAAGAAACGGGTACGGCGTACCCGTTTCTTGGGTCTTAAGGATTTTTGCATACTTTGTACGCAGAACAGATCATAGCTGGTTCGAAAAAGTCAAGGTAAAGCTAGAGGTAGCGTAGGTTCTACTCCACTTACTTATCCTCACTTCTCTCAGAATTGTTTTCTGGCTGCATCGTTGCCTTGAACTGACCTAGCTTCTGATCGACATTTTCCTTCACCAGGAAGAGGTAAGGGAGGGGGTGGGATGGACGGGCCGGAGTCTTCCCCACTTATCGATGCTGATGATTCATTATATCTGAGGTCGGGATTTGGGCAGGATTCAGGATGTGATCGATTTTCTGTTGCGTTTGAGAAAGGAACTATGATTCCGCATCGTTTCGCTGTGGTGTTGAGAACCATGAAGCGGTGTACGCTGCGAGTGTTTAGAGCAATATGTGCGTAGGCTTTCAATGCGTTAACCCAAATTTGTCTTTATCTCGTGTACAGGAAACTTCTTTAGCGATATAATTGTTTATATAAGACCAACCTTCATACTGATCCTTTTTAAGATGTTTTCGATATTTACGTTTACATCTGTCTTTTTTTATTAGCCTGCAAATGGCAATCCCCTAATTTCGTACCTATATACTTATAGCGGATGCGGTGATCATCAGGGATGGCACATTCTCGTGGGGTGGTAGCGAAGCAACCTTGAAAGATCTCAACCTGCATATCAAGAAAGGAGAATTGGTGGCTGTTGTCGGTAGTGTTGGATCAGGGAAAAGCAGTCTTCTTTCGGCGCTACTTGGTGAATCCTTTTTTTCAACAGTCTTCTTTATTTATATTTGTTTCTAGTTTGCCAATGCATTTTATATGCCGATCTTTAATGATGCTAGTATAGATCAGTTGTTGAATCTTGTTGGGTGTTTATCATTGCTGAATTATTGCATCGGTCTGCTTCATTGAGTAATTTGGCACTGTTGATTTTAACTTTTCGTGGGTGTATTCCGAATTTTCTGTTTTTGGTGTCCTCTGATGACGGAATTCTTCATCCTGGATTTAAAAAAAAACACTTCACCGTTTGATGGAAATGTTGCCTTATTGTTGAGAAGCAAAATATGACAATTTCTTAGTCATCTTGTCTGAAAGAAAATAAAAAAGATTACCATCACAGGCGAAATGGACAAACAGAGTGGTGAGGTCGCGGTGTCGGGCTCAGTTGCATATGTACCACAGCAGGCGTGGATTCAGAATATGTCTCTTCGCGACAATATCATTTTTAGCAGACCATATTTGCCAGCCCTCTACGATCGTGTCGTTGATGCATGTGCCTTAAGACCTGATTTCGCTACACTTCCGGCTGGCGATAGCACGGAAATCGGAGAAAAGGTATGTCATTTCTGATGATAATATCCACAGAGCAACGACATTTTTTTAGTGTTCGCAATAGCTAATATCGGAAATCTCGAGAGGCTTTCTTCTGGCATAGAATCTTCCAAGATTTTCCATAGAATTGATTTAATGTCTTTTTTACAACCTCATGCATATGAGGTCGTTGTTGTCCAGTAAATATTGGACATATATTTAAGACGATATATTTTTCTGTAGCGGAACAATAGCTAGAAGTGCTTGAGTTCTGCAAGTAGTTGCATCTGATGGTTTTTGGTTTCCCACTTCTGTAAGTACCATGAAGATTATCTTATGGTAGTGGGGTCTTTCTTATAGGGTATTAACTTGAGTGGCGGTCAGAAACAACGAGTGAGCCTGGCAAGAGCAGTCTACTCGGAAAGTGATGTTATATATCTTGATGACCCATTGTCAGCGGTTGATGCGCATGTCGGCAAACATATCTTTGAGCACGTGATCTGTAAGTTTATAATTTACGATTTGAATTCATTTTGTTCTTTTAGGAGATCATTTAAAGGTACGGTGATGCGGCCACTGCTTTATTGTTAAGGTAAAAATAAATGCATAGCCTCACTTCGAAAATTGGGATATTTCTTTATTTGAACCAGACTAATCCATTATTGGATTTCCGACCGCTTATTCGTCGCAGAAATACTAATTCATTGAACTTCAAACCAGATATTCTTGACGATGTATATGATAGCGGACTCGAATATACATGTGCGGAACTCCTTTTGGAATAGGATTGCATTTGTTGTACTCATCATCTCCTTTCCCGTTAGCATAGGACAGTGGTAAAAGATGTTGAATTTTCTGGAAATAGTATTATAATTCGTGAGTTCTTTCGAGATTACTTTAGGCGACATGCGTGGTTCATAAATCTTTTCTTTCTGTTCATTTAATAATAACATTTTAGAGTTTTTTTCAACGTATTTAGTTTGAAAGCAACTAACATATTGAAAAGGCGCAATTTCGGTGGTGTTGTTTCGTTTTATTTGTACTGAAATTCAATTGTCGAATAATCCTTAGTTGATGAGATAGGTGTTTTAATGGGATTTTTTTATTATTTATATAGGATAATAAATGAAATAGATTCGTTGTTTCAGCGACAGATGGTGGATTATTGGCTGGTAAAACAAGAATTTTGGTCACCCACGGACTACATTATTTAAAACGATGCGACCAGGTGGTCGTCATGAAAGGTCTCTCTTTTGTATTCCTCAGAAATTAGTTAAATCTGGTCAAATTTTTGTGTTTATTTGGTTTGACTGAGATCACCTGCTACCGTTGTTATGATAGAACTCATGCATAGATGAATTTTTCTTGGCCGCTGAACAATTTTACTCGATTAATTATTGTTTTTTTTTTTTTAAACTTCAAATTGAAAGCATGAGGAACCTCAAATAAGCATTTATCGGAAATATTCTCACTGCCCAATGGTGTTAACTCTTTACTGAAATCTTATTGTTTTATTAACTCTTTCTAAGTAAGTGCGATAATATTTAGATGGGAGAATTTCTGAAATTGGTACGTATGAACAATTGATGGCGTCGGAAGGAGCATTTGCCGATTTCCTCGAGGAATACCTCGTCGAAGAAGCGCGCAACAGAGCGCGTTCGGTCAGCTTTGGTGAGCAGGGTAAGGTGTTTATTATCGGTTTTCTGGTTACCTAATCTACGATATTTTATTGAAGTGTTCATATTTGCTGTAATTTCACAAAATGGAATTTGATGACATCGTATGTGTGCCGCACATGCCTATCTTTACCAATATTGAATGGCTTTCCTTTCTAAGCTGTGTTGCCGGTTCAGCAATTTCAAAGTACTAGTCTATGTACTGCACTAAGCACTATTTTATTTCTTGCAGCAGAAGAAGTGGACGAAGTGTTGAAAGAGTTGGAGCGTTATGCACCAAGGAAGAGCCGACGAATTCAGTCGCAGATGAGCACGGCCACACGTAGCAGTCAAGAATCGTTGGAGCGTTCTTATACAGCGTCTTTATCCTCACCTGGCTCACGTTCTCCCCAGGAGGTTCGAGCTTGTGCTCAGGCTTCAAGTTTTTTAAAATTTTATCACTTTGATCTTGCCTTGTTGTAACCTAAGAAATTTGATCTTGAAGGACACGCTTGTAATTTGCGTATTTTAGGGCTGCATAGCATCTCCTTGGGAAACGTCAACTTTTTTCTCCTGATGATTTACCGACCACAGTTTTTCTTCTTTTCTTCGCTCGCTTTTGCTGTCCTAACATTGGGGGCATTTCTGCCACATGATGATGTCCGCATTCGTTGCAGATGTATAAACAGTGATGATTGGGAGGCGCTCTGAGGGGTCACTGTTTTTTTGAGAGCAATTAAGTGCGTTCTAGCAATTGATAATAGCGGTATCATAACTCGGTGTGGGTACTACAACAGACTTCTCGCAAGTTACGACGGAGCGATCTTCTTTTCGATCATTCGATTATAAGACACAATTCATTGTAATATTCCAGAACATCTAACATATTTCTCATATTTGTCGGTAATATTCAAGTTTACGTATATCGGTCGCAGGTTCTTGCACTTTTGATAGTTTTTAAGTATAACTTTCCTCAGTGCCAACAAAATGATTTCAGGAATTTATTTGTCCAGGTGATGGGATGATTATATCCTCTAGCAGATAAATAACAAGAATATGAAGAGTGGGAACATTACCAATGCCATCTGAATGGTGATCGTGTGTGTGCGGGAGGGAGGGAGTGGGGTTGCTTTAAAAAGAAAATCCTCAAGAAATTTTCTGGGAAATTTTTTCGCATTGGCGTGAGTCCATTGTCCTAGAATGATCGTTGTTTAGAAAGGATTTGAAATAGCTAATCGACAAATGAGCAACGGAGGAACACCAACTGAAAAGGAACGCGAGAAAAAACTAGATAGGCATGGAGAGAATGAACGCTTGTTAAGCCACACGAAGGCGGCGCCACCAACGACAGATGAAACATCGAAACTCATCGAAAAGGAGGGCATCGAAATCGGAAAGGTTCCTTTTTTGTAGCCCTGCTATAATTAACGACCACATGGGTTTTTATTTGTTGCTGTGCGTTGTTCAGTTCAAGCGATTGCTTAGTAGTTAACTTCTTAAGTTTATGAAATCTGCTTTATGTAAAGTCACGTCAAAAATATTCAAGCAATTCTTTGCATTTATGTTAGTTTAAATCGGATAATGGTGGCAATATTTTCACGGCGTCGCACTGTCATAAGAATTAATTACAACCTAGCCTTTCCAGTGTGCTATTCGTATCTACAGAAGCCCTGTTTGTACTAGTTAATACGTTCCCCTTCCTCCTTCATCTCCAACCTCTTTTCCATATCTTTACGAGAAACGAGGGAGGACAAAGAGGAAGTAGGGTAACGTAGTAGGAAAGCTGTTGCTGTGATTTAATTCGGTATTAGTAGTATTTTTATAACATAAATAGCTCAGTACATCGGATGTCTACAATTGCTCACCAACCCGCCCATAAATTTGCCCGAATTTCGATCTTCGTAAACTAGTGGTTTGCAGGTGAAGTGGGCTGTTTATATGGCATATCTGAAAGCAATCGGGTACGTCATAACATTGATTTTCTTTACGATCTATGTGATCTCATCGATACTCGGAGTGCTTTCAAATTTGTGGTTGGCAAATTGGTCTGATCACGCGAAAAAGATGAATGCTTCATCGCCTGAGGAGTACGACACGAATGTGCGCCTCGCGATATATGCGTTGTTGGGAACGGGACAAGGTATAAATCTTGCAGCATGTTGAGGCGCCTTTTATCGATGAGTTGAATGTCATTTCGCACCGAACTGTTTGTTGCTTACATATTGCAGTTTCAAGCGCTGATCGGAACTTATTTTTGAGGTGCAGTAATTGGCTTATGAAGGGAGAGAACCATAGTCACTATGGTTCTCTCTCCCTTCATGAGCTGACGCACAAAATGAACTGATTATTTGGGTCGGAGCGAGACGCATGAAATCGAGAAGAGCGCTATTTGCTGTTTAATCTTTGTTATCTGTATTGATGAGCCATTCAGTTCATTTGAGCTTCACCGGTTGTGCGTTTTTCAAGAAGGCTTTTTTTCATCATAAACTTCATCAGCTTTCAACTGTTGCGTAAGAAGTTTCATGAGCCGCTTTGTGAAGCTTCAAATAAGGGAGGAGAAAAAGCTGATTTGGACTTTCGTTAATTATTTTGTTTTTTCGTATTGTCGCTGAGTTATCGTTTCTGGACTAAGAAAAAGTGTGATTAAAGCGATGCAAAATTGCAACAAATTTTTTGGGTATGTGCGCAAGCTTCAGTGGGCCAATGATACTGCTCCTCCGTCGGGGTTGTGAGCATTCGAAATTTGTAGCGGTTTTTGTATGCGCGGGCTCTATTACGATGGCACTGGGTATGGTGCATGCAAGCCGATCGCTTCACGAAGGTATACTTCACAATATCTTGCGCTCACCGATGCACTTTTTCGACGTCACTCCAATTGGCCGCATACTCAACCGCTTTGGCAAGGTCATTTAATTTGTTTTCTCTTTATTTTACATTGGTTTATTCACTATATCGATAAGATTTTCTCCTCTTTCGTATCGTTGCGGCGAAAAATATGCTGTAGCAAATTGTTGCGTTGTCACTGTAGATTTTAATAGTATCTGGTAAATAATAATGATCAAGGCAGGCGATCTGAGGCAGAACGGTGATGTAATATGAGTATTGGAGGAGTTGATGTATCCGGATGAGGTCATTGATAAGAATAACGGTATTTATTAGCGTGGCATTGCATGCGCAATACATTAAAAGTTCAGAACAGCCATTGACGATTTGTATATAGTGATGTAATGTCGTATAATGTTGTGTATCTATTGTGCATATCGGAATGTTACTCTTTCTGCAAATTTATCACGTTGCATAGAAGTTTCCCATTTTCAAATAGCGCTGGAAAGGAAAAGGAAGGTGTCTGATTTTTTAATCGTACATCATATTCGGCCAGTTTGTCGAAAAGGAAAGAGGAAGCCTTATTGGTTCCTAACAGCATCATCTATTCTGTTCTTGTAAGCTTGGCGTGAAGTTTTGGATGTTATATTTGGATAGCGAGTGGGAGAGGGAGGGAAGACGATGTGCCAGCTGACCTGAAATGTGCTTTTGCGTCCCGTTCATCTGAGTGGCAAGCTTCAGAGATTGTTAACAAAGAAGTAAAATGTGCAGCTAGCCCCCTCATATTTCACCTGGTCCAGCCTGTTTCATTTCCTCTTCTTTGTGAATATCCTAAATTCTTTTTTCAACAAATTGGTCAGCACAATTTCTTAGCACTCCTTAAATGTATGTAACTGCTAGGCGGGTTAATGGATCGGTACATATTATTGCACGGAAGGTTCGCACGTTATTCACATGAAAATTCATAACGCCACATTCAGTGGTAGTTGGAGTAATCAATTAAACGGATGCACTCCATGTTTGAATAGGTGCATAGAGTTAAGGCGTTGCAGCAGTGTGCGTTTGCAAAACATTTTTTGAGGAGAGCTGGCGCATTTTATTTGTAAATTTGGGAGTCCGCTTATTCCTGCGCGGTCTTTGGGGTCGACGTTTTTGTTCTCTCGTTTCGGAAGTGGACGCCCACTTCTTTATATAACTTCGCCATCAGTGCATGTTCGCTTCAGCAGTGGTCGAAATAGTTGTTATTCGTCAGTATAATAGATACCAAATTGTCTTTTATGTTCTAGTTTCTTTTACTTTGCTTTGTGACAGACATTTTTGGCAGGGCTACCCTCCGTCGTTGTTATCGTGGCTCCTAGTAGCGACGGCTATTGTTACGAGGATGTGTTGGTGAGAGGACGAGGGATGGGAGGGAAAAAGTTGTTCTTTCGTCAGGTTGAGAAGTCCCAGAAATAGCGATTGTTCATTCCGTTGTGTGCGTCAAGAAAATTATCCTGATTTTTGGGTAGTAAAAAGTTGCATGCATTTCATTTGCACTATGCATTCAATTCTTTTTCACTCAAATATGGTTAGATGAATTCTGTGGAAGTGAATGTTGAATGCAAAGCAATTATGCCTGTATTCGTTTTCTTTGATTTCTTATTCGCAGTGATTTGCTATTTGAAAAGCTGATCCATCACTCGCCCCTCTACACATTCTGCCTAAGATGTCGGTTGATGTTCTGCGTGATCTCTAAATGGTTTTTGCGTTAATTCTTGACGCGTATTTATGTTATTTGAGTCTCGAAATATTTGATATTACTTATCAGGGGCATTTTTAAATTATTTTAGTGGGCCATAGAGGCGATTTCCTTAAGATGAGTAAACGCTGCAGCTTAAGAGGGTAATGGGTGATAGCGAAGTTAATGAAATGTTAGCACTACCCGCTAAAATTAATGGATTTATGATGATTTGCGTGGTGCTGCTGGTGGATTACAATGTGTTATTCATCAGCGTTGCCAATTTTTGGCTGGACAGTATGCACCCAGAGTCTAGAAGGGCATTTTTTATTATTCGGAACTTTATGTTCTTGAAACCAGCCTGTCGGATTTTCGAGTGTAACACTCATTTGAATGACATTTTTCAACGTTATGACGTTATGAGGTTTGTCGATCATGTGAGAGCTTTGAAGGGAGACTGTGCTAAGTTGGCGAATAGATGACGTGGCTGAGGATTTTCGATCTACATTGCATTTGATTCGTTTCAAATGAACAATAGGAGTGGCGGTATCCGCTTGAAGAATTCATTAGGAACGCCAAATAATCAAACTATAAAATTTCGCATCTATGTGGTATCTATTTTTGTGTTGTGCTGTATTGTTTCTCTACGTATATTTAAGTTTTTCCATAGTAGATTTTGTTCGTAGCGTATTATAAGTTTCTGCAATAGTGGTTACTTGTTTGAAGTATTCGATTAATTTGATTTTGACGCGGAGTCGATTCGAATTTCATATTTTGTTGTCTTCATCGATAAGTTTCTCATATGTAATCAGGACACAAATGTGCCTCTCTTCGCGGTGACAAGAACTCACGTTCTCCTATCTTTTTATTCTATAAAGTACTCCAGTAATTTGGCTTTTTGGGGGATTTTTTTGCATAGAAGTGGAGAGGTTCATAAAAATTTGACTTGGTCAGCGTGTGATGTCAAGATGACTTACTGAGCGTAGTTGACTTTTGATGTATGTTTGTAAACACGTATATGTATAGGTTATACATGCGCTTTTATATATACGAATATGAGTACCATATTGAAATGCACATTTCTTAAGTTGTGAGCGCAGAATTATATGATATTGTAAGTTGCATTCTAAGCGATCGGATGTAGTGTCCATTCACGCATTCAGTTGAATCGCTGTTATGTCACCCCGTTGAATTTCAGAATGCGAATTGCGATAGTGCACGGAAAGTTGACTGAAAGCGGCTAATGTTTAGGATGTCGAAATTCTCGATTCGGATTTACCGGGAACCGTTGAAGAGTTTCTTTCCTCAGCGGAAGAAGTTATCATCACTATTGCTCTTATCGTCATCATTATCCCACAAACATTGGTTCCCTTCAGTATTTGCGCACTCATGTTTGCCTGGTTCTTGGTATGAGTCCATTGTTCATATTTTTATGCGCCGTGTTTAAATTTATCTCCCCTTGATTCTATTATTTCCCAAATATAGAGTCATAGATATTTACGTTCATATTCTGTGTGCAGTTTCCGGTAGTTGTTTGGTCAGGTCGTTGCAATTTATGCTCATTAACAGCAAGAAAGTGCAATTTTTTGAGAGGGGGAGGGGGATCAGTAAATGTAGGATAGTATTGCATATTCTCCAAAGTATTCATTTAAATCTCTTTCGAAATTTTTCTCTCTTTTAAAGTTTCATATTTTCTCCCAAACCGAATTTAAGCCACCTAGCTGTAAAGTGTTGTGCTCGTCGACTGCAGTGAGATTTGTCTATCGAGTTGGGGATATTTTGGATCTTCATCAAATTAGTCGTTACGCTGAATTTGCATAAGGAATGCGAGTGTGCAGATTCACTTATTAGGAATCGTTTGTTTGTTTGTTTATTCTCTCCATAGCCCCACAAATGCTACCTTGCATGTCGATGAAAGCACGATTGTTGTTGTGTCGTCAACATATTTATGGGGGGAATGTTCGGATGGTCGACTGAATTGAATGTTTTGAAATTTTCCTGATAAGTAGCATTGTCTTGGTTTTTGTTCATTAAGCTGTTAATTTGTTCCGACTCAACGGAGTCACTCATCCTTACAGATTCTCGTGTAGCGACTCTTTTCATCTCTTTAACTTACACATTTGGGAGCTTGATGCTTTCTGAATGAATGCACATATTTTTTGATGTGTCAATGTGGACACGTACGATATTATCATGTCACGTGGGGAGATGTTGTTAATATTGTATGAATTAAGGCGAAAGGAATGGAGAGAAGGGGGTAAATAACTTATTTGGAATTGCAGTGTATGGTCACGATGATCGGACAGTATGAGGGATAAATAAGATCTAAGTTGGCTTGATGGAAGTTTATCAGTCTGGCGTTTTATTTGCGATATGCTTGTGAGAATGCTTTACTCCGGAGGCTATGTTCAGTTAGGTTCGTTAGCATCATAATAGATTTGCATGCCTCTTAAACAATTTTTCGCTTTAAATTATTGCTTCTCGGCAGTTCACTTTTGCTTACTGACCTTACTTGTTACAAGTCGACATATGCTGATCACTAGCTTACCGCATGCTAGTTTAAATAAGAATGAATGTATGGTATGGTCAAATGAAATATAATACAGGTTGGCTTTCTGTTGCCGAGATCGGAGGGGACAAGCTGGACGAAAAGAGGTGAGGGGAGGAGGGGAAATTAGGTGGTTTAAAACGGAAGTATATGCGGATAAAATGAACTGAGGGAATTAGTGAGGTGTGCACTGCAGGACGTGGAAGTGGTCGACACGAATTTGCCTCACTGCAGTCGCTCGTTCATCAGCACTGCATTGAACGTTTTGACGACGGTGGTGGTGATCTTATACGCCACGCCTGCGTTCTCTGCCGTCATCCCGATACTTGCCTTCATCTACTATCTTGTTTTGGTAGGCCTGAAATATTGCATCGCATGATGATTGCGTTCATCCACAGTTACAACGTATAAATGGGTCTGTCTTGTTCGTTCGTATCGTTTCATGTGTAAATATGTTTTGCATTTCTTGTATTTGATGTTATGTTGCTGTGATACTTAAAGCCACTCAGCGCTTTAGATTGCTTCTAGGAGAAAAACTCGTGGGTCGGATTCAGGCTGCTACTGATTTGACCCTGATAGCCAGTGAGAGTATTATGAACAATGATTATAAACAGTAGACATGATAATGTGCAACTGGGGTGCTGAAGTTGCTTGTTGTTGATTTCATTATCGCCATATGGGATTCGCAGATCACAGATATGAAAATCTTCCGCCTTCCTCCGGTTACCAAATGCACGGGATGTACCTTTTGGTTGCAGCCATGCAAGTGCAGCAGTTTAGAGCATGAACTTAACATCTGCAATGAGAGCATCTGCAGATAGAGTACTTAAATTTTAAGGGAGAAAGGAAAAGAATCGTTTAATGCATTTCGCGCTTCGACAAGTTATAAGGCAGGCAATTTTCGTATTAGATTCTTGCATTGCAGCAAGTGGTTCTTCCTATTTTTTTCCTCAATCGTATGCTGTTCTTTTCGGTGTGTTTGTCGCCGTTTGCATTGCCCACGTTATCGTCCATGGATTGCAGCATGTGCTTTATCATCTTCTGCGATTACTATGCTTGAGCGGCGCAAAGCTCGTATCAGTTATCAAGGGATCACTTGAATAGGTTCGAATGAGCTGGATGCTTAAATTTCTCTCTAATACCTCGAAATAGAAGTTCTGTTTTCGTCGATGCTGTCTAATAATACCTCGCTCGTTCGAAATGGTATCTTTGCTGGTGCAATCTGTCGACGCATCACCGTTGAGCGAGTGCATAGATGAAAAGGGAAGAGGGATAGGTAATAAAGCCGAGCATATGAAAAACTGTAGGATGTGGAGATGGTCGATACGCGGTTGCCTTCCTCGCTAACGACGGTGGTTGGCTGTATCGTTCAGGGTAGCTTCATATTACTGATTCCAGTGATTGTAACACCTCAAGTGGTCGTCTTCTTCGCCGCAATATCTATCGTCTACATTTATTTACTGGTTTCTTTCTTTCCGCATTCCTTTACTTTCACCTTAGCTTTCGCTTAGCAAACTACGCATCAACTCGATTCGCTTTTGCTCCACGCAAGTTTGTTCCACTTTTTAATATTCTCACTGCTCATTTGCACCGTTGTGTATTGCAATGAGGTCATTTGCTAATGACGCTGACAAATTCATACAGCTTAGTTATAAGCCGGCGTTGATGAGGTACTAGGCAGCGTTCCGGGTAGTCCTGTTCATGTTCGTTCGATGAAGAAGGCGATTTGGGAGTGCGAGTTTGAGTGGTGTTTAATGCGCACAATGAGAAAATTTGGCTAGCAATCCTTAATTTTTCGTTGTCTTCTAAAAATACACGTCGAATTACGAGCGGTATGTTATGTTGATGAAGAATGTTGAAGAAATCGGTTGGAAGATTTCTAGGAGGTAGAAGGCGTTGATACATCGACACCACGAGCTATAGTTGGTTTTGTACGTACGGCTATTGCATCACTTGAAATTGTCGTCCTCATCACGTGTGCGACACATCGTTTTCTGTTCATCGTGCCACCGCTTGCAATCATCTATTTTCTGTTGCTGGTCCGTCTACACGTTTTTATTGTCTGCATGGTTTCTTCCTCTATCGTTGAGTCAGATTTGGCACTTCTTTTCTGAAATTCCTAGGCAGATTTAGTGATACTCCACTTTTATCATTTATTTGTGTTGTAATTTTTAGTAGCCTGTACTTGTAAGTAGTCGTTCCTTTGTTCTTAGGAAGTAATAGACGCCTATCGTTTAATGAATAGCGTGGTCTTTTGGGGAATGGCGGTTATTGACGTATATGTGATTGCATACACCTAAAGGCATGTTGGGACACTAAACGTGATGCAAATGCTGAACTCGCTCTTTAAGTTATCGGTTACTTTATCGATCCTAGATTTAGTCCTTTGAACGGAGGAGAATGATTTTCGCTCACTATCGCTACATCAACGAATGAAAGTGCCAACTTGCTGTAGATTCCAGGTCCACTTCGTTTTCTACCCTGAAATTTTACTTCCTTCTCTTCAGCGAATACGATCGGCATCGTCAAGCTCCATGCTCCATTAGAATGTTTGCAGCATGGTTTCATGCGTTTTGTATCATGAGAGCGGAAGTAATTTATCGTATGGCTGCGGAGTGGGATCGTAATTTTTTTATTAATAAGATGTCATTTTGAAAAGGAATTTTGAGAGGAGGGGAGGGGGAAGAGAGTAGGACGAGAGCTTGCGTTATCCAAAAATGAACACTCCAAGAATTAGATTACGAAAAATGTCGTACTTTCCACTCATATGATGCTACTGTTATTGCATGACTGCTTATTCATCATTAACCTCTGTACAATTCAGACATATCACAAATGCTCGGAGCTTTATTTGTTTCACAGCATGCGTGCTTGTGTTATCTCACTTCGCACTTTCTATGCAAATTCATCCATCTGTGACTTCATTTTTAGGCAAAAATTTCAATCCCAACAACTCGTAGGAAAATAATAGTTACGCTTATTTAGTGGATTTTTTATTTGGTTGTGTGCGGTTCGCATTTCTTAATGTAGTTAGGTTTATGGGGATTGAAAGTGAAATAAATGTGCTGGGAGGAGGTAAATTGGAAATTATTTTTGGTGCTTATGCATTGTTTGTTGGCGTATGAAAGAAAGATGAGGAAAAGAGGGAAGCCTCTGATGTGAAATCGAACGAAATTAAACATAACGAGATGTAAGTATCCCATTATTAATCCGGAAAGCTTTATCCTTTTAGTGAGGCTAAAAAATTGGCTTATGGAAATACCTATTGCTCATCTATTGAATGAATGCCGAAATTTGCAAGTCTTGAGTTAATAGATTCTGAAAATTGCTGAAAACAAAGTGTTTTATGTGTGCATGCCTGTGTCACTTCATTCACTTTTTTGCTTGCTTTTTTTTCTGCCATGCGCTAACGCCCAATCATTATAATAATCGACATTGAGATGGGAATTGAGCATTTCTGAACGTCAAGGGATAAAGAATTTTTGTAATTTTGTTGAACTCATAATTTCAAGGTTGTTCCATTGTGAATTGCTTCCTTTTCTCATTGGTTTCTTCTTTTTAGGAGAGAGGGGAGGCTTAGAAAAAGAGAGATCAGTTGAAAGATCACCGATTTTGGTCTTAGTTTCTTTTTTTTCATTGTTATCCATCGCCCTCCCTTCCCTACATTAAAAATCACCGTTACATTTTTACATTGATTGACTTTTTTAAAAATTGCTTCTAATTGCTTTAAAGAAATGATTTTAAAGATAGATGCTAGTGAAGTATTTTATAGCGTTTCTACGTCTCCACTTCAAGACAGTTGAAGCGACTCGAATCCGCAACTCGATCTCCAATTTATTCGCACTTTCAAGTAAGTATTCTTGCATTAAAAGTTTGGGAACGTGTTTGTGACCTCGTAGATAACTTTTTGTTATTCGGGGCAGTATTCTTAGCAGAAAAAAGAACGCTTCCCTCGAGATTGTTGTTTAAAATCATATTTATTGAAGTAGCGATGAATTTCCGTTTCTATTATACTAAGTAAGGAGTTTGCATTTCGAACTTTTTTGTTTAAATGGAAAGATGGGGAAGGGGGACTGATTCTGCGTTGACACCAATATATATTTTGATGCTTATGGCCGCAGACTCGTCGTCTTTCCCCCTCCTTGTATCTACTTCAGTTTTAAAATATCTTAAGGCATACATTTTTTGCACTTCTTTTTATTCTGGTTAGCTCAAAAAATACTCCGTCAAGAGAGATAGGCATAGGTGCATTAAACTGCCTTTTTCATTCCTTTTTGTCTTTGAGAGTGAAGATTTTCTCGGCGAGTTATTTGTGATGGCTTGAATGCACTATCGTAGCTGATCCAGTCAAATGTTCATACTTCTCAGGTGTTTCAAACTATCTAAAAAGTGGCACTGGATGAAACTTCGTTTTGCATGGCGTTTAGTCCGTTGAGAGCGATCTGATACTATTTCTTGATTTAGTATCGCATAGAATAGGAGTATTCCGTTGAGAGTTTTCCTTATCGGATAGTTTTTTAAACTTCAAGAATTTTTTCATGTTTTTTGTTATCGGGAGTAATTCCTCACTCTCGTCCTTAGAGATCCGATCCTTGATCTGATAAACTTTTGCTAAGATTAATAGTAGATGAGTTTACGTGATGAGAGCTTTTTAAGGAATCGGTGCAAGGAGCGGCATCAATTCGTGCCTATCGCTGTGTTGATCGCTTCATAAGTGAATCTCAGAAACGAGTTGATGATAATCTTATCACTTATTACCCGTCACTGGTCGCAAATAGGTTTAATTTTATCTTTGCTGAAAAACGTTTCCTTAAATTCAGCCATCCTCTTTTGCAGATCTTGCATTCAAAACTGCGCGTTTGCATAAAACTTATTTGATGTATGTTATGCTGACATGTGATATTCGTTGAAGTTGTATGCATCTTGATAATAGTGAGCTGAACAGTCAGTTTACTTCCCATGCAATTTCTTGAAAGAACTGATGGGACAATGTTAGGGCGTGCTTAGGGAGTCAATAATGACGAGGGAAATTAGCGAATTTTGAACACGGATTGGAAAACATTTTATCCAGTAACGCTGGGATAACGAGATCGGGTCGGAATCTTTGATGACCAAGAACGAATTTCTATGGCTGTTTTATTGCACATTGTGGTGGTAAGTGTTAGCGGCGCGGTCTGCTTAATTTCTCTATCGTTTAAGTAGTACTTGTTGAGGTAACGTTGAATACTTGCTGCTGTCGTTGACCAGATTCGAACTCTATAGCTATGCTGTGCAATAGATTGTATTATTAAGTAATACAAAGATTTGGATTCTTCCATCTGTGGTCGTTTGATTGTCGGTATATTAATTAAGGGGATAAGAACATTTGCAGGTGGTTGGCTGTCAGACTGGAGTTGATTGGAAATCTCATTGTTCTATGCTCGGCAGTTTTTGCGGTACTTTATCGCGATAGTGGGGGCGTTACTGCAGGACTTGTTGGCCTATCCGTCTCATATGCCCTCAATGTTAGTTGAAGAATTTTTCAGCTTGTTGGTTCTTAAACTGTAAAAGCTTCGGAATTTAGTGGCCTTTACTGGGATGTTATTGAATAGAGTTGTTTACATAGGTGACATAAGGCAAGCAGCATTTCAAATGTCTGTGCTCCTTCCATTCAGTCGTCATTTTTTTTGATATGACGTGACAAATATATGGTCTTCAGACCCGTTTACTTCATCAAAGAGAGCTAAATATGAAAGCTGACCTTTGTTTCTTTTTGATATTTTCATCCATCTACGCAAAAAAAGTGTTGGTCAGGAAGTCTTTGCTCTCAGCCGTGGTTAAGGAGTACTTCCTTAAGTAAAGAAAATAAAGTTTGTCAGGGATTTTACACGTAGCTCATGTATTAGTTCTTTCTGTTTTTGTTTAGGTATGTTTGGCTGGTCAAGATGCAAGAGTGCTTTTTGTGTTGTGACTGGTTTGCTTAACCTAAAAAATAGAAATTTGACGGAAAGTGAAAGCTTTTACTTTCTGAAAGGTGGAGGAAAGAAAAGAAAAGGGGAAGGGATTGGACTGGGAGATAAATGAGAGCTAAAAAAAGCAGGGAAAAGGGGAAAGTAGATTGAGAAGGTGAATAAGAGCTGTGAACTGGATGAATTCATGCGTGGAACCTTACAATCGAGCTTGAGCGTATTTGTGCTGTATAGATAACGCAGACACTGAACTGGGCCGTTCGAATGACCAGCGAACTAGAGACGAACATCGTTGCAGTTGAGCGCATCAAGGAGTACACTGAGAGTCCCACTGAGGTCAGTACTTGTGGTTAAAGTATTGAGTGATTGTTCCAGGATCACGTTGATACCGTTATCAGTAAGATAACTAAGTGTTGTTCACGTGTACGGAGTATGGAGTGAACATGCATCGGTCTTATTTCTTAATTTTCTGTTGGTCAAGGTGTTTTTGATGTAAATGGTGAACTTAGAGTTGGGGATAGCGATATGTTAGTCAATAAACAGTTGCTGCAAAGTTTCTTTGGAGGTTCTGCTTATTCGGCCTTGTTTCAGCAGTCATATTTCTATATTTTATGCTCCTGAGTTTTCAGCGTCCACACTTTTTGAAACGGTTCTTTATTTGTGGAATAGGAGCTCACAAATTATGCTGAACTATATTTTTTGATGTGGTTCTTAGTCACTGTAAACCCGGCTTATTGCGTTCTGGAAAGACAATGGTGATTTTCGAAGAGTGTGTTTTGTCGTCGCGAAAGTAATTACCGAAACATCATCAAAGAACAATCACTAAAATATGTTGATGCAGTTGTTTCTTATTTCTTTAAGGGTTCGCCAAATGAAAACCTCTTGAGAAAGCCACCACTTGATTGGCCGGCAGAAGGCGAAATTGAAATCGAAAATTTGTTTCTGCGTTATCGTGAAAATCTCGACTACGTTCTCAAAGGCGTGAGTGCGCATATCAAAGGAGGCGAGAAAATTGGTATCGTTGGCAGAACGGGAGCAGGTTGGTATTCCTTACTTTTCTATTGCGTCTTTTGGAGTTGCTTCGTATCGATAGATAAAATCAACAAATTTGACTGGTATCGGAGTCATTTTGACATTAATTGGATCGGCGACGTTAACTGAGTGGAAATCGAACCCGTAATTTCTATTTTCACATATGTTTAGGGCATTACGCTAATCACAGATAGAGTTTGGTAGGCTTCCAGGTGAAATGATGCTAAACCGTGTTTTCACATATTGCAGGGAAAAGTTCGTTGACGCTGGCGCTTTTCCGAATAGTCGAGGCGGAAAGAGGTCGTATACTGATCGATGAAGAAGATATTTCCAGTATGCCTCTTGAAGTACTTCGCTCGAGGCTCACGATAGTTCCCCAAGTAAGTGAGGCGATTTCGAAGATGCTTACAAAATGTGGTGGATGGGTTTTTTTTGCTGCATTATCGTTTCAGTTGATAGCGTTTGTGGGAAGGACAGTTTTGTAAGTAGTGGTCGGGCGGAAGCAGGGATCGACTGCAGTGCGATTTCAAGTAACCTGATAGTGAGAGTTGGAGGGGGAATTGGTAAAGAATTTCGTCTAACTGAAATAGGAGTCGAAAATCGCTGGGAGCAGAGAATGGTTGGACGTCGAAAATGCTAAAGCAGCACACAGTGGACTTCATCAGGTTTATTTTTGCTACGTTTTAATAAACGGGGAGTTTGTTTCATTCTGTCTTTCGTCTTTCAATATTCAGATATTTGCTTGTGGTTGCAAAAAAAGTGCATTTGGTTCTTCATGTTTTCTGTCATGTTAATAACGTTCAATAGAGGATTTGTAAAGTGGAGTGGAAAACTTTCTTCTTCTACTCGAAGACCTTATTGCTAGTCGTAATTTTGCTAAATGCACCGTGATGTGAGCTTATAAATGAAACATTATGAGGAAGTGCTTCATGTCCGTAGCAGCGAGGAGTTTTGGAATTATATTATAACCTAGTGAGCGTTTCAGGACCCCGTGCTGTTCTCAGGAACGTTGCGCATGAATCTCGATCCGTTTGAGCATTTCACCGATTCTGTGCTGTGGACCGCGCTAAAGATGGCCCATTTGGAGCCATTTGTCTCCTCGCTTGCTGACAAGTTGGAGCATAACATTAGTGAGGGCGGTGAGAACTTAAGGTATGATTTTTGCTGTTTCGCACTTGTTAGGACTTTTGACAGTCCATTTTCGACTTACTCTAGCGTTTATCTTTGATAATATATTGTAGTGTGTTCACGTCGTAAGTGAAATTATTCTGTAAGCTTCTGGTGTAAGTCTCTCGTGGACATCACCGCGTTAACGGTTTCTAATCGCCAGTTCCTTGATGACGTGAACACGAAAAGCTGTAGGTGAAAAAAATTGCATAGAGTTTTAAAGCGTTTCGAGTGCTGCATATTTCGTCATTCGATCTACACAGTCCCCTTTAGCATCTTTGACAAACATGGGAAACAACTAAAACGGAAGGAAAGTGTACATCGCTGCTCATAGAGTTTTTTTGGAAAAGAGGTGAAAGTGAAAATAGAAACAGCAAAGAACGTTCAAAGCCCAGTCGTTGCAGAACTTATCAGCTTATTCGCTAGAGCCTTTGCGCTAGCAGACGTTGGACAGCATTTTTGCCAGCCGTGAGTAGAATTTGGAGCAAGACAGTGATGATCGCTCTAATGGTCGGACGCGATGTTAACCTTCCAGTTTAACTCGCTAGCAGAATTTTTCCCCTATTTGAGCACGGTCTGCAATTCGTGACATAGTGCGTTTTATTGGCCGTTTGATGTGAGGAGGAATCTGCTAAATGGTACCGCAAAATGCATATGCAAGGGGCATTCATGAGCTTGTCAAATAGTAAAGGTTTCTGAGACAAGGACGAGCAGAAGCAGTTCAAATTCGCCTGTAGGAAGTTTGTGAAGAGGATATATCCGCAATATCCGAATTTTAGCGTGGGTCAGCGACAGCTAATTTGCTTGGCCCGTGCTTTGCTCAGAAAGACGAAAGTGTTGATTTTGGACGAGGCGGCCGCTTCAGTAGACATGGAAACCGACGCACTCATACAGAAGACGATTCGGGAACAGTTTGCAGCATGCACTGTGCTAACGATCGCTCATCGTTTGCACACAGTCATCGGCAGTGACAGGTGGTTTTTACCCTTACCTGATGGCTAATTAAATTAGAGTGTGAATGGATGGGGCTCTGACCCTGTACCTTTGGGTTTTTTTGGTGGGAGGAGCTTTTTGGTCTTGGTGATGGAGTCAAAGGGAGAGGGGGGAAAACAATGACCAGAAGCGTTCGGATCAATATTTTCCACGTTGCTTTTGGAAAATTTTGGAAAGTATTGATCTTTTGATTTCTTTGGAATTTGAAAACTTTCATTTATGTTTCGCTTCAGTGAACTGGAACTTACAGTCTCTTTGATCTGTTAACATTCCGTGTTTTCAGTGAAGTTTACGTCAGTTGTTGCGTAAGGAATATCTCGAAATCCAAAAATGTGAATTAAATGTGTACCGGCATTGTTTTTCGGTCTTAAGGGAGAAGGGTGGACATGAGGATTTTTCGGCCTGGAGCGTAGCAACTCAGCATAAATGTTCAGAGGGGGTGTGGTTTATTCGTTGGAGGTTGCGGAGACTCAGGCTGTAAACTTGCTTGCTGAGAATAGGAAGTTCCTGCTTGAAGCGTTGCCATCTTTTTCCTTCGAGGAGTATGGTCTGAAAGTAGCATGGGCTTGTTGCACAAAATATACTTTTTGGCCTACAATCGCTGTTAAGAAAGTATTTCATCTTAACTTGCGGTTTGGACGAAATTTCCGCTCACACATTTGAAGCTAAAAAATATATCTAATATCATATGGGAACTGGATGTAGGCATAGTTTTATATGCGGAAGAGTTGAGATTTGTTTCTGTTATTAAATCTGCATTTTTTACATTCCACACTGCTCATCCTATTGTGCATTCACTATTGCAGTTGTTTTTCTTCATGAACGTTTTCTATCCGTCGTTACATTTTATGCAGAATTCATCATTTTTTCTTTCACTTCTTCAAACAAGTTCCCGTCGACCGTCATGTCGATGAAGTTTTCGCGAACTTAACAACTGATGTTGTTGCTGGGGTCGTCGAATATGTATCAGTCTGAAGACGCATTTTACAAGCTCATAAATGATTCCAGTAGTGTTAACGTATATTTTAGGTTGATAGTTCTCGATGCCGGACAGATACGCGAATTCGCTTCCCCGAAGCAGCTTCTCGATAATCGCCACTCGTTGTTCTATTCGATGGCAAAAGAGGCCGGTATTGTGCAGTAATCATTGCGTTAAATCTGATCGCGATATAGTTGTTTGTTCTTCTTATCGTTGTTAATATTATCGCATAAAATTAAAGATGTGATTGGATTGTGCGATGGATGTTAAATCACTGGCATTCTGTTTTTTCATTTAAATCGGGGCACTTTGTCTGCGTTTGGCCGTATGACTAGGCCACAGCACAAAAACTATGCATTAGAAAGTATATGTGCGTAACATGCGCAGTTGACCATGATATTTATAAGCAAATTCCTTTAGAAATGAGGCCCATGAAGTGTGAGTGTTTTTGGGACGGGTAACACGCACAATCTCTTTTCTTTTATGATGGATTCATCAGCAAATTATGAAGCGGCAGCATGCTTCGATACAGTTGTTTCGTCGTGGTTTAGCAGCTCATGAAGATATTGATACTGACCGCCTTTCTCGAACTGTTGTACGGCATGACCGCGACCACGAAGTAGCCATTTGGTGGTTAGAAGACCCTCGACGCCTACGGGCCCTCTTGCATGTATTCGTCCTGTGCTAATTCCCACTTCGGCCCCTGAAGCAAAATCAACTTTCCTTTTATTTGTCTTATTTCTGAGATCCCTTAATTTTGGTCATACGCCAACAGAGATGCAACTAGAGCAAACAAGGAATTGTCAGTGGCAGCTGAGTTGACAAGTGCAGCAGCGCTATTTGCATCTCTTTATGAACGGTGTTTTTGCCATTTTATTGCAGTCTGTGCTGACCTATTGGCTTATTTTACCCGTAAAAAGGAACTCAAAGAAAGTGGACATTTTCCTTTGCATCCAACTAATTTCGGCATTAGCGGTCCTTGGCAGATGTCTCCACAGTGAATGCACTATTGCTTTTACAGCGGTTACGTTTTAATATAGAGGGGAGGAAATATGAGAAGCGCTTACCAAGACCAAATCGATAGCCATCGGCGAATCGTGTGCTGGCATTGTGGAATACGCACGCACTATCCACATGGTGAAGGAAATACTCTGCTGTTTCGTCTGCAAAACTTGAAAGGATGAGTTTCTCACCTTACGCTAGGAATTTTTTTTTACATAGCTTCCCATTCATCTATATATTTAATCGTACGACTCGAAGTCTGCATGGGGAATATAAAAATGCAATCGTGTTTGGGCGTCTTTATTTTTCTCTTTGAAAGTAGTGGCTGTTAAACGTTCAGCGATAGCAGGTTTCGATCAAAGAATTGGCTTAAGCGGTTCGGAGTATTCATTAAGCTGTTTTGAGGTTTGCAGATGATTTACCGTAGTTCGTTTAGAATGAGGTGACAAACCGTTGCTGGTCACAATGGCATCGGTGTGAGCGCTGCCGTATCTAATGACGTGTTTAGCGGCATCCTCAACGCTATCTACCACTTCGAGTGTGCATTCCAACCGACCATACTCGAATTTCAGTGATTCGGCTGCTGGAGGTCCAAACTTCAGCGCTGACTGCAAAACACCACTCAGTAGAATTAATCGGTGGAGGGACATGGAATCGCACCAGTAATATACACATCCTCTATTGTTCGGACGCCATATCAGATAATTTTGTGTTTAGAGTAGGAATTTAACTGCCACTGTCAACAATATGTTTGGGTTACATCCAGTATCAAAAACAGCTAGCACATTGAGGGAGAAGAACCGTTTTCGTAGAATGTGCTTGCTGAGAGTACCTGTAATTTAGGTCCCGCATGCAGTTTAACACCTTCGGTTTTGAGCATCCCACAGAGCTGGTCGAAGAAACGCGTACCCAGATGCTCACGGTGAATCAGAATCGTTTCGGCAGCGTTGCACGCAGACGGATAGTCACACTTTGAATCGCGTGCAATTTCTATCGCCATCTGCAAAAGCCAAACGGCTTAAGAAACTTACCCTCCAGCGAATAAAAGACGTCAACATATACTTCAACCAAAATTGCTCTGCGTTATCGTTATAGGCTTCACGGATCAAACTTTGCTAGGAAAAAGTAGCCACTGTTCAGAGAGTGACCAGCACTTGTCGGATAGCTAGTGAAAATGTTTATCCACTTCTGGTGTCCACTCAGACTTTTTCCCCATATCCTAACGTGCTCAGTTGCCTCCTTTGGTTTATTACCGATTTGAGTCTCGTTTGCTGAATTTTTTCAGACTTACTTGCTACCTGCATCACAATATTTATAATGCAGTAATGCCTCATTCGGAAGTCAGCTGAAGTTTTTCAGTTGGCTAGGAACGGGTTTTACATATAACATAAAAGCCGCTATTGCTATTATTTTTTCATTGCAAGTTGGGGTCCCATGAACTATCAGTCACAAGCTAAGTTGATGTGATGAAATAGAAAGTTACTTGTTCATCGCAATCTTTGTCGATGTACACATGGCAAATGCCTTCCGCATGACCGAGCACGGGTATTCCTTTGGACATCGCTTGCATATTTTTGACCAGTTCGGATGATCCCCTCGGGATGACAAGATCGATGAGCTGATCCAGCTGCAGTAGATCGGCGACATCTTCACGTGAGCGGATCAGTGTTATCGCATCACGCATGTCATACCCATGGGTTCCCAACGCCTCCTATAATAACACTGGAAAGAACCGATGAGCTAACGTGTGGATATTAAGTCCTCAATGAAACGAAAGTGGACGAAGGTATGGAGTATGGGAATGAGCTAAGATAAGATATCGGAAACTAAGATATGGGATTAAATCTTGCACATGGTTACAGCACACTCCGGGATTTGACTTCGAGGAGCCAACCCCAGCACATTCGTTAGCCAGATCCAGATGCCGACGCAACGCTGCAGGAACAGTCACGTTTGGGGAACTGACATTTTTCTGGAGCGGAAGCCATGCAAGCGGACTGTCTTTCTACCGATATTACAGTGGAAGTGATAAATTTTCTTTAATTGCCTCCTTTACTTGCTTTTTCCAGCGTCAAAAATAAGAATCTCTATTGGAAGTATATACTAGAGAAGCATATGTTTTAGTGATGGTCCGAACGCTTCCGACTTAGTGGCCTTCATCAGGAGGGTCGGAAATCACCACATTGAGAGCAACCGAATTGAAGAATCCGAGGTTTGCTGGCCTGCCCTTCGCAATTTTGGTCTCCTTTACTTAGATATGTGATTGTTGGTAGCACTCCTATATTTAACTTTACCTGTGGAGGTAGTGACAGCCTCAGCAGCAATACGTTTATTAGTAGTACTACTTAGCATCTTCGCTTTGGAATGAACAGGCTTAAAAAATCGACCTTCTCAGGAATAAAATTCTGCAGTAGATTTTTTCTGCGCGAGGTCAAAGTTGAGAGTTCCAATTTTACGATGACTCAAGTTCGAGACATTTCATTTGCCGGAGTGGCCCGTTATTGATCGGAAGCTCGGTTAACTGGAAGTGTCCTACTTCCACGAATTCATTGCTTTGAGATATTTTGATTTCGTTCATTGCAAAAAAAAGTCTTCGATCCTTTTAGTTTGACAACAGTTTTCCTTTGCATAATTTAGAATGAGAGACAAAAAATTCTGGACCTTTCTGCATACAGCTTTCTTGGCATTACTAATGCGGCTGTGAGTGTTGGAAAGTCAGCCAGCGACGGTAGAACAATAAGATGAAAGTGAAACTTCAATATAGCAGTTTTCATCCTCCTTAACGAGACGACAGAAATTCCGCTACCTGAACAACGGAATGAAGCATTTTATTACTCTCTTCAGCTTCTTTTCCGCCCTTCAATAATAATGAATTTCCGGATGCGATTGATAAAGCTGCGACCTGAAAATAGTACGTTCACCGAATGGAACGATCTATGATACTGTCAGATTTGGGAATGCAAACAACATTTTCCACTAAGTTCGACATTTTTCAGCAATTAAACAAGTAAGAAATTTTGCCAAAGGAGGCATTAAGCGATACTGATGCGTCTTAAATTGCCAGCCAACGATAACATATACGTGAAAATGAGTTGAAATTTTAACTGAATCGATGCACGTTCTGCTCTCAGTTTATTCGAAAAAAGCTCTTGTATGTGCAAAACTTCGAACCTTGTAGAGAGAACGCTGCGATGCTAATGTGCAAAATTTAAGCGAACCTGAATCGCATATTTCGCATCTTTCCTATGCGCTCATCAACACTTTCTTTCGATGGGTGCAAAGATGCGAGATGCGAGACCATTGATAGATGCGAGAAATGTTCTTCATTCTTAGTTAAACCATCAGAATGTCTCGAACTAGTCACCAGAAATACCTTCATGAGAGCTCTTAGAAATACCTGTGGCAAGCAGTCTGGCCGTGATTCAAAAATGACCAGAAGTGTACCGATAGGAACAGTTATCTGCTCAAGCACCAGGCCTTCTGCAATTTTGATTTTACGCTGCACTCGACCGATTAGTGATTTTGCAGAATCGGCAATCATACTGAGGCCATTATAGAGGTCAGCTAGTTTTGCTTTGGTCAGCTTCAAACGTCCGAGCAACGACTGCTGCACTCCTGAAATTTTACAAGCTAAAATAATTGCTATGGAGGTGAAGAATGACCTTAACGTAACAATAACCTCAATCTTCCATCTCCTTACACTCTTATTAGTGCGGAGTTTTATATATACGGTGGCTAATATTGCAGCCTTCAGTTTTATTAGTTAAGTATACGTTCACTATGCTAACATTCACTGTTGTATACGCAATACGAACAATTCATCTATTAAGAAATATTTCATTTATGTGTAATTTCAATAATTTTTCATCGGGCGGAAATTAAATCGATTGATGATAATTGAAATTGTCATTTCATTGATTTTTCTTGAATCTGTCTCCATTTATCAATGCATAAAAAATTCCGAACTCATACGTACCGTTGCTCTCGGCATTTTGCAGATCTATTCTATTGGCATCGAAAATATCCTTTTCACGTGCGATCAGCAGTTCGGCCATATGCCGTACAATTTGTGAGCGCTCCTCGTTGCTCAGTGCTTGCAGCGTACGTCCACTTTCTCGACCTGAAGTAAGTACGAACTCCCAGAATATAGAATCACTTCACTGAAGTAAACGTATCTAAATAATTTCCTTCAGCACCTCTTGGAGGTTTCCGCTATATTTTCAAGTGGGCCATTAATAGCATTTGCCGCACTATGCGGCCATTCAACAGTCCAACAGGGCGCCGTCCGCTAAATCCCTTTTCCGTCGAGCATTGGACGAATGCAAAGCCCACAATAGAACCGGCAATAACCGGAGGCGTTACTGCTTTCGTGGAAAATGCTGAGCGCTAATTTTTTGCCAAATTCCACATGCTGTAGTAATGTCTACAAGAAATTCCCGCAATGGGCAAATCTGCATAGTTACTGACAGAATCTTCATGACATGTGGACGCCTCCACTTTGAAACGCTTAACAGTTTTATTTTTGCACGCTTTCAATCAGAAGAATAAAGCCTTCTTTTGCTGTAAGCATAAGCAGATTGAGACGTACATTTCGCAGCAATCTCCTCAATGGGTGGTCCCTCATAGCGAGACGTTTTACAGAACATTGTGCCAATCTTCTTGCCAGCTACTGCTGAAGTTATTGCATTCGGCTCAAGACCATTCGTGATCACTGTCGCAACTCCACTTTCAAGAGCAGCTACGCATGCAGCGACCTGTTTGAAATAGACCGCTTTATATTGTCGTTCTAGTAATATTTACAGATTGATCCGAACATCTAAATTTGAGCAGCTCGAGCAAATTATCCATATAAAGGAAATTCAGTTTCACTCACTTAGTTTGATCTTGTAAAGGGTTGAGAAATTATAAAATTCTGAGTGTTTGACGCGTGGAAAAAATCCCACAGAATTTCCATTTCTTTAGTCGTAACCTATAGTACTTTAGGATTGCATTAAAAGTTTGAAAAATTCGGTGGGAAACCTACAAAATATTAGTCGCATTTCCATCAACGCCTCAACCGGAAATGTGGTGCTCGATAATATTTCAACCTTTGAACGATGGAGTTTCTAAATGGGCTATTAAAATTTCTAATTTTTCCACTTTTGGAACAGTAGGGCGAATATGGATACGTATCCGGTTAAAAGTAACATGTCGAGGAAACCACTTTTCATTAATATCATTTGAGTAAACATTCAGCTTGGAAAAACATCTGCGCTAATCCATATCCAGTGAAGTGAGTGCACTTTATGAGATTCCCTAACCTTTGATTCCATTCCACCAGTGCCAAATTTTGAATTAGCACCAAAGACAACGCTAGATGCTTCCGAAGGTGCATAAGTATGCAACAACCGTGAGCCTTCCATATCTGGTGGTCCCGTATAGACACCATTCACATTCGAAAGAATGATAAGGAGATCAGCGGCAATCTCTGCCGAAAGTCGTGCAGCGAGCGAGTCATTATCACTGATATGCTGCAATATATTTACACGGATATCCTGGAAACAATCATTTTGCGTTCATTCAAGAGTGCTACTAATGAGAGGCATAAATTTAAGATATTTTTCTTGTTGGTTGCACGTATCAGGTTCCACAAATTGGCTATCAAAGCTAGATTTATGATTTGTAGGCTTGAGACTTCTCTAGACTGTACTTCTTAGAAAACATCCGTCATCAATTCAAACCCCGCAGGTATTTTCTCCATTTCGTGACTTCATCTATCCAGCTTCACGTGAATTTTGAACAGATCAATAAGTTAATTTCATTAACTGTATAATTGTAATGGAATTGTTTCATAAAGGATCCCATACAATCAGAGTTGCTTTTGGACATAGTTTTACATGTGAGTAAAGATCTTTAATAGAACAATCATGTTTGCCAATAAGAATAATGCAGAAAAAAGATGATATGAATTATTAGCCATTGTGTACCATTTTAAGTCTTGGATCGGGCGCAACTGCGTCATTTGCGTTCACAATTGGAATAATATTTAGATTCAAAAGGCTTTCAATTGTTGCGTGGAGGTTTTTCCTTCTTTGTGAATCATCGATATCAGGCTTCGTCAATAGTACCTATAAAATATAGCTTTCATGAAACCTTCGAAGAATCCACATCCTAGATATCTCTCATTATTGTCTCAAAATATTGATGCAAAAATTACCATTAGCATCGCTTATGATGTCTAGTCAATATGCACCAGGCGGTTCCATTAAGAATACTTCATCTCTTGAGGAAATTTCGATGATTTAGTCGTCAGTTTGGCATTCATTTAGCGACGGATACACAGTACAGCCTAGAGCCTGGATATGAAATTGAATTTTTTCCTATCTTAGAGAAATACCTAAAATGTGACCTGTGCGACAGTAATGCCATATTGCTGGAAAAGTTGTTCATATAGACTCATGAGACCCGGCATTCCTGAGGCAGCACAAGCTCTCTTATCTGCTTGTAGACCTGCCGGACCACGTAGTGTTTGTCGCATTGACATCGACATCACCAACTCTTGACGAAGTTTCTGTCTTCCGAACGCTACTGCTCCTGATGACACTATCAGCATTTGGCGGCCACTTTGTTGCAATTCGGATACCTAAAATGCGGCACTCAGAACACTCTACATCTCACTATCATTTTAGATAGCAAAGAATGAACCAAATAAACTTCATAAACCTTGAAGCATTCATGTATTTGTAGCCTCAAAAGGCCGATATCCTTCGAGAACGACGAAAAGACCAATAAAAGCTGAGGATCGTCACGCTACGGACTATCGAAAGCATTTCATAATGACAGTAAATCCCATAATACAATGCCCCAATTCGGGAAAAGCGATTTCTTCTGCTAGCAGACTATGTGTAATTTTTCAAGTTGACAGTACCTTAAAGAAAAAAAAAAAAACACACCTGTTCGACGATGGAAGCGAGTCTTCCAAGGGCGAGACCACATTCATCTTCACGAGTAATTACAGCGCTTCCCATCTTGACGACAATTCTTTGTGCTTTTTTTAAATCGGCTCTCGCCTTGAGTGTTGTATGTTGATGTCGAGGCTCCGATGAATTATAATTGCCGTTAAGGTCACGAACACCGATTTTACTGATAGAATTAATGCGATATTCGGTAGTGACCAGCGATGCATTTTCTGGCGGTTTGACGCTTGTTGTTAAACTTCGTAATAGTGGACGCATTACACGTTTCGCATGCAACATCATCATTCTTTTGTTTGGCCAACTGAAAATTTCAACATTTCAGTGCATAACGCTTTTAATGAAAACGCTTAATCAAATATGTTCTTATCAGTCAAAACGATGTTTTTATCAGTCTTATCAGAACGCCTATTAACACTTAAAATGGTCTTAATGAAACAAATTATTCAAGGCGTTAAATGCATAAAAATTTCATCAAACATGATGGCTCCATTTATGAGCATTTTTAAAGAGAAGTTGTTACAACACACTGGATTCATAGTAAGCTGAAAAATAATATAGAAATTCATTTATAATGAGCGAAACATCGAATAGCAGATTTAATCTTTACTGAGAAATACTTTTTAAAGCGATATGAATGAAATATACAATCGAATGATGGTCATATATATATAGAATGTATGCAGCTAATATGAAATATTCGTTAAATGATATCAGGATCGTATCCAGAATTCGCCGATCGAAGAGAGAATATGTTTCTTAAAACTGTGAAATAATGTGAAAAAATTTTTTGCATGATCGATCTATTCAAACGTTCTTTATCATGTCTAGAAATATGAAGAAAAAGAAATCTATTGATTTCAGGTGATCACACAATTGCAGGTAAACGGAACGAACACCTACTGATTTTCAGGTACTGAAAAAAGCCACGAGAACATGGTACTAATAATACAAGGTATAGAAGAGCGAACCGAGAAACATAAACGTATGGTTGTTGGATTATTTATGATCGCTTATTGTGGTCTGAGAATGGAAATAGAATTTGTTCTATTCAGAAAGCGAAAAGGCAATAAAACGCAGAAAATGGAATGATTTTTAAGAAATATCGACAAAAACAACATTCTTAGACAATGACGACCAATGAATGCAAAGTGTCGACGAAAGGAAATTGTGAAATGTTCGACTGCGGAGGAAAGAGAAAGCAAAGCAAAGCAAAGTAAAATATTTCCTGTATTGCTCATATTTTTCGATAAAATGCACAAGAGAGTGAATTTTTAAGCCACATAATTCGTTGTGATCGAATATTGTCTATTATAACGCTCCTTGAATAGTGGGCCATAATATATTGAGGACGCCTTGAGGAAAGACGCCTCGAATCGATAGATTGCATCGATAGATTGTCACATTCTAGTGAGCAAAGAATGACGCCTCCAATGGGCCACAATATATATATATACTGGCTGCGTTGCACAGGTCTCTATCATAATTAAATGCCGGATAATCGATGAGTTGCATTATTACAACCAGTTATGAGTTGATTTTTCTATGAAATTGAATTGATTTTTGTATGAAACGACGAAACGATACTTAGAAAAAATATTCTGTCGTATAAAATGAGAAATTCTTCTGGAAATTCGAAGCGATTTTCGTGTAATTCATCACTTAGGTGAGCACATGAGCCGACTAGAAGCTATAAAAGACAACTGTCGAATTAATTTAGCAATAAAGACACAACACAACTGTCGAATTAATTTGGCAATAAAGGTCACCGAATTGCAGAAAAAGAAATCGTTTTCAGAATTTCTTCTCTCTCTTTTCCTCTTCCTCTCTCTCTCTCTTTCAAGGCAAGTATTTGATAGAACATACTTAATAGTTCCATGTTGTTATTTTCCTAAGTTCCATATTGCTTTCCTATTCATGACGGCTTACAAGAGTAAAATGCATAATTCAGTTCAACTTAAGATCTCATTAATGTTCAAAAAGTGGAAATAAGTGAAGGAGCAGCAAGATCGCAACTACGTGAGGTATTGCAGATGAGCGAATGATCTCTCGAAATAAGGAGGTAATTAATTTTTCGTGATGTTTATAAACTGATAAGAGGATTTTATATGATAAGATCATGCTCGCATTTCGAGAAACAACTTGTCAATAATTGCCTATCGATAGCAAATCGTCGAGAATGGGTGATAACGTTTCGGAAGCCCAAAGATTACGTGGAAAAGGTGCTCTAGGCATTTCAAAGAGCAACAATCGCTTCCCATCAAAATAACTCTACTGTTGACGTTTGACAGGGCAAAAAAATTATCCAGCACAGAATGTTGGATAACAATAAAATAATGTGAACCTTACAGAAATCTTCAGAAAACGATTGGGCGGAAAATTTAACTGGTAATTACTTTAATAATTATTCATTTTTTTAGGTATGTTTTCACTGAAGTTTCCTTTCCCTAGCCTCAAATTTCGCTAATATTTTCAATGGATTCCTTATATTTGTTCACGAAATAATCTTCTTTCTTTATTTTTGCAATATATAAGACATTTGTCCGTTGCACCAAATATACAGATCTATTATTATTACTGACGTATTTAGCACGAAAAGGTACATTGCACTGAGCAATTGCCAACTGAGAGTGCACACCTTTATTTGCTACATAGGTGTGCACTTGAGCACCTGTGAAGCAAATTCATGAATCGATCACAAAAAATAAGAGGACGATGCAGCTAGTGAGCGCGAAACGGGACAGTAAATGTTCTTTTAGACGTTTATAGTCATCATCTTCATTCATATAACGACTACGCTTTTTCAAGAGCCTCTCGAAAGCAAACATTAAAGCATGCCAGCTGGAGTGGGCACGATCAACACTTTTGCACTTCACTCAAGGGAACAGCCGATTTCACTAATCACAAAAATGAAACTATATATGTAGAATAGTGCCATCGTTCTCTGAAGTAACCTAATCATTCATATTAATCATCAATAGAAAAACTCATTTTTCTCTAAATGAACCGATCTATAACGAAAATCAGCAGGTTATTTCCATAGTATAGATTATATACACAAAATTTTACGACTCTAGCTCATTGGTTCTTGAGTTGAAACTACTGAACAAGCAGTCAGATACATACAGATAGGCATAGATATGAAGATACTCGAATGCCATCTCTAAGGCAAATGCTCAAAAGTGTGAAAAAAAAAATTGAAAACATGCCATACAGAAATTGAAAGATATGGTAGTAACTACGCTACTTAAAATGTAAGCATTCATCAACTGGCCATCATATGAGAGTACTCGAACAACAAATTTTCTTTCATCATAATTTAAGTTTGCATATACAAATTCATATTTATGCGATATGAGTGATCACACTGAAGGAAACCCACTCCGTTATACTATTTACCTGTAAAAAGTAATGCGTTTTCCAGGATTTGAGGAAAATTTTTTATTTTCTTGCAATAAATTCAAATATATGCAGACGTAAATCTAAGTAGCAATATGAGAGAATCATTCAAAAACATTAAATAAATGATATATAATATTAGGATATTTCTTTAGCCTTTTGGACGTTAGAATTAATTCAGTTGAATAAAATCGATGATGCGAGAAAATAGCGATGTTACAAAAATGTGCTGGCGAACTTCTATAGTGGTCGAGAGTAGAGTGAGCAACTAACTGTTTTCATGATGACGATAGTGGTGGAAGTTGTCGATGTGTGTGTGTGTGTGAAGAATCCGGCCATGAAAGTGTGTTATCGTGCCGAAGCGTTCATTACCTGTCATTTATGCACTCATTCATTGCCATTGATTTTCCGCTCAAATCTCATCGAAATATATCATCATATAGGGTTCCTCAGTGCCATAATAGATCCTTTTTTGGGGGGAAGGGGGAATGCGAACAGCATCCTGAAAGAAGAAAAAAAGCGAAAAAAAAAACTTATTGTCGAAGCGCTCAAATGTTTCGTTCGTCCGATTCAAATTACAACATCAACATTAATACCTTCTCACATTCCGTGCAGAAAATGAGCGCCTATTTATAAATGCAAATGTAAATCTCAGCTATATCGTTACAGTGATTTCTTTATATTGCTGTGGTAGTTGTGATTATTTCAGAATGATTACATATTACTTGGTAAATGTATATTTTAGTATCCAATACAACGTTTAAATAGTACTCTCGATAATGGAACTTTGTGTTATCTATTAAACGTTAGTGCAGTCACATCAATTCCCATATTTTTCAATGCCTTTCATCTCAAAATGAGGCGATAATTAAAGCAACGTTTGCAATACGCACTGAGTTTTGGGAAATTGAGATGAAGAAGTACGAGAAAACCTCATTTGACGTTCTTATAAATACTGCATTTAAAATCTTAATAATCGCTCGTCAGGAATTTGTCAAGTAGAAAAGTAGAAAATAATATTTCCTCTTACCTTCTTTGAGCGTTTGCATGACGCAGAGCAAAAAAGAAAAGCCTTCTCCTGGATATGAACGTCCAAGAAGATATAGGAAGAATTTGAAGGACCTTTGATTGTTGCGGTTAAGGCAACCGAAAAAAAAAAGAAAAACGAGTTCACTGCTCACTTTCTCCTAATTGACTGAATGCAAACAGTCGTACACTGGCTGAAACCATAACATCAACATCTTATTTATGAATCAATTTCCGTCGAAATATACTGTTGGATTTTCATCGCAATACAACCGATCAATGAGCATATTTCCTATCAAATGCATTGGATGCTTGGAGTAGAATGCTTCCTTACTTCTCTCATTTATTCTCTATATAAAAAGGTTTGTAGGTAGCATTTTGCTTCAGTTATTCACATCTCAAAGTGAAAGCAAATCTAGTAATATGTATCTGGAATTCTTTGAATATGTGTCTGGAATTCTTTGAAAATCTATCTGGAATTCTTTGAATATCTATCTGGAATTCTATGAATGTCTATCTGGAATTCTTTCAATATCTATCCGGAATTCTTTTTTTTCTTTCTTCTGCTTGGGTAATCGCTTTGAGAATATATAAAATTATCCGGAAAAAGAAAAGCATATAGGGATATTTGTATAATTTCAATTAATACTCTTTATCAATCATAAACAACTGGATTGTGCATCATGTATAAATAAATGGAATTCATTCATCGCTCAGTAGAAGACAGCTTATTCATAAGTCAATAGATCGTTGTTATTAGCGTTCTAGAGTGTCTTCTATGAGCGCATTGATATATCTCGATTCGATGTCAAATAGATGTACACAGCTGGAAAAGCTCAATACGCATAATAACAAGGGATCACATGAGTTGTTAAGTCGCGGTACTTCAGTTAACGTTCCGTATGGTTTTTGGGATGTTATTTATCGGTTTTTTATTGCTTTTTGTGCTGCACATCACCTCTGTGAATGGTAAATTTCGTCTCCTTTATTTTTTCATTTTATGGATTTCGTTAGTTTATCTATGAAATGAGAAACTTCACTCTGCATCGGTTGGAATATTTTGGATATATTCGATGATATTTTAACTTATCCTAAGATGTTTTTTCATAAGCAAGACAATAATCAGTGAAGAGCAAAACGACTGTTGCGTTCCTCCTTACCTCCTGAAATTATCGGTTAATTCTTTCACTTCATCTCACTGTCATATATGATGGAGCTTTCCTCCTCAATCTTAATCGGCCATTTATTTATGTGGTGAAATTTTTGCCGAGTAGCGCAACAGTAGAACTATTTATTTCCTCCTGAAGATGTCACTTTCTTTAGATTGCATTGTTCTCATATTTCATTGCCTCCTCAATCTACCTCCTTCCCTACCCCTCTAACGCAAACCTATGTCGTGGTATCAGTACTGAATCAAAGAATATAAGTGTTGGCGTTCCCTGACAGAATTTCTTTACCAGTGGATGGTGACGGAAAATCCGCCACTTTTGCATATAATCTGGTGAATTAATGTTTGCCACAATACTCGAAGAATCATTCTATTTTTATTGTCAAGGTAATTGAAGCAGCCGTGGTAAGCTATATGGAACACTGCTCATAAACTTGAAATATGCTCCACTCAAATTTTTTTTGCGGAAAACAAGTAAACAACACAGCACCAATGCATGCCTAGTTGAGTGTGCAATCCTATTTTTATTTTCTGCTTTGAAAGTGGATTTTTTCCGTAGCACCATTATTTGCAACGAGATTGCCTAAGTAAATTTAACTCTAGTATATTCATTTTCAGCAGCGACATGCTCTAAAGGATGGACGATACGAAATGCATGGTGCTACCTTGTAGTAAGTGTTATTTACAATATTATAGCAATAATTACAAATCATTGAAGATCATCGTTTGGATTTTATCGTTAAGTTTGCTTCATCAATACGCATTCCGTTTTACCTAGCTTTAAATTGAACCGACAGGCAGGGCATATAGAAAATACATTTCAAAACTGGGATGCATTAATGTACCAAACATGGCTACCAGCACTTCTCGCCTTTGATGAGTCGGCGCTCCAAATGCTCGATCGTGCTGCCAAACCTCATACCTTACTTATAGGATGGAGATGAACCACAATAACTGAGCTGGGCCATTCGCCAGCAATACTGTTTCAGCCCAGCCCGTTCACAAACACTATCTTCTAGATGTACGTCGATGATGGCCTCGTTCCTACATTTTAGTCGACTTTCATTAGCAAGGTTAACCACTTCGATGCGCCAAGAACATAAACTGCTCCATTTTTTACGTTTTCAGAGTCTGTGCCCATATATTTCATTTTTTCCTAATGTGTAAATGAAATTAAGGTGCCTGGTCAGACTATATTTGAGGACGCAAGCAACTTCTGCGAAAGATTCGGGGCGAAGCTCGTATGGATGACATCGAAGGAGGAGCAGCTCTTTGTTAACGGTCATTTCTTTGTACTACCAACGTGAGGAAAAAGCACCTTAGCTCATTAAGGCGCCTATGGTTCTGTCAGTCTGCTTGCGTCACAGATGTTTAAAATTGAAGTATCCGCATGTCCGGAGCATCTCAGCCTTAAATATAATGAAAATAAGAGATCGAGGAGGTTTTGGTAAAATAGAACTGCATCTAAAAGTTTGAAAAAAAAGTGTGCCAAGTCAGACATATTCGTTGTAGATTTAACACTCACACATGGGGCCTACAGATACTGGATTGGACTCAACAAAGTTAATGGCACCTGGCGATGGTCGAATGGTGATACAGTGAATTTCACCAACTGGAGAATCGCTCAACCAGATACATGTTGCGGCTTGAATGTCACATGCGTCTTGGTCAATTACATAGATACGTCAGGTCTATGGGATGATGCTGGCTGCAATTATATATGGACACAACCACAAGGATACGTGTGTAAAATCCGTGCGTCCTAAATTAATTCTTGATGAAAAGAATGACCGATGCATTGAAAAAAGCAAATCTAACTTAATATTTCTTGTTGTTTTCCATTCAAATTCTGGATGATAATTGAAATTTTTCCTTACTACCTGCAAAATTCTTCACAGTACACCCCTATTTCGAACCCATCTCATTCATCATGAAAAGATAAATATACCATGAAAGGAAAATAATCAGGATAAATCGTATATCAAATTTGATTTGAGAAAAGAACTCTATGAAAGTATCGGCTATGTTCGTATCGGAACTAATTTACTTTGCACGTTCTATGTGATTCAGAACAAGTTGCAAATAGGCATAATCATAGTCACAGGAGAGAGGTCTTTCTTGTATTTGATGCAGATTTTAATTAACATAAGAGAAGATGTTCGACATTTTAACGTTCTGTGGTCTTGACGATCTACTTCTGATGATGGCGTATGATGCCGAAGCGCCGAATAGAACGATTAAGATAAATGCAATTCTGCAATTCATGACCTTTTTCAAACTCTATCTTTAAATATCCCACTATATCGCATCAGCTCGCATGTCGGAATCGTTTTATGGACACCTTAAAAACTTCACTGCTCACGTTATCCAAACTCTGAACTCCATGTGATGCTCATTTTGTAGTCGTATATTGCATGCTAGCTAGAACTTCCGGCAATAAGCGATTTGCATCTTTGCTTATCCTCTTTCTTTTATTCAAGGCGAAATAAAGACGATGTCCTGCATGGTTCAGACTACAAGTTATGCATTGAAAAGCGCACCATATATCCTTGTCCAAGATGGGTGTATGTTCGAAGGGGACTAGACGGGTCCTCTGGCGACCGCAGATTTCTGGATGAATGTTTGATCGACACAAAAATGAGGGCAAAAGAACCTATTTTGAGGTGAATTCGGGAGGTAACGAGGTGATGGATCATATTTAGCTGTTCATGACGTTTGAAATTTGCCAAGAAATGTGTCATTGAAAGAGATGGTCCATGGAAAAAGTAGACAGTAGGTTTCAGAAAAAAGTATATGAGTATACAGTAGGTTTTAAGGAATACTGTAGAGAATATTTCACCAATGGAAAAATCTGAAACAGAACTCCATGAAAAAGGTCATTTCTTCGACGATTTTGGAAACGAGTAACGACGAAGCGCGACTTCCGAAGTGCTTTGTTCTTTCTGCCTCCTAAAAGTGGAACTTCTCGCAACGGCGCCCTTAAGTGACATCAACTCTGAAACGAACTCATAGTTGAACATTTGCTGAACTCAATAAAAATCGTTTCACACCAATCTGATCACTTTTAATCTATATAAACTAGAGTAATGCCACGCATTTGGTACGTCATGGATCACCTATGATCACAGCCATATTACCGCTGCAGCAAAGAGGCATTGGTTGAGGACGGACCCCCAACGAAGAATTAACGCACGTGTTGTCATTGGGATTTTAAGTTGTTGGGCCGTTATGTTGGACGGCTGCTTCTATGCAGATATGCAACACCGACATAGCGAGTTGAATGAATCTGCAACGTCGTCGCAAGATTCGCTCACCGCCTCATGCTACTTGCTTGTCTCACTTCTTGGGTTCTGTTCATTTGTGAATGATGGAATAAAAGTCTCGAATGTTTGTATAACTGGCATACCTGTAGGGGCGTGCGCCTTTAGAGGTGCACGTTCATCGCTTACCTGTGGAGGTGTACGTTTACCTGTGGAGGTGTACGTTTACCTGTGGAGGTGTACGTTTACCTGTGGAAGTGTACGTTCACCTGTGGAGGTATACGTTTACCTCCACAGGTATGCGTCGAACCGGAGCATTTCAATCTGGAGCCATTGTTACTGCCTCATGCGGCGATTGCCGGGTGAGGCAGCAACAATGGCGCCAAATTGAAATTTCAAAGTTTGCAGGAAGTAGTCCTTAAGTACCCTCGTTCATTGATGTGCCGCTTTTGTTATGCCACTTATTTGATGGTTTTTCGTTTTCGTTGTTTTGGGTGTCATTCTAATGTCACCAAGTGGATGTCTTTCTAGTTCGCAAGGTAATATATACCTTCAAAATACGGCCGGTCATGTCAGGTATGTGTCGTACGTATTAAGGATGATCTTCACCTTACACCTCAAAAAGTGTCTTATTTCATCTCAGCCCAGTGGCAACTCGTCCGGATTTGAAGGTCACACCTCAAAAATGGTCGAATTGCTCAACCTTGTGTTTTTTTTTTGAAACATTTAGACATGGTTCAACTCTTACAATATTCCAGCAAATACGTGCTAAGATACGAGGTAGTTATCATCTCAACTTCTCTAGATTCCTCTCACTCAAAAAATTCCCTATTCTCTATTGCATAATCTTTCATTTTCACTCCTTTTCGCTCAGTTAATTTGCTTTTCTTTTTTACCGCATATATTGCATTTGAATTGTAGTTCATTGTGCTGCACTTGAACAGTTCATAGTTACCCGCAAGAATGGGGAAGGTAGAAGGGAGGGGAAAATATGGTCGAAAGAGTTGAAGTAAAACGCAATAATATAATACTGGAAATTTTATCAAGTAACTTAGCGCCATTAATTTCCCGCTGATGTAGTATCGCCACTCATGTGTTCCACATAGAGAAACCAATGAGAGGAAACTGATATATTCATAAGCAGTAGATCGGTAACGGTGAAGATATAGCGAATGAATACCCTACCTTTATAATTATCCGATTACTATTGCATTTCGTTGTGATATGCTTTAAAACTTCAACTCCACGAAGATCTCATATTTCAAAGGAGAAATTGTGAAACCGTAATTTAAGAGAGGACAAAAATCGTTCGATCACCATCTCCTTGGAGCTGAATATCCCATATTCATTCTGCCGCAGTGGTTCTAATTCTCATGATAAAGCTGTCATCGTGAAAACATCGGACAAATATCGCCACCTTTCTGAACGAGAGATTAAGCATGTATATTTCCGTTATCCGTGAAATTGGTGAACTTGTTTATGAGGTCGACGAGTTTCATTTTTAGTTATCAGTGGCCGTAAAGCAGCGGTGTGCAAGATGACCAATTCTGGCAACGATGATCTAAATATTGATTTCGACGATTTCGATGATGTGGTTGCACCTGATCCTGATTCTAGTAAACGTAAGCTTGACTGCAAGTGTAAATTTGTCTATTAGTTAAGGGGGGGAATAGTAGGCATATTCGTGATAGAAGAAGATATGCTCAGATGTGCATAAGAAGAATAAATAGGGATGAAACTTCCTCAACCGCTCTCCTGGAACTTGTAACAAGAGAGTCGTTTTGTTATCTCCGTTTGATGCCGAATCCTGAGCGGAAAGTTCTTCTCGCACGCAGATTCTCGCCTCATCTCCATTTCTGCGTTAAAAATCCTCATCGGGAAACCCAAACAAACATTTTCATGAAGTGGCATCATCGTAACAGCAGCCACCATTCTATCCAAAGGATATTGCGTTTTTAAACTGCCGTTTTGCAGCACTATATGCTCCGGCAGGTACTGTTCACATTTTTTTGCACGACAGATGTATCGTCACAGTGAATTCACTTGCCATCACTTGTGATGAAATCTCTTCGTAGTTCTGTGAAGGCGCATTGCAGAGGTGTCCTCTCAACGGGTACATATTCTGTGTAAATGAGCGATGGCCTATGGAGCGTCGTGAAATCTTCGCTTGAGAGAATTTTTTAACTGAGTCAGGCAGCCGCTTAACATTGTTTCACAGTGGTAGTCGTTTTCCAAAGTTGGAATTTCCCGAAGAACTTCCAAAATGTGTATGAGGTATTTTTTCAGGTTTTATCCATTCAGACGAGTCATAGAAAAACAGCAAAAGATTTGTTACGACCAATAGAAAATAAGATAATAAGCGTTGCTCGGGCAATTTCGTGGAATTTATTTCTGCATCTAGCGTCCATAAAAATGTTTCTCAGCCAGTGCCGTTCTCTTGGTTCGCTCCCGCTTTCCTCTCCCTCTCCCCCTCCTTCTCCCTCTCCACTTTCCCTTATTCTCCGGCCTTCCGTAACGAATAAAGACGGTGCCGTTGCATGCTTTGATGAGTTGATTTTTTTTTTTTTGCATCATTAATTCTCCGCTCTCTTCCTCGTAGTAGATTTACACTTTTCTTATTGTTTTAGTTTTGCTAACTTCAGAAAGTTTTATAGATTTTTTAATATCAGTTTAAGATTTGAAAAATTCACTTCCTCGAATTTATCATCTCTATAATGTAAGAGAAAAGTAATTCCAGCGGCCGATCCTGGTGACTCATTTGCGACAGATGAATCGGTCCTAAACGAGAAGGAGTTTCGGCGTGCACTTGATCGTTTCTATGTTCAAACGCAGAATGCAGATATATGTAATGCGCCTATTGGTGAGCGGATTGAACCGGAAAGCGATTTCCAGAAGATCCTCGAAGAGATTGGCATGCAAAGAAGAGTGGATGATGGCGGTAAAATATCCACTTATATTGGTAAGTCATTATTTTTTCATAGATAAATCTGTAGAAATACGATGCAGTGTGTGAGGAACACTTCTTAAATGTGCTTCGTCGCAAAGTGAGATTAATTGTGATTCCTAAGCCTTAATAGTTCAATGTTCTTGCTAAGATGTAATATAAGGCATATGGTGGGAACGCTGCAGTCAGATAAAGAACAACAAATTCTGTGAACGTCGTGTTTTGACTTATTCGCTTGGTATCCACGAGTCTTATAGTCGTCAAGCTATAAATTCGTTGTATGATTATTTTTCCTTCGAGAAGAATCCCATGGATACTCTTCAAAATCCTTAATTTCATTGACTGTTTGCAATAGTATTTTTGTAGCGTAATCTCTCTTTTTGTCTATTTAAGCTTAGGGTTTGTTAAAATCGCCACAGATAAGTACTTATAAGTGCGGATGCCGAGAAATATTAATCACCAAAGACAGCATCATAGCCGAAATTTCTTTGCAGGCGGTTATGGTATTTTCCCCCATAGAAAAATAGAAAAGTGTACTAAAATGAGCGAATTGAATGTCATAATAATATTCTTATTGGTCGGAAGATCTAAAGTTACTGATTGTAGAATGCGCGGAATTCAAGCCAAAAATGCAATGATCCAGATTGAGTATATGCGTATGTGCAAGATATTTTCTCTTCTGATCCGTAGATACTAGTTGAAAGTTAAGCAAGTTTCCTGTAATTGAAGAAACAATGATCATTTGTGCATCGTTGTCTCCTTACCGTAGTTAATTTGAAAAGTATTCACTTAAGTGATATTGCCTGAACTCTTGCATGACATGTATTGTCCACTCTTTTGGTTAAGTATCGTACTCGAGCTCAGTTTAAAGTGTTTCGACATATATACGAGGATCATCGATATGCTCTTTATCTTTCACCATCGTGCAATAGGATTCAAGCCCTGTTTCGGGTAAGAGAGGAATTCGATGAGGAGGATCGAAAGACAAAAATGAAAAGCACTATTTCTGCGTCCAGTGTTTTTCTCCATTCGTTGTTTATCAGCTGAGGTAAAAACCAAGTCCTCACAGTAGTTATTGAGTTCTTTAAAGTATGTATTTTTAATTTAATTATTTTTTCTGAGAAAATATGTTTTATTTCATTATACAAGATATGGGCATCGTTTTGAAAAATTGTGGAAAGATCCTTACCGCTCCTCTTATTCAGTGCAAGATTGTGCATCTGAAACCGTATGCATAAAGAAATCGAAAAATATATTGATATAGAAATTCAGTCAATAGCCTAAAAGAGCTGAAATTGATGGTTGAAAACGTACGTTGAAAAAATATTCTTTCGAATTGTCGTCGTTCTTCTTGCAGCGGATGGAATCACTCACAATACGTTCGCGAGGAATTTGGATGCATACCTTGAGGATACTGAGGTGAGCTGTTTTACAGTTCGTTTCATTTCAACGATACTCTCGGAATTTTTTAATTGCGATGAATAGTTCGGAGTTATATTTGTATAATGTTGTCTTCTCATATAACCAGCACAAGTTCATTGTTTCAAGTGTTTTTTTTTTTGCTTTACATTTCTCTCATCAAAGTACCATCCTCAGTTCGTATTCATACACCTATCCTGTAACGGAAGTTCACCTCAGCAACAGTTAATGGTGTAGTTTTACTTGTACCTCTTGAAATTACTGCGAGACAGCATCCGCTATGATAAAGTTTTGTTGGGCAGCCAAACCGATATATCTGATCCAAAAGTCAAGGAATGTGTAATATTTGAGATATTGAAAGTAGGAAGTTTTATGCTTTTTTTGATTTTATGAGAAAAAGTGGAAGAAGTATGGGAAGAGGGGGGGGGGGGGGGGGGGAAGGAGAGGAAGAGATTGGGTAGAACATTTTCTCTTGTAATTTCTTGATCGTCTTTGCATAATATTTCATTAAGCTCTCCCGTTATTCTCGTAAAATTAACGTGGAAATTTCAACGTAAGACGCTCTTGCAGAAAAGGGAAATATTTCTGCATTCATTTGAAGCCGATATCGAAGACGATGACAAAACATTACTCTATTTATCGCCATCGGTTAGCGAGAGGGGACCAGCCGTATGCATTTTATTTGATCATCGTTGTGCTACTGTTTTCTTGTTGTGAGACTTCACACAGCTGCTTACTTAACAGTGATAGGCAATGAAGCGGACAAGTTGACTTGTACTTCACTAATGGAGTCATTTAGTTAGCGGCAACGGCAATGCCGGTGTTGGTGTTGACTCTTATAGGGGTCATGAAAACGGAGGATAATACCAACACTGAACTTTTAAGCCGAGGCATTTCTGATTTCAAAATTCGGCAGAGTATTTTGGAGTGTCATTTGTACCTGCATCCTAAAATTTATATGTTATGGTGGGGAATTCTCTTTCTTTCGATAGGGATGTGGCTGCATCGTTGCCAACTTTTGTTCTCTTGTACCTCTATTTCCGTGCTGCCTCATCTGCCTAGCAACATTCTCCAACCGATACCTTTAAGTTCGTCCGCAGTGTTTTATGGCGTTGCTCTATTTGCTCCGGATATACAGTAGTGGGTAATCGGCGATCGAAATTAATGCCAACAAGTTTTTTTTAAATTTAGGTTGTATAAGGTAATCGAGTTCATTTTTCCAATAAATTCGATTCGGAAATGCTGCGGAAGATATTTTATTCATGTTTTTCCCAGGATACCCTATTTCGAGCGTTATTGTTGACGAAGAACGCGCAGGCAGCTGTATTCGAAATGGTAATGAAGAAAGCTGAATACTTCGCGAAAGAGTAAGTGCGTCACTACTTCTTTCTGATTCATCGATGAATTTTTAGTGCATTTTGAAGATATGGTCTTGTTTGAGAAGTTTTGATGCCGATAATGGGAAGCGCTAAATGAGCAACGAGAGGGGCTACCTTGTATCCGATGTTGTACCTTGTATCTGATAGTTCAAATAGCCCAGAAAGATAATTTACTTGAACCCTCAAATACATACGGAAAATGCGTGAGTTGTAGTGCACAGGGCGATAAGGGCTCGAACGATCGTCTAGCATTGGCATGTATTGCACAGATTCGTTACTTGGACGTTGTATACGATCCAAAGCCGCTGTTCAACTCAATATTCGACCGTGAGCTTGAGGAATGGAGATGCATGGCAAGAGACGTTGTCATCCAGTCTCTTCCAGAAATATTGCCTAACATATCGACCCAACAAGGTGATCATTTCCTTATTTACATGTCCACAAATTTTTGTGCGATTTCGCTGACAAGCTTCATTTCTTCAGTCACCGCGAACAGTACCCTATTCCAATAGGAGAATCGCATAACCCTAAAATGTTTACCATGATGTTGACGATTTTCTCTGTATGGGTCTGTGAAAAGAAAAATCACGTAAATGTGTCTAGCGGTCAGCAGTTCTGCTAATGGCCCGTGCGCTTTCCGTACTTTTGTTGTTCTCCTCCTTGACTCTATGTGTAATTCACACAAGTATTCAGAGTAGTTTTGCGAATGTTTGCTTCATTTCACATTTGTATAGCAACATTTAATGAGCCCATTCTTTTGCTCTACCATACCTTCTGATCTCTCCGGGTATCGGGCTAGAAATTGGTCTCACAGCCGTTCCATGGTCAAGTTTTGCAGCGCGTTGTGATTGAATTCCCATATATGGTAACCTTAGTGAAAATTTTCAGTATTTTTGTTTTTCTAGCAAAATGCAATGAACTAAAAGCATTTCAGTAATAAGAATTTTCTGTTTATTGATTAATCTTTGGGGAGGTGCGTGATACGTGAGTCAGGTGACAAGGATTTTTATGACTCAGATGAAGTATCGGAGTCGGATAAAGTTGCTGTCGAAGCCGAGTTCCATCGTCGGTGTTAAATACTTTTATTTATTAAGTGTGAGTTTAGATGCGGCTGATAATCTACGGCAGATGTTTCTGAAAACGGTGAACGACAATCCATATACCTTCCGAATCTCCATTCTTCGTGCGCTCACTGTGCTTCGTACTGATGCCGAAATGAGTGACAAGGTTCACTCGTTGCGTATTTTTTCCTTATTTTGTCGCTCACAGCTGTGGCAAATTTTTCAAATAAGCGGATTGATAAACAAGCAGTGATTTTATAAGTGTGAAGTATGACCGTTTGGAAAGGAGCGGATCGAATTTGTGTTTAGATATCGCAGATGATATGATATCGTGCAGCTGTGCGAGTTCAGAGGCTCAAACTGTTTTTCGATTGTATTTTCATACTTCGCTCGTAATTATCACTGTTTGCTTGATTGTCTAAGTAACGAGGAAATGAACGATTTAGATACGCGGTGAACTGATCCGCAACGTGATGACGATCGAACCGGGAGTGTTGCCCGAGTTGGTCACTTATTGTTTGAGCACTATTCAAAAAGACGATAAATCGAGCTTCAGGAATGTGTTGTGTGGATTACGCGGCAATTTGAAGATTGAAAAACTGAAATTTCGTCGTGGTGATAACAGGTTTCTTTTCTAAGTTGAAGTTATGCTTGTTATTCTGTTATATAGATGTGTACCTATTTCAAATCATAAGGGCGTAATTGAGAATAAAGGCTTTCAGAGAATTATGTTGATAGCGATCATTGATTGCGAACAGTCGACTGTCTGCATCGGTTATCAAATCTTATTAATTGTCTTTGTTGTCAGTATGTTTTAGATGCTCACCTACTTTATCCTACGTTTGTGCTCGATTGGCATTTTTTCTTCTCTATCGCAATTTGTGATTATTTTCAGTAAGAAGACATTAGGCAACATAGTGACGAAGATTTTCGTTGCCATCTCAAAGAAAACCAAGTTCGGTGGCACACGACTTTGGAAGCAGGTATGCACTGTGCTACACGTCGATGAGGGATGGGGGCACGAGGATAACGAAAGGGCAGAATCTGTTGACGACATATTGCCCAAAGACGCCAAGGTAAATATTTCTTCCACTCGCAGTTTTATTTCCTCTATTGTACTAGTTTGCTTTGTCATATTTTTAGGGGGTTTTGTTCTCGAATTCTATAAGTTTACGTATAATATGATCGCCATTGGCTGTGGTTGCTATCATATTATACATAAACTTTGTACACTTCCTTCTTATGAAAACCTAATCGTCAGTCCTGTTAGATTTGAAGCCGTTGCAAATTTCTAGGCACCTTTCGTTGATTGAAAACGCTTTTCGAGTTAGTGACTTTGGCTTGATGATTGGCTAGGTTATCATGTGGCGTATGTTATGCCAAGCAGTTTTCATAATTGATGGTTGCCGAATGTAAACTCTCAGACAGACAGACGTAAGACACGATATCGGCATGAGGCATGTGCACATGGGAATTTGAAAAAAGCTCATTCAGATGGAGGTGTTCACCTGAGGTTTTCTGTGTTTTTAATTTTCTTTTTGCAACGATAAAACAACGTTGTTGATCCATTAATCGATGCTAATGTTTGGAAAAGTCGTAAGTTTATGTTGAAGGAGTTCGAGCTGTTTGACGTTCTGCTGAGCTTCGCATTGATGGATATTGAGAACTGTGATCGCTTAGTGTTTGCGGCTTTCAAGCATCAATTGCTGTCGATCAGACACCGTATCGATGAATTCAAAGAGATCATTTCAACAGCAATCGCCTTCAAAGAAGTAATTCTTCCGTGTTTGTTGCTAGGGCATTTTTTCTTATTGCTGTTGTTCTTATCGACTGTTTTATTTCCTAGTTACTCAGTGAAAAATTCAATTTCTACAAGTGACTTTCTGGTTCACATCTTTAAAAGAGGCATTATCTACCCTATATAGTCGAAGGAAACAAGTTGAGTCCAGAATGCAGCTCAAGAGCTTAAAGACGAAGTATATGAACGTCAAGACAAAAATCAATAGACGGAACGAAACTGGTGAGGTTTTAAAAGAGACAACTTATCTCTGTCTTGAAAACGAAAGCGCATCTTATCTATGCGTGGAGTAATCTTCCTCTGTAATTAGACAACCCGATGAGGACACCTGCTTAACTAATTGCTACTTATAAGTATGATATCCGAAACAATAGCCTGCTTCCAACTTATCGTTTATGGTGGAAAGATATAAACCTTGGAGATAGACACGATGTGTTTAGGAAGTAGATTTTATCAACAAAGTTCTCATCGTTGCAATTTACGTAATCGCCAGGCACCGCAAGCGAACATTAATTGAAGAATATTGGAAAGTGTGCGCCGATATCAGCAAGTTTTAATGCCAGATCGATGGTTATCGACCTTATCAATAATTCCCAACTCGCAGTGATTTCACTCTGTCATTTTGTGATATCTCTATTCTCTCCTCCTTTTTGGACTCACTTCTTCTATATAGTAACACTGAAAAGAATATTGAGAAGTTGTTTTTAAGTTTTCAACGCGTTTCTTGGATGCCATTCTTTCATTCAGTCAACATCTGATTTGGTCTTCGGAAGCACATCTTATCAGTGGGGGTGCGTTCCTGTTGGAGAAGTTGTTTGTCTCGGTCGAGAAGCATCGAGAACGAGTGAGTCTGCTTTCATTTTGCACTATGCTCTACACTGCCAACTAGATTTGAGCATGTACTTGTAATGCTCCACATTCAGCTGATCGAAGTTCGTGTCAATTATACAATTTAATCGGAAATGATCAGCCGAAGGTTCCCAACGAGAGAATGGTTCTGGCCTAAGTTTCTTAGTCCAAAAAATTTTGAAATATGTTAGCGGAAAGTTATGATTCTTCGCTGTCCTATCGATTTGCAAGAGTCGAGATTTACTGGAAAATTTCTCTTTAGTAAATATACTTCCACCTGTTAATACAGTGTGGACCCGCAAGTTAAATGGGGTGACAAACACAGGTGATCTTTTGAACAAATGATTTTTTCTCAATTTTCCACATTTTCGGAGTTTAAAATATCTGAAAATTCACTGACATGAAATTTCTCTTGTTATTCACGTCCTGTTGCCAGGAATGGAGGAAGGGGATGAGTCCCACTTAGCGTAATCTGCTCGAAAAGGGTACAATTCGTTGGTATCTGCTGTTGCTGTGCGTGTGCAAACGCCTCTTGTAAAGAACGATTGAAGGCGGTCATATAGATCGCGACCGAGTTTGACTTCATGAATGTTATGAGCGGTGTAATTTTACATGGCGACGCTGCACATTCATATTCTAATTTCAGAGGGAGTTGTTTATTTCTAGCCGTACTGAGAATTCAGCTAGGCATACGTCCTGTTACACAAATGATGATTACCACGATTACTGTGGTCACAGAACTCATTTGATCAGGACAGGTCACGCTGTAGCAGGAATGTCATAGAGAAAGTTAAGGAGTTTATAATCGCCGTTGAATAGCCGTATGGGTTCAACTCTGAGCGGTGAGTGACTTGAGAGGACAGACAGGGAAAGTGGGATAGTTTTGCGGGAAACTTAAAATCTCTTGAATGAAACTGCCGAAAGACGCTTAATTCGCACAGTCGCAGCAGTCTTATCGTTTTCTGCGACGTTGACACTTTTCTTCATGCAAGCATCTCTGCTGATATGTAGCTGTTGATTGGTGGGCACAGATACGGATTGCTAGCTGGGGAATTTCAATGGAGGGAATGGGATCATGAACGGATAAGGGTAAAGTGTGGTGTCGATTTAAATAACGTGAGCTGTCATAGAACGAAACAACGAACCGATTTCTTTGCAGATCCTCAATCAGATAACAGCACATTTGAATGATATCGATAGTGAAGCGACAGCCGCACTTTCGATACTGCAGAATTTGGTGCAGAAGCATGCTGATATGTTGATACCGTTCATCGAACGATTGCACGTAAATTTTCAGTTTATATTGCGTTTCGAATGAATTTCTCATCTTTCTGCTGCACTTGAGGTCAACATTTTGCATGTTGCACTCTTTTAAAGCTGCTATGTCCTTCTCGTTAATTTTCATTAATCATCCAATTTTTGCCCACATTTCCTCTTCATATTCAGTATTTCCATTGTTTAGGCTTGTAGTAGATAATGCCACTCTTATTTAATGATCCTTGCGTATATTAGATGGGTGGATCGAGTGATTTTTCCTTCTGCTTTCCTCTCTGCTCCTTACATTCCTCCACCTGTCTCCTATGTTTTTGCGTCGCCCATTATTAAAGACCTTTGTTAATTGCAGTAATGAAGGCAAATGGTTTGAGGAAGTATCCAAGTTAAAGGGTTTTTTGAGTTTTGAATCGACTAAGAGCTATGTTTTTCTATCAGATATCGGAGAAATTCTAAGCGTTCGCTCAAAGTGAGCTGTTGAAAGAACAGTTGCAGCTAACGGTGAACATCCTTCGCTTATGGGGATTATTTGACCCACTTTATTTCATTTTATTTCGATATCCTGAAGTGGAGAAGCATGCAGAAAGCTCAAATTGATGCCGCTATCGACTTCAGTGATGGGCACACTGAAATATTTCTGGCAGTGCATTGCCGAGGAAGCCGCACACAAGTTTATTATTTGAAAAAATCGAGTCAGATTTGAGCCTGCGATATTTCTATGGTTCCAGTTCAAAAGATTTCAGTCTCATAATATAATTTCCCTTCATATGAGTCATGGGAGGCTCGTATACTAAACGCAGATAAGCAGTTACGTAAATAATAGGTAGGTTGAGAGATTTTTAAACAATTAGGAAAGTAATCGAAATGTGCAGGATCTAGAAGAGCAATTCTCTCGCAACTTCTGGCACGCCTTAGAATCTTCAAAGCATCATGAACGCTCTCGAAAATCACCGTTCCTGAACGGCATTTGTTTTCCTCGTGTAGACCGATATGAAATATTGCCGTAGAAATGATATCACTTTTTAGCTCCCGAATGGGGTTGCCTTACTTTGCTATTGTCGACTGCGACGCGGTCTCGAACAGTGTGATCGTTTGATTTTTCTGCTTCATCAGAGAGCACGATCAACAGCTGCCTTACTGCCTCGGGATCAGAGATTGGCTAGCAGCTGTTGTTGTCAATACATCTTAGTATAGCTCCAATTCCATATGCAGTATTTGTTGTTGTATCGTGAGCGTCATTTTTACATTTCAAGCATCTGCTGTAGGTACAGTCTTGTGATCGTCAGAAATGGTGGCTTAACCACACCCATTGTTTCCTCGAATCTATCCAATAAAGTCTTCATCGACATCTGCGCCTCGAATTGGGGTAACTGGACCTGTACGTTTTGCGTTCGTCTTGCGCATCCCCAGTTTCATTGCAGTTTCTATGGCTCGAACAGCTGAAGAAATCTATTTTTATAGAATTTTTCAAGTTTTCAATCGACTATTCGAGAATGCTGTTATAATGGAATAATGCACATTCTTCAGCTGTGTCAAAGGGAATTTTCTCGCTTTATTGCAGGGAACTTTTAATTTGCTCTCACTTCTGTCCACAGAGAATATCCGACGTCTCTTTCACGTCCTCGTTGTTCTTCAAATGACTTCCGCTGAGAATGTTGACGCCCAGTATCAGGTAATATTAAATTTTGTTATTTCTTCTCCCGCAATACATTTCATGACTCCCAAGAAGAAGTGTATGGTTTATATGATGGCATTCAGATGCTTCATCCTGAGGGCCATGTTTTGTTGACTTTCATGTCATCTGGTTTTTGAGTTAAGCCATTGGAATATGAAATCCTCTCGTCAGTTCCTTTGTTTTTTCTTGTGTTCTGATTGAAGTACACATAAATATATATGTAGGCGTAACGAAAGATAGTATATAACAAAATGACTGAAGGCAAATAGCCCATTATGGCAATATAGAGCATGGATGAAAATCTGACCACGAGCAAGGGGTGATCTCTTTTGAAATCAATAAAAATGGAGCCGTCACAGTATAACGGCATAAAAGCAAGTGTAGAAGTGGCAGAAACGATTACGTGCGGTGGTCATTTTTGCTCTTTTTTCGAGAAGCAAAGCGACATTAAGCTCTGATGGAATGTGCTACATAGTCTCTATTAAGAGTTTGAAGTGCTTCTTTGTAGTGAGTAATATACAAATTCGATTAAGGATGAGTTCAAGTTGCGAATCGATGCCATGCTGTCATCTCCTTGTGCCCGCGAGAATACTTGGGGAGTAATAGGTCTTCTGATGCGGTTGCATGCATATATTGCACTTGGCGGGTTGGTCATTCTTTACTTATCGTTAGTCAAAGAATCGTCTTTTTTGCATTATCGCTTCCACCGCTCTCACGTGTATTCATAATTATGAGGCTCGCGCTTAAATTTTGGACCGGCAACGGAGTTCTAACATCCGCTACTAATACTTGACGTAGTCTGCTCAGACTTCCTTTATTCTGGAGTATGTTTTGTAGCACTCATGGGAGAGTATAATGCATTATTTTGGGGAAGGAAGAAGACACACCTACCTATCCTCTCTTTTTTTTTAATTTACGCATTGTGGACTTATTATGGATAATGGAAGAGTCGTACATCGTTGCGTTTTTTGTTTACTGAAATTTCGTGCATTCTCATTTCACTGGTTTGAGGATCTTTCAGTGTGAGAGGATCTGATCATTCAAAGACGTATTGGATTTGTTCTTTTCTAGACACACTGAGGAGGAGCTTGAGTTGACCGTTAGTCAAACTCTAGCGACGCTAGATCTGAAGACGAGGGCGAACAGCAACGTGCGTGCAATCTTCTATTCTAATTTAGCGAGGCTGCTCGACGAAAACCCACGAATGCCACGCAGTGAGGCTATGGTCACTTAGTTCTCGCGCTCTTCTTTCTCCTGTTGCTGTCTAACCTACTTATGGTTGTCTTTAGCAGATACGTTAATAAGTGAATGATGACCACAAATGAGCGGTTTTCCTTTTTGTTGAAAATGTCTGCTGCCTCAGAATACGATAGTAAGGGAAAATTGAACGAGTTGCCAGTGGGTTACGAATCTCGTGGAGGGGGGGGGGGGGGGGGTCGTAGGATCTGCTCATTTAAATTTGATTTTATGGGACTTTATCTGCACACAGTTTGTTGATTAGACAATCTGCGATATTCTTTTTATGGGATCATATATTATCAATATATTTTGCAGCGGCTTTATTATTTCTCTCTTGAGCCCTTTTTTTCAGTTGGAATGGAGCGAAATTTTACGACAAGAATTTCGGGAAGTATTTTTCGAAAAACGCAATGAGGAAATATCATCTAAGTAAGCATGTGTGTCTTTTTTGTTGCACATTTTTTTGAATTGAAGATCGCGAGGAAGATGTAAGAGGATGCCTCTCTGGCTTTCGCGTTTAGCCATGTGGTCGGTGCCATGATATGAGGCTTGCCATCCTCACCCACTTGACGTGTGTATCACGTCCATTGCAGTGCAATGACAGTAGTAGAATGTCTTGGCGGAAGTAAGCCTTATAAATAACATGCTTAACTGATGCTTGGTTTAAAAGAAAGCTTGATAAAATGAGGTGGATGGAGCTTTCAAACAAAATTTTCAGACTTCAAAAGCATTCTGCTAAAGGTTAACCACTCTGCCATAAATTTTGCCAACAATTTTCTTTCATGAAGTTTTTCGCTTCTTCAGCCCATTGCTAAGTTGAATGATTATTTTCTTACAACATTTCTCCGTAATACTACTGTTTGTTGAAGACATAACGCAACATTTTTCAGTCGTTTAGAGGATGATCGTTATACTCGAGTTGAATGTAAAGAATGGTTGCGCTTAGGCGAGATTGTTAGTGAGCAATTAACCGAAGGAAGTATCACGAAAGGATTAAGAATTGGAGAGCTGCTGCCACTTTTTGAATTACTGAGAGCGTTCGCAAGACAGAAACGACGATGGGAAGGAGATGATACCCAAGAGGCGTACATTAATCATTGGACACGATTTCTGTTCGCGTTTGGTATGTTGCAGCACTGTTTATCATTTGAAGAGATTCCGTGAAAAAGCGTGCTGAGTGATTTTAACATGTATAGATTGTTATGGCTCAAGAGTTTTCATGTGAGAGGCGATTGCTTTGTTCGTTTTTAAACAAGAACTTGCGGAATGTGCGTTAATTTTAGATAATTTTATTAGGATATGCAGCAGTTCCGGATATTGACATTACTGCTTTTCCTCGATTTTTATTGTGACGCGTGGTGATCGTCTGATCATATGCTGCTATGCAGTGGGTGCATTTTTTCGCGCAGATTCAGCGTCTCTATAACGCTTTCTTGTGTTACGAAGTAGATCGCGTTCGCGTTTTATGCTCATTAAATTTTAAAATTGGCGTATTACAAACTATTTTCTTTGTTTTTGGCTACTTCTCAGCGTTGTGAAGGATATTTTCAACTGATGTTTCGTCATTTCTTCGCATTTTTTAGAAGCGAATATTTCGATGAAAGGTGTCGATCTAGAAGCGAGAGAGAACGAGCGTCGTGCTATTAATTGTGACATTTTTTGCTATGCGATTCAGTGGATACGTTTGGTTATTCTTCCATTCTTATATTTCCTAAATCGCACACTCGTACACATCAGTGGACGAAGCTTCCGTTTTTATCATTGAAGAATCTGTTATTACTTAAGTTTATTCTGTGAATATTGCTCTTAAGAGATCTGCAACCGCGTCAACCTCAACTTGAAATAGGACAGTTGTTAGATTCGACGCAAATGATCGATTGAGAACGATGTTAATTATTTAAAGCTGGATCATTAGGAATTATCAGCGATCATTTTTGCAGAACATTAGAAAAATCTATGGATATATGATTGTTGTTCGGGAAATGCTTTTTAGTGAAAGCCGATTGGAATAAAACGTTTTCGATATGTGTGTCGAAATAGTAATTGAATTCTCTTCATAAGATACTGAGTGGTACCTGAATTTGTTGACTTTACGTAATTAGTCATTGAGGTATGGTTTCTAGCAAATATTAGATCGTTCTCAAGTAAATTTGGTCGCGTTTTAGAATGGCTAAAAGTTGGGTAACAATTCACTAATAGATGTGCTGGTTTTATAGGTGCAGAGTGTTTTCAGTTGTTGAATACCTTTGCCGATTGTGAATTGCCGACAGCAGCCGATAACCAGTTGGTGGGGGATGTGATGCGCAAGAAGTTTGCGCTTATGCTCGAATGTCAGAAGAGTCTTATTTACACCATCAAAAGTAAGCCTGATCTTGATCTTGCCTGCTGGTACGTCTTTTGTTTAGCTCTTTTTCTGACTCCACTGCTGATTAAGCTGTAATGCAAGGTGCTATAGATGGGGTATGTTAGAGAGATACTGCTCATCTTCAGCCACTATTATGCCTCTGGCGGCGGTGATGTGAAGGGAGAAGCCGAGTGAACTTGAAGGGAAATGGGAGTAGTCGAAATGGTTTATTGAGAGAACGCCACAGCTCCAAGAACGAATAGAAACTTCGGAGAGTAGCAAAAAGGCAGTAAATCACGGAGCTGTCGACTCGGGAAGGTAGATCCCGAGGAGCTGAAGTCCGACTTATATAGTCCTCAGGTATGCCAAAAGCACCCAAGTCGATCAGTGACACTGCGCGAAGAACAGTGAACAAAAACCGCCCACACGAGCAAAATGATCGTTGCAGTGTTAGATCACAAATAGCTTTAGATCACAAGTAGATATCTGGGGTTGTCTGTTCAGTGCCATGTCCAAACATATATTCTCATCGTGTTCGTTGCAGTTAGTGTTGTAGTATCGCGTGTAGGACGCCGTATGTTGCATGTGATTGTCGCGTAAAATGTTCAGTCTTTTTGCTCTTTTTTTTCATTTCCTTTCTGTTTTTAGCCTTTTGAACATGAGTTTTCACCATTTTATCGCCATAGATTTATTTGTGTGAATATGAGTCGTTTGAAATTTTATTGATGGATATTTAGAAGTTGGTGAATATCCATTACCACATATGGAAAGCAGTGGACGTAAGGAAGTGATTATTCACGGAGAGGGTGGCCAGATTCTAAAGAAGACGCCACCAACAAAAAGACCTGTTGACGTGGGAACGGAAGAGAACGACGTAGTGACCGTGCATGATGCTGATGTGATCCTAAATGATGAGGAGCAAAATATGGAGCAGGAAGATGAAGCGGGTGATGCAGGCAAGGAAAATGTAATTATTTTACGATCTTTTTTTCTTCCAAGCAGCATGGCATGTGAGCTTTAGCACTTATGCGTTTCATCGCTTTGTGGATCGAAGTTGCTGGAGCTATTATGATTGCTTTTAAATACTTCACTGTTTTATTTACTTGCTCAATTTTGTGATGGTGTAAGTTTTGAACCATAGTTCATTTGTAATTCCTCCAGTGCCATAAATTTGGTGAATTTTGATTGTGAAAGAAATTTCAGGCGAAAGTAGACGCAGATATAGGTAATACGAAAGCAGCTATTAAATTACAACCTAATGAGATGGCGGAGCATCCGACTATAAGGAAACGAAAATCGGATTGCAAGCGCAAGCTGGTCGACGTTAATCGTGTGCTATCCTATTTCTCGCCGTTCAGGCTCGTTACTGTTATCAGACTGATCCAGGTAATTCTGATACTGGTTTAACTTACCCACGTAGTGGAGAGAAGCTCGAAGACATGTCATCGCCGGTTGTGGTGAACGCGGTTCTTCAGTTGGCGATGTACGTCTAGGAGATATCTTTGCTATAAAGATCCGTGATTGCCACTTTGCTTCATCTTTTTTTAATACGCATATTCGTAATGCTGCTTCGAAGGGAAAGTATGCTGTGTGTCGTGCTACTCTTCTTGCGATCCTTTTCTTTGCGGAATTCCGCCGTCAGCGACTCTGTCTCAAATCTTACCATTTTTTGCTGCATGCTGTTTTTTCCTTTCAAATGCGCGAAACTGAAAAGCTTTTTTGGCGAGGCCTCTGAATCCAGTCGACATGATTAGATGTATCAGTGGCAGACACAGGAAAAATCCAAAAGAGACGTGGCGGTTGGAACGTTGAGTTGTTGCGGTCGCTGATGAGTTCTTTTTTCTTTCAGGATAGCAATTCCTTTGGGATTTAACTAAGTTCATGACACCTTTAAGGTCGCCCATTTCCGTTTACATTAGCTGCGATATGCATCCCGCGTTCAAAGGTTTTTCCGCAAAGATTTTCGTTATTCGGATTGCCGCAGGGAATGCGGCGGATATTTGATCTTGCGAGAGAAGTTTTCTTCACTTTGCAGTTGCTTCCGAAGAAGAGAAAGCAGACGACCTTTCTTCTGGAGAATTTGCAAAAGATCCTTGAAGTTGTACTGCCAAAGAAGGAGAAGAAGGTTGCACCTTGGATGGTACGTTCACGTCGTTTCTTTTCGTAAAACGTTGGATAGTACCTTTGATAAGAATGCTGAATGAAGGAAAGTTCAAGCTGATATCATACGTATGCTTTAAAGAAGCTTGATTGAAGTAGGCACCAGCCTTCAGGAGGAGTCATATTTGTAGTTTGAACTTCTCTGTGTTTCTTAACAGTCTGATTCCTGAAATGACAGAGATATGATGAAAAAGTGCGCAATGTGTTCTCCAGGCTTATTCGGAGATTCCTTTGGGTGATATGCCAGTAGATCATGGAGACTCGAAGTTGGTCTGGCGATTGATAAGTTCAGTACTGCCAGTGCTGTTTTCAATCTTGGACGGTTCTGTGCAGTACTTTCGTTCGCTGATGGACACTTCGACGTTAGATGACAGATTGAAGCGCGACTACTTTCATCAGATGGCTGCACTCCTTCGTGCTTCTCTTTGTGTTCTCAAGGATATCTTCAAATGGTTGGCAATTTTCCAGTATAAATCTAATTTCTTTAAATTAAAAAATGTGATTCTGTTTTTCATATTTCTGCGTTATTTGCGATAAATCTTTGAAATTTTGTTCATACATTTGAGTGTATGGGAGGTAAATGTTCATGTTCTAGCAGAGAGGTGGCGAAACCTCAGTCGTCCCGTGATGAAGCATGTGAGACCGAAAAATCGAAACGAGCACGTTTTGAGAGGCGGAAATACGTCATGGAGCTGATCGAAAAAGCAATGCTCGATGTGGATGCAGTGCGAGACACAGGCGGAGAAGAGGATGCTGAAGTTAGTTAATTAGCATTTTCCTCACTTCGTTTCATAGACGATATTAATACCATCGAGTTTAGATGTCTGCCTTAAATTTATTCCATCAGATCAGACTGAATTTTCAGATTGCATAATCTTGGGCAAAAATTTTTGTTGCAAAAAAGTGTTATCTGAAGAGTGCGTTGCAGACATCTTTGTAGATGTTTCCTTATTTCATAGGAAATTAGCCTTATAAAATATGACAAATATTAAGATGGATTTACTATTGAGATTTCACAGGAGTATTTGCTGAACTGCAGGTCTCGTATGAACTAGGTGTATTTTTCAAATTGGGCTTGCTGAGAGCTTTTTCAACCTGAATCAGTGTTTTCATTATCGGAATAATTTCTGCATTCAAAGAGCAGAACTGATACCATAAGTTGATATCCCCAGTGCTTAGATCTCTGTGCTGAACTACTTGATAAAAGTCGCTGACGTGATACCGTCTTTGGATTGCGCGGTCGAGCTTCTTGATGTGTTTTCCGCAATGGAAGGTGTGCCCGATGGCCAAAGGCTCCAAATTGGTGAGTTGTTTGAAACAGGAATGGCGTCATTTTAAAAACAGTCATGGTGATTCAGTGAATAGTAGCCCTCCGAGAGGGGTTGTTGCTATTTAAAAGTATATTTTAAAGCCGACTTCTTTCTACGGTCATATTATTACTTCTGTGAACATTTGCAAGGGTTTATATCAGTGAACAACTTCTGTTGGAGCATTTAATGATAGCCGTTGTTATTATACATGTGTTCTTCATATTTCTCGTAGTTGTGCATACAACCTGTGAAATGGAAATTTCCCCTTTTCTTTACTTGGTTAAATTTTAAACCTAAATTTTTTTTTAAACCCTTAGCAGTCATTTACTGCAAAGATTGTCCGTCCGTCTGTTCAGCAGTCGCCTACTTTAATATCAGATCCACTTCTCCGATTTGAATGCGATCTGTAATATAGGCATTGGATGCAAAAACTGATCTCTGGGCTGTTAATAGACCTGCTGTTTCGTAACCTTAAGTCTCTTCACTTCCGTTCTTTTCTGTGTTGAAATTTGCTACTCCTAGCCAAGCCATGGGTGCTAGAATTTTGTTTTTTAATGCGTCTTTTCCAAATGCATTTTTTGAATGAACTCCCTGTCATGAGTGACGAGGTAATTTCCATGAAACATGAAAGGAAGTTTCATTCGTTTGGTTAATGAGGAAAGTGGGTTAATTTTCGGTGCATTTTTGAAGGTGATTGAAATGCAATACGAAAAAATGGATTTTTTTGCTTTTTGTGTTTGCTTTTTTTCAGTGGTCATTCATTACAAGTTCTAGCACGTGCTGCATTGTCGTTTCTACGAAAGGAATGGTTAGATGAGGGCGGCAATCCATTGAAAGGCGCCGATTTGAACAGAGCTGTGGCGATGATCCTCTAGTAAGTTTCTATTACTCGTGGTCCGATTTATGGATGAGAGGGAACCCATTTCGTTCGAAATTCTTTCAGATTCATTTTTTTTTAATTTTGATAAGCCAATATATAAAAGCCTCGAGTAGCGCGGAGCACAATGCGAGACCTCTTGCACGTAATGAAGGAACAAAAAGGAAATCATCGAACAAAAGATATGAGCCATGCTCTTGCTGGTGCATGCTGCAGTTGAAATTGTTTTAGAAATAGGCATCGAATTGATGATCGGGGATTTGTTTTAAACAAGTGAGCAGTGAATTTTTGGGTTGATTAACGTGGGTTTCGAAAAGAGTCATATTTGATTTCTGTTGAGGTGCTAACCACCGTTCTTGTGGAGACTTTGTTAATGCTTTGAGGGGTACTGGTCAAGTGCAGTTGATGGTCATCCAGAAATTAGTTGATGTTCATTTTGAAATTAGATTATGTTCACCTTGAAATTGCTTAAGATTTGCTCAAACATATTTCTTTCGAGTCCCTTAAAGTTTGTTTTCTTCATTAGCGGATGTCGGAAGTGGATATTTTATGTTAGTAGTGCAGGCAACTTCAACAGGTATTTACAGTTTGTATATACGTTTACGACGAGAATCGAAGCGGTTGTTGGCTATTCAGTGGATTATAACCAATAAAGTGGCTGAGTTGGTGCCGGATGAGGAGCGAAGAAGGAGCAAAATCTCGCATATGGAGGAATGCATAGACAGCGAGTTAGGTACAGAAGAGGAACACGCTCACTTTTGCTGCTTCACAAAGTTTGTTCAGATGTTTTCATATTATGGCCCGTATAACCATCATCTCAATTTATCTTCATATTGCATCTTGAAAAAGGAGTGGGGAATATTGGAAGTATAGCGGTGGCTTACACAGACTTCGACGATGATCCATAATTACTTAGGTCTCCATTCGTTTCGGATTGAGTGGATGAGAAATGAATTAAGTACGTTGAGGAAGAGAATTCCTTGAGCTGAATTAGAGAATCGACAAAGTTTCCAAAGCAGATGTGATTTCTCGCATTTTGTTATGAGACATTGTAAAAGTGTTTTTGCACTTTAATCCTTTCGAGCATGTGGTGAAAAAGAGAAGCCTAAACATCGTTTATTTCTTATCCTGAATCTGGATTGTTGGGGTAAAAACAGATATGTTGTAATATTGGAGGGGGACATTCTCGTCAGTTTACAAGGTGCTTTTCCACTCATTGAACGAGACAGTGAAAACACTTTCGATGAATGCAATCGAGCGCAGCACGTTGAAGCTGGATGAGTTCTTTCTGCAGTGGAAACAGGCGGCCAGCTGCTTCTGCTTGCTGACGTTAATGATCCGAATAAAGGTTCGTTTTTTTCTCTGTTGCTGTTTTCGTCTAGCTTGTTTTATGATTTGTTTTTTTTTTTTGTTTTTCTGATTAACAGCGCTTGGAAATAGATGATAGTCATAGATGAGAAAGAGCAAGCATAATAAGTCCTCATTTGATTTACACTTCTTCCATATTACAGGAGTTTTGAATGTTTTCTCTAGGTTCTTTGGTGGCTTTATTGCTTCATCGGTTTAATTTCTTAGAAAGAGTTTGCAAAAATTAAGTTTTGCCGCAGAGAACCACAAAAAAGCAGTGGTTTTTTCTTTAAGGATCAAGTTTGATGATGATCGTCTTCCACTTTACCCGATCATATTTTGCATTATTTCTTTGTCTTATTTTGTGAGCAGGCGTAAAATTGAAATGTTAGGATTTGCGCAACTCGAGTGTTCTGCTGTGTGCAGCACGTGAAGGACGCATCTTCTTGCACAGCTTCTCCTCCAAGAGCTCATTCTTGCATCTTCTCACCGCTGAAAAACGGTATTCATTTCAACTCTTTCTCACTCGTTACCAACTGCGAAAACAGTGTGAAATTAGCGTTCACGCTTCAGAGGCTGCACTTGTCGTAGATGAAGTGAAAGGAGGGAGGGAGGACGGAAGAAGGGTTTAATTCTCTTAAGCTGTTTGCTGCGGGCGGCTAGAAGTCTTCTGCCATCTCACTGAACAGGACTGAGATAGTTACCGCAATTAGGTGGGTTAGATGTTGCGTCTATTAACCGTGGTAATGAATGCATCTGTTTTCATTCGAGCGGAAATGGAAATTTTAGAACATCAGTTTACCTTAATTCATGACAGTTAAGAACTGCGCTGCTCAGCTTTTTTGTGTCCATTTATTTAGCCATATTTCATGAATCGTTTCTATGTTATGATTTCAGTTTTGCCAAATACGCGGCGGGTGCTAACTCTGTGATGAAAACAGTGCAGATAGGCAATCGTTCGTTGCAAAATATTAGCGTTTATGCAAAAGTAAGTAATTATTAATCTTTTCGTTCCCTCTTATCTAAGGAATTTTGTTTGTGCAATTCGGACTACATTAAACGTCTTTCTTCTTTCAAAATCTCTCATGTTGAATAAATACAGTTACAAAAGCGCATCCATTTGGGATCGCCCGCTGAAGTCATCTTCACTGAAGACAATTTTCGAAAATCTCCCACAGTGACCACTTGCTACACTATTTGTTGAGGTGTTTTAATAGACTCTAAGCTCTGCATTGCAGACAAGCAAGTGTATTGTGCTACTGAAGCTGCTGCCAGAGCTGCGCGCTGCGTCCGAGATGTTTATTCGTGCAGTCCATTCGGTGATGATAGGCGTGGATTGCGATGACGCATTCCAAATTGGACTGCTTAAGAGTCGCAACCTGGATGTAAGAATTTTATGTTTGTTTTTACGTGTCTAGATTTTCATAGCGAAATATGCGCTTTGCGTTCTATTTTATTCATGTATTTAGGGAGAAGAAATGAAGGGCCCTGAGGAGAGCCTCAGTGACGAAGAGGAGGGTAAATCGTCCGATGTTGATGATGCAAAGGAGAATAAGAAAGGAGGAAGTCAGAATAGTGAATCTACTGCTGATGAAGAAACGGTTAGTCTTTTAATTCTAACTTTCCTCGTTTGCACTTGGCTTTGTGTTCTTGTCCTACTCTTAAACGGGGGAAAAAATTTAAGAAAAGATTTCATGTGCTTCCTGTTTTTAAAGTACCCAGATGTTTCACTTCGCCTTCTTTGCGCACAGTCATAAGAGGACTCCTCCTCCCCCACTCCCCCTCCCTTAAAGTGCACATTTAAAAACGGGACGTACAATAGACGTTACGAAGCAGATCTCATTTTCTTCAATGGTCGCTGTATTGTCAAGGATGGAGATCGTTTCCCTCCAACGAAAAATTCATAAAAGACCCCAGTAGCCCCAGATCACAGGCTGTTTTCACACTACTGCAGACTGTGGTACTTCTCAATAGAAAATGTTTTCAGCGAGTAATTTCAAAGAAGAATTTATGAGATGTTCTCTCTATTCGTAGACGATATGTTTAATTAATTCGATGCATTATTCGATCCGATATGTTCTTTAAAGTGATTTTGTTTCAGATAGATGCTTCGCATGATTCGAGATTGAATGATATTGAATGAAAAATTTTTAATTCGTCCTGTGAATTCGTTGTATTGCTTGAAGTTTATGTTGTGGTACGTTCTTATTTTATTTTTCTGTCATCATCGTTTGTTGATTTTTTTGGGGGGACCTGCAGAGTTGAATTGGAGAAGATCACGCAGGTTTCTATCCATATCGTTGGCTATCTTCAGTGGACTTGTATGAGAATGAACTTTTTCTTTATTGATTTATGAGACTATTAAAATGAGGTGCTGGTGAATGTAGGGGGCTTTGCTTTTTCGATTTTAAGACTAAAGATTGTCATATCTATAAGCTTTAGCTTTATTTTATTCACGTTATCGGTCCAATTTTGATGTACAGTATGACTCCATAAGAAGTGACTTGTGTTTCTTGTTCAATTCCTTGCGCTAGTGAATATGTGTTATTGTATTTAATTTTTGTTTTTATCAGCAAAAGTTTCATGTGGAATGTGATGGGGCACTTTTTCGCACTTATTTAGGGAGCCAACCATGAAGGACTTTCTCGAAATTACCTTAAAGGTTCAGTTGGTGCAGAAAGTGGTTTAAAATGGCTGATATCTGTCACTTTGCTGAATTCTAAATAAACGTCTGACCAAAGCGTGTCGGACGGTGGTCGGTTTAAGAGACGGTGTTTGTGGAACAGCAATCCTTCTTGAGAGCACTTGACCGGGATGACACTCGTCATATGATGGCTTAGTATTAAATGCCACGTATCTCTTTCCTTGTGCATTTTTTTTTTCTCTTATACATCACAAGGCCGTTGTTAGACTATACAGTTATCAAGGGACGAAAGGTAATGTCATTTGCAGTGTTAGTTGGGGATCTGTTTGTGTTAGTATGAGAGGTGATTTGGGAAAGAAAAAGCTTTTAATTTTCAACAAGACAATTAAACAGCACTTGACAGACAGTTGAAAGTCATCGTTCGAAATGGATTTGCCAACTAAGTTATCTAGCTTTCCTGTCAGGAGATCTACTGAAAGTATGACACCTGGTAACGAATGCGTATTGTTCAAGTCATCGAAGAAGCGAGGTAGATTCACTACTGTTATAAATTTTTAACAGGGAAACATGCATTTATTAAGGCAACGGGGAAGTAGCCCTCGTGCAATCGTATGGAAGCGTGTGGAATTTCCCTTGAGGAGTTCGTTCCTTTTTCAAATTGGTTCCTCCTGTTGGAAAGGCTTTCAGATCTGTTTCAGATACAAAGAGTGTTTCAGATACACTGAGCGAGTGGAAGCAAATAAGTGGGCATAAATATTCCCATCTGCTGAATCGAATATAAATAAAAAAGCGAACAGGGAAGGGGAAAGAGACCGCATTCATAGTGGAATGTGCAACCGCTCAGTGAAAAAGATGGTTTTTTTTGCTTCGAAAAGTGATTGTCGTTGCGTAGGCAGTGCTTCTCAGTAATTTGCGATAAAAGGATGGATAAGCTGAAAGAGATAACACCGAGTAAGTGCCAAAATGAGTGGGAAAGTGAAAGACGATACGACAGCAGTGAAGGACGAACGGAATCGGGCGGGCACGATTTCCAAGTTAGCAGTCGTCGTTAGCTAAAGAGCGTTAATTGAAGTGAATCGAGGAAATCGGATCCGCATCTCGATTGGATCATCTGTAAATACGTACCGTATCGAGTGGATGCGCAATGCGACGAAAGGGCGGTTACATTACTCGTTGGGTTTGCCATGCACTCCAGTAAGCCGCCTCTTGAGCCGATCGTCCGGCGCGCCATGGTTATTAATCGCATCGACGATAATGTTCATCAGTATTTCAATGGTTCATCGTTTCCACTGGTACCAGCGATCGCATCTTACTCACCACTCAGTAAGACTGTCGCTGCTTATCACTGTTCCCTTGTGGAGAAGATGGCCTTGAGCCTGATTTATTCATTTGTGCAAATTGAAACAAATAGAACACGTTAGCAAGATGAAGTCTCACGTTGGCAGTTAAAGGTTAAACAGCTTTTCCGTGCTTTGCTCAGCTCATTTAGCCAGAAGCTTGCTCATATCTGTTGTTATACTAATTTTTTTCACTAACATGCAAGATTATTTCAAGGGTATCCAGTTTTTATATGTAAGCTATGCGCCTACCTCTGGTCGCAAGAGTCTTCCCAGATTTTGCATAATTCAATAGCGGGCGAGTTTGAAGTCCATGGTCAGACTCTTCGAAGTTAAGGTGGAAGCGGTCTTTATTAATTCGGAAGAATCTCGCTGGGGATTTATTTCGAGAGCATCACGTTAGAAATTAAATTTCTAGAGAATCTAGTTTGGGATGCAGTGTTTCGGTGTTTCGGTATTTGCAATCTGCGCGGTAAACAGTTCTGAGGCGATTGATCATGCTTTCAAAAATCACAACGTTCAGTTGACTGGTGGTGCAACAGTGCTTCTGGAAAACTTCAGGTTTCACTAGTGAGTCCCAGTGACTGAAAAGTAAGTTGGTTTGAGCTTCGAAGGTATCCGGATTTCCGGGGTAACGGGAGTGTTCCCTCTGAAGAACAGAAAGCTGTTCGGTCTGGATTTTAGTTATGTCTTTAGCAGCGCTGCTAGGGACGTAATTGAAATCGAGGTCATTAGCAGCGCGAGAAGGAGGGTGATTATTGTTAGCAGAGCCGTTGGAGAAGACCAAAAAGTCGGCTGGTACTAAGCTGCTAGCGCGATCATCCGCGATTGACCGTTTGTGGTTTGCGATACTGGACTCCCGACAGATTTTGCATTCAAGTGCTTGGTCGCTTGATACCTTTAAATTTGAGCCGCTCTCCAGTTTGATTCAAAATCTCCGAATTTCAGATTCTTGCGGATGCTGATATTAATCTGCATTCGGTACATTTTACTTGACTATTCAGTGAGCTTTCATCGGGAGAAAACGTCGGTGAGCGGAAAGGGTTTTTCTGAATTTCGCTTTCGAATCTGGTAGACCAGGAATTTGCATTTAACTCTGAAACAAACTTTCAACAGTTGCGCAACGGCATTTTGTTGATGACAAGATGTGCATCGTGTGCAACGTCTATGATTTTTGCGTCGTCCATTCGTTCTACATGTACGTCACCTGCACGTTGAAACAAGTTGGGGACTCACCTCGTCCTTTCATCTGTTATGATATGCGATGTCATGTGGTTTGGTATATGCATGAAAAACTGCGCGAGCAACTCAAAGAAAAGGAATCTACCTACAGCTCGATATATCATCATATCGCGTGTGTTTGGGGCATTTTTTTATTTTAGAATCTTCAATAGACGCATTCAAACGACATCGTAGGTTTCATTGAGGCTTTACTCATTTACTCATAGTTTGGCGATGAATTTAAATGCTACAAGCTGTTCTAGGAGAAGTAACTATTACTGCAGCAATCGTTAAAATAAATGGACACTTGGAGTTTTACTGACGATTATCGGGAAATATTTCAGGAAGGAAGAGAGCTTCTAACAGCCAACATATCCAGAAAAATTTTTATTAATGTAAGTGAGCACGCCAAGAAAGGGGGGACAAGTTGGAGGAATTCTTAGAATGGGAGGAAGCCTGCTCTACACGTCGGAACGCGGAGCATTGAAGGGTATCCTTCTTCGGGTAGGTGGGCACGCTACGACGAAAGAAAACTGAACGCAAAGGGCAATCGTACATTTTGCAAAGTATTTTTGTATGTGACTTAACGATCGTAACTTTCGATTCGTTTACTTGACAATTTCATCAATAATTTGCTCACGAAAATAATACGTAGTAAAAGATAGTGACGTGTGAACATATTACTGATTGATTTCTTAGAAGTAATCAGTTTTCTTCATAAGGCTCTAGGTAGAGTACGGATAGCGTTTCGTAGAGAGCTGTCTTTTTTTTCACTTTAAGGAAGCTGAAATTTGCAATGGATTTATATCTGACAGTGATGAGCTTATCAATATTAGCACTCAGAAACTAATGAAGAGAAGGGGATTTCGTGATGGGCTCATCTCTTTAACTGCAGGGAGTTATGTTTAATTTATTGATAATCAGTATCAACGTTCTGTTGATACAATGATAGAAGCATGAAGTTGAAGAGGTAGGTGAATTTTGTGGGAGAGTTGTTAAAATCTTTCCATCACGTTTTGCGATGAGCTTTGCTTCCAGTGGAGAAAAAGAAACGCGTAATCATAGAGAACACTTCAGAAACAATCTGATTTGGTCCAAAAAAGAAAACAAATAATGTATAGTTGATGAAAATTTTTAAAGCATATTTTAAGTTTAGATGAATATAATAACGGAAATATTTCACATGAAACGACGACTACGAAACAACGACGCAGTTCTTCACCAGATATTCGTCTTCGAACACAGCAGAATCGTCGCAAACCGAGAGTTTTATTTACACATGCCCAGGTAAGCGCCTATGGCAATTCAATCCACAGATCGATTGATCCTTAGTCAAAAGCTATCTCTGTAAACTGCAACCGTTTGGGAAAAGATCACCCTTCAGACTAGGACTGCTTCCGACTCACCTAGAGGATTTATCGAAGCTATCTTATCTCCCAAAGCGTGGAATAGGTGGAGCAAATGCCAAACTCCAATATAAGCCGGTCTAGTAGATTAGAAAGGCTGTATATCATTTTTGTTCACTCCATGCGAACTCCGCTTCTCATAAAAAACTTATTACAGCTCAGTTTGCGGTATTCGTTTTGTGGTGAAGCAGTTCTTCGGCGAGAACAACCTAAAAATTTTTGTTGTTTCGAGGTAATGCAATTGGAGGAGCATTTTAAACGACAAAGGTATGTGAATGCGAGTGAACGTGACGGTTTAGCGGAATCATTAGGCTTAACGCCGACACAGATCAAAATTTGGTTCCAAAACCGACGCTACAAATGCAAACGTATTGATCAAGATCGAACGCTTCAGCTATCGTCGCAGTTTGCTTTTCAAAATCAGGTAGATATCGCTTCGTCAACTAATACCACATTAAAAGAATTCTTTATCTGCCACTGGATTACTTGAATGAGAGAAATTCGTTTACGTTAAATAGACCTGGAAACATAAATTACAAGACGACACTTTAATGATAAAATAGCCACCCTAATGTACTTTCTGCAAAGCGCTCTTTCACCTATTTGTGGTACTGTGTTTACCTGCTTAGAATCCTCACTTTTGCGCATATCGTCCAGCGTTTTTCATGAAGAGACGAATTTGAACATGTGAAGAGGGGGGCGAAGAAAGCTTAAGCTAGCATGAAATAAACTCATGTATTCCCGTATAACTGGACCTGTTGAGCATCGGCGATGGATGCGAAAAACGTCGTCTTCGTCATATTCGTATTGTTCTAATCGTTAATGTAAAATACTTCACAAAAAGTTTCCATCGTTCTTGTAACACATCAGAATGTGCGATGGAAAGCCGACTTAAATGCGCGTAAAATTTTTTCCACCGTTAAATGTCTATAAACGAACTAATTCGCGAAGATGCACCAAAAAAGGGCTTTTGTAAACAGTGAAAGCTTTCAAAGAAGTGGATATTCATCTGCGACTTTAAGAGGTAGCTAGAATTACAGATACTGTTTCCCGTTTATCGATGATATTTCAACTTTTAATTGCCTGAATAGTTTTGATACTTTAAAGAGTCCGCTGAGAATATTCTTAGATGTCTCCTTACATATGCGTGCAACCGTGTGGAAGGAGGAGGAGGAGGATAGGGATCTCTCTTCCTCCATATACTGTGAAAGTAAATTTCTGGAAATTAGAAGCTAGCTTTATTCGTAACTTTAGCAACAATTTTTGATCAGTGTAACCGTTCCGGGGACCAACAAAATTTCGCCATCTTGGGGCAGACACTCTATTCAATTACTCCGGAAATATTGAATCCTATGATCCAACAAATGCACGAAGGCCTTCTTTCTACATGTTCGCCTTGAACAGTTCTTACTTCAGAAAATACATCGAGGTGCACGCAAAAAGTTGAAAATGGTTTATGCATATTGTCTTGGAAGAGTGTCTGTCCTTTCGAACTTGACAGCGTTGTCAACACTCCGCCAATTTTCCTGCAGCAGTGCAAAGAGCACAGAAAGTTAGCGGACATTTCGCGGGTGATGGCAAACTGAAGATGGCAGAAAATTCCGTGCAGTAATGCACATCTAAAAATTGCAAGAATCTCACCTTAGAAACTAAACGAGATTGGCTCCAAAATTGTTCCCCCCATCGAGACTATCCATTGGATCTCTGACATATTGATCGCGGTCCGTTTTTGAGAAAAAATTGAAAACGATGGTGCCATCAAAATTGTTTTTTTGGCTGCTTATTGCTGGCAGCAGTCGTGATTATTGGAGCATCTCAGTGCTTATCACCTTCGTTATTGACTCTTCTGTGACAGAAATTATGACCTGTCGATGCTAATTTTCAATTCTTGATCAAATTATTTTGACACCCGAACTAAGATTTTCCCACTACCCTATATCCACCACTAAAGTCAACTTATACGGGTTGTAGCTGAAGTTTTTTCTTTGAAAAATTTAGATCGTATGAGAACAACAATGAGTTAAAATCCTTCCATTACTCGTAGCGCAACGTTTCTTAAGGAATCCGACAGGTTTGAGTTTTACTGAAATTGACTATTTTTCTGTTTATAGTTGAATCGGAAATTACAGATATTTGGTGCTGGCGTTTTTGGATTCGCTGGATTTCGATGAAATTTCTCTCCGTTTATATTTTCTATTCGTTCACAATTGTCGATCCGTACGCGATTTGTCATGATGGTTCATTTGATCATTCCTCAACGCATTACTTACATATATGAGAGATGAAACGTCCACATGCGAGTCGAATAAATAGATCACTTCATGGATTTTTTTTAAGACATCTTGAATCGATAGAAACCCATCAAAAATAAGTCATCACATGGTCATTATATTTGAGTACATCGAATGTCAACGTTATCGTACATAGATTCAACTGCTATAAAAATGTCCTCATAGAAATTCAACAAACAGTAATTTCGGTTTACTGGTGGTCAAAGCAAAAGAAAAAACTTCATTACGTTAAAGCGTTGTACATAGTCGCAGATCATAAAGTAATATCTGGTCGTGCGAAGAAGCACTGAGTATAAGACAACATCCTCGCGTTTGCTTTGTCTTCAAATTCCTTCTCTTCGGCTTCCTGTCTCCTGAAGGCCAAAAAAATGGAGACTTTTCTTGTCATTTAACCACCAACTGTTCGAGGGCATCAGTCTCTCAGAATCAACAATTTAGCATACTCCGATACACGCTCGCAGTCACAAGTGCTACGTTGATTGGTGTTCGTTGCTGAGACGTGCAAAAAGAAGAAGGAATTTTAAAACAATCAAGCAACGACGATTAAAAGACTCTTACAGAATTTCGAGACGTAATCTCACGTTGTGGGGCCTTTTTTCCCGAAAATACAACGGAAATGCAGATTGTATGGTAATCACAAAAAAGAAGAAAAAAAGTCGTTCGATTCGGCATGTGAAAGTCTACATTCACACTTCCATTTCTTTTTTTGCACTTCGTGAAAAGCGAACACCTTGTCACTTTTCGAGAGTGATCGCTCACTGGACGTCCTATTCACACATTCCAAAATTTCCTTCAAGATGAAGTGGTCAAGCAAATCTAAAGCATTAGACAAGGAGTTCCTCACTTCATTTTAAATTTCTTGATGTTTATCAGAACATATTTATCGTAGAAAGCGTATTGTTGCAGCCGGGTTGGAAGCAAAACCGAGTTTGGACCCATCAAAGGTTGGGACTGGCTCGAATTCTACGAGTTTCGTGGCAATGCTGCTGTCGACTGGGCCTAGGCTGGTCCAGTTTAGTGGCCTTAAGGGAGTGACTGCGGCACCCTACGCCGAGAGCTACGGTGTTCCTTGTGACTTCCCAACATGGGGATCTCAAAAGTACAAGAGGTCAGACGTCGTTGGTGCTCTAGGTTTGCTAACAGGGTTATGCGTTTCGTCCTGATGACGGTCCGCGCATAACTCAAGTGCCCAGTCAACGGATAAAGGCCAAGACGTGGACACCTTTTATTCGCAGAGGCATTTATCCACGTCTTATACCTTTAACATTTTATCTTCTAACATCGGCCTATCAATGCTATTTTTACATTTTAGGCATCTGATATCATCTTTTTTCCTTTCAGAAACATGAAGAAACATTATTCAATGTGTACACTTGTTCCAATCAGGTCTACTAGCATGGACTCATAATATAATCACTGTACTATAATACAATCACTGTACTCTCAATCCAGGCCGTTGCCGGTTTTACAGAACTATTCATATTTCATAATCTGACCCAGTCTTTCCTCATGTGATATCTTCTCCCTCTGTATATGAAGCGCACCTCACTTATTGTTATGAAATAGATCTCCGATTACAAATTAGTTGTAATTAAAAGAGAAAAGAAGTTCGAAACTTTATGCAAACCTCCATTTGGTTCGCCGATTCTGAAACCACGTCTTCACTTGGGCGTCGCTCATGTCTAGTTCAGAAGCAAGCAAGGCCCGCTCCGTTGACGCCAGATATTTTTGACTAAGGAATCGGTTTTCTAACAATGCAACCTGAAAAAATTTTTTCCTGGACATGCATTTCATTTCATAGTCTTCTTCATTCTTTCCATCTCTCAACTGTTGTTCTACTTCATATTTCTCAACGCACTCACATGATCTTATGAGCTGTAAGAATGTGAACGCCTCACAATATATGGTAGAGTAGAAAAGTACGTCGCAGCATCTGCCGTCCAATTTACTGCAACAGTCATCGAATAACTTTTTTTCCAGGATAACAAGGAAATAGTAACTGAGTGGCAGAGAAATTCGAAAACGATGGTGTTGAAAGGTGCTGTAAGGAGATGAGAAAAGCGCTCCAGGTAATAGAACTTGCAATCCACTGATAATTGTTGCAGTCTTAATAAGGCACCTTGAAGACTTCAAGAGACCAAAATCAACCGGCGTCTTCTCGATTTGGCTGCCTTGAATGCATCACCCCTTCTGGTAGACTGTCGCCTGTTCCAGACATTTTGTATTTCAAAAGGCAAACTGATACTGTGCCCAAGAAAAGAGAATGAAGTCAAACGTATTTCACTAACAGGCTCATTGGAGCGGACATAGAACTAGTGGGAAAGCGCACCCTCTACACAATTTAATCTTTGATGATGTCTGCATAATTGCTTCAAAGATAAACGAAGCAATCCCAGAAATGCTTTCATTTATTTCGCTTAAGCACACAATTGAATGAACTCTTTGCAGTAACTCCATTTACTCGTTTGGGAATGCTTCTTGCGAGTCTATAACGATAATATAGCACGACAGATAAACTTTGGCTAAGAATCAAACTACTCAAATGGCCGTCAGATCAAAAAGAGCGTTTGCTTGGATAAAAGAGTGTAAATAGGAGAAAGTACACTAGGATTGTGGCTTCAATGCGATAACACAGCTGAGACAATAGTTATGGCTGTGAAATTCTTTTAATTTCGTATCGCAAATCGAGAGGCTTTAAAATGCCACGGTCAAATTGCATAAGTGACGTTCCATCGACTACAAAGAATGCGTTCTAAAAAAGCAAAGCACTGGACCTGTTTCTTGGAAAATGACGTCCTGGGCTTTTTGTGTCTGGCTGGAGCACGACTCTGATAAGGATGTCCAATGCGTCGGGTGGCCTCTCGACGTGCTTCATCATGTTTCTTGACTCGATCAAGTTGTTTAACCGGCGAAGTTACCGAAGAGGTTGCTATCCATGGTTCGGAAAGCGAGTTATAATAGAGTGGGATCTGAGGTAAAGTGCATAGCTTGGAAGGTATACTGGATTCGGCTACGGTAGGCTTGCTGACGCGCTCATAGAGAATACTGTGAATGCCGAACGGCAGCTTCACTGCCGCGCCACTCATATCGCCAATGAGCATCGCTGCGGAAGGGCGTGCTGCGGCCAACTAAAGCGCTGCGTGTCTGCTCGAATAAAACAGCTCTGCAATATGCGATTGCAATTGAACGCAAATTTAATTGTTTAGCAATTAGCGCAAATTGCCAAAAGTGCTACAGCCCATCGAGGCGATTGGCTCTTACAACGAAACAATTGCTTTGATGCGTATCCAGCCTAGTGATGTCCAATCTAAGAGCACCTAATTGAACGCAAATCAATCGTAGCAACAAAATGCCTCCATCTTTTTGCGCTTATTCAATCGTAACATAAAATCGCGTAACGTATAACAAAAATCATCTCTGTGCAATAATAAACGATTCATTTGTGCAGCATTGAATGTGCTAAATAGGATATTGCTGGAAGAAGCATCTGATTTCTGCTGTTCGCATTTCGCACGATTGATTGATTCCATATTGGAATTTATTTGTCGCCGCTCGTTGAAACCCTTTTAATTCAAGAAAATGCCATCATCATTTCATGAAACTTTGAGGTTCTGGAGGCAACTTTCCTGCTATTTCACCTCTCGCTCGAACTTATGTTTAAATGTTGAAGAAAACTTCTTGCACAATTTTTCCACCCAAAATTGAACAATTACTGCATCGAACAGTAGATGTTAACGTTGTGTCAGTGTTCGCAAAAAATTGCGGCCAGTTATCCGACTTTCGATAGAAAACTGACTCTTTCGTCGGTGACAGGCTGTGGTAGTCGCAACTAAAAGAGGGCAAAATGAAATTCTGCAGATTTTTTTTTTCAAAAGCTTAATTCACCGGTAAATTAAGCACCTTACTGGACCATTCCTGATTATTTAAATTTTCAGGCTCACTTTTTCAATATATACGATTCGCAAATGTTAGCTTCAATTGCTTTCAAGTAGGCTTAATTTGAATAGCGCAGAATTGGCACCATTCAAGATGGCAATACCCATTTCGCCTGATTAACACGATGAGTGCGTTGCAACAATAAACGCTCGATAGATGGGTTGTCAAATTGTCGCATCATTTGAAATGCCTTTGGCACGTTTTTGGACTTACTTTTAACGCAAAACGTTTAAACTAGCGTTGTTTCTACCGCTTTTGACTTTTGAGCCAAAATTATGTGCTTCGCTGAGAAAACCACTGGTTTTTAGGGCAGTTGGAGGAATGAGAGGAGAAGAAGTAATCGGGCAAGGTATTGTTCATTTTTGAATGCTAAACGAAATCAGACGAAAAAAACTCATTTAGTCGTGAGTGGAATGACCGGTAAGTGATGATCCTCTGCTCGTAAGCAAAATGCACCTCCAGCTCTCATATCCTTCCTCCCAGCCCTATTCTGTCTTCTTCTTCTTACAGTCAAGGTAATGAGTGATTGCCTAAATGCTCGGTGGATTTGCAAAGACCTAAGTCATAACTTGCATCATATGCAGGATACGTTTTAATCATATTTGCGCTGACTAGTTCTAAGTCACAATATGGGAAGATTATGGACGTGAAGTTCTTTAGCGGTGTGATATGAGCCGGAGTGATTGAAGGACTTGTTGGAGTTTGTTCTTCAAGGCTTACAAAGATAACAGATCATAGAGAAGGACATACGAGCGATTGATCACTAATTTAGCCATTTTATTATGAGCGAAAAGATACTACATCAATTACAGAGCAATTAGCAACTTCATTTTTAAGTGGACTCTTTTATTTTAAAGTGAGTATTGATAAGCTTAAAGAAACCATTCTAGACAAAAATGCAAACGCATAATTTTTTGCTCAACTTTTATTGGACCATAATTTTCTAGAATTTTATACGATTGTTTTTTTCAATTAAGGACTACTTTCACCAGTTTTTTCTCCCTCAGAATAGCTCATAGGTTTCAAGTCATGTTTTCTTTTCACAGGATAGATTAACCTCCTCAGATATTCACCAGATTACTTGTTGTTCATACGTTGAAATACCTCGCTAGAGGCAAAAAAACTGAAAAGATCGCGCATACATGCAGCAAAAAAAAGAGTCAAATCATCGTATAGATTCGTCCACTATCCACTATACGGCAATTTGCAAAAAAAATTGCTCGGACAGATCGCAGAACTCCAAAACTATATTAACAGCAATTTGTTTTATTCATACACTTAGATTGATTGTTTAAACAATTTTGCATTTACGGCAATTATTTTCCAGAATGCTCGCAATATGTTGATCGAGTACCTCGCTAATTCGTTGAGATGTTTAAGAGATCAACTAAGTAAGCAAAACTACAGAGTGACCTATATGAGGTAGTTGCAAGAGGAATAATAGATGTTGCATTCGCAGAAATAAAATTTTCAATGAAAATCTTCTCCTTTCTCTTGAATTTTTAGTCGGTCTAAATTCGAATTATGAGATATCACTGAGATTATATTCGCCTCAAAAGTATGATTGAATAGTCGACTGTGCTGCTCTTTCAAAATGACTTTTTAATGAAAATAAACTATGGCTAAGAACGTTATAGACTCCCCATATAAAAAATGCTTTACGAATTTCGTTATTAGGCTTTTTTTTGCAAGAATGTAGTACAACTTCCTTCGGATAGGCGATATTTATTTCGAGGAACGAACACTGCACGTTATGATATGCAGTCGACAATCAGCAATTCATTAATCTCTTCGAGTGAACATTAGAAATTGCAAGCAAGTTATTGATCATTATTGACAACATGAAAGGTTGCACACCTACAAATATGAATAAAGTAAATTCATCATCATCTAAATTCATTGTCCAAACTTCACTCATAAAAAAGGTGTTGCCATACGGTGTAGCGACTAAGGTGCACAAAGGTAAGTGAAAATAGGAGAGAGTTTTCGGGAATCATAGACACAGGTTTACTACGGCAAGTGTGATAGATTTTGACGCATAAGTTGACAAATAACACACTAGTTAAATAAGCGAATTTGAATCTGCATGGCTAATTACAGTGTCGTTATTTCCAGGCGTTTTGCTCTATATCCACGACCGATCCTAAATGAGGCAAACGTTGAGAAGTCGGATGAGTATAACGCATGCCATAAGATAACATCAGTTTACTAATTTTTAAGCTGATTTTTCAATAATAGAAAGTACTATTCTACTTAGATGCGGTTGAAAATTTATGACTAACCAGGCAACTAAAAAAAGCCACTATGTGGAAGTTTAGTTAACAGTCTTCGATTTGATCAATTACATTATGTAATATTCCAAAAACGACCACCATTCTAATTTCCAGTCTTAACTTTCAGCTTGTTTATACTATCCGAGGAAATATTAAACGGGAAAAAAAAAAGATTAAAACAAGCGAAAAACGATGTATACTTGGTATTTTCTCGAGGTGAGAGCTTTTCTTCGGTGATAAGAGCACCTCTTTTCCCAATTCATCTTTGACAAAGAGATCGAAGATTTTAAACGGGATTCAAAATACCGAACATTTACAAACATAAATCAAGCGTTTAGTGGAAAATATGCGTTAATGCCCCTTGGCAGTAAGAGAAATACGTCTATATCATCCCTCAATGAGATGTTCTCAAACTGCCGATCATAACGTTCTCTCGAATGCCGCAAGTATCACATTGCGGCGTATCAACATGCGGTTGGAAACAAGCGTAGTGTAACACACCGCACAGGAATTGCGTACACTGCGAAACGCATTATGTGCAGAGAAACAGCGATCTCTCGTTCGTAAGCATACGGCATCAGGCTGGAAAATGCTATCGTAAAGTTCATCGTTACCATAGAAGGGTTTTTTTGCACTGAAAGAATTCCTCAAGTGAGAGAGAGCATTGTGGCTTAGCATTTCTTTGCTCTTAATTCATCCTTTTTGCTTGTGGATTTTTCCAAGGACTTTATTTCAGCTCTGAACTCCTTTGGTGGCTACTAGATTGCGCCTTCAGGGATTGTGAAAAAACTGAGGAAATATTTCACATTGGATGATGAAAGTTCAAGGTGCTTTTCCCAAAATTGCATGATATTTCGTGTTATGGAACTCCTTCCTTCCACAGAAACGAATCGTTAAGCTATCAAAATGCGCTAAAAGTTGCTGCTTTTCATATTTCCGAATACCTCTTCCACAATTTTATGGAACAATTCAAGCGGATGCAGAAAGATGCCTATCGTTGCAACAATTATGCATGCAACACTATCGTACGAAGCATGGTGATAGTTAGAAAGGAAACGACAAAGCTTACTGACAGTATTTGCCGGAGTTTTTAGAATAGTTGAACGCATATCACGTGAAAGAAATAAAGTACGCATAAGAAAATGAGATACGCTTAAACATTCGAACAAATAGACGGAGAAAGTTCGACAGATGAAAGCGATTGTGCGTCGACTCTGATAACGGAAGGTATGCGGCGGTTAATAGGCGTAACGCAAATGCGGCAACCCATTGACGTGCCGTTACGGTAGACAAAAACGTCGAGAAGACAGGCAACACGGTGCACATCAATCAAACGTCGCAATCTACGCCTCGCACTAAAATCGACCCATTTCGTCCTCGTCTTCCGATTTCTTACGCTTATATTTGCGACAATGATGGTCGAACACCATGTAGACAGTCTCGACGAGAAGAAATACGAACTCACAACAGGTGATGAATGAAACGCCCGACCATAAGCCGAGTTGACCTCCAAAATCGGACAACATTTTCACCACCTGAATTTGTTCAATTGATTTATGTGTATTCACTTAATATAAATCATCTCATGCAAATAATCAAACAATGGATTTCATAAAATGCACTACTGTATATTACATAGTTATAGGTAAACTAAGAGGAAAAGAACAATCGTTATGCGCAGACAGGTTGCTTTTTTATACTCTTTTATAGTTGTATGTGAATTGGAATCTTATCTTTCTGTGAAAAAAAGCAACTCATCAAATACTTCACAGGATGGCGGAAATGACTCAAAGGAACGATAATTTAGCATCAATTTATTCAACCAAATTCACTGAGCATAAATCTCTTTTAGTAACAAAAAATTCTCCAATATCTAAACCTTGAAGGCAATGTATCTAATTCAGTATCTGTAAGGTTTGTAGTGTTGGTTATTAAATCTACAGGTCATCGTCTCCTTATTCGTCATAATTGATGGAACTTACACCATACGCCTCCGATTCGGTCAACATTTCGAAATTAAGTGACTCATAAAAAACTTCCACCATTGCACCATTTTCTCTAAAATTAAGAAATTAATTTCTTAGTAGAGCAACTTTAACTATTATTAACTCAGTTATTGGATGGAAATGTTTTGTTTTGTCCTATTTTTGATGTATTGTTTAGCTGCCACTTGTATGTCGCTTCAACTACAGCGGAAAATGTAGATTTCCATGATTAAAGCCTAATCAATGGAGGGATGAATTGCACTTCAATTTTGCTAACATTTGTAGGATTTGTAGGATTACATATACGTAAGAAGAAAGATAAATTGATATTGTCAATCCTTAAATTGACTATTGATAGCAATGCACTGACAACGCATCTTACCTGTTAAAATAAACGCTTCTACTTTTTTTATGTACGGCTGTCATCAACATCAAATGTTTTCATTTTCTTCAATCTTACGTTTAACAAATTGTAATTAATTGAAAATTAACGTGCAAAAATGTTCTGAGTACATATTTGTCAGATTTACGATTACCGTTGGAATACGATTCTCGCAGTAACTTCTTGAGGTGAAGTTTTGCTGTTAGTAATGACTAAGAGTTATTTTTTGCTAATTAAGTGTTTTATTTCGCTTTATTTTACCAAAAGTATGGTAAAAAATCTTTTAAGTTCGACGAATGTTTGTCTTTCAGCGGCTCTTTTTTGACCACTTTAATTCGGCTAATTTCATCTAAAACCAATTAGATGAAAGTCAGTACGAGAACTAGTTCCCTCAAAATCAGCACTTCATTAAATGACTAAAGTGCCATCTTTCTATAGCTCCCTTTTGACCTCTTTATTCGCCATTTCTCTTCAGTTTGTGTTTAATTTCTCTTCGATATAATCATCTCGAGCACTTTTCTAGTCCTTCTCATTTCTTCTGCTTCACCGAGTTAACCCGTCACCTTGAATTTCTTACGTTTATTAATGATCAGATATTAAAGTGAGTATGTTTGATTAATCTTTCACAGTGTCTCTTTGGGTTAGTCCACATCGGCGAATAATAGATGGTATTTTCGCAGAAAATATAAAGTATGGAGATGCGCTTTGTTGTGCTGAAATCAATCCTGAAGTTTCCTTCAGGAAGCTTCTTATCGCATATGGTCGTCATCCCAATGCAGTTACAAGGAATGTTGTGTTTTACAACAAGTCTATTCATGATACCCGTTGAAAAGTGCAAATGTCGTTGCCTTATTTGCTTGCTGTGATAGCAGATGTATTCGATACCTCCAAAATCATCTTCTGCACATTTCACCTAGAAAAAATCACTCTGATCTCTCTAAAATTTCGGATGTCCTCATACATTCGCGTCGATACTCTGTAAAACAAAAAGTGAAAAAAAACTCCGCACTGGTAATGTTCATTGCAAATGTCCGGTTCATCGTTACAATTGCCAATTGAGATGTTTAACGACCGCGATGGCCATAAACCGGCCGAATAGGAGACTGTGTAAACGGATTGTGAGCAAGGCTGCTGACAACGACACTGAAACGAGCCATGCATATCGCTCAGTTCGTTGGTCCGTCTTTCAAGGCATTTCCCTGTAATTTGCACAGTTGCCACATACTTTCTGACAGCTCTGATTTTTCCTCACAATGGTTTGAACAAACTGGCTTTGCAGCATTTTCATTTTTCACAAGGTGTAGATGGTGCAGGTAAATGTTGCAAGTTGGCGCCGATGTTTTAAGCCGTGTTTACTTAAATTTTGAGCTTCATAACATATATATCAAGGTTTGCATTGATACATAGGTCTGTCCACATTTATTTACCTTCTGATCAGTACGACCTTATACTATTTATTGTAATTTCTACAAAATGTGCTTTTAACCTATAAAAATGATCCGACCTCAGACGAAATGAGTTAGAATAGTAATCACTGTTAATGTTCAAATTGTGCGCAGATGTTGATCGAAAATCCGAATGGCGTAATAATTTCGCCTTAGTTGAATTAATATAGCCTCTTTATCTCATGCACTTTTCTAGGAAAGCGAAAAAAGAAGAGGAAATAACGATTCAGAAACGTACTAGCTTCAAGATCGAAGACATGACAATGGCGAGCATTTTGGGGCACGGGAAATCGTGGATCACCACATCCGCATTCTTGTATAACCATCTCTTGAAAGCAAGTTCGATAGCAACCCTGCAATCACATCTGACTGACGTTTAAGCAGTGTAATGGTAAAGTGAGACGAATAATGCGTAATTAATGTAAATTATCTAAATGCTCCATTATTGATGCTTTTATTCCATTAAGTTACTATCAAAATGAAATATATTTGAAGGTGAACTTGAGAGAGCCGTTTACTAATCAAAAGAAAGTTGACAAACCTCAGTTGAATAGCGATAATCATCATATATATAACTTTCAGGTAAATCATCCACAACACAATCGCCAAATGGTGCTGGCAGACGGGTCATTTTCTTCTGCATGAAAACTTTGATTAATTCACAGTAATTGAATTCCAATAAGTGTATTGATAATTTGGAGGGATGAAAATGTTCAATAACAACTCAATTTTCGCGGAGAATTTTCATAGCACTCTCGAGCAGGAAAATAAGAAACACTTGAAATTTTTTAGAGATCTGATTTCCAAATTAGATTCAGAAATTAAAACTAAAGCCACGTATCGGTCTCTGATTGTTTTTTTTTCAGAAATTTGTATGAAATCTTCGGAGCAAGCGCAAAAATTAATTTAAAACAGGTCACAGCAATCCACCTGGTTACTCGTCGCTCAACGAGAATTACTGCTAAAGTAATAACCTCAACCAGTCGCCACTCTTGCCCAATTACGAAAACGTTTTTGTTATTAGATGCGATGCAGGTTCTGCGCATGTAAGAGTATAAAGTATGGTTCCAATATTCAAAAGAAAAAATGAGATAAAAAAGGCATCTTCATTATAAATGTTGAAGTTGCAAATTATCATATGCAGTTAAAAGTGTGCGAGTGCATACCAACTTCATTCCAAAAGACGATATGTAACCAGTTGGTGCACTATATCCAAACGTATCCTGAAATGGTCATGGTTAGAAATTACGGCAGTTTCTGACAGTCGATAAGAGCATCAGGTTGTCTTTTTCATTTGAAATTTCACTGAAACGTAAAGCAGCGTCACAGGCTTTTTGCGATCGTGTATTCTAAGAGCAGAAGATAATGAACAGCAGAAGATAAACCAGCGGCCTTTTCATTAAATTACAGAAAATTGTCAGAATCGAGCTCATTGAAGTTCCCCCAATTCTTTCAGTACAAAAGTTGGGTTTTTAAGGATAAAAGGTTCATTCACTATGAAGTTATTATAATGCACTGTCACGATTCATTGAGAAAAAAAGTCACTCGATTAAGTTTGCACAGTACAAGAACAGCCCATAAATATTGATACTGATGAAAACTGCTTGAAATTTCCAGTAGGTACTCACCGGAAAAGGATATTCTTCCTTATCGTGGATTGTTATTCTCACTCCAACGGCTTCTGTTGTAGGCAAATAATCGGAAGCGTTCACGTAAAGAAGTAATCGTAAACCTAAAACGCTGTGCATTATTCGATGAAGATCTTAACATTAGCCCGAATATTACTTTATGCACTGTTCGCAGTTGCATTAAACGTAGTGTTAAGACATAAATGCTGAAAGTGATGTACACTTAGTGAGAGATTTTGAAAGCGAAAGGAAATTAAACCATCTCCAAGAAAGAGTCTAATCTTTCACTGTCCAATGCGGTCACATTTCGCAATTTTTAGGTTATATTTTGCACCAACATAGACCCCTAAGAGCGCCCACAATAGACCCTAAGAAGAGCTTTATTTAGCGGAAATAATATTCACACCTATGTAATACAGCAGTAATAATGAACGAAGCAAATAAAGAAGACTTTTATAAGCGAATGGGATAAGTTTCATCGATGCCCTTCATCGCATATTTTATACAATAAGGTTCCTAGAGTATAGATATAGTGAAGAACCACTTCGACTGTGAAAGAATCGGATGAATTTCCATCAATACACATGTTGATTTTGTAAAGAAAATACATTTGTCACATATGATGGATACTAGACATGAATATACTGGTGAATGTGTTGGCACATCCGATGAAGAGCTGAGCAATGTTCTGTCCAGAACTTATTTCATCGATTCTCCAGCGAAATGGAGTTTTCTACTGCATCTGAGAGTCGATCAAGACTCAATGAGCTGAATAGAATTGCTCCAGGCATGGGGATGAAAGTTTCCAGCATTCCATTGTAACAGAATAACAGGACATTCCAGCTCGAATCCACCTTGATGAGAGCAACCTCTACAACATGGGTGGTCCCATAGCGCTAACATTCAAATTCGCCGTTGCTATTCTTGAGCGCAACAGGTGACACACTACAACAGCTCTAGTGCTATAAAAGCTCGGAAAACACTATAAGAGCAATTCCACTTCATCACTCATCCAAAAAAATGTAAGTCCTCATCAGTAATATGGTGATTTAAGGCGCTAACCATACATTGGACCAGCGCGAATGCTACTTTTATTCTCTGTTCGATTGTGGTTGAATGTGAAACAGTTGCCAAACGTTGGATTGGCAACAACAAGGAAGTCTCTGCAAATTCAGTTCTTTTACGTCCACACCTCAACAATAAATCCTTATGTGCTACTATTTATAATGTTGCCTTTGTGCAAACAACTTTCGTCACAAAATCTCATAGCCAAAAGATCTTCATCATTACACTGCAGTCGCGTCATCTATGGTGACGGATTTGAAATCGCCATCCTCTGCGTTATTAGAGACTTGAGTCCAGTTTGATGCATTTCTCTCCTGTCATTACACATGCCTATATCACTGGAATCAGAGCTAGATCTAAATGAGCCCCTTCCTAGAGGGTTAGGCATTTTAGCTGCACTGGACTCAATCACAGTCCTTGAAACAAAGGATTAAAGAGTTCGCACGAGCCTAGTATAGTCCTATCTATTTTCCTAGGTTGCCTCAAGAGCACGATTTCTGGCTAAAAAAATTAAAATAATTGGCCGTCCGTTTAGGTTGTATGTGTTTCATTGAAAAAGAAATCCTAAAGCAGAAGTTCCTTATTGAAGGGAACAGTGAACCAACTTTTCAATGTTACATTCGGCGCCGTTGAACGAACATTTTTGGATGAGTTGTCTTTTATGAGCAGAGAGCGCGATACGTTGAGCTTTTGACAACTCAGACATCGCAAATATGAGATTTTCCTTTGCTTTTGTTACAATGGCCACCTCATCGCTCATGTTCTGGAAAAAGCTGTTCCCTGAGCTCCGGCTTTCATTAATCATCGTATAAGAAATGAATTTCGAATTTTCTGGCGATTTTGATGGCAACGGCACGGTGACGTTCGATAGCTAATTCTAGAACTACTTTTATTATCAGTGTCAATAAACTGAGCACTAGGAAAAGAGGGAGATCCCATATGCCCAACCGTAAAAGTAACTCAGCCCATTACCAGCAAGTACAGTAGCTGAGTCTCATAAAATGAAAAGCTCAGTTATCACATCTTATACGTCTAGAGAGAAAATAAAGAAAAGCGAAATACCTACGGATGAGGGTTACGACCAGGAATAAACACTTTAGTTTGAAGTGGAATAAAGTCCGTAATTTCTCAACAGTTTCATATGTTTACCTGAAACCCAAGCGCCTCAATCATTTCTCCTTGTTCCTCGACCAGTTGTTGCCCATAATATAACCAAAGATCGAGCGTTTTAGAGCCCTGAAGTGAACTGTTGCTCAATTCAAACCCTACGGATTACAAAGATAAAACCTATCATCATTGAAAAGGGTCATAAATATCGATCACTGTTATCTGAAAAAAAGAAAAGCTGCTCATGATAAATTTTCCTCAGCGAGTGCTATGAAACATCGAATGGAAGAATGTAGAATAAAACGCTTAATACAAAGGTAATGCAATGTCAAAAGTGACAAAGGCGACACCTTTGTACCTTCGTATTTTCATTGTTTGTTGGTATCTTTACTTACTGTTAACTCATAAACAGCCTTTCCACTTTATAATGCAAATATTACTGCTTTAAAATGTGAAGTTAAAAGAAGAAAAGGAAAATGAAGTGAAAAAAGATGGGTACCAATTAAGAGAAAAATTATGAGCGTATATTCAAAATTCAAATGATTATGAATAAAATAAGTATTTGAAGTAATCAACCAACTAACACTTTTAATTCCAATGCAGAACGGATCGACAGATTGGCAAAGACATGGCCCACCGCTTGTTTCAACTCCTTCTTCTCGATTCTTTGAGCAGTAGTTCTGCTCATCACAATATTCACAAAACTCCAGTTTCCACAAATCCTCAACAATGGGGCATGACAGAGTTTTAATTATATCATTCTCAATGCATCTCAAACAAAAATGCGAGCATAAGTTCTATGCGTTCGTTTTGGTATTCATCCATTGGCCTAAACAGCAAGGATGCTAACAGCTATTGCACAACTGCAGTTGAGGATATCAATGCCATGAGTACAGTGCCATCAACACATAACAGCCGGAGTCGATATCTTCCAGTAGGCAGCCAACGTTGCCAGCGGCATTTTTATTTAGCATGATCAGATGAGCGGACTTCGATGTTGCAGCTTTATTTGGCAGAAAGGCTAAGTCATTGTTTATGACACTAAAAACTTTTGCTAATATAGTGCCTTTAAAAGTGTGATAAACACATCAGCATGGATATAAAAACTTCGGAGGAAAAAGACGACATTCTCCTCAAGTAGTCGAGTTATACACTTTTTTGAACGAGTAACACACTTCCTCATTTCGAGTTGAAAAGCGTGGAACTGAGGCTACGAATTACAGCATATGGAAAATACCTTCGGATAACATGGCCAAGCGTCATCACTCTCACGATCGAACGCACACAAGCAATAAGAGTTGTCCTTTGGTACATTTCTTGGATTGGCCTCGCAGTGCAGCATCGCGTCTTCCTTAGTGCAAGTGCAATCCGAATACGCCTGCAAGATATCGCAGCTAAACTTTAGGATAGGCTAAGTTTGCACTAATAGCCCATATTTTGAAAAATAACATTCAGGCAAGCTCTCAGAAAGTGTTGAGAAATAGTTAGAACTTGAGCATTGAAGATGGACGACGAAAGAAGGTGATAGCGGCAGCTGTTTGCCAATTTCATATAACAAAGAGGAACTGATACAACATTGATAGCAGCTTATCCAAAAAATTTCGCCAACAATAGTATGAGAAAGCAGAGATAAAATCCACACAAAAATTCACTCCGAATTTTCCAATGAAAGAAATTTAAACGGTTGAGGACATCGGTCACTGTCTTGCACATGAGCATTAAAGAGGATAGAGGGTTTATGATCATGGTCGAATGGATGCATATAAAAAGACGTTGTCCTTTGATACTTAAAGGAGTCTTTCAGTTGGCACCTTAGGAATTTCAACAAACATACGGGTTCGAATTTGGCATCTTTTTTGGAGCGCCTGTTTCTTCGATAGGTGGCCATGTTGGCACCACCAGCTTTCAGCATAACATCTTTGAACACTTTCAACTGAAAACTTATATTTGTTATAACGTTGACTACTTTGAGAATCTTCACAAACCCATCAAACGTAACAAGTCAATATGTTGCATCGTACACAAAACATTCGGCGAATTTTTAGCTAGAATAAAATTTTTTTTAAGGTATCGATGACCATAGTATTTATCTGAGGAACCTTAATGGAATATTAGCAGATGATGAAAGCGTATTATAAACATTTTACAACTTAAGCACTACAATGAAAACATTGATGTAAATATATGATGTAAGCATAAAGAAGAAAGTAAACTTTGGCACTTTAGCATTATTAATTTCTCTTGCAGAAATAACTGTTCATAAGGATGAAATGCAAGAAATCGATAATCAACTTACAATTTTCTTGATGATATCCACATCCATCACTAAACTTTCCTTATACGGGTTTAAATTACATATTGTAATTGCCGGAAATGGTGCTGCAATTACTTTCAAATAGGAGGAAATCATTGAAATGAGCAGAATTTAAGGTAAATAGTAGAAGGCCCTCTCTCGATCAAATCATCGTATACGTCGATCGAATATCCAACAAATATGCATTTATGCTTTAAATTTGAAAGTTCAATAATAGAATGCAGCTGATGTTGTTGTTTTCATGGAAAATTTTCGCATTTGTAGATATTAATGTTGCATTATTTGAAAAATATTTCAAAGAACTTCCACTTGTAAAATGGCACTTTTCGCTTAATTTTTTGAAAAATCGTCATAACGCTGACGAGGATGTTTTATGAGCCACTGATTGCGATACGCTTTGCTTTCCTTGCTATAGCTTGGCGTTCTCTATTATTCATACTAGGGAAGAATTCGACGCGTATAGTGAGTGATATCATTTTTATAAGCTATATAACTTTTTGATGTATTCTCGTATGGAATTTTTTACAAAATTTACTATTGCAAGTGCAGATCGGAATAGTTGATAGATTGGAAGCCCATGAGGATTCTTTTCCGGGCTAACAGTGCTCAGTATCAAATTTCAGTTGAACGCTAACCAGTATCAAATTTTAGTTGAATATCAGTGATTTTATCATTTCTTTGATATTTATCGACAACGTTTATTGCTTGAAATATAAACATACATCCACATCCAACAAGTAGTACAATCCACACACATCTGCAATTCATTGTTGCAATATTTTGGTGAGATCGTCTCAATTACACTTTTCATCAAAGATATTCATTTATTCCGATGCTTATTTATTGCTTTTTCACTGGAATTCTAATAGTGACAAAAAGGTTGCATAACGTATATCTGTAAACTTCAGTGCATTGTTTTGAAATTTTTTATTGCGATCATTAAATAAGAGAGTATATCCTTCGTCTTCCTGGATGATTAGGAGCACGGAATGAAATCTTTTCTGAAATAAAAATAATTTCTCCACTGGCGAGATGTTTAAATAATATAAGATTTTTTCGAGTATGTATGCAAATTTCTAAGAAACTTCTATTATGACTGCAAGAAAATGCTATCGAAAAGTTCATATCGAACCGATATAGCGCATTTGGTGCTTGTCCGAGCATCGGAATACCGTGACTAGAAGTTTTATAGCAAAATTCCTTCAAATGCCAACGAATACGCTCTTTATACGGCAATCGTGTTGGATCAATATTATGGCCTTGATCTTCGGTTAAAAGATCGCACTGTAACCATTTAGTAATTTATAAACAGAAGTAGACTGAATTTTAGTGTGAATATCGGCTAACGCAATTCAGCTAATCATTAGTACAGCTCAACACAATCTTGCACTCAAATTCTCATCGCATTGATGGAAAATTCCTCTTCCTTCTCTTTCGAAACAAATTTCTACACTTAGTAGCTTGCTGATGCTTGCTTCCTTACTCTTATTAAGAGAAGCGAGAGAAGCTAAATATAGATTATCCTTTTCAAAGACAACAAATGTTGAGGATGATATTTAAGCAAAGTAGCCGAATTCAACAACTCAAAATGCATACTTGAATTGGTTTATCGTTTTCATTGATATCGCCAAATAAATACTTGGAATAGATATCAACGGCACGTAGAAAGTCAGTATCCGAAGCGAGATAGAGATTATCCATGCTAGCGTATCTATCGACAATGCGGGAGTTGCAACACAGTGTTGTGCAATAGCATCTAGTATTTATGGAATAGATGAGTACGTCATTGGCCATTTTATTTGCTCTATCCAAATATATAGCCAATTCGACAAGTCGTTATTGAATATGAAAGAACTGCAATGGAAAGCCGTATAAAGCTTCGAAAAATCACCATATTCTATTTCATTGTGCAACGCGGGTTCTCATTTCACGAATGAAAACGACGGCAAAACACTATTGACTTGGTTAACTTTCTTGATCTAACTTATTCATTGACTCATCGATTGTGACCACCTCGTTTGTTTTTTTTGTTTTTAAACAAACGAGTTTTCTAGCTTCCTCAAGCTTTAAACTGGAAGTCAAGCGAGACTTCTATTCAAGGAGTTGTCCACGTTTAAAAAGTTTTATGCACCGTTTCCTGTGGCAATCTGATGACTGGGATGATTTAACTGGTTTCGCGGTTTGTTCCGTATTCACAAACGACGCGGTATAGAACGATGCTGCGGTACAAAATTCGGATGAAACGTCCTTGAAATACTGGAACGTTACGAATTTGGCTCACTTTACGTTGCCACAGTTGGATGCAATCGACTGTGGGTGTTGAAACCTATTATAACATATATAAGAGATTATTGCAGCCATTAGCGAGTAATGGATTGGCCGGCTCATTTATGTCTCGTTATCTGAGTTGTATAGAGTAGCCATTCTGAGCGATTTCATTTTTCAGTGCCTTGGTCATTTTTTCATTCGCCAGTAAATGGGTGGCAGGAATTGCTAAAGCCCGAAAAAAAAGGATCATTTGATTGCATGTGATGAAAGAATTCGTTATCTCTGCCTCGTTACTTTTATTCGCTGCGCCGAGCTTTATTTTCTTACATCGTAAGGTCTTTTAAACACCACTCCACCGTGACCTTGAAAGGGACTGAATATAGCCTAGCCATTTTCTACCTAATTTATAGTCCTAACGTTGGTGTCTATTTCTGCGTTTGTGTCTATTACCGCAGCTCCAGCTTTACTTCTACGTACAGTTGACATTTACGTCGTCGATGGCTCTGTTGTTGTTTAGTACGGACCTATTTATTGTTTTATCCGCACACCGGGGTCTTCTATGCACGTTTAGCATGTGCTTTGCATAAGTTCTTAACCGACTTGCATGATAGCAGGAAAGAACTCGAACTATACTTCAAAGATGCATCCTCCAAGAATAAAGGAGATTATAGGAAACACAACGAAGTTATGAAGACTTCTCTCTTCACCGATGAAACGTTTAGGATCTACTTGTTGGATTGAAGGATCCTATAGTGACAAATTATGCGCACTTATATGGTCAGCAGTATTCCTGAACAGTTGACGCATATATGTTAGTATTTGCAGTCCGTTGAAGTTTTCGGTAGCCAGTGGCTACTACTTTTGTTGGATTTTCCGCACGGCTTCATTTAGTAATTTTATAGTTTATGGATATACTTTTGCAGAAATGAAATTCTGGAAGTTCGGTAAGGAAATGATATGCTCCGTTGTGGGTGAGGCAGACACTCGATGACGGAGAAAATCTATAGAGACGGGCGAGAACTAAGCTCTTATTCAAAGGTTTTTTTTCGAAAGCACATGTAAGCTTATTTGGTTCTGAAGTATCAATACATTATTTTTTCTTTTCATACATAAACGTTTAGGATATTCATATTATTGTTTCAATAGTCAGATTGTTAGCCTCCAGAGAAGTTGTATTTAGTCATTAAACGTGATAATGGTTGTTTATGAATGACAATAATAGATTCATTAAATTAGTCACTGTGAATTAGCTAAGATTGTGCTGTGCTCGTTTATAATGGATGAGAATGGGATCGTCGAAGTGAAACGGCACAATTTTCTCCGATGTTTCCGACATGTTCAACTTTATACGATGAACTGAAATACTCAGTAAGAATGCTCTTATAAAAAGAGATCACCATTATACTTATAGAATAACTTACATTGCTTTCAAAATGTTTGTAGATCTTTATAGATTTATTGATTTTTGTGCTTTCCAATCATCGTCCTAATTTCGTCGTAGTAGTATACATATAGCGATGCTTTAGTCTGTTTTCCTTTCATCTAACGTTACTTTTAATTGAGTTAGTAAGGCTAGATCTCAGTAAGGTATGCAGTAATCGTTAGCAATGTGATCTTTGAAATGAGGGTTACATTTATGCAGGCTTTAAAGATTTTGTTTCACCTCTCAATCACTTTCCACTTTAAAAAAAATAATGGAAGTGTTGAATGGAAGTTTAAAAAAGAAAATAATGGAAGTGTTGAATTTGTTCATTAGTAGTCATCGCCTATTACTTAGCAGAGATTTACAAGCTGAAGCATTGAAGAAGATTACTGATCGTGCCAGTGGAAATGAGAGTCCATTACTTAGAAGAGTTAAACATCGAAAAAACTTGAAATACTCGAGTAACACTTCTTCGCGAATGTTGATTAAAAAAATGCACTAAAAGAAACGCTAGGAATGCTAGGTGAATTGCTCAATGGATGTAGATGTGCAGTTGAATTGTAGTTGAGTTATTCGGAGATAAACGTGAGGAAATACAATTTGTGAATGCAAACAATGTTGGTAGCAAAACAAGCACAATGTTTGGATATTGACTTTAGCGAAATGGATAGATGCCAATGTTAAGATGAGGCAGTAGTGATGATACGACGATTCACCGACTATCAACATATCGTCGTCGATCGTTGAAGCATTCAGTTATCGTGCTAAGAAATCAGAACAATTGGCATTGTTTTCGTTCTTTTATTCTTTCTACTTTCCGGTGGCTACCACCTGTAAACATTCATACATAAACACTCTAACAATATCATTTTTTTTTCGTTCTTAGAAACAAGTTTTCCTTTGCGAACACATTTCAGCAATTTACGAATAGGCCGAAAAATCAGGAAAGCACGAATTTGATCCTAAAATGATAAATCACAATGATAGAAATTATCAGAACTAAATTCGATGTATATTTCATATATCAGTTCGCTTAATTAGCTAAGTGAGAGCTTAAGAAATGTCCAGTTCTTATGTTGTTCTTAAAGATGAAACGAATACTCTGCCCTCATCCACTTTTCATGGCAGCGGCAGCATCAACGATTTACGTTGTTTGAGAAGTGTCCTCGCAAATAGTTACATATTTAAAGAATTCGACGCTATCCATTCCATGAGCGAGGCAACCAACAAACAAGTCATATGCGCAAAATCAAAATACCCTCTTCTTTTCCATCTTATCGCAACAAGGACACCACTATTTTATCTTTGCAACCCGACAAACTGTGGTCGAGCAAAGTGAATTGAACTTCGACAAGAAACGGGACATGTAACCTATGCAAGGACAGAAATAATGTAGAAATAAAAGGAAGACAAATGAACGAGAATGCAACTTCTCGCCAGATATTTATTGCATAGTTGCATACATCAACACGTCTGAAGCAAAAACCTCTCATTTAGAAAAAAAACATATAGACTTGGATATGATCATCTATGATAGACATAAATATGTGTTCAAAATTAAAATGCAAGAATGGATATGTCATTTTTCCGAAGAATTATTTTCCGCTTCCGAAGTGAAAAGAAGAAACGCCTTATGAAGCTAACATGAAAGCAGCGAAAAATAAAATTGCAAATGTATTGAGCAAAAATGTCATCTACAATTGATTTGTCCAACCTGATGAAAACAACAGTCGAATGTACCGCATAATGTGGCAAAAATTACTCCTATCCTCGCAACAATTTCAGCAATTCATTCGACGCATTCACTTTCAATTGTCGACATATCTCAAAAAAAAAAAAAAAATCGGGTGTTCGATGCGTTTATTTGCTAAGTAAACCGACTCGTTAAATTGTTGTCGCTTCAGACACTTCAAAATTCTTCGACTGTCTTCTTGTTCAAATCGTACATACACGTAGCACTGAAATTCTACTAGTTAATGCAACAATGCACTTAAGAAACGTCACCATTGTGGAAATTGTGGAATATTGAGGTCCGAAAAAAAAAGAAGAAAAGAACCAGAAATTGAGTTTATTTATATAAGTGGTTGATTTTATCGGGTGTGAAAGTTGAACATCTTCTAACGTTAATTGAAACATGAAAATATAACAAAAACGCGAAGCAAATATAAACCTAATAGAAGACATAAAAACGAAAGAACAGAGTAAAAAAAATCGGAAAGCACTTTTGCAGAAAGAACTTAAAAATCTCTATGGATTTAACTGAAATGGGGAAATTTATTGCAAATTAAGTGATCCATGTTTGCGATGAAACAAATCGCGAATCAGAGAATTGCAAATAACATCAGTGGTCACACATTCCAATGTGATCTTATGTGAATGCTTTATGATAGAATAGAGGCAAAAAAAATTTGACGGTTTCACGATGCGTAGCGAATGGTTTATACCATCTTTACATACCGAAATTCACATCTTGCATCGTCTATGAGTAAATAGCATCTTACTTTATCATTGAATTAATAATAATCGTATTTTCGTTTAGCGTTTTTAATTTTCTCAGCGATACTAAAGTAGGAAATGTCAGCTCTAAGAAGGAAATCACTGTTCCATAAGTGGGAAACCTCTGTTCTCCTCTTCAGATTCATTTCTTCGATATATAACGTTTAGAGACTCAAAAATATGTGGAATTGAGAGAAAACTTCATTAAAATGCAAATAATCGTAGCTTATTTTATTCTGTCGTTTTTTTTTTTGCAAATATAAGAATTTTTATTGAAGGGTTTTAGAGTAGCTTATATTATAAGCACTTAAGTAAATGTAATTAAAATAAAAACTTTCGAAGCTTTGACGCATATTATAGAAATTTCAATGAATCATAATTCTCTTATCTATGAAATAAGTGCGGAAATTTTACATTGCTTTTAGCTTTCAGCGAATTTCGATTTGTGCATTATTCTTGAAAATTACCGAAATGAAAATGAGAGAAAATTGCAGTTATATGAAAGGAATTTATTCTCGGAAATAGCACAGAGATGGTATTTTTTAATGTTTGTAATACCTTAATTTGATCTAGAGGAGACTATGGAATGCAAACAACAAAGGTCGCATCTCCTCTATTCGAATAGGACATCGTAACTGCTTCTATGTAACTTTTTCTCCTATGAGGACTTTTGTAGAGAACGGCAACAAATAGAGCACTTCGTTGGTTAAGAGCTCGTCGTTACTGTGCGTGGCTAGAAACCAGCTGAAGGCGACGACTAGGATGGACATTCGATGTTTGTCCACTCGTTGGAACGAAGGAACCGGCTACGCTGAGGATCCTATAAAAGTGACGACTAATCATGCATGTAGCATCAGCTAAGTGGCAATGTTTCTCCACCTCATTGCTGCACTTCTTCTATTCTGCGGTACAGCTACCGCGGTATGCTTTCGTTTCAACTTTTTATAAAATTTCATTGAAAATCTCTCTTGAAAATATAGTTGATTATCGATAAGAATTAACTACTATGTAATTTCTATAAAAAAACATTTTTATAAGTCTTTTATCCTTGATCTTTGGGAAACGCTTCTTCCTTTTTGGGAAAAATTGATTTTTCCTTGCAGTTTTAAAAGAAATATTTATAAAGTATGAATGCTCTCAGCAATAATATCGAACAAACAAATGTTTTGATTATCTCTCAACGATCAGATTTTCTGCATAATTTCACCATCAATACCAATGTTTTGCTTGAAAAATTTCTAGCAAACTGTTCTTCTTTAAGGTGGAATTGAACGATCAGCTAAATTTGTAAACTGTCAGCAAATGAAATTTAGAAGGAATAGTCGCTTTTCTCCTTTGCAGAAAAACAATAGCCGAACTAAGCGTGGAGCAGTGACATGTGTTTGCATAGCCGTCGATTGTAGCTGCAGGCCTTACCTCTCCAGCCGACTACTTCCTCAGGTACGTTTTTTGGTCGATCATTCGCGCATGATAGTGAAATCATCATAGGTTGCAAACGTGAGTAATGCTTTACGCTCTTCAGGTCCATCCGATTAGCAATGTTGCTTTCATCGGAGACTTGTCGAATTCTTCATGTTCAAATTACAGACAATCAGTGTTCACAGTCAGAAAAGGAGAACGTTTTGGTAATGTTTGTTTCAAAAGCTTGGAAACTCTAAGCACACAGAGCATATAGTGTTTGAAGACAAACAGTTATTAATCGCAGCATCCCAAATGCACCAAATGAGAATAATGGTGATCAACTCCAGCTGAGAGTGTTTTTTAAAAAGGCGGTACGCCCGAAATATTTGTTGCTATCGTTAGTGCTATTGTTCAAGTTATCATTTTGCATAGCCGCTGTAGCTCAAGTTCGGTTCACCTCCTTTGCTCTATAAGAGGACCTCGTTTATCAATTGATCTGTGGCATTAAATGCTCTACATTCATAATATAATAAAAACCATGATGGACATTCATAAGAGTTATTCATATGATGGACATTTCAGACATTTCAGGGCAATCCATCGGCACAAAGGCTTCCAACCTATCCAGTGGGAAGTCAATCAAATCTTTGCTATGAGAATTGCTTTAGAAGTTGTACGCAATCGCAAGAACAATGTCAAATTTCTTGTCAACGATCTTGGTGCGTTCGTCTCTTTTTTTTCGTTCCTAAGCGGTTAACCGTCGTCACAAATCTGCAAATTACTTAAACAATTGTATGATAGACCATTCTATGGTTGTTATAATTTTTTATTCTTTAGCAAAAATTTCAATTAAATAGTGCGTTTAGAAACCCTCTGTGCGTCCCTTGACAATTTAACAAGGGAGCGCATCTCTCGAAGCAGTTTCACCGACTTTCTATATATCTTTCACTTCTGAAGGAATATAAAACTTATCAAGCAGTTAAGAAATCTAGTCGTTGCGTAAGCTGTTCATTTTTAGTGGTCAGTCTGTCGGGCAGTATGGGCCAGGAACGTCTATTCCTCCATACAACGAACCGCAATATCTCATCCCGGAACGACACAAGCACCACAGTATATTCCTGGAAATGCTCCATATTCACCATCAGGTGGAGTCTTGAGTTCAGACGCTGCGCTCAATCAACCTACCACTTGCATCCAAATCTGTATGCCAAATTGTGCTGCACAATGCATTCAGCAACAGCAGCAGCCGATTCCTGTTGTGCAGCCAGCACCTCTAGGACCCGACACAGTAATACGACCGTCGCCTGGTCCATTTACCCCTACACCACGACCAACCATCAATGTTCCACCATATCAACAATCATATACACAGCCCACACATGTGGTCTCACCAAACGTTGGTTCAACTGTGTGTGTGGAAATCTGCAGGCCCGGTTGCAGCGCAGAATGCCTACAGCAAAATCCGGCAACTATGCCTGTTTACACATCCCCCTCGACTTATTTGCCACAATCTCATTACGAAACACCGTTGCCGAATGCTACTCCGCTTCCACCGTACCAGACCTTCACATCTACTCCGATTCCGCAGTACCCCCAAGCACCTGCCTCAGCTAACTGCATCGAGGTGTGCATGCCGTCGTGCAATGCACAGTGCATTGAACAGCAATGGCAGCCTTCCCCATACGTATCGCAGCCTTGGCCATATCAGCCTGTGCAGCAGCAGCCTTTGCAGCTCCAACCAATAGCCCCACAATCGTTGCAAGTTACATTGCCTCAATCAATTCAGTACTCACCTGAATGCGGTACTCTTTGTCAAAATGCATGTCTACAGCAATGCTCGCAGCAGAACATTCCTATCTCACAATGTTCTTCACCGTGCTTATCGACTTGCTCGCAGAATTGTCCGGTATCGCAGCCAGTTACGTCTCCTCCAGCATATGCCCCACTTCAGGAACCGATCCCAGTTGTGCAGTCGCAGCCCATGGAGCAATCTTTCCAGTACATGCCTACGCAGTGCCAACCTTCAGCTGGTGGTGCAACGAAATGCTCATGCCCAAGTGGATTTATAGTTTGTGTCTCTGTTCACGGTTCGGATCAGTGCTGCCGGAAACGTAAATAAGTTAAGGAATGGCTCAGTAACAACGATGTTATGTAAATTTCGTGTCAAATTTCTGCAATATCTATGCGCTATTTTGCCGAGCAAAATAAATGTCATTTCATTATGCACTTGTTTACCTCTCCATCCGTTTAGATGATTATGAGGCTTATCATCAAATTTTTCGCCCATAAACTTATCTCAACTAGTTTCGCTCCAGTCGGCCATATTGGCTATCAAAACTGTTGCAAAAATCCCTTAGAAGTAAATGGACGTGTACGCTAGAAGGACTCGAAATTCTATGCGTTTTGCCACGTATCGCAAAGAAACCACATTACTATTATAAAGTTATCCCACTAAATCCGAATGAGAACCACTATTCCGCTTAGCGTTCCTTATCCTTCCTTACGTCACCGTCTCTCCTTAAGGAATATATCTTACGCTAACAATTATCCACCACTTTATTGCCAATATAGAATATAGAGCGTTTTCTAAGAGAAATTAAATTTCCCAGTAGTTCTTCGCAATTCGTTTAATTCTCATAGAAACTCTCAACGAACGAATAAAGCAGATGATAAAATAAATAATATAGATGCAATGGGTGCACACTTGGACAAAAGCGTCTCCCTCGATTGTTATGTTTCGGTACTTTACAACCAAAAAAAGCATCCTTTCAATATCATCAGTTTAAGTGAGAAAACTGAACTGATATCACTTACGATAAGGTATTTTTCCAATCCAGAATTTTTTCAATCCAGAAACAGCATCCAGAAAAAAGGTCGAAGAAATATTCATTTAGAGTCTTCCAATATCTCAAATGGCGCTTAAATCACTTCTCATTCAGAAGAAATATTTCCACTAAATTGAAGAGATATTTTAGTATATTTATAAGAGTAATTGCATTCTTATGAATTATATGTCGAATCGTTTCCGTTATTTCTTTGAAATTCTTTATGAATGAGGCAATAATGATGATATATGAGTTTGTTGTAATTTTATTTCTCATATAGACTCATATTAAACTATTAACTTAGAGAAAATACAGCTTGCTCAGATGAGGCAATTGAAAGAAAATGTTGCACTAGCGAATTTCTCATTAACTACAGATGAGAAAATTTTCCTGAAACGTTTACTTACTTTATTAACAACGAAATATATTTCCAATAAGGAATTTTTGTAATCTTTAAATGAAACGATTTCTGCGAAAGTATAACAGCTTTCGACGAAGTTTGTATAGGACATTTTGTAAAGTCGTTCACTCCTATGGCGCAATACGATGGATATAATCATTGGCTTCGAGAAGTAACAAAACCTCGATTAGGAGATTTAAAAGTAATTTTCATTCGATCTATGAATTTCTGTGCCAGTTCTGGATATGAGAGATATCCTGAAAAATGAATGGATGAGGGAACGTTGCCGATTTATAAGGCGGAAATATTTATTGGGCATATTACATATTTTTAATATCGAATAAGATGCAAGTATTCGATGAACGTGTTGTAGCTGAAGACAACTGTGGTGCGCGCAATTAAACAGAAAATCAATGAAGTTAAGAATGTGCACAAGGCATGAATAAGAAGTTGTTGGTTAGCATCAACAGTTGAAGTGTCATCGATAGGAATACGAAGCTTTCAACGGATGCGACTTCTCTCAAACATCCAGAATAGATCACAACGCACTCATCCGGTTATGTGCTCTTATAGCTGACGTTGCAAGTCAGTTCCTTTAAAACGCCCACATCACCACAGCTCTCTTCAAAATGGCGATACTGCTTATAGTGCTACTTTTATTAGCTTATCAAGTAAAGAATTCGCTCAGTGCAAAGGTAGGCAAGCATTTCCCTATTTTCAGGTACTATTAAGATATGTTCATGAACAAAGTCAACGTAAACATTGATACAGAGACAATATGCATGAAATGTAATTTTGAAGTATGCCGCTTGATTTTTATAGCAGCTCGGAGAGCTTTGTTTTTCTAACTTCTAAGTGATGATAGTGAAGAATACAAGTAATTTTGTGATTCTGTAAGCGGTAAATTTTGTTCTGTTCGAATAGAGTTAAAGAAATACTTCTCGTGCTGACTGTTAACGCTATGAGTTGCAATTTTCAGAGATATTCCACACAGGTAAACGAATACAACTTCACTCGAGTGGTGGAACGTTCATGTTTGAATGAGTGTACACATCGTTGCTTTATAAATCGACAACGTTTCTGTGCTTTGTTTTGTCAGCAATTATGGTCAGTGTCACTGGAAACGTTAGACAACATCAACAAACATGATTAAAGTTGTGTTATTGGGGGAATTTTTTCTTTGGAGGAGAGGTGGCATTATCACTAAAGTCGCATAGAGTGGGTTGTTTGAATAGATGCCGAGAGAAACTCTTTTTCGGTGCACTTGACAGCGGTGCTTTCGTTGGAGATGAAGTCTTTTCTTGCTGACGCCGTTGCGAGTGGTTAAATGATGATGACACAATTGTTGCAGTCTAGTGGGATGTACAAGAGCGATTTTAAAAAATATCGAAGCTTTCCTTCGATACCTACAGGATCATATGTTTGCATCCATTGGTAGAGTTCCTAGATTGTGGCTTACATGCGAAGGGAATAGAGGAAAAAGGGAGGGGAAGTGAGGGGTGAGGACCTTCTTTAAACAAAGCACTTAATTACATTTTGCAGACCTACGTAAGCAGCCTCCTAGTTGAAGAGGCATCTGTTTAGTGGGAACTATTTCCCAGCAAATACAGCGCTCGTACATAAACGAACAATGAACGATACCAATAGACAAATGAACGAAGTGAATTGTAAACAACCATGAGTAATGGAACCGCAACTTTTTTCTGAAATACTGCGAAGTGAGGGATAAAAAAATGAAGATTTTCGATTACCGTTGCTTCTTTTTGCACAGCTATTCGATTTCCAGTTCTCTATGGATGCTTACTGGTTGAGTCAGACTTTTCATCTTAGCGCTTGCTAAGATATGACCTTTTCAGTTCGCAGCGAATACAAAGATTGATATCGTCAACAATGACTTCAGAGCCAACCCATAAAGATCAAAAATATTTGCCGACAGAATCGACTGCTGAATGGTCGTCGTTCTCGAAGTCTCAAGTTGCTGCTGAGATATTCAAAGGCTTCCGTAGGTTGCCACAAAAAAGAGCGGTGGATAATTCGTTCACGCCGACAACATGCATAGGCTCTTGCCAGACGTCGTGTAAACAAAGATGCTCCATTCCTACGAGCTCGATTCCGATAGGTGCAACAAGTTGTGGATCATGCTGCAAACCGAATTGCAATGTTCAGTGTGCCCAACGAGAATGTTCTAACAAATCGCAGCCGACGAACCCAGTTGTCGAAGTATCTCTATACCGAAATGCGAAATCCAACAGTGTTCAGCCCATCGTGCCTTCTGGCGGAGAGCCGACGCCTTCTCTCCTAACTCGCCCTTGTAGGCTATCATGCACACCAAGGTGCGGATGCATTCAGAAGCAAACGAGCTCTCAGAATCCAACTCAAAGGCCATTTACAGCGGCAGCAACAACGATTCAAATAGGCGCGACCTCTTCAGAACTCACAACAACAACTGAAACAGCTTCAACCATGCAACAAAATCAACAACTGCCTCAAGTAGGTGATGCACTCCCCAGCTGTATAATTAACTGCCAGGAAGTGTGCGTGCAGCAATGCGTCCGGCAGGAATTGCCCCTCACTCAATGTTCACCATCGTGCATCTCAAGTTGCGCCGAAAATTGTGCACATATGCAAACACCTTCGCAACGTACAACCTTACCTACACCAACTGCTGTAAGACGTACTAGCCTTTGTCTTCCCTCATCGCCCGATGAATCGACATGTCTTTGTCCTCAGGGGTTTATTATTTGCATTACGCCAGCCGGTACTGGACAATGTTGTCAAAAAGGATGACCAATTGTCTCTTATTCTTATTAATGAAAGTGAATTTCATACGAATTAAGCTGTTGTATTTTATGTTGGTTGCTATTGTGGACGATGAACGATAAATTGATTTTGCGCATTTTTGTGGCAATGATTTTCCCGTTGAAATGATCGACTGCTGCTTGTGGAATTCTCCGCTAATTGATTTCTGCAAATATCAAATTCAGTAATAAATCCTATTCGGGTGTGCGGTAATTTTTTCTGTAAAAATTCATATTGGGCAATAAATCATGAAGCGCATATCGCCGTAAGATGAACAAATCAATATAACGAACAATTTGCAATAATGCTCTCGAAAATGCCCATATTGCAATAAAGCGCAATATGTGCAATTTGAGTGGAAAAGTACGTAACTGCATTTTATCGATGTTTGAATTTTTCGAATTCCAGAAATTATTTCGAATTCCAGAAATTTCAGAAATACGAGTTCCACCGATAGATGATTTGTGATCACTTCGTTAAATCTTCACCAATAATTTACTCTAATAGCATTTAAATTCCTCGAACTCATAGTGTTGAAAATCTCGACGTATTTATTTCGGAATTGATTACAGTTTCAGTTGTACTTCTAACGGTTCCACGAAAAAGTCCACAAAATCTCAGATCCAGGTGGAAGTTTAATTTGAAGCTGTTTCGCATTTCCACAACACCTCTATCATGAGGTCTCTTTATGCGTCAACAGAAGCGTTTTGCGATGATGCAAGTCACTTCTGTCGGCGTATATTTGTGTCCGCATGGGTGCCTACCTGCATGCTTCTTGCATATTTACCTACCTGTACGCTCCTAGGCATATGTCGTTATCAGCGATTGATGACTTAAAGCCACTATCACTACGGATTACTGCAATGGATTCCAACGTGTAGAACCTGTTGCCAAGAATGGATACGAAATTAGCAACTCTTTTCGTCCTTTTTTTCAGTGTTTTTCTCATTCTTGATTCAAGAGGGATCGATTTTCCTGTTCAAAAAAAAAAGAACGAGACAGAACTTGGGATATTTCAAACTACACGTGCAGGTGCTCATGTCAGCCTCTTGTTTTATCTTAACGGAGAATTTGAATTCAGTGGAAATATTAGCAACCCGAATGCCAAAGGCAGTCAAAGTGGACTTTATTCGTCACTTTAGCTCCGATTCACTCGGTCACCGTCGTCCGCTCACTTGTCGGAGTTCGTTGGTGGGCCCAAGCGTATGGCTTCAATCACAGGAAAAGACATGTGACAGACCCCGTTCTCTTTCGCTCGTTTCGACCGCAGTCACATTTTACCCGCTTTTATTCGGTGCTGTCTGTGCCCGCCGCGTGATTTTCACTGTTGAGGAATGTCGTTCCGACGTTATGGTCGTGGTGCATGGTGGTTGGGTAAGCAGATATTCTTACGGATCCGTGGTGTGGGTGCTGTACAAAGATTTTCACCACGCTTGGTGAGGTACAGCCCGGAGGTATTGTCGCATGCGCGGAATATTCTTTCGAGGTCATCCTCGTCGAATGGAATTGTTTATGTGGTACGCTTCCATTTTGCTTTTTCTGTCACCTCCGTGCCATCACCTATGTACTTCTTTTAAATTGCTTGTAAATTCTGTCAGTCTTCAAAGCTTTTTATAAGGAGGTGCTAAATATTTTCAACGTTTTCACGATATTTTTTATCGCCCGCCGTGGGGTAGATGGTAGTTCAGATACTGCTCAGTCACTCATAAATCCGCCGAGTTTCCATTATGCTATCGGGATTAAATTGTCAACGATGATGCTTCGACAAATAGCCGAAATCTCGTGGATTGTTACGTCGAAAATATTCAGTAAACAATTGACTTGGCGTGCCATTATCTTCAGTTTCGAGCGATTCTGCGTGGCGTAAATGCACGAGCATTTGTGCGTCCATTTTCAACTCTCGACCATAATCGGATCCGATTTAGCACTTCGCCACACGATCGCCGTCGTTTTAAAGCACTCCTAACTCGTCGACCGCCTAAAAGAGCTTTCGAGAGAATTAAAGTGAGCGTTTCCTCTTCGATGCTTAAAGTATCTAACAGAGGCAATTTTTTGCTCCATCTGTCTATCGATATGAGGAGCGTTAACAAAAACTTTTGTTCGAATATTCGTGTATTTTTCTTTTACATTCATTATTTGACCAGATTATTGAATGACTGAATTTCACAAATGAGTGCCAATAAGATAGTAAGTTATTAACAAACGAACAAACAGATTGGGATCTATAATTACTATGGCGTCAATTTCTTTGCTGCATATATCTTTATGCTTTCTTAAGATTTCGGTTTCAAATTTAAGTCGCTATGTTTATTTCTGGATTCTAATAAATATATAACCAGAGAAAGTAAACTTTCTCGATCTCTTCCTGGAAAAACAAATTAGTTTAATTGTTTTTTTAATGTCGTTGTGGAATAAATTTATGAAATATTCATTGTGATTTATTCATTTTGTAGGAGTTATTTCTTGCGAATATTCGTTATAATCCAAGTTTAATGGATGTAGAACTTCCCGGAAGATTAGATGCATATGAAATTGGTAAGCTTTTTTTGTTTCATTTCGTCAATTGTAATAGCAATCGTAAGGCATAAGGGCATTTGCTTACCTTATAGGCAATTCGGGAAGGATGATGAAGTTTCCTGTGATTAAATAAATCTGAGCTATGATCTGTTTGGCTTGCAACAGGTATGAGTGATGCGAATTTCTGAGTTCATCTTTGAAAGAATTCATAACTTACCTACTTCTAGGAACGTTAAGTTCATTGATTGGAACTGAGGTTATTGTGTGAGTTTCAGATTCCGATTGTTCGTAAATGTAGATTCGGATATCGTTCTTCCTATTCGTGTTTATTCCAGGCAGTAATATAGCATGTGGTTGTCATGCAGCCGTTTATGAATTATGTTTACGGACGACCAGTGAATGTTGTGACAGAGCGGCAAGCACTTCGTCGATTGATCAGCAGCAGCACATTATGCTCAACGAACATACCAGGGATCCACTAATTGTTAGTGGCTGCCCATTTGCAAACTTTTTTCTGTGGTTACAATCTTTAGTTTGTTTTATAGGTAAGTTTGCCGAAAATTCTTTTAGCAGAAGCTTTGATCGTTGGGATTTTGAGTTGTTTAATGCAGATAGCAAAGGTCTTCTCATACAGTCGCTGATAAAACGAGACGAAAGTCGAAGTTGTTAGCACTCTCACTGGCTGGTATTGTTATTCCGAACTCATGGTTCTTTTATAGGCTTATCCACTGGCATTGAAAATAATGTTCAACTATCAGTTCGACGCACCCGAACGTTATTTATGGGCGGATATGGGCGCAGAGTTGATACCACTTGTGGATGCGAATCGTCTCCTCAAAGGACGTCTACCCACGTTTGTTTTATCTTGTTAGCTAATTCACAAGAGCTCGATTTTTTTGTTTGTTCTTTTGCGCTCTGCATTTTTTGCATAACATTCTAAGTCTTATAGCATCATAGTCATCTTTTCTGGTGGACGATTTATCGAGCTTTGTGAATTAAACAACAGAAAATATTTATTGGGCATTTGAAATGAAACGATAGAGGAAAGGATTACAAGCAATAACGCTAAATTGTTTGCTTTACCGATTCTAAGTAAACCATAAATATATTATATAAATGTTCATTTATTCGTTTAGTTCTCACGAATATGTTGTGTTAAATTGCCGCTGAGTAATTTATATGGTCGTTAAATTAGAAATCCATCATAAAAGGCTATCGTTCTCACAACGATAGCCACCTTGTTTCTGATCTTTTTAAAATCGGTAGGCTGGCGCAATATATTCTCTATTTATTATCTACTCTATAGTTGTTGAAGGCATTTGTTAGCATAATGGCACGTTATGATCAACGCGATCACTTCTTGGCATCATCAGCACTCGTATAAGCCCAATCGTCTTATAATTATTGAAGTTAATTTGAAATTAATTGCAAAATTATTTTAGAAGGTGTAATTACCTCACAATGGGGTAAAAGTTTTTTAGCCGGATCAGATTTTATCAGGATAGAATAATTTGAGCCGGGAATTTCGACAAGCGGAATTGTGTTTCGGTATTGAAATTGGAGAAATGCGCTTATTGAGGAATTCATGTATCAAATGATTTTTTGAATTCGAGCGTCGACGGCTGAATTATGACCTTTCCGATCGATGTGATCGACGTAGGATAGCTGTTATCATCAACAACCTATATGTAATTTATACTCATTCAGTAGTATCAGTTTATGTGCTTAATATATTTTTTGTCTTTTTCGAATTTTTACCACCTTGCTGATTCGCCTTCGCTCATTTGTATTCTAAGGCAGTATGTTACATTACTCTTTTATTTGCTCGTTACTATGCGTCAATTCATAGAAGTTTAAAATTGGAGCCCATGAACGTTACGTACATAATATTTGTCGCGAAGTTAGCTAATCGTGTCGATAGTTCGATTCGGCGTTTGGGTGTATTTGATTTTTTTTCCTCTCTACTCTCTCTCAGCAACATTTTATTCGGCGCATTTCTCATACAATCTTCTCCTGTCCTTTTGGCTTATATATTTAGCGCAAACTGCACAAATAAGTGGGCAATTAAGTTTAAAATACTCGAGAATTTTGCCAGTCTGTGATAATATTGTGATCGTTGCTATAAATGTGCGGATCTACCGAAAACCAGCATTCACTGATACCGTCCAATGTTCCATATCACTTCATTTAGAAATGTATTTTCATTAATCAGTGATTTCCGTTATATTAAAATAGCAAATGTTAGAAAACTTCATGAATAAAAGCCTAATTTGGTATCGTGGTTTCGGCCTTCATAGCAGGGGTTTGCTATATTAAATATTACAGCAAAGTAGTCATTTTTTCAGTATGAAATTGAGAGTTTATATCTATAGGTTACAGGTTAAGAACACTACCTCGCTCACACCCGAATATTATCAAAATTTATACGGCGTTTACGGATCGAATGCCAGTTTTAGCAGATGCGCGATCGCTGTATCCGGAGGCATTGCCTAATGCAAACTTCTACGAACTTATCATTGATGAGCCGAGGACACTGTTTATTGTCATGAAAAGGTTTGTTCACCTCTTTTTATTGATCATCGTTCACCTTCGATTGTTTTAATCATTCTACCTGATTTGATAGTGGTCATTCCTCTTTTTCCATTCTTAATGTTCATTCCTCTTCTTCCATTCTTAATGTTCATTCCTCTTCTTCAGTTGTAGATAATTGATTAGTAGTTATGCATATCTAAATTATTTCGATTCATCGTCGACATCAGTCTCATGCTATTTCAAGAAATCTCTTGCTAAACTTTGCGGTGTATCGGTGTTGCAAGTGAGCTAATAGGGCGACCATGCATAAATGGCCTCTGTGCCCTCCTTATGTTCCCCACTCTATTCCTCCCCGAGGCCAGTTGGAGTATTAGTGTTCCGAGAAATAGACATCAGTTGTACTTGATAGTGTCAAAAAATTAGCCAGAAAGCTCGTCAAGGTGAGAAATCCGCATTGTAACTTATAATAAATTACTTGTGCTCATTTGTTTCTGCAGTGAAGCACTGAGGGAAATGTGGAACATTGAAGAAACAACGTGGAGGTTTGGAAAAAGTAAGAGATGCCCGACTGCAAAATTATTTTTGTTTTCCATTTCCACTTCTACAGCCAGTGCGGAGAGTGTAATTTGCGGTAGGATCGTCTGCGAAACGAAAGAACGAGCATCACTTCTCGAGTAGTTCCGTGGTTTGATGAAATGAGTGTGCAGGTAGGTTTTGACTGGCTAGAGATTGCTGGAGTGTTAAATAAGCGCTATGGCCGATGGGATTCATACCGAAATAGTTCTCGTCAACAAAGCAAAATGCACTCACTGCGATAGGATTTCGTTGTATTTGTTTAATTATCCATGACGCTTAGTATTTTTATGAAGAAATTGTTTTTTTTTTCTGTCTAATTGGCGGATTTAATTTAGATCATATGGAGCATTGATCGTATAAGCTTTTGGTTCTTATTGTTGAACCATTTGCGTTTTGACTTCGGTAAGTAAATTGTCGATCTTTATAGACACTTACCTCTCTCTAAATTGCCTTCCGCAGAGGAAGCTAGTTAATTTATTTGCACGCTACAAAAGAGCATTCGCCTTGGAAATTTTCGATTAATGCGGGAGGTGAGGTGGAGTTATCCTATCATGATCTAGCCTACGCTATTACCTGTTCTGCTATGCACACCTGTATTAATGTTTGTATCGCTAATTGTAGAATGGACGATGTTTAGGTATCGCATGACGTTGCGAGAGTATATGCTCACGATGAAACGCAACTATTGGACTGCGCGGGTGATGTTTGGTCAATTGCTTGAAGCCATCGTCTTTTTATATGAGCATACAATCAGTCATCGTGACATGAAATCAGACAATATCCTACTCGACTTTGATCATCCCGGTTTGTTGTGTTGTTTTATTCGTCGAGCAACAGTAAGTAAGTTAACCCATTGGATGCAGGTCATATTCAGCAGCGATAGCCCTCTGCATGACAGCACTTCATACGAACACCCTTCGGTCAGTGGCAAATCATGTTGAAGAAGCATTTCGTACACAACGCTAAGTTGAATTGAGAAGTGGGGATACTCCGTTGGATGTGATCTTTAAAAGGGGAAGCAGTATTTGTTTTCTTGCACAGAGTTTCTGCCTAACATTAACCGCTTGTATGAAACCTCACCGAGGTATTTATTGCGTGGCACATATGCTTTTAATTAGTGGCGCTGTTTGCGCTTCAGTGGGTACTCCTTCTGGGGGAGGTCGAGCCCACATTTGTACCGAAATCCGCAAATAGTTGTGCCTTGAACCTGCCACCGGAGTTGCGTTCTGTCCTCTTTTTACCATCCGGAACCATTTGTGGCAGCGATCACAAAGCTGAAATTCATCAGTTTTCTACTCATTCGGTGGCGGAGCTTGAGTGTCTGTTGTAAAATCAAGACGAATATAACCTCAACATCAACAACTTGAAAGCTGTCTGAGTCATAGCTGACTTCGGTGGAATGAGTCTTGAATTACCTTGCCGGAGACGCTTTGCAGAAGAAGTTCCGCATTTGGTTTTGAGTGATTTTGGCTGCGCACTGGCTACAGGTACGTGGATGGTGTCCTATCCAGACGATACGGTCGATCTCGGTGGGAATTTGGCTCTAAGAGCCCCTGAGGTTTGCGTTTCTATAGTTTAGTCATTTTAAAGCTTATTTTGTCTGATTTCTTCATGAAATGACATCCATTTTAGTCAGCACTCTGAAAATTTTCGGATCTTGTTTTGTGGAGGTTCTTTAGATAGATTTTTCAGAGGAAGAAGAGCTTTTGAACGGTTGCTAGCCCTACTCAGTATAAAATATTACGATGACATATTTCTTGTACTGAGTCACTTTTCGCAATTGCATGGGAAGGTTTTGTCAAAAATTTATCCGTATTTCTAGAGTCTCAGCCTTCAGGAAGCTTTATTTCAGTGTTGCGGGAGCAAAAATAGGAAAGGAACTACGAGGCACTGGATTTTTTCTATTTCACGTCCGCTGATGATTGATCTGAAGGAGTTTATGAGAGTGATTATGAAAATCACAATTTTAAATGAAATAGAGGATTAAGGAATCAAAGCTTCGTGCGTAAGTAAGGAGTCATGTGAGAAAATTGTCTTTCATCACTAAATTATAACACTGAGAAAAATGGAAATGCGCGCCGGTGATTGAGCAGAATTTGTATACCTTAAAGTTACAACTTGTCCTTCAGTCTAAGAAGAACGATAAGGAGGATGAACAGTACTGCTAAAAACGATGTTTAGATATTCAGATCCGCTGTGCACGTCCTGGTCCAGGACAAATGGTCGATTTTCGTATGGCTGATTTATGGGCTTCTGCAACTCTTGGGTACGAGATGTGCACTAGGTATTCTCAGTTTGCTTTATTATCGCCAAAAGTAACAATAGATGGGCCTTTTTAGTTGTTTAGGAAAATCGGGAGCAAATATTCGAAAGTATAATATGAGGGAGTGCGGAAGGAGCATTATCGCTCTCCCTCAACGATATGGCAATGCTGATGAAGAAAATGCTCAGAAGTTCGCAAGTGATGTGCGAATTTATCATGCGTTTGCTCGATTCGAGCACATTTGTAGATCAGCCTTGTAGATGCGAGGCATGAAAGATGAGTACACAAGTATTGTGGCAGTCATAATTCGAAAACAACATTTACTCCATCAGAATACGAGAAAACGATAGGCTGATCACTGATTGGTCGATATTTTCAGGTCGAATCCTTTCTACAGTCGTATGAAAAGTTGTGATTATGTTGAGTGTGAGCTGCCAAAACTGCCAGCAAAAGTTCATTATGCCATCAAAGCTCTCATAAAGGATATGCTGTGGCGTGACCCTACAAAGGTTCTGTCTGGCTTGAGAGTTTTTGCTGTTGAATTTTGGGATTTTTGGGTAAGGAGTTGGAAGCAGTTTAAAATGGCGAGCAGTAATGAGGTGAAAGTTGCTTGCTGATGCTAACTTCTGAGGAATTTTCGGATACTGGAAGTTGCATTGTCTCAGTTCGACCCATTCTTCAGAGGTGGATGTTAACATGTGGGAATAGCAGGTGACTGAGTCGTTTTGAAGTTAATATTGATAGTAGTAATGTGGAATGTAATGGGGGAAATACGTAACATGAAACATAATCGCGTAGTGTAATATATGATTAGAGGTGACGAGATTGCAAGAGCAATAAGAGAGTTGAATTGTCTGAAGTTGTAGTTGAGCAAGATTGTCTCAACAAAATATCTTCATTTCTGTTGTTGATAATTCTCTCTGTTCGTCTACATCAGCATGGTGGCCAGATATCCGGGTCATCAAGAAATCCATGCGTTTTCCTTATCTAAAGTTTCTTCGTGATCTGTTTTGGCTTTCATAGTCGGCTTTGATCGGAGCGCTTTACGACAACGCAATTGTTGCCACTGGTGAGGTCGGCGTTCTTATATAGTAGAGGATGTTTCAGCGTCCAGATCCTCGAGTGGCTGCAAACGTTTTGAGTATTTCCTTGTTTCGTTTCGGTGACGATGTACGCTCGTTCTTAAGCGAGTGCGGATTTGACGAAACCATTATCGGATGCGGAAAAAGTACACTCAAGAACGTAATCAGTCGTACGCTTCGCATAGTTCGTTCATTAATGCCAATTTCGTTGCTGGAAGGGTCGTTTTATAGCTTTTGTGAGGTTTTTATTCGCATGGCTCTCTAAAAAGAGCATTAAAATTTTGACAAATACAGCACGTATTGTTTTAAAAAAGCACGAACCAAGTTCGGCGGGCGTCTTACATTGAAGGTTTTGTAGGGAATTTCTAAGTTCACAAATTTTGCAAGAAAGTGAATGTACACATTTCATCTCCTATCTTCTTCGAATATACCAAATACAATAGTAAGTATAGTCGTAGTTCGTATCCTGCGTGCAAACAATGAATTGGAATTTGAAAACGGTGGTTGTAACTTTGCCATACTGAGGACGAAAGTGTGGATCTTGCCTGAAGTGTTTTTCTTAGCACTATCCACCTTAGGTCAGTTATACTTTTTAGAGGCTGTTAGCCGATTTCATTGCTACTTGGCCCTATAACTTCATTCTACTTTTATGAGTGATTGCAGTTGGAATCGAGGGCTGAAGCAAAATTGGATGAAATGGTAATGTTATATGCTGCCGAGACAATACTTGCAAAACGTCTGGAAGGGAAAGTTATTAGTACGGCTGAACTGCAGGTGCATTTTCCTTCTTCGTTCTTCGATTCGCCATTTTCATTCTGATTTTTAGTGAGAGTTCAGCGCTGAAAGAACCGAAGCGAAGACCCAACAATGTTATTTGTTCTTAAATCTGCAAGAAAAACATAATAGTTTTTCTTTTCTCTTGGTGGGGGTGGTGGAGGAGGGGGACGGAAACAATATTGTATATTCAGCTAAGTTCATGATATTTGCAGCTAAGAGCAAGTTTTCTCGCTCGGCTGGATCGGAAGGAAATTTTCGCAGCCCTCGACTACTTCTATTTCGATGTGGCAAGCTAACCAATGATATATTTCTTTGAAGGCATGATAGATCACCATCATATTAAACGTGAATTTTTTATATTATTCATTCTTTTGACAAATGCCACAAGTATTATGTCAGTGCCAGCTGTGCTAAGTCGACGTTCAGTTCAGTTAGCATATCCGCCGTACGTGATAGGATGTTGTTATCTAGGTATTTGCGTATATTTTCACTTTCGAGGTCATGCGTTAGAGGTATTTGTTTGTTGGTCAGTTAGCCTCGCCGATTTTTATATGCTTCAAAGTTGAGCAAAGTTCCTATTTTATTGCCTTTTGTATAGTTCGTTTCTTATGTGCATTGCGAAATGTGCTAATAACTTGTCGTTGTATGATTATGATTAGGTTCATGCCCCATTCTTTAACCTCTTATATGTTACAATATTTTTTGAAAGCCTAAAAACGTCTTATATTAGAATTTTTTGAAGAAACATTTTTAATCTGCTGAAGCATTCGAATTATGTTGTTTTATATTTCTGAGCAATCGTCATTTCTCCAGTCTTCATATTTTCTTTTAGTAAGTACCAATTTTATGGGTGTTTATGATGCCGTTATGGGTTGAAAGCCATTGAACCTATGAAGTATCCCGGCCGAAGCGTAAAGAAATGCTAAATTGATGTGAAGAGAGAGTTTATAGGTACGATAGACCGAGGTGAAGTGGTAACGAAAGTCGATAGGTAACAAAGGACATCGGAATTCTAAGCGTTGTTAGCGTCTTATCGTAGCAGCTATCAATTTATACAGGTTGACTTTGTTTTCAAGGTTATTTTAAAACTTTTTGTATATTGCTGTGCACTTGAACAGTTTTCTTTATTTTTATATTCTATTTGCAATCGTTTCTCAGGCAGGGATGATTCTTATCTTTGTTCACCGTTCATCGCAAATGATTCACTATTGGAATATATTTCGTTATTATGAACTTATTCGGGTTTAATTCTCTTTCAGGGTATAATCACTAGTTTATGATGTGTTACCGGCTCATTTGAGACGTATCTTTTCGTCGTTTTTTTTTTTATTTTTGTTTTATATTGCAGTGCTATTTTAGAAGTAATATAAAATGCTATATATACATATATATTGTTGGTCTAATTAAATCAGTTTTTCATCGTTAACGTTTACCATCTTCCATAGTTGGTACAATTTATTTATTACTGTCATCATATTTTGCGGCCGTTGTATTTTCCCATTTTGCATATTTCCCATATATCTTTATCATCACTTCATATCCGCTTTCCTTTCATTTTTTTGCATTTCTCTTTCTCATCTCTGTATAAGTTTTAGAAGCTTTAAGGTTTTAGATGCTTTGAAGTTTTCAGTGCAAAATTTCTTATGTTTGAGAAGATTCCGAAAGAAAACTTCTGGAGATGTGAAATTCTTCCATCATTAAGCAGCTAAACAGTTCTGCAATCTTATCGATTACGATTATACGAGGTATCTTTATTGCCATGCAAATTGTCATTGATTGCCAAAGATTGGCGGATATGCGTACGAAATTGCGTATGCGTCGTTTCGACGAAATTCCATGCAGATAATATTCTTTTGACCGTGCATTATGGAACTCATCGCCATTGTTGCTTTGTGATCTATAAATATTAAGCAGCGACTAGCTACAGAACGAAGAGACCTACTTATTCGAGACTGCAAATGTAGAGTTGCCTGTGAGTGTCGAAAATGTTCAGATAGGATCGTTAAGATAAGTTGCTCGAACGACGTCAACTAACAACAAAGGCTGATATGGCCACCTCACGTAGCACATGAAATAAGAGCGAACTGATTGGTGATTAGTGGTAAGATACGAAACGGGAGCGTAGATTGCCGACTCGAACTCGTAGTCGCTACTTTTACTGCAACAGTGTTTATTGGTGCTTGTTGAAGTGGTTTGTGTTTGTTTTGCAGAACGTTTGATAAGAATAGCGGATGCGTCAGCGTTGAAAACCGTCGTATATACACCTCGATGGGTGCCAATGACCTAACCTCGGCAATTTTTTCATTTCGCTTTTTATTACATTTGAATTGCTATTTTTAGATCCCGTAACGTCCTTTTAAGTTGGTGCCATTGTACCATTGCGTTTTAAATGCCATAAATAATTGTTGAGAGGCAGTTTTACTTCCACGAATTGTAAGGCTACAGCGATATCAGCTTAAAGGGGAATACTGAGACACAAATAGCAAGTCAGATTTATACATGAATCAGATTTATACATGAATCTATGAATGTGTGGATTTCTTTTCTGCGAAAGATGCAACTTCCCAGACTTTCCAGAGGGGAAGGGGAAGAGAAAGCTGTTATGACAGTCGAATGTAATGATCACGTTTTTTCACATTTTTATTTCTGGAGCTGCTAACGCTGCTGTACAAAGTTTGCTGATAAGACAGTTGGTGACGTTCAATATGTGTGATTGTTGCGCCGACAGACGTCTTTTCCACCGGGAGAACAAAGGAAGTTCTAAAACACTCGTGGAATTTGCATTTATTAACGAGGTTATCGGCTGAATTGGCCTGTGGTTAAGGTAGCGGTGCTTTATACTCTATTTCCGGTAGCGCGAAACTATCCATAGGCCTTTTGCTCCTCTACACCCCTATTCACCCCGCGATGTGAGGGTGAACAGATAAGAGTAACTGTGGATTCGCCATCGCTGATGCTCGTCACCGAAGTCGTTCTGTTAACGACATCGTTTAGTGGTTTCGTGCGTTTGCGGTCAATTTTCGTTTGTAAGTCGGTGTGAGCTTGAGCCTCGTTGGTTGTTTTGCCATCACACTGTATTCTGCTGATTACTTGAAAGGTTTCTCCTTGACGTAATGAACTGTGATCCAAGGGAGAACTCTTCGTCACCTGGTCGTGCTCAGCAGTGCCGACTTGGCACATTTTACAGTTCAAACGGCGAATGCCTATTCCCGTCGAATCGGACATCTTCACTCGGTTAGCAAGTTGATTCTTCCATATGGAAAAGTTGATTATTTTTAGTGCAAACTAATGGCTGCTATCGTAGATGGGAGGAGAGGAACGGCGAGCAATGGCCAGTTGATTTTATGGTGATCTCTGTGGGTCGGAGTTTAGGTAATTAAGTGAGAACCAAAAATATTTTCCACTCGTTTACTTGAACAAAAAATTTCTTGGAGTCTTGAATTTTTCTTAGTATATAAGAATGTATATTTGCATATCATATAAGATATTAGATTTTTGATCGAGTTCATTTATTTATGCAAATAAACATTTCTTGCGTATAGTTTTTTATTCACTGCTTAAGGTATGCTTCCAGTGGAATTAAATTTTAACAAACTTTTAGAAAAGACACAAAATAGTAAGAAGACTTTTCTCAAACATTTTACATATTAAGGCATACAAGAGGTGAATCAGCAACTTCCGGTAAAGCGTAATGCGTATCGGCTGTCAACTGCGGATCGCAGGCGTTCCAACGGTGAAACCGAACCACTTCTTGGTGCATCATCGCTGAGGAGAGTGTCGACGGTTAGTTAACATCTTGTTCTATTCTCATCAAAAAGCACTGCAATGATAGTGCTTAGTAGACGTTCATTGTCGTGTCCGTTGCTAATGCTCAAATTCCATGGTCTATTCAAATGAGGTGCAGTGTTTATAGATCTTTCTAGGAGAGCAAAGTTTCAAGGAAATTAGCTTCCCGGTGCTTGTCGACTTGCGCTTCATCAATAAAATGACGTTAGGTGCATCCTGAATTTCGTCTCTCTTCTCAATTCATTCAAACAAGCCTCTTTGGTAGGAATGGATCTGCAGCCTCAGGTGCGCCTATTCTAGTTCTAGAGTTTTTCTAGTAGACCTTCAGAAAGCTGCGTTTCACAGTGAAATCTTACGACGTCATTTTATAGCCTAGATCGTATCGTCCTTTTCCTCTCTCCATCGCCTACGCTCTTCATTGATGCATCATATTTGGTTGTTTTTTCTTTGCTTTTCAATCGGGATCCGTAGTGTATTGCTGAGTGGTGCAAGTGAGTGTTTAAGCGATGCGTGGTGGTGATGCTGCTGGTGTGTGAACACAATGAACTTTCCTACATGAAAGTGAGTTGGTTAAATGCATCGAATTCTGTTTCGTCTTCGTCGTCTAATTTATTTCATCTTCATTCATTATAATATTGTTTCCTTCAGCGTTTGTAATCGCAGCTGCAATATCCCATTTCAAAGGCTACTGATATCTGCTTTATCCGGAATATCGGGAAAGAGAGTCGCTTCACTTGGTTGGATTGGCACTTTTTTTTAAACCTGGGCAACAGAGATCTCCGCAGACATTTGCGGTGAATCGACAGAGATTATATGGAAGAAGTGGAAATTGGAAACTGGAAATTCTGCGCTGGACGTTTAGAATGATAACTACTTTTGCCCACTTAGTCCTATTTCTAAAAGATAGTGGACTGTTCCATGCCGTAATTAGGATAATTCTGTACGAATGTATTACGCGTTCCCATCGTTCGGGCAGATTTAATCCTGCATTCCAAATATTGTACTTTATCCTGTTTTGCCGCAGTTCTTAAAGCATGCTCATAGAAATTCCCGAGGAATAACTTACGGCTTGAGGTGGATTTACAAAATATAACTCGAATATCTAATTCAGTTATGAGTAATGGAATTAAACTTGGCATTCTCTACTTTTTGAGGTATTAATCGTAGGAAGTGATCGTTCCTGGAGATGGCATTTTAAACGATACAAATCACCTAGCACTGTAGTAAAGTCGCGTTTGAAACGTGGTGGTTCTCATTGATAAAAATCATTGGATGTCTTCCTCTGTAGTAAATTGCGGAAATTATGAAAACGAAAAATATACTCTACAATAAAAATCATCTTTAATGGATCAGTTCAATGGGCTTTAATGGATCATTTGAGTTGTTGACGAATTTCGATGAACATCAGATGGCATCATTTACAAATTCTGCTAACATTAAACGATATTCTTCGTGGTGTTTTTTTTTTTTTTGATAAACTCGATAGTGCTTTGGAATTTGCAAAGAAATATCACTATCGGAACGTTCGAATGACATATCGCCGCTATGCGTATATTGTTTTACGTGATTAATTGAGTTCTTATTTATGAAAGCGGACATTCCATTGATTGTATCATCCTCTTAATGATTAGTTCATCGTGTTGCTTCGTCTATGCCTGTTGAAGGAATGCATTAAACGTATTGTAAATTCACGCTATTTATGCCACTCTTTCATCTTTAACGTTGATCAACGAAAAGTGCAGGTAGAGCCTGCATTAGAGGTGCATAGTCGTGGATTTTTGTTCCATTGACGCTGCAAATGATATGTGAAATGAAGGCTGGTGAGGATATGATATGACAAACATAGTATGTTTTGTTAATTAGCTCCATCCTAAGAATTTTCCGATTAACCGCATGATCATCGAAAATCCGCTACGGCATAAAGACTGCACGCATCTTTAGGCAGTAATTGAGGGGAAGTGAAAACTGCAAAACTGTTTTAACGTCAGAAATGTGATAAAAAGCATTTGTCATACAAGTAAAAGCAACGAATTAAACTGTTATATCAAACTCGTTGTTGATTAGCACATTGCGCTGAAAGATTTTAAACGTCAAATATTGACCTCGCCATGATGCTTAAGCAACGTCCCCCTTCCCCCTCCCCCCTCAATCCTCCGCGTGCATTCTGAAGAAATGTCGAGCTAAATATGTGTGAAAAGTCCACGTAATCGAGGAAGGATTACTGCGGCAAGATGTGAACGTTGCCGTTGTTGCTGTGAATGAGATGTCGGGTCGGTTGCGAGCCACATTGTCACAGATAAAAGAGGGAGCCGCAGTGTGAGGTTGACGTCGCCACTGCGTATATACTCGTGTTAGTCGTTTGTGCAACACATGCCCTCTCTAGTTTTCGTGCGGACTTTTGCGTAGCGTGTGCAAGTAAGTAAAGCTTGAATTGTCAAGGTTCCTATGTTCTTTCTTGGATAATTATTGGATAGGCGGCGAACAGTTTAGATAACTATGCACGCCGTTTGAACTAATTGGACAGGTTGACGGAGCGATGCAGTTTGTAGATTTGTCTGCAGTACTATGATAAAGTACAATTTTTCTTTTGAAGAACAAAAATGCAGTAAAACAGTTTTGTAAAGAGTTTTGCTGTTGCAGAGCCTCTAAAAGAGTAGTATGATACTAAATTTTGCCGGGAAGCAGGTTCCATGTCATAGTGTAGCAATTATGGGAAAGGAATCAACGTTAGCGCATATAGGGTCGGCTGTCAAAGGTCGACCACTGAATGGATTTGATGATAGATGAAGACTCGACATAAAACTGTGGTACGCTGTTTATGGTTAAATACAGCGAAATGCGCTGAATAGGGATATTTTGCACACTTAGTGAGCAAGAATTTCCATACTCTTTTGCGGGCCTACTTCGTGGTATCGTGTATATATGCGTTAGGTACGTGTCGATCCGTCTACCTGTTGAGTTGGAAGTCATTGAAACGAGAGCTGCGAAATTTTGTGGATGCAATAATCCTCTATACTGCGGTATCTGTTGGCTGTCACTTTGAGAGGTTATTAGCGTTTAAGGGGTCACTAAACTGTATAGGTTTACATCAGTTGGGTTTCGAAAAAACCCTCTTGTGAAAGATTCGTATGAGCAGTCGGAAAAACGAGTCTGCGCAGAAGATTCGTTTCAGCGATCGATTGAGATTAAATGCACGGATGCCGGATTACGTGCTGAGAGCGCATCTGCGACGAGCTGAAATGCAGCGGCTCATATGTCGGCTCCTACCCTGCCACATTTTACGTAATTTGTTGTGCGCCTCATACTATGACGATGTCGCATTTGCATATATATATGTCTCTGTCGTTCTTGCAGTTGTGGTTCCTGAACCACTATCGAAGCATTCCAAAATTATATTCGTAGAATATTCACTATACGTTGACCATTAATCATCGCCGATTGATCAGTTTCGATAAGAATGAAAATCGTTGGGGAATGTGGCGAAATGTGCGACCATTTTAGAGGGGGTGAATCGTTGAATCGTCGAGTGAAGCGTTCGAGAACTTCTTTCTCTTAAGCCTTTTAGTTCTTCATTGAATTCCTTTCGAGTTCGAGTTTCCCATCGTCGAACTTAACGCGAATGCCTCAAAAAATAATTACTTCCATAGAGTTGTAATGTTTTTGCGCGGATAGGATCGATCGGCGACCGTTGAGAGATAAAATCCACCATCCGTTATTGAGCAGCACAATGCACACATCACGTTTTGAGTGCTGAAATAGATTATCGATTAGTTTTTTTTATCCATTGCACTTCTCCAATTTGCCATTTCTCGTCATTCTTAGGTGATTTTTCTCGTTTTATTTTCTGGTTTACTATGGGAGTTTTTTTTTTTCTTAAGTCAAACTTTCCTTTGATTGTTTTTTCTTCGCATAACTTTTCTATTTCGACATTTTAAGTTAGCTTATCAGGCTATCTCACTTGAAATCTCTCATTGATTGCTCTTTATCACTTATCAAGACAAGTAGAAGAGGGAGCTAATAAAGAGCTAAGAGGGAGCTATTGATTATGATAATATGTGACGTTTAGATTCAAAGCGCCTCTCAGTTTTGCACTTCGATGTGCCGAAGATATTTTTTATACTTGATATTCGTGAGCATTTCTTTTCATAACGGTATTACGCATAGAGAGTTGTAAATTGGTTAATTCTTCATGGATTTATGGACAACACCTCAGGAGTACCTAAATCTATTGCGTTTGTTTTCGTTGTTGGTAAGATCTTCAAGGAGAAAGCATAAAACTATCGTTTTAGCATTAAACGTTGTTTTTTTCGTTGATGGGATTTTTGGCAACTATCGTATGTCGAAGGTGAAGGCGGCTGAGAAGAGCTCAGGCGGAGAGAGGAAGATGAATTTCAAGAATTTCATTCGACTTCATAGAAATTATATCCTCGCAGCAGTTATTTATTTCATATTTTTTACAAGTGGGCATAAGTTAAATGTTGTTCTTTTCCGTTTAAATGGATTATTTAGGCGAGGAATATTTCTGTGGGATTTTTATGAAATATATGGGTCTTTTTCATTTTTCTTTCAGCGTCGTCAAAGCTCTGTTGCGTATATTTCATGTGAAAGTTTGGCACCGAATATGTTCTTTGATTATTTATAGATGCCGACACATGCAAGAAGTAGCCGATCGATGGTTGAGTCGGGCAATAACGCTGTAGAAACGCCACTTCCTAGTGGTACCAAGTATGTTTCTATTTCAGTCGTTTTTATTTTTGATCGGAATTGTTAGAGCCAAGAAAGTAGTTTTGTCTTATTGTTTTTTCCACTTTTTTTCGGGTATTTTAAAGAATTTTTGCACTAAATGAACGAAAATATAAGAACAGCGCTAGGGGAGGGACGATTTGAATGCTTTTAACCTCACAAATTTAACAAAAATTGATCCTCCATACATCAGAATGAATTTTTTTTTTGTTCGAAGATATTTTCTTTGTATTTTCGAACGATGAAACATTCCTTAGGCTTTTATCGATTTATTTATTTTCTTATATTGGTATGTTTAATTTTTTAAACAATTAGTTCGCATAGTTTCTTCAATGCTGTTGTCGTCTTAACGCTTTATCAGTTATTACTCACCACAGAATAGGAGTTTAAAGTGTAACTTTTTGCTCACTTCTACAGATTGTCACATTATATCTTTGTTGACAACTTCCGCAAATAGTAAGATTATTATCGAAGGTTTGATTGATGTAGTTTCTAGGTGATTTTTATGTTTCAGTTCATTGACCGATATAGCCGGTTTTTGCACAAGTGAATACGAGGAAGTCATGGCCGGTTTGCCAGAATCGGAGAGGGATGTGGGCGAACGGTTGCGGAGACATTTACAATTCTTTTTTATGGATCCAATGATGAAATGGCGAGTCAGGCGGCAATTTCCTTTCAAGCTTGCTCTTCAAGTCTTAAAAATTATCTTCATAACTATCCAGGTATTTTGTTTGTTTAAAAAAATTGTTTACTTCTCACACTATCGTTTCACTTGCATTCTCCGGTAATGTTCAGCACTTGTTGTGTGATTATCTAATCTGGGGAATATTTGTACAACGGTCATTTTGTTGCTGCAGAGTTACTGATTTTTATTGATTCACCTTTGATAATACTGAAATAAGGCGACTCAATAATGAATCATTTTCATTTTATTATTTACTTCTTTGATCGCCATTGTTTCGTAACGCTTCATCCGAATAACAGTTACCGGATATAATTTGCAGCTAATATTATTTGCCGAATTGCGCATGTCACATATCGACTTTATGGATGATACGAATACTGTGATGAGGCACAAATTTTTGAAAAAGTGGAATGACGAACGAGACACTCTTGTTTATCCCCCATCGGCTGGCAAATATTCCGTATATACGGGAGCCGATATTATTGCGCAGTTCGCCTTTATGGTCGATGCAGTAAGTGTATTTCATGTATGGTTAATATGCGCTAAAATTTAGTTAATGGGTCGCGCTGTGCGTTCAGTTGAAAAGAGCAGCTTGCTAGTCTGATACTAAACGATGAAGTTTGCTTGAAACATTGAGGGGATTTGTTTTAAGGAATTCTCATGTATTGATTGTTTCGTGTAGCGCTTGACTCGAGTTGCTTTTCGTTGAAATTCTATTCGTAAATGGGAAAACATTGATTTTTTTTTCTTTTGCGAATTGATCCCTGTGCACGGAGCAGCTAATATGAACAAACTTTCTTGGATATTCCATTTTCTATTGAGCAAATCTGGTATATCCTTGGAAATCTTTTGTTATTTAGCCGAATTTGTTTTATTTTAAAAGAGAAGCAAAAGAAATATTGAAGTAAATTCGTTGAGATTCCCCATTTCTTCAGAGAATAGATAAGAACTTGTATTTTGCAGTACTACATGATCCAGGAGGATTCATTCGCAAGTTTTTCATATGACACATCGTTGGTTCATCGCGAGAAGCGTAATGAAATATTACATGGTGAAGAGGCAACAGCCACTAAAAAAATTCATTTTAATCAAATTCCACCACTTGAGTTGTGCATTAATCGAATCGCAAGTGTTATTGTCTTTAATAACACTTATGAATTTGATATCTCTGAAGTTAATGGTAAGTATTTATTTTTCCAATGTCCTGAGTGTTTCCGAATTATCGACAAGGCTCTGAAAAGTCCGTGGTATCGTCACCTAATGAATGCGAATTGCTTTGTCGATGTTGAGAAAGATTGTAACATTTAGAAGTGGAATAGATGACTAAAATATCAATTTATGCTCCCTTTTGCAGCAGTGTTGTTATATGTGTATCCGATAATGCGTTCTCAAAAAATTAGGCTTATTCCAATCTTTTTCATTGATTTTCTCACATATATGATCAAAATTGTAATTTTTGGGAAAGTTTATCGCATATCTTATAGGGGCAATATTCTTAAGAGATATAATTGATATTAGTGATGCTTTTAAACGAGCTAGATTATTGCAATTCAATTTCGCTCATAAACGTTTCATGGGTGATTTCCGGAGTTAATGTGGTAAGTAGATCTTTAGAAAAACCCTGTCTTAGCTATTCGGTGGTAATTGGAAGCACAGTGATTGACTAAGTTTCGAAGTAGTACAACCATAACATGAATGTCAGTATCGAATCCGACGATTTTCAATTAATATGAAATTGTGCTTATGATGGTCTCAAAATTTTTCTATGTGATGATGGTGCGTAGATGGAGTCATGTTGATGGTGGGCTTCTTTGGTTAGTTGAAAATGAACTTAAAGGCGCATTAGAGTTCTTAGATTCTTGAGCTCTAGTTTTAGGAAGAGATCTTAAAGGAAATAAGATAGAATCATGAACCGAATCGAAGTGAGGAGTACTGAATTTTTCGATAGGTTAGCAACAGTCGTATTTCAATAATGCGTACTATAGATTTTCTTCATTATCGATGCGATAAAAAATTATTAAGAACATATTTGCCGTTTATTCTCATTCAAGTCACATTGAACTCAAAGAATCATTCGAGGAGTTCGTTTCCGCTTCTTTTTTTCAGATTGTTTCAGCTTGAACTTCACACAAAATGAGGTGGAAGAAATCCACAACGATAGTCATGCACTGGAAGAAATATTCCGCAAGCGTGGAATAACGTTTAAACCTGAGGATGCACTAATTATTTCGAAAGCGGAATTGAAGTTCAAGTTGCGTACGATACATTTCAGTCCCGTATCGACTGATCAAAGACCCGAATGTTATCTCATTGGGGTTTGTTTTATTGTTGAGCAATGCCCATAAGGATTTTAGAATGTACTTCCTTACTGAATGCAACATTTTCATCCTCTAAACCAACAAAGGTTGTTTTCATTCGTAAATGGTGAAGGAATTTAAATTCAGATTTATTAAAACATGAAGTGGAGTTGATTTATACACTTGGTTAAGTTATCCTACTCAGAACACATTTGATTTCACTTTCGTTCTTGAGTTATTTCGAAAACTTCATTGCATCTTCAAACATTTTCATAAAACCTCCCAAAAGTTGCAGGTTTGCATAACATTTGATAATTCGCGTCATACCGGTCAAGTTTACATATATCTTGCAACGGAAATAAGTTACGTCAATCTTTGCAATGGCAGAGTTTTGCAAGGTGAATAGTTAGCACATTTGCATTTGTATTTTTGCCACTTCGTAGAGGATGGTTCTCTTAAACGACAGTCGCCCTATGGCCTTTAATTGTTTTTTTATTTAGATGTTGTTTTTCGCTTTTTTTATAAATTTGCATCCGATCTCATAATGAATAATGAGAACTAATGTCATTCCGTCACTTTTGATATTGTCGTTGAATATTTGTTCATAATTGTTAGATCCTCATTGATTCCAGCGAGGTGGATGTCCAATTAGTTACTTTTTACATCCTTTATGTTTATTCGAGCACACAGATTGTACTTCAGGCGTTTTGATTATCTGAAGTCGATTATACGTTGCGTTTAAGCTGAACTGCAGAAGAGACCCGTTAAAGGATCGCCGGAACTCTTGGTTGCCTGGATCTCGTAATTCCCGAAATGATGGTTTCCGTATTTGGGAGCACAAAAGCAGCTTGCATTTCGTCAAGGAACCATGGTTTTTGGGTGTTACGAAATTCAAATTTTGTTTGCTCCGTTGAGTTCGAGGAAAATTTTCATCTGTTACGAAGTGACCTAGAGCCTGAAGCTAAATGGTGATAGGGTAATTTGCTTCAAGTGAAAGTATAAAGTTAAAACGTCTGATCCGATAATGGCTAGAAAGGTGCTGCTCCCTTTCCAAATGATGAGCCGTGGAATAATTTTACGTTTTTTTCACCAAAAGCAAGAACTACCGACGCTCAAAAGGCTGCAGAAATGCAGAAGGGGTATATACTTTTCGCGGTGCGAGTGCCTTGCTAGAAAGAAAAAGTTTTTTGATCTGCGACGTTGTAGCAGAGTGTCAACAGTATGGCCGCGGCTAATATTGAAGGTTGCGCGCGAAGAGTACAACACGCGAGGTTGGTAAATGTTGGGTGGCTCTACCTGTGCTCTGCAAGTCGTTTTAGAGTCTTAAAGTTCAGAAAGAACTGAGCTTGAGGACATCTGAACTCCGGGTAAGCTGAGGGGCATTTGAGCTCCAGGGAATCTGGAATCTATCCTGCTATAACATAAGTCGTAATGTTTTTAAATTGCAGGTGGTAGCATTGCAACAGATACAATAATCATTGGAGTGATCGACGTTCTTGTGTTGTTCATGTGTCTCGCTTCTTTGATTCTCTGCTGTCGAGCACTCGTTCGAGCTCATCTTCTAAAAATGGTTGATAGTTTTCTGCGGGCATTCGTTTCAGTTTCGTTAAATGTTGCCCATATCTCTATCCTCACGTTCTAGAAATTTTTTTCTGCAGAAATATAAGGTGCATTGTGTTGACTTTTTGTACTACTAATTTGCTACCAGTAAGCTTAAATTTTGTACAAATCCTTGTTATGCACCGACTGATTACGTTCTTATTTACCCTTCCCCCTGTCATATGCTTTATTTCCCCTCCCCACTGTCAACAACAGACGTTTGGACTCCCCAGCCGTTGTATACTGCAACATCAGAAATAGATTATATGCCCATGAGTATATTATAATACTAGATAAAATATGAAACAAAACAGTGAACTTATAATATCATATGTCGAAATTTTTTCTATAAGCTGACCGTTAAGAGTTGCGCTAGCTTTAAATCGTTCTAAGAAACAAGTGTTGTTGATCAATCGATGAAAAGTGTTGAGAGATATTATTGCAGACGGCAGTTGATTATTTTGAATTGGTGTTAAAGCGGAAATTACCATTAAGTGATCGACTGGAGTTTTTAAATTTATGGTACGTGATGATCGTCATCAACGATATTTGTATCGTTCTTGGTACTGTATGTAAAATTAGCATCGAATTTAGAGTGAGTTTTACTTGCATTATTAACTTTTATGTTCCTCATTGATAATATCTTACTGGAAAGTGAAGAAAAATGGATTCTTATTTCCTGTAAATGATTCGTTGTCGCTTACCAAGATGGAGTCTGCTTTAGCTGCCAAGGTTAATGCATTGGTCTATGCGGCAATCAAATCAGTGGTTAGTACAAGCGGAAGAACCGTTTATATTTTCCCCTCTATTTTGCACAGTTATGTTCTTCTAGCAACTGCATTACTGCATGTACTGCCTAGTAGAAAATGTTTCATAAATATATCTCACTTAGATATTACTTTGAGATATTTTACGTGATTTCAAGAAATAAGCGTTGAATTCATAGGAATTTCTCTTGTTCGCCTGGTACTGAAAGTTGCGTTGCTGTATTCCACTTGTGATTGATTTTTTCGAAAATTTGTGGTTAATATTTTCGCCTAAGATTGACTCTTTCCAAAACATTGCGATATTATTGATTCTACTTAAGGTTGTTTGAATTTATGCTGGATTAGGTATTCTTTAGTAAAACCCAACATTTAATTGTATGCGAGTTTTTTTTATTTCATACGTTAGTGAGATTTCCTAATGGTTGTTTTTCGTTGAGGATTTTGATAATGATCTTTTCACAATGACGGGCATTCTGTTGGGAATGGGCGCTCTACTCGTCTATGTTGGTGTTTTGCGCTATTTTTGCTTCTTCTCGAAGTACAACGTAATTCTCTTGAATTTCTTTCAGTTATAAATTTCATAACACTTTATTCAGCAGTGATTTTATAGATTATTTCTTCGTTATCACTAAATTTGAGAACGTCATTGAGATTTTTTAGGTCATGAATTTTATATTCATAAAAGTATGTGAGGAACGACTACTCTATACAGCCAAGTAACAACTCTCGTTCAACAGTTGTTTGCCTGTGCTCTTTCATATAACGGTAGTAGTTTAAAAAGGGATGATGGGAAGGTCCCATTTCCTCTTTCATCTATTTCTCAGTGCAGCTCAGGAGAGACAGTGACACTATGAAGTATATTTTATCACTTTCAATGCCTGATTCCATAGAGGCTTTTATTTATCGCGTCTGTTGGCCTATGAGTTATCTCGAAAGAACTTTATGTTGTATATTTGGAATGTTGCACATTATGACTAGATAAGTACGATAAGGAATCGTGTGATTCGTTACGTTCGTCGAACGAATTACGTAGTTTTAGTGAGGCTGTCGTATATTCGTCAGAACGATTGATATCATTTATTTCCCATTCAAATTCCCAGTATTTTTTCCTCAATTTTCTATCCACTTCCCAGTATTTCTTCCACGGCATGATGCAGAACAAAGTGCACGTGGGTTGTCTCTAAGATCTGTGACCCACTCACTCTACTGAAAGAATTATTTCGCACAGGGATTTAAGGTTACGGAAAACCCCTTCAAGGGTGTGGAACTGGAATTAGAAGTTGGGGAGGAAAAGATCAAGAAACTGCTTATCGAGAGACTGCTTCATTTCGCTTGCCAATAATCAAAAAATGCGCATAAAGATGCCAATATTACAATTCACATCACTTCCTTCACCAACTTGTATTTGATAAGTATTGTACTTAGATTGCATGTGCACTTCATTCAGGTACTGATACTGACGATGAAAAAGTCATTGCCAAATATCCTTCGTTTTATGTCGTGTGCCGCGGTACTCTATATGGGATTTTTAGTCGCGGGTTGGGTTATAATTGGCCCATACAGTTTAAAGGTATGCTTTTACTTCTAATTAACTTATTGTAGAGAGATAAGAGGTTGAAACTGCTTACTTTCGAAAACTTATTTAAGAATGCCCTTAAGAACGCAGCCATTAGCACTCCCTCCTATTGTGTCCTGCTCTTTTTTTTGCATTAACATTATTTGATACATAGGTGAATTCAGTTCCTGTGTTCTTGTCATCTGCTTTTTCTGCTGCTCCGATGGCTGATAGCATTCCGCTGGTGAGTAGTGATTAGCAGGGTTTACTGCTGCATATAAATCCTTTGCCCGAATCTGCACTTTTCTGTTGCCAGCTTGAGTTAATTTGTAGTTAATGGATAAATAAATGATGAATTAAGTAAACATACAAATTATTTGTCAATATTTAGTGAATATGTGGGTTCTTTCTGTTTATTCCCTAACGCAGTTTTACCCTTCAAGCGGAAATGGTGTGAGAAGAACGTGATTTCATTACAGTTTCGAACATTGGGTAAATCATCGGAGGCATTGTTTTCGCTGTTGAACGGCGACGATATGTTTGCGACATTCTTTACAATAAACGATACAAATACGATCATCAAAATATTCGGCACAATTTATATTTACATATTCGTTTCACTATTCATTTATGTGGTTCTCTCACTTTTTATTGCCATTATAATGGATGCCTATGAAATTGTGAAGGTGTCGATTTCACTTTTCATCATTAAAATTTTTTGAAAATGAAGGAAATGAATCAGGGCTAGTGATTTTTGATAGACTTCAAAAAATTAATGGGATTATACACGGCCTAATTGTTTGTCGTGGTTTATATGTGAATGTATTTTATGAAAGAGAGGTTTTTCTATTTATTTGTTCTATGGTCGAAATTTTCTAGAATGGGAGTTCAGTCACAACCAGTTGTATGCAAATCCAGCCTTGAACTACTTTCGAAGTATGTTGTTATCTGATAGCTGTAAATTTTGAAGAGCGAATAATGCGGCTCACAGTTCCTTCTCTCTTCTGTTTACTGCATATAACGAAAATGCGCGGTATACAAGTTTCGCAACATCTGAAATAAGAGTGGCTGAACGCCGTGGTGAACCAACGTGTCCTAAAACCTCGGAAGTTCTAAGTTCTCCTTCTTAAATGAAGGCTCTTTTGAAGTGGCCTAAATGCATAAGCCCGTTGCGGACACAAACCTTTGTTGAAAGCACCCTTCCTTTAGGAGTCTGATGGCACTTTCATAAACATTTTCACAATAACGTTCTTCAAACCACAGTTTAGCATGGGTGAATGAATTCGCCTATTTGAGCATTTTCAAGCCATAAATATGTTTGCGTTCATACTGCATCTTACTCTAGGATATATATTATAAACGTCATTTGGGTGTGTTATCTCTATTTTTAAAGGCTTAATCATCCAACGGATAGAAATTGTGTTCTTTTTATATCGATTCTTCTGCAGCTTGTGACTTATACCGTACGTGCAGACGGTGTGGTGTTTTGCCTGCCGTTCCCTGCGTGATATGTGCCTTTTCTGTAAACTGTGTTCTCTCTTTAACGGAGTGCTCTGTAGCCAACGTCGAGAGTAAAGACCTCTAGGTAATTCGAGAATTTTGTGGGATTATTGAACATTGAGAAGGTTATATTGTTTAGTGAAAAAGTAACCTTTTTTAAAGGATCGCTATGATCACGGCTTCAAAATCGAGCGGTCCTTATTACATGAATTCGCGAGGAGTGCCGACCCGCATATTTTCTCGGACAGCGAAGCACGTGAGCAATTCTCATCGAGGAATCTACTGAGGCTCGGTTGGCTGTCTTTTATTGTTTATATATTTCGAGTGGGAGAATAGTTGTCGTTCTATTTTTCAGAAGAAATGCACAAATAGTTCACTATGTGTGAAATATTCGTGGTAACGAAACGGAATTTTTGCGAGAGTAAGGAAGGAAATAGGGAAAATTTTCACTCACCCGCATAGCAGTAATAGATGGGGAGGTTGGGGACGGCTTTAGTCTACTCGAGACGAGATTCAAAATTACCGGAGACTCGATGCCTAAGTCAGTATTTTAAGCTTATATACGGCAAATAATGTATGTGTTCCGGTGCAGCGAATGTTTATTGTCGTAGGGAATGATCTTGGTTCATTAAAGAATGCAAGGTTGTTCGCAGATCTTTCAACAGACCGACCGATTGACCACCACAGATAAAATAACACCTTTATTCTCGACGTTCAAAATAACACTACTTCAGTCCCTTCGTATTTCTTGTGGCGGAGAGCTTAATTAACGTAATCTTGAAGCCACCAGTGCTGTTTGCTGTGCTGGAGCTGGTCTGTCTTACCCACCATTTTTAGGAAGCGTGACGTTCAATCTTATCCTCCCTCATCTCCTACCGCTTCCAATAACTCTTTGTTTTTCCTCGATTTCCACTACTAAAAAGTCGTGCTTTGCGTATGATTACGATGTAGGTAATTGGATTTACCTAGGTGCATTGGAATCAGCCGAGTGTTTCAACGTATTTGCGCACTTTCGCGAATGGTGTCAACGCAGACGAGATGCGAATTTACCGTACAATTCTTTTTCAAATCCGAATCTCGTCACACACACATCACCCACTGCGCAAACAGCTTCTGCAGATGATGAAGATTCTCAAATAAGGGAACTATCGATGGAGCGACATACGAACACTGTCGATGTTTAGTTTGCTGTTTGTCCGCACTTTGCTCTTTCTTTTTTCATCTGAGCATTTTGTCACTATTGTAGTACACCATCTATTCGGAATGAGGCCATTTCTCCCTTTATTCCACTTTTATTTCCGTTGCGATAGGATTCTGCACGTTATGTGCTTGTCAAAGTGACAAATGGAGGGCAACATTAAAATGTTTTTGATACAGCTACTAGCGTACGCAAAATTTTGGGATTGGTGGATGGTCTAGTGAAAGGTTTTTTTAATGAGGGAAGTTTTTTAAGAAAACCAAGGGTAACGTCTGAATAGTTACTTCGCAATTCTCAAATTATCGGGAATCTTCTAAGTAGGCGTAAGACTGCATCACCTCTAACAGCCCCGCCTTTTCCTCTGTCTCTACATACGCTAGTAAACCCGGTAGACTCAATAAACGTTACCCTTCTACCACGCTCCCGTAGAGCTGTACTGCTTGTAAATGTTTTTGAATCATGCTACGTTTATGTCGGCTTTCTACTTCGATTGTAAGTTTATAAATGGACGTACTGTTTGACGACTCATTGTAAGTAACAATTGTTTTACAAGCATCGTAGAGGTTACACCGCGCCATCAGTCAGACGGTATTCAGTGCGTCAAGACGACGACGGGTACGCGAAGACTGATAGCGCGGGCTCTGTCGTATTCATTCAAGTGCCGGGGCTGTTCCTTTGGCGACGGTATCCTTGCTGTCGCCGTTCCGTTGTGTTGCGATTGATGCTGGACTCGCTCCTTCTTCCGCTTGAAACACTTTGGCTTGTCCGGAACTGCCGCAACGTTGAGTTCACCCAGATGAAATTTCTGGCATTGACGGTCAATGATGCTGCCATATCGTATCTACCACCAACTTTGGGCTGCGATCCCAGACAACCCGACGCCAAAGAGCGGTCAACCGTTCGCTTCGCCACCCGCACAGGTCTAGCACCTTTGGACTATAGTCCCGCTCAAGGGGACTCTTGGTGCACCAAACAAACGAACAGTCGCATCTATACACTACAATTCCTACCAACCAGTGGTTGAAGGACTCAGCGGTGGGCTTTTCCCGCTTCACTCGCAGTTACTAAGGGAATCCTCGTTAGTTTCTTTTCCTCCGCTTAAATGCAACGGGTATTCACGACTGAGCTGAGGTCAAAAAGTTGTTCATAAACATCAGTATTACCACGTTAACCAATCATTTCAACTATATTATGCATGCAATACACGCGGGAATTGACTTTTAAGGGCATTTAGAAGCCCTTTGACATTTAGAAGCGTTTAGAAGCTGGTGCTCAATCGCAGCCTAAATATCAACTGTTAATGTGGAAAAATATTAATCTGTCACAAAATAGGAACATTCGGGGAATGGTGTTTTTTACATTTATATAAACCGATAGAAATGATTGTATACATATAACATATCGCCTTAAATAGGAATCGCCTTAGCTTTTGCGAGCTGGAGTAGAGGAAGAGGGGGTTTCAGGATGAACTCGGTCTTTTAAATCAGCATCTCATAGCCAGCCTTTGACGCCTCTTTTGGCAGCACCCGTTAACCACAAATAAGCAGACTATTAAAGCTCAGGTAATGTTGCTTTCTCAGCGTTATTCTGTGATCAGTGCAATTTCATCTTGAACATATTTTAAGACTTCAAGAATAATAAAGAAAACATATGCAGACCGACAAATCCGCTTGAAAACTTCATGTTACTAACCGTTCCTACTCGAAAGATGAAAAAAGTTGATGGAAGAACTCATCGAACCTGAGAATAATATTCTTTTTTTCTTTTTCCGAATTATATGAGCAGCGATTGCATTTTCATTGTCACAATCTCAAAGCGGTTCTAACTGAAAAATGGGAACTTGCCACAAGAGTGCAAAACTTGCCAATTTGCTGAATCCAGTAGAGCAATTTCATGCTGCTTCTTGAGAATCGCCTGAATACATTCCGAGTTGTAAATGTTGTATATGGCATTGCTCAATTCCGGATGTAATTCCATCTCCGCCGGACGTGTTGATTGTCGATACTCAAGGAAGTAATCCACGACATGCTGAAGAAATTATGAAAAAAACGTGGTCAGCAAGAAAATTCTTAAATTTGGAGCCTATTTATCAAGTTTGTGTTAACCGTAGCGATTTTTCCTCATTCCCTTCCTGGAGGTTCTTGATATAATATCTGGCTGCATCAAATGCTATACCAAGTTCTCTCCGACCATTTGAATCAAGCTAAGAGCATTTTGAAAACATTAGCTTTAAGACATATTCATGGTCTGTGTTAACTTTAGCTGAAATGTTGCTGAAAATGCTGTACAAATAGCATCTGTCGGACTTGAAATTCCAGTACTCGACTTTTGTGGTTGTAGTAGGAACTTATTCTGATAGCCGAGCTTCATGCGTACGGTACCTGAGCTAAGGATCTCAAAAAAGGAGGGTTGGGACCCTTGGTTTTCGACAGCAACACCCCGGTTTTTAGGCCCCCGACCTACTCCTTGAGAAACCGGAAGTGGGGGGTTTCTTGCTTTACAACTACTCAGAGGAGTGAGAGATGGATAAGTTTTTGACTACAGTACTTCGTTGCTGTGTAACATGACGAAGTATTTTAGAGGCTGCCGAGGCTCCGGAAGACTTAAGATTCCAAGTGATCATAGTCGGAACTCTTTTTAATACGCGCCATATATCATTCTTTCATATACAAGTGTGACCTTGTTTAATGAAGACGGATAATAAAAGTTCTGTACAGAGTCTATGAAAACATAATTTGGTGCTGAGAGTCAAATATCAATTAGAATCGAAGATTCATGTCGAATATACCTGATTCAACAGTGGCGGAAATTCGCATCGTATGGTTTCTACAAACGAGAAGACGAGAATCCACAAAAGTCTGCAGTTTGCTTCCTAATGTGCAAGTTTTGAACGTTTACTTCTGAGTAAATGCATACAGCACGTTATCGAAAAGTGCAACAAAGCATTCTTGAGTTTGATAAATCACAATGCTTCTCTTTCTTCTATACGCCCAATTAATCGCATTTACGCCAAAATTTGTGAAGTAGTCGAAGAAATCTTTCAAAATTTGGTTCCATTAACAATCAGTGGTGATGTTTTTAAATTCCAAAGGATATAATTGTATTCACAGCAGTTAGTGATCAAGAAATGCAATGAACTTTGCTGCAAAAATGTCCACTTTTGAAGTTTTTGTTACTCCACATAATTGCATAGCTCAAGCAAAAGTTTTCAAAGAAAGGAAACTTATAAGCGAATACTTGATGATGAACACACTGAGAAGAAAAAAAACAACAAAAGAAACGATCCTTCGGAAAAAATAGTGCTTGTTTACGGGAATGCATAAACGCTTGAGATATGAGCTGACTAGCTTACTTAAGGCACTAAAATTAGAATCAATCCCGACATCCAATCCTATTGCACATTCAACTGAAAATATCCAGATTGCCAATATTCGCATGTTGGCATGCCAAAGATCACTAAGAAACATTCAGAGGAACTTTGATTGGCGCAATAATACAAACATTAACTGTGAAATACGATGGCTGATAATTTCAGGTATTTGAGTACGGCTCATTGAATCGAAAATATAGTCAGCGTTCATTTCACGAAATGTATTACACGACTCAAACGGAAATTAAAAATCACTGTTATGTAGAAAAAAGGCTAGAAATTCAAAAAATGCGTTGAGATATCTTACAGAATTGCATAGCGCCGTAATTTTGCTGCTTTTTTGCAAACATATCGCGAAATAAAAAATTGCTATTCTATGAATTACGCAATATAAACAGTAGCAACGAATGCAACATGAATTAAACAATTTAAGGAACTCTCATCACCCATAATTAATGAGCGGCGAATCGGCAGCAAATCCCGTAATTCTCAAAAAATCGGCCATAATCAGTTGACTAACAAATACAGGAAGGAGTTTACGCGTTAAAGATGTTAATGAAAAGTCATTCACAATGCCGTATTTTTGAGCATTTCTCAACGCAGTTAAATTCTTATCGCTTGCGAGTTACTGTGGATTATGCTTACTGACTATCATTCCATCAAATTTAACTGCTGCCCATTCGATTATTATTAGGACTTTAAATGTGACCACCGTACATATACATACATACCGTACATATACATAAATATCGTACATCCACTGTTCATTGCAGATTTTCATCAAAACATTGCAAAATTGTCGATGAATTAAATGAGAGAGCGACTGTGACATTTTTGCAAATTAATCCAACGAACAAGGAGACCTGCTATTTGGTTGCAGGAAGCAAAAAAAGGCGAGAAATCATCTTGCGAATAAAATTGCTAAAAAATCTTCGCCTAATTAGATGAGATTTTCATTTGATTCACATATATCGCAATCAAAATATGCGATGTGCTCACTCACTAAACTGAAAAGCAACACCCATCGATACGATAACCGCCTAGCAACCGATTTTGCATCATTACCCAACCAATCATTGGGCTGCCTAATATACATAATATATTTTATGGGCAGGAAAATTGTGCACCACCTCAAGCATAAATATTTCGTATTGGCGCTTGCAGGTTTAGAATAAAAAAGACTACTTTAAAGCGAGATTTGTCGCGCTTTTCACATATAATTCGCATTTCTCTTTGTCGCATCCAAAAATAGTGAAATTAATCAAAGGAAAGAAATCCATTGAGCGTTACTGGTCTCATGCTTTTATGCTTTGGAAATATTTCCCTGGAATACCGAACGTACAAAAGGAAAGATATTAAATTCTTGAAAGCAAGAAACTTGTGAAAAGCGTGAAGGACGTGATAAACGTAATTTCTTTGAAAAATGCATGCGGTTCCTACGAATTTTAAGATTTTGCGCTCTGCTTCTCAGAAAAGGTGGGGGGAAGGAGGGAGGGGGGGGGGGGGGGGTGGGGAGGAGGAAACATTGTTGGTCAAACTTATTCATCACTGCGCAAATGGGTGAGAACGCTTTTATGACCCGATGATGCAAGGCATCAGGAACCTCCTGCTTTTGCTGCAGTCATCCTGATAATTGTAATCTGGAGGACTACATGGCCAGGCGCTTCGTCAACCATAATAGCTAATCTGCACCACATGCAAAACGCCGTAGATTCTTTGCATGCTGAAAGACGTCTTCAACAAATGTAACACGACGAGGTGACACTTCTGTCGTAGGTCAGCGTGAAGTTCCGCCAAAATGGCATAATGTTCAGCTAGAAAACTACGTCAGGAAGTGTTTCTAGACCTAAACGTTTCGTGTTGTTCAGAGTACCCTCGCTGTGGCTGCATTCATTCATGCTGATCCGCATCACTTTCATGCCTTCACTTCTTTTGCACAAATTTTCCACTCGAGCCGTCATATTTCTTCCTTACATGTCATTCAGTTTTTTACCCACTAAACTCACTGCTTTCATAATCGAAATTCTTCTCGTCGATGTAACTGACGATAACGTCGATGAGGACAACATCACCCCGAGTGTTCTCAAAAAGAAAAAGAAAAAGATCGATCTTCAGTTTTGCAGCTGCTAAATGAAAACAACTTACTCGCACGTGGCTGCCCGCCTCCGATAATCATCCAGCATAATCAGATAAAGTTAACTAGTGCTGTTGAACGGGTTTCTGAATCATTTTAGAACGTGAGACTTTAAGCTCAGTGAATGCAAGCGGCAACTATGACGGCATCGTTGTTGTTGCCAGGCCACTTAACAAAAGAATTTATGCAAAGAATCTTGAGATTTTCTTCTCGTCTATTACTTTCGCTTCTATTTTTGCCACTTGCTAGTTTTATTTAGCTTTATAGGCACTGCAACAATTTCCCGTAGGTAAGAAATTTTAGAAATGGCAATAGCTTGAAAAATTTAGGAAATAACAATATCGTTGTCAACTTCAGTTATTATTTGACGCCTTATAGAATCGTTAATATTATTGAAACTGATACAAACGATCCGAAGATTTTCTCGATATTAGGTGAATAAATGGACAAAATTCTACACAAGATGCGGCTGTCCAGTGTAAAGCACCACATCCGAGTGGGTGGGAAATTAGGCGATAGAATTAAATGAGTAAATACGATAAATAAGGCGTGAGAAATATGCACATTGTTTGAAAAACCTGCTTTTTTAAATGAAAGATGGGCAGGGCGGTCTCGCAGGAAAAGAGTCAACCGTTGATTGCTTCGTAGTTCATTAACTATATGGTAGACGCTTATAAAGCATACCAGTTAATTGCCAACCTAGGAATCGAATGACACTTCGAACGAGTAACTCTTGTTCTCACACAAACAGAAAACCTATCTGCCCATTTAGACAGCAGTATACCGCCTTGCAGCCCACAGCGTTCCCCGCGCCCTTTTCTCTCCGAACAAATTTCTGCAATCCAGTTGATACTGGACGGCAGCAAATAAATAAGTGTTAAAACCAGTAGAAAAACCCACCTTCCTAATCAAGTCGTCCCATTTTGATATTTCTTTTCCTGTTCTTTTCAGTTGTCTGCTGCAAAACACAACAACAACAGTTTATATTATCTGTTTATTATACATACTCGATAGTAACAAATAAAACGATCCTCATTCACGCTACTGTAGCGCATCACTTTCTGCAGTCTTAAAAAAGCAGCGCAATCTTTGGCATGTGCTTCTCACAGATCTCTCCATCTATGATAACCGGGGGAGTTGGGAAACTTAAATCCATGATGAATAATCGTCCCGAATGCGATGTTGCAGAGAGATTTGATTCGCTCCGGTTGCAGGCAAAGAGGGGAAGCTAACTTTAATGGAGAAAGATTTGGTCGACGCGAGGCAAAAAAAGCTGAGAAAACTCATCTGGTAATGGTTGACTGAAAGCAGCCAGATAGCAAAACCGATAGGAAAAAGATGGGAAAAAGTGGCTCTTCATCATAAGCAAGTACTGTTACGTGGCTGGTGAAAATGCAGTTTCCTCTTGGAAAGTTCGATGGAAACGAATCAAGCGGCGAAATCCATGGAAAAAATGAAGAGTTCCAGCATTCAGACAAGCTCTCTCGAGCCTCAGAATTCAATCCAAGAGTAACACCAGTACGGACGACTTAATTTATCCGCTATCTCGTTTACTGAAGATTCTTCAATCGAAATAGTCGCCTATATCTATATTCGGATCAAGCAAACCGTCCTCTTGATCAGTAATATCGATCTGATTTAAGATGAGATTTTCAATCACATCTTCCAGTTCTGTTTCGCCAATCAACACCGCTCCTGAAAGAAAAGCGGTGAAAGTTGAAACAATAAGTTCGTCGTTGAGAAAAAAACAGACCATCCATAAAAGGCAATGACACGAAATAGATATGTTGTAACTTTTTCTTTGTGCTGAATTTTTGAAACATTGAACAGCACAGATAACTTCTCGCTGCAAAAAAAACACCTCATTTCTTAGTTGGCCTTGCAACACATCTTATTTGAGTGCTTTCAATCACATATTTTATCCTCGAAATATTCCACTTTGCGTTCCCGAATACATAATCAAGTGCGACGATATTCGAATATGACCATAAAGATTTGTTCAGTGATGTTCTATATTGAATGCATCGAATTTCAGTTCGCAAAAGAAAAGAACCACGATAAAATTCAACGGAAATTCTCAACCTCAATTTCATTATCTGCATTCGCTACAACATATGCAAACTGCTACTGACAAAACTGATATCGATAAAGACAACCTTGTATACGTCCATCATGAATGATTAATTTCACATATTCTTGATCCTTTGTTATTCGTATCAATGCATGCCATGGTTTTTCAACATTTTCACCATTGAAACGGCCCAAAAAGATCACCTGAAATGTGAAGCGATTCAGATGGCAGTCTTCTGCGTAATACGAAGAGACCAACAGCGTCATTAACACTAAGTACCGGAAATTGTGCAAATGCGATATGCTTTCAAGAAATGTTATCAATATAAATAAATTAATTTTGCAAACAATCTATAAACTCAGTGCCTTCGAGAACGCAATAAATATGAAATACCTCTGAGTGAAGTACAAAATAAAACAACCGAAAGGAGAGCGAACGAATGACAGCCATTGCAGAGGACGCAGAAAAATGCCATAATTTCTCTTACCTGCTAAATGCCCTTTCATTTGATTTTAAAGACTCTCCAGAACAAACAAAGGAAAAATGTGTAGTTCTTTTTATGATCTTCTCTTCATTTATTATTTTATTCTAGGCCGATTTTTTTAGAGTCAAGGTAGAAAAATTTACTTTGGAATTATACTACAACATCGAATGAACCACGAATTAACAGTAATATTTAACCGAAATAAGGTTTCAGCTTTCAAAAATTTCCTTTACCTTCCCTGAAACTTCAGAAAATCTCATGAAAAATCAGTGAAACAAAATACAGCGTACCTTGAATCCGAAGAACGTCGTCACATGGGTGAAGAGCTCGAAACAGAAATCGAGCGTTATTTCGGGTAATGCCATTGCACGTCCACAGTACGCCCCCATCTGTCGCGCTTGGGTCCATAATCGCATCTGAACTTAGTATTTCTACTACACGGGCACTTACAATAGTATCATCGTTTGGATGAAAAACGAAACTGACACTTCCGTAATTGCTCAACAACATCATTTCAACATGAGAGAACCCAGTCCACTTGACAAACCTCACCGATTGTCTACCTCCAAGTAAAATTATTAAAAAAGGTCTGGGGACAGTGCCTCGACTTCCGTGATATACTGGCATGAAAAAAACCCAGCTAAATTCAAATGATCCGAGTACACATTCAAAATAACTGAATCCTCGACTACGAGAATTCTGTGGAAGTTTCGAGATGATATAATGCAAAAACCAACAAAAATAATTTCCTCTAGAACGACATACTGTGGTGAGTAGAAATGAAATATTTCTTGAAAAAAAAAAGAAGAAAGAAACGCAATATTGATCATATGGCTGCAGTTGATCAAAGCGTAATAACGCAATGGAAAGGCGTGAGAAGCAAATGACTACGGCGATCAACCGCCTGCTGAACAAAGAAATTCAAATCCCATTGGGTACCAGGACGACAGACGCTATAAACCGTAACCTACTTGTGAAATTTATGTGTCGCATGGTGCAAGAATAATAGCAACTTCTTCGAAAGCCGTGAAAAAAAAATTAAAAACAATAATATTAATGTTATTATTATCAACACAGCATCATCAAATATATGTCAGTAAGCGATTTATTCGATGCGAAATAAGGAAAATTAGAAAAAAAGAAACCTGCATCCAGTGCTTTGCCCACTCCCATCCCGCAGTACACACATCGCCGCATGCATAAACGTCTGGAATAGAAGTCATCATATGGTCATCAACGAGAATCCCCTGATCCGGAGCCAATGCCAACTGAACGTACACAAACGCTCATTAGCACGACGTCTCCACAAAAACAACACAGAACAGATTTAATAAAAATTAACTTCGATATCGATATCTGTAAATCGGAAGGCGTTCAATAGCTTAAGTATGTGCGATATACATCAGTCCAACTGACCGATTCTCCTTTATCGCTCTTAACGTTTTTAGATCCCCCTCTTTAATGACACGTTTCCGCTTCATTGCCCTCCTATCCGTCTTCCTCACTGCTCTCCAGAGAAAGAAGACGAAAAAGTGCGAAAGGATATGAAAGGGGAATAAAATGAATCGATAATAACACTCATAGAGATCAAAGCTCTTTAGCCGCTGAGCGAAAAAAAAAACATCAGCGATGATTCCTAGAAGACAGCGAATACCCCAATTATATTATTGCAACCAAACATTCTACTTCCACGTTCACAAAACAGTTTTCGGTGCCATGATAGAGACTGCAGTGGCCGTAGAAGAGAAGGAAAAGGCTGTCTGAATTCCTTTAAACTACGCGTTAAAAAAAAGGTATATAAATGGACAAAGAAACAAATACAAAAGGTGGCATAATTAAGACGATATCTCATTTAGAATTTTTCAGGGAATTCCCTTCTCTCGACAAATAAACCACATCTTAAGTGCTTTCTATAGCGTCCGACGCTGCTTCTTTTGAGAAAAGTTTCACTTATTAAAACAGCAACCCGACATCCCTCAACTAAATAATTCCGGCTGGAAGTTATGGTTGAACAAAAGATCAATGGGCCAAAGCGAATAATCTCACACTGCTTCCATCAGAACGACAGCTAACAAGAAAATCGAACTTTTAAAGAACAAATTTCACTGAAAATCAAATGCTTTTAAATGGCCATAGGTGAACACCAACCTCATGGTCTTGAATCCGATCCATCTATCAAAAAATGTTTCCTATCCTTGTGATGTCACCACATGAATACGGAAGAATGGACAATTACGAAAATTCATATTTCAATATGTAAATTGAACAAAAAAAGCCCACCTCGTCGCACTGTTCCTTCCATAAAAGTGAATTTGGCTCTACTCCGGTTGCATTGATTAACACATCAGTACCAATAATTTGGCCATTGTTAAGTCGAATGAATAATGGCCACTCGCCCTCGCAAAGATTCTCCTGTTTCGCGTTACATGCCTCCTCAACACTCACCACTGCGTCCATTTCTACGTTGTATATTACATGAACCGACCGCTTCTAGAATCAAAAATAGAATAAATAACCGTACATCGATGCCCTAATAAACGAATATTAAAATTTCGATATAGCCACTGAAAACAAATGCTTACTTTTTACTCAAAACTTATTCTGAATCAAAAAAGTTGATACTAGCCTCAATTGAAGTCTCCCAATTTCAGAAAATTTGTGCTTCCACCTCAATTCGATGACATCTTTACCAACCTCAACAATGAAACTTACTCCGTCGATAATGAATCAGTACTCATACAACGAATATTAGATTCATTACCTTAAGACTACCGGTAATATCCGCATATGCCGCCCACTGAGGTCCAAGAGCGCAACCAATTAGATCACCTCCATCAGTGCTTGAACCCTTGTCTATCGTAATCTTAAAACGTTTTGAAATTGCCGGCTGTCCTCCAGCCTCCGGTTTATGACCATCCATTAGCATAGGTTTGAAAAACTCGGCAGCTCCTTCGTCAAAAAAAGTGGCCGATATAGATGAGTGTTTTATAGCCCAAATTATTTCGATGTTCTTGAGCTCGTAACTAAAAGATAAACAAGTGTTAGTTAAGAATATATAGAAATCATTCATCCTGTAATGTTTTCCGTTCAGCTTCACACTTGAGCTGTAATAGCGATAGAGATTTGAAGAGGAGCGATGCTGTTGTCGAGAATGGGATAGAAAAGAAATAAACTGCGAGGGATTCATAAATGGAATCGACTTCGTTCTTCGCCGAAAAAGTTGGAAGAAGCATGAGAAATACCGTTATCAAGACAGATTTTTCTCACCCATTCTGTCTGGTCACCATTACAGCAGTCTATTATAGAAGATTAGCGAATTGAAAAAAAAAAAACCGAGGATAAGGATGACCATGACGCTGAGCTGCTTCCTCTCTTTTTCCACGAACGCCCTCCCATGCCCTCTTCTTGAACCCACTACATTTATATGGATGATAATAAAGCGGAAGCTAGAGCGCAAGCCTGCAACCGCTGAACGCAAAGCATGTCTAACAAAATAAAACTGTCCAATCTACAATCAAAAGCACAAACACAAAGAAATTTCATTCCTGATGCTCATCGCATTCCTTCATTTTCTCCCTCTCTCCTCATCAAAATTCTTTAAAAAAATAGTAGCAAAAAGCACAGCCGGAGAGTTGCATGAAACAAAATTCCACGAATGTAATATGATGAAAAACATATTTACTCTGCATTAGGCAAAGATTTCCGAAAGAAACTACGCACCTACTGTATTCGTTGAAGCATTATTTCATGGCACTGTAATAATCACAAAAATATTCGTGCATAAGGAGCATCTTCCTCAACGCTTACATATAACGTATAGATTTTCATTCATTCCATATCACAACTTAAACTATAGATTAACCGCATTCCCGTGAAATGTATGCGAGAAAACTGATCTGACCAGCAAAATCTGGTAAAGATCGATGTAACATTAAATGATCTACTTGAAGATGAACCTACTAATATGAGAATATTGCACATTTAGTATAATGAGTAGAAAAAGGGTGAAACATGGCATATCTATGCTTCCTCTTGATGCAATCTGTGAGACTGTCGCCTCGTTATTATGGTCGACTAAGATCCGAATTTTGACAACCCCAATTAACGCCTCTACCATACCACAAAGATTAGAGGTCATGCTACACGAAATGAAAAAAGGGGAGAAATACATACACAACTTCTGTCGCAATTCCACCATTGCCAACGACCACTATACGTTTCGCATGTGCCATTTTCTCACGCAAACGATCCACTGTTTCAGTATCACGAATTGAAATTATCAATGGATGGTGCCATTTGCTCTTAAAAGTATATCGCTCATCACAACATATGAATTCTACATCATCAATTTCTACAATAATCGAAAATCAACACTTCGACGTTTAATTCCCTCTCAATGTAGTTTACTCTCTTCAGACATCTGGTATCTAGTCAATCTTCGCTTTCCGCTGCTTCTTTGATGGCAACAAATCGCACTTTTCTGATTGCTGAAGCGTTCGAAGTCTTTAAGAGTTCATTAGTAACTATTTTAAGAGCCAACTGCATCACAATGGAACAAAATAAATATGGAATTAACAGCAACGAGGTCAATTCAGGTTATTATTTCGACTCCGATATTCCAAACAATAAATATTAAAATAAAAGTAAGCGGGAATTCTACACCTTTATTTTTCATATTTATTCACTAAATTAAAATAAATTAAAACGAAACTACGCAATTTAGCGATGTGCAAGAATTCGTAAATGACCGTTTCAGCGTCAAAGCACCGAATGAAATTTACAAAAAAAACAGTCGCTAAAACAATTATTTTATTCATATCATTCCAACCTACAAACTTCAACTACACAACCAAATCGGCGACTGTTGATTATGACCGTATAAGTATTTTCTATGGAAGAAAACAATTCAAATAAGCAAGTAACACCTAAAAATGTGCTATGCACACTTGCAATTCAAAGAACGCCAGCTTATCATCAAATTATAAGTGGAAGAGCGTCAAGATAGGTTATAAAGAAAAAATAGCACACCTTTGGACGACCGCCCGTTGCTATGCATAACTTGTCATATTCGACTATGGTGCCGCTTTTGAGTACGATACGCTAGAAAATACTCTTTCATATCGCTATGAAACTGCATACAAAGTGCAAAATAATTTTTGCGCAGATATGTGCTGTATTTGGTCAAAACTTCTGAACGAAACGGAGCAAAGGGCTCCCATAAACAAAATAATTATGCCTGCAGAAGTGCTTCGATTGTATGCCTGAGAAATACGATAGTACTCTCTCTTGGATTTTCCTTTCAACAATGATCAGTCACTCTTTTCGCAAAGCAAAGTGACCTTTCATGTGACCTCTCAAAAAATTTGACCTCTCAAAAGCTTGACCTCTCAAAAAACTTTCAACAGTTTCAATTCAGCAAGCAAATATTACTGCGATAATAGCAAAGAGATCATAACCAACAATATGGCGGAGATTGCAATCTTATCGAGCAATCGAAACAAAAAAATCAAACTGAGACCAGAGATAAACGGAAATGATCGAAGATCGATTTGCGCTGCATAAATTTTCAGCAGCAATTATTTCTATGGGCTGCAATGAATACTGATGACGTTTCAGTATATATTGAAAATGTTAAAGATTAATTAGTGTAATTCTTTGCGCATATAATATCAAATTCTTTAATTCTATTGTTCGAAGAATTTCCACATGGAAATTAGGCTAAATAAAGACTTTTCCAAGTAAATATCATCGCCGATAATCTCTGATCACGCTGAGGCATCCTGGACTGTGCAAATAAAAAAAAATTCAAAAGAAAAGACCTCATCGAAAACGACGATCACATGCCATATACTGAAACAATAAGAGCAACTGTAACTGGAACTGTGAAGGAGTTGGTGACGACAGCGGAAACACGAGATGGTCAATAAAACGCCGCATAAAAACGACTCCTCTACAGTGAGGCTAATCACCAACTCATTGCACTAGTCAAACTCCTAGCACAGTGATTAGCAGAGTCCATTTCACGCCAGCAGTAGTAATATTCAAAACATTTCGATATATAAGAATTAGAGGTACCTTGTCACTGGCATGCCAACCAGTCACCCTATCGTTGATGACTTCGACGTCCAATCCTTGCACAGCGCTGCCTGCCTCCTCTTCGGCAACATCGAATGATTCGGTGAGCTGACCAATCTGCAGTTAAATTAAATATGCAATATCACCAACTATTCTCCAATCCTGCTGCCTTGTTGAATGAAATCAACAGATATGTATGTGACTGTGACAGCTATCTCAGAGGTGATCACTCACCTTCAAACACTTAATAGCAAACAACGATCGCATTCAAATAATTCAACCAAGAATAAGTAAAATATGGTCAATATAAACTACACACTACGAAGTTATAAAACAATGGCCGCATTTATATAGTGAGTAGAAGAAGTCGGAAAGATAAGACAGCAGATATTGCCACTCTTACTTTTGAAGACGGTAATTTTACCAAAGCAAAAAGCACAGAATGGCTAAGCACCTTCTCTTTTGCTGAAATGAGAATCCTATTCCCGAACACAGTGTGATAAAGACATCAAGGAGTGAGAGGGGGAGACGGAGGAGCGACGAGTGCATGGAAAGGAGAAGGTGACAAGCTTCATTCGATGAAAATTCAACGAGCAGCAGAACGAAACTTTGAATGAAAGCTTCAAATACCCCGACCATCTTGGAAAAAACATACCTTTGCTTTTTACAGAACAAAAAATATCATCATTAGTGGCTCTATAGTCAATACCGAATTCATAAATCTGCGGGAGATCTCCTAATGAAAGCGATGAGATTTTTTAAAATAAGACCACTGCTATCAATCTAACTTTCTTCCACTCACAGAAAGAAATTGAACATGGAACTGCATTAACCAGTTGCCGATTGGTGATGATCTTCAACAGGGGACTTGCAGTGATCAGTGTGATGTTGGCACTCTCATCGATAGTACGTATCTCCTCGACACAAGACAGCGCCGATACACCACCACCAGCGACCACGTAACGCATCATTAATATCCCATCCAGATATCTCTTCCACGAGCCACAACTCTCTACGCAGTAGAAACATATACCTAACGATCACTTACAGATCCAACGCAGAGTAGAGAAAATCTTCGGCTTATACAGCAAACGTGGCAAACTCCACATTTTTCATCAACAAACATATATCCACTCTGAAATGCTTCATCAAAACCCTCATGTTAAGTAACCCACCTACGTCGAATGAGAGAATGATGCCGGCTCTACTCTGCATACGAAAACCAATAATCCCGTTGTTTCTAGCGGAAAGATGCATCCCAACCCATGTTTTGCTTATAATGCCCTATACTCAGCTTAAATCCAAGCTCATTTCCCTATCCCGACCCATTTTATTTTAAACGGTCAGTGACGACCATAGTTACGCATGTTTTCCCCTCCAATCATCGGATTCTTTCTTTCGAAATGATGTGGTCAAATCCACCTCATGCACAGCTTCTGCAATTCCCTCCCTCTTACTCCTCCAAATGTGGCCAGTTAGACTTCAACGCCGTCAGCTTTTGTAACATGACTGAATGCTTGAATAAAATGAAACCGAAAGCTTAGACATTTCTATAGTCGTTCCTTTGGAAGCATCAGTAGCGATGAGCTCGCCAAAATCCGTGGCGGAAGTTGCGGCACTTGCTCCCCTCTTAGAGTCCACATACTTTCCACATATAACAGATGGACTAATTTAAAGTGAGACAAGAGAATGGGGAACGTTTGTTCAACGGCTTAAGTTCTGCTAAGCTGCAAGAAACTTATAAAATGTTAAGGAAACAATGAAAATAGCGAAAACGATAAACTTTACAATAAAGATTGCAAAGTCCACCAAACGTTCGTTTCACGCCTATACTTTAACATTCATCAATGAATTTAATACAACTTTAGCATGAAATTGCTCAAAAAATATACGCCGCAGATTTCTACGATACTCAACTCGAAGCTCACAGCGCTCCAGTTCCTGGAGCGAATGTTCGTTCTTGTTTTTATGATGCTGGAGCTTCACTTTATCGAGACCTGAGACTCCGCTTCATATAAGTGTAAACGTGACGTTAACCTCAACGCGATATGAAAAAAATGCAGCGGAGAGAAATGTGGGCTTATTTAAAGCTCGAAGAGGAGAATGAAACGGTTCCACATTCGTCTACAACTTAAGAGATCGCATCGCATGTGAAAATCATCGCCCACAACGTAAAATATATTCGCATTCAGAAAACTAATCATTCCCGGCCAAATTCGAGGCCGTTCTTTCGTCGGAAAGACAAATAAGCCTCTTTCGCATTGATCGTCTACCACCTGATTCGCACTTAAAGAACTCGCTCAACTCTCTCCTTCTTCGCGATCACTGACGAGAAGAACCTATCGCCAAACTTGCCAACAGCGTCATTTCGCAGAATAACACATAACTCTCCATTATACGTAGTTAAGCCCTAATCAAGCGAACGAAGTGGGGATGTGCCAAGGAATATGAAGAACAACATCTGCTGTGAACTTATCGACGGATTATTTGAAAGCAATAGGGAGATGTCGAAAAACGAAATACCACTATCGCAACAAATACTCACAAATGACTTTATTCCAAGAGAATTAAAAAATCAATCAAAAACGATGAGTGAGAACCCCCCTCCCCCCAGCTCGTTTTTTAGTTGTATAAACCCCTTTCAACGAGCAAAATTGAGATGAATAATATCCCCTGATTGGCAACTGAAATAAAAATTAAACATTCCTAGGCGTATTAAATAACTGCCATCGTTAATGCTATAATTAAGATATAGAAAAAAAATTAATTAATTAATTAACAAAACAACCATAATAAGTCACCGAAAAGAAATAGAAAACAACGAAACAAAAAAAAAAAAATGAACTCGGAAGGTTTAGTGTCCATCCTCAGCAATAAACCACCTATTCTTTCCTCAACTACTTAGTAATGCCCTCGTTGAAATTACCGCTACATCGCATTTAGAGCCTTATATAAGACCACCATTAACAATTTGGGTAAATCGACCCTTCATTTATCAACGTTATCCCATCATCTACGCTTCCGTTCATCAAATATATTGCTCCTCCGTCAAGAAATTCATCGAAAACAAACATTGAAGCACTGTCATCGCTTGTGCATTCGAAAGAAACTCCTTAACATCTCTAACTGCACTCAGATTCTTTATGCGGCAATCAAGTGCTCTGGTTACTTGGCCTCAGGTAACACTCATTCTTCAGAGAGCAGAAGGGACATTGAAATGTTGGCGAAAAGAAAGCGGATGCATCTGCACCTAATGACAGCCTCTGAGCGTCACGCTGACTGCATCGCGAATGTATTTGCAAGAGAACGGTTGCTAACGATGTTAAAGGAATCAAAGAGTCATTTCACTGATAACTGATCAAAACTCGACGGTATTTAGGCAAAAATCGCTCACCATTACATTTATACAAAATTGGCATACCTTTCAGGATAGTCACTATCAATTTTAAAGTGTTAAACGATTATCTATCAGTGATTTTTCAGACCTCATATTGCTAATAAACTAAAAATGATCAAGTAAGTCTATGCACCCACATTTCCGCTGCTCGAGATGAGGAGTTGGAATTTGTCCTGATTAGATAGACTTCATAATTCGGAACTGCTGTCAAACACCCAATGAAAGCTTGTAATATCACACATCGATTCAACAATGTTGACTGCAAGAAATACTTCAGGTTCGGGCCATCCAATCAGCATACTAGAAAGAATGAGCTGAAACGGGAAGCAGGAAGATCCCCAACGCTCGAACGACCTTTTCCGGGTAATATTCCCCACTTACACGTGGAGGTACTCGAAGTCTCTGTTCTTGCACTCGACTTATCCATAATCACATCCGTTGCTCTCATATGGGAGACAAACTGGCATTTTCTTTTTCACCTCCTTCTTCAGTTCCTGCCGCATTTGGTTGTAAATGCTTCGATCTCCGACTCGCAGATATGCACTGCGACGTCATGTGAAGAAGGCTTTCCTTTCAACACGGTTCCTTTATAGTATATTCTTTGCAATCAAATAAATGCTAAAATTTTGTGCCATTTGAAAATGGACGGAGGGTATCCCGGAGAGGGATTCTTCCTCGGAAGACACCTAGAGAGCCTTAATGACGTTGTCCAGAAGACTAGTCGCTCCAAAGCGGAGCAGATCAGGTGTTAGCCACTCCTTGCCAAGCAATTCCTCCACTAGCACACGGTAGCGTAGCGCATCCAACGGAGTCTTCAAGCCGCCTGCTGGCTTCAATCCGACACGTCTACCTGAAATTATCGGATTCACTCACATGTCATGTTCAGTTTCCAAAAGTAGCACGTGAGGATCTCATCAAAACTAGACGACGAAATTAATTCTGTGATTATATCTGACATATTTCCCGGCCATCTCCATGAAACAACCAACAAGTCAAATATGGATGGGGAATGCAAGAAGAAACCACGTGTGTGCATCTTTATTTCCACCTAATTATTATTAAAAAAAATGAGCCTTATTTTGATCTAGTAGTATTTGCACAGATAATGGTCAGCTACTGTCGATGACAAATGGATCTTAACACCATTATATCAGCAGATTAGGAGAAGAGCACAATATGTGCTTTCTTAAAGTTCAAACAGGGCAGAATATAGTAATTTGTAATCTTTGAATCTGGCATATACCGGTTAAATCGAAGTAATGCTTTATCGCCGAACACATCACATATGCCACTTCGGGAGTCGCATTTACGCTCTCCTTACCGGTTGAGGTCTTTATGAAGTCGCTACCTTAATTAATTACCTCTCACTTGCAATGTAAAAAATTTTTTCTTATAACTTTTTTATGAATAAGCACAATTCATGAGTACATAAATCTGCACATAAAGCAGTTATATGGATGGCATAGCGAGTCCTCAGCTTCTTTAACTGCCTAAATAAAGAGAACGGACAGGGTTTAGGAAAAGAAAACAACTATAGGAATATTTCTGAACGCGAGGATGGGGGAGCGGGAGGAGAGAGGAGGAAGTATCGTAACATGAACATCACTTTATAAAGCGACTTTCATCAGCTCATTTTCTGCATAAATGCCAAAACTGGAAACAGAAGACTTCTATGATGACTTTCTACTTCTTTCTCTTTATCTCTTCTCTTAGGTTGGAAATATTTTTGTATCCCACTGCCTTCAGTTCTAATGGTACGTAAATATTACGATTAAGGGATCAAGAAACGACAATTCAATAGATGGATGAAATTAGAGACCAAATAAAACGAAACAATAAATACTGAGCCAAAAAAAGGGAAAAACGTGAAGTACCGGCTAGCATAGCCACCCAGCTGGCCTTATAGATATTCTCATAGTTTTGCAGTTCACCAGTTGCGAGGATTGTCTTCATATGAGCCTTGCCGCATTCGGCTTTAAAAGCTACCAACTCGTCATGAACGCCTGCAACGTATACTTCATGAGAACCGGTCACTGTGAATGCCATAAACCAGACAATTCCCAGTCCGGAAACGTTCGAAAAAAAATAAAACCAACGAAGCACCAAAAATAATCCTGTATCGCGGATAATTTAAAGCAATATGATTCGACTAAAAGCAATTGATACGAGCTTAACGCACTCAACTCCTTTCAGTTGAGAGGAGGGGGATGGGAGGTATGATTTTCATCGCATATCATAGCTCCACTCCGTGCTGAGCTCGTGTTCTGTTTGAAAAAGTGGTGTGAAGAAAGAGGAAAACGAGAAAGAAATCATCAAAGAAAAGAGATTCCGAGAAAAGAAGTTGAAAAATTTTCATTCAATGACCAGCCCTCTCCCTCCCTCCTATAATCCACCTGAGATCGAGTAGGAATCTGCAGTTTCGGAAGGTGGAAAAGGGTTATTTATAAACGGGAGCGATAAAAACTTTTCTCTCCTCATCTTTTTGATCCGGAGTTCACGAAAAATTTAACTGACTACAGAAGATGTGACAATGAAAACTCTCCTGCTTCCTACAAAAAAAACCAATTCACAAGTAAAAAACTCTAAACATTAGAGAATTAAGACTATAAGACTAAGTTCACAACTTTCTTCAGACTTTTCAACTCTTATCCCAGCTCCATATCTCTTAGGACCCCTCTCTCCACGTGATTTTATCGAAATCTTCCAACCCTATCAAGAAAAACTCTAGGAAAGGGAGGGTAAGAAAATCACATGCTCACGTAAATGTTGAATAACTAACATTTCCAGTCTTGTTCTAGAGCTGCGGCTCTATTGATGACAACATCAATTTCATCAGCTCCATCCTCGATCGCAAGCTTGATCTCGAGAACACGTGACTCGAGGCGATACTGACCCGATGGGAAACCAGTTGCCACTGTAAAGAATTATGCGCCACTTTCAAGAGCTCGGAATGTTAACTTTTATTACCGATATGCGTTAATTTTAGAATGCAATACGCCTTTAAGGCTCACTTATATCGTTTCTGATAACAAACTGTCTGAGAATATCAATAAACGCTTCATCCGTATCGCTTGCGATAAGATTTACGGTGTTCTGTATAAGGCAGAGAATATATTAGCACGCTGAAAACTTTCGATCTAAAATTAATGAGTTAAGGTTTAATTTTCTTCTCAAACAATAGTGTACAGATTCTTCGATCCTCAAAAATACTGAGATGTGCCCATCCCCCCCACCTCCTCTCAATTCTCTAGAGAACATCCTCATCGGTTCGCCAATGTGCGTTGAGTAGAAGACGAGGTTTTGCATAGTCGCAGACCTGAAGTCTGTTTATCGCCGATATGATTAAAACAATCACAGAGCCTATGAAGAGTTTGTATCAGTCCTCCTGTTCCCATAGAGACTTTGATACGTGTCGACAAAAAAAAATTGGAAACTTAACAAAATGAACCGTTAACAATCAACGAGAATGTTTTAGTCTCTTCTCTATAAAGAAAAGTCCTCCTGTTAAAGAGATTTACTTTACGGATAGATGTGATTGCGTCATTAAGTTAGGCCTTATCAAGAGCGTCATAACCTCCAAATCATCAAGATTGCATTAACTGAGATATGGCAAAAAATAATTACACTTGATGAGCGGAATCTAAATCTGAAATATGCAACTCCAACTGAGCGGGAGCAGTTTCCTCAACCGGAAAATTTAGCTATATTCCGGAAATATTCAATGTTTCAATCAATTAGTTCAAGAAAATTTTCCTATTGCAGATGGTAATAAGTCATTTTCTTAGTTAAACCGAACGTTTGACTTTGAAATATTCCGTTTCATTTAGTGGGATGCCTAGAGAAGAAGGCGGCATTAACCTGAGGCGATATTGATCTTCTCTCCTTTGCTCACTGTGTACCTCTTCGCATCTGCAACACGAGCCGGATAAACACAGACGGCCGCACATCGTAAAGAAGGCTCCTAAATAAAAAAATAAAAACACTATTGAAATCGCAAAAAAACAATTTTATTGTAGAAACAGATTTTGTCACCATAAACCTTTCAAAATTGGCGTTTGAGAAAACGCGATGTTTTTGTTTTTTGGAACTGTCGACATCTTCTTCTGTTTCTGTCTCTCTTTCTCTCTTCTGGAACAATAAAAATCCCACTCAGCATACAGTTAGCTTCATTATTTCTCGATAAGCATGCATTTCACGTTCTCCGTGATCATCAGTACGACCTCAATATAGAAGACGGAATAATAGGATGCATTATGGAAGTCGCAGATTAGGAAAAATATGACTTTAGAGGGAGGGATAGGCGACACTTTTAACTCATAACTCCCTTGCAAGAAGTAAACGAATCGGCAAATCAAAAAAAAAAATGCATTATGACCGTTGAAGCAGTGAATGGGGATCGATGAAATTCCATCATTTCCGGTATGGTTTTTTTTTCTCCACAAAATATAACGAGGAGTTTTTCGCACAACTTGCCTCGACCAAAGGCTACTATGATTTTAACAAAAACTGGAGGGTCCAGATTTCATTTTACATCTGTTCATATTCCCACTAATGTCTTTTCAAAAACAAAAAGGAAATCGGACGGAAAATTTTCCGAAGCTTATAGGTTGCTGGCTAAAGTATCGATTTGTAAGCGCTTCAGAGAGCTCATAATTAAAAACACCAACTCTACAAAACATTAAGGACCTTCGACAAAAATATCGTACCTGAGGAAGAGGAAAGAGGGCCTTCTCGACGACCGACTCTACCTTCTTGCGTGTATCATCTGCACCCAACGTTGTTAGGTCGATATAACCGATCAACTTCTTAATTTCAGCCTTCTGAAACAGTCGTTGGCCTTGTACTTTGCCTCGATTGCTGCATTCAATCTTCCTCTCAGCCTAGCGTTTTGAAAGAGCTACCGCAAGGTTCCACTTCCCCCTCCCTCTTCAATTTCTCTCAACATGCATTAAAATCTTTTCGTGAAAGGCTTAGTGGTAGGGATGAAACTGGACAAGTGAAACGATCTGACCTCTCGAATTCACAATCTTTACTTCACCTCAATTCAACACTCTATGAAATCATAAAACAAATGTGAACAAATGATGCACAAACGATAAGTTCAATTTACCTCATTGAGAAGCTCGTTGGCTTTTTCGTTAATTTTTCTCACTGCTGCTCCCACCGTATCCGGATTTATCCTATAAGATTGCACCTGCTGTTTGAACGTCGCTTCATCGAACGTCATCAGGTACGGCACCTAAAGGTAATACCGACTGTATTCAACAGTTGCTCTTCACTACTAAAGTGGGTCGCTTTCTTGCTTCATAGCGTATGACGAATTTCCGACTGTGCTCTTCATCATCGGAATCCAACTGTCGGCTCAAGTTGTGCGTCAACTTCAGATTCCTGTAGGCGTCAAATGTGCGTCACAACTCTTTCGAGAAAATAGGTTATCCAGCTAATGAAGAGATTTAATCGTTGGAAAGTGGCTTATGGAAATGTTAAATGTTCCCCCTGGATAAAACCTGAAAAGAGAAGGAAAATCTGAAAAGAGTGCGGAAAGAACGAAGGAAAACGCCTCTGATATTCGTGGCACATTTCGAAAATTGGAAAACTTGTCGTCTCCATATCTATTTCGTAAAGAACAGAACACAGCGCTCACTCTTAACATAATGAGAAATGAAAGAGGTAATTCATGAAGTCGCGATGGCCAGCATGGCTTAGGCCATACATGCAAACACAGAGCAACTAAGCAGTTCAACATAACGGCAAGAACGAAACATCATCTATAACTACATGCGGTGGAATATTGTTGGAGAAAACTAAAAAGAACTGATGGCAAACGCCGCGGCAACCCATATAGTCTGACACACACACAGCTCCTACCGATCGATTGCTTCCATTGATCGAGCTTGGTTCGTCAGCTTTACTGTGCATTGCTAAGGTAAAGCGACGGTTATGCACTTTTGACTCCTTTGTGGGAGAAAAACTGTTCGTATATCAGATTTCCACTGGGCTCTTAAAAGAGATATCGAATAGGCCGAACAGAAAGAATAACTCCACTCAAGCAATCCCATGTGCTCAATGCGATATGTCTCGAATAATGGAAAATTATAAAACAGCGTTGAATAGATCTATGAAAGGTTGGGGTTAAACGGCACTCAGTAGAGGAAGAATCCATAGTTTAAAGTGTGCAATAGATTCTGGTAAAAGATGAGGTGGCAATTCGATGTGCTACGGCAAAAATCAACCTCAAAACGCCTCTTTCAGAAATCTTTTTCCACCAAAGGAGGTCGACTTCAAGCTGGGCGAAGCACTAAAATTGCTCTTCTTGAACGTTCATATTTGAAGAAATAAAACCCACTCTTGTCAAAAATTTGCAGTGCTTTAATCCTAAACGGTTCCACAACATTTGTATTCGTAATTCCTAAAATGAAGATACTTTTTGTTGTCGTATCACTATTGGATTAGGTGACGACATTTAACACCCGAATAACGAAGCTCGATCAAATTTCCACGGATCATGATCACTTCGAATTATCGCTAAACGAGTTGATCCATTCATAAATTTCAAACATTCCACACAAGCCATCATATATTTCCCCATCTAATCAATCGATCTATTGAATCGAAAGAAATCCTATTCATTCAACTATCATCCATATATCGTTGCAGAAAGAAATCCCCATAATGTTACAAATGTGCACAAATTATATTCTTCGATGAAAAGCGAATTCTTTCGAGTCACAACGATGACTTTGTTGGACGCTGTAGGCTCACTCGTGCACCTTTCACTTCTTATATGACGATTATGAACGGCAACGAGACGGCGGAAGAAAGAGCGGCCTGAGAATAGCAAATGGAACTTTAAATTGTGATGGTTCGATGTGAATGAGAAAGGTGAGCGGTAACGAGAGCGGTAATATTAAATTTATTGAACAGTCACTATGTTCCACCTCAAAATAAATATGCAGACATTAAGTCGATCTAATCCATTTTCACAATTCATGCAAGAAGGCGTAATATTTATTGCTCTTCGTGCAACGGGAGTTCTCCCATTTTCCATCGTTAGACTGAAAGAGACCGGATCGTTGTTTGCTGCAAACCGAGTTTGCGTTTATTCTACAAACGACCTGCTCGGCTGCTTGAAGTGTTTGCGATATCATGAATTAAGGATCCATCGGAGTGTTCGTTGTTCGGCGCTTAAAGCGCTCACTTGGTAGAGACCCCAAATGTGTGGATGAATGGTTGTTGTGTTTTTGTTGGCCCTCTTGAGGTTTATTGTAAATTCAGTGAGCGGTAAAATTCAGTGCGTTGTTGAATTACTTAAGGTTGTTTTATGCATCAAAAATTGGTGAAGCAGCAAATCCGTAGGAGAGGAAAAATAAGGTAAGTTCGAGACTATGGCGCTTCCAGTAATCTCTGAATTTCAGGACGCCATAAAAACCGAACATCAGCAGCTTTCAAACACTCGTACTGCACCAACTGAAGAGACAGAAACGTCAAGGCATATAAGGGTGTGGAGAACTTCACCGAAGAGAATCATATGAGCTCATCCTCTCCTCTTCTTTTATTTTAAGGAATCTATGAATTAAATCGCTACTGAATAAATTCAGCGATTTAGTGGCATTTTGTTTAGTTTTCTCGATCGTTGACAAAGCAGAGCAACTCCTGAACGAGCCAGAAACTCCAGTCAGTTGCGTTTTTGCCAGCTAAAGAAAACGAAATTCACAAAAGCGTATAACACGACTCCCCATGTACTGAACAAAGTAAAATGGGACTATATCAAACGAATTTTACTTACGTTCAGCAACTGGATGTGCCGATGCGGCCGTGCTCACGGCAAGTGAATATTGTACAGAGGGAATACGACGTTGATAGCAATTCAATACACGAATAAGAGATAACTACACGTGGTGGAGGATCACTTGAAGGGCGCTCAAACGGGAGCTCTCCTGAGCTCCATACGATGGGCCTGTCCCTCGTCCTCACCGCGGTCCGACTGACGAGTCTTTGCTACGGGAGCTTTCGCTGATCTGCCTCGCTCCGCCTTCCACTTCTGCTAATGCATGCAACATGCCTTTTTTCCCATTGACCATTTTCGGTGATGTATGTAACATGCCCTTTTTCCCATTGACCATTTTCGGTACTGTATGCAGCATGCCCTTTCCCCATTGAAACGTTTAGTTTTTATCCCTCGGATTCCGCTGGGTGTATCATCGTTTGCATTAGGTTCTTTATCGTTTCTGATCGTCATAGGCGCCGCTGAGACGTTAGTCCTTTTTTGCTACATGTTGACTGCAATGAGCCGCGATGACGCATCTCGCGTTTCGCGACACCCCACACACATATCACAATGATGTCGTAGGCGAAATGCATGTGCAAAACCTGCTTCTATTTGTGCAGATCGCTACTGATCGATAGTCTGACGTTTCGTTGCTCTTATCTAAAGCTAACAGCAAGAAAGATATATTCCACTTTTGCCACAAATCTCGCTCGCCCTTCGTTGAAATACAGCAAATGCAAAATATTACAAACGCTGAGAACGAATTCCATTATATGTCCGCCCAAAATAACCTCTGCTGTATTCGGCGCCCTCATATACCTCATTAACCTACATAAACTAACATAAACTTCACAGCAGATTCCATCGATCGGGAGCTCATTTATCGGAACCCGCTGCGCCCGTCAACCAGAACTGACCCTATTCGATCGATCAAAATGTCCCTTCACCAATATGAGAATCATGTCACCCACGTTCACCACGTGGTAGTTAACCGCAAGCATTTAATTTCGGCAAGAAAATGAAAGAAGTCCTCGAAGAGAATGCCGGAAGTTAAGGCATAGTGTTTGCGTCCTCCCAATACTACTCGCAGCTCGAAGTTGTCATACTACACAGCTGAAATTACTGGACGCTTCACAGCAACGTACAACTAACTATCGGAGATCCCTTGCATGCGCAAATGCTTCAGTAGATGAAGCTCATATCACCTATGAACAACACAATCAATCGTGTAAAACCCATCCGGTAACTTTCTGTCAATTTCTCAGCTAAAGTTACGCGTTTTAACGATGAAACTAATTTCGAAGCTGCAAGTGATTTTACTAATCACCTCCGAGAAACGTTAACCACTCCTCTCGATTAGCCCCCTACTTGCTTGCCTTCAGCTAACCGAAATCCCCCTCCAGAGTGCTAGAATATTTCGATGAATCCAGACAAGCCAATAACGCTGCATCGAATCGCGATAATTCTTCAACTATAAGTATATATTTATCTCTTCACGAGTGCCCGTGTGGACTTTCATATACATACAATAAAGAGAGAGAAAAAAAAACGCAAAAACACGTTTGAGGCCGGCAAACAAAATAAAAATGGTACACACTGAAATGTCGAAATGAATCAATTTCACTACGCTAGAACCTATAGTGGGATGCTCTCCAGCAACTTATCTTAGGCAATTTGCTCGACCATATCTTTAGCAAAATTATCTCTTCAATTATTGCACTCATACACATATATATATATACAAAATCCGGAAAATGATTCCTGGAAAAAATGGAGCACTTCTCAACAAATATATTCTAGAAACCTTTTTTTTTCCTTTCATAAAACAATTGCGATAAATTCACATTAGTGGGCCGTCCCACCAGCGACCCACTCGATCGTTTCATCAATTTACTTCATATTGTTTTCGTTCACTTACGGGGGGGGGGGGGGGGGGGGTGGACGCTAAAAATGGCGAGAGAGCGGCAGAAAACTTTCGCAAAAAAGATCAAATTAAAAGAGGTGCACTGCGCCGACACATGAGAATATCAAAATAGAACCAACGCTGTACAATAATAGTAATTATAAGAGTCTCAGTAACTCTTCAAATTAATTACAAAAATAAAAAGCATCATAGGTACCAGTTTGACGATTACAAATTCATAACGTTCAAAATTGCAAATTAGAACATCAACCCAACAAAAGCCAATAACTAAAATAAAATTAAAGAGAAAATGAACGAGAAGAAACGGCATCCATAACGATAACAACCGGGACGATGCCAATTTCTCATCAAAAAAAGAAGAAAAAACAATTCGAAAAGCAACACTTCATAATGACATATAGATAAACGAGCATCACTAGATGCAAATATTGCGTCACACAATCTCCCATTCATCGCTTAATTCAATTTATATTCTTTCGACGATGCCTCATTCGGTAATAGTCCCAAAAACTGCTGTGAGGAATACTTCCGACATCACCTCCCTCCCCTTTCCCTTTCCAATACCCAAATGTCCATATTTTAACCGGAAAAGAACGCAGTAATTCTTCATCACAAAGACTCGAATTCTTTTTGCGAATTGAAAAGCGATGCTGAGAAAAGTCGCCAAGTCTGCCTCACATGTCGGCACCATATGAGACGTAGTGAAAAATTATTATTTTCACCATCGTTCATTTCATAATTCACAATCCCCCTATTCTCTTTCGATGAAAATAATTCTTTCATGTTTCAGTAGTATCTTCATTTATCTCCCTCTTCTCCTGCTAAAATAAAAGAATAAACTTTCCCAATACATTCTGCATGAATTACAATTCCAACAATCACCGCAGAGATGTTGATGAGCAGCAAACGAATGTTTCAATGATTCCTGAAATGAAGCCAACCGATCAGTTGGTCCAAGAAATGCCGGCAGCACAATGGAAACGAGAAATGGACTCAGCTCGCTGATGTAATCACAACGAATAAATAATTGGCACGTTGTTGGCGAATCGTTTCGAACAGATCAGGTGAATTTCTTTGCAGAAATGTCGTTGCAAATTCGCATGGCGGAAAAACGTGCACAATTGAGTTCGGCGATGGATGCTGCTGAAAGCGATCATATTAAAGAGAAATTCCCTACATTTTTCACTTCGTTGCAACAAATGTTACATTCGCAGCTGTTTCGAGTCGCTTCCCATCAGTTCCGCAAACAAATTCTAAATCAGTTTGTTGAATTCGCTTCCCGGATATATCTACTTTTCACTCTTCAATCGATATATATGTGAGCCTATTTTACAAAACCGCCAATTCATTTCCTCGTTACGACAAAACAGACGCAAAACTTTAAATTATGTGAGAATAACTCGAATTTATCAATAAATACATAAGTTTGAAAATATTCGTTAGCTGATACAACTCTATAGTCACGCAACATATCAACAAGCCTGAGCAGGTAAACAGGTACCTCATAAGTTAAACAAAACGAGGAAGATCAATCAAATACTGTGTAAAGTATGAATAATTTAAACATCGCATGTACGAAATTATTTCTGCAAATAAAGTTGGGTAATAGAGGCCTAATGAATGAGCGGATTCTCCTTCAAACGGGAAGAAATCTCCAGCGTTCGCAAATCTCGACATTATTGCCGAGCTTAGCAAATAATGCTGTTCTTAGAGTTTTACTTTGAATTCCGCAAACATCCATCTTCTGAAAGTTATCCACCGATTCCACTTTCCCATATTTTGTGCTCATTCATGACATCCTCCTGCTGCCTCAGGAAACTTTCGTGTCTTTTTTGCAGCATTTTTGCCTTTCTAAGGTCGAAATATTGCAGAATTCATAACGAGATTTGAAAGAACTACAACTACTATCAGGAAACATGCAACCATCTAAATTTACCCACCGCAAGCAGCTTTAGAAAGCAGTTTTCAGAGAAGCTAACCCAAAAATTTCGCAAAATGGCCCCACCCTAATCCCTATCGATACAATCTGAATGCGTTAAAAACATATATGACACCTTGTGAACATTTCATAAATAGACACGCTCAGAGGATAGCATTTTACACTAGAAGATAGCGCACCAAACAACGAACTTAGAGCGGACCTATCGCTGATATGTCCAACGTATCACGTAATGCTGGCAGTCACCACATTAATGAAGAAACTTCTAGTGAACAAAATTTCCCAGCCATCCTCTCTCGTCGCATGTGAGTGCCACTCTCCGCTTCTTCAACAACAACGACCACTCGAATACAGTTTTTTCACAACTTCGCTCACATCACGCAAAAAAATGTTCAACGTATTCTGCGGTGAAACTAATCCAGAAAAGTCACTCAACCCACTTCGTGGATCGGCTGGAAATCGCAACTTATCTAAACGGCAAAATTTAATGTTATTTTACGTTTCGTTGCACACTGCTCAGACAGTGTCCGTTAAATGCCCTCTGTTGATCGACAGCGCTAACAGCGAGTGCAAAAGCGCCATTCACAAACCGCATCCACAAACTAAAAGTGCACGCGGTCGGTCACTCACATGCGAAGTGCAAATTTCAACCGATCGCGAATACACATACAATAGTGCGTACGTACTATGTGCATACTCTGCACAGCGTGAACTCTTCCTTGCTGTGCTCCGCGTTAGCAGCAACGCAAAATGAGTGCACTTTTCTTTGCGCGAAGCAGAACTACCTGCCAGCTGAGGCATATATTAACGCCAACTGCTCACAAACGACCCGCCTTCTCTCGAATAACTCATCACCGAAGCGGCACTATGCTCTAACGATGTCCGCCCTCAATAATCATCGCAATGAACATAAAAAAATTAAAGTGACGCTCCGAGTATACGACATCTGAGATATATGTGCGTGGTGTGCACACATACAAACCACCACATACACCATTAGGTCACTGCGCGCAGTTACACCTTAGTACGATAACACGAAACATGCGAATGAACGAGAACTATGCGCTCTTCAGCGACCACTTTTCTTAAAACAAGACGGACTGAAAGTGGCGGATAGATCAGAGGTGACTGTTTGCAGCAGCTGAGAATTCAGATGGTAAACAAACACCGCTGAATAAACGAATCTCTCATCATTAGTTGTTTGCAGTTGCAGTCTCTATGCACACCACATCCCTTAAAGCGAAATAAAACACTTTCAAATGTGGCACCAACCGTACAAACACATCAATACTAACAGATTTCAACATGGAGACGATGCTCAGCTATTTTTATAGTGATTCTGGAAAAAAAGTACAGTAAAAAAGCAAACGTTAAGAAAATTCACACTTTGTTACACACTCATCGATGTGTCTCCCCTCACCCCTTCATCTCATAACAACACCATATACGCCCCCTAGTTAACTGGATAAATCAAAGAAGGCCACAAGCAGCAGTTCATTTTCAAAACTAAATGCGATTTCTGTGGAGAGAATAAAATCAAGGACGTGATAGCCATAACATGTTTCGCAAGGATGGAAGAACTCAAATCCACAAAACTTCCGAGCAGCAGTAGTGTTTTCATTATGCTCCGCCTACGTTCCAATAAGAATTCGAGAACTAGAAATGTTAGCGAAGAGGATGACATCGCTAGGCGTAACGAATATTGCGATTAAGGATGCAGTAGAATTAACACTAATTTCCTCTTAAACAAAATGCAATCCAGCCCTGAACTATCATAGGCGTAAGACAGATCCAATAATTATCACTAAGCCTCACATAAATGAGAGATTCACCTAAATGTTGAGTGGGAACTTTTCCAAGCAATTAAGTTACGATACCTCATTGCCCACATTGCAAATGCCGGCTGCCTGCTTCGACTCCAAATAATCGACAAAACGCTCTTTGAGCATTTCCGATTGGTTCCGGATATCGTCCTTATTGAAACCACACGATAGGCAAATCAGCGCGATATAAGACTGCTCGTCGGTCATCTTACTTTGCACGCCTGTAATTTTATGCAATTATTCCACTATCGTATATTCCCATATTCGAATGATCAAAAAAAAGAAAGAAAGAAATGCTGCAGAAATCGTCGAACGAGTTTCAGGTGATAATCAGTCCACTGGACCTGTTTGCTTCAAAACGCTGAAAAAAGACACGTTCTTCTCTTGTGAGCGATGACTTTCAAATCATTCCTATTTAGAATCGACTGTCCTCTTCGCAGAAGCGGAAGTGATAGAGGTAATAATCGAAAAAAAGAGGAGTACTGTCACGAAAACAGTTTCGGCGGCAATATCATCACCATAAGATAACAGAAGTGCCTCCTTACTTTCTAGCTGGCTAGCCTCCATCCGCATTCGTTGGTTGATTCGAATAACGGGCATGTTGTTGCTCATAGTAGCCAACTGCACAAGCGACCGCTTCAGCATTTCGATATTTCCACCCACCTAAAGATTGCAGTTTACTTCTCGCACGCAACAGCAACAGTTAACTCTGCCACTCTTTTTTTTACTTCACATTTCGCTTTTAAGAAAAAAAAAAAATATTATCGCCACCAATACAACTTTACCAGACAAACAAACAAATCGGGTTCTTACTGTTTCTGTTTTATGGATTTCGAAACAATTTTAGACGCGGTCACTAACTGTAAGCTTATACATGCGCTGCACGCATATACGCTATTCCGCTCTGAACTGACAAGTTGGAGTTGCGAGATGAAAAAAAGACCTGTAGGCAAGCCAACAGAAAACAAATATGAACTATCCATACGGCTTATCGCAAATCAAGGATCATTGGATGCATGTTGTGCTCATATAGGTTGCATAACTTTATGCTTAACTCATATAATTAGAGGTTTTCCACTCACCATTATCGGATTAGCACTCCTGTTCTACAACGAAACGTCACCAGGTTGGACAAATAGGAGACTGTCAGCATCTCACTTGATGATTCGATAGTTCACCGGAGATTTTTATACAAAAGTTTTAGAAACCCCCACATTAAAAAAAAACTTACGAAGTATAATCTCGATGCAATTTAGAGGGGAAGGGATTGGCAGAAAATGGCATGGAACACTTCTACATAGTACTGCCCGACGATGCCACTAGATTCTTTGGTCACAGATACCGAACACCATATACAACTGCGACGATAAGACACGTAAAGCCGGAAACGCGGATATCCGCTACGTAAAGAAACAAAAGCCTAAAAGCTGATAATCTATCGTTTCTTTGCGCTACTTTTACAAGCATCTACTCGACAGTATAAGTGATAGCCGCAGATGCAAGTGAATTTATGAAAATAGAGCGAATTCCTTCGACCGCAAATGTAAACGTAAACGAACCCTGTGCATCTGAATTCGCGCTTCATTGGTCTTTAATGCAACGATTCCTTGCCATAATACGGGATACCTCTGAAATTATACGTATATGAAATCGCTACATTCTATATTGCTGATGATTATGTGATGTAAAAATTGAACGGCAAAAATGCTGAGAAAAATTAAAAACTTCAAGGAAAACAAACCGTTTTAGAATCTATCCACTGCGGTGCACATTAATACGCAGCAATACAGAAATAAGCAAATGAATCTCCAAGCGGCAGTCGAGTAAATGACCCAATTTTCATTAAAAAAAAAACAAACAAGTGACACAAACAAGACAACCATACATGGCGATAAATAAGGTAGACAGAAATGAGTAATGAAAGAAGAATGAGGTAGTAAGATGAGTTCAAATAAGCGTTTGCTCCTTCAGTGGAGCAGATTACAAGTGAATATTTTAGAGCGCGTTTACAATGATAGAGCCACAAGGGGCGGAGTATCCGGCTGCTGAGTAACTTCCGACTTGTTTCCATCTACGGAAGATGACTTTAGCGTGGAAGTGCATTCCGCTGATAGTTCTACTGGTATCGCAGTTGCGCTAGTCACACAAATATCCGCTTGTTGACAGTGCGAGCCTATCAAATCCGCTGCCGTCGGACTCGCCGACTTAGTTGCTCTACCTTTCGCTGCAGATAGGCCAGCAAAGGTCTTCCTTTCAACGTCAGAAAGAGGTGCTTTTGATGCCATAGCATCCAGATTCTCACCAACTTTGCCTTCCATATGCCTATCGTGCTCTTCGTCAGATGCTTCTAGTTCCTGAGCCAGAATACGCGCAAATCGGGCCTCCAATGCACGCCGACAAACAGGAATCTGTTGAAGGCGTCTTGTGCACACTGAATTAGAGTTCTGTGTAGCATTGGTGGTTGAAACTGCCGGGCTAGTCAGCACCGCAGTTGTTGCTGGTGACAGCTCGTTATCTTGACCATTCACAACGACAGGCAACGAGCTAGCTGTCGTTTGTTTTGCAGCGAGCGCCGCAGCAACGCATTGCTGCTGCAAGAGAAGATTATAGAAGGCTGTTGGATCGAAAGTATTCCACGACTCGTCTGGCATACTGCTGTCACGCTGTACATTAGGGCTACTAAAAGTTGGCTGCCGATTTGCTTCAACACTCGATATGCCCATCGCAGAGCTTTGCTCACTATTTGCGTTAATATGTCGAATGAGCGAACTGAGCAAAGACAACGTTGAATTCTGTGCAACGGGTGCTAGTAAAGCATTCAGTGCCAGATTCGATGCACCTGCTTGATGCGTTGCATTAATAGACGACGGCTTCATAGAACGCTGTTCATGCACTCCAACTGTACTACCACTGAGCAAATTGGGCTGCAACGACAACACCGACTGTGTATTGAACGCCTGTTGCAATGCGTTTAGTTGCTGTAGACGAAGGACCAGTTCCGGGTTCGAGGCTAACGTGTTGTTGAGAAGACTCGTTTGGTAGATGCGTTGAATTTGCAAAAAGTATTCCAAGTTAGGAGAGTTATTTGCCGCAGGGGCACCATTCGCCTCAACTGCTGAAAGCGACGCCGTAGACTGCGCGGGGTGTTTCTGCACATGATTTGTCCTCCTCACACGCTTAACGGCTGGTCCGCTGCATGTGGCACTCTCCATTTCCGAATTCTGACCAACAGATGAAGTGGCCGTGAAGGCTGAGCGACTTTCGGTTGCGCCAGCAACCTGATCGCCATGCTGCTGCCGTAAAGTCGCAATCAGCGAATTCAATGAATTCGCACTCTCCACGTCATCATCAAACGAATTTGACCAACTATTAGACCGCGATTCATCGCCAGCTTCCACGACTGATCGCACACCGCGCAACGAGTCCGGTACTGTCCCTTTTCGAGTACTGTCCATTACAAATGCCTGAGTGAGAAAGAGGAATAGAATAACGATGAAAGTCGAGGTAGAAGAGCACACAATTGAGGTCAGCAAATTTCGGCGAGGTATGTCACGAACGTTTGGAGGAGTGCACAGGTCAGGTCATAAAGCGAGATGATCCAGTTCGTGAAAGGAGCTCATAACAAAATTCGCTCTTTCTAAAAGAGCCATCTACATAGGCTGCCAGTCCACTAAACAGGTTATATGGCAATGCTAGTGAGCAACGATAAAAAGCTAATATTGCAAAGTGCCGCTTGTGGGCAACCAAGTGGCAGAGAAGTAGAGGAAACGAGGACGAGCTCGATAGCGACCGACGTCAGCACGCCCGCCCAACTCCGGCGTACGCCACGCAACAGAGGCTCGAAGAAGAGCACAACCACACTAGCAAACTCGTGTAGGCCACATGCTTTCTGCCAAACACATACTCAGCGTCCGCCCACGAGCGCACGTCGACGGTGAGCTTACAGACGACGAGCGCATGGGGCTAGGTGCACCGCTTTTCTAGATGACCAGCGGGAATAAGACCGACCACGAAACACCCTCCACTAGTGAGGCTGCTAGAGTGTGCGAGAGGTGACACACTGTGAAGGCCACTTAGACGTGCACAGCGGCTGGTCGGAACAAGTTGAACAAAGATCGCTGCGGTACGCTATGACGCCGAATTAAGGCTCGCTTCAAGGACGCACGAATTCGATCGTCGTAGAGTCAATCAACAGGAAGTTTCCTCTAGAAACGAGCCCGTCAGGAAATAAACCACGCAGAGACACGACGCATCCACGAAATAGTGCGGCATTTGATGTGCACACAAATACACACCACTAGACATATTGTGTGGATGGTGGGAGGCGGTGAGCGATGTGCTGATCAATGAAGATGGAGTGACAGCGAGAAAGCGAACAATGCGAGAGAGCGGTAATGCTCGTTGTTCGCGCTGCACACATCGCAACAAAAGGTTCTAGGGCGCCGCCTGACACGTTTGCCGCTGTCCGAATAAATCGAGCGATCTTTCGTCAACGTTACTGGCGACACTCTCCCCCCTTTGCCGGTCGTTTTCACCACCAAAAGGAACCGGTGTGAATTTCATAGTCACACAGCAGCAACCACTGCAGGCTGCATCTTCAAATAAATTCAGAAATGGTCGTCATCGCTGATGTGATTTGAAGCTCAACGATCAAAGTATGCGACTCTCAAGGCGGAAAAAGTCTGCCACCCCGAAAGGAATCATCGACCTACATATCGCACCGAAACTCCACTACCAATACTCACATTAGATATTCGACAGTCTAGTTTTGCTTTTCTGATAGTTATTTCCCGTTTACGCTACCCTTCCTTTCCCGTCATGAGAGCAGTTGCTAGAAATGAAGTAATATTTCAATATAGTGCACTTGCAACAATAAAACATGTCGAACACTGAGCATCGATAAATGCAACACTTAACATATTACGATAGATTGCTGACGCTCTGAGAACGTGGAAACATTTGTTTAGACGATTGACCTGTAGTTGATGCAAGTTGAACGCTAGTCGAGAGGTTCAACTTCATACCACTCAAAAATTTAAGGCATTACCATCGAATAATTAGTTCCCAGATTAATTCATATATCTACTATCTCCCTCGTATCCCATATATGAAGACAAAAATCCTGTAAATTTCATCGAAATCCATCAAGATGCTACTTAAACGTTCGAATCTCTTGCTTTATTCCACTTCCAGGGATCTGTACAGATAAATTGATCTATAAAAACTCTCACCTACCATCCAGCACACAAACGGAACAAAATCCCTAAGGAAATATCGTATCTGATGCAAAAAAAAAGAATATTCAGCACAAACAAATTATTACAATGAGAGTAGAGATAACATTCTATAAAAGAAAGGCTCATCGCTTCCTGAAGCCAGGATATGATCAGTGAACAAATACAGTGACAAACAACAACTCACGGCATTTTGATAGATCAGTTCATCGAAACAATTAGCTTACATTAATTATAAGAAAGAAATAAGCGGGTAAAAAAACAGGAGCTGAGAAACGGAGAAAAACCTAAAGAGAGCCGCTAATTCTCCTTTTGCGCATGTATGAATGATTATGATCGCATATTTGTTTCACGTGTCTCAAAGCAAGAAACTATGATATGGATCAGGTCCTAATTCAGATTACGACGAAGAAAAAACCCTCATTCCAAACGGAGCTATGTGAGATCTTCACTCACCGAAGAAGGACCTCGAATTCAAATTGAGTTATGAAAGGACGTTCAACCACGTAATGTCGACCTCCAATTATGATCATTTAGCACCTTTGAAAGACAGACTGGTCTATAAATGAACATCGGTAGTAGAAAAGGGGATATTCTATAAAATATAATAAGATGCATACCGAAGAAGAAGCAACGGAAGGAGGTTGCTGGAAGGTCTTTATCTGTTGCTTCTTGGAGGCTGTATTCGCCACTTTCACTTGTTGCTGACGTTGCGGTACACCGCCCAATGGTATGTTCTGCTGTGTCACCTGGATTTAAAATTGTGGAGTTAATTCGACATACAATATGCACTTCCACTTAGCCCCCAAACCCGTTTTTTAATATAACACAATCACTTTTCTCATTAATACCTGTGGTTTTGGGTATTAAATGAATTTCCTCTCCTAAAATGATAAAAAGTGTGTCTAATTCTTGCTCCCATTCATGAATGCATCGAAAGAGTCCATTCAATCGTCCCCTATACATTACAGTGCCAGACTATGCATATTCCAACTGCTGACACCGTGCGTCGGATAAAATATGGCGTAAATTTCACCAAAAGTCATCTCATATAAAATACTCCGTATTATGCTACTGATCGGTGTCTGCTCAAAGCGAATCCGACATCAACCAGACCCAATCACTTGTTCTGATAGATCACCTCGTTTTGATGGAACCGTTCTGCTGCATTAGTTCATGCCCTCAAAATACCTTTAAAAAAATCTGCTTTCCTTAAGTCAAACTACTCTACGACAACCACGTAGCCCAAAGGTTCGGCGCAGAATCCCCATATTAATTTTTACTATGAGGTCTTTCTATACTAGATGTTCCAGCTGCCGAAGACGTACCTGTTGGCCCTGTCTGGCCGTGTGCTGCTGTACTGTGGGCGTTCCATAACCAAACGTCAGACTACCATTACTATAGAGAGAATTCAACTGTTGCTGTGCTACGGCGGCGATATTTGCCTGTTGATTTTGTTGTTGGACAGACACCGCACATGACTGTGTCTGCGTTCCGTGGTTTAGTCCCTGCAAGCATTAGCACTCCAGCTAGCGTACACGCCAAATGATGTTGACGCATTAAAAACCACCGTAAATGGCTCAACGGATGAGGGTGTTGGTTAACGCCAAGGGCTATCTGGGTGGAGCAAGAAGAGTTATACTACACTATATGCAAAATTGGTGAATATTGCACATAAATACTCATCTCACCACCTCCAAGAGTAACAACAACTACGAGTGTCAGTAGCTTTATGTACCTAAAGCGAAGAAATAATCTTTGAACGTTGAACAAGTACTGCCGACAAAGCAGTGACATGCAAACGATATGAAAGACTTACAACTTGTTGCGTCTGCTGCTGTCGTGCTCGCTCCTGCTGCATTCCTGTTGTAAGAGGTGATGCGTTGCTCGAGGTGCCACCATTCACCAAGGACGCTGACGTTGGGTAAGCGGCGTGGGGTGGCGCTCCGTATGTTCCAGACATTCCGCTTCCATATGCATTAGTGGCAGCTTTAAATAAAAGAGTTGTGGTTTCTGGAAATTACACCTCGATGACGGTGAATGGATGAAGAATTTTCGCCAGGGAAGTAACGAAATAACGCAACAGAGTCAAATGTTCCCTCTACTAAAACGATAAACAATATATAAAAAACAATGAGCTACCCTTCGTCGTGATTCTGCCTGCCCTCAGAAGCACTCAGCGCTTGTTGTCCAATAAATTGGGTTGAAGCCCATGTTAACCGTTCTTTTCTAGATGACCTTTCAAACCCGTTTTTGAGATTCGCCACCCCCCCCCCCCCTCCTCAACTTACACTCGCAGCAAATTGTTTAGTAATAAAATACACATTCCCATACTAGTACATGCGTTCAAGCATTCAACGTTACATATGCAAATTTCTTAACGTAATCGCATAAGCGACTCAGCTAACCAACGCTATAAGGTGAAAATTTCGTATTTCTTGGAATCAACGTCTGCATTTACGTGGAACCTCTATGGAATTCCTGTTCCTTGTCTGTTTAAGAACTCCGAAACAAGTATGCTTTTGCCTCAACATCGATAATTAATTCTTCTTTTACCTTGGAAAATGTGTGCGTAGTTACGCATGACCTGAGCAGCAGTATCTTGTGGCGGTTGGGCGGTTGAAGCTGCACCGCCTTGTTGCAAAAGTGTATTACGACACATCTGCATGTACTGTTCTTGCATCTGCGCCGTTTGAAAATAGGTTGATGACGACGTGGCCGGCAAAGCCATCGCGAAAGGGGAAAGTGCCGCACTTGCAGCGATTGCAGCTTGCTGCATTGGGGACGGCTGTTGACGCCTGTAGGCGGCACTATTCGCCTGTTGCTGCTGCAGTGAGACAGAGGCGTTCAGCTGCGGAATCGAAGATGAGGTACCGGGAAGATGAGAAAGCATCGACGGTGACGTGCTAGTACCGCTGATGTGCGAAACACTTTGTCGTGACACATCGGCTGGTTGTTGCTGCTGCTGCGATTGGTGCTGATGAGCGATAGGAGGCTGAAAAATCCAACTTGAAGCACAATCGGAAGGAACATATAAAACATAATCTCGAAATAAACATATACAACTGTGCCCCAAACACATACACACACGTCGTGAACCGCACACATAAATATACTGCAAAAATGCTTGCTCATTCCTTGTTTAGCGCCTACTGGCGCAAACCACTGTCACAAATGCATTGATATATTTCCGTGAATGCTTACTCCAACAAAGAAGGTTACGCCTATATGAAACCGCATTTCTCTCTTGCAGTTAGTGATAAACATCATATTAAATGTGTCGCCTAAACATGTTCAAAACAACGGCAACATCGTCCCGCAAAAGATATGAGTAACTGCGACACACACCTGCTGCTGTTTCACCGACGGTGGCTGACGATAGATGTCGTAAGCGGATGTTGGCTGATTCAGTCGTTGACAGGTGCTAACCGCAGCTTGCATTTGCATATGCGCATTCGGCGCAGCTGTCGCAGCAGGCAAATTGCCATAACCTAGTTGGTGCTGTTGCGTACCCATCGAAGACTGCATTCCACGGGATGCATGTGGTGATTGCATCGAGTCGGACTGCTGTGCGCCAGTTGCGTTGGTGAAGTAGTCCGATGCACACGCATAACCAACCGCATTAGTGCGTTGCACCTCAGTTTGTTGTTGTAGTGCAACAGATGCACTCGCCTGCACGGGCTGTTCAATAGGCGGTTGCTCGGTGAACAGTTTCTGCTGTTGGAGTTGATGCATTTGCTGTTGTTGCGGTTGCACATGTACCGCCATCTGATGTGCCTGCTGTTGCTGATGCATAGTCTGACGTTGCATGAGATGCTGCATTGTTGGCGACTGCAACGACGGGTGCTGCTGCATCATTTGTTGTTGCGTCGGCGGCTGCTGCAGCGGTTGTTGCGACTGTACGACCTTCTGATGTATTTGCTGCACGCTTGGTTGCTGTTGCGGTTGTTGCATCGACTGCTGCTGTTGTTGTTGTAGTGGTTGATGTTGCTGCTGCAAAGCTGACTGCTGGACAGGCTGCTGCTGCTGCTGCATAGTTTGTTGCTGCACGCGCACCCCAATCGCTTGATGCATTTCCGCCGGTGCATTAACGGGAACAGTCTGTTGGTGAATAATCTCCTGCAAACGACACGATGTAGAGAAGCCTGCAAACTTAACCAACACTGACTACCAACCGATAACCTAACCTCTCGAACCTTCGTCTTTTTTCAGTTGGGCAGTACTCCAGAGAAGACATCAAGCAATGAGGTGCATCATATCACTTGCATCAAGCGCTTCTGCATGCTTTCGTAGCACCACATCGTATAGTGAGCGACTTTCTGATCGATGACGGTGATCAGTGGAGCTGTTGGGTCCTGAGAGTCATAGACCCTGATGATGGTCCAATATGCAACTCTCGATGTCCACGGATCGTCGCACAACAATAAATCACGCAAACAGTGGAGGGCGGAACAAATTAACTACGTAATTATGGTTTTCGTTTCACTCTGCTATGAGATCATGAAAAAAAAAGAGAAACGAAGTTCTGAACAAAACTTAAGAGGTAAAGCGCTTTATAAGTTCAACGGAAGTCGCGAAACGGCGGTTTCATTTTATTATTGCAGAATTTTAATTCTCTGAAATAAATAGTTCAGGTTTAGGGTAAATGCCACCTTTCCATTCCACCTTGATCTCCATGTTGTAGTTTAAAAAAAAAAAGAACGAAAACGTACATGACGAGATTGCGTGTGCTGCATAGATAGTGGCTGCTGCATCTGATGATATGGTGATGCAATTGCCGTTTGGGATTGCTGAGAATGTGGTTGCTGCTGCATCTGAGACTGCTGTTGTTGCTGCTGAATCTGTTGTGTCTGTGGCTGCTGTTGCATCATCTGTGACTGCATCATGCATATGCTATTCGACGGAACGTTCATCTGATGTTGATGCTCGACGCTTCTCGTAGAAGCGGTCGTTTGACCTGAGTCCCCTTGGAATGAATGCGTCGAATGTGGTGTTTGTGGTGTATTCTGCTGCGATGCGAGTGCAGCCGCACGATCAGCTTCTTCTTTGGCCTTCGAGTTGATCAACATTAACTGTTCCGCATCCACTTCCATATAACCTCCGGCCACTACGTCGTCAATAACCTTAATAATCGACAGTAATAACACTTCCCATTTCTCTCGTGTCTGAGCGAATCAACAGCGATATAGGCGTACACCTTTGATGAGCACGGATCACAAATTAAGCGATAAGGAAGCCACATCCTTAGTGCCAAACCTCCCATAAGATCCCAGAAATGGCTTCATTTTATCTGAATTAAAATTCTGTACATTCCCTTCCCAAACTTCAGAACTTTTCAGTCACTATTCTCTCCCGTTTTCGCAGGCATTTTAGACCATCGCAGTAGGCAGCCTTAACCTAATGGCGACAACCACCTCAGTCCCTCCGAATCGGTTCCCTTAAAGCTTGAGGATTTGGCAAATGAAAGTGAACCACCCCACTTTCCAGCAAACATAAACTTTGTATGCCTTTCATAGTTCCAATAACCTCAGCAATAGCATACATCAGGTGCTAAACAAAACCGACAGCAGAGAAAAATGGATTTGAAGTCGGGGACATATAACGTATTTCTGTGGTTCGAAAACAGACCAGTCCATTCCTGGAATGTCGCTCACGATCGAATTCTTTCTGTAAATGTAGTAAAATCGTCACCATATAAACGAACCTCATCGATGTGCGTTACAGAGTCCACTAATTTTTCATCATCGTTATTAGATTCTTCATCGACTTTCGTCTCCATTTCTTGTTGGACCTCAGCATCCGCGTCAACGTCTTTTTCTTCCTGAAATGACGCATTTGATAAATATCCCCAAATTCCTAATGAAGCCTAGAGTGAAAAAAGCTTCCGCCTTTTCCACTGGAATTTGCTAATACACGCCCCTTTCACCCGAATAAAACTCCACTTCCCCTCTATTCCCCAAAGGAAACCAAGGATACACTTTTCAAGCACTCGTTTTTACTTTAAGCGGCGTTTCCAGGTGGTTATGAAAGCATCCCTTCATCACGAACACTCCCCTACATTTTCTTTTTTTCAGTGCAGATTCTATAACTTCTCGAAGTGTCTGTTCTCGCCTCCACGACACATCAATTTTGATGCAAAAGACAACTCAAAAGCATCGAGTGGAAAGCATCAACATCTCAGTCCAACGCTGCACCTGATCCTCAGTCGTTCCGTTAGCGAATTCCTTCTGCACGTCTTGCGGATCCTGCGCTAAAACGGTTGCCGTATCCGCGATGCTACTACGACGAGAGGTCGCGTCACTCATGTAGTTGATGTCCATAGCTGCACTTCCCTCTTCACCGCTATGCCGACTTGCGTTATCATCGAAAAGCGCAATCGACTGAACCGCATCTTCGGTTTCCTTTAAAACTTTGCATTGGTGGTCGTTAAAAAAGACAACAAATAAACTGCTAACCACTTAAATAATAGGTGCTTAAGTAGCTCGACTAACTCGAGTCACTATTTAGAATGAAATATGCAAATGTCTGTTCATAGTGCTACTCTTCGAGTGGTAATCCAAGACTTATCACAACATCATTCTCATTTTGAAAGTGATCGGTGGAAAAAATGTGAATATCGTTAAAGTGCTACTTAATTATTGCTATTTCTGCATGCATTACGTATAATATATATAACAAGAAATTTCGCAATAATCGAAAAAGTGCAACTCGATATATGATAAAAACAACAACGTGAAATACATTCAGAAAACGACAACGATAAGATTCATGCACTTTCACACATATCGCATTCGACATGAATTCATTGAATTCATTAGCTCATCGTCTTATCAAATACTATGATGAAGATATATGACACTCCTCCCATATTTTACACTCTTATCTTCCAATAAATAGAGCACGCTTCAGACTAAATGCCAAAAAAAAGCAAACAATAACTCATAATTTCATTTTTTTTTTCAACTCGAAAATATAAAACGCACCTATCCATAATATTCTGGAAGACGTGCACAATCGGCGAGTATACCTAGTTCGTTACCCATATACAGCGAATATCGCTGGTGAAAAGGCTTTGAGCTTTCTTTTATTTCAGTTAAAAAGTCGGCATTCCAGTGAGAATACTTGGAAGATATTTTTTGTATACGTCAACAAATATTATCGCTGCACAATATTTAACTAACACCTCAATAAATACCTCTCCTTACATACGCTTTCGAAGCAGCTATCGCAAACGTGAGCGACGTTAAAAAATGGGAACCGAAACAACTCATCTAAACAGTTCAAAAACGAAACGAATGCAAGCAAGACAAATCAACGAGCTTCCACACCTGAACGTCATGGACGTCGCGTTCAGGCGGCACGCTCACTCCATCATCCGTAAGCATGTCCTCGACACGACCCGAATCGATCAGCTCAAATCCACCGTTCGAATCTCCGTTTTCGGTATCGAATTCATTGGCTTCGGTCTCATCAAGTCCACTAGTAACCATCGAAACAGCTGAACACACGGCATCCGAGCTGGTCACAAATGCGATCATATCATTAGAACGCAGCTGCAGGGGTGCTTCCTTCTCAAGACCGCACTCACTTTCTGATGGAGGCAGTCTTGGCTCTTGAGTGGCCTCCAGATCTGGCTCAGGCTGGAGTCCCAGTTCGGGTTCACTGACTTTGACTTCGACTTGAACCGGTGATCGAGCTGATTCACTAGCAGCATTGCAGCTTCCAGCTAATGTATCAACCTGCGCCTCAGCGTCCTGTTCGGCTGTGGCGGAGGAGGAAGAGCGACAACTGCTGCTGCGGCTTGTCGATGAGCTGCTGGAAGATACAGACCGTTGTCTGGCTGGACCAGTGGTTTCCTGCTCATCATCTGATGCGCTCGACTGATTTCCATCCTTCTAGAACAAAAGCACACATCACAACATTGACTTACGGCTGAAAGAAAAGCAAATAATATAGAAATAAGGGATCCTTTGATGTAATACTGAACTAGTCCATCAACGGAACACACTTGCCGCGATTAGTGGTGGGTCACATGCAGTAATTTCGGCATTCTAATAAGGTGCGGTGTTGAAGAAATTTGCAAAACACTGCAAAATGGCATCAAGGACCAAATAAGAGTGAACACTAAATAGGAGAGATGGGGAAATGAGGACAGCAACCGAGGCTCAATTCGTTTAAAGATGGCAGCAATGCACCACTACAGAGAGCCTCCCGAACTAACCACTGCTCAACCTTCATTGCATAACGCATTGTGGTGAACAGTGAAAACGAAGAAGAACAGTGCCGTTGTACATAAAGGACGCAATAACACAAAAGGCCACAGGATACAAAAAAACAACAACCAATGCTTGGTCAAGTGCGCAGTGCAGTAGATAAATGTGAACATAAACTATCACGCATACTTCAAGCTCGTTGACCCGTGAACTCTATGACGGCAAACAACGCTCGATGGTGCATAAAGAACCGATCGTAACCGCATCCAAGCCGAATGAGAGTAACTGAGACTACGTGCAAATTACTATTCCCCTGAGGAAGATTGCCATATGGTAACAACCTTTTTTCCAATCATCATTTCCAGTGTTATTTGGACCATCTAATTCCACGTGCCCAAGCATAAATATCTGATAGCGTGAAACAAGCATTCCTAATACTGCGGAATGTGGTCACTTAAGCAGTTCCCAACTGCCAAATATGACAAATAAGCATTTGCGATACAGTGATCGCAGATTAAGCCTTCCCGATACCATCAAATGTGGCCGGTTAACTATTCATGATATCGTCGTAACCGTGATCAATTAACGATAACAAATGAAAGTGTTGAGAGCTAACTTCCTGTCTTAGTCACGTTTATGCATTGCTACAATGTCTTAACACAGGTTGCAATATTAGGCTACCACCTTTTATTAAACATAGAGGATTTTGGAGGAACAAGAGCTGTAAATGAGGAAAGATTCATAATTTGGAGATTTGAAACGAACATGTAACAGAAGTGCGACAAACCTTGAAATTAATAAAACAGAAGCAATCGTTATGAATTATATGAGCTCCGCACTTATTCAGTACCACTCTGATTTTAATTCAACGAAGAAGTTGAGTTTAGAGCAAATAAACTCGAAAAATTGTAGCTCCATAGTAGTACGACAACTAAGTTCGCCCAACATCTAAGGATTCCATTTGCTAAACATATGTCCCAACCAAGACTTATTGACTCGAGGTGCGGGACAGGTGACTGATCCAAGACTTACCGATTTGAGTTGCTCAATAAATCATCGGTTCAGGATTTTAGCAAATATACTTATGGAGAAAAGTGAGTTATTTCACAGGCGCTAGCTTCCTCAACAATATGACTGGCAAGTTCAGAAGCATGCTTAAAACGGATTGATTACTCAGCGAAGAGAAATCTACGGTTCTATGCGGATATACCGTTTAAATCAAAAAAAAAAAGACAAACACACAAAACCAACGCCATATGAAACGAAATATGAACGAACCGTTGTAACATGGGGTGATTGCGTGGCAACTATGTTCACTTCCGGTGGTGCCTTCATTGCATCCTTCGACAATGTTCGCGCGGAAACACTCACCGACCCGTCGTCATCGGTGACGGATTTTGCGCTTTCGGCACCCCACTTACTCGCATCCTCGAGCAAACCGTACTTCTCACTGGCTGGTTCATCGACCACACAAGGTTTCACCATCTTCAAAATTCGTTAAATCCACCATCGAATATAAATCACAAATATTTTTTGTTTGCGTGCTCATACGTGCATGCTTCTTTAAGGTTTGCATAGAGGAACGTGGCTTGAACGTAGAGATGCAGTCTAGATCGAAAGTCAATCGAGAAATGAGGATTCAAGTCTTAAGGTTCTTAGATGCTTCGCTTCAAACTTCTGAATAAAAGCTTCTTAAAACTAATCGTAATTCGAGTCTATTAGCTCACTTCCTTCCTCTTTTCGTTAGTTCATTCAAAACATAAGGAAGAACATAAGCCAAAAAGACTGCTTCTCGAACCAAAATGAAATGACTATACCGTATCGGATGGCGTTAATAAACATTCACTCTCCTCCGACAGTTCACTTTTTACTGCTGCGGTCATCGAGGAATCACTCCGTGGTTCACTAATAGTCTCCATTTCCTCATTCTTGACCCTTTTGCGAGTAGCTCTACGTTTTGTCGTCTGCAAGCATTTATTATTCGATTTAGAAGATCTCACTGAGCCTTCAGAATCCTCTTAAGGCAATAACTTGAAAGCAAATTAGTTGTTTTCACAACAACCACGTTTTATGCCTCTCCTCTTCCCATCCTCTCCTCGATTTATGAACATCATCAACTCGTCAAAAAGTCCATAAAGACTTGAATGATTTGCGAAGATTTTTGGATAAGATCCGTCGATAAGTGAGTTTGGGAATAAGACTCATTTCAACATAATTAACTTTCTCGATCCAAAAACTAGATTATAACCGTAGTTCAGTTGAAGAATAATAACCTTTTGTCTGCGGGTATTTTTCTGTTTTGTCTCTCCTGCCGATGAATCGGAGTCAGAAAGCTGTTTCCTTGGCATCTCTTCTTTCGTTTCTTCTTTAATACGTTTCACATCGAAAACACCTAAACTAATTATTGACTGAAGGTATCGCTAGGACGAGAAAATAAATATGGATCTATCAAATGAAAATCTCGCGAACCCAACCAAAAAAGAACTGTAGATGAATTTCATTGATAACAACTGCAGAAAGAAGACGTTTCAATATTTATTTTTCTGGGAATAAGAATATCCTCAACAACCGCACTTCAGAAGACGAATATTCCAAAAAGAACTGCGTAGAAAACTTCTTAATGTTACTTTCTGGGCTTTCAAGCTTAAAAAAACATTTAGAGAGAAATCTACGAAATATTTGCCTAGAAATAGCGAAATTCCCAACGCCCAACCCCCTAACAGAACAACTTACGACCCATATGCTTTACCCATCAACTCACTGTTTTGTCACAGATTTAAAACTGATTCAATTCTAATTAATGCACCTTCATTTTCATCGGCTTTGCGTTTTCGTTCACGTTCGTTTCCTTCGTCCTCCAGTGGCGGTTTCTCGCCCAAATCAACGATGTTTTCATTAGTTTTGTGCTCATCGTCTTGTTTAACCCCCTCTTCGAGTTGTTTCTCATGAATACCCTCACATGCGCGCTCATACTCTTCCTTCACAGCTGCCTCCTCTACAACCTCGTCTTGAGGCATTTCTTCACTCGGTATCTCCGTTTTTATTGGTTCATTTTCATCGTGTTGCGTTTCTGCTCCTATCTCCATCTTTTGAATATTATCCTCCTCTTCTTCCCGATTTCCTTTTCCGGTTTTTGCAACCTCTTTATCCTTCGTAGTTTGTCCGCTTGCTTTTTCGATATCCTTCTCGATACGATTCTCTTCCTTTTTCTTTTTAGATTCATCAGCCTCTCGTTTCTGTTCTTCTTCTCTCTCCTAAGCAATTAATTAATAACGACTGGAAAAAAGTTAATGAGCATCAAAAGAAAAAAAGAGCGCTGCGGATATAACCAAAAACAGAAATGGTATTCTGAAGGTACTTTAAGACGAGAATGACAATCAAAGGTCGGGCTCTAAATTTCTTCTGATTTCGACCAAAACCTTTGCTTTTTTGTTGTTTTATCGATTTTTAATTATCGAACGCTTCCTATGAGATCTACAAAAGAGAACTATCAGAAATCACACATAGAAGAAATATGAAGAAATACGCCTGTTATAGATGTTAGAAATATGCTAATCCATCCCAGTAAGAATCATAATAGTAAACAAATAGACGCTCCAGAAAATACCTTTTGCTCTTTGCGAAGGCGTTTCGCGAGCTTCTTCTCGAATTGTTCGGTCTTTGATACTTGTGTTTTCTCGCCTTCTTTCGTCTTCTTTACTTCAGATGTCTTACGACTACCTTCCTTCTTCTTTTGTTTTAGTTCTTTTTTATTCACTTCGGGAAACATCGATATTTCGACCAGCGACTTCTCCTTCAATATAATCTTCTTATTAGATTAACTTCATTCGTTGCGAAACAAATTCATGTCATTTTATAGGCTGATGGGGACATTTGCAAGGAGGCATTAAGGAGGAATGCTAATATGTCTCTGGTTAATATCGACGATTCGCCAACGTCGAATCATTTGAAAACAACACGCAAAAAATGAGACCAACAATAAACCAACAAACAACGGAGGCGAAAAAAAAAACAACTGAAAAACGACGAATGAACAAACTTCCGGCAACCTGCTAAATATTCGAAATATCAACAATAAATGCTCATTGTGCTCATTTTCTTTGTTTTAGGATTGTGATACTATATGAAAACTATGATAGTATGCAGTAATAACGCATAATGCGTAAATATATTCGTGATAGATTCGTTGTAAATATAAAAAAAATTAATAACTTCCGAGGAACTAACCACTTTTTGTTTTTTCTTTTCGGAAGGCATATCAACATCGGAATCGCGTCCAAATAATTCCACAGTGCTTAAAGTTTTTTTCGGTCGCTTCCTTGACTCGAATTTTTTCTCCTTTTCTTTTTCAACTTCCTCAGAACGCTCCATCTCTCCCTCTTTATCCTTCTCTTCCTTTTCTTTCTCCTTCGCCCTATCACGCTCTTTTTCTCTCGGCTTTTCCATTCGTTCTTTCTCTTTCTCTCCTTCTTCTTTCTCCTTTTCAGTGGCTTCTTTCTCTTTTCCTTTTTCACCTTCCCGTTCTTTTTCTTTCTTTTCTTTAGCTTTCTCCCTCTTGTCGTTTTTGCTATCTACAGATGGGGCCAGAGATCCACGTGATTGCTGAGTTGACTCATCATCGGTCGAATATGCCCCGAAAACATCATCCAGTGAAAGAGAATGCGCTTTCAATTTTGCCTGAAATGAATGTGTGCGTTAACTACTGCAATAGAGGTGCCACCTTGATATGCAGCCTCTATTTCATGAAACATTTGGTAACCACTGTACTTTCTCAACGAAGATCCAGGTGGCCGATGAATTCACAGTGCGCGAATTTACAACTGCAGTCAAATGAGGAGTGTACCATTCAAGGTAAGCCTCTGGTCGTTTTACCTGAAAAACCGTCGAGCATAACCGGCTTACAGGGTGATAACAGACGTTATCACTCTGTAACACAGCGTAGTTAAGCGGCACACGCTTTGAACGATCAATAAACACGTCGTTTTGCCCGTATGACAATAAACTTTGTGATCGAATGCTTCGTGAGCTGATTTATGAGTTGCAATCACAAGTTGATAATCTCGACCCGGATTAGCAGCACTACTAACATCATAGAGCAATTTCAAATTCTACAAAACGACCGACTACTAGTTGATGAAGGCTCAGAGCTGCCCAGTTGCATTCGTTTGTTGAGAAAAACTATGCGCACGTCGGAACTCTTAAAGTCTGAAATCTTTAGAAGAGCTAAATACCTGCGTCCGTTTGACACTTTTCTTGCTGGCTGCTGGCTTTCTTTTTCTGCGTCTTGATTCAACCACTTCCTCATCACTATCCGATTCAGCAGACGTTTTCTCGCGACCATCATGCGCGTCCTATAAACTCATTGCGATTAATCGCTACGAAACAAGAGCCTGAAATATTTGAGTCAGTGTGAAATAAAAATATGCCATATTGAAGTAAGGTAGTTGTCTTTGCAAACGTAAGTCTACAAGAAAATGGCAATCTTTTCAAAAAAATGGAGGAAATGAAATTCACCTCTCGACCCGATCAGTAAACCTGCTCACTGCTAATCTCCTACGTTGGTTAAATCACTCAGTGAAAATCCATTATGACTAGATATTCCTCCACTCTCTCAAATAGGTCCTCCACAGCAGATCAAAAAATAAGCGTCACCAAACAAAAAACAAAAAACAAACCTCGTCACTTTCAGAGTCTTCGCTACGTGCTTGCTTACGATTTGCTTTCGATGTTTTCGCTTTGCGGCAACGGCTCGTCGACGCCACTTTGGTGTTTTTCGAAGAACGTTGTACGGCACCCGAACTAATCGACGAAACAGCATCAGAATCCTCATCGGCGCGTTGATTGTCCTCATCGTTGTCTTCGGATGAACTCTCGAGTCGAACGCGTTTCACACGTCTCTAAAATATAATGCTGCCATCTACGAAATCAATGACATCATAAACGACGTTTCATAACATTAGAAATCCCTTAAACTGTCTTCTTTGAATATCACCACATAGAATCTGATCCTCTCAATATAATGAAAGCCTCATTAACAGTACAAATGACCTCTGTTGACAAAGACTTTAATACCAAACAACGTTTTCCATGACTCCTCAGTGGGGCAGCCAAATTTTTTTCATACAACGGCTGCATTCACTACGTAGAAGCGTGACTTTTGACGGAACACAGAGCAATTTACAACAACAACGAATTCCGGTGCAAATAGACGGATGTGAAATATTCTTTCGGCTGCAAAACAGCTTTCGAGGGGTGCATTTCACGCCCTTCCATAGACCTATGTGGGTGGTCTAGCTTGTCTCGATAGTTCAACGTCTAGTTGAATATCCGACATTCCTCACCTGATTATTGCGCTTATTTTGTGTTTTTTCGCGTAAAATCTCCAATGTTTTGTTCTTCTTTGCTGTATCATCGGGTTTCATTGCCGATGAGCGTCGTTTCACACGGTCATACATCGATAAACCCAAAGAACCAGATGCCGCCTCCTCGAGCATCAAACGTTGCATTTCAATATCGAACGACTGAAGTGACATAAACTGGCACAACGCGAAAATGAACTTCAACACTGCCTCACTAATTTTTCAAACCTCTATTCACGTACTACCCTAATACACATCTACTGACCCAAATGCAAATATTCCTCGTAACTCACAACGATCGCGGGCAATATTTTACTCCACACCTCCGCTGCAACCCGATCATCGATCATAGTCAACGTTGATATCTCAGGTGCCCCTTCCCCGCATACATTTCTACATAGATGCTAAAAAGGCTTCAGTCCAAAAGCGTAGCAGATTCCATCAGAGACAGTGAAAGATTTTCACAACATATGCGTCGCGTTAATTGTGGTACAAAAGAAGGACAGTAATGTGACTCATTTAGATCAGGAAAGCAACTTTACTCCAGGAATGAACAGAAAGAGGAAGAGGTATGACTCGCTTATTTCAAGGAAGGAACTTTGCATGCGACATTCCGGATCCTGTGCTACTGAGCAGTAAAATGGACAATAGCGCAACGTTTTTTCGGCTCTATAAGCGTTAACTGTTCCGCCTCAAATGACGCGATATCAAAAACGATCAAAGACGGGACAACCAAAGAAGACCTATCAGTGAAAGTACAAAGCTTTTGTTCCGCAAGTTTTGCAAAAAGCGATTTGTAAACGGAAGCATTTTCACAAGAATAAATAGTCTAGCTAGTGAGATAGATGACTGACTATGGCATTCCGCAACTTCATCTTCCCTTCCGTAAAGAAGAGTAGGTGTAGAAGGCTAGGTGGCCATAAGTGAGGCGCGAAAGGAGAGCCGGAGCAAATAAAACCGATTCGAACGTAAAACGATACAAATGTTCGTCCAACCTGCTCCTGCCCCTTTTGTTTCTCTTCTTGCGCCTCAATAACAGAGCTCTCTTTCTTCCCCTGTTCGTTTTCGCACAAAAACATCATGCACCTTGTCTTTGCTCTTTGCAACATTCCCTCCGTCGATTTTTTTTTTCAGCAATATCATGTGGCTCCACAAATATGCCCAGTTAAATAACGTCGCTCCGACTGCCTATTTCCAGAAGGCTTCCAAAAACTGGCGTATAACAGTGAAATCACCGATAAATACTGAAGTATGCAGCCAGAAAATGTGATCTGCTACAATTACGGCACCGTTATTTTTCGGTGTTACTTCGCTAAACTCTCCTCGCGCCGAAAATGAACGCGGATCCCATGCAAATCCTCGCTCAAAACAAAAAAAGCCTAGAAACTCAACACTGTATTTCTTACATGAATGTTGATTTGCTCGTCTGAGCTAGACGACTCGCTCTCTTCACTATCGCTTTCATCGTCGGAATCCTTTGCCGCTTTTCTGCGTCGTTTCTCTTTTGTTTTTTCTTTCCTCTTACGCTCCTTCTCCTTCTGCTCTCGCCGTTTACGCTCCTCCTCCTACAATTCATTCCAATATGAATTTCACACGATCCGCATCAACGGCTTAGCAAATAAAGAAACATGCATCAGGCGTATTTGAAGGATGTTATTGGCTGCTATAACTGGCATGTCTTCCCCTCCCCTCCCCTCTCCCCTCAAAAAAAAAAACACTATTCTACAGTTTCCTGTAAAAAGACAGCACAAAGTGATTTCTTGCATAGAGCAACATCAAACAGAGAACGCAGTGAGAAGCTGCTTTCTTTGTGCAATCTCTTCGCTAAAAAAATTCAATTGTCTAATGCGAAATACACAGACTTCATTAAATGTGGAACGTTATGATGTAAAGCTTCCTTTCCTTAGAAGCCTTCCCCCATATTCTCAAAACGATAAAAAAAGCAATCAATAGACCGTTATTAGGACTGTTTTCTTATGGATCTATCTCCCTCGTCGAACCGAGAAATCAATGAAGTTCCCATTAAACGCCTATATTGCACCAAAAATTGCGACGAAGAACGAAACATAGCAAATGCTAATTGTGATAATTATATAGCATACTTGAAACAATTAAAAGATGATGATGCTATATGCCCGATAACAATTACTATTGAGTGAACGATTGAATATCTCGAAAATCATATAAGGGTAGCATCTTGTGAATAAAAACGACTGATGCCTACATGCTGCGGTGTTGCCTTATCGTTCGCTTGAAATTGCTCCAAGATGCTGGGCATATTTATTTATGATCGATCAAACAATTTACGTTCAGATATCTTAAACTTAAACAGGCGCTCGGTGGGGCGCTCCATATAAGGATGGTCCAATTTCAATGAAGCCTACTAAGAGAGATTTGAGGTGGAAATGAAGATCAAAAAACGAATGCACCTTTTTAGCCTTAGTTGCTTTTTCTTTCGCTTTTTCCTTTGCTTTTGAGCGTTCCTTTTCTCTGTCTTCTTTAATAGATCTCTTCTCCTTACTCATATCCTTTGCTTTCGACTCTCGTTCCTTCTAAAAAGATAACGCACTCTACAAAAAAGAATTATGCGGCCGTCTAAGAGCAAACTATATTGCCAAGTGGCACACATAAGCGTAATCGCAATCAACCTACGAAATATGTAGAGGCGTCAAGAGGCGAAAAATCGCTGATATGTTACAACGACGCACCGAATCTAGCGATCTGCCAAAGATAAGGGCTAGAGCATCATCAGAAGCTCTTCAATCCAACATGAACAGTGCCCATGGTTGTGTGATTAATCACCTATGCATGCATCCAGAAAATAATCTAATCATCGTGATCAGCACAACGAGAAATATTCAAGTATCACAATACTATGTGGACTAAAGCAGAAAATGTTACGTATAACTTGATAAAAAATTTGATCTGCGGACCACTTTTCGTGCATGTTTCACTGAATGTTCGCAGACGAAATACTAAAAAAACTATTGAATCAACTTCTATTCCCCCACAAAATTACAAAGCTATCCTCCACCATCGAAATCTCCAATCATCGTTTAGAACTGGAGAAACAAATGGCAATAAATTACGTTTATATATAAAATTAATGCTGCCTCAGAACCTTCCCCAGAATTGTTTCAATGCTTGGGAACGTTGATAATTTCATTTCCGGAAATAGGTCTAATGAATAAGAAATGATGAGTAGCGTTTAACAAATAAATTTCTATAAGAGAACATCACCCTACCAAATTGTGTAATTTCGAGAATAAAATACGAGAAAATATCTTTACTTTAAAGAAATCTTTGCAGATAGTTGTTACAAGTGTGCAGCGAAGAGATCAATGCATATTACGGGATAAAGAAGATAATCTAAAGTATATGCAGCAAAAAGAGAGGAGAAGAAATACCTACCTCTTTTTCTTTCTTCTCACTGATTTCTTTCGAATGATGAACATCGGTTTTCATCTTGCCTTCGCTTCCATCCCAACCTTTTTTCTTTTCTTTTATATCGCGGACCACTTTCTCCTGTAAATTCATAGACTTCGAAACATAATGCATAAAAGATACGTCCGTAAATGAATGAAAAATGATAGCATTTCGTAAAAATATTGGTGGTGCAAAATATTACAAATCCTCCGATCTCTGAGTTCTTATTTCCACAGTTTTCCGAACTTTTAGGAAGGGAAGAGGACTGGAATGCATTACTACGGAGATTACAAGTAGTCTTTTTAATGGACTGGCCTAACATGAAAACATCCACCTCTGAAAAAATAAAGCAATAAAGATGAGTCATAAAAAGGACTACGCGAAGTTGACTAAATGGAAGCAGGAAAAACCTTCTTATCCGCCTCCTTGACTACATTACGTTCGACGACCGTTTCATTAGACACTTTCTTTGAGCTATCATTGTCTTTATCCCTTTCCTGTTTCGGCTCATTTCCCTCGTCGGTCTTCGTCTTGAGCATCTGCTTCTTGCGCATCTCAGAGGAATCTTGAGCCTGCAAAAACCCTTATTAACCTAAATAAGTATGTAGAAAAACAGTTCAAAATTTCGATTACCTCGTCTTTACCTAGAAAACGGACAGTCTGAAGCTTGAAAATGAACATAATTAGCCGACCGCACAATAATTCTCCCAGAGCCCCGTACACCACATAAGAGGTTCTCAAATCTCCTATGCTTTCGGGCTTTAGTGCCGTCCTCATCTCTCTTAAACCTGGAAAGGAAACGGCTGCTCCTAAGGTGAAAATAAATTACGTTGAGCTCAGAGACCCAAATAGCGAGCCTAGTACATTTTAATTTGAAACTTTCGAAGATCAAAACAATGCGCCCAATAACCATTTAATATTGAAACGAGTGAAGGTTATTTTGTTTGACGAAAAGCTTCTTCTAAACAGCCTTAAGAGAGATACACTTTCCTCCTAAAGCGTCACAGAACTCAAATCTTTCTTTCTTGTCTATGAAAGAGCAATGCGCTTTTCTTTTCGTATGTATCGCTGCAACGACGATACGCGTTCTTTTTGATGCACGGAAAGATGCTCTTTTTTTGTATATGGGACGGTGTAGAAACATCCTCTTTACAGCTGTGAAAGAGCCATGCATTCCTGCTGTATTTGCACGAGCGTCTCGCATTCGCTTCTGCAGTTTATCACTTGTTTTTCCCTTTTCTTTTCTCTAGTTTATTCTCGGCCGCTACTTCCTCCTTTCACAAATCACCTCCATTTCTCAGCTGGCATAAATAGAGAGAGAGGAGGTCATCTGCGCTGTATGGTGCTAGCAGCTCATTTCATCCACATAAACGTTACAGTTTAGAAACTGAAACAGCACCTGAATAATAATTTCCCCGAACAGCCGAAGACAAGGTAAACTAAACGGCTGTTACAAACTCGGAAAAGCCATCTAAATATGTACGAGTGCATGGAAGCAACCTATCTACTGCCGCTCCTTAATTGGTTGTGCTATCTTTACGTAATACGCACGATTTGTCTTTTACATTGGAATTTTTTGCTCAATTCAGTGCAATTTTGTAGGAGTTTATTTTATTCGCACTTATGGTTCTTCATTTAAAAAAAGCTAATAAATCAAGCCGATTTACGATGGCGAATGTGAAGTTTTAACGACATCAAATAGTCGACGGAAGGAATAAAGATGAAGATGGATTCGGCAAGGATCACGACTCTTTCCTCACTTGTTTAGGATGCAAAATTAGACAAACTCTTCCTCAGAAACATGAAATGAAAATGCGACCTGTTGACGAAATAGGTCGTTAAGTGATTTGCTGCCTGGATCGTTATGTCTCAATCGATCACTATGTGAATGCTTTGAGGCAGATGCAAGTGAGCAACTTCGTTGGAATATCTCACGGTTTGTGGTCTGCAATAATCGATTTTATCTCGCAGTAGTGTATAATTTCGATGTAAAAATCCTCGACGATCTACCAATCAATTGCTCCCCTTTGCAGTTATGAGCGACTCTTGTCACCTCGGTGGCATATCATATAGATGAACGGGTAGTAAAGATAGATGAGCATAAAATCCAATTTAGAAGCGTTGATGCATAATCCAACAGATTTTCGAATGTTCAAAAAAAGAATGCTACGCCACAGCCAATCAAAGACACTCCCAAAGGAATTAGACGAGGAAATCGTGTCAAATGCATTGCAACATTCCAGCACCTCGATGCCACAATTCAAGATAAGCGGTGAATAGCGGAGTGACGAATAGGAAAAGGAAATAGGAAAAGAGACGCAAGACCATCTATCAGAGATTTTATTCGCTTCTCTCCCACCTCTTTCATTCTTTTCTCGTTGTGAGTGCCGGGCTCGATATTGACCAAATGAAGAGACAGACTCTACGACTTTCATACAACAACGCAGTAGCAGCAATCTGTTGGTGCTTGCTGCAAAATGCACGTCTCATGCATGAATCATTCTTGCACGCAGTCGCTGAGAACGTTTATTGCTGCCTGTGCTGGTACGCCATCCACATTCCGAGATAGCAGGAATGTGCAACATGCAAGATATTGGCAGACAGGAATGTGCGACTTGCAGACAATTGCAGACGAAGCCCGTCGAAATAAAACACCACTTTTTTCAACGTTCCGACATTGTCCATGCACCAAATATTGGATAAACTATTCACATAGGCTGAGGTGAGTGCCCCTGAAGATTGCCACTTTTGATGTGGCAATCTTGCCCTTAGGGCTTCCTTAGTGATAACTTTGAATATAGGTCTGCTTCGCAAACAGTTCTCAAGACTACTACCAGAGAAGGGGAAATGAAGCACACCATCAATCAGATTTCTTTTCAAAGTGTACGCTGCACAGCGCTGATGCGCCATCTCATCAACCCGCTGAGAGTGATAATCTACCAAGAAATGGCCACTGTCTGATGATACATTGCCCTTGAAAATGATATACACGAAGCGAAAACCTCGGCAACTCAGAAAGCACGCGAAACTAATCCCTAACATAAATGAGAAATCTGTCCACTATGCTTCGAGAATTTATACAGGGCTGTATACACATTGGCAGTTATTGAAAATAAAGTATTAACCAGCCTGAGCAATAAAGAATTTCTTAGAAAGCCGACAATCGGTAATTAAATAACAGAAATTAAATTAAGGGGTCTCAAACAAAGAGTATTTACCGGTTATTGTCAAACAAGTTTTTTAAAAAAAATCACTCTTCAACAAATGCAAATTCACTAACCTTATCAACAGTCCTGTTTAAAGGCGTCTTGGTCGTTGTGATGGTTGATTTGGGGAGCGTTTCAGAAGGCAGCGATGAAGACGACAATGAATGCGGTGTGCCCGGTTTCGGTGCACTCACTGTTGGTGACTTCCAGACTGGTGTTGACGGAAACGAAGCAGATACACTCGACGTACTCACAGTTGGAACAGCAGCACTCTTAGCAGAACTCGCCAACAACGGTGTCGTCTGTGTAGAGGGTGTCGTCGAATCGCGATGCAGCACTGATGAATTCAGCATCTAGAAATGGATTGTTGATGTAAAGCAAACGTTGCGTCTCTGAAGCAGAAATCCACGACGGAAGAAAGCCGTACACGTTGGCTGACATGCCATGAGCCTCAAATGGGTTGCTAAGCCGTACCCACGTTACAAATTGAACTTCCTACAGTCCCACTAACTTTGATCATTCTACCCTCAGCTACTATCGATACGATCGTTACTAAAGACTTTAACCAACAGAAAGCGTGCTACGTAAATCCGAGCAGATCGTCCTTGACTACAAAGCTATCGCTTTAGCTATGTTTCACGTCCGCATATTTCCGGTGGTTTAAATCAGCATAACTTTGCCTACAATGAAAATAGTGTACACTGTTTCAAAAATACTCAGGTAATCCACAGAAATTTATGATCTCATACGCGAACTTCTTGCAAGTATTGATTCCATCTGAAATTTACGAGCCTATTCGCTAAAAAGTGCGAACAGTATCAAACACTTTTAGTGCGCAAATATCCCACTCCAAATTGCGTTTGCATAATCCGATACTAATTTAAAAGACGTTAAGCAATTATTGCACCCCATTTCATATTCTAAGAAAAAGTGGACGTGAAGAATACCATTGGCGGAGGTGGCGGAGGTGCGCTGATTAGTGTGCTAGACGATAATGCTGGTGGCGAAAGTAGCATAGGAGGCGCTGGAGGTTGTGGGATCGGTGGTGGAGGGACGCTGAAATTCGGCGGAAAAGCAACAACATGCGGCGGCATCTGCGTAGTCACCAATGATGTCTGTTGCTTGAGCACCGCAGGACTTGGTGGAACAGGTGGTTTTTTGAGCGGTCCTGGAGCAAACGGTGGTGAAACTGTCGTTGATACAGGCGTAACCGATGCGGAAATCGGCGTTTGAACAGTGGATGCCGAAAATGTAGTTACTGAGGTTTGACCAGTAAGGGAGATCGTCACCGACATCAACGGCTTTGACGACACACCGCTCTGCGCTGTGTCGTCAACCGGATCTGACGACGCATAAGGTAAACTGTAGCTGCGCGTCTTGGCGAAAGTGTCAGTGAATACACTTGCACTTGATGGCAATACTGTACTGGAGGCAGTCAACGAGGAGACGGGAGCCGATGGAGAGCATCCTGTCGAACTTTTCGCCCGCAGCCTTTCCAGCTCTTCCTCGAATCTGTACGGTCGTTGCGTAGATGGTTTCCGTTCACAATCGAACTGCGTGGTTCGTTTAGTTTTCTGCAATGCACAGATCATGTCCACAACAGATAGGTAAGCGTATTCACAGACAATTTTGTGTATCAATAAACCAATTGCTTCGTAACACTTGAATTGCTTCTTCGAATTTTTCAACACATAATACAGAACTTGAGAAAATTGTACCCTAAACTAAGCAACACAAACTAAATGTTTAGAAATTTTTAAAAAAACCGTCTAACCAAAAAAATTTAGTTCGAGTTATTCGGTGTCACATAAAGTTGAGCCCTACCTCAGATCAAATAGTACTACTAGTAATCTCTGGCCGCATGAGAGCAAGCAAGATCGAAGTTTTCACTTTTCACCATTGAGGCGCCTCTGAATACCTATTTGGATAATTAAAATAGCAGCTTGCAAGACTGTTTCTCGCGCAGGTGAAATACAAGAAATCAACTGCTTGGAATGAGAGGTTCGTTGAACCACGCAAACAAAAAATATACCTGAAAGGTTTCGTCGACATGCTGAAATTTGGCTCCTAACGCAAAAATGCGTTCCCTGAGAGCTGCATTGGAGTCACTTGAGGGAGATCCTTCACCGAAAATATCCACACCACTCATCGGTATTACAGCGTGTTGGGTGCTGCTGGTGGTTGCATCCGGCGACAGCATCGCCTCAGAACCACTTGAAGCGGACCTTGAAACCGAGGGATGTGTGCGAACTGCTGCCGACGAATGAGGTGGTGTGCATCCGGATGAGTGACCATTAACGTTACCTGAAACTGCCAATGCGAAAAATATATGGAAGACATTATGTGAATGAGTATAACCAACGAAGAGTAACTGCGCTGTGTTATGAGAAAAGAAGAGCCATCAAGACAGACACTGAGGAGACTGGCAAAAAAGTCCCTTACTATGATACCGCACGCACCTGTAGTGTTTTCCTTCAAAATGCTTTTGTAAAACTGAGTACACTCATGCAAATAAATACCTGCAGGGCAAACTGGTAGTTCCCAGCGCAGTTTTTAAACGTTTCTGCCACATTCAACTATGCCTACTAGAAAAGTAAAAAAGAAGGCTCTTTTGATAAAATATGACCTCTCGATTGAATGCAACATAATCAAACCTCTTGATGGTCGTCGTGTTTCGGTGTTTTGCTGTGTTGTCCTCCCCGCATCCGTACTGAGGCTATTTCGGCGTGAATCAGCTGAGGTCAAGTTCACGTCGTGTGCAAACTTCGGCAACGGCAAATTCATCACAGATGGTGAAGACCTCCCCAAAGAAGGTCGCCGTCTGGGATCCTTCGGGCTTGATCCAGCGTACGCATCAAGTGGAATGGCGTAGTGGGACTTAATTGGTTCGTTGCCCCAAGGCCATCTAGCACGCTTTTGAGCTCCTAGTGGAGCAGCGTTTTGATTTTGATACGATGCTGTTGCGCTTTTCGACTCTTCTGAAGCTCGCGGTTGTGAAGCTCCAGACGTGTGGAGAGCTGACGAACGCAGTGTTGCGCTATGCGCTGCTGCGTCGATGGGTACAGCGGATGTTGACGCTTTTGAGTGATGCTGCAGAACATTCACTAACGTGTTCGCTATCTCCTCGATACGATTGCTCTAAAGCAAAGTTTTCTAGAAGCTTTTCTCAATGCTGAGCTACCACATCTCAAGAGAAAATTACATATCTCGAAGATCTTGCGTTGCATAAGCAGCTTCAAATACAACACATGAAAAGCATTAAACTTCATCTACGTTATGTTCACATAACTAATACCTGCTTATTTTTCAGTTACTTCAGAGGCACAACCTTCCTCGTCTGTCAAATACCTTCTACAAACTGCTGTTGGATCATTTCTCAGAAAATATTCAAGTAGTTGAGAGCTGGATAAACATTCTCATCGGCTTCATGATGATTTCGGCAAGGTACTTCCAAGAAATTTTAGCAAAATTGATCAAACATCAACGATAATAATTAAACGAATCAACTAACGGTTATCACATGCGTCTCAGACGTCGATGCGTTGTCGTGTGATGACTCACAGAAACCACTATCTCGCGAGTTACGGTTATCCACAGTTGCTGCATCACTATAATAGATAATTGCAATAACTTGTGCAATTTTTAACTGGCTTATTACTTATGGAATATTTGTCACTTCGAATCTATCGTTATTTTTTGTGAAAAACTTTATTTATTTATTTATTTTTTGCTGACTGAACTCTATGTTACTATATCACTTGAAAATTTTTCGCTTGAACTGCTAGGAAGTAGAGTATCATCAGATCGCATCGTCTGTACATAATATTGTCGAAGTGCCATTATCTCCTGTTCCCTCATTATCTGCATTTCCCCATTTCTCTCCGTTATGCATCTTCCATCGTTCCCTAAACGCGTTGCGTCGTTGGGAGGCAAAATACTGTTTCCGATGAAAGAGTGTAGCAACCAACCATGTGCTTTCTTTGCGATGTTCTCCATCATCCGCTTCCATATCAACGGATGAGCCGGAAAAAGAATGCTGCCGCTTAAGGGTGGTCCGTTTCTCTTTCGAGTCGGCAGCTTCATCAGCATGTGACTTGTCGCAAACTGCAGCCAACGGATTGAGAATAGCCGCCGAAGGCATCGGCGGAGGTAAAAGTTGTACTAGCTGTGAACCGGTACCGCTCGTCGCACTCGTCCCTGAAGGCTCTACCCGCATCGTCGGTGTTGAGGATCCACGTCGTGCCGAGGACGACGAAGTTGACTGTAAAAAAACAATTTTTATAAACGGCTAACTACTGCCGCACTATCTTCGACGAACAATTTTCTGAACACAACATATACGATACATGAAAGAAAAACCGACAGCTCAGATAACGTTGAAATTGATAGTTAGTGATTATGAAGTATTTAACGGATACAGAAAATGTCGCATTTTACCTGAAAGCGAATTAGTGCTGTCGCTAATTTACGCCAAGTCATAAACGTTGCGTTATTATAATAGAGGTAAGGCAAGAGCCACCTGTTCTCTTGGTTTATGAGAAGCCGAAGGATGATTGGTACTCCGTTGTGAGCTCCTAGAACGATTTGTCGTATTATCACGCTTCCTTTCAGGAGAAGTCGTACGACTTCCACTACTGTCCGACTCGCTGGTTGATGATGAAGAAGTCGATGTAGATGCCGACTGATCATCGTCGTGTCGAGCTCGCCCTCGCCGTCTTCGCGACCTAAATATAAGTGAAGTTGGAGCAATACGTTATCAGGAAAAAGATTACGGCGTATAGTGTTTTTTGGATCAATGTCAGCTGTACCACGTACATACATTTACACTGCACTTAAAGTTTCCATGAAAACAGTGTAACTGCCTGAAGAGACAGATAAAGACTCCAGTGTCTGGGATATTCTAGATACAACGGCGACATCGAGCAGAAGTTACGGTCAGTCATAAGCTCCCAAACAGGAACCAGTAGACGGAAGAACTTTCAAAATTTACCTGTTATATGCACAAGAATATCGCGAAGAACGTGACGAATTTCTCACAGGGTCCCTCTCAATACTCCGCCTTCTTTTTGGAACTCCATTAGAGCCAGATCTACGATATTCTAGCCTGCAAAAAAAAAACAACTTTCAACACATCACACGATTTCAGCTTAATTTGCAGCAAAGAGCTTATCGGCACCCAACTTTTAAAAAGCCACTTTAATACAACCTGGCGATCTGTTTGAAGGAATTAATTTGTCCAAAAATTTTCGCCCTAACAGAATCATTACGACGCTTCATATTAACCACCAAATTTCAAAGTAACAGCATTGTTTCGCTCGCTAATGAGCACTATCTCACATGCGAACGTAACGAAAACTACCACTCCCAGCCGACATCTGCGCGCGACTGCAGCGAATATCAGTAACAAAAATAAAAAAAGATCGACTTTTCATTGATTTGTCTGGAAGATTACTCGTGCGTGGAATGTAAACGAAACGCAGAAGAAAACAATGAACAACTAATCTGTGAGCCGACTGGGACAAACGACGTCCAGTTGAAGCTATATCAATGGCCTCTTTAAAAGGGGATAAACAATTAAAGCAAAACTCTTGATTGTACTCGTTATAAGATGAGATTGAGTCTCCAGAAGCTTAGGGCCATTCCAGAAATTACAACATTGCATAAGTCATGAAAATTATCAGGGGCACAACACCGGGAATGAACTAACTCAGGTAAGGGAAAGAAAGCCAACTCAGCAAAAAAGGCTGTATTTCGTTATGAATGAGGCTACAGGTTACAGAAAACTTTTGCTACCACTGCTACTAATTGTTCAACTTATTTCAACAAAAAACTTGCACTACATCAACCAATATTGCCATACAAGATGTAAATGTTTGATATTCTAACCTTGGTATGTCCCTCAGATGGCTCGGGGGATCTGGTGGAGGAGCCAACAACGATGAGGTCGGTGCGACCGCCGAAGTGGCCGATGAAGTGCCAAATGAGCTCGTTCCATTCAAATCTTAAACAACGGCTACGTTACATTCAATTCTTGCTTGGCAAAGCAACATGCCATATCAAAACAAATGAGCTCTCTTAGATTCTTGCCCCAGCGAAAAAACACTTCTTCCTTCTACCCGCAGCGCCTTTCCTTTCTCGTTTAATCCGCTGAAATGACCTATTCCATACTCCTAAAGCATCGAATACCACTCCAAAAATGCTCTCTTTTTCGCATAAATATCTGGAGACATGCACTTCAATGGAATATTCACTATCACCTTATAACTGTAAACGAAAATCACCTGCCATGTTAAATGAGATCAGCTAGTTAAATGAGTTTTCATTATTTATTTGCTCATATGAACTTGACGATTAGCTTCGATGTCTTTTTTAGACCCTACCAGAGATCGCCGCTTTTTTTTCGGTAGCACCTGACAGATCCCACTTCTAACTGCCGATCGCGAGACATAAAAGTATGCTTTTGATGTAGCACATATAAGCACCAATGAAACAGCTGGATTCAAACACTTTTTTACTACTTTGAGCGTCTCATATAAACAGATGTCCTCAAGAACTTACCACTTCAGCGTATTTTAACTGAGATTGCAAAAGAAGCTAAATTTGAAAGTAACCAACCAGAGGCAGCCGATTCTTTGTCGCCACGGAATTTTCGATCCACAAAATAGTCGTGCAGCTTTTCCGAGCAATAGTCAACTGGCACATGTACATCCCGCTTCTCGTCACCATCCCAGAAAGCACTGAAAAATTTTACATATCTATATTATGGTTTATTTCGAAACCATTTGATAAACCGGGCCGAACAGAACTTCCGATGGTTAACAGGAAATAACATCATGAAATGACTTCCCGAAAAGACGGCCAAGAAAGGGAATGAGAAGGGTGATTGTACACATTTATGTCTTCATTACGCTCTTAAAGCCGAAATCAGGAGAGAAGCTCACGGCCCTCTCGCAATTGTTAGCAGTGATAGCCACTGCCGATGGCAATTCGGATAATCTGGGCCCCTATAAAAACATTAGGATACATCAGAACTGGAACTGGAACTCTCTCATCAACGCCCACTTCTAAGTAATGCCACACTGGCGAAAGTTCTTTCCGTTCGCCAAATGCAAGAAGCTGCGTCGATGCTGACAAGGAGTTTCTGGTGGTTTATTATTGCGATAGACTCACAAAAATCGACTACACTGAAAGTAGAGACCATGAGTGAACGAATTATTTCAGAAAGATAGACATACTGATCATCAAAACACCGCGGACGGTGGCTATTAGATATCAGTTGTAAGCAACCCAACTAAGGTAGCTCACATTACCTTCTTCAGTCTGGGAATTTCAACAAATTCATCGTGAATGGTAAAGCACCCAACAAGCATGAAAAATTTCACTATTTGAGGGTGTGCATTGGTGCCAGTTATTAATCTTCCAATATGTAAAAAAATATGATAGGTGGGAAAAGAAATTTTGAAAAAAAAATCGGCGAGATGATCGGAGCAAGAAAAACGTGACATATTCAAGAGTTAAGAGAACGATGAAGAGACAAAAGACGTGAACTATGTGACTACAGCTACGGGTAAGTAAACTTCATCGTGAAGAACGTGAATGCCGGAAATAAAAGAACTATAAAAATATTCAATTCAACCCGACGCAACGTGATCTCTATGGAAACCGAATAAGCCGACAACACACTTAAAATCGATGAAGCACATTCCAAGATTCCTAGGATGATTCGAACAAATCCACACGCCCACCAGCGACTACATTTTGCTGAATTGACAAGCGGTATGTGAAAAAAATAACCTCACCAAGACAATTATGCTAATCGATTCTTGCAAAATTCGTTAAGAAGCAAAAAACCATGACTTGGCACCACTATGCGCCTTCGAAATTCTCTTCAACGAATCGTCAAATTTCATAGGTATATGACGGCGCTATAATGCACTATGCAAATGCATTTTTCACAAGGCTTATTGAAACAAATCCACTACTCAACGATGACTAAAATCAGCGATGTTATGCTTTTGGTATCATAAACGAGAGAAAACATAAATCAAATGCAAATCGAAGTGAAAATGAAAACATTTTTCGATAGAATAATGATGAAAGTTTGTGAAAAAACCCTATGATCATAGCTGAATAGTCAGCCTGGCGACATTATTCGAAACTGAAGAGGACAATATCGATGGTACTTCGATGAGCAGCAGAAAGAGAATAGACTTCTCGAGTGAGAAAACTACAATGACGATAGGAAAAACTGCGTGAAAATTACGATGTAAAGTTGTGTTGAAGCATTATTTGAGCATCAGAGAAAATGCTAACAGACAAGTAAAATTCCAGATCCAAAAATTAGATCGAAGAGATCTTCAGGATTTTTCCTCGAGGATGAAATCTCTTTTCTGGAAAATTGTAAACCTTGGAAAAAAATGCAACAGACAACAAACATATAGAATTAACTCATGCGATAGAACTTTCTTAAATAATTGAATCCTGAACACTCAGATAATTATGAACATAGGTCACATAATATCATTGGTAATAAGATTAAAGAAACCTAATGAATGAAGAATCTTGCAATATATGAAAAATTTATACTGCCGTAATCGATTAATTATGGGAAAACAAATGCTAAACGAATGAGGAAAATTCGATGCAATAAACGACAACGTATTTCCAACAGATTCCACGAAATTCCTCCAGTTTCTTGAAGCCAATTCACAATTAACACAATAATTATAATGTTCTAAGCATCAAATATACACCTGCTATTATCTATGAGAAAAAAACTACCCACAAAAAGCACACACTGCGCAATAATCACTGATCAACAAATTCAATTCGACGTAATCGCCGGCAACACCATAAAATACATCCAATTCCCGAATCGGCAAGTTCCAGCCCCTTCCTATTTCCCTTTTCGCATCTCCACACCGTCCCATTTGCGCAAAAGATCCTCACAGATTTTCACAGGACGATACAACCCCTGATTATAATAATCGATAGAAATTTTATATATTGCTTACTGCGTAATCAAATACGCTGGAGAAATACAACTATACCGAATTTTTCTCTGCAGTTTCCCGGCAGTAGTATCCAAGAATTAGGTCAAATTAAGAAGAGCAGTCTTCACAGAGATTTTTTAACCTAAAATTCTGTGTTGGGATATTAAAAAACTTAAGAAAGCATTCGAGATTCCACAAATTAACTGATCAAAGATAAAAGGATGAACAGAATAAGAAAGAGGTTGATGATAGAAAGAGATTCGTTAAATGACTCTTCGACGCAAATCGACTGTTTATTATCAAAAGTTCACAAAGCACGAACATTTTTTTCTCTTAATATAAAGACGAAACGGATTCAAAATTACTGAAAGAAGAGGTGTCCAGTAAAAGGAATTTAAAAAAATGAAACAATGATGTGCCTATGTGCGTTATCAATCGAGGGATCTGACAACTTACATTTGTTTGGTCTTGATCATGGTGAAAGCTCGTTGAGCACTTTCGTTGTTCGCAAACAATAACAGTGCCTCATTCCAACGTGGATCGTAGATCACCTCGTTGAACGTCTCTGTGAATGAGACACGAATCTTCTCACGGAGATAGTCCGGGGAACAACTTGAAGGAAGCTCGCCAATCCAGATTTTATTGGTGACGATTGTCCGACCCCAATTCGTCTAAACATAACTCATTTACGTGCACATCATACATATTCATAACTGTACGCAATGATCCTCCATCTGAGACCACTGAATCACTATGCATCTAAAGGTGGATAAGATTGAATTTGAAGGTGGGATGAGGATAGATATCGTTCTTCATTAGCCAACTGCTATGACATAAACATGGGTACACTTTTCAAAATACTAAAAAGAATTTATTAACGCAGCACCAAAATAAGTGCGCATCAACTGCGTAATACGTTCTCATAGTTATATGCTCATTAGTAAAATGCATAAGGGTGATTAATAGTTGCCAGATTTCCATCGATGGAAGACTCGATCCTTTCATTTCACAACGCTTTTTAATGGATAAGACTTGAAACCGAAGAACTATAATTCATCCAACAGTTGAGGAGAAGCAGAAAACACGCATCGTGCAAACTAGACGGCACAACCGACACATTATTGAGAATGAAAAATGCCCCCGCATTGCAGCGTATAGCCATAGTGGAAATCGATGGCTGCGCATATGAGCAGGAACACATAAACTCTCTTCGAATGCGCAGCCTCGAACCCAACCACAACCACTGAGATTGGGTCGGAAAGAGAATTATGTTCAGCAGCAGAGTGCTTCGACAAAATACAACGGAAAACAGATGATCGCATTAAGGTGATAAGAATCGCTGTAAATGAATGACAGAAAAAACAATCTCCCAATTAAAGCACGATTATAACAGAGTCCCTATTTACATGATGTTTATGGCAATTCCAAATTAACCGCAGACTTCAAGCGGTTTTTCATTTATATCGTCATCATTTATGCTAAATTCGATCGAAAAGAAAACCCTTTAGGTCAGTCACACGTCTGCGATATACTGAAACTATTCCCACACTCAAGTCATTTGTTTATTGACTTTTATTACATCAATTCAATTTATACGACGTTTTTAGTTTGACAGCCGTTATGACAAACGCGAAGCATGAACGGCATACCTTGAACTTCGCCTTATTACCACACGTATGCGACGAACTGCTATTGCCATTGTATGCGTTGATTGCACGTACAACCGACTGCACATCGGCGAACTGAATAAACGCGAATGGCGAAGGACTCTCCCAATTCTTCACATCTAAAGAGCTCATGATTCAGCAACAGCAGTAACAGCCACTCTAAAATGCCTACACTTTTATCCTTTACTTCCCCATTCTTTGAGTGCAAACTCACTCGTTGAATGGTTCAATTCTGAAATACATACTACGTGAATATCGCAAGTAATCGACGAATTAAACATTCAAAAATGACAAGGTTGAAGTCGAAGTGCAGCTGCGCACCAAATTATCTCTAATGAATAACGAAAATCGGCTGATTTTCAATCACAAAGATAATCTAACACAAGAAAATTGAACCAAGATTGTTCGGATAAAAAAAAAAAACAAGAAATCGAAGTTCAAGTGATCACTCCTACGAGGTGACATAAAATTTGAATTTACCAATATCCAGGATATGGCCGAAATGCGCAAAACGAGAGCGAAGAGAATCGTCGCTGGTTCTTCTCTCCAAGCCACCCACATAAAGCGTTCGCGATGCACGAGGTGCTAGAGCATCAACACATGGCGAACAATGTAACGAAGTTGAGGAGCCTTCCTGAGAGCAGTCCTGTAAAGCCACTGCCCATTCAGACGATTTAGTCAGCAACCACTCCCCCTGAACTCTATCCGTGAGATTGTAGCAATTAGCATGAGCTTAGCTGGAATCAAGGAATGATACCACAGCTATTGAAATATCAGCCAACAGGATATACTTGGAAGTTAGTTCAACCTCAGGCGTTTACACTGGATAGGGCTACCGACTTACAACTAGGATGTGAAAAAGCATACAATACTTGAATACAGCCGAAACAAGCTTTTGAAATCGTTGAGGTGAAAGACATTCGCAACAGGCTACAATCGGTTGAGAAGCTATAGATATGCGATCTGCATACATGCTAATTTGAACAGATGAACTGAACCTTGATGAAGGATCGCGAGTAGGTAGAAGGAGTGTCGTGTGAGGTGCTGAGATTAGTGCCAGAGATTGCACTAGCCTGAGCGCTGGTCAACATTAGCAAGTTATTGTACGCTTCCGTGACGACCATATGGCTGGCGAGTTTGATCTTCAGCCTCAAGCCCAGTAAATGGTGCACATCGTTGAGCAGCCTGTCCACCTCGACCAGTCTTAACCACAATAATAATTCAATAGTCGCAAAATCAGCAGCAAACCTCCTCTACAATAATGCGGGTTTTAGGAAGTTAGAGAAGACGTTGAAGTCCTGCTGGGAAATAACTCTATAACTAAGGGCAATAAAGAGTTCAGAGATTCCCTCTTTAGGCTTGATGTCTTCCACTGCGCACCGCTGCACTGTTAAGGAAAGAAATTGTTTATATTTAATTTCAGGCTTGCTCAACATTTCAATTAGTTACATAATGCAAAAGTGATAGAGAAAAATCAATCGGTTCAAATTAAAAATAACATATTTTACATAAAAAAATGATGCGGACGACCTTTCGATGAGCAGGGCGTAAACAAAAATATCTTTGAATTCCAACAAACTTGGAAGCGATTTATAAATTCCATCCCATAAAGAATATCACAGTCACTAACGAGAAAAAATCAAAAGTGCATTGGAGCAGCAATGAAAAGAAACCCTCAATATGGATCTCATCAATGATGGATTCGACTAAACCACAGACAGCGCAAATGCAGGAAAGACCACGTCGATGGTCTCTGAGCGACGTGCAACTGACCGAAAGCCATTTGCATAACGATCGATAAACGCATTTGATGCATTAAGGCGTAATATGGGACAAGGTAGTAACTACTAGCCAACCAGATTTGAGAGAATTAAGGAAAAGAAAAAGAACCTTTGGAAGATTATGAGAGCTTTGCGCTGTTCGACAAAGTTCGGCGCGAATTCCATTTCAAATCCGATATGAACGATTTTGCCGAACTTTTTGAAAGCATTCGATAAAAACTCTCTCAGGGATGATTCACTTCGCGACGATGGCAAATTCGATACGTAAATACCTAAAGAAGTTTGGAGGTGAAAACTTAGCGATATGAATATCTATCACCTTTCAATTGAAGACGAGAGAAATGAGACAAGATCGCTTTTTGTGGATTTGAAAAAAAAATGGATTCAAAAGATAAAGAAATGAACTACCTTGCATGCCTTGCATGGGCGATTGAGTGCAAGTGGCACTAAGCGAAACGCTTGTCGAATCGTGAGGCGTTCCACTCGACTCCAAAACTTCCATTCGTCGCGAACTTGATGTATTCAATTTGATGACCGTTGATGGTACAGTTGGAGCGTTCGATGAATGGTGATGATGTGACGACGTACCGCTATAAATAACGCATATTAAGTGAGACTGAAAGTCATCTTTCTATAGAACAAATAAATGAGATCATTTCCAAATTTGTATAAAATTCTCAACCTTGTATGTTCAATATTTGACGAAGAAATGATTCCCATAGGTTGAAGTGAAAAGAATCTGAATAAGGCCAAAATCCCTATAAGCTATTATAAATAGGGCTATGCCGACTTTCTGCAACAATGGAGGGGTTGGCGTAGGGCACAACGAAACTTGCAATTCATAGGGGACAGCAATCGCCTCGATAAACATTAGACAAGACAATACATCACTTCACACAATCGCGAAAGTTGGATAAATCTTAAACGTTTAAGAAGATACTTTAAATGGGAACTTTTAATTTCCTACCCCTCACTACAGAGGTTGTTGAGGGAAACTCATTGCAGCGCCGCTATGGAAATATTCTTGGAAATTTAGTATAGTTTTGTCTATTTAAGGAGGATCGATAAGGTCATATGAACAACATAGAATTTTTGCTCTCAGCTAACAAACAGCAACATAATCCGACACAATGCGACACATTCTAAGTTTCTATTGAACTAAATATTCGTCAAATATCCAATAAAGGAGACAAAGTAGATGGGAAAAAATATCGACGAAAAACCTAACAAGAAGCACGGAGAATGATCACAACCTGGGGTGGAAAAAAGGGATTTCCCTGTTTTCAAAGACATACAATGCAATATTTTCACCTTGCAAAAACTACTGCAAGCCTCATAGTTCCATATATCAAGAGCATTATTTACTAGCATAAATTCAAAAAAATTTGAAAAACTAGTCGCACTAGCTGAATTAAAAAACACTTGCAGAATACCTTCAAAATGTAAAGATAATTTCATGAGATCGGAAATACTTCCTGGTCTCGGATTTGGTTGCTGCACTTAGAAGATGAAACAGAAGAGAATCCACCAAAAAGCATCAGGAAAATCCATTAAAAGCAATGGGAGCAAAAACGGAATACTTGCGCTATCAAGAGATATCGTGCGAATGAGCGAAAGACGAGCGAATAAGAGAGCGAAGAACGATTACCAAAATATTTTCCTCCTGTTTTGACTTCTATATTAATTGTAAATTGATTTATTATGACCACAACTGACTAAAACAATGAAGATTAGAGCTAATTGCGTGTTTAGACGGTAATGTCTATCATGCATAAGGCAGAAAAACACATAACGGAAGCAACGAAACGACAATATAGTGAGCACTCAAGACTGAATTAGTCGACGATAATAAGTCTTAGAAGCGGAAAAAGTTCCACTTAAACCTATTTGCACGATTTCTACGACGCATAATTGCCTACTAACAACAAATGCATATCAGTGCTCAGCATTTAGCTGCTATATATATCAGAGAATACACAACTCTACGAAAAAAAATGCTTCAAGTCTGGATTAACGACGAAATATGCAGGATAAGAACGCCTTGCAGCTTTTATATTTAGTAAAATCGGATATGCAACCGCCGTACTTCATGCACCTTGGGGGAATTTCTATCTGAAAAGACGGAAAATAGCGACAACAAAGATATTCTCATTTTGACATGGCTGTACATACGATGCAATCTATCGACGGTGACCATAAGCAGATAATTCACCGTAAAATAACCAACGTGAAAGTACAACTGAGTCGAATTATCGAAATAGAAACACATAAATATATAAATTGCAAGTCGTAAAACAATATCCCATAAGAAAAGTCTATAGAAGAGTTCTATGAATGACAGTGGGGTAACTCGGTCCAAAAACAATAACTATACTACTTAATTGATAATATATGTTCCACGTTTTCAAGAAACAAAACCTTCCAACTACTTAGATAATTTTTTGGCCGTATTCGAATTGAGGATTTTGAATGTTACGTTCAATAAGTGCCAGTGAAAAAAGCTGGAATCCTAACGCTAAAATCAATAACACTATGTGAACTGTACATTACTTCTGAAGGTTCCACCACATATAAGCAAAATTTGAACAACACATTAAAGGAGAAAGTGCAAACGACATAGCAGGAGAAGCTGACGGATCCGAGAGGTGGAATTCAAAAAAAAGCGAAAAACATGGCATAAACCATTGAAAATCGAGCTAATCTCTCTTAACAATACAAAATCTCTGAAACAGCTTATATATAAGCTAGCACAAGAACGTTCATGTATCGATCAACGCGATTCATCTCATGCTCTGATCGCTTTATGCACGTCTATGCTCTTATCTTGGCGAAATATTATCAATATAAGCCACGCATAAGCTGACGCTTTAAAAAAACTACATTACATCATCTGCCTTGTCCAACATTTTGCGTGATGGATATACTTACAGCGCGCTAAATGGACCATCTCAGACGTTACAAACGAAAGCTCAATCACTCGACAGGCTGGCTATTTAGCATACTGAAATCTGCCACCAAATCTGCTTCAAACGGCTATTACGAGCAGAATTCATATATTCACAAATGATGACCGCCATTATGCGTTCGTGATGTGTGAAATTTCTCGCAACTGAATGAATGAATCGAAATTGATCATAAAATGTTTAATTGCTTGCTTATTTATTGCCACTTTTGCTAAAAAAATTGCTATTCGTTTATATTCGACCAATAAACACAGAGCACGCTTAGACGCATATACTCGGCATGGCAATTTATGAATGTATTCTTTGTGATTTCTGTTTGTTAGCGCTATGCTAAGCAAAATCTCATTTTTCATATACCTTCTTGCATAGTTTAGAGTGAACGAAAATAGCCAACTACACAGCGGTCGATTCTTTTCATTAAATTGGCAATGCGCTACACTAAATTATGCCATCCTCCCCTACTCTCAAACGACGCTCACTGCTAAAGATTATGCAAAAACATCTGATAGTTCCTACTTAAACAACTTGCGTAATTTTTCCCAGCGGGTGCTGTCTCTTCTATAGACGTCTCTTCTTGTCGGTAATACCTGCGAGCATCACGTTCATATATGAAGGCCGATGTGAGGGTTACTCTCGACATCTCAAATGCGCCACTGCTTTCGCAAACATCAAGCGATGCGCACATGACTGCCGCCGTCCCCTAGCGAAGGCTGTCACTTTTATCGAAAAATGACTGCTTCGAACATCTGCTCGCAACGATAAAGCGCCGCCATTCGGCATGAAGATAGAAGTAATGGGTGGCAGCTGCGCGATATGCTTCTGCATACACAATTGCAATAATTTCCCGACGTAGCGGACGCCACACAACGATAAACATTCCGGTTGCGAAATCGCTTCAACTTTTTTTTTCTTCGAGAATTTAATTCCATTCCCATTTCAAGTTTTGCTCTTTTTAAGCGCAGCTCTAAGACGCGATATAAGTCAAGGAAAATTTTCGGAACACACAAATCGCACAAACCACAGAAACATAGCATATATTTTCCTTAAATACAACAATTTGCATCATCACTTCACACAGCGTTCACGTTTCCCATCTCCCAACCCCTCCACTCGAAAGTCCAATCGATTTTAGACAAAAAATGGTCTAAATGCGTATTGGAAAATTATGCAGCCCCATGACCGCACATTGATTGATGTCCATATAAATTATAAGCCTAAAGACCGTGCCGAGTGCCACCCACATACATGGCCGCTCTTTCGGTAGAAGTTTCGTCTCCTTTCCCGTTGCCTTTTCCCTTTTTGCTGTGCGCAAAATATCTCCTTGGAAAACTTATGCAGTGGTCGAGATTCTGCCCATTCATCAGTTGTGATGAATGCGACCCGAATGCCCGCATTTCCTTCAGCGGCACTTACGATTTATTTAGGGTCCGCTGAGTCGAGACTACTACCGCATATAAATTTCTCCTTTCGTATTGACCGTCTTCGCAAAGTAATTCTCCATCTAACTTTCCATTTTAACCGGCAGTGACTTTCTTCTCGGGGAAAAACCTCAAAGCAGCCTTAGTTCACTCAAATTTCATGCCGCAAATCAGACTATTTTGCTGATTATTCGTGTGAATAAATAACTCAGTTCCACTAAGTGTGCCGATTTTCCCTCGGTTTCTTAATTGTGTGCATGAAACAGCATAGCAATGTACTATTTAATTTCAATTAGTAATCACGCAGCTGCAGAAATCATTTGTTAATAAGTGGGTCAACGATTTGACAAAAATTCACCTTAAGCAGAAAGGATTCCATCGGAATCTTAATTCAGTTACAATAACCTCATAAATAATACAGAGATGAATAAACAGAGCGCATCTTGCTTTATAAAGTTCCCTTCCCTTCCAAACAATCCCTTATCCTTCCCTTAGAATAGAACCAAAATGTGAATAGGATGGAGAGGTGGAGGATGAGGAGGTTCATCAGCATCATAACACCTTGCCGGGTATTACACCATTAGTTCTAAATCGTATGCGACATACAAATCGCTGAAAACAATAGTAACACGTTACCATTCAATGCGCTATTTCTAAAAGCAAACCTCATCGTCTAAAAAAACCACTATCCCTACTGCCTAATTTGTACTATATTATAGGTGAAATATTCACTCTGATCCTTCGTTTCATTTTCCTTCGAATTTTCTATCAATCACGTTATATCGCTCTCATTTGAACACATGGTATCGTCGAATCCAAGAGGAATTAGCGACTGCTTTGCACGTTTACTGATCAAAATGAGCAAATAATTTTGCAAATTTTTGAAGATGCTTTCCGCTTTTTGTATAATTAAGTACTTAACAATCTTAACTGCGCGACTGTCGAATGGGAGTCGACAAAATGTCGAATGGGAATCGACAAAAAATGGTAAAATGATAATTTAACAACATATTTTAGCACCAATACCAACTTTAACCATTAAAGTAATATTAGCTAGGAAGACCATTTGATCCGTTTGCATTTTCCGCTAAAAAATGACTTTCCTTGATCACCTTCTTGCCACATAAAACGTCCGATCAGAGCGAATACGCTTCTAGAACAAGAAGAAGTAAACGTCATTGGAAAAGTTGAAGTGCGAGCGGAAACTCATGAAAATTACTGCTTTATTGCGGCTAAAACGAGTCGAGTAACGCTATTCATTGTTCCGCAAGTAACTAAGAAATGTGCCTACATTTTCCAGTAACAAATCCCTTTGTAGTATTGAGTACGTAATTTGAATTGGTTTTTTTAATATATTATAAGTGTTCATAAGGGAATTGTGATGTGCACATTCAATGAAAAACCCTCAACCTATCAGAATGCGAGTCAAACAATTTGCGATGATTACAGAACTTTATGTGAAATGAATTGCTGGAATATTTTAAATGAACTACGGCAGTTTCTTTCATTTATCGTCGATAACATAGCAATATATTGCTCAGACTTCTTACTTCATGGCAAGTAATGCAGTTAAACCCTTATACAACAAAGTAAACAATGATCCTTATAGCGCCTTAGTGGATAATTAGTTCCAATAAGAGAATATGCGGTTATGAATAAGCAGCACTGATTCCAACCTTCGAAAAAGAAAGTCGAAAATTATCGCCCAATATGCAAAACTATAATAATTAAAAAATTATTTATGCACAGATATATCAGCACTTACTGCTGGCAACATTGTCGACATATCGAGATCCGACTTTCTCATCGCTATACTAATTCATATAACTATCAGTACTTTCATTTATTATGAGACTATTGCTTCTATTATATTACAGCTTTCTTAACATTTACGAGCTTCGGCTGTTAAATTTAAACTGCTGCGATTACATAGGGTTCATTACGGCTGATACAGTGGTGGTATATGTGCCAAATTTGCGAAGACGATCTATTCGCTTAACGCCTTCCCTCTTAATCAGCTTATAGAACTGCTTAAATTGCTGCTAATAACTCCTTAAGAAAAAGAAAATGCAGTCATTAGTGAGAAATAGAACGCTTGAAGTCGCCATAATGGAGATATTACAGCGGAAAACACATATGCTAATATCAAAACAAACAAACAAACAAAACTGTCCTATGAAACAAATGATTTTTCAATGAAGCGAATTTTATTTTGTGAATTTATAAATGATAATTTCGGGTGCCGTTTGGCACCGCTGAGCATATCTTCATCCATTCCCTCCTACCCTCTCTCCCTTCCCTTACCTATGCACATCACTCATTTTCAGGATAACGCAGCTGCTCATTAAATGCCTTTCTTATTCGACATTTGTGCAGTGTAACAACGCTCGCTCATTACCATAGGCAATAAATTAGCAACGATCCCTTGCAAAGAAAATACGATAAGAGTAAAGATATAAAATGAAAAGACTTTGTACTGAATATAGGACATCAGAATTTAAAAAAACAGCATGTGAAAAAGTGAAAACTTCGATGATGCTTGAAGTGAAAGCCATTATGATTGTTATCAACGTTTACCCTCACCAAAGTTTCAACGACGACGTCATCAAACATACACATACATACACACTCCACTCAACAATGATGCTTCATCCTCATACATTCTGATCCAGAAAGTCTCTAAAGTCGAAAATAACAATGTACACGCTAACAACGATATAAATTAACTTATGTATTGTTTGTTAAGAAGTGATCGGCTGCGTGCGAAAAAATTCATATGATGCCAACATGGAGAGTTTAGCGAACACATTCTCAATAATGCGAAACTCGATGAGAGGCATTCAAAATGGGAATATGCATGAAGAGGACTTTTTATAGAGCACAAATCAGTCCTTTATATATTAAATGATACAGAGACATGAAATGAAGGCTGTCAAGCGCAAGAGCAAAAAGAGTTGATGAAGACTTCAAGGAAGCGATATATGATGGAGCCACTCATGAGGAATGGTCGTTGTTAAGGTTCAACGATGTTTACCTGGGACTTGGCGAGTCTCGACTCGACTCTGAAGAATCGGACGAACGTGGCGAACGACGTGAACGTCGCGAATTGCGCGATTCGCCTCCGTTTCTACTAAAATGTTAATTATTCTAAATTGTCAAGCCTTTGTTTTGATAACTCTTGCAAACTTATAGGTGATACGGCAAGGTCATAAGTGTTCGAGCGAATAGTAAGCATCATAGTTTGTTAAAGCACTGATGGTTTTTCACGACTGGCGATGGAGACATCGGCATGAACAAACAAAGTTGAAAATTAAGTAGGTGATCGGGAAACAAATCTTTTATTTCTTGTGTATTGAGGATTGGAGCAAGGTCACCCACACAATAACTATGTGATCGGGGATAAAGTAATTTACTTCCAAATTTCGAGAGAAAAAAGTCCCCTTTAAAGGGCGATTTGAAACTGCTCAACAGACACTTCAAAAATATTCGCTGAGAATAATACTGATCATATCCGAAACGCCATCCAACAATCGTCTCGAGATTCACACTCGAACAACGGTAACCAAGACATTCAAAACGGAGCATTTCGTTTATGATGTGACATGAGAAGTATGAGAGAACGATCAATGTATAAATGTTTAGGTATGCTTTTAAATGGTTTTCATATCCCACCGGTCAGCGTTAATGGAGGTTCGAGAGCGCTGTGAGCGCTCCTCGCCACGCGATGAAGTACAACGCTCCCGAGATGCACGACGTGATGACGACGAGGCTACACGATGCTGCGACGACCTGAAAATAAGAAGTCCAAGAAGTGATACTGAAATGATCTTCACAATCAGCAAGGCAAATCGTGTTAATACCACTTCGAGAAATTAAAACATGTTTTCCAATAACGAAATGAACAAATCTGCAAGCACAATCTAAAAGGAGCTGTTCACAACGACTTAGAGTCGTCAAGCGAAATAGCAGTTCTAAATCACATCTATTTTCGAAGAGTTTGTGAATGCAAGGACACAAAAATGTATCGGATGTCACTATTTGTAGACTGGTGTCATGTTCTTTAAACGACATTAATAATTTGTTGTTGTTTACCTCTCTTTGTGCTTAGATGAGGACGAACCAGGTGAATGCAGTTCGCTGGATCTACGATGTGAGTCACCGGATGCAGCTCCACTAACGGTTGGTTTGCTTGTCTGTGGCGAAACCACACCACCGCTCGGCACTGATGAGCTCACAATTCCACTGCAATATATATTTCTATTCAAACACGTCACCATCTCTCAACACACTCACACTAACTGAAAACTACAATGATTGAAACCATTATTTTCCTTTTTCATAACCTCATTTCATCACCTAATATGTTACTTTCATATCAAAAATACTTTTATTTCTTCAACAAAAATTGCTGCTGATTTAACTTCGAAAATATAACCAAAATCATATCACTTTCGACCACTATACAGTACTAATAACAAATCAGACAAAACTAAACAATAAATAAAAAAAGGAGGAAATAATTCAAAACGGCTAAGGAAAAAGAATGAAAAGAAGACTGATCAATACAAGCAACAAGAAGATAGACACGACAACAACAGGCCAAGATAAGCAGTAGGAGAGCAACTGTAAGATATGAATGACTCCGCTTAAATGGCCAATGAATGACAGCCGCTGAAATACCTACTTTATCCTGACTTCGACTTACTATTTAAAAGAAAGCGTCTATCAGGTTCCAACTCACTTCACACCTGGTGCAAAATCCTCCGAGTTTTTCATCAACTTGGCTAAGTAACTTAAAAATTAAGCCTTCGAAATTATGGCTAAACGGCTTTTGATCATTACAAAAAATAACCTTGGAAATTCCTTTCATTAAAAACCCAAAAAGATAAAAAAAATATGAAAATTATTTGCAAAACTCAACTTCTCCAATAACGACCTTATACTTCGACGCTCAAAGGACATTAAATTAGTGGCAAAAAACTTCTATATTTATGTCTCAAAGGATGTCAGCATCGAATAGTATAATCATAAGTTTCATTTTCAGATTTCTCAGAACAAATAATCATTTTAATGAAACGAAAGTAAAATTCACCTGAGCAAAGAAAATACTGACAGCCGAACTGATTCGGCTATCATAGGAAAACCTCTCAATGATTTGGACGAATCAAAAAAAAATTGCGCCTTAGCTCTATTTGTTTGAAACCGCGAACAAACGACGACTTTTCTGTACTCACTTAGCACCGCAAACACTATGGAAAGTAAAACGCACACAAACCAATCATACTCTCAGATCGTCGATGCAGATATACGTTCACTAATATTAATAAATAGTGGACAAGTTTAATGTATGTACCTGGAAAGCTCTAGCACATCAGCTTCAGCTATACCATGAGTTAATCACTCATGTGTGTGGGCTCGAGTGTTAACTACCTCAAGTGCGACCATTAATTAGTAAAGGCAAAGCAACTGAAAAGTGAACGGCGTATCTTCATCACTGATAAGCGATTGGCGGCATTTTTCAGTACTTCGCTGATATTTCATTCCGCTTAATGTTGTTGCGCTAGAAATTCAACACTTCATGAGAATATTGGTAATCGCGGATATTTGCATAGAGAAAGAAAGAGTGATTCGCATAATGCAAAAACACATTCACAACAATGAAATACAACAAATACAATGTAAAATTACATTAAAGTAAGCGCTCGATTGCATTCTTTGGCTAAAATGGTCACAAGAATTGCATAACAGCAGCAAATGCGCGATATGTGAATTAGGCAAAATGTCAATAATATAAAATCAGCTGTTCTTTTTTTAATTCGCCAATTATGCCAACATGTGCGGTTCCTCTAGAACCCGATCGGCTACCGCATTTCGGTGAGAAAATTAGCTTGACAATGCTATCGATAAGGCGCAAACAACTGACTACTTTATCAAAGATGTCATTTTCTCTAAATCAGCGAGCAAAAAACATAAAAACTGGGCTAAACTTGGCCAACTTGACCTGGAATACTATTGACGGACTGCTTCGAATAGAACTATAGAAAAAAGTAAAACGAAGAAACTGTACGAATGAAATGGACGCTTGAAAAAATGTAAGCACATTCACTATGCGATGCGAAAATTGCAAAACTACCACCAGCATACGCACCTGCTCTTAATCAATTATATTCCAACATATTTCCGAATATCTAAAAATTCGGTAGAAAAACATTTTGGGAAATTATAAATAGAACAGCAACTAATAAATGAAGCGCTTTGATTTTTGACACTCATTGAAATTGCTTATAAAATGATAACTATTAAGAGAGATCCTCTTTTTTCTGGATTCCTTCAGTGAACCGATTGTTTAAAGAAAAAAACCGGCTAGAAACATGTCTCACAAAGACTTTTATGTCGATACCGAGTAGAAATTAAATTTTTGTTAAGAAAGAAATGCTCGATAATCGAAGAATAGCACTTTTTCCTTGAATTTGAGAATTCAACTTTGCGAATTTCACGTTAAGCGAAAAATAAATGAAACGTCAACGATTAGGGTTCATTTCATCACACTGAACTGTAAATGTGATTGAAGTATTCACTAATATGAGGAAAAGTGTCACTAATGAAAGATCAATTCAACGCGCATACGAAAACAACCACTAAATGGCGTAAACACATGCCAGTGATACTAAATATGATGTTGCAAAGATATTAAGTAAGCTTGTTTTTGCATAATCGAGCATCCTATGAAAATGAATGAATGTGCTTCGGCATCAGATTAATCACAGCAATACGTTTGCGTGAAACAATGCAAACATCTACAATAGAAAATTCTCTGCAAAGTAAGCTCACCTATGTTCAAAGGCATCTATTTATGTCTGTTAACCACAACAAGAGATTACATATATCACATATGAGATTCTGACCTATTTTTGTTGACTGACAGCGAAAAAAAAAATCTGCAGAAATTAAAGATGAACTGAGATTGACAATTCGAAAGCTGATGGCCATGAAATCAGAGAACTGCTTAAAGTTTAAACGCCGTTGTGCGCAACGCGTCGAATGCTTGGATGAAATTAAGTTCATAGGAAGCTGCTATAGTATTGCCATACGGCTAACACTTGAACACCTGCATCGGCAGCAATAGTAGCAGTTTGCATAAACGGAAACGACAAATGCACCGGCATGAGGCGGTACATATAAAAGGCGCCCACAATGTAGTACCAGAAAACGACGAAGAAGCGACATAGCAATAGGTTGCGCTGTCGCTCAATGCGGATGAAAATCCGACAGGAATTAAGATCGAAGACTGGATAAGGCACAGTTCGTTATTAGCGTATATTTAGGTACAGATAGGTATAGATTGCTCCTTGTAAGTCGACTTCAACAGAGGTATGCGGCTCACAGGGAGCGTAACAGGAAGAGACGATGCCTCACTTCTTGCTCTGATCATGGAATGTGATCCGTAATTGATGGCCATCGAATTTCGGCTCGGCCGAGTGTGCCTTCTGTGCCGAACGAACGTCCATAAAACTTACGACCACACCACTACTCGACAAGCGTTCCGCTTTCTGCACGCGACCGAATCTGCAACCTTTTGTAACTGATTCGCATCAAGACTGCACGATGCACACTCAAAAATCACATTACAAGTAAAAGTGCTAAGCATAAATTATCAGAAGAAATGAACTGGACAGGACGCTAAATTCGAAAGAAAAACATCAACCATTCAATTCGGCATAAATTGAATTATTTTTTCCTAGGAACAAAGACAAATGTGACGGATGAATACAACTCCAAGGTACTCTCCGAAAACAATGCACACCCTTTACAACAATTCTTCCCAATAACGACAACTTCGTTGCAAATCCACAGTTAACGCCCCACTAATTTTTACCTTTAAAGTACATATCAGTTGCCCAACAATCTCACGATTCTAGCATAGAAGCGTACTCGAATGACTTATGCGCATCTGATAATAATGCTATATTACGTTGAGAAGAAGTTGGATACGCGCTCTTCGGAAAGGGCGTCCGGTAGGCCGAGAACATGTACATGGCGACTCTCACGGCTCATCTCAGCGATGGGCATTATAGCGTGTTGAGTGCAGCCCGTTGTCAGCAAGTCGTCTGTATTAGAGTGATGATGTTGTGATGTCGAGAAATTGCCGCAGCAAATATCTGCTGTTGTATAACCAAATGAAATGGGAGTTGAGGCGCCAAGCGGGCTGACACTGCTGCTCTTAGCACCGTAGACAACGTTAAGTGTTGGCCCGCTGATGACCATTCCATGAGGGAACGGCAACTGATACTAGCCAACGGTGAAATTCACTCCACCTGGCAAGTCAGTTTTCAACTTGAAGCGGCCAATATACACGGCTCTTCGCTATACAGCCACGCACAGCTTACTCCTCAAACAACAGCTGCTGATGCAATGGGCTCGCAGCCATCAAGTCATCAAAATCTCTTCGCCGAATATGTATGCCATACACTCATATGGCTTCAAATATACACACAATGAGTTTACTCGGTCGCAACCTGAAAATAAGTCCCGTAAAATTATGTAGTCATGACAAGGAACTGCTGTCCCCTGAAAACAAACAGCATCGCCTTGTACACACACTTCATCCACTGCAATATTTTATCAACAGCACAAACAGCGCTTACTTCAACCAGATCGCCAATTACCATGGCACTGTGCCGAAAACCAACAACAGAAAAAACTGATCCCTGAAGTTGTCCAGGATTTGCGGGTGGGTAAGATTAGTTGTGCTCCGCAAGAGCACAGCAAATATTGTCCGATAAGGCCTCAGGCGTACTTTCACATCAAAACGCTTCAGTTAATTTCCCCGCTGACCAAGAAACTTATGCGCAGAAGATTTAGCACAGTTGCCGCATGACCTTGCAACTGGCTTCAGTAACAGTGATAAAGCTTTTGGGTAAATTGTTTTTGGACCCCTTCTCGAAGACAACCTAGGTACCCAGATACTAGAACTTTTCGAAAGTAGTCGAGGGCGTTCCTCTAAACAACATACGAAAGATGAGCTATTTTGGCAACGTATACGAAATTCCCGCTGTCAGAAAATAGACCTGTTCTTCAGGCGGGGTCGAGCCATAAAAACAAGAAATTTAATATGTGGAAGAGGGGGAAAAAAGCAGCTCCACGCTGAGATATGGGGGTGCGCCACCACAACGCATCAACATACGCGCTTGCACACTCAGGCAAAGCGAGTTTGGCACAGCGCTGCGCGTTCTTTTCCCCGTCGCTCGATGAAGGGCCGCCCGTTCTCGTCGAGGCACTCTCATCACATCTCCCTCCCCCAAAGTTGCACGCACTCCCTCACCGATGCTCTTTTTCTCTCCTCTCTCTATCGCGTTTCTCTCCTCTCATACAATAAGCGCCAACACTGCCCCGCCCACTACGCAACGTCATCCGCCTAGATGGCGCACAACGTTGTGCGCTGCACGATGCTAGAACACGCCACGAAGCGATGCGTTGCAGCGTATCCTACCATTCCTATGGGCGGGTCTTGCAGCGGTGCCGGGCGCATTGTGCTCTGTGTGGGTCAGGTGGTGCGGTGGTCTTCTCTCCACGGTTGCTCGTTACTAGTGTCCGAGGTGCTTTACTCTTCCTTCTCTCGGGTGGATGCTGCTGAGTAGGAGAGCAAATTCTATCGAGGTGGAGGGCAACGTGCCATCGGACAGGTGCGCGCCATTGCTACCCTCCTCTCTCCATGCTCTAGTTTCTGGTCATGTTGCTGCACCGCCAGTATTACGAGGTATCGGTGTGGCAACAAATTGAGAACGGAGGCTTCTCGAGCTGGAATGTCATCTATGCTCCCGTAAAATCAAAACTTATCTGTAGCATTTGGCAGCATCTCTGCAAAGATGTAGCTTGTAAGTTTCTTAGTAGCCAAAAACTAGGCGTGGTATGCGATCGTTTTTAGAGTCCGTTCATTGATTGGCCCTCTCATATTCACCGATTGTGGTGAAGGCCGTGAAGAATCTCGTGCAAGAGATCCTAGTCGGAAATTTTCTTAATATTTAGCCATTAAATGTTTCAGAGGGGGTTCACAATTGAATTTTAATTCACTCGCATGTGCGCTTCTCAGGCGACAAGACCGTTGCACTTCGCATAGCTGCCATAGTAACGAATCGACTTATGCGCAAGCGCACGCAGATACCATAGTTTGGGGTAACATGCTCAGAAATAATTCGACGTGTGGCGTTTTTCTAGCCACCATATTGTCCGGCCATATCGTGATTTTCCATGCACAACACTTCAAAAAAAGCCTGTTAAAGGCCAGATGTGTCATATGTGTTAGGCAAGTGTTTTCGATCTGGTGTTAGCAAGTTATTGCTTCGTTGGGTTGAGATCGTAGACGTTTAAATTATGGGCCACCTGTAACAGTATCCGCAATGCCGTTGATTTTTTCATGAGTTATGACAGGTTGCGATGCGTTAAGGTATCCAACTGAAGACAGTAATAGCACATATTTAGGTGTATGAACAAAAATTCAGTGAAGTGGACCTGCAGATTACGCATTTTGCGTCACTGTTGTATCGCTTTAAAAAAAGAAAGAAAGAAAGAAGGCTGCAGAAGAAAGCGATTCGTCCTATACCGGAGTGCAAATGCTGTTTGTCCTATGAAGGAATATATATTCTATAAAAGATGTTTTCGCATTCGTTAACCAGTTATGTTCATCATTCACAATTGCGCCGAACAATGCCTAAAAATGATGCATTTGATGGTTTTGATTTCCCCACAGGGACAGATGATATCGAAATTCTCAGTTTTGAGAAGATCGTTGCCATACTTTATGAGAATCCATCCGAGCATTCAGAAAATTGGCATCGAGAGCACTCAGCGCAGAGTTCGCAAGCGAAAGTTATGAACATTACAAACTGTTGTACCATTTGTCGACAAGCAGTACCAAAGTTGTTTAAGTGGGTAACTTATGCTGTTAGCCGAATTCGCTTGATGATCACCTCGAGGTGCAGGGATGAGTTTCCCACTTCCCGACTGTGTGGTGGCATAAACCACCGTGGTGTTATTTCTGTTGATGTTTATTGTTGCGGCAATAACCCGGGCCAGGCACTTCATTTTTTCTCTCATCCCTCGTTTTTCCAGCTTACCTTTTCAACTCCGAGGTTTTCGAAGTGTCGTAATGAATGACATTAATGGTGAACATACAATCAGCTTTAGCCGAAGTAAGTTGCTACAGTGATAGAACAACGTCTGGCACACCGACTTCTACAATAGTACATGGGGCACTGAGTAGAGTTTTGACGATTTGATGACTGAGTGATACAAATTTCGTTAGATGTGAAACAAAAAGGTGGTTTCGCGGATTTGTATGGGGATATTACTAAAACGCAGGTTTCGGATAGTACGAAAAAGCGGCCAGAGGTGTGGGATGATGAGATTTTGTCGGTCTTGGAAAGGCCCTATTTTTGCTCTGGTCCCGTCCTTCGTGAGCCCTATTTTTGCTGTGATCCCTCACGTCTATTTCATCTTTATTTGCGACACATGGAAGACGTTCTTGTTTAAGCGTAGAAAGCGCTTTAGTGCATATCTAAGGCCCGGTAAGCGTTGCATGAAGTTCACTTCTAAGTCTAAGAGCAACGTTGGGGTATCAGCATCCTTCGAAACGGTTTCCATTGAAAAGCTTGAGCTTCGTGTTAGTTTTTTTTTTCAAAATCATGCAGGATCCCTTCAGTGGATGCCTTTCTTGTTGTGTTATATGCCTCATATGGTCAGAGACTTCATTTGAGGTATATAAATTGCTATGGAAAGTTCTAATGTGTGTTTTTCTTTTAAAATCGGGGTTACCCCATAGCAGTGATCACTCTGAATGAGGGCAAATTAACGCGTAGAAGTTACGAACGGAATTAGAACAAAAATGCGGTGGGTTTTTGCATCGAAAATTGCAGTGGTTCGGGAATTTGTTTTTGCAGACTCGACTCGGCAGCTACGATAATAAATGGGCTCAGTGGAATGTGACCCATAATTTCCAGTATTGCAGTAAATTCAGCATCGCAATGATTCCACTAAAGCTTTCAACTGGCACTAAGAGCTGCTTTGGTAGTCGTATTTGAGTCTGGGCGACCTCTGCTCAGTCTTGAAAAGTTGGCATATTTGCGAAATTCTTGGATAAGAATACGTTTTAATATCGCACTGAATGTAAAAGTACGGCGTCATCTCAGTAATAATAAGCCGCAATTGGCGTCAATACAAAAGTTTTCATATTTCGACACTGTCAGTTTATTTCTATTGAGAAGAGTCCAGAACACACTTTGACCTCAACGTAGTATTGGTAGAAATGTTGAATTGCTGCGGTGCGAATATTGCGAATTTATCCGTTGCTGAATGGCCGTCATCCTGAAAATCTGAGATGTTCAGAAACGATGTTATGTGAAAAATGCAATTTTTATTTGGTAGGTTTTCCATAGGAGGTAAAAGCAAAGGACAACTACGAAGGCTACGTCAAGTGGTGGCACGTTTGAACGCTAATAAATGTCTGTAACATAAAATTCTGCGGCATCGTTAAATGAAATGATGAGCAAACAATCAGAAGAGTGTGTTATCTTTATTGTTTGATTCAGTGGGAAATTAAATGAGGGGAAACCTAGGCGGCAATTGTTTATGAAATCTGTGATGGGGTAATCTGAGAGGAACCGTCGCCTTGAATGGGCATCATAAAACAAAAAAAAAACGAACAGTGTAGAATTTGCAATAATGAACACAAACGGAAACGTATCTTTGCGAAACTTGTCATCAGTTTCTGCGCCATCCATTCATAAGTTGCTTAGCAGTGGGTGAAGTGACGCATCTCTTCATTCTCATGTTATCCGCCGCTTTTCGTTATAGTCGCAGCTAGGAATGGACCAGAAGGGGAAATTAAGTAAACCTTTGAAACAATTGTAGAGGCCATTATAAGTTGTCAGATGCCATTGTCAACAAATATAACAATGCCTTAAGCAATATAGTGACGGGAAATAGTGTAATATAAGAAGTTCGTGCACAATTTACTAAAGATAGCATTCTTCCTGTGAACGTTGCTCTTTACTCTTTTTTTTTCATTGTCAGCTGTTTCAAATAGATTTTAAAATGGATAAGGGAACGTCTATAAAGTCTACCATAAGAATTTCTTCGACATATAAAATTACTGCTTGTTCTGTCCCCTGAAATGAAAAACGTTTATAAAAAGTTACGATTGCACGGTTGCATTCGCTAAAAACAAATTCATAAGGAGTAGGTAATTTTGTATGCCCATAAAGACGCCAGAAATAGCATCCAACGGCGGTGTTAATTTTGCTGTCGAAAATAGTCCTTTTATATTGTCTAAAAAGTGAAACGGTATTAGGGGCACTCTTACAGCAATCGTTGTCTATAAATGTTTAACTTCCGTTGGAAGAGAGCCGCAAGGAAGTTCGCATGGGTTTTGCCGGAGGTTTTTTGTATGCAACAACGTCGCCGTCAACTCACTAAAATTTAGAACTTTTTTAGTATTATTTCCTTCCTTCACGAGATGGGAATTGTTCTCGGTGTGAACGGTCTTTAATTATGTTAAAAAAACATCTACGATCGACTAATGGCACTGATGATGAATTTTATATTCGTATGAGCTGAAAATTGTGCACACATATAGAGGCAAATTGTTCTTATAGAAACACTAAACTAAATTAAATCACGTATGGGTGATAACGATTTCGCGAAAATGATGTAATTAGCATCGAGGCAACCTGTCTTGCGGGTGACAATTTCAAGCATTAAAAAGCAAAATAACGAGGAAACCAACATCGATATAGGTTCTACCAAATGCATGCGTTTGCAAAAAGCAAAAGTATGAGGAGACATCATATAAACATGAATCTGCTCATTACACAGTGAACAAGCGATTTCGTTAGTTATGGATATGTGGTTTTCTAGAGTCTCAGTGTGGTAAAGTGATTTCGTAGGCGATCGTTTCTCGAGTTGTTTGTGTGTGATCTTAAAACAACCGAAAAGAAGTGAATCGATGAAGCTGAGATGACGTACAGTGTCGCAGATTTCTCATCATATCGTGAACGTATCTTCACAACGCATAAATAATACAGCCGAGATTGATCAAAAGCTTAAACGTCAACAAATGTTGTAATTCAGTGATTATGTGAACTGAGATTTGTGATTCATTCAGAAAACGATGAGAGCCTTAACTTGGAATATTGCTGTTCACAACACTAAAAGGACTGAGTGAATGAATGTGCGCACATATATATACATCGCTATAAAGTAAATCCTTAGCGTAGTACCCGTTTTCGAATTAGTATTTGTTGCAAAAGAACATCAAAAATAAGAGTTGCTAAAGTATTCTTCACGATATGAGTGAGGCAAGCGGTTGCAGTATAGATATTGCAAAAAAATAAAATAAATTGTCCGATTAGAAGAAAATCTGTCAGCCTAAAAAAGATTGCGAAAATTTGAAGTAATTTACTTATGATTTCTATGCCAAAAAGTGTTTCCATAGTGTAATTCAACGAGTGGAATGACGACATTTTCGTGCAAAAAAAGAAAATTCTAAGACCACAAAATGTGCAAGTAATGGACGTATTTCATAAGTGAGTATTTTTGGTATCATAGAATGGGTGTGGCCGAACGGGCAAGAAAAAGTGTTTCAGAATCCTTCTGAAGGGAGTAACCAACCCTACATGAGAGAGGAATTGCTCGGTCACAGAGACACTAATCTGCTCCACACATTTGCTTTTGGCTTGCTTAGACGGCTGATGAGCGTGATAAAATGCCAAACGCATAGCGACACACAGTCTTGTACCCATCTGAGAGCGGCACCATCCAATAGTGCACGGACGTCGACGACAACACAGCAAACAAATCTAGCATTCTTGCCGTCACTCTTCCATTCTCTCTCTTCCTCACTTTTGCTCTCTTTTCCTGTCGCGGAAATGTACACGCACCGATGGCACAGCAGCTGTGACGTGACCCTCGAACGCGTCGTTGAAACTCGCCCCGTAAAGTCATTCGTAAAGAATGAAAAGAGAGACACATACGAACAGACATCGCCATTTGCAGAGTGCATCGAACACGCTGCAACGTGCCATCGCAACATCTCATAAAGGGACACAGAAATCAAAGAGGGACCAGCGATGCACGGAATAAAGGGGACGAGAGAAAATGAAAACGAAAGATGACGAGCGGAGATAGACGCCCAAAAAAAGAAGGACAACCAATACCCGTTAGAGCTGTGTGCACGTACGTTGCCGCCATTTTCTGGGGGCCGTCAACACAATTGCTCAGCGGACTGTCCCTCTATAGAATAGGAAAAAACTGTCTTAGCCCCTGCATCCATTGTACGGCAGGCCGACCGCGGGGAGAGCTCGACTGATAGACAACGAATTCAGGGACCGTATAAGGCAATTTACAGGGGTTCATTCGGTAACTGCTTTTAGAAGTGGTTGCAGTGCAATAACGCGAAAACTGCCCAGACTAAAGTAAACACATCGTTTGGCTGTGGGCCATTTGAAAGGAATGTGATGAAATAATGCCCTTTGATAGAGAATGCGAGCCCTCGCACCATCATCCGCTTCGAAACACCACTGCGGCAACCTTAACCACCACTAGCAGAACCCTTGTCAACATTGTGTGATGAAAGGTCGTAGGAAGTAATATTTTAGCACACACTCAACTGATGAGTGGGGAAATATAAAATATAAACTGTTGCTAGGTGGTGTACCTGTGTCAATGTGTAACAGAACATTTTTGGGCTTTGAGAGAACATCTTCGACTTTGAAAAAGCATCGTAAGATAATGTTTTTAGTAACAGTTCTTCAGTTATGACAAGGTACTGCGCTTTGAAAGAGAAGGCGAGACCGTCCTACACTTCCTTTAGAAAAAGCGTTTCATAGTTAGGGGATGATGTCGAGCAGAATGCGTTTTGCTTTGGTCCGTTGATTTCGCATTGCTGACCTTGACCGTTTCAGGGCTCCTTGACAAACCCGAAAAGTTCCTTTCTAATTACATGCATCATTGAATGTTTCCGAACCGTAATTTAATGAATAAAGAGGAAGGACCTGAGGAATATGGGGAATGAATTTTCATTTTCACACCATTCAGGTTTTGCGTGGAGGAATGGGGTTCACTACACCAAGGATAGGCAGGGGTCAACGAAGGAAAACTCCCTGAGGGTTCCCTTAAAGAAATAGCATGAAATTAACTGCTTTTGTTTTGCTAACAATATGGGTGCTTTCTGTGTACGCCTACAGAAAGAAAATGTACTTCGCTGGTTTGATATCGCGATTGTCATCACCTTGACAAACCGCAAATCTGTTGTTCATTTTGAGGCTTCAGAAATGCGGAAACCGGAAACAAATTTAGGTGTGAACTGGCAGGAAAGCACAGTTGAAGTAATGCCTAATGGAGCCCGACAATTCGTTGTGCGAATTCACCGAGTGGTTCCGACGGGCGCACTGTTGTGCTCACTGTTCGTCACCTTGCTGTTTTATGCAATATATGATTAAGATGGTCAGCAGAGACTTGCATTTGCATCCGTACATAAATGGGACATATACCACCTTCTATCCTGGAAGTTTTGAATATTTTCCAATTAAGTAGAGTGTTGGACGAGAAGGGTGAGTCAAATTGCTATTCGGCAGAAAGTGATTTGATCTCATGTTGCCTTTCATGAAATAAAAAACCAGTTTGCTACTTAGTGCATCAATAGCTCAGGCTATAATCAAGCACTACAGTTATTTTGCATATCATTATGAAGGACCATATCATGTACATATCAACTGCAAAATGAGCTGCAGTTTACATTACCAAGAAGGACTAAAAATGTTCAACGTGGTAACGTTTGAAGTAGAATATCTATACTGCGGTTAAAATGGGTTTTATTGCCGGTGAAAACACGTTAGTGGATGAAATGAGGGATATGGATGTTCGGGATGGATAATTAGTGGGAGAGCGTCGATCATCTTCATGTGTTCATATGCGCAAGTTTACACCATATTGCTACATGTAGCGCAATACTGCGCATAGGCCATTTGACTGATAGCACTTCTGCCTACCAGCGACATTCAGTGAACGAAACCACAATGAGCAAAAATGAAGCAGAAATTTTCTACCAGCATATTTAGAACTGTCAATTTGAGAAATGATAGGAGAGAAAAAAACAGTAGGAAATGTTGGAAAGCTGCTCTTTGGAAAATTTTTGCATTGTATCGTAAAACGTCGAAAATAGGTCTTTTCATTAAGACGATTCCCTCTCCTAGGTAACAGCTTGTTCATAAATTTCAACATTCAACTCTAAGACAGTTCCAACTGCTTTCCAACTGCTTTTCTAAAGGATAGTGATTCTTCAGAAATATGCATGTGCATCTGAAACAAGTTTGCTAAGCAAATACTTTGTTTTTAATGCATTTCTGTGGATGAAGCCAAGAGATATAAATAGCAATAACTTCGTTCTCCTTGCAAATTGATGAAAAACTAAACGCATCTTACACAAGTTTTATGTCAGAGTCTGTTTTTTAATGCATAAATATATATAAGTTGAATAAATATAAAGAGATCCTTTTATTTATGTATATTTCTCCTTTACGCATATATAAACATTTTCAGCGCTTTGTACCATTTCCTTTATTTCTTCTTCCTGTTCCTCTTTCTCCTCCTTCTGTGAGCCAACATATAGGAGGAAATATGCAGTTTATGAGACATTAGCAGCGTGCACATTGCCGACCAACAATACTTCAGCATCGCCAATTTGAAGTACAAAGCTATTAAGGCAATGAAATCAAGTCGCCAATCCTATAGGTGAACATAATGAATGAGGAAAACAACATTGATTCCCAACAAATACAATAAAAAAAAGTCGATTTCATTGCATATTCTCGTTTATGACGCTTAAGAAGGACAAATTATCTCATCTTCTCATATAAGAATCCTTAAGTTTATGCTTTAAGGTTTTTCACCGGTTGCTTTTTCACCACTTCTCAACAATATGCTCAATTTGCAAAATTATTAATGCTCTAAGCTTTGGAGCTTGCTTCCGTATTTTTACGACACCTTATAGACCGGTTTCTTCTATAGTATCAACGAGATACCTCAGATGCATTTTCGAATTTCTTCAAATGTGCAATAGATTTTCATAATTGTTTTATCTCACCTATCAGAAAAGAAAGAATTTTACTTGGATATACTAATGAAAATTCGGAAATTATTAAATATATATCATAAATTTATGGTATGTATCATCAGAGTAATTTCTACTACAATGATCAACAACATGCGATCTACTTACATAAAGACAACAAGTTTCAAACGAACGTCTTCATTAATTTGATTTTGGAAATGACTCCAATTGAAATGCTTGGAGTATTGCGAATTGAGAATGTTCTTTATGGCAAATGGAGGCGGTTTTTTCTACGTTAATAGAAAAAATACGAATGAATGAAAACAAAGAAGGCGAGAATGCTTCATAATTGGCACCAACTCGAAGGTATCTCTCTCCCGTCAGGAAAGCGTATTTACGTTAATCCATAAGACGTGCAAATGCTTATCCGAGCCAGTAAAATTCTCAACGATCAAAAATCGTATGCCATAGCAACGACGATCAACTGAAAAAGTTTCAAGTAGAAAACGATGAGCATTAGCGGTTTAGATGGCGTAAAAAACCTTGCAAGAGAACGGACCAAATTAATGTTTTAACAAAAACTTCGAATACGAACACAAATAGACAGTTAGACGCTCATCGAGAGGGTTTGCGGCCGAGAGCAAAACGTTGATCATCATCACTACAAGAAAAAAAGGAACAATGCGTGAACTCGACCTCATGACTAGATTGACAATTCGCTGACCGTCAGGAATTTTAAAATAGGGACTAACCGAGACGAAACACTTTGAACATCATTCACCTGTCGTTCGTTATATGAATATATGATGTTTTTCAATCAGCTGCACATATTATTATCAAAGTTATAGGCCAATCACGATCGAATAATCACCGACCATTTTGTATATTTACCACCCTATAGACTGCTATAATTCATATGAATAGAGGAGGATGAATATTATTTCCACATCAAGCTACAGCAGATGTAATCCGAATCTTGTCCAGCATAATGATAAACTTCCATATCAGCGTTTCTCATTATCTGGATTATGTTATGAGAAAATTATTATGCATCATCAACCATTATATCGTTTCCACTGATGGTGATAACAATCATGGCAGATGGATTAAGAAATGGCATACTCAATGCCGCTAACAGACTGCTTGAAATGACGAGCCGATTGCACTCCCCATAACCAGAGAAGAAAAGAAAGCAAAAACAATGCACAGTCACGATTAACAGCGTATCAAATGCGTGTTAAATGGCTTTCTCCTAGGTTGCAATGTCATGAAAACCGAAGAAAAAATGCTTTTTTTGCCAGGTTTTGGACGGTGTGAATTGCTGCAACGTATATTTTAAGTTTGTAATTATTGAGTGGCTTCAACTCAAGAGCACTAAGATCTACAGGGTGATGAAATTTGAGGACATCAATTGCTGCATAACTTCACAAATGCAACTGCACTGCCGCTAATAAAATTCTTGCATCTCCAGACTTAATGATGGACGCCAATTTTCCGTATGTGAATTTCAGCGAGTCGGATGTGAACAAAATTTCAATTTTCGTGTTCGAATTTCTACGAGTTGTTCGGTGATATGGATGAAACTACACTACAAACTACAAACTACATTGATAAACTACATCTATATGAAACTACATTGTTCGGTGATATGGAAACTTGTTTATACCCTGTTCAACCAGCTGATGTGACCAGTATGGCTGCAAAGAATGACCATTATGAGAGTCTGTTAAGTGCGTTTCACACTTGCTTAGAACAACTCTTTGGTAACAAGTCGTGCTTATTTGCGTAATAATACTGCTTGATTTTCAATGGAAACTAGCTTACGAAGCAAAACGTCAAGATGCCTAAAAGTGCTAGAAAAACGGTTAAATGACGTAAAACCGACATAGCAAGTACAATAATATCGTCGATAATCGGCTACTGAAGGTAAGAAGGAGGGCACAAGTAAGTAACCAGAGGCAAAGAACGACTTTTAGATCGAATAATGCCTTACAAGAAGTGGACAAATAAAATAGATTTATTTTCGAAAGTTTGCGATTAATAAGGCATTTTCAAAAGCTATGATGCAAATGTGCGAATAAATTCCTGTTTAGTTATCGGTATATTGGTAAATTAGTGATTGAAGTGGGGTCTTCGCCAATTCTTTTACGTTTCGGGAAGACTTATCGTCATAGAAAAACAAGTGCCTTGGTTCGACCATTCGTTATCGTGGTTGAGGTGATAACACACTAAACTCTTGCTTATTGCGGAAGATAGGTGGGTTAAAGCGGTGCTGTGAAGCAAATGCCGGCTGTATGAGCGCACCGCTTGACTCTTTCTTTGTCGTTATTCATTTGCTTATCTGCTTGCGCGTTCATGTTTCGTTCATGAGCAGTGCGTGAGTTTTTCATATAATACAATTTCATGAAATGTTTTTGGCAAAAAAATAACCTTTACTTTATATGAATGGTCCAGTAAGAGAGCTGCTCTCTGGGAACGCTTAACTCATCACTTTGCACAAAGGACGCTTGCTGGAGGACTATTTAAGCATGGTTGTCTTTGTCAGCGAGTGAGAGGTAATGTTTTCTGTGATGAAACAGGTTAAACTGTTCATATTACAACCACTCATGTACACTCAGACGTATTCATTCGTTTCATTCATTTCCTATCCTTTCACTGAGATATAACTGAGAGTGCGTACTCAGCAGTCTGTACGAAATGAGCGCAATGAAGCATTTATTACACGCTGAAAATGCGCATCTACGCTCGCGGAATTAGTTTTTCAAGAACAAATAATGGTGCAACCGCTAATACTGCAAAACAGGCAATTCCACGATAAAAGCAACAATCTCGTCGAATGCAGTGGCGTAATGAAGAAAGTACAAAAACAGTGCAGAGGTGTATTAGAATACCGATACGATACTGGTTATTCGAAATTTAACCGTCATCATTCGCTCCCGCTTTCCTTTCACTCCATTAAGTCCTCTCCAAAGTGGGTCAAGTTGCAGCATCCATATTCCGAGGTGATGTGTGGATAAAAAGTTATGATATAACGTGTTATCAGCTATGCTTCCAAACTTATGCTGTTTATAATATGTGCAAATTTCGTATCACTTCTAAATGGCCATACTTTTCAGCAAATAAACCAGCTGAGTCGAAAAAAATATTCGAACAAACGGTCGCATAGTTATATCCCACCTAGAGAATGTCATGGGCTCAGCTCTAATAATTCGGCAGTTGAAAGTTTCTAACAAACAGACTCACGAAGACACCTTCATAGTTACGATTGAGACATAGAGAATTGCTATAACATGATTCTTTAATGTGTTAAAAGAAATTAGTTGAATTATTTGATATGTCTTATTCATTCGCACGATTGCAATTATTAATGCATAATATCGACTAATATAAAGTACTCATAGGATGAATCTCATTGCAGGTTGAAAATGAGCGTCGACAATAACTGTGTGCTGATTTTTGTGAATCCGAGCAGTGGTGTTGGTCAAGCGCGTCATATCTTCGAACATATGCTTTCACCACGACTTAAAGCAGCCTCAATGTCCTACGACTGTATCATTACCGGTATTGTCTTGGCTGTTTTCATCGTTCTTAGTTTTTTTCCATTGTTTGCAAATTAATGTGGTGCTTTTCATCGTTCGCGTCACTGATGACATTTCTTTAATCATCTGCATCTGCACGCTTGCTTCCACTTAGTGTTCTACGCATGCGGCATGGTGGTATTCTTTTTGGATGCTTATGTTCCTATGTATCTGTAAGGTATTGTGTTTAAATGGTAGTCTGTTTGATATAATTGATCTCCCATGTATGAATCTGTGGTCGTTAAATTTCGCTATCGAAATTGTGTGATATCGCGAGGCAAAATCTCATTTGCAATTCTCATCCGTGAATTTCGCTTTTATTTTTTAGAAGTTGGAAATTCACACAGCAAAAATATTACCTTTGATTTCAATTTATCAACAGTGATAACGCTATGGTGATAACGTGGAAGTGACAATATTTGCGATTGGATATTTCACAAAAAACATGCGTGATTCTTTCACTACTTCTTCTCTACCTAAAGGAAGTGGAAATAAAAATTCTTCGCATGTCCAATGACGTTCCCAATAGTCGACGCTCCTTTGCACGATGTGAGCTGAACTTCCTCTTTGCCTAATGACTTCATATTTAAAGATAATTTTTCCCTAAATTAACTATTGATTATTTCATTGAATTGTCTATTTAGGCTACACGAATCATGCGAAGACGTTCATTAGTGAATGCACTTGCCTTCAAAAGTACAATTCAGTCGTAATATTATCCGGAGATGGACTCATCTTCGAAGTTGGTTATTGTTCTGAAAGCTATTTTGTGCTTCTCTTTTTTTTCGAAAACAAATTTCTCAAAAGCGTTTCATCATAAACATTGATATTTTAACCTTATCTATTTGCGCCTTTATTTACATCGCACATTGAACAATCAGCGATCATAGCATTGAAATTTGTTAACTATTCACGTCTATAACCAATTTGATATATGGAATTGCACAGCTTCTCGAACTTATAGAGTAAATTATATCTGATTTCAATTTCAAAATTTTTAAACATCTGTGTTACCAACCAAAAAGAGAAGTAAAATTCAAAATGGAAAGATTTTTCCAAGATAGCTATGATTTCATCCGTGAACTATATGTTGTCTCCACTTAAAATTCAGGATTTTTTCGGCGGAAACGTCTCACTGGTGCTTTTTTAGTCATGAGCCGATTTGCATATTGATTCAAATATATTATCACCTGGAAATTCTAGTCTGGATCCAGTACGCATTAGATCAGCTAATTCCTCAAAGCACGTAAAGCTGTACGAAATCACTTACAGGTGCTTAATGGAATATTAGAGCGTAGAGACCGGAAGTATTTCCTCGCTCACATGCCTATTGGTATAATTCCTGTTGGTTCTGGCAATGGTTTATTGGCATCTGTTTTCAGTCATCTTAACAGGTGCAATTTTCACTTACTTGCAGTAGTTCAGTTCATTTTTTATTGCGCAGCCATAGAAATTCTCATCGTCCGAGACGAGCAGTTTATAATATAACGCCATGTTGCAGTTGAACAAAAGCTAACCTACCAATTTCGCAACTAAATTAGAGGTATGACAATATCAAAAGTACAGTAGATCTTTCCAGCACTGAGGACAAAGTTCGAAAGTATAGCCGCCGACCCAGAACAGTCAAAAATTTACTTTCATAATCATATCCAGGTAATATGGATATGCTCGATCTCTGTCTAAAAGATACGAGTTCTGAAAAGTATATCGTATTGCAAAATAGACAGGGACTACGAAACGACCTTAGGAGTTTGCCTGAAGTCGCAAAACTCCAACTGCACGAGTTCCCTTTCAAGAGGTGCAGGTCGAACAAATTCTTTACCCTAACTGAGGCTCGAAAATTCAAAATGTTCAGCAGCTCTGCAATCGCTAAACATCGGTGGCCGCTATTAAAAAATGAATTTTGTCGATATTTTTGCGCATTACAGATATGAATATGCCCAATGCACTCATTATACATCATAATTCTTGTCATAACTTCTCTTGAATGCTATTTCGATCACTGTATCCTCCTGAATAAATCAATACAAATTCATTTTATATATCCTGTTTCATCAAAAACTTATTTTAATTGAATTATTTCAATTTTTAGAAACGATACGGATGTGAACAAATTCGTCAAGCATGCGATGAGTGCCATATGCGATTCAAAAACGACTAGCCTTCCAGTGAATTTATTACACATTGAAACGTCAACTGCCTCGTTTGCAGCGTTTTTATCCGTCGGATATGGACTCCTTTCTGATATTGGTTGGCAGTATGCTAGTATTTGTTTGTCAAAATGCTCTTAGATGTGCGTTTATATTTCTACCCACTGAAATGCTTCAACATTCAGATAATTTACCGCTTAAATTTGCATAAATTACTGAAACATAAAGACGGCAAATTGGCAGACGGATCTGTATGAAGGCGAACTTTTTTTAGCTCTATTTTCCACCCTTGGCAAAACAGTCATGTTCTAATCTTATTTACACGTATCTGTTACTAGAATTTCATCTGAATTTAATATATTATTGATCAGTTATGCATTTGCTTTCCTCAATGATTTTAAACAGAGCCGAAAATTCGTAAGTATAAGCCAGATGCTGGCTGAGTACTATAGCCGAAGACATTTATAAGTGTTAAGCTGATTCTTCTAGTTAAGTGAAATGACACTTTATGGGCATGAATACGTTTTTATGAGCATACTGTTCTTCTGTTTTTGGAAGAAACGCTTGTGTTACATCGAAACGCTATATATCTACACGAATCGTATGAACATATTAAAGAAGTATGAGCAGTAAACGCGCAAATAAGCGTTGCATTTAGCTATCCCACAATGATGAACTCATTAAACCCTAATAAATTAACTTTATCTATTTGAAAAGTCCAACGTCGCCCTACCTATATACTTATCAATGTAGTGCATTTCAACAAGTGATCACCTCTGTCAAGTTGCAGATATCGAAAGTGAACGTTGGCGTAAAATATTTGGCAGGGCACGTTTTACTATCGGCGCATTGATTCGATGTTTTTTAGGTTCCTTTTTTGAATTAATACATTCTACTGGGTAATAATTTATCTATGAAATGTATTACTTCAAAAGATGCGTTATAGAGAAATGCAATTTTCATCATTCAAATGATGAAAATATATGATTCACAATTAGTACGATTCACCAGCTAAATGATTCTGAATTAACGCTATGGATTCTTTTACATATAGGAATCTTTAACAAAACATTGCATAGCTATACGGCTTGAGATTATTCTGAAATGAACTAACAGAAATGTCCAGAATTTTCTATCTCCTTGACTAGGTCTCCATATTTTCCAGTTTTCCAAAGAACACTCATCCTGAAAAGTGTTTGATCTTCATAAAACGTTTTCAGTCAATTTCAGTTTTCTAGAAGAAGAACTTCTATTTTGAAAAGTTCTTTTAGCGAAAAATAAGACCCTTATTTTATGAGATCTCAAGGACGAAGGCTTCTATGAAATGTTAGAAGAAATCAAGAGCAATATGGGGACAACTGTAAAAGATCGAACGCGGTGTGCCAAAATACTTTTGAACAACTCAGTCCATCAGAGTTATAGGAACTGTAGAATGTGAGGCTCTAATTGAGGTATTCTTTTCAGGTCTACGCGTCTATCGATGTCGAGTGTCGTTTCTGAAAAGTTCTGATGCACCATGCAAAAGCCACAATTTAAACCCTTTAATGGTTAATTTTCTCTCACTTTGTGCTAACATTTTCACTGTTTAAGTTCTCTGAATGCCGTCCAATTAAAAAATCTATGACGCAGTCATTCTTTAATGCGCTTATTGCTATCAGCGAAAGAATTGTTAGGAAAATTATCACTATCATTAATCAATGCTTTAACTCTTGCAATTCGCTAATACCGGTTAGCGCTTCAATTTCCGTTTTCTTTTTTTTGAAGCAATGAATAGCCGTGCTCGTGTACAATTGCTATTTGAATTCTACGCATTTGTTTTTCATTAAGAATCTCTGTTTCAACTGCATCGACTTTTCCACGACCCTTCTCCTCAGGTAAGAGGAGTGATTATCATCGATATATTGCATCAAAGCGCGCTTATACACAAAACATGTGAGCTTTGCTACGTCGCAAGGAAACTGTGCAGTAGGTCTACGTACAAGAAATAAGGTACCAGAAGCCTCCGCATTATCTTTGTGCTCATTTCTGTGGTCTCATTTAACTGAGTTCTGCAGATCGTCGTCTTGAAAAAACTCCAAGAAAGTGTCCGCTTATTTAAAGTCAACCTAATTAGCGCTGAATTTTGACATTTTATGTTGTTCCCACAACTTGATAAGGGCATGGAAGTAGTACTTCGTAAATCCGAACAGGCGGTTGATGCAATTACCAGCTCGCTGGCAGCAGAGTATAGCGCGAATCCTAATCCAACGGAATGCCTCATCAACTCGTCAAGCAATGAGTTCCTCCAAAGTATGCACATTTGCGATGGAATACCAAAAATCAGCGAACCGGTGCCACCCCAATGGACTGTTATTGAAGACGAATTTATCTTCATTTACGCTGTAAGTAATCATAACTATCGTAAATATATATTTCGAAATTTGAAAATAAGAATAAATTGTTGAAATTATTTTCTCCAAGGAATGAATTCAGCTAAAGATAAAAGGCTTATGGAATTATTGGATTTTCTCTCTTAGTTTGATCATCGTTTTGTTTTTACTTTCGCATCTCTTTAAAGCTTGAATAAAAATTATCATCCTTTTATTTATTCTATTTATTTTTTTTTCAGTTCGTTTCTGCAGCCAACGTATTTGGTGTTATCACTTGGAGCATAAACAGTTATTGTGTCATCGATATTTCAGTTGATGGAATATCGGAATTTGAAGTTAAAGCAAAAGATTTACCATCTTTATTTTGGAAATCTCTCATGAAGTCTCATTTTAGAAGTCTCAGATATGACTATATGAAAAATAAAAACATAAAATGTCAGAAATTTTAATGTTTAATAGGAAATATTATTTCATCAATGTTGGATATTTCAGGTGGCATTATCTCATATCGGCCATAATGCTATTTATATGCCTGATGCGAAATTAAATGACGAAAATATATACCTAACATATGCACTTAGTAAAGAGGTAAATAGCAAGGTAGAACTGTTCAAGTTCCTCATCGATATAAACAACGGAGAACACCTGAAATATCCTTTCTTTAAGGTAGGTATCTATAATCCTATAATTAATACGTGTTATAATGCGGCGTTTACATGTGACAGTGGTGCAGTCGTAAGCTTGTATATTTCCAAGTGTCTCTTTTTAAACACTGCATGCCTGTGTTATCAACATTTTCGCATACTATACAAAGGTACTTGTATTTAAAGCCTAAACAAAGTAATTTTATACAGCGCTAAGACTTGAAAACCTGAGGGAAATGAATGTGTAAGGGTAAAGTGATACAACGAATAAGATCATACGCACATAGAAGTAAACCTACCTAGGGATATGGCCACTGCTACCTTCGTTTTGGATATGTAAATTTCGTAGTTTAAAGAAGACCAGACAAAAAATGTGTGCAATAAATAGAAAATGAGAATTGCGTTTTCTTGCCCTAAGTTTTTGTTGAATGCATTAAAAACGAAGACTGAAAGCTATGCAACAAACATTCCATATACTACTGTGTTTTCTAATTTATATCATCGTCATTTGTTCCATTTAGACGGAGCGAGTGAGGTCGTTGAGGATCGAATCGATGTCGAAGTCAGATGGTGATGGTGGCATTTTTGCAGTTGATGGTGAACTAATAAACTCTAGTAAGTTACAAGTAACGGTTACATCTTCAACTATGGCAGTGATCGCTAGCTGATCTGTATTGTGAAACATAAACAACTGTCTTAAGTAGTCGACATGATGCTCATCATGACCACCGAACGTATTCTGTGCAACAAATTTCGAATTCACTTCAAGGAAAAACAAATTTGGCATTCATCTTTCTAAAAAGTTTTCATTCAGTGGAGTCACTTAATGCAGTATGCGAAAGTTCGATACTTATAAGGTATACGCCCCGGCGTTGCCGTTTCGAGCCTTCATTCTAACGTCTATCAAGTTGGTAATTTTGCCAACCACATTACGAATGATTTACCAGAAGGAAAGGGAATTTTTAAACAGGAAGATAAATTTTTAATTAACATTGTGGAATATTTGCAGCGTTGATGGTGTCGTTGGGTGAATGGTGATGAGGTATCTGTTATTTTAGTTGTGAATGTATCATAACATCGATATCTTAATTCCTCTTCGTTGTAATTCCCATCAATTATCTTCGTTCATTATGTTCATTTTTGTAAAAAAAAAAAAAACAATAAGCAAACTATAACTTCAGTGCAATTCCCTTACACCTATTTGTTTTACCACTGTATTCTTCTTCATATACGATGAAATAGTAGCAGCTCATTATAGCCGAATATTTTGAAGTTTCAAACGGAAAAAAAATCTGTAGCCATCTTGAGGTGTTCGACTGTGCTCATGTCGAAATTAACGTCCACTTAAATTTATCACATCTAAACGCACGCACATAAACAGCAAACTCACTTACACATAAACGGGCGCACATAAATATATGGGCAACACGATTCACTCTCAAATGAATAATAGTATAGCTGCGGTTGTATATTTACGAAGAGAACTATCACGAAAAACAGCCCACATATGACTTTTCTGTACTCTTCGACTGGTTGCCTGTTTATTCTCCTCTCATTTCTATATTATATTATTTCTCATTGTATGATATTGTAACAATAATGTGATATATATATATATATATATATATATATATATTGTTGGTAATTTTATGTGAGGTAAAAGTATCGATTTATAATTGATAAATAAGAAAATGAAAGCGCATAAACATTCCGCGAAACGATAAAGCCTATGGAATGATTTCGCCTATGGAAGAAAAGAAATTTTTGAAGTGGTCTTATCCTTTAGAATGGAAACTTTATCGGCAGATACTGAAAGTGGATTTTAGATCGTTTTAGTAAGTGGCAAAATGATTATTCATTTCGATTTTGTTAGTTTGATGGAAAAAATCGACACTATCTTCGAATACATTTGCAATGATTGTCACATAAGGTGCCTAATATCTCCGTATATTTCGCTTCGTCTTTTAAGTCGTTGAAACGGGTGAAAATTCTGCTTTTTCATCGTTGCAGAGTGGAGTACGCCTAATTGGCTGTTTTGCCTTGTCAGCAACATTGCGTAGCCGTAGGTTTTAGTGATCGGTTATGCGATTTAACACTTTCTTTCTCATTTAACATGGTGAAAGTCAGACTTCAGGCTATCCTTCTTAGAGTAAATTTATATGAAAACACCTGAATTCTTAAACTAAGGAGCGTTTTTCTGAAGAAGGAGCATATGCCTCAACTGTTGCTTCCCTCGAATCATTGTTCTTCTTAGTGAGCAACTGCGTAGTGCATCAGTCTGGCAGCTGTCTCTTCTTGCAGCATGCAGATTCGACAGCAATACTAATCTTCTCGCACAGAGGAACCGCCTGAAGTTTCTTGTTGCGGTGCTTGCAACAGCTGCTAAGTGAGTTTAAAGCGTCGATGTGGAAGTAGTCATTTTAGTACTGTCTATGCTGTATTACCTTGATTGGGCCTCTGTCCTCTAAATTTTGGGAGAAAAGTAGCCTCTCGCCAATAAATCCCCTAAAATGCTGAGAGAATAATGACGGGAATTTAACGAAATGATATGGTAGTATGAGCAAATTTCTTTCGTTAACATTTACTAGCATATGGGCGATAAAACTCTAACTATTTTATATTTCATTTAAATAGTCCAACGTAAAAAAGTCGAATTTGCATTTCTGCACACAGTGCACTAACACGATATCATGATTAAGTGTGTGTGTGTCGGTCGATTCGATCACCATTGGAGATATAGACCTATGTATTTTAATGGCTGCTCGATACGGTGCACTCCAAATAAATCCCCTAGCGTGTTTTATTAACTGAATTTCTTCATGTTAAAATCATTGCGAAATTTGCTGAAGTGCGTCGTCTACGTGGAAGAAGTTATAACACTCTTTTAACTAGACATGACTTTTCCATTTTTTTTTCCACCACGGATTTGATAATATGAGTGGTAATATTAGTCACTACTGCGAACTGCTTAGATATTGAGCAAAAAGCAAGGATATGTTGTCTTTATGGCTGCTCCTGTGATTGGCGCTGATAGTGATCAAATGTCAATTATCCCCTTTGTGATCGTCACCCAAAATTAACTAGCGTTTAAATTCGACTGATTGTTTGACGATCTACAGATTGCAGTGAACATTTTAACCCTAAAGCCCTCTCGTTGTTTTTGTTCCATATGCACCGCTCATGTCCTCTATCTTATAGAAAAATCAAATTTGAAACGTTCGTTTTCTAAGCAGTTTAGCCAAAACATCATATATATATATCCTACCAAAGTGTTTGAAGATGGTTTACTTTTAGTGGGAAAGCTACTGAATCGACAGTGGTTGAGCGAGGCGTTTTTTTCTCTATGCTAATATACAATATTATATTAACTGAAAAAAAAGTGCTGAAATAAAATAACGCTTTGTAAATTATGGTATAACTGAAAGCAGGTGTATGAAATGGTTAGGTAATCAGGTACGATAGAGAGGAATTGAATAACTGATGAGGATTTTTAATCGCCGAATGAGAGAGTGGCTATGGTTGTGAATTTTTTGAGTCAATAGAATTCGATAAAAAGTAAAACGATAAAGTGGTAAAATTACGCTTTTTTGCCGAGTATTTTTCTCACCATTCTTCCGTTCGATTCATCGATAGTCGAAAGGACAAATGAAAAGGATAAATAAATGTGGAAACTTTCGATCTGTAAGTCGTTCTACTATCATTGTGCTCGAAATTTCGTAGGTGATGAGTTTCGTTGCCAAGAAAATCCACGTGATCCGTTTTGTATTCACTCATCAAATCTCACTTACCGCTCAAAGTTTAGCATAGAAAAGATAAGTGACGTAAGGAATTTCCTAATTTGTGAAATTGAAGAAACACTTCCGGCGTTCAGCCATATTTTTATTCTCGAAGTACACTTTTCGTTCTTCGATTGCCTTCAGTTTCTTTCAAATATTTTCATATCGTTTCCGCGACATTTGTATTTAGATAACAGCAATTAGAGGAATTCATTTTCATATGGATTTTGTTATTTGTACTATCGAATGTTTCAAATTACAAGTAGCATTGAGAGGAAAAAGTGGGAGCGTCTGAATTTTTCAAGCTTTTCTTTTTCCAACCATCATAAGAGAAAGCAACTCTGATCTATAAAAGCGTCCTCGTGACCTTTTCTTATCATGAGAGAGGTTATAAGCGAGCACTTCGTGAGGGATGATGTATTTAGCCTTTATATCATCGTCTACGTTGGTGTTATGTATGTGTTATGTTTTCATTTCGTGCTGTTTCGATATCTCTTTTTGAAGAACCTTGCATTGGAATATTTATCTTGTAGGCGAAAATTTTCACAAAATGAAATATTCATGTATAAAATCATCATTACTATGAGAACGCTAAGTTTAGAGGATTCATAGTTAATTGCATTCATATGATATCATGAAAAATTCCCAATTGGTATTTTTATCGCCCTTTCTTAACTTATCATTTTTCCGTCTCAATCAGTTCCACGGGCATAAGCTAAACGTGTATTTACCTCGATTTCTTTTCTTTCAGTTTTCAAGAATTTCATTTTCGAATATTTTTTTTGTGATTAGAAACTCCAATCGTTTATGCAATTCGCTAAACTGAGAGGAACCTTGCATTATAGGGAGAATTTAGAAGGCACCGAAGAGCTTTTTCAAGAGTTCAAAGATGAAACCGAACAATCCAAAGGAATCTAAGAAACGTTTTTGCTATAAACTGCAGGAGAGTAGAACAGCCAAGCCTTCTGTTCAATAAAATATCACACGTTGACGTCCTTCCACAAAAAGAACATCCGTCAAAATCCGACGTTTTCGATACATATACTAAAAGTAACGTATGCTAATAACCATGGGATGATAATTTATCGATGTGGTGAGATGGCTGGTTTGCAGAAGTGACGTTTACGGTCGGATCGTTGTGGTCGATCAGATGATCACACCTTAATCTACGGTCTCTGTGTGGCATTTTTTTTTTATCCGTTGAAAGCTGCTTGTCGGCAATACATAAGCAATTGCTTAACAGCGATAGACGATGATAATCTACTCGCTGAATCGGCTTGCATCGCAAGCTTTGCTTCGGCCGAATGGTGTTTTAGCGGCCGTTGTAGAGGTCAAAACTATTAACGTCCACCCAATTCCACGTCTTGACTTCAATTTCCGACGCCATTTGCACGCTCTGAAAGCGATGGCTAATCCTGGCGATAAAATCGTCGAAGTGCAAGAGGTGAGTAACCACTTATTGTCTAAGAACATAGAATTAACAATTATATCCATGTAGTAGTATGAGGAGAGAGCTTTCCAACGATCTGAAGTCCTTAAATCGAAATGAAAGTCCGCCTCCGCACATGTCTCCATATATCGGCCATCAGTGTTAGATTTGATAACCGCTTACACATCATGGATCGGCGATCACTCATATTCACTGCATTAAGCAAAGCTACATGCACCAAATTTTTCCATTATCGATTCCATAACTTAGCAAAATACAAATTTCTTTCCCGTTGATCAATTTTTAGATGTGCTCGAAACGTTCTGAATATTATTGCTTCGTACACTGTTAAGTCTTGATGAAGCAGGAGGGTTTAAAAATGAATTTATGGTTTAGGCAAGGAGATTCATGATCAACTGTATGGTGAAAGCTGGTGCTGCGGAGAGTCATGCACGACAACTTGCCGATGTTCTTGTTGAAGGGGATATCAGAGGTCATTACAGTCACGGGCTTAACCGGCTGGGTATGTCGATAGAATATGTTGATTATCAGGTGGTCATTTATTGATGCGTGATTGTGAGGGTGACATCATATAAAAGAATATGGCGTAAGCGAAATGAAAATTTTTGTCACTTTTCATTGATCCTTTTTTTGAGATTGTCTCCCATAATGAGATCCTTTATTCGACCATGTCACATGCGCTTCTCTGACAAGAACAGGAGCCATGTAATGCCAAAGTCATTGGCGCATTTACGTTCCTTCATCAATTGCATTCTTAGAGCACAAGTCGAAGCTTCTAGCGGCTATATGACGCTTGTAGAAGATCTTATTGTAAAGCTCATCTACATCAGTCTAAAAATATTCCCACCTAAATGTGGCACTCAGTGATGTTGTTCTTTGGTTGAATGGAAAGGTGTGGTTTCAATACATGGCAAATTGTAGATATGTACATTCGTGACGTGAAAGAGAATGTTTGCAAGCGAGATGGTGAGCCAGTGATCCTGAAGGAGCGTTCGGCTAGCGCATGGGTAGATGGAAACAATTTGCTTGGCCCAGTGGTCGGTAATTTTTGTATGGATCTCGCCATAAAAAAGGCGAAGAATGCCGGCGTTGGTTGGGTCGTCGCTAAGGGTTGGTATTTATTTTTTAGCGCTGTTTTGTTAATGCAGAGCGCCTAACCCTTAAAAATTTCTGATGAAGATAGGAGCTAAATCTTTTTGAAGCTGAGAGAGCAGAGAAAAGTAAGAAGTTGTGCTCTAAAAAGTTTGGATTTTCCAAAAAATTTACATAATGCTGATTTTACTGTTTTTTCCAGCAGGTTATTATATTTTAGTGGGCTGTGGTAAAATCTCGCCGTGGGTGGTATCCGACTGTGCAATCTTAACTTTGGATACACTTTGTACTAATATAGCTTTTTATGAACTAATATCCTAGCTGAACAGTATATAACAAAAAATTGTTCCGCTCTTTGTACATTTAGGACGTGGGTTCAGAAGTTGCGATTATAAACGGCCTGTTTTTCAAACCTTTTATCAGTTGGCTATTTTCCTGTGAAAACTTGCGCTCTGTGTTTTATTCAGGTTCAAATCACTTTGGCATTGCTGGGTGGTACAGCATGCGAGCGATGAAACAAGGTTTGATGGTAAGCAATTTTCCTCGAGATTGCCCTTCTGCAATTGAAGCTATTAAGCCTTGTAGCCCTCGCTGTTCCAGTGCAGTGGAACGCAGCCAATGCAGAAAACTGTCATGAATCCACAGGACTTGACACAGTTGCAAGACTCCATGCACTCACTGTTCGCTAAAAAAAAGAGATTGTCACGCAGATCTCTGAAGTGAGAGGTATGACATTGTGAAAGCAGTGCAAATAATGAATGATAATTAAACAGATGATGCCAATGAAAGTTAGTGAATTAGACAATAGTTAGTGCTGCTGAAAGCCATAAAATTAGCAATTTTTCTTTATGAAGAAATCGTCCACTTCAGGGATTAGCGTTTACAAACACATCTCCAATCATGTATCCGACTAGAGCAAGCTCACCAGCGATCGGTACTAATCCACTGACGCTCGCCGCAAATGGAGTCGGAGGCGATTCGTTTGTCCTTGATATGGCTACGACTGCAGTCGCAGTTGGAAAGGTTCTTGAGGACTTTTTGGAAAATGAGAGGCGGCTTTGCCAGTACTGCTCTTCTATCCACATATGAGGAATACTCGAGCATTCCTCTCTTTCGTCAGAGCTATAGTTGTGCTCAGTTAACATTGCCTACCCGGAAGGCGCCTGCAGTTTAAGCACAGTCGTTCGTACCAATCATTTCCACCATGCATCTTTCATGTTGCTTGTGTTTCTAAAAAACCCCGTGTTTATGAAGAGATGGTGTCTTTCATACTTGTATTTGCATTTTTTTATTATTTAAATGCATTTTGTGCTTTGAATTAAAATCTCTTCTGTGAAGTCTTTAATTTTTTTAAACTTCTGGTGCTCTTAGCTCATAGACCATGAAAAGTACTATTAAAATTAAAGGTTGAAATTGCAATGCGTCGTGAGCAGAAGGTGCCTGATTCATGGGGTGTTGCCGCTGGTGGAAAGCCAAGCACAGAACCTGCGGAAATCCTCAACGGTGGAGGTCTGTTGCCTCTCGGTGGCTCCGAGATAGCTGGTATGCGTACTACTTCTGATTTGCATTAGACCGCACCTAGCAAAGTTTAGCTTAAGACTGAACAATTGATTAAGTTTTTTTTCGAATTCCTTTATTGGAAACTGGACGATGGAACCTTTTCTTAAAAACCGGATTGGGATTCGAGGCTAATTAAAAAGTAGAGTCGCCTGACAGAGTCTTTATCTTGAAATTCAGGATAATATTCTTATCACATATAGCTGTCGTCATACGTCACAGTGCAAAGGTTCGTTGTCTACAGTTCCTAGTTCACAGCAGTGCACAGTGTATACAATTTGCAGGTGGCTACAAGGGTTACGGCCTGGGTGCACTGGTTGAGATTTTCTGCGGCATTCTGTCAGGTTCACACTGGGGACCACATATACGCAAGTGGATGTCGACTGCAACCGATGCAGACCTCGTTGGTTATTTTGCAGGAGCATTGATTTAGTGGAAGGTTTACTAATCTATATATAAGAATACCATTTATTCCACCTGAAGAAAAAAAATATTTGAATACTTTTATATATAGCTTTATCGGGTCGAATTTAGTTTTCTTTTCTTTGTTTCACACCTTTATTGACCGTAGATGGCCGCTTCGTTTATCGTCACTAAATATAAAGTTATTTTCAAATTCTAATTCAAAACATCACTACGATTGGAAATGTCGGGCTTGAGGATTTAGCCATTTTACGTTTAATGTGGTGATCAATTACTGATTAAACGAGATGCCTTTGTTTCTTATCGTAATTAATGTTATTAATGTAATTAATTACTATCTTTTTTTATCAAGATTATCGATAGTCTTGATAAAAAAGAGACTATTTTAGGGGCAATGTTTTATTGCGATTGACCCTGAAGGATTTGCGCCGAATTTCTCTGAACGCCTACAGGAGTTTATGGATACGATGAGGAAACTGAAACCGGTGAATGGCTTTTGCTAAGTTTCTTGGGGTTTTTATGCATCTAGAAGAACCTCTTAGACGTATGAATCTTAGTTAATGGGATGTTTTGATGATTATGCTTTTATGTACAATCATACTGATACACGCCTATAGTAAAAACTTTAAAGTTTTTTGCGCAATGAACTGTGTGTTTTCTCGAGTTTTAATGGTTATGCTTATCAGCACATTCTCATAGCAATGCTGGTTCTCATGTACTATTGATAATAGCGAATTTCACAGATCGCTGATCAAACGGTGCTAATAGCCGGAGATCCTGAAAGAAACCACACTATGCTCGTAGAACAATGCGGTGGCATCCCCTATCATCCGAATCAAATTAAGTTTGCGGTATGAAACTTTTTCTCCTTGTATGTTTCTGTTGTATGTTGAATACCTCACAAAGTTTGCAACCAAAGAATTGAGAAACATTTTTTGAGAATGGAAGTGGCAATCGGTTGCTGCAGTGAAGTTGCTCGACAATATAATGCAAATGAAGAGACAAGATCAACTGGTTTTTAAATCAGAAACTATCAATTTTAGCGAAGAGTTCCTGCGTTTTATCATTTACGGCTTTGTCAAAGACGTTTTCACTTGAATATCGTCTGAATAGTAAATTCAATTAAGGAAAATGATTAAATCGTCATTTTACACTTAAAAAATAGAAAAGAAAAGAATAATTTATTTTATCCTCAAACAATTTGAAATATTTTGATTGTTGAAGTTTTCCTATGAGTGATGCTAGTTCTATCCTTGTGAAAATATTTCATTTCAGGATGAAATCTCCGAGAAATTGGGAGTTCCTCAAATGAAGGTAAAAACAACGACTTAAGTGAATACTTAAGTTGTCCAGTATACTCACTTTCTGATTTCTCGCTTATTTCTCACTTCCACCATTATCGTAGTTTCTGCAATATTTCAAAAATGGGATCTTTTTTGATTGAATGTCATCCTAATAACTTGATCAGGAAAGGAAAATGACCGATTCCATTTTCTCGACGAAATCAATTGAGGCTACAAGTAAATCATTAGTGCAAAAGTTGCAGGAGTAGAGATGACTAATAACAATCGTATTTGGTACATTTTAAATCATTTGGTTGGACTAATAAATGGGAATATTTGAGAACCAGTTGATGAGCATTTATGGTTGTGGACCAAAATAAATACTGCTCGATTAGCGTATGTATTGAGAAGAGATTATTTAGGAGGCATTGAAAAATACGCACACATATTCATATAAAACAATGAAAATTTTTCTTGCGAAATTAATAGAAATTCATCGTTTATATGTATAAAATAATTCTTTTCCTCGTTCTCCTGGTCTTATTTCTTTTTAGTCATTAGCTGACGCATAAGTAGGATATTAATTAATCTCTAAGGATCTTTTTAGAATGTTCCCTCTTATCTACATTTCGAAAATTTTATCCATATTCGATCACGTAAGTAATTCGACGAAATAATCGCTTTTGCAGTTACAAAGTTAGTCGATTCATTTCGCCAATAAGTTTTTCTTTAATTCATAATTTGCCACCTCGATAATTTTAGGAGTTTTTATCGACATTTTCATCCAGAAACAAAAAATTTTTCTCTCTCAATTTGTAATGGTGGATCATTTATTACATATTGCTGTGATTGATTTATGCGGAAGTGAAAAAAATGCTTCCGAGATACTCATTTTAGATTTGTGTATCGAAATATTAGTTATATTTTTATTCATATATATTTCCTGTGCATATTTATGGACATCAATTCGGATCGCATACTCATGATTTTCGAAAAATGCTCAAATAAATTTCAGGATGTTACCTAATACTCCAGGCATTCTATGCATTTATAAGAAATTGTGTTCTATGTTATCCTCACACAGAATAAAATATGATCGTAGTTCCACACAAGTGAAATGCTCATCGAATGTTGCTTTTTTTGATTTTCTTAAATATTCCCATCTATGTGTCATATGAAAATAATGGAAAGATTAGCAAGGAAAGGATGCCACCGTATATATGAAATCTTTCTTTCTTCATCATTCTGTGTAATCTTTTTTTCGCATATTTATGGGAAGTCACTTATTATATAGATTACTTTACTCACTAATGAAGCTTCAAAACAGGTATTATGTATCTTCGAAATTTCAACAAACTTACCCAATTTATTAGACGCATCCCTTAGTCAACGTTGACAGCAATTTCATTCCCATAATTTCGACAATGACCACCTTTACTTTTGCAGCAGTACGACAGTTCTGGTGTGTGCACAAATTCAGGAAACTAAATACCGGCATTTTAAAAACATGGGCGAATAAGTAACTTCTAGGCTCGAGTAATACGCATCTGTACCGTATCGATATGAGAGTATTCAAAAAGCGCAGAGCAGAGCGCAAAATAAAATTGCCATTTCCGGTGAAATTGCTGCGAATAACCGAGTTCAATAATATCCTTCTGACGTTCCATCCAAGCGCTAAAATGTTGAAGCTGGCATTTGTGTCATTTTCAAATTACACATTATTTCCGTCATCGTTATGAAGTCAACAAACTTGTACCATATTATTCCTGAGCAATTTTTCATTATGAGGGAAGATTTAAATGAGATCGGCTTCCCTTGATATCACATTTCAACCACTATTTCGGGATTTTGTGATGAATCTTTTTATCTTTCAACGATGAAACACATCTTCTGTAGAGAGCGGTCGTTATGGATAGCTTAGAAAATGCAAACCCATGCTGACCTAATACGAACAACTTTACTTTACGGAACACTGTAGAACGCTCTCTCATATGAGTTCTAGCGCAGTGACTGGAATCTGCGGATACTGTTCAGGCAAGTCAAATTCTTGCTCAATTGTTCCCAATGTTAGCAAATTCCGCTATAAATTTCGAGCTATCGTTTCTCTTTGGTCAAGATTGAAAAGTATTTGTATGGAAGAACAAAAGTGGAAAATACCTGAACCACAAATCCAACGTAATAGCGTAATGCATTCCCATATGAGAAACTCTCTCAATATTCAGTTGAGGGGGTAGTGCCTCGGAGATAGCATCTTCCGAAGGAAGGTGCCCTCCTGGAAAAATGTACTTCTTTATGAAGTCGCTTGAACGTCTATAACGCTCGTAATATGCATTAGGGCAAGTAATTGCCTGAAAAAAAAAATCACTTAAATATCGAACGGAAAAAATCTCAAAGGAAGAAAAGTGTAATAGAAACACATCTCCGTGCTCGACTGGACGTTTACAGCGAGTGGCTGTGCGAAAGTTTCTTCGAAACAAAAGTTCCCTTTTTTCTTCCTATGGTGCTGAAGGTGAAAGAAGTCTGACATGAGTGTTCAGGACAAATGTGAACTGCCAAAGTACTAAAATTCCGCGTCAGAGCTTCCCACAAAACTGAAGTGTCTTATTTATATGCCTTATTTAGATGCCGTAAGGGAGAATTTTTTTAGCGTTATAGTTTTACACAGGAGTCTTCAATATTCAAATGGAATACGATGGAGAACCTTGCGTCTACTTCACTATCACTCTTAGCAACGACGGTAAAATTACAATGAATTTCGAGATTTTTCTATAAACGAATGCGCCATTACCTGTATACACGCAATACCACCTGGCGCAATCCTGTCACGCATAATCCTGAAGAATTCAGGAAGATATTCATGCCCAACCGCTTCGATCATCTCAATCGCTATCAACTTATCGTATACACCTTTTTCGAGCCTGAAATATTCAGAAGGGAAATGCGTACGAAGCGTTATAGGAATGGCCGATAGTTTCAATGAGATAGTTAATTGGTTAGAGTAACGTTACCGTAACGCTGATGTTGTATACTGTACGAATGATTACTGTGTGAATGAGTATGAACGCACTTCATTTATCTTCGATGCCACTGCTCCTCTATATTTATTCGTGACTCTTTCTCAATGTTTTCAGTTCATGATACCATTGTTTACTCAGCATTTATGGATTTTTCGAAGCTGTGGATGGATTTTTATGGATGGATTTTACGGACAGCATTTATGGATGGATCTTTCACTTATACCTCAACGAATTCCATTTCATATAACAGGACAAACCTGTAATCAAGTAGTTTGAAATCAATCTTGTCTTCGAGAGCATATTCGCGAACTCTTTCTTGCGCGATTTTAAATTGCTCAGCAGATATTGTAATGCCTGTCCATCGACAACCAAATTTTTGAACCGCTCTGATCGAACACGCTCCCCAACCGCAACCAATCTCCAAAACATGATCAGACGGCTTCAGTTGTAACTCGTCCAACATCGCATCATATTTTCGCATTTGCGCTTTCTCTAACATCTTGAAGTCCGACTTAGTTATCTTCTCGGGAAGTGCTGAAAGTCGGTTTTACCCACAACTCAAATATGGAAGCATTGCTTGCACGTTGAAACATTTCAGTACGATTGTAGATGGTGAAATCTATTTGAAGTGTATATTTATAATTAAAGATTCAAATTCCGGCTATGTGTGAACCACCATCCAATAAAAAAACTTTCAAGAGAAAATTTAGCATTCTTTTTGCTTTCTTTCAGTTTTCATTTTTTTTTTTTTAAAGCAATACCGAATGAATAAAAATGCCTTATATTAGCACACAGACGTTAGCCTTACTTCGATATCAGTCGTCATGGATCGGTGATTCAATTTCATCCGAAAAATATCACTGCCTTTAGCTGATGGTGTGAAAACACCTAAACATGAACAAGGGCCAACTTCATAGTAATAACAAATAAGGTAGTTGTGAAATTTTCATTGAAGTTGCATTTTCAATAAATAAATCTAGCAGAAGAAATTAGAAAATTTTGAAGCAATTTCAAAAAATTGAGAACACACTCTCGAATAGGGCGCACGAATAGGTCATCGAGCTATCCAGAAACATTTGAAACATTTCGTTGCCAAGATCATAATGTTGGCGAATATTTCTTGCGCTGCCAAGCATTGAATTTTCGTGGATTCGATGCTCAATATAGTTGAAAAACCAAGCAATTGCTCGAATCGTTCGTACGAATATCTGCTGAACGAATGCGCATAATAACTTCGGCCACCCTAAGCGTCGGTTCGACGAAACTTTATGAGAATTGAACTCTAAAATGCTCATAAAAATTGAATCAAAAGCAAATAATACTTACGAAATTTTTTTGATTTTTCAGAGTCCAGAAACAACAGTTTAGTGATTAAATTCTGCGTATGTGGGAGTGCAAAAATTTAACAGCCTCAATTTAATTTCTAAGCAGAAATAAGATTATTCATCAGTTCATTTCAGTGTTCAAACTTCTACTATCAAATCATAGTTGTTCTCCGATTGCGGTAGTATACGCGCAGATCGCTAGCAATCCCAAGATATCACTATCCTGAAAAAAACCAGTAAGTCGAGCAGTTCAAAATGATTTTTGAAGTAGTGCTATTGAAAAGGTGCCTACTTTCATGTATGCATAGATGCTTACTGCATTGATCCTCTCACCTTGTGCGAAAATTCATGAATTTCACTTGTGACATTGTAAAGCTAGCAAAACTCCACTTTTTAGTTTTTCACAAAATGTGTTTAAGCAATATCATAGCCTAACAGAATGAAATCTCATAAAAGATGTTTCTTTAAGTGAACAACAGCAGCAGCACTCAGCAGCATATATTCCGAGAATAAAAGCTGTCAAATGCATAATGACAAAGCTGAAGCTCAGAAAGTCGAAAGCCTCACGTCTTGCACGGATTAGCAAAGTGAGAAAATCTTTGGCGCTAGGTGAAGCATCCCAATCGGCAAGCATATACGATTCTCCAAGACCGATCTTTGCATCAAGTAGTATCCGCATACAGAAACGTATCGGATTGTGCAAATAGAAGGTGACTGGCACAGAACTGCTATTGCTGCAATAATTAAATCATGCTGCAAATGACATCCGAAGAAAAAGTACCAAATCCAATGATTTAAGTCACCAAATGTAAATAAAGCAAATTTGATTTTTTAATTGCATATTTGTAGAATACATTATAACATTTATAGAATATCTCATACGATTTGATAAGTGAAGTATTCATTTGTTACAATGTAACCTCATGGATCTCTCTCATCGTTTATCCATAAAACACAATTAATTTTTTAAGTGAATTTTAATTTTTCCACTCAATGGAAACTCATTTCTTTTAACGAAATAAGAGGTGGTTAAATTTTTGAAAGACGATAACAGAAAGCTTATTGAGGATCTCAAACAAAGATATAATGCTAACTAATTAGGATGACAAGAATTCTTGCAGAATTCAGCGCTTTCTTTAAAAGGGAAAGGCGATTTGCTTTAAAACGAGAAACTTCAAAAATCATCTCATTTTGCTTTGCATACTAACAGCTTTATCACATGTGCACCTGACGCTACACTTAGTTACTCCTTTTAAGGAAATTATAATGTCATAAAAGTTATTTGCAGTCAAAATTTGGACCTTTAGCAACTGCAAAGTATATTTTAGAAGATAGTAAAAAAAATATGTTGGACGCATTCCACTGTTAAGGCCACACCACATAAACGGGCCTAAACTATAGTGCGCATATTCTCAAAAAGCGTTGAGATGATGAGAATGAAGATATTTTCAAGCAATTCTCAGATAACATAGAGCGCGTCCTCGACTTGTCTTAAAAAGTCGACAAGAGATGGGGCGTCTAACAATGCAAGGTCAAAGCAAAGGGCTGAAAGGTGACAACCTGTCCTCATTGTTCTCATATGTGCAAAAAAAGTCTCATGACTTACTATTTCACTGCGTCGACGTTCCCAAAATGCATTTGTTCGCTTGTGTTCGTTATTGAAATCCGTAGCGATTCATTTGAATTGCTCACTCTCGACGAAAAATACCTTAAAATGCATTTGCTATTTCAATGCTGCAAAAATGCTAAAGATTGCCAGAAATTTTCCAAGAATATGTGTAACAAGTGTGTTGTAATGTAATATATTTATTTATTTATACTGGATAGTGCACTAAAATTCAATGAGCTCTTCATTAAATGATTAAACAATGCAAAATTGACACAGATAAATTAACTCACTTCCTCATCTGGTTGGAAAATTACTTGCGCCATGAGCTCATAAAAAATGGAGTGGTTGGAGAAAGAAAGGTATGGAATGAGAACGGGGAAGTAGTGGCATATACCTCCAACTTTTGACGACGGATGAAAGTGCTTGACATTTAAATGCAAGATTTGAATAATTTACAGCCATTTGATGAGTTCTCTTAAAAAGTGCTACCTCATGCTGCTATGAGAACGCTTAATCGATTCATTTAATAATCTTCCACAGTAACCGTGGAATATAAAATATTACAGTAAAAGTGATATTTCCATCCTCCTCAACTGTGTCGCAAGTTCTTTGGCTCCTCTGAACACTTTTAATTATTCCTATGAATTTCTGAAATAGTAAGTAGTGCTTGCTTACCTCCTAATCAGAGGAATGAACAAGAATCGCAACAAAATTTGATATGGGCTGAAATAGCCTGACAACTTCATATCGTTATCGGATGCCATATTGTCGCCGAACTGCAAATGCGGCAAATATTACTTCTAAAGTCATAACCGAGGGAAAACGAAATATAGCTTGCTGTAGTCTTCGCAAAGTAATAGGCCAGTAGAAATACTCTCTGCAATGCTATCACAAACATAAGCGGCAAAACTCCATTAACAACGCTATACAAAAGTACTATACCGACGAAATGCAGCAAAGATAGCACTCTAAGTTATCAACGCTACAAATATCCCTCTTGTTCTTTTTAATGATCGCCAATAAGTGATAAGTGAAACGGATTCCACTGTGGACAAAAACGGTTAGAGAGTGAAATTAAACAGCTGAGCTATTTGTGAATGAATGTTGATTTGTTTAATTATGGATACTTCTCCACAAGAAACTTTCAGTAGCAACAAAAAAAACGAAACATTGAGGCATAAAGAGAAGCGGCCGCCTATACTCGTAAAACTTCCTCGTTTTTTTCTCTCCAGCGCCATTGACAACAAGAGCGCCACTGACAGATGCCAGTTTTGTGCATCGACTTTCGACTATTAAGGTCGTTTCAATAGCTATAAAAACGGCGCACTTTCCACCCAAAATTTCGAAATCTGCTGTTGGAAGCCCTGAAATGAGAAATAAAATCTAACCACTTTTTTCTAAACAAGAAAGGAAATATAGTGATGGAACAAAAATAAGACGAAGGTTATGTGAGCAATTTTATAAATTACTGGATTCAGCATATTACGATAAAATAGACGCTCTTTTTAGAAAATGGGGAAACGCACTACGGTACATACGAAGGTTTTATTATACTGAGAGGCAGTAGTGACCAGTGTTCACTGACCATTCGTATATGAATAATTGTTGCTCTAGCAGTAAACTAATTTAAGAAGGTACAGGGGGCAGATAATTGAGCGACGATTGAACGGCTGCACGAATAGAGCGCGCATTGGTCGACGATTGACTCAATGAAATGGCATTTACCGCACATAGATGACAATGCGGTCTCCGTTGAGTACGGCAGCCGAGCCCATAAACGGTGTCAAGTTCAACGTGCTCGTCGTTCAGTGCGCACACATTCACTCAAATCATGGCCGTGTACATCCTTTTAGCGCCTCTTTCAACTGATGCACGTAGATGTCATCGTAGATTTCGGATTTCGCCGTATGCAACACCCGATTTTGTCATTTCAAGCGATGTGCAATCCATTTTGAATGATCACTTTTAGGCTATTTTCCGGAAATGTGTTATCGCCTAATGATATGTACCAGAACAAATTTATCAGAAAGCAGATGGTATTGTTACTAACTATGATGGCTCAGGTTGCAAGATGGCTCTTTTTCCAGAAATTCTTGCCGAGTAATGAAACGCTTTGCATGGACCGCCAAGTGAACATTATTCTGGGGAACTCACCGACCTTTCGGGACAACCAGCTGAAGAAAAGAGGGTGTGATGATGAGATCTGAATTTCTTATATGCACTGTTGCCAAGGAGACGTCAAAGGACTAATGCGGTAGTACCGAATAACAGATGGACCAGGTAAACCTGACTATGATCGCCGGCCAGAAGATGAACCAAGCAATGCGGTTTATAAATTCGGCACTTGAATATTCGTAGCTTCAACTTTTATATGTTCGCTGTTTTCAGGTCACTGCATCGTCTTATGATACATAAGATGACGCATTTCCTGCACATGTGCATTTGCATATATGCTTCATCCATCTTTCAAGCCAGTGCGTTCGCACTCACGACCGATACTGACATTTACTTGCTGAAATGTTCCATTTTGTAGGGTTTTTGCTCCACACTGCGCTACAAAATATCCGTTGTATCTCGGAATATGTCTAGAAAGAGGTCGACCGCTAACTGTAGATGCTGCATTTCCTATATAGGTTACTAGTGAGTGAAAGGATGAAGGAGATGGAGGGATGGTTATTGAGAGACGATGCAACTCATCAATATTTTTGTGAATGAAAAAAGTCAAAATGCTGCACTGCTGAAGCGGCTTCCATGGGTATTTCAGTGGCATTGAAAGCCCAATCTCAAAGCGGCTGCAATATTCATTAATATTTGCAGTTATAAGGGTAAGATTACGCTTAAGGCATGTTAATGAGAAATGTTATCGCAGAACGGTTTCTGCACCTTTTGAGGCACTATGTGGTTAATGATAACAGTTATTAAACGTCCGGTGGTTCCACAGCAAGTTGTAACGATTTCGGCATGCATTTCCTATCGAAGGAAACGTGCACATAAATTTAGAAATTCAACGGTTGCTATGACAGCCGTATGCAATCGCAGGAAAGAGAAAATTACTGCACACTTCTGGATGCCATCTCAGTTCTTCCTTTGTTGATATGCCAGTGGTTTCGTACGAAATCTCCGAATTCTTGCGCATAAATAACATTGAGTAACTGCTGCTAGAAACGTGAGCACTTGCTCACTCTCGATGACAAATCGACATGAACAACGGCCGGCAAACATTTTCGACATGACAGCGAAATGTATTGCAGCAGCGTTTTCTCCATCGCCCATCGCATGGGTTCTCATTAAACGAGGAATCTCTTTCCTTTAAAAAGACTTGTGTTATAACTAACACCTGCCACTATTTACAAAAGAAATACCTGATGAAAGATTGAGGTTGCTTAATAACACACTGATGTGTCATTCAGAGAATCCAGAGATGGTTGCATCCTGAGATAACGGCCATCGAAAACTCGCACAGGAGGACCTGTCTGTTAACTTTCTGGCTACATAAGCTTAAAATGTTCCGACCTCTTCATAACATAGCTTTCGAATTTCTTCATGAAACTTCAAGCATACAATTAAAGCGATGCTTGGTTACTTCAAAATGATAACACCCAACATAGATGTGCATCCTGTGGTATTGCAGTAAAGCAACGAAACGTTTAATTTTCTTTCGCTTCACCCTCCAAATAAATGCAAACGGGAAACATTTTATTACTCACACATAAGGCACATTACAATTGACTGAAATGCAACAACATTAAATATGACAATCAAAAAAGGCATTAGCGCTCATTGAGCACTTAGTGAAAGAGAGGAAATGAGAATGCACTCAGAAGAGTATCGCAAAAATATTAAAGGCACATGAAAGAGAGGAAATGTTTCAGCTCGAACTCCGCAACAACTCTAAAAAAAAACGTTAGTGGCGGCTGCATGCAAATACACCTCTCGAATATACTATCGTTATATTTACTGCGCCTTTTTCATAGTAAATATTCGATTGAAACTTACGAAATTTAGTGGAATTCGAAAGGGATGGTTAAAGTTGCTCCAGAAAAATAAAGTTTCTCCAGAAAAAATTACGAATAAGTGCTGGATTGCAACCGTTTGCATTTCTCATTACAAATTGTTTCAGAGAAATAGCATATATATGCAAGAAATAGAACATAAAAAAAGGCATATTAGGCAACAATGATATTAAAAACGGCTTCTCAGACAATTCTCACGAAATAAGAACAGAAACTTTCAATTATATGCATAAAATAAACAAATACAAAGTTAAAACATATTCATAAAATTATGCTTTCTTCCTTCTTTTTTTTTAACATTGAAATTGCGGAAATAAACTATGAAAATGATACTTATATCCAGAAGTAGATGCGAACCTTAAATCAATAAAGCTTAAGAGTATTTAGCGAATTATAGATACAAAGTAATCTATATCATATTTTAAAGAAACTAACGATAAAAGATCCACCATGTGAGCCCCGTTTTATGTCAAAAAATTTCGAAAGGAAGCGAAAATCTGGCATAGTCCGCGTTTTTTTCATCCCATCCACATTTGAAAAATCAAATCCAAAATTTACCAAGATGAATTAAGTATAGAAAATAATGCCCCTTATATACTAAATGACAGGACCGCGTTAGCAAATCTATGAAAGAAATTGTTATTTTATCGATGTAAAACGAAAAATCAATTGCTATGATATGAGTGCAATTTGTTGCACCTTTCGACATCATTAATTTCGCAGCTAACTGATCACCGTGAAAAGTCTATATGAGATCTTGCTAAGGACTATATGCTATATGAACAAGATTTTTCACACTGGTTCCAGGAGCTGAAACTACCAAAATGACACAGGCACGTGAACGAGTCGCCAGATGGCGCTCTGAAAATTCGACTAGAACGCAAAAAAACAACGAGAATATGCAAGTGGAAGAAGATAGACATACCTTATTGAGAAGTGATGTGCGATATTGTAATCTGCTTCCCCTTCGCTCATCTCGGTGAGCCTATTTTTCCATCATTTTTCTCGAAAATAAATAAAATGAAGCGAAAATTTAATATCGTTTTCTTTTCGTCCACAAGAAAATCCGATCATTGGATCAATTTATTTAATAAAGAATTTCGCAAATTTTAATTTAATCAAAAATAATATAAGAAATAAAAGCAAAGAAAAAGAAATGCAACCGGAAACAAATCTAAAACATTTAGGATCTAAACAAAGCATAAGAAACGAATGATGCAGAGTTTGAAGTGATAATGAGTTTCTTCAATCTGTTCGGCTATGACGCGTACAGATGCTGTTTCATCCACTATTCCACATAACTGATAACACTGCGATTCCATGACCCTGAGGTCTCCAGCCCACGTTTTTTTTTATTCTTTGAAGAGTATAGTTTCCGAAAAATAAAATGCTCCGAGATTACTTTTCACGTCTTCATCTCAATAAGCGCCATATGAATTTATCGCCATTAATATCTTTCTGTAGTGAATGAAACGGTCATAAAAGCTATAATAGAAATATACAAAAAGAAAAGCAGCCCCTGAAGTTAAATAGTGCAAACGATGTGGGCAAAACAAATGACCACCATTAATTGCGCTTAGACAAAGGCCTCAAATAGGCTAATCACACACTTGGAATGGGAAATCCTGGGAAAAAAAGCTAATTAAAATAGCCGAGCTATTCAAGCAATGGATTTGCAAGAGTGAAACCAAAGCGCATTATGTTAATTCACTTACATAAAAAAATGGCGACCAATCAAATACATTAGATGAGTTGCGGAAAATTTGAAAGGAAGACGATTCTTTTTTTCTCCTTCTCTCTCTCCGCGTTTTTCTGGAAGAAACGCTTTAAATCTTCAAACTTATTAAGTGAATCGTGACAAAGTAACTGCATTGATGTGACTTTTACCTTTTTTATATTGTGGTAAACGTGAGTTCCGATAATTTGCAATTGCTCATTTCTGTATTACAGGTATACTTTTAATAGCTTCATCAAAGCTTCGCTTCAATGAGACCATTATTGTGGTCATATAATATAATTAAACTGCGTAAAGCGAGTGGGGAATACTGCTTAATTCATCCTTTTCTTTTCCTTAAATGAAACGAGAAACTTTGGAATGACCGCTGCATTAAAAAAGGCGAAAACCCACAAACTGTTATGGTTATAAAAGATATATTGGACTATTACCAAGAACTTTACCATATTGCATATTGCAATTTTGATGCTGCAAATAGGCTTACGCACAAAATGCTTAACAAAAGCGCCTATGAGGAGACTACATAGTATCTTCTCAACAATTTGAGATTATTATGGCCGGAGAGGGCAAGAGAAATAGAAAACTTTAGTTTTCAACTTCACTCTTAGACTGCTTTGCTCGACGATTTCACCTACAATTTTTTCGAAAAAATACAGCGTACTTCAGAAGATTCGGAAGAAATGGAACTGAAAAGATATTTGCAAATTGAACAAGAAATAAGCAGAGGGACTGGCACCTGGGAAGGAAGAGTCATGATGAGTTGCGTCAGAAAGAAGACAGATCACAAGGAAGCAACAGAACAAGGCTAACAGATATAATAACTGAAGGAAGAGAGGAAGAACTGCAACGGTTACAGCTTCTCATTGAGAGGGTTTCACGAAACACATCCATTGTAATGCCTTCTATGAGGGTTTTCCTTTTCGGTTGCGTTTGCCGTCATTTCGACCGCATGAGTCCTCTCGAGGTCGATTTTAGCGTAGTTCACATTCGAAGGGGTATTTACTGAGGATGTCTCACTGCGAGCTCCAAACGAACTCGTCCTATAAATATCCCAATGTTCGAATTCTAATGCTTGAGTGGCGATATGCTTGCGCTATACGTAATGCACAATTTCGATAGTTTCCTAGCCTATATTTGGAAAAGGTTCTAACCAGCAATGATAAAGTTATGCTTGCGCCACACAAAAACCAGCCGCTCATAGAGCGTCAGTAGGTACTTAGGCACAAAACAACAATAGTTAGTTGAAAAAATATGGTGCTGAAACTTTAAGACAAGGGTGAAAATTATCCACTATAAATGCTCGACTAGCTCCACAAATTATCCAAACGACTAGCTCTGGCATCACACAAAAACAACAAGAATAACATTGCGCCAGTAAATACTCAAAAGATAAAATGCTGCCGGAACGGATTACTCTATTTTCTGAGATCTCTTTAGCTCTTTCTCAACCTATTTTCATGTTAAATCATCAACGTGTCTCTAATTTGAAACGTTTTTAAGACAGTGTCGCATCTGTGAAATTGAGAATGATAGTGATACTAAGGCATCTTCCTTCAAGGTATCTGAAACGAGCATTTTAGGAAAATCACAGATGCGTCACAAATAACCGTGGTGGTAACGAAGAGGAATCCTCTGCAGTGCCGACGTTCACAGATGCATAATCGAGCTGAGGTGGTGTTACTTCACGTTCCGACGGAAGAATCGGAATCGTTGTCATCTGAATATAATCATTTATTTTTTCACGTAAAATACATATATCGACGATATTTATAATCCAAAGAAAAATACTTGCACCGATGAGCACTTGCAAAGAAAAAAATTATTTGCTTCGTTCACTCCTTTAGTGAGAAATATATAATCTACCTACAACGAAAAAGGGCAACAGAACACATCTTGTGCAAAGGTAGAAAGAAGAATGATTTAAGGGGCTCCGGTGGGCAACCTTGCAGACGAATTTATTTTCACTTTGCTAGACCAAATAACATCGCTGAAATGAGTTTAGAAAATCTGATGCCAAAATGAGATCCCAAGAAGTATAGGAGGATAGCAAAAAGCTTTGATTCACCTATATGGCATTCAGCGACTGTAAACTGCTCCTGTTATTTATTCTTCATACCCCATTTTCCAGATGTGTTTATTTTTGGTATTTATGTGAGGGATGGTTTTACCTGAATTTCCATGATGAAATCAAAAAAAAACCATCAAAACATAAAAAGTAACTTATTTATCACCTCTTTGATATTAACGTAGCGTTCGTAAAAGAACTTATCACCGGCTGGCGAATTGTTCTCCGATATCGACCGATGTGGAGGACCCCAAACATTAATCGACATATTCATAGCATCATTTTTATGCTCACTTCTGTAATAATAATTGCATTTAGCCCATCGAGGAATATAAGTTTCTATGCGAAGGCGGCATCACAGTAATAAAAATACATACTGCGTGAGGCTCTTTTCTCCATTTCTCGATACCTTTTACAAATTGGCTGGTCTGCAGCACCTCAAGAGAAACTTTAGTCCAACAAGGGTGAAATTTTCAGAAAAAAAAAGACAAACTTAGGTGAATCCCAAAGCAAGGAAAATTCAGTGCAGAAGCGCGCTGCCTCAAGTTATTTTCTGTACCTCCCTCTACTGACAACGCACTGCAGAAACCCATGTCAGCAGCGACGTCGGACCATGGAGGAAAAAGGTTGCTGCAAAATAGGCAAGACTGCGGTGCAAATGTCTTGATTTCTCTTTGCAATAATGCAATCACTCAGTTCCTAATAAAATGCGATGCAGGGAAAGGAAGATATCTGAATAAGTGAGCACATTGAAATAAACGAACCGCGGTAGAGGCGCAGATGCGCTACCAGAAGAGGCAAGGGAATGCAGCGAATACGATGGCATTTGACGCTGTGCACCCACGTTGACGTACGAGTGATTCAAAGAACTCAACCTTGAAGACTGCCTTTGAATTACGCGCTCACTCCTAAACTTTCAGCAAATAAAACACAAACACAACAGTGTGCATTTCCTTAAAAGCTTAACTTAATCCTATTCAATGTTTTAGTTGACGGCCTTGTGATATGGTTTCACTGGCAGCACAGCCTTCTCTCCCCGACCTCCCTCCCTTACTCGCTTCTCTCACCCTTCATGATATGTGTAAGGTCGAAATCGCATTTTAAAGAAACCGCATGAATCTTCGACCAACTATTAAACTTGTTCAAAAAAAAAATCAAATTCAGCACAGATCACCATCAAAAAACACAAGCAAAGTTACGCGAGCAGAGTTAGTGCCAGACATGAAGAAAATCCGGCATGATGAATAAAAAACAAAACTCATGATATTAAAGGGGATAGAAAGTGAAAGAACAGGACAAAGGAGAACAAATGACTCAGAGAAGCGCAAGAAAACTATAGAGGAAATAGCGTGGCGGATGCTAAAGCTGAACGGCCAAAAGCTGATTTTTCTTCGACGGTTCAAATTGGTGTCCGCTACATGTAAGCATCGAAGTCGCGACGCCGCTACACGAGCAAGAGAATAATGGATCCCAGTAGGCTGCGTCACACTTACAAAACGCGCGATGCAACTGTTCTGGTCTCGGTCAACCGTGGGATTTCACTTTTTGACCTCAGATGTTTAAATTTCGATTAAAATAGTTATGTGTCGAAGATGTGGAAGTGCGATGGAGGAAGGGGAGAAATCTGCAAATGCCGACTTCCCTGCTTTTAGTTTCGATGCTTTTAGTACGATGTATATGTTCTACCGATTTGCCCGTTGCCACTTCGAAGGGTCGAAGACGCAAGCTGCTGCAGTTAGGCGATGCCGAGAAGCAGACGCGGAGCGAGGCAGCATCGAGCAGAGAAAGAACGCGATCGAAAGGCATTCGAGCGCGTATGGCGAGCAGTGGGACACACAAGTATCGGCGTCCTCTCCCTTCCCTCTTCCTCCAACTGCCTCCGTTATATCTGTCTGGGCTCCAGAAGATCAGATTTACATAAAACTGGTACCAGTCAACTCCGCTTGAAATGAAGGAAAGTTTGGTGCATAAACTTCATGTAACACTCTAGCAAAGAACAGTAAAAGCAAGGCGCCTTATGGAAGCTCGATCGTATGCAACTGCTGGTGCAACCAAGGAGAACCAGCAGGCCGAGCACGTGAGTGGAAAATGACTGCTGCGAGTTAAGCTGAATATGTACTAGAACTCACACAATATTACCCATGAGGGTTCGCTGTGCATCGCGATACTGATGTGGATGGAAAACGGGCTGCGAGAGGGCCCAAACTGAAGCGTGACCAGGTGTTGCCAGACTACGTGGTCGTTTTGGCACCTGCTGCATTGCTGGTCGATGATAGAAGAAACGGTTAGGTGGCCTATGACAGTTGCTATACGATGGCTGTAGATAGTCGGCTAAGTTGTTTGTGCCTGAAGATACCTTTCAGGGAAGAATTATTTCACAATAGCACATGAGACTATACCAAACTCTCGTGTGCCTGTATTTCTGAAACAAGGATGATTTTTTTGCACACGCGCAATTTCTGCTACTCTAACACCGACTGAAACCGTCATGTAAGCAGTTACTTCGATGTGAAAAAACGGTACACAAAATGCGATCAAGTATCATCTTTTGGTTTCAATTAACCGTAAACGAATGAACTGTTGTTACGCTATTATTTTACTGTTAATAATAAGAGCCCTCAGCAATAGGCACATCTGCGAAAAGTTTCAGAACCGCTTGTTTGAAGAGTCTGTAGTAACACCTTGCGAGACTCAGTAGCCTCAGGTTTGTAGTGAACTGATATCGGTATTGGACTAGTGCCGAGCCGCCTAAAATAATAGGGTGCAAACTGTGATGCACTTTGCATGCACAAAAGACAGACCTGGAATCGTGCTCGAGCAGTTCGCCTCATAATGAGGAATTGGTACTTCCAGTAGTTCAAACGTTTTGTCTACTGGAATATCGAAAGAACGTGCAAAATATGGGCAAAGAAATCGACCGAAAAAAAAAACATCTGAAAATCTCCTAAGGTACACATATTGTCAGAAACTGAATAATTGTCTAAATTTTTTCTGATCTGTCTATTTACATATGCCGGATTTAGACATCTTCCAGTAATTGCCGCTGTCCATCTATAGGCCTCAAATGCTCAGTATTTTTTCAAGGGTGTTGCGACTGAATGTAAATTCTTACGAACCTTCACTAGAATATCGTTGTATTGGGTGAATGCGAGCCCCAAGAGCCGTGTAGCCAGATAATGAGCTGTGTGTGCTGCGAATACTGCCCGTTACAGACTGTGCACGTAAATCGCGTGTCGCCATGCCCATATTAGCACTATCGTGGATCCGAGACTGAACCAACTGAAAAATAATCCATCCAGAAATGACCTACTCAACTAAAATATCAAATTGCAGTCATATAAACAATCCTCAACAAAAATATTAATAGCAAGCAACTATCGCACTTTTCGTGTTGTAATAAACCAGAAGAATGGATCGGCTCATTAATTGCAGCAATCTTGATTCCAGAAGTTGATAGACATTCGTTGAAAGTTCGGCAGTTCAAATGTTGCATAAATATAGCGGAAACTGCGCTGCGTTAATTCGAAGAACGCAGTAAGTGCAGGAACAGACCGACAAAATAAAGTGATTCTCTTTCGGAGACATGGAACAAGTAAATGGTCCCAGGAACTTTTCAAATGGCTCAGTAACACTTTTAGACCTAAAAAACCTCTCTCACCTAAATACAAAGAAACTTACGAAGTGTAAGCAAACAGCAGATAAACTGTAAATAATAGACGACTTCATTTTCAGTAATTCTTCTTCTTGTTACGTATTTATCCTTCTCAAAATTTGCAAATCAACTCTCCCCCCTCCTCCTCTCCTTCCTGCACGTCAGACACTAGGAGCGGCAATATTGCATTATGGCATTTCAACAAAAAGACGATTCGTATTGTCAGACTTATTGATATCGAATTCCTTGAAAGTGGCTGTATGCACAAAATGTGGTGTGATTGTGTGTCCAGTGCAGAACCACCCTTCTCGCCTAAACTATAAGAATAGTGAGAACTGCTTTATACTAGTTGTATCCACTAAATCACTCTTGACTATTAAACAGAGCAGATAAAAAATAAATAAATTTGGCAGTCTTATTTGCTTCACCTGAAAGATCGCCTCGGCTTGAGGGGACTGAAACGTATGAAGGCCTTCACCGCTTGTACACCTGAAAACGATCACATACTTAGCCTCTTTTTAAAGACTTTTAAAACGTTGCAGCCTTCGAGAATCACATTTCTTGTGGAAGCAGGAAAAGTAGCCTCGAAACAGCTTGATGCAGAGGCTAAAGGTCAGTTGAACCTGGTGATAAGCCAGGGGTCATTTTCTTGCTCCTCTGTTGGTTATGATTTAATTTGCTTCAGCTACTTTCTGTAATATCATCGTAAGACTTAAAAATTTCACTTTACATAAAATAATCGTGAAATTTCTGTAGTAGGGAAACTTTTCACTCTTAAACAGAACCCATAGGTATCTTACATCCAGGATAATGTCAAATTAAATGTAAGCCAATCGACTATGGAGAACCGTTCGAAGACAAATGTTCACTATTAAAAATAGCTTAAAAAATGTCTGTCATTTGCATAGGGCAGATAGTATTCATCGGCATCATTCCAGAAATGAAACTGCGCTGCTTTCTAGCAAAATTGTGCACAGCAGTGCTAATGCGATTGCGATGTAAATATAGTGTAATAAATCGTGTTGGATTAACGGAAGATGAAATGCACACAACGACGGACCACCCATGCTGCAATGCCTTAATTACGTCCATTTCGACGGTGCCCTTTCATAGCATAAACAACTAACCTTCGTCCACTCTCAAAGAAGAAGATGCCCGCTGACGTGAATCCATATCTTCGCAGGTAATGCAAAGGCCAATTCAGCGTATCGTTACAAGTTCTCCAGAAAATGATCTCATTTTCAGTGACCTTGAGGGTCCCTGGAATCATTTCCTTCTAGGTTACGTTTTACGACAATCGAACAGGCAAATATTAGCGGAACGCTAACCCGATTCAATTCCCCATGACTCTATGTTGTACAAATTAAATATGCATCAATTAGTGCACCACTTAGCTTCATTTTCCTTCATTTTTTCATATCATCATGATCCGACACTCATCCAGTCGGTCCATTCCTCTCGATCCTATTCAGACGGCTCGTTTACTAAACTGCCGAGAAACTTGAGTAACGTAATCACCATTTTCATTTCGTTCAGCATGAGATTTTGGATATCGCATGTTAAGTTAAGTTTTCTTATTGTCTACAGAGGCGTTAATAGTGTTTTCATGTGCTATAACAAGGAGAAAACCAGTATGAAAAAGTTTTTAGCTAAGTGCTGCGGCATCACTTGTCATCACTCTTCATAGAGCAGTTGTGCTAGGTGAATGATGAGAATGATGGGATTCTAGACCTAAGAGTGCTAACGAAGATTACTTCACTGTAGTTGATGTGGTACACTGCTATACTGACAATTCTCGGATATGTGGTTGAAGGCTTAAGCGACGTGCAGATGTTCCCACATGTAGACACGTCGAGCTTAATTTAATGTGTGATCGTCGCTGTAAAAACACAAATATGTCTCAGCAATATACCCCAAACGCTATTCCATAATGGAACTGGTTTTTACCTAAATTATTCAAAGAAAACATAAGATCTAGAGAGATTAATGCTTGTATAAACATTATAAAAAATGCAGAGAATGAAACCTGGAATAAATTTGCTCCTTTTCTTGACAAAGACACGAAATGATTCAGGATCTTCAAGTGGGAAAGACTCGCTTGCTGTAGCTGGCAGCGACTTTAAAAACTCCTTTTGCCCTGTTTGACTTACGCAATTGCCCATGCCTGGGTGGCGCCCTTTTAGCTGAAATAGCCACACAAATCAAATTGACGAACAAGTCATCTATACACATAATGAACAGAAGCAAATACGCCGAAAATGTGAAATTCTTGTTTCCAATATGCGCGATAAATCACCTAAATATGACGAGTAGGTAGAAGTATTTGCATAATCGAAGGTATACATTTCATCATAATTTCCACATCTAGAAACCTATCATTGGAAATCGTCCTGCGATTGCTCACGTTCATACAAAATTAAGAACAATTGCTGTTTTTTATTTTAAATTCATTAGACTATTTCACAGCTGCTTGGACGAGCTTCACGAAAGGTTAGCAAGAATTGCAACTAAAAGCTTAGCTTGCATCCGGCTAGAAACAATAATGCTTACTAATCGCATAAGTTTTTAGAAAAAAAACCGAAAATGAAGCATAAAATTAAGCTGAACATAAAGCCTCATAAATTTGGCTTAAATATGCGTCGATGTTGCTAAAATAACGGATAAATTAATACAAAAAAAAGGAGAAAATAAAATAAGATATGAGGAAATAGACTGCAGAAATTCGAACTGCCGATTTATAGAGCAACCTCTATCATTACAATTCAACATTACTGGCAATAATATATGGAAACTGCCAACTGAGGATATTAATAGCTTGAAGTTGAAAGCACATAAATTAAAGAAATGGCAACTAGACTGCTAGCTCACTAAGCTGAAGGATGTTGCTAGTTCAACAAAACCTTTTAAAGAAATAATATCTTAGCGACATTCTTAGCAATAGTAGTTTCATAGATCTTTTCTATGCAATTTTCATACGAACTTGCGAAAAGACTTCAATCACGTTTCGCAGTAAAGCACTCGACTTTTTTCTGTACATCTGCTTCCAGAAACAAAAAAAAAATCGATTCCATTAAGCCATATCGCTTCAGGAAGACATGAATCACTCTCGAGCAGTGGTTAGATCATTTTTGAATGATCGTAAAATGTCTTTTTGCTTGTTATCATCGTTAACGGCACAAATATTCACACCTCTGCTGCAGTGTAAGTGATTATGGCAAAAATAGCATTGAATGCCTCTAAGATATGGAATTACTTATAGCTAGCATGTCATATACGATAACAGTATGACTTCATTGAGCGGTTTTGACCTAAAATGATAATAAAAGAAGATGCAACGATTCGAGATTAATTCTTTGAGGATTCCATTCTGTCAGTGGTACCTCATATTCTATAAGCTATATGGAGTTCGATAGTTAGCCTTCAATTTTGCAACTAAGACTCGTTGAAGCAATTTAAATTATGCTAATTGCATCCGTGACTATGAGCGCATATTTGTAGAGCACAAAGTGCTTACCTAACAAGATTTGTTATCTTAGTGAAATTTTGAATTCTAAAGCAAAAAATTCAAATTTTGCTCGATGATGAATCTCTATAGAGAGAACCCAATTATCGAAAATAAGAACCCAATTAATGCAATAGAAATAAAGTATAACTTAAACAATAAGAAAGTAAAACTGCAAGTATCTGAGATAACGAAAAAAAAAGTTACAGTTACTAAGTAACTACTAAGTAACTTCTGTTAGCTACTGTTACTAAGTGAGTTACTAAGTAACTTCCACTTATATTGTAAGTTACTAAGTAACATTTATGTAAGATTTAAGTGATTTTATAAATTACTATATCTACTGGAATTTTGAAATAAACGAATTGCCTGACTATTTCGACATACTGGAGAGAATTATCAGCCAAAGGCAACAATATAACGCCTTGGTCATAGCTACTAAATAACGATACGTAAGAGCAATAATCATAGAATGGCATTTTAAGTGCTATCATTAATGCGCTCTTCTTCTTTCGTTCTTTTTCGAGTATGCTTTATACAAATTGCTCTATAGCGTTCAGCTTCGAAAGAATACATTTCATTGCAACTATACAAAAGTTCTTTCAAATAAAAATTTCGGCAGTATGGATCATAAAATAAGTGAACAACTGAGATCAGGGAAAGTCGACGATAGGTGAGTTACCAGTTGGCAGTAGTAATTGTTCGCAGAGGTTTGAGGTACAAGTAAAGAAAACGGTAGTAAAGCGACGAATTGTATAGAAATGAAGCAAGTAAAGTACAATAAACAAATGAGCGAACAATAATGACCATAAGAAAGTTGAAGCAGTCATATACGACCTGAGAGAGCAAATTCGACAACTACTCGAATGCAGAAAGTTGACGTCTGACTCAACGACTGGCGAGTAACGACATATACGACAGAGGTGAAAGTAAATTATGTGTAAAAGATACTTGTGACTCCAATGGAACTTCATCGGCTTTTTGTATGTATTGTTCTTACAAAGTGTATAGCACGAACAACATGACGAAATGATATGAAGAGCAGCCCATCAGAATTGGATCACTCATCCTTCGAAAGTTCAAAGTGGAGTCACTAGCTGTGCAACTTCTGAGAGGTGAACCTGACCTACGACTGCGCGGACTTGACCTTCACGGATGCCACCTTGATGGCATGCAACCAACGTGCATTTTTGGGTGAGACAACGTATAAGATTTGCAAAATCACTGATAAACGCGATTATATATTTTTCCAAGAATTAATCTGCAGTTGGCGGACAATACGACATCCAAGTTACATCAATGCATATCCCACTTGGAGGCTCATAGAAGGGGAAATATGCACAATGACTTTGGAAGATGAAAAAATAACACTGAAGGAATTTGTTCGCAATGACGAAAAAAAAGCTATTCCACACTTAAAGCAAATGACGTCGTCGAATTTGCTGCACAGATGACCGATCATTTCTTAGCTAAAGATTTATGGGTACATTTAATAGGTGGAATCGCTATTTGTGAATTACTGCTTTCAAATATGAAGTTATTGTAGCTCATTTATCTATTGATCGATTACAATCGACGCCATACATCTATACGATTATTAATGGAGGATTTTAGTGCATTCTAACGGGACTACTTAAAATTATTACTTTTAATCTAAGTTACTACTTAGATTACTTTAAATACTACTTAGAGTTACTTTTTAATTTAAGTTATACTTTTTAAAGTATAATTTTGTTTGTTTTCAACATATATGCCGATCAGAAAGCGCATCTGTACACACGCTTATTGTCTATCGACGTTGTAACGTTCTCATAGATGTGCGGTCTATTCGATAGACGAACGGCGGCGGCAAAGCGTCTACGAAGAAACAGAAGCATTCGTTGACTATCCTGAAATCGGAAGATGTTCTCTTAAAAAGAACTTCGGATTTCAACGCAAGATGAACGAATTTAATAGATAAGCAGCGAGACTCTCCCGTCATTCGTTGCAAAGGATTTTTACTGATCAAATTCAAAATGAACTGAACTCTAAGCGAAATATTCTCAACTGGAGATAAGAAAAGAATGCAACGCACTAACGAGTCAATTGCTGTACAATTTGGAGTGTGATATTTATGACATAGGCTGAGATATTGCCGCAACTATCCCCCCCTTCCCTTCGTCCCACCTCTTCGACCCCATCTCCCACCTCATCTTTTATTCAAGATTAAAGTAAAGTTAGCTGAGCTGCGCTGGCAGTATAAAGAGCGATTAACTTATTCGTTTAGCATCTTTAGCATCCGCTTACAACTCCGAACTGGCGCGCTCTGAAAATGCTACAAACACGGATGGGAGCAAAAATGGAAACGAAAGATCGGATGGAGATCGGAGTCTAGCTGTGCGCATCGCCTAAGCTCACTCTGTGTGATGCATCGATTCGCATCTAGTGCTGCCTCAGCAGTTCAGCTCGCTGTCATTGCCATCCAACATCACATCGATCTTCGTTAGCCTCACCCTCAAGCGATTTTTGATTATCTTCCTTTGAAAATATGCGTTGATGTGCACGACTTAGCACTTCGCTCTAACTACGGTAACGATTCGAACATTCTGGAAATTTCTCGAAGTTTCGCAGCAAATGAACGCCGTGCCTCAGCTGTTCGCTTCTAGTGGTTGTGCGGGTACTGGGGCCGTCGTTTGGCGGTAGTGTCCGGGTTGGAGCGTGTGGGTAATTTGGGAGTGCGTTGTGGTTGCTTGAAACGGGTTCGTGCTGATTTGTTATTCAGCGCTATCAGTGCTCGTTGTTGCTCAGTGATAACTAGTTTTTTATAGGTTTCAGCTCCGTTTTGCGAAGTTGTACTATCTTCGCAGAGTGCACCTCCAGTAGCAACCGGAACTACAGTCGAACCTAGCACGTTGGGGTAACGGGAAGTTAGATCCGGTCCTGGTCGCAGTCGGCATGGTGCAGAGGTTAACATATGGCAGTGTGAAAATAGGTTAGATCCGTTTCTCATGTTTTACTTGACCTGGGAGGCCTCTTCTCTGCTTTCCTGGGCAAAATCTAGATCAGTTCTTAGTTACAGCGACATCCCGAATTGATCGTGTCTTCATAGGCTCGTGTCCACCGAGTTTCTACTTTGTTTCCGAGTACTGTGGCGCTGTTAGATGAAATTTGAGTGAGTAAGCGTTGGATGCATTAAGCGTTGTAAGAGTGGTGAGTGTATTAATGTGTGGATCATGGTCGAATGAAAAAGTCGTTTGCGCAATTTTTGGGTTGCAGTTGTTGTTCGATCTCCGGATTTATTGTGCTCAAATGATCTGACCTTAACGGATCGCAAGCGTAATTTGCGATATGGCGGGTCTCTCTCCGGCCGTCTGAGTTCCGTTTTGCTTATTCTTCTTTCATGACTTGTTGTAATTCTCATAAAGTGTCGAAACTGTGTCCCTATAGCCGTTCATGCGGTTCTGTCCAGCTAGAACCGGTGTCCTGTTTGAGTTATGTCCTGCGCCCTCCCCAAACCTTAGCCCACTTCCATCCCGGTGATTGAAATATTCATTCGTAACTATCCGACTAAGGAACTCGCAATCTGCATGCTGATAACACATTTCATGGACTTCGGTAGACCAATGTATAGAAACTTTCCAATTCTAATCATTCGATGCGATGAAGTTGCGATATTTGATGATCCCAACTTGCGGAAGCTAACCTATCGATTACTCTAATGTTAGTCGGACGTTTACACGGGTTTTGCTGCCTCATGCTTTAATTTCGCGATATATCAGTCTGAAAAGTAGCATAACGTCCTGCCCATTTCGTAGACATACTTTATTCGGTCATTTTCTCTTGTTGTTGTTTCGCGCTTACCGTCTTTCTGAACAGTCATTTTGAAGCTGTGAACAGAGAATTGCCTCTGATAGTGGCTTAAATGAAAGGATTTTATGCGTAAAGAAGCATATTTCGACCATTGCTCAGCGTGATCGTTTTTCCTCACCATTCCGTAACCAATATCTTCTGATTTATTTCACTTATTGTGGGGGGGGGGGGGGGGAGGGGGGTTGGATTTGTAACGTTATCTATGCGTCTACCTAATTTCCCAGCATGTTCATATTCAATCATCGATAGCTGACGAGCGTCATTGATGCGATCGTCACTCGATGGATTATGTGGCCTTTTTTTGCTATAATGGAGTTATGAATAAACGTTAATGCGCATATTATTGCCGTAGAGCATGTAGCAAATTTGTCTCAATCATTTGCATCCGTTTTGCAATAAAAGCTTTTCGATGGATGGTAATGTTTGCATTTATTGGCAGACCTTGAATTTGTGAGTTTTTTCATCACTTCGTGCTTTTGCGTGATTTAAACGAGATTGGAAAGTAAAGGACACATAAAATGAGTGAGGAGGGGAGGCGACATATTTTGATAGGAGCGAGTTGGCATAATCTCTTTAGATCACCGACAACATGAAGGTAAATTTGACAAAGCAAATAGAGGTACGTACAACGGCATCGCAGTGCGCTCGGATATTCCCCTCGATATGTACCATGGTAGCGCTTCACTTTTCCTTTTTATTCGGAGCTGCAGCACCCTATCATCTGAATCATCAGCTTGCGAGTGGGGACGCGGTTATTGGATGCTTTGATTGTTTCATTTTCAAAAGGCATATAAGCAGATTGCACGGATTCGATCAGGAGCATCTCAGTTGTTCTTCTGTTAGCGCAGTCTTCATTGAGGTTGTTTCATGGGAATTTTTCTGGATTTCTCAATGTTTGCCATCAGATTCATTTTTCCTTTCACCTAAATATCCGATGAACTTTCCGACGGTTTCGCATCACGCCTAGGGAATGATCTTTCTACTTGCATTTTGTTTTCGTTCAACATTTATTGCCTGCTGTCATTTGTGATGACACATTGACAGTATCGTCCCGAAGTTTCCTTGTACCGAAGCAATCCTTTCAGGTTTCCTGCAATTGAGAAGCCTTGCTTTTGCGTTCGCATATCCACCAATGTTCTCAAGAGTCGTCAGCTGAATCGCTACTTAGGCTACGGTCTCAGTGGTTAAATATTTGAGGACCGATAATTATGAAAGTTTGCCGTGCATCTTGTGCGGACAGTTCCGGTTGTTAACTGTTTTATATCCATAGTCTTTCGGGATGATGTGTGCTCACTTGCCTCAATGACACCTCAGTCGATGCTTCATGTCGCATCGTTTTTCTCCTTTTTTGTTGTTTGCATTTTTCGGCATTGCTACTTTCAGCTTTTAATCACTAAGCAGTGTATTTAAAAAAGGATAATTGTGGGAATGAATATATTGGAATGAGAGATGAGAGCTTGGAGTGATGTGTTGATGAATGAATCCATCGAAACGTTGGTGATCTTTTTTCACGATAGAAAGTGAATATACGACCACATTTTTCCTTAGCGGAAAGGTTTCGATTTGAATTACGCATTAATGCATCGCTTCCCTCTCCCTTGAGTTCTTGTGTTCTTTTCTTTAAAAGGGTCATCACATATTGCATTTTGCTGCACATGATAATAAATTAATATGAAATCCGAGTTGAGGAATGGTCAGAACATCCGCTTACTATTTTCATCCTTAGTTATTTTAGCGATGAGGCATCAAATCCGACTCATCGCGATGAATGACTTCTCAAAGTTGAGAGTGCTTATAGCGTTTCGCGAACTATCGTTGTATAGCTGGAGTGAACGTTGCGGTTGGAAATGCGTCAGATATTATTGGTTTTGATATTCGTAAATTGGGTCGTGAATGTGGTAGGCAAATGGCATATCAGCTGCGCGCTGAAGGTCCCCCTTTTCGAATGTGGCCATCATTCAGCAACGTTCACTTTCACATCTCTCTGCATTATGCATTAGTGTAATTGATGGTCGAATGCAAGGGAAACCAATGCGTCACCGTGGTGTTTATCGATACACTGTGCATATGCTGCGATGTTTCAAATATTATAAAGTGCAATATTGATCCTAAATGCATAGTCATTTGAAGAAGTTTTGACCCTTACTGCACTTTCTATTTGATCTCTTCTGCGCTTCCTATGTTCAGCTGTTTCTTTTTTTGAGGGGAGAGGGAAAAGGGGGGAGAACGATTTCACTGAACATGTTTTCACTTAGTTGTTGTTCCAGGAAAGTTATTTAGAAGAAATAGACAAGTGATCTAACTATTCATGGATGATGAAGACGTTAACGTATGGATTTTTTGACGGAATTCCTTTCTTTTTCGGGTTTCTTGGCGATTTCCTTTTTTTTGCCCATGACATTTGCTTTGGCGTTTCATGTTCACCTCACATTAATTGATGGAAATTTTCAAATAGCGGTGATGTTTTCAGCAACTAACGAAAAGAACGATTTCATATTGAATACCAGAGGTTACAGATTTTTGCTTGATGCTTGCTTGCTACATAACATTTCTGATATCGGAATATCTGATTGATGCCTTAGAGGCAATAATTAGTGATGAAGAGGTCGCATATATTTGGTCATGTTTGTGTCAAAGGGCACTTGAAGGATTACGAAGTGGAGTACGCCCACATATTCGTGTTTTACCTGAGGACTTCATTTGTATTTAATGAGCATCATTTTTATGTGCCGACTTATTCAGGGAGTGTTGATTTTTATTAGGGCCGATTTAACTCATTGATATCTGATGGTTCAACAACTTGCTTGGGTTGTTGCTTAACACCTAGGTTGATCGTAGGCGTTTTGGTTGCCCCGTTCGGCAGGTAAACCATCTCAGATGACTATCGGAAAAGTGGTATTCGCAAAAATATTGCAGAATAGAATAAAATTTGTCGTTCTCAAAAAGAGTTGTTGCAGAAAGTCTTTCGCTTCTGTTTTTTTTTTTTTTTTTCACCTGATGTTCGTTTCCGTACTTCATCTGTGTTAATGATTGCAAGCTTTCTCATGAAATATTCTTTTCCTTCAGCACTGTGGCTGCGAAATTAAGTAGAACAGCGAAATGAAACAAAGATGCGTTGCCGTGTAATTACAGATATTTGCCTCTTTTTGTGGAGTTAAGGGATATTAAGTTTTCGGTGTTATACTGGAATGAGGGGTGGTTCCACTCGTAGCCATCAATAATCGTGACCTGTGGCCAAGCTCGTGGCCAAGTAGCCGAACCTAAACACTTCTTCACATCGCAGCTATGAAAATTTTGAGTGAATGCTATTTATTTTGTATTTCTTTCTATAACAATGTTTCATGTAATTTTATATGAGCGAAAAGGCAGTCGACGTTAAATGGGGACTAGTTGAAAGTTTAGTTTCGCAGTGAAACGTAGGCATGGGATTATGGGGGACATTTCTTAGATTTTTAGATTTACTACTTTAATTTTTACTGTTTTGTTATTGTTTTCAGTATATGTGATGAGAGCATAGCGGCAATATGAGTCGGAAATGCAACTCACGCCGTTGTGTTACTATGTAACCGCTTTTTAAATTGTCCCATTTGGAAATTCGATGATGCTGTAATGTTTCGTTACATGCAGTAATCTTTCTTCTGGCTGAATCTTCATGAAGAACTAAGAGTGCTTTAGATAAGCGCGTAACGCAGCTGAGCAAAACGGTGTTGCGTAAACGGACTGCTGCTAATTACTTGATTGCGTGCTTCCGTTGATGTTACTGTTCGAAGTAGAGGAAGTATTCTGTTAATTTGTGGTTGCTGATTGAGGCAGTTTCAGTTGACGCTATTGTTACTATAAACTTTTTATTCACCACTATCAGCTTTCAGTTGCACACTGCGTATTGTTGTGAGCGAGGCGTAGTGAGCTCGGGTAGCCATGGGCAAAGATTATTATAAAGTATTGGGTATAGCGAAGAGCGCTTCCGAGGATGAAATCAAGAAAGCGTATCGCAAAATGGCGCTCAAGTACCATCCGGACAAGAACAAGGAACCCGGAGCGGAAGCGAAGTTTAAGGTAAGCTCTCCGATTATTTGTTGTTGTTTCGATATCCGTCACTTATGCGACGTTGAACGTCAGTCTTTGTTATCCCAGGAGCTATGTAATTCAGCTGCACTCCTTCCCAAGCATTAGCGTGCATTAGGGTCCTGGGAGTGTTCTGGCTTTGGTACTTAATAGTTGGGAATTACTTCAGCCAAATCAGCTAGTGGCTGTTCAATAAAAAACAACATTGCAGGGCATGGAGTGATTCCCGCACAATATGTCGAAATTTTTCCACTCACGTAACGTTTGTCTGCGTGATCTCCTCAGGTATTACCTAGGTTAGCTCCATCTTTCTCAGGCTTAATATCCAAATCCCAGCTGTTCTCTGGACTTTTCTAGTTTTGTCCTTTTATATTTTGTTCTTCCATTATCAGCATTTGTTCTTGGACGTGCTGTCTTGTCGTTAACGGCGCATATTATGTCAACTATTTTCCAGGAGGTAGCTGAAGCATATGACGTTCTGTCAGACCCGAAGAAGAAGGAAATCTATGACAAGTATGGTGAAGATGGCCTAAAGGCTGGTGGCGAGGGCGGACCAGGTGGACCCGGTGGCTATCACTACGAATTCCAGTAAGTCGTATATCAGAGGACATGCATGTGAATTACCTACCTGCTCGTGATATCCTGGCCGTATTGCGCAATTTTCCGGCTACTAAAGTTGTGGGTCGGCTATTTAGAAGCCGTGGATCTGGATTCCGCCAACAAATGGGCGTTTTCGTTTACTGCCAAAGCCGTCAGTTTTGTTTGGTTATTGGTGTGCTTCGCTTCATCAGATTCACTAATATTACTTCTGATGAAGTGTGCTAGCATCGATTACAGCCATTCTCATACTTCATGACCTATGAATTATGTGTTCATCTGTCCTAGTCTTTCCTCATGGCTAATATCTTCGAGCTCAGCGCGAAGAGTTTATTTTATGGGCAGCAGGCAAAAGCACTTTTCTCACCGTGAACATTGATGTAGAACCTGTTGATTTGCTACAGGATGTTGAAGGTTTATTGCTGGGAGCTTTTTGCTGTAAATAAAATGTTCCCATTTCTTATTTACGAAGACAGTCGGAGTTTATTTGTTCATCGTTAAAGCGTTTCAGAGGTGACCCGATGCGTATGTTTGCACAGTTCTTCGGTGGAGGAGAGGATCCATTTTCATCGTTCTTTAACGGCAGTGGCGTTGGCGGTCCTCAGATATTCTTCTCGAGCGGAGGTGACGACATGCATGGATTTGGTGGTGCGTTTGGTTCACCAGCTTTCCGCTGTTCTTTCTTTATTTTGCTAATCGCATTCGGCAAGCAACGAGCCCACTTGCTCCTGAATCACAACCACCACTTTACGAGCATTTCGATGCTCAACTTTGGCTGTGACAAGTGATTGACCGAGAACTAAATGGCGACAGGCAAAAGGGGTCTAATGAAACAGTAGTCGTGCAGTTGTGACATGGGTTTGCGACACTCATGGGTCGTATTGAGAAACTAACCTGCAATGAATTCTCCGAACTACTCGCGGTGCAAGTGCTCCAGCATGCATTTCTGAAGCCTGTTTTGGCCTCCTTTGAGCATTCAAGGATGAAATTGAGAGAGAGACCTATACGAAAAGACGGAAGTTGAATCTCGCAGGGGTACGCGGCAATCCGGCCAGTGAAAGCAGGAGTGGCTCATGGCGAGGGTGGTTCCTTATTTATGTACTGTGAAGCTGCAGACCAAGATAGATTGACATTTCGAATTCGCTCAAGTATAGTAAAGTGGAGTGGAAGTCAGGGATATGATTCTAAATGAAAGCGGACTGTGGATGTGCTTGCTTTTGTTGTCTGCGTTAAACCATCATGGAGTAACTAAATCACGCAGGCTTCAGTACGATTGTTGCGTCGAAGTGTGTTGACCTCATAACAGGTGTTCATTCCTCCCCACCCTAGCTAGTGTTTGTATTGGGGTGTTTTATCACTACATTGCTAATTAATTTCAGGGTATGCCCCCGTTGTTTTTGATGGTCCTCCGGTATTTTTTGATCGATTTGTTCCGTGGCCTCATTTTTTTAATGAGCATCCTCTCTTTTTTGACGTGTTTGACGACTGGTCATTCGACTTACCACCGAGGAGTGCGTGTTTGCCATTTATTCTAGCGCAAGCTAGCATTTCAATTAACTCGGCTGAGGCCGTCCAGCAAGCCTTTTTGAGGTTTTAACCAAGTTCACCACTGTTCACTCATTGCCTGTTGCTTGTGATTTTCTGGAAAAGTATCAGGCTAGGCCAAGTGGCGCCTCGTTGCTCGCTTGATCTCTCCATTGATGTGAGACCTCTTAATGAAGCTTATAATAAAGAAAGGGATGGTGTTGTGGTTCGGAAAGTTTCGGTGCAGAGTTTCCATCTAAAAGAATGGGTTTGAATTATGGGAGTGGTTTATTTGTTTTCGGTGAGAAATTGATGATAATAGAGAGGAGAGAGGGGTTCACATTGTTATGGAGTGTTTTGCCGTGGCGGTTTTTTGTTTTTAACAAGCGCTTTGGAGAATTCGCTTACCCGTAGGGTTCGGTATTTTCCAGTGAGAATTTTGCGTTTCGAAAATAATAACGAGAGATTATCTTGAAATGATGACGCTCTTTATATGAAAAACTTTTGGTTTCTTTGGCAAGAGTATGCGAGACAGTTTTCCTACAGCGGGCCCTAGTAGAGTGTGCTATGAGCATGTGCGTGGAGTGGTGCCTTTCATTTATCAGCTTTCATCCTCGAACTATGCCCAGCTTTTAGGAATGCCTTTCGGAATGAGTGGTGGTCATACACGCCGACAGAGACAAGATCCTACCGTACAGCATGATGTTCTCGTCTCACTAGAAGATATCTACAAAGGCTGTACCAAGAAAATGAAGATCACTAGGTATGTTTTCATTTTTGGTGAGGGAAGTGGGGATGAGTTATTTGATCTCATTAGAGAACTGAGGCGAGAGAGGGCGGAACCTAGTAGGAGAACGGGATGGATGGCCTTCTGGAGAGACTTCGAAAGAATCAGTAGCATAGTTGGATGTTGAAGACAAGGTTCTTTTTTCTATGCTTTATATTGTTGCGTTGACTTTTGTATGTTTTAGACGTGGCATGGATTTTGGTGGTCTGAATTTTTTGCAAAGAGCTTCCGGTTCTATATCCTTGTCTTTGAAACTCGAATGATTCTCGTATAGCGTTGCTCCCGTTACGCTCATTTTTGATTGAGAAGTTCACGTCTTTCATTGTCTTCTGTATAAGGCTACAGTAAATACATTGAGCGATCGGGGTGGTTTAACCCTTTGGTGCTCGTTGTTATGGTGCAACTTGCAGGAAAGTGTTGAATGCGGACGGACAGTCGACTCGTGTGGAGGACAAGGTTCTGACATTGAATATAAGAGCCGGCTGGAAGAGCGGCACGAAGATAACGTTCCCAAAAGAGGGTGATCAGCACGCGGGCCGCGTGCCAGCAGACATAGTTTTCGTTATCAAGGACAAGCCTCACCCAAAATTCAAGGTACATTTCTTATGCAAACTAATGTGCGAAGTGTCATCAATGAGTCTGTCGGATATCATGTGGTAGGAGTTTTATATATGTGATACAGTTTCGTTTCAGATGGGAAAAAGTTCATTCGTAGTTGGAGAGTGTCATGTTGTTTAACAATTATGTTGATGTAATGAAATGGCCAATCTAAAAGAAGACATTTGTGGGTTGCCTTATTAAACTGCTTAAAAAAGAAGGGTGTCTTAGTGCTCCGATCGGTTTACAACTGTCGCAACGTCTTTTACCCCGTGTTTTCTTATGTATTACGGGAAGAGGATGGCTTTTAACGAATAAGAGCGGTAATTTGCAACTTCGATCGCTTTTAATGTGATGATTTTTGTAGAGAGAAGGAAGCGATATTCGTTACGTGCATAGGATTTCACTGAGAGATGCTCTTTGTGGCACGGTGATTAACGTACCCACATTAGACGGTACGACGATTCCAATGCGTCTTACCGAAGTCGTGAAGCCGAACACTACTAAGCGGTTGGTTTTCTCATTGTCTAGATTCCTGTCCTGCACTGGTTGTAGCAGCTAATGAATATATTCATCCTTATATTCAACACTACTAAGCGGTTGGTTTTCTCATTGTCTAGATTCCTGTCCTGCACTGGTTGTAGCAGCTAATGAATATATTCATCCTTTAATTACTCTTTGTTTAGCTCCATTGTTTGGAAGAGGGAATGACGCGTAAATAATCTCTTTTTGTTCCCAGGTCATTCTTCTATGACGAGTGATGATGTGCAACCACATCGACTGATGATTGCTTTCTTAGATCCTGAATATTACGGCGAAATGAGCTCATTTTCAGGCTTCCCGGTCAGGGGTTGCCGAACCCGAAGATTACAGGAAGACGTGGCGATTTGATAGTGGAATTCGATGTGAAGTTCCCAGATGTGATTCCGGCTCCAATGAAGGAACTGATTATGAACGCTCTGCCGGCGTAGTTTGTGTTCTACAGTAGACCTGTGCACGTTCTACGTCCGTTTATGGAAGGGTTTTACTTGTCATTTTTTAATCACCGGTCAGAGTCACATATTCTCAGGATTATTCACTTTCCCAGTGTTTGTGTTATAGTTGGTTGGGAGAGACGCCATAATTCAACGTAGAAGGGGGTCGCTTTGCTGTAAGTCATTCAACGACTTCTCCATTGTTACTTACTCTGTAAACTTTTCTGAACTGCATCGTCATTTCTTCAACTGTCTTTCGGGTTATGCAATTCGAATGGTATCTTGAAGTGAGTGAAGAGTTGCAGCTTTGTATATTTTCGATGTTTTCGGCTATTGATTTCTCGTGTCGTTTTACATTGTTTAGCACAGAGATGCTTTCGATGCGCAGTGTTTTGCCTCGTTTTTTCGCTCGAGTTGTGTTCACCAAACGAATAAATCTTGTTCACTCACATCGAATTTTTTTATCCTTGTTGTTGATGGCTCACGACCACTATGGTGATTTTTGGTCGAAACATTGATGACAGGCCTTCGTGCCTGTTCCTAGTGATGCCGACGATGTGGGAAGGGAGGAGAGGGGGTGGGTTGAGGTCGAGTGGGAATGTTTTTTTTTAAGACATCGCTTCGGAACCGAGTGCAATATACCGCAGATCCTGGTACGTGAAGCAGCAGATGTGCGTAAGGCCAGACAGTTCGCTAGTGAGCGGCGTAATGCGGTGGCATTCGAAGGTGCACTAATGTAACGTTTTCAAGTGAAGTGTGAAGACCACAGGTGTGCATGTCACTGGAGGGACGGATCTAACAGGTCAATTATTCTGTGCGTTAGGTACCCTTCCACTAAGGGTTGGAGGCCCATGTTAGACTTTCGGTTGATTTTTATTTTAATGGCGGCAACTCCCTCCTGTCTTGCATAATAATAGGGTGAAGGCAGGGGAGAAGGCTTTCATTTCTGGTGTTATTTCAGGAACATGGGATTCCGACGGCGCTTGTGGGAAATCTCACGCGTATGTACTGCAAGATGCTGTGGCTAGCTGAGAGGCGTTTATAATGGAATTCGGAGATTTAACACATCATGGGTTGGCGTGCTGATTGATTGAGACATGAAATCCTAAAATTGCCGGGTCATTTGGTTACGGGCGGAATCACACGCTGGCTGAGGTAGCAAAGGTTTCTACCTGACATGCATTCTTGCCTCGTTCTATCCTGAAGAATCCGTTCTCGCCCCACCTGCAAAATTGCAGAGATTAACCTTCTTAGATCCGTGTCATCTCACCAACACAACTTGAAGCAAATACGCATGCTAATATGACAGACAGGACCTGTAGTCCCCAAGGCGAGTGGACGTTACCCTCCGGTGAATGACATGCTGGAAATGTGCGCTAAGATGCATTCTTCAGAACGCAAATAAATTGCCATATGCCGTTGAACAACGGTACATTAGATGCGCAGAATCGTCAAGTCACCGCAAATCAAATCCCTCCAACGGACTTTGTTTCGAATAACTTGATTTTTAACGGCTTTATGTAGACCGAAATCCTCGATGACATAATGGGACATCGGCTCAGTATTTAAAGTCTGCCTTATACGATACAATTGTTATTTACGGCATTTTTACGATCATGTGAGGAAACATATTTTCAATGGTGTGACGTGCATATCAGTAAGGGAACCTATCGTATTTACCTCTATATAGGAAGGGTCGATTTCACATTTGCAACGTTAGGTTTGATTACATTTCCCTCGATTGTGAATGGGTTTCCCTCATTTCCCTCAATGCGTAACATGTGTTGGAGTTTCCTAATAGATTTATTGTATATTTTATGGTAATAGATGACAAAATAAAGTATTACCTACATACATTTATTGCTTCCATGGTACTCTTTAATTTCAGTCTTTTTGTTAGGTCGTGCAATTTGACGGTGTTCTTTTCTCAAATTCTCGCTAATCTTCAAAAAAGTTTCCAGCAAGTTCACCGAAATAAAGTGATGTAAATGTAGAACCGAGCAGACAGACTTATTTTATTCAAGGTTCAACCAGAAACAAAATATGATGTGAAGATCCCAATGTTCTACTCATAAGTTGAGTGATGCTTGCTGGCTTAATTAGTAGCTTTATTAATGAGTTTTCTGAAGGTAATGAGAGAGGAAAGTTGTTGATTCAGTCGGGCCAATTTGATCTGAAATCGTCGTCGTCGGAAAAGAAGGCTTTGAAGGGAAATGAGTGAAATTTTATTTCTAACAGTAAAAAACTTTCCCTTCCCTCCCTCCGCTCCCCATTAAGAAGAGGACCGTAAAACCCCACCTGATTTAAAAGCCCTTCTAATTAATCGGTTTCATAATGAGCGTTGCTTGTTTCTCACATCCGGTCCCGTTTTCCCTTGCGTCTTACTTCCATTTTCTCGGAGCGCCATCGACGTTTAGCATAAATTGTAGTCGAAATATGAGGAAACCGTCACTGAATTTGTGTTGACAAATACAACAAAAAAAAGACTGCAGGAAAATATTTCATTAAAATAAAACATACCAACTGCCCCAGCTGTTTTTCATAATCCAATATTCAACACCATCTTCTACACCGAAACCGACCACTTCAGCTGCGTGATTAGGTTCCATCTGCCAACATTCACAGGAGTCTCTCATTATTCCACCTTTATAAAATTTATAACTTGATGGAATCGCCACATCTGAAAATTCCATCGAGAAACGTGAACTGATGGATGAAAATGGTGAATCGCTTTAAAGCGATCATTTTGAGCAGCCTATCTCACCGGCATTCGATTAGTCACCAAGAGGCGAAACCACAAAAAGAAACATCACTAATGTGAGTGATCATTGTGCTAGTGGTTCTGGATTTGACTGCTGTGAGCGCATCAAACAGTAAGTGAAAGTCGTTCGTAACTATGACGCATTTCGGCTGTAGCAGTAATCGTCAGGCACTCCAGAATTTGTTTATGCTAAGTCTGAGAGCGTCCGATGATGGCGCTATCACCGCCGCATACACAAACAGCCTCTCGTTGGTACGCTTATATAAATGCCAGAACCTCAGCTGCTGCCATGCTTTTGGAAACGCATTACACAGCAATGCGATCACTGATGCAAACCAGCAGATGCCTACAGCACTATTAATGGGGTTACAGGTCGCGACCGGAAATGGGAGAGTGTTTTTATTCATTTTCTAGGATATCGATTTAGAAGACAAGACAACTTAGAGCAACTGGGCCGTAGGTGGCCGTGAACCAAGCGATCGTATTCGCATCTGGCGATAGCGCGAATAGGTTCTTGACGAAAATTGTTCCACGCTTAGGGCATTGATATGGATGTCCTCGCATAAAGGAATAAAATCGTGTCTCGGTGAAGCCATGGAATTTACCTCTCCTGCAAAAAAAATTCCATTAGAATCCTCGATCGGCACCTAGAAATTAGCACCAACTTTATTCGTGTACTCATGCCACCACCACCAGGAATACTCTCGGCATACAAAAGCCAATATTGCCCAAAAGTCTGATGCATTAAAGCTCGAAAAAAGTGACTATTGGATTTCGTTGTTCGGTGGACGTTTTCCTCTCGTTGCTTTCGGTTAACACCTAATTCACCTCTCGATGCTATAGTAATGAGCGAGCGGTAAATGGATCATTTCTAGGTTGCTTGCACAGAATCATTCTTTGAAATTGAAAAAAAAAATGCGTGGAATAAAGGATGCACTAATATAATTCAGAGAGCAGAAATTGAGCATTAAGGGATATCCTCACAAAATTCGGATGATGCATGATATGACAAAGGACACAATGCTGGCTAAATGTAAAACTTGCTTAAATTGTGGAAGTTTGCATAAAGTGGAATTGGTACGTATATCACAATGCTTGCCTCAAAAGTAAAGAGCGAAAGACATACCCCATAGCACGTCTTGTGCTACCACTGTAACAACCGTCGTTTGAAAAGTCACAATCAAGCATCTCGTATTCTGAGATATCAATGATACTACCATATTTGATTGCGTAAAGCGACTCAACAACGCCCGTTACGGCATACGCCCAACATGAATTGCATTTGTACGCTGCAGTAGGGTTGTCATTTATTTATCGAAATCTATTTATATTTACCTACGGGCAAGGGTACAAATTTATCAAAATCTGCTTGGTAAACTTATACTTATCTATGAGCGTCTAATATAAGGAAGCGTATATTTGCACCGGTGAAACCTTAGAAACGCATCCACGTCGCAGAAGAGCAGTGGCGCGAGAAATTAAGGACAACTGTGGTAAAGAGTAAAATATCTGTCACATTTATAGACCAATAAAACGGAAGCAAATATTCATTATTAAGAGGCCATAATGGTCTGTAATAACGGATTTATTTATGATGGAAGTATTAGTCAAACATAACCCCCAGCCTAGCCCAAGCGTAGGACAATATCAACTTCAAAAAACCACGGCCATGGAGCTGAATTAAACTCTGCCACGCCGCTAATGGGACGGAACCTTTTCCTCATCATAGACCGGTCCACCCCGCGATCGCGATCTCTTCTAATTCCGAGACTGATTTAATCCAGATCTCATGATGGTACTGATACAAGCTATTATAAATTGGCCAGGGAACTTGAATATCTCAGAGCTCAATTTCGAGTGAGTAAAACTCACAAATATTTAAGCATTCATCGAATAGTTCTATTTGTTCTATAGGAACATAAAGATGAGTAGCTTGGAAACGGCAAATTGCAAATGCTCTTTTCCTTACCTTGGGATTTGATCTTAGTAACCACGTCAAATCGGCGCCAGTCCCAGTGCGATGGGTATGATTCTCCATTCCACCGTACCCAAATCCAATTACGATGATGTAGGTTTCGTCCTCGAAATTGCATATCATCTCCGCTACTGGTGTTCATATACTACATTCAGTTCTTTAGGTTTGGTAGTGGGCAAAAAACGATGCAGTGAGCTGAACCGGTGTTGGTTGATGAAATCAAACGTGGTATTCTAACGAATGCATTCATAATCATAAGAATTAACGTAAGAATTGGTGCAGGGACAATGGCGTCGGAGATAATTACTCTTCCACTAAGTAACATCCAATTCAACGCTTAAGCTTGGTTCATAACTTAGGGTTAAAATGCTTCGCATTTTACTTATCGTTCTAGGATCAGTTAAGATTAAGGATTTTCCACTGTAGTGAAAGTTTTTGCCACATGAAAGGCACGCGCATCTCTTATGGGTACAGCTACAAATGATTCAGCTACCGCATATTCATTAAGAACGATTTTTGAAATGTTGGAAGGATAATTTTGAAAATGATTGAAAAGAACTTGTCAAATCTCTTAATATAAAGTGATGGGTAATGGTAAAAAGGAAAAGGAACTACTGAACATCCTAGTAAACAAAACTGGATACGGTTTGCAGCGAATATTCGCAGTAAGGTTGTTGGATTTCGATAAAGAAGAAATGGGAGAGTCAACTATGGTGCTGGAGATCATAGCCAACGGCGGTATCGAGGATCGAAGGTCTGTCCGTCTTCATAGCAACGAGCATGAGTGGGCAAAATTTGTGGGTTAGTCACCAGTAAGTATATGCAAAAAGTTGCTGAATTAGGATATGAAATCTTTCCCTGCTAACTTCTTCTTCAGTAATATTGGATTCTTTTTTCTTTTTTTTTTTTGCTGCAAGCCCACATATTGAGCCTTAATCTTGGAACTGCGCATTTGCTTCTACGTTGGAGTAATAAGGAAACGTTCCTTATTACTCCAAAGTAGAAGCAAATGCGTTGGAAACTTCTACGTTGGAGTGGCACTAGCATCTGAATTTCTACGTCAGTGATTTGGCAACTTAAAACTTAAAGCCCATAAGGCATATGCACATACAGAAACAATTTAAATGGTCTCAAAAGAACCTCACATCATTATATTCGCTGTCGGTCCAATCGGCAAATTGTGTTATACCATAAACGACGGAGTCATTACGTGAGTTCAACTCATCAATGAGGAACATATTTTTTTGAAAGATCGCAAGTCGGAATTTATATTCATCTTCAGTTATATTTGTACGACGGTAACTGCAGTATTAATTAGTTTAATAATCAAATTAGAAGATAAAATCTTCTATTAACATTACTTCATTTCATAAAGGAATTATGACTATACTCGACTCCAGGAGAAGTTAGGCAGCTTCTTGTGACCTCGTTATTTTACATGCATATGACTTATATTCATTACTTCACCTATGTAATCAGTAGTTACAGACTTTATAGGTATTGCCTAAATTGGAATATCGAAAATGTTTCGTGCTTCTTCTATTCGAACAGATTGAAACTGCTGAACATTTTACATGTGACCATTTTTAAGTGATTTTCGTTGGCAGTATGGACAATTCGTTGTCAGTATGGACAATATGGACAAAAGTGGACGGTTCTCGTTGTCACTGGGAAAATTAACTCGACCTTATCCATATATAGCTAAGATTATTTTGAAGTTCCATTTTTTGAGGTCGATACAGCTAAACGGCGATTTTCTACTAAGCAGCTTCAAACGAAGCTTCATTGAGGTGTCTTTCGCTAACTGCAAATATTATTGTCGAAGTTCTTAGGGAAATATCATATTTGCTTTAGCGATTACTTAAAAAAAAGAGAAAAAAAGCGTAAGCAGTTATCGAATGAATTAGTCTGATGAAAGAGGCAGCTATCTGCCGACTAGAATGAATAGGAAACTTGATTGAGTCGATTGATGCTGTATTTTTCGCTTGTGTGCTAATTTTTCAATTAATTTGCTTACTCATGTAGAAACTTATCATAGAGGGCACGCATTTCTTTCGTATCGTTCTTAGCAAATTCCGCTTCGCCACGATGACACAGCATAACTACCAGAACCAATACTGGAATATTTGCAAGCATTTTTGCTTCCTGGAAATACCTCTTTGGTCGCCTGGATGATATGATAATGTATGAGAACTATGATAACGTATGAGAACTAAAATTTCAATCGAATAGTTTCTTTTTCTTCTTCTTCTTTTTTTTTGACATACTTAATTCTTCAGCTGATTATGTCTAACTTACAAGCTGACTAGCTGACAACCATACCAAAGCCGTTAACCAGATGACCACTGCACTCAAATATATGCCCATTTCCTGCGTCATTACCTCAAATATACTCCATTTCATTATTTTAAGCCTATATCCACATATTGTATCCGACGATGTCAGACTAGTGCTCAAATGCATCCGGTAAAATATTATAAAATTTTTTTAATAGTTTCATAAAAAGCAATAGCAAGCAATATAAAAGCCGAGCGGAAGCGTAGTGCGTTCAAGTGGGAGAAGTCTTGCACGAATGAACGGATATTTAGGGTGTCGAGCGTTACATATGGGGGAAATGTGTATAGAAATTGCTTTTGTTATGGAATTATGGAAGCTTTCACACGTTCATAAATGCTTTGAAAATCACATTATACAACTGAATAACAGAATCGTGTCTTGTTCGATGAGAAATTACTCATCATAAATGCCAATTATTTGTTCTTATGAAAATATTGCATCAATGAGAAATTACAGTCTCTTTAAAGGTCGTTGATTTCCGTTTCGAAGTAATTATATGAGAGTTAGAGTGACATCATTCCTACACTTTAAGATTCTATTCATCTTCAACGACACTTTGTTCTTAACGGTGTAGAGACCAATCCACATTTCAGAGACATGAGTGCTCAGTTTCTTCCGAATCAGTCTTTATTGTTATTGCAAGTTACAATTTTCTACCTCTCAAAATTGGTTTATATTGGAGTAAACGCTAATAGCGATTTGTGTTGAGTATATTTACAGTGCAAACCACACGAATTGATAACGTATATACCCCAATTACAGCTTCCCAACTTGAATTGAAGCCTTCGATTAGGTATTTGAATCAATAGACTTAAAAAAAAAAAAATTTATCGTTTCAAAGACTCATTCGGAGAAATTGCTCAGCGTGGATCAACAAGAATGTGACGATTCCAAAGAGTTTCAGGAAGAAAATGTTTGCAAAATATGGAGAAGATTTCCAAAGAAATAAACTTATCCAAAGAACTTTTCCGCTTTATTTCGTTGATATTTCATTAAAGACTTTGGCTTCATCGTCGTCGAAAAGAATGTTTGAAGAGGCTAAAAATGTGCCATAGCAGTACACTGTTTCCCTACATTTAAATGCTATTCATTAAACGTTTTGAACATCCGAAAATGTCAAGCAATTATTAAGCTGTTCAGCTGACGATGGTCGCGCTCTTCACATCTCTTCCCTCATATGGAGCAATTTTACTATAGTCGTCGAAAAAGAACATCTTTATTGTACCAAATTCATTGAAATAAATATCCCACTAAATGATCCAGAATTTTTTACTGAGACGATCGCCTTTTCCCTTTCTTTCGAGACCAATCATAACCAAACGAGAATGCAAAAAAGATGGAGGAAGACGGAAAACATCTGAAATGATAATTCGTTTAAGTAGAAGAATCATCGATAACATTTATAGCAACATATCTAACTAACAATTTCCCTTTAAGTTTGCATTAATATGATATTTTCTATTATATTATTTTAGCATATTTTTCGTAAAGGGCGAAAATTTAACAGCATATAGGAGAAAAAAATAATTCACAATTTACATTTTATAACTATCTGTGAGAAAGTAATTTGTAAAAGTAATTTGCAAAAAGACTTCCCTTCTCAATGAAAGCAGCATCTTAGTTACCGACGATATTTATGTAGTCCCGTATTTGCATTCAGAACTATTTCTATTTTGTCGCTTTAATGCTGCTGCTGTTTGTCATTTGTATAGTAATCACGAAGTTCAATTTTTAAAAACTTCTCTTTTGGACTTCAAAGGCAAATAATGAATGCTTTAATAAAGTAAACAAACAAGCAAACAAACAAACAATTAGTCACCCAGACAGAGAGATAGAGCGATGCGCAGATAAACGAATAAGTAGCTATTTAAACGACCAAATGTATGTTGAGGTGAACTAAATGGAAATCATTAATTAATTAATTAATTAATTGAAAACAATGAAAAAGCAATAACAACAACGTAATAATAAATGGTGCATGATTTTATAAGGCAATAAATATTTGATATTTCACTCATCATGTAGCAAGCATATAATTTTCAAATTAAAAGAATCGCAAGTATTCTTTTCTTTTTTTTTATTTTTGCACTGATGATTCATCAAGAAATTATCACTTAGCTTATTTCTTCTTTGAAAAATAATCTCAATACACCGCCATATGAAACACGCAATAAATGTTATAACTTTCATATTGCTTATCTGGAGTGAAGCTTACGCTAAATGTTCGGGAACTCGTATTTACTCGCTTCATCAATAATAAAGTGTCGTTGATCCATAATTTTCAAGAAAGTTCTATTATTCTTCCTAATTCCATGAGGAGAATTTCCGGTGACTGAATTAGAGTGAAGATATTGATTCTTTCAGGAAGCGTTGATTCCCTGCAAAAAAAAAAATCTGGAAACCCTGGGAATATATTGAAAAAGTTGTGTAGAGTTAGTTGAATGATGGAACAGTTTGATTTTATTGTAAAATTAACGGCTAAATATTTGAGTTTCATGTGGGCAAAAGCAATAATTTATTGCACACTGCCGTTAAGCACATATATTCGATAAAATTTCCACTCATTTACTCACTGAAGCCGATTTATGCAAATACATTAAAACGACTAAATAACCATCAGATATGTGTGATTAATGCTTGTCGACGATATTCATGCAATGAACATTTTATGTAGAAGCTCTCTTTGTCGAATACATAATGCTTTCACGTGAAAATGCATTAATGATCGAAGCTAACCACATTGTAGGGTCGGTGGGCAAAGAATATAAAAATATAATTTCTCGAAATTTCGAAAAAGAAGAACAACTTAGTACAACGCTGATGATCACTGCGTTTAAGATATAACTCATTTTGTAAGACCGTATTAGAAGCTACGATGAAATAACACGGACCAAGATAAGGAATGGTTTCTGTCAGATGTATCTGAAATGATAATTCGCTTTTGTAATAAAATTTGGGTAGCATCTCATAAAGGAAAGTTTGCATTAACTTGAACCAGTTTTCTGAAAGCTCTTTACGCAAAAGAAATTCGAGTTTGCCATAATCATCAAAAAACTGCAACACTGTCAGACGTCGTTTGTCCAGCATAACACAAAAGTCTTGTTGTTGCGTGAGTGGGAGCGGGAAAAACGATAGTTCTGAGACGATGTAACACAGCGTACTAAGACGATAAGCTTTAACTATGATTAAAGCTTCTAAATTTTGGTGAAATGGCAGAGACAGTGGTGCGGAGGATGGAAGGGAAAGAGGCTGCGATGAAGTGGGAACGAGGGAGGAAAGGTTAAACTGCATTTCCCATTATCTATGTAAGTTGAACCATCCGATATCTATAATGAGCTTATAAAGTATGAACAATTAATCAAAGCTACAATCAATTCGACCTCTGATATGTGGTTAGTTGAATGGGAAATATTTATTTACAATTCCACAAATGAACAGTTATGGTAAGATCAATTTGCCATCCTCTGTTGCAATTCCTTCTGGCGTTGTGCTTTTGTTGTTAGTGACGCAATGTGAGAATCGATCAACCACGACTTGCAAATCTAAAAAAAAAACATTCCATAGCATCCGCACGGTCATATTTCTATGAGGTTTCTGCGGCAACTGAAACATTTGAATGATTAACATCTCCATAGCATTCCCATAGCATCGCAAATGGGTAGTATTTTGTCGCATAGGACATTTTCATCGATAAATGCTATTAACGTACTTGTTATATATATCTACTAACACACTTCATTTATTACTGCTCGATGTTTTAAATTATTCATTTTACTTGACAGTATGTGCCAATTACTGTTTACAACATTCTCATAAAGTAATCATGTTTACCCTTCTCCCAGTTGTAGTTATTGTCCTCGAGACCATCGACTGAGAAGTGGGCATCCTGAAGACTCACATCGAGCGAAGCGATCTCTTCAGATGAGCTCACACTGCAATGAAAAAAAAAGAAAGAAATTTGAAAGTGTATCGAAGAAATATTAATGTCAAATTCGATGGCTTTTCAAAGTAAATGGCTTTTCTAAACGACGTACTTTTTATTTAAAAAAACAAAAGTATGTCGGATTCTTTTCAATTCCGTTAATGACATCGTTCTATCTTTCCTTCAAATTAAAAGAGAATATATGATAATTCATAGGAGTGGAATTACTTTATTTAGTTTACTATAATCGTATCATCGATGAAATCGGCCAAACAGCTCGAGTCATCTTATTTGACTCCTAATGGCGACAACAATATATCAATTGCGAAGTAAAAGATAGCCACATTTGAATAGCATCGGCTCACAACGTATCATTATATTGGCTAACCGATAATTTTTCAATTTCTCATTTCATTTCCTAAAAGTTCGAAAAAAAAAAGAAAATGCAGCAATGTGAGAACATACTTAATAATAGCTTTATCGCCGTTTATTTGTGCTTCATATAATTTGGTCATTTTGTCGATTTTTTCGGCCACTTTTGTAAAGCCGAAAGTTTTCGCATCGTCATATGGCGTTCGTCCCCATCTGCAATTCGTTCAATGCGCCTAACCGAATGATATTTTCTTGTGCCGATAAAGACACAAAAGCCTATAGGCGCCGATATTTCTGTTATCTGGATCGCAAAAATTCCATTTGAAGTGCGTCGATTTGATGTAGGTTCAAACGTGAAGAGAAAATTAAAGGTTGACTTCAAAAGGGATCAAATTGGCCGCAGAAGAAAGCCACTTCATGCCGAAGATCGAGACTAGAAGTCAGACTTAAATTGCATGCAACCTCAAGAGTATCAGGCTCCACACTTCGTGGTTGAAAACTTATGAAGAAAGATTATGGTGCCGCTTTGCAGGTTTGAAGGTGAAAAATGCCAAAAAGCAAAACATCTAAAAATATCCGAACATATCAACATAGATGAGTTGCCATATTGGTGATCTATTTAGCCAATTTTCGACCGCACCCTTTCAAGGCAAGAAAATGAGCAAGTAGATCGAAAAAGAGACCTAACGTAAGCTAATCCAAGCAAGAAACAAAAGAGAGAATAAATCGCTGGACAACACCACGACAAAGTCCCCATCTAATATTGTCAGCAGTTTGCTTGGCAAACAATATTGACGTGAGCGAATAGCCCAGTTGAGACAGAAATGCTCTGAAGAAGATGATTACGTGGAAGAGCATGCTGAGAATCACAATGGTGCTAAGTGATGAGACTGGAGGGTATGTTGCCCAGCAGGGAATCATCAACAGATGTGAGTGATTCGATCGATGGCGTTTTTGATCGGAGACTGTTGGATGTTGTTGTTTTATGTAAACAAGACCGAAAGTGGTTAAAATCGCCTACGATTGCCAATTCTTATTTTAGTTACTATTAGCACAATACTGGCTAGCAATCGTTACCGTTTAAGTATATACACAACAAAAGTGTCATTTGCTTAAATTTTCACAGCACTGTTATCATCTTTCATAGAACTTTTATCATTGTTATGCATTGTCATTTTCATGGAACTTTCATAGAACTTGTACTCGTCCGTCCTTGTAGGCAAAACCTAGAAGCTAGCGCTCTTCCAAAGTAAGACAAGTGTCCTGTCCATCCACCAAATGCGAAAGCAGCAAGCCACGACCGAAAAATCTCAGTCCAATACCAACAACAGTACGTCCAAGAATTAGCCCCATTCGAGGAGAGGAAAAGCGCGATCATCTCCATGTTCAAGTAGAGTTGTAGACGCGAACTAACTCGCAATATTGCAAACAACTCAGTGACGTTCTAAAATTATCTGAAAAACTTAAGCGTGAAAGAATGAAATTTTTAGACCTAACGGCTTGGCCGCAATCAGTTTGAAATTAAAAAAAAAAGCTGAAAGAACAGCATGGGACTAGCATTTTCGTTGTGACACTCTAGTATGGAAGCCTTCACAACGAACAGACTTGGACAGCTCTAAAATGAAAATTCATTTATGAAGTTGTTTAATTAATTAGTTCACTTACAGAGAAATTAAAGTGCGAAATACGGTTCAAATAAGGCAAAAATGGAGGCGTCTCCGGATTGGAGGTCAACATTGGGTTAGTTCCGAAGATGACTTTTTTGCAACTAGATTTAATATGACCCTACTTCTTTGGAGATCGCATTTCATGGCCGCAATACTCGACTTATAACGAGGACACATTGCATGTTCCAAATGATCATAAAATCGACGATAGATCTGATGAATCAGATGCACTGAAACAGACCTGTCTTTAGGATTAGGAATCACTCTTGCAATATCCAGAAAAAAGTTGATAACATTTGCGCGTCCTTCGCATGCCGCCAAATGTAACGGTGTTCGTCCATCGTAATCAGTCATATTCATATCCGTTCCGCCGAGGAACATCCTATAATATCGCAACAATTGATTGCTGATGCATTTAAAGCAGTTTAAAGCTGAATACTAACATGGTTCCCAATAAGCAGCGCAGTGGAAGCTGCGAAAATGAATTAAAGGGATTACCAAGTGAGGTTGTGAAGGTTCGTGGATATAAAAGGTTTGCACTGGGAATCCGAATAGTCTGGATATGCGTAAAGAGATATAGAATATTTGCCAATAAATTCATGCAATGTATTTGATTGCAGATGGCATATCAATGCCCTATTACTATTTGTTAAACGGAACCTACAATACTTTATAATAATTAGTAGGTAAAATGAATAAATTTCATGAACGTGCATATAAATGGCTATGAAATTAGCATCAGCTATGTTACTAGATCATTCTCTGAACAAATAAATAACTGCAACTCTTTAAATCGACATCTGAAAATGAGTAAAAATCCAAATGCATTCGTTCCTTGGTAAGTGAAAATACCCTCTGTTTTCCTGAAAATGGGATCACAATAATGTAGAGTGTGAGAAATCGTACCTTCCGATAGTGTCAAGATCGCCTTTCTTTGTTGCAAACATTAATTCCACAATGATTTCCGATTCGTTTGGAACGCCTCTTTTGCGTGGATCAACTTTTTTAGAATCCGTATGCAATAGACTGTCATAGTTGTGGAAGTTAAATGCATCGATAAGTTTCTAAAAAAAAATAGCAATAACTTATGAACAAAATTTGATGTTTTCATAACTTTAACCCTTTAACTGGAAGATTTGAAACTTTTCAGTTCGCCTTCAGAAAGTAATCGTCCACCACCTCGTAGATTCACCTAAACATCAACCCCCAAGAAATCATAAAATAAACCAACAGAAAACTGTGCATATTTCAACCTCAAATAGAACTTTAAATTAGAAAATGAACGAACTGATCGATGACTCTAGTGCGGAAATATGAGAACGTTCTCATAGATTTTATTATTGCAATAACCAACATAAAAGTCGAGACACCATTAAGTATGGCATACTTTGCAAAACGTGACACCTCGGGTACTGTTACCCATTTTATCGAGTGGTGGCGACCAAAGGCATATGCCCATCAGATTGGGAACGACAACGATCATTGCGCCAGAAACACCTGATTTGGCTGGCAATCCAACCTGAAATTTGCATCCCAATCAAATGCTCTGCTACTGATGTATTTTACTTATTTGTACACCTTTTCTTTTCCATCCCTCCCCTCCCCATGATCTGACGGCTTTGACAATTACCAGTAAACGCATCCGCTGATCAGTTATTTTGCACTGATTTGTTAAATGAGGGGTAAATTCGTCAACGGTTGTTTTACACCTGTTATATGCCATGGGAATGATGAATATAATGTGCTAAATCACTGAAGTAAGGAAAAGATGACAGTTAACAGGAAGAGACAAATATTCGAAGAAATAATCAATCGGCTAACGGTTATTTCCAACCTATCAACGAAACGATCATTTTAAACGAACCTGGAATGCAAATTGTCCACTATAATCGTACATTCCACACGAATACATTAACGAGAGTACATCACGGCATGGTCGTGCGCTTATGCATTTCTCATTTGTTAGCGGACATACGCCTGTGAAAGAACAAAAAGAATATGAATTCATAATTTCTATATGCAACAGACGTTCGAATTTAAATCATTCCGCTTTGATTATGTTCATATTCTCGCATTTTGTTGCTAATTTGACACCGATTTTATGATAGTAATGGAGATGAGTGTATCGGTGAGCGTGAGATGATCCTTTAAATGCTTTCATTTCCAACAGAATCACAGTGGAAATTAACTAAATTTTCATGTTATTTCAATTCTCCTAACACTAACTATTGCAAATGGAAGTTCTTTTTGTTTTCAGAAACTGCAAAAAATAAGTACCATGTAACTTTAATTCAAGAATTATTATAAATTACGAAAAAAAGGAGTAAATAAACATCTGAAACCTCCATTCGCAAATGTTGCAGCCATTACCGCAGCACTTTCACAAGTGGTTTCCAATGAGCAAAGTTGAAAGTAAAAGTCAAGTTCTTCGCGTAGCGATCGCGTTTCCGGTGGAAAGCAGTTATTCTCTTTCATATAATATGATAAAGCGTAATTCCGATCGGCCGTATCTCGCTCCGAAAGAAACCTTCAAAAATAACTGATCAAAATCAAAATGAGCTTATATGAATTTCAATGTTACTTTACTTCTCTTTAAAGTTATGTAATCGAAATTCGTTGTTTAAAAAAAACTCGCAAAAATTCATGCGTGCAACCGTCCGACATCAAAAGAAAGAACGGAATTCTTCTATAAATTCGTGAAAAATGTAAAGTCATACGTTGCGTTATTGAATCCAACATATCCACCACCGGCCAGTTTCTTATATTCATTTAACGCCTGAAACGAATAAATTCCATTGTACTCTTAAAAGATTTCCATAGTGAACAGGTGTCGGTATTTACAGCCGCTATATATATATATATATATATATATATATATATATATATATATAATTGAAAGGGAGATATGCATATGAATACTGATACTGCAGAAGCAAGATAAAGTTCCTGGCTGAAAAAAAAAACCTTTAAAAAACTCACAAAATCATAGCGATCAGCCATTTTCAGATGATTCTTCAGCAATGATGTAACGATAATTGCACCAGCGTTAATAAGAGGATTATGCGGTTTTCCTGCAAAATGAACGAAGATGCAAAGATCCACTACCATATCATTCGAAATTTAATTTTTCAGTTGTTCATTTGATGAATCGTTTCACAGCGTTCCCGCTCTTCGGAATAGCTGGAAGGAAATTGCATATTTACTTAAAAGGGAACATTCTGAATTGCTTCAATTCCAAATCCTCCATAATAGACGCATGAGGATCAAGTTTGAGCAACCACTTTGTTGCAGATTATCAAAAGACTTTCAATATCGATTATTCGTTTCCAGAAAACCTTCGAGAAACCTTTGAGAAATCACTACCGAACGATTTTCGCTTATGTTCCACACCAGCATTTTTTTCATATATGAAGGATCATTCATAAAAAAAGCAATGACCATTGCAATCTAGGCAAATTTCATTGAATAGTCGTCCGGATGGCTCATGTCCGACGTAGCTATGCACGAAGTCGGCGCCCAGATCAGATGCGACGATCGCATAGTTGAAAGCTGTAACGATCGTTTCGGTTACCGATTATATGTATAGCCTTCGTAGAACGACTTTATATCCATGTTCACGAAATTTACTCATTTTACCTACTAATTATTATAAAGTATTGTAAGTTTCATTTAACAAATAATGGTAGGGCGTTGTTTTGCCAACTGCACTCAAACACTTTGATTGCTTGAATTTGTTGGCAAATATTCTATGCCTCTTTAGGCATATCCAGGCTACTAAGATTTATGGCATAAACGTTGGCGCCCAGATACCGCCAACTCTTCCTGGATATTGCAAGAGGGGTTTCTGATCTTGAAGGAAAATCTACTTTCATCGTAACTATTTTACGAACCCACTGTTGAATTTATAATCATTCGAAACGTACTCCAAGAACATGCAGAACATACAGGTCAGCTCTGTACCGCTTAAACTTTATAGCGCTTGCAGATTGGCATCTTCATACCACGAGAAGATGACATTTCATATGTTCTAATTTTTTTAATAATTTGCGCCTGTATTTCCTAAGTTTTGCAAAATATGCTCTTGATTGACAAGTATCATAATCCACGTCTACTTCCCTTAGATCCTTAGAATGCGACAGAAGCAGATCGAATCCCACATATCTATTTTCCATGTTTGAATCATATAGTATCGTCGTCAAAAGATGAACAGTGCAGAAAAAGATTTTGAAGGAAGAAAGCGGCATAAACTGTTGATAGATTCGAACTTTAAAATAACTTATGCTAAACTTGAGAGCTGACCTTTTGAGACGGACTGCACACAGAATGGTTGTTTCGCGTCGCCAAAATTAACTCGTTGCCCATCAATGGTGCATATAGAAACGCCCCACTTATTAGGATCTTGACGTGCCAATTGTGGAATATAGCTAGCCACTGTACCTTCTCGAACGTTTCGACACTAGCATTGAACATACTTTAGAAATAATCATGAAATGATCATCCACATTAAAAATATCAAATTCAAAGCAATTTTCGGGAAATTTTCCACTCGAAATCGATAATCAATCCATTTGCGAATAAGAAAAACAAAAACAAAAACAAAACACAACAATCACTAAACCAACTAACCTCTTCGAATATCTGCTTGACCTTTGCAGTGAATTCACCCCAGCTTGGTATAATGAGATCATTACGAAGTACTTGTGAGATCAGATTAATGCTTGGTCGGATACAACTAAAATTGCTTTATTTATGAATAATGCAAACAAAAATAAATTCAATAATTTCACAAGTTTATATAGAAAAATGCGCAAATCAAATGGTAGAATATTATTAGCCAATGGAAGTTATCAAATATAATTTGCTGTGCAATGTTACTGTGATGATCGTATGCATCAAACGAATTCTCTATCTACGAGTGTCGCATATATACCTAACAAATTAACGAGGTGCTTAAAAGATTAATTTGTCGATGTTACAAAAAGAAAGAAAACTAAAACAACGAACTCTTTAAATTGATCCTTTGTGAGGAGGCAATGACGAGTATCGCAATCATCTTCGATTTGTGATTCAAATTCTCGCATTTTTTCGATCGTTTGTTTAAGACGTGGATCATCCTCTCTAATTCCGAATGATCGTAAAACCTTTAAAAAAAAACAAAAAACAGTCACCTATTAATTTGTGGAAAATGTGGAATATGTTGAAAGTGAGTGACATATGCGCCAATACTACAAAGTTTAGAAAAATGATACAAATCATAGTTTAACTTTGCAAACTTCAATATAAAACAATAAATAAATAAACGAAAACCTCACTCATACCGATAGTAGTTTACCCATTGAGGCCTCATTTTCGCGTTTTCTGCATTTGAATAAATCGTACGTAAGATCTTCTTGAGTTGGATGTGATAGTTGATAAACATGTTTTAGTCCATTGGCTGTATCGTTAAGGATACGTGCCACTGATGCCACACGACTATTCTTAAGAATTTTGCTCACATCTTCCACTGCAAATCGAAAACGATCAACAACATATTACTCATTGAATAAAATAATTCAATAATATCATAAAATTAGTTTATTATAACTAATATAGTATATTTAGATTTATTACTATTTATTTATTGCTTTATTCGTTTACAATATTTTGGATTATCAGTAATAGTTTGGCATTTAGCTTTAAACGAATTTCCTCACTTTACTTCGAAATATTTCAAATTCTATATATTTCGACAGGTAGCTATCAATTAAAAGCAATTTTTTCCTTAATTCGACATCAAACATAGAATTCCCACATGTAAAAAAAGAAAGTCGAATATCTAAAAATACAAAGAGAATCGATCTAAAACGCTATGTGAAAAATCGAAAATAAAAGGAGCGACATTTGATCGATGAACGTCTCACCAACAGATGGCGCATATCCTTGTTTATTAGCCTCATTCGAATCCACCACCATAAGCGTTTCCATACTACTGCCCTAAAAAAAAAAGGAAATTTATCGACTTTTTATGGAATAATCGAATGTGATGAAAATACGCACAGCTCACCAAGGATATTTCTATTGCCAATAATGCAACAATGTTAGGCATTTAGTTACCATACAATAGAGGATAGCATTCCAATTATTAAATATCAAAGTGCGTTTGTTTTTGACGACCAATAGCAAATATGGACGAACTGTATTCATTCTCATTTAGCCGCCACCCATTGCTCTGCCATGAACCCATTGATGACTTCATCAATCGATATGATTGATCGAGGTTCAGTCAATGATCAACTGCTATCGCTAAGATTGATGAAGGTTCAGTCAACTGAAGTGCGCGCGTATGATGCAACACTTCTGATCACTTCATTACGGCAACAATCACAATTGAACTGATCGTAATGCGATAGAATGATTAAAGGTCGCTAAATAAAATAGCACTCAGTAGTTATCTCACATCTCTGAAAAACACAATATGAATCTTGAATTTCATTGGTTGAAGGTGGCGATATTTAAAGATTCTCCTTGCAATTTCACATTTATTTTGCTCCTTTTTTAAGTTAATTAAGGCTTTAGTGCAACAAATTGCATTTTACTTATGTGAAGCATACTTTAAGCGAATGCAAGTGATTTTCATAGGCCTAGAAAAACGAAAGAAAAACTTTTCAGGATCGAGAAAGTAAGTGTATAGCAGAAATATCGATTCCAACAACTGCGTAATGAGCAACTCGATCGAAGAACCCCTCGACAGCTTACGTACTCGTTGCTCACTGCCTACCGCATAAACATCGCGAATCGATGAGCAGCTCGCTCTTTCTCCCCTACGCCTTAAATGTTAGAAACACAATCGACACATCAACCTACCGAATTATGTCGTTGAAACCTTAAAAATCAACGTTCATTTCACTGGTGATACATTATGCACTTATGTTTACTTGACGATCGCCCGCAAATTTCCATTTTGAACTTCCCACATTCGGGTCTGTCGGGTGCCCGGAGCAGTGACAGCATCCAGCTCGAGTGTTTTTTTTTTTTTTTTTTTTTAACGAATAAGTCGTTCGCTAACATATATTTCGTTAAAATTTTCTAGAACTCACTGGTCTCGTAGTCAACGTTGATGGCAAGACACTATACATGAATTCGAATTTGAAGTTTGCTTCGACCACTCGAATCGTTGACGTTGGTCGTACTTGGGATGAGGCCTGAAAATATTGTAGGCCCCTTTTATTTTGAGAGCTTCGTTGTGGATAACACTGTAGAAATACTCGTTAATCTACTCTAATTTGACATTTACAGGCGGATCACTGAATTGGGCCGATAAAGGTGGATTTGCAAAAGCGAGAGATTCTTGTTTTTCCGCAACAATCACATAAAACGTCTCCGTTGCAAATGATCGATATCTTTATTGAACCGTTTAAAAAATTATGTTGGTGGGTATTACTGGCCGATCGACATAATTTATGAACAAAAAGAGTGGGAATGATACAAGATCCTGAGAGAAGTGGAGATAAAGACGTTTAAATTCTTGTTAAAGAACTGCCGCTTATGAAGGAACAAAATGAAGTATCACAGAGTGTTGAAGGTTGCTGAACTGAACTAAGCCGACGTAGTAATCATCTCATATGAGTTTTTTTAAGTGAACTGCGAGACAACGAATGGGAAGTAGACCCAATATTCTACGTACCATTAGCGTCTATAATCAACGAATAGAGATGACAATTAGAGAAACTGAAGATGATTAAGATACACAGACAATAAATTAAACGAAGAGGCAAATAAAGGTGAAGCGTTCTTCGTTTCTTTCTTAGTTTAGAGCGTATTGAAAATTTAACGCTATTGAAAATATCAGATTTAAATGCAAAATTTTTTTATTTCCGATCATATCCAGTACTCTATTTCCGATCATATCCGATACTCTATTCCCGGTCATATCCGATCATTGTCCGTCCTATTGCTTAAAAACAAATATAGACAACTTCTTAGCGGAGAACTCACTGAATCGATTTAGTGGATAGGCGACTTCCTAATAGTCCAATAAAATAAAATTTCATATTCGAAATTCGATCCTCATTTCTTTCTCTTTTTTTTTGTTTAATTCAGGAAGAAAGCAAGTTTTCCTAAAATCCTGAAATAGAGGTTTACTAGAACCAGAAGAAAAAACAACAACGACGGATCTGACTGCAGTACGCCAGATGATGATGATATTTCTGGGAGCAAATAAACGAAAACCGCTGTTGTTGTTGTTGCTGCTGCTACTGGTGCTATTAGGGACTTCCGCCAATGAACACAATGCTTTTTTTATCGACTCGTAAGCAAACATATAGCTCGCCTAGGTTCTTTCAGCTTGCTGACACACACATCTGTCGCATATTTCGATTTTATTGCCCAACGATTATGAAGTTTCGATTTTATTACTCAAATTAGCTAATCGACTAATTTAGAAAATACACGAGAATAGTAAAGTAAAGTTAAATTACTATATAGTAAGCTTATTACTTTACTATACTATATACTGAGCTTATTAATATTGCAATATATTTCAGACTTCGGCAACTATTCAATACTCACTTCTTTTGAATTGAACTTCGAAATAATCATTGAAGAATTTCAAGAATTTATCCCAAATATGATGAGAGAAATTAAACAATAGCAATTTCGTTTTTTTTTGAGGAATTTTGCATCGCTTAACTAAACGTTTCATTGTTGGAAAAATTCTCGAGTAACTCGAAAGAAGTATTTGTTGGCTAAGAAAGGATTGGCTTCTTCGATCGATCGACTTCTCTATATAGCCTTATTGATTGGCGTTGTCGTTACAACGAAAAGCGAACCACTAACATTCCAAGCTATAAAGATGACTTCTTACTGCATAGTGGTGTTCTTCGAATTGCATTGATGGCACATCTCGTGAACTCGATAATACGTTAAGAATACTTTTAATTTGAGGCGAACGTTCTTTGAAATGTTATTTTGAAGGGGTGAATATGCATCGTATATAAAATGCAATAGATTAAATATTAAATCTGAAGTACCATTCTGAGCGATTCCGTATGAAGACAGGTAAGTTAGGTGCTTAAATACGAAAAAGCATCAGAAAACAAGCAAACATAGAGAAGTGGACATCGTTTAACGGCGTTAGCACTAAGAAACGGAGACATTTGAAGGATTCGGGAAGAGCAAATTGCGGACGCCACTAATATATCATCAGATATTCATTTCATTCGTTTGCAGTTAATTAGAAAATGTCTCATTTCTATAATTTTAATATGACCTTTTTTTTGGGAAAATTTTCCCCACAATATGTACTTTTCCCCACAAATTTTTCCCACAATACGTATTTTTCCCCACAATTATATTTCTTGAACAAATTTTGCTATGCGTATGTGGAAAATTTCATAGAATTTCTTTGCTCTTGAATCTTTAAAGTAAGCACTTTAACGAAATTACTTACGAGCGTTAGCAAGACTAGAATTATGATGACGATACGCTCGTTGAACGTATCGAATCGAGTTTATCAACGAGTTTCCTCTTTCGTCGAATCTTCTTTATGCGAGCAATATTATGCGCTAAAATTGTCTCAAATGTCGTCGATTTCCCGTTTATTCTCTGCAGTTATCGATAGTCATCAACACCCTATGATGCCTATCTATGCTTTCCATTAATTCCACATTTCTATTTTAGTCTTCGAATCCGTCATTTAAATGTGCTAATGAGCTGAGACAACCAACTATCAATATAGCTTATTAAAAGCGGTGTTTCGTTCAAATAATTACGTAATTAGCGAGAATTTCAGATAGGATAGATGAGGTGAAACTAAAATATTGCATTTTTGATTTGATCTTTTTTAAAGTTAAGCGATGAACGCGTTTCTCCGCTTTGTGATAGTGGGAACGATTACAAAGTGGGGATTAATTAAACGGTTAGCCAAGACTTGAGGTTGCATTTGCAAGATTTGTTTCTTATATTAACGCTGCGAGCATTTTGAGAGCTATTTCCGATGTCAAGATGATTCTAATGTGAACGGCGCATGTAAATAATCTCGATTTGCCGTAGAAAACGGAGACGAACTGTCAATATCTAAATTTAAGGATAAAGAATTGTGCAATAATTAGTGGGATATGTATACCAGGACAGATATAGTGATAATTAAGGAAAATATGATGGTACTCATATTTGGAATAAAAAAAGGTTCCCCCCCCCCCCCTCCTTTCGTGGAACTTCCCTCTACGAAACAAATTTTATCGCCGATACTTAAGTCTTGTTGCACTTTCACAAGCGAATCACAAAAAGAATTGAAAAAGCCGCCAATATAAAATTTGTCGCAATTAGCAACGTTGTTGCTTTGAAATGACAAGCATCACAATGGCGGCTAGCCGCAAACGTTTTCTGCGTTAGTTGATTTATTTCTCAAATGTTTTGTTTGTAAAGAGTTGGTCCGATGGATCGGGTGGATGTTCTTTGTAAGGTTTTGCCCATGGGTAGGTATCTGCTTCGCCTTCCCTTCCTCAGCTCCCGTCTATTTACTTATTATCAACATTATTCCCATTATATTTCCACCCTTCCCGTTCCGCTCCTCTTCCATGTCCTAACGGCCCAACGAAGGTTTGTTCTCCACCTTGGAATCATTCTTAGATTATCGTCATGAATCCATATGTGTGAAGTATGTGAGCAGAAAAACCTGCTAAAGCTTGATTTCACTGTTCTCTGCATAGCTTTTCCTAACCTTTTTCGATTTGCGCCGCAAGAAGAGGGGAGATAGCTGAGAGCTGAGATCAAACGACTCTCTGTGGTATAGTACAGTCATTCATGTCAAAGCATGAGAAGGTCATGTCCCACCTGAGAGCCTAGCGATCCACACGTTTAGACATGTGGCGTGGTGCGTTAGAAAACTGTAATCAAGGGCCTAGAAGTCGTAGACTTTTCTCAAGCCCAGTCTCTGTCACGTACATGACACCGTAGTGTGGTTCTTCGATCATATTCCTCCTCCAGATCCTTCTCCCGGTGGATAAACTGCCCAAAAGAACATCCATAGGTGGTACATCGAAGTGTGATTATGCGTCAGCTGCCCCGATTGCCGTATCTCTATCATCGAGTGTGCTGTTTGTTTTACTCGATATTCAGTTAGGTATCTGTCGCCACGTTGGGTCGTGAATTTGGCTAGCTGAACGTGGAACACAGTGCAGGCAAGATGAGTTCGGCAGCCAACGGAAGTATGTGGACGGCAGTATCATACCTGATAATGGAACGAGTCGATGATCTCGTCTATGCCGAGCTTCTTGCTATTTCGTTTTTCTTTTCGATTCTTATGAGATTGGTTAGTTGACTTCTGTTGAATTGAATGGGTTCGTTTATTCTTTCTCATTTTTTCACTCTTATATTTTCTTTTCTCTTTCTCTTCCTTCTCTTCCTTTTCTCTATCCCTTCCTCCCCTTCTCCCTTTGCCTCTCCCCCTCTCTTTCTCTCAGAGAAGATAAATTACTGCTGCTGTTTTAGTTCAAAGCAGCTCTCACTGTGTCTCTCGAAAGTCAGAGCGTTTTCGTCAAGAATTGAGATACTCTACTGGATTATTCATAGGGTAAATCGTGAAGTATTTTATGTAAAAGAAACTGAGGAAGTAACAGTGAATTAAGATTTATAAGCCTAGTAACAACTATCAACGTTGTGTCTCATCGAAATAGAAAAGAACGTACAGGATGCGATCGTATGCTACGTCGAAGGGGCAATTGCAATATCGGTTCCGTTCCTTCACTTACACCTCAATTCATTGAATAATGATCATGGAATAGAACCCTCTTAAGCTTTGATAAATTAATATGGTTCAGTTATTAAGGTTTTTGAGTGCTGTGGTGTGCTGTGACTGTAACCTGATAAGCTAAAACATCAGCAAAGAAGCAGTGTTCCATCTACCTCGTTGAAGTATCATACTGCCGTATATGAGTCTGCTGAAATTGACATAACGCTGATTGTGTTTAGTGGAAAATCTGCATAATCTATGAGTTCTAATTGAGGTATCGAATGGGTTGATTCGTGAAATGTGCGGCGCATTTATCGGCGTTGCGCTGGTCTATTATTTCACAGGTTGGAAGCTTCTCTATTCGCTAATTACTGTCATTATCAATATGCTTCTGATTACTTTCGTTAAAAGCAGGTAAGAATTTTGCTGAGTTTATTTTGCAATATATTTCGCTAGAAGAAAAATTGCTTTGAATAACCAATTTTTTTGCATAACATATAGCTAGAGCGTAAATATAGTTCATATTTCAATGTTAGTTTAACAGAATCTTATTCAAGTAATTCACATTTTTCCCGTGTAGTTCAGTTTCCCACAAATTGACCGCTTTTTACACAATTTTTTCTTTCTCTATCGATTGCTCTTATCAGCGATGGATCGATCAGGTTTGCTGATCGATCCATCGCTGATACGAACATGAAAATTACTCGTCACGACTCATTACATTTCAGTGGACGTACATAGCTATCAAAAAGAGCACAATGAATTGCAACGAATTGGTAAACGCGATTCTATGCTGTCTGAAGTTTAATAGAATAGAGATGCGTGACGAAAGAGCACTTTTTTGTGGGGGGGAGGGTATACACTACGATTTGTAACTTTCAACTTCCTCAACTGTTAATTTGCTCGAAAATCTAAAGGTTATGACTTGAATTTCTGTCGATGTTTTTACTATTGATTTTTTCAAAGTATTCTATCTAAAACGCACCTATTTTGCTGAGTTTCGCATAGGTTTTTGCGAAGCTTGCTTACTTATAAATGAATAGAAAAAGGATGCCATAGAGCATCTTGTAGTAAAAAGTCTCGATTGTCATGAGCAATGTAAGCAACCGTATTTAATTCTACCTCTTACAGGTATTTGCCATTGTATTCGTTTGTTATAACGTTCGTATATCTGGGTATATTACGTATGATTCATCTTGTCGGGTTACCGTCGCTAGTGGCTCATGCGAACGCCGTTCAGTTGATAATGACACTGCGAGTAAGTAAATCTTGACTGAATTTTAGTAACGTAGTCAGGTGCATTTTTTGCTTTTCTACTGATAATATGTTATGCATGATCTGTGTGTGCTGAAATTTTCAATGTACCTCGAGCCTTCAGATGAAGATCTCTAATGGGATCATTTGCATTTAAAAGTTTCCCTTTTTTTTAAGCTGGTTGGTCTTAGTTTCGAAGTGGAAGATTCGAGGCGTAAAGATGTAGTCCACTATGATGCAACACGTGTGCGTTTCATTGTTGAGCCCACTTGGTGGCGTATGTTTTTATATGCGTACAATTTCCCCGGTTTGTTCACAGGTTTCTTTTTCGAGCAATTTATTCTTTCTTACAATCTATTTCTGCTTATGATAATACAAGTATCAGCTCACATTTTGCTTTTATTAACTCATCTCATCCGCACAAATTTCTTACATTTATCTACTTACTAATACAAGTATCATTTAATATAAGTATCAAATTAACTCATCGTTAACTTACTTCGTTACATTTAATACAAGTATCACTTTATTAACTCATCCATCTTGATGGAATTATTTCACTTGCTAATACTCATTGCTGAAAGTGTATTTAGGCGTGTATCCTCATTTTGTACTGCAATCGGCTCCACTTGAAACGTTTCGCGTGGAGAGAGAGATTGAGTTTGAATGTTGTTCTGCTCTCTATAGGAGAGAATTATGTTGATTTGAAAAGCGATGTAAACGTACATAGTACGCCGAGAAATTTCAGCAATTATTGCAAATAAATGTGATTTATGTTGAGAGTGAAACTTCTCAATTTATACATCTCGCAAGAATTCAAGCCGATCGGACTACTCGCTAGAAGAAAACTTTATTTTCATTACTTCAGCATTCAGTGAATTTGCATCACGATTAAAGTGTTGGGGAGGGGCGGCGAACGTTTCAACATTTGAATTTTCGGCAGTAGACATTAACTTTTAATGAAATAGAATACGATAATGTTCTTGAGAGTACCTATTCGTAGAATGTCGTCAAATGTTTCACTTTCAGCCCTTCATATACTTCTCGCAGTGTTTATGTAGAGCACATTTTCACCAAACATTTTGATACGAGTATTTAGTGATCTTTGGAGTAATGTAACGTTGGCAAAGGGAGATTTCAATAATCGTGAGTTGACTTCAGGCGATAATATAGATGTTACAGGTTTTTTCGCTAATTATATTCATGATGAAATAAAATTGTCGGCATCGGAAAAGAACTTTTATCTCATTTCCTCGCAGCTTCATTGGCATATGCTGAAACCTTTCAGGACCTTATTATACGTACGCAATGCATAGGGACGTCGTTGATAATAACGATGTGATGGAAATATCTGTATGGGCTGAATTACGCTGGCGACTGTGGAATCTTGCTTGGGCATTGCCTGGTTTCATTATCGTTGTCTACGCATTCCCACTTCAGGTTGTTTACTTTAAAAAGAGATCACAATTTCTTTTTCGATTTATTATGAAGTATTTTCGATATATTTGATCATCTCAATTTTTTTTTTGATTTCACCCCTTGGAGTTCCCGAACTTTTTTTGTATGATCGATTGTGATCTGTACACGAAATTGGGCTCAAATTTAAAACCTTTGAGTTCGACTAAAGCCTTTCATGAAGTGATAATTTCAAATGTATATGATCTGCTTTCTACTTAATAAATGCCTTTAATCATTTATTTATGCTTTTGCTTGTTTTGCAGTGTAAGGGAGAAGAGCTAAGGAAGGGGTCATCGTAAATGGAAAAGGCAGAAAACCTGCGTTAAAGAGCTATTCACTAACAGTTTAGGTTATCGTGTAAGTTATATATAATCTCACACCGTGGAATTCAGTCAGCATGGTGAGTTAGGGTTTTTTTGATTTGGAAAAGTAGGTGGAAGAGACAAGAGAGAGGGGGCTAACGAAAACCGTCTTGCTCTAATAAATTTGCTTCCATGGAAGAGTTCGGATACACTTTTTAAGAAATAATTTGCAGATGATGCGAGAAGAGCAGTTCTTCGATGAGTCTGTCTTCTATAGAATCTATGTAAGTGCGCTGATCTTCTTTTGGATGCGCTGTCGTGTGTACAGTGCGTGGATGGTTGCAGAGTCTATTTGTGTGCTCAATGGTATCGGCATGTACCCGGAAAGTAGCTGCCCTCGTGCTGGACAGGGACCTACCAAAATTGACCATTTCAAGTACTTTGTTCACTATTGTTACGCATACCTATTCTATAGTTGATACTAGTTTGTTTTTATTTTTCCGCTTTCGTTGAGCGTTGTTGTTGCTTCAAAGAGCTGGAGTGTAATGTTTATTCGGAGGAGCTTTTATTTGAAATTTTCATGGTCTTATTTGTGAAGAGAGTGTGATCCGGCAGGTTGGACGCGAGGGATGGAGAGGTTAAAAATGTGGCTTTTCAGTTTCGTATTATGAGTTGTAGAGGCAAAAAACATCGTCTGACACATTTTCGACGCGAAGAAGCAAAAAATGAAAATGCCTTCTCGTAATAGTCTCAAAAAGTAGTGAGTCTAACTTATTCGCCCCTTTTATTCATACTGTTCTCTTATATTCTTGGAGTTGTGCATTGATAAGCGTTCCTCAGGAAAGAAATGAATGCGCCTGGGACAGTATATGACTCGGAGGCAGTGAGAAATCTCGATATCTGGGCTGTCGAGTTCGCTGCATCGTTCCGTGGCGGTATGCGTGCTTGGAATCGATCTGTGCAATTTTGGTTGGCCAATTATGTTTACAAACGTGTCCCACGGGACTTTGGGTAACGACGTCTTTTCTTTCTTTTTTTTGTGCGTTTAAAGCTTAGAAATATGATATTGGCCAATCTTTATCGTGCTGTCAAATATATAGAAAAAGGGTACGCGGAATTATCGATTGTGGCAAGGGAGGATGATCGGATCTGAAAGGCGCTGTAGCGTTTGCTTTGAGACATTTACGGAAATGATCAAATATCTCCTTCTACCAGTTTCAAATCAATTTTCTTCAGATGATTTAGAGATGCTTTATCGTGGGAGAGATGGAAGATTGCGAATACTTTTCATGGTTGGCGTAGGCAGGAGCAGTAATAGTTAGAGGAATGAATATTGAAACGAGACCCCAATATGGTAGATTCTTTACAAAATTAGGTCTTTTCTGTTTATATGATGAAGGCATAGTTTATTATGGGTGCTATATAAGAATTGAGTATACGTAATTGCGCTTGCGGCATAACCACATTATAGTGATCCGGGAGAGCCGTTGACGACGAGAAGCTTAACGTTCTTGCGAAAGTTTTTGCGAGCAGATTTCTCTAATTGCTTCCGTGGTGTTGTCTAATGAAGTATTGCATTGCAAAGAAAGCATATTTTAGGATGATCTTGACTATGACGGTGAGTGCTTATTGGCATGGTGTCCACCCAGGATACTATTTATCATTTTTGACTGTTCCTTTATGCACTCTTGCCGAAGATCAGATACTATCGATAGTGCCTCGTGATGCGAACGGAAATCCACCTCTTCTATTTTCATTCTTGTAAGTTGGCTGCATTTCTTTGCGAAGTATAGAGAAGATATCATATCATGATAACATGCAGCTGATTATTACGCTATGGGGGGAAATTGTCGAACAGAAATTAAAGTTGATTTGGGGGTCGTTTCATATTCTACAGGTCATCGTTTCCAATTGAAAAAGATATTGTGTATAATAGCAGTGGATGATTCTAGTGACTACAATATGTAGTGCAAGTAGCACTTGTTTTGGAATTCGGGTTATTTTTTACGCAGCTCTGCGTAGATTTTTGTTCATTATTGGAGACGGCATTGAAAAAGAAATTCCAACACGATTCTGTTTATGCGCTTTTGCATATATCAGTCGTTAAGTGATGCCGATTGAAACATCCTTCTAAATGTTTCCACCGTCTTGGTTAATTTCTCAAAATTCGTTTGCAGGAAAGTAGTTGCTCCTTCAGCAAACATTGTCACTCGTTGTCCAGAACGGTTCTTCCTTCAAATGTACCTCGTTCAAAACTGTACATAGTGACATTTTCAAGAATGGACTCTCCGTTCGAAATGGTAAATAAAATGGCTGAGATTCACCGTCTTTTTCTCGAATAGACTCGGTGGGGGAGGGGGAAGGAGGAAAGTGGCGGTAGCGGACGAAACCACTATTTTAGCATTGCCTTTGTGAGGAGAAATAGGAATCATTATTGTTTATATCGTATGATGTCTTAATTTTTTCTAGTCTAATTCCTTAGTGTTACTTTCTGTTGAAGTTGGTACATAGTTCGTCAACTCGGCTTTACGCTTTTGGCGTCCGGATTTTTGCTGCTTACTTGGCAGGATACAATCCGGTATTGGGAATCGGTACATTATCATGTGCACTGGATTATGGTGACCGTGATCGTTTTCGCATGGCTCTACAAGACGCTTCTTTACGCGAGTATGTTTCTACTGTTGTTATGAATTTTTTTCTCATTAATGTCAGGTGAGATAAAATGAAATGCACCGAAAAGAGGGATAACATCACCGGTGTTCAGTCTTAGCAAAAAACGATCATTTTAAATCGACTTGTCTGATACAACATGACGAACCGTGAGGTGTTCTGAAAATGAGTTCTAATAGTGGACTGTCTTCCTATGACTTTTCTTTTTTTCCCAATATAATAGACGAAAGCTGTTGTCTGATGACTTTGTTATGCTTTGACAGTTTCCATTTTCATATTCAGATGAGTCTTTTCCTGCTAGTTACGGATCTCATTTAAGGCATACTTGGAACATTATCTCCCTTCAATCGTTTAAGGGAACAGATAGGTTGTGTCGGTTTAAGTACGTTCTAAAAATTGCCATCTTACTCCCCTCACTTGTATGGGAGAGCAAATATATTTCTCGAAAAATAATTCCGATGCGGTCTTCGTTGTTCAAAAAATTTCGACCCTCATTACAAGCATTAGTCTCTTGGTCGTTGTAGCGGTTTGTATGCGGGCTGTGGTTGTTGATCTTTCCTATCCATAGATAGCATTGATTGATTTGCACGAAACATCGATATAACTTTATCACGTCGATTTTCGACGAATTTATGTGGTAATCGTTGATTAGACTATATATTGCCTATCTTGATTCCTGTTAATGCGTGTTTTCGTATTCTGGCAATAGTGCATCGTTTTGCAGGCTATGATATTCCTGAAAAGAAGCGCAACCATTGCAACGTTAGACGAAACGATGACAATCATAATTCAACTGAGAATTATGAGAAGGTATAGCCGTTTTGTTCATTCTTCTAACGAACTTTAGGGCCTGAAATTAGGAAACGCGAAAACCGTACTTAAGGGAAGTTAAATATTTCAATTCGGCGAATTCTTCACTTATGAGATATATTCGTATGCTTAGGCCTTTTTGAGCTGTCTGTAAAACTGTTGTAGTATACAAAAAAATTTGGACATTGGTACTTCGTAAATATTTCTTCAATTAAAGTCCAAAATATGGTCCATTGATGAGGTGGTCGATCCAAATGATTTCGAGTAAATGAATTAAATATGGGACGATTTTGAGTTAATCCTTAGAATACAGGAGTGCCACTTACTGAGAAGTGGAAGGATGATACGTAGAGAGCATTGCTTTTTAGCCCCTTTCATTTATCCTCTTCCTCCCTCTCTCATTCGTGCCTATAGTCGAGGAGAATTATATCTGTGCACTGTGGACTGCAAATCGTGGTGTGCTTGTCGTGTATCATACTTCGATGTTTCGAGCTGGTCTTTCGTTGAAAAATTGGAGGGAGGGAGTTCTTTTTCTCTCTCATTTGATGGGAGTACGACTTTTTCGCTCCATATTGATCAAAAGCGATTAAACGTAGGCTCTCCGTATAAATATAGCTTCGATAACTCAGTTTTCATTTCGTTGACCTCCACCCCCTCATCTTCCTTCTTTCATCCGTTAACAGATACTAAACAGAAATTGAGCTTATGTGAAAAATTGTCTTAGAGAACCTTCAAATGAAAGCCATTATTTGTTGAACGTGTTGAGAACTTAATGATCATTTATTTAATTGAGGAGTAAAGTACACATAGGTCGGAACTTCATTCGTTGCGCTCAATTTGTTTATTAGGACGGTGGTTTATTGCTCGAATCGTTAGGTTGGTACTTCAAAAGCCCCACACAGATTATTCTCTAATTTAAATTTCTATCATTATAAATGCTTTATATTCGGATATTAATATAATGTGCATTAAGCGACGCTAAAAAGTCTTTGTCCGATGATTTTCAGCAAGAAGGTAATCAAATAAAAGAGGCAAAGAAAGATCTGTGAAGAATGCCGTGGATTCAACATTGTGAACTGCTCGGTGGCAAGTATATTTCTGGTCATATGGACATCCATAGCAACTTAAGATTCACAAAGATGGTGCTTACAGTTCCTATTTTTGTTTTATGGTCTCACATCATTGTACACTATCACTTTCTTTACATTTCTCTAGTAGTAGAAGTCAGAGCGGACGAACAATTAAATAATGTGATTTTATTTTCTCTCAACTTTTGCAAATGTGTTTTATAGGACGTCTTTTCTAAGCACATCATCCTTTACACTTAACGTGCTGCGTAAAAATGAGCAACAGTAAAGGTGGATCTGTATATATGTATGTTTATGCCTCTCTCCTTTGCCATATTTTTTAGCTCCAGGCTCCAGATTCTGAGGGGTTAACGATTGTCACATTCGCCTACTCTAATCTACAGGCTGAAAAATCTGCGTTGAGAAATTCAATTTCTAGTGATGAGCTTCTAGAAGATGGTATTTATTGAGAAGGAAAAGCATCTGCTAGGGTATAGAGAGGCAATTCATCAAGAAAGAGGAAGAGTGACGGAAGAGTTAGAGGATAATTTGGCTTGGAGCTGAAAGACCACGGCGGAGAGAAAATGTCGATTTGCAGCAGAGAAGCAATGTCCTCCAAGGAGTTTTGTGATTTACGATTCCTGTTATGAAAGGGGGAGAGACATCTGGCATACCAGGGAATTTCGTTGAGGAGCGATTTGGCAGAAGGGCTCTAAAGAAAATATTCGTGGAGTTGCACCTAGTTAAGTTCCAAATGAGGAATAAGCAATTCCGCAACTCTTGAGAGTGATATCGTCTTAACGCCCCAGTAGGAAACTTTGACTTGTGAGCATTTCTTGTTTTGCTCCTTTACAGATCTTTTAAAAGTGCATGTCGTACCAAGGTGCCTTTGTGGTTGTCATATAATCAGTTAAAAAGTGGGGAAGCATACCGGGAAGGTGAGAAAAAAGTCCATCTCGTTAGGGAGAGTAAGGCTATCTTTTTTCTGATTTGCATGTTATGTCACATAAAATTTTCCTCTCTTTATGCTTTTTGTTGTCGTTTACGTTGTTTCCAGTTGGATTTCCCACCTAGATAGATCGCTTCTTCTGATCGGCACTGCGGTAATTGTACCTCGAAGATCTTCAGGAGGAGGGGGGAACGGAAGTGGGTTCCGAGGGGTCGATGTGGAATACGTCTTAGAAGAGTTCGTTAGTGATGTAAATCTGTGTTTTTCATTTACGCACAACTATCCCATATACAAACGTCATGTCGTATTTTGCTCAGATGTGTAGTAGAGTGTTTAACAAAGGAATTTGTTGCCAAATCTTGCCTTCCGATTCGGATCTTGTATTTATCCAGAGGAGATCGTTTTATGTTCTCCCGTTTATCTCCTATTGAAACGTGATCTGATAGTGAAAGAATTCATGGACAGTTGTCTACGACAATGGATTGCATCGTTCGGAGTTCTAGCTCCGTCTTCTGCCAAAACTCTATGTCAAGGAGCTCCGTCTTGCGGAATCATCGACCTGTTGTTCCATAGGAAAAGATTGTCTGTAGTATTTAGTCATGCATACCGTCAAGTGCATAGACGGTATCGTAGGTTTTGTGATAACGCATGAAATTCTCGTCTTTATACTGCATAATATGTTGTTGTTTGTGACTTTTTTTCTTTTAAATGAATCTGGCCGTTTTAAAGTCCAGGTATATAATATAATTTAATTAATGGGATATTTCTTTGTACAATCGCTCATTTAGGCATAATATGCGTAAATATATGTGAAAGAGAAAAGGAGAATCAAAAAGCGATCAAAGAAACGAAAGAATTTGAAACGGATGGTGCAACGAACCAAATGTCGAAACGATTCGGATATCTCACGAAATTTTCAAGCATATTACATCACTTTATTGAAAGTCATTCCAGAGATTTCCTAATAATGCCAATTTTGGAAACATGTCCGAGCAATTAACGTCCACGTACTATGTCATCGACTCGGAAAGTGGACTATCGTAGAAATCATCAGCATTGTTTCGAAATATGGACTACTTCCAACCGATACGTGCAATATTCCAATGATAGATATCTTCCAGCAACGCAATATCAGAGGGAATTTAGAAGGTGACACAATATCCAAGAAAATGCCGACGGGTACGAGCTTATGATGCAGAACCGCTACAGTGCATAAAACAAAACATTTCATAGGTGTATCGCTGGTAGCGGTAACGAAAAGGGGGAAGCTGAATTGAACGTGAAGGGACACGGTAATGATCGAGTAAACTTATTGCGGAGCTGAAAATCCCCACCTGTAGCAGTTGAAAGGGGATGCATCTCGATCTACTCGCTTTGTTCTGATTGTGCAAGCAGTTCTTTTCAAACTATGTTATGGATCGGGTTAGGAGAAAAAAGAAGATAATTCTTTTGCACTCCGGTTGGAAATGAATTCTGGAGCTTTCTCGCGCATGTGGTGCAGTGTCCCGATTCTCTGGCAAGATCGCTGTCGGGAAGCAGCTCGATGATTCCTTAACCAAGGTTTTTTGTTGCCAGCCGGCTCCGAGAAAGTTGCTTACCGAATTGTAATCCCAATGTTGGGTGTGACGTTGATAAAGGCTGTAACGCTTGACCGCTTCAATATCCTAATTTTTCAATGGTCGCTCGCAAGGAGCATGTAAATCCTTCAGGCATACCGAAATATTTCATTAATTAGTTAGCTTATTAATATCAACTGGGAACATTTCAATATATGGCTATCATGCAATACACACAATACGCGAAAGTTTAGAGCTTAATGGTGCGTATAGCTTGCCTATTGGTAAATCAAATCGTGCTGCGATGCCTCATTGATGGTCGGTGTTGGTAGGCGGCAATGGATAATGCGATTGCGTTATTCGGCTGTATACTATCGCTCGATGACTAACTGCCGCTTATCCGACAATGAGAATGCTAATCCCGTTTGTGTGTAGGCGAATCGGCCATCTGGTTATTGCTTTTTTTTGCTGCTTCCATACTCATCAGCAACGTTGTTGACTACGATCACAGTGTGTTTTCAAAATTTTCTTGTTTTGGACAGATGCATTTGTGTTTTCTATTGTTGGGTACAGTTTGCAGTATTTGTACGAATGATTGCTAAGGTTTGATTCGTCAACTTGCTGAGCAGTTTGAACGATATGTCGTCCCGTGCTATCACCCTTCCCACCCCATCCTCGCTCTTTTCGAACCTTCCTCCTTCCATTGAGGTGTATCATATTGCGCCATTCTATTGTGCTTTTAATGTGCTCTGAATAAATCTCTTTATCATTTTCTTTCTTCACGTTTTATGAGCGCAATGTAATTGAATGATAATTCTTCCTTTACGAAACGTTTCGTTGCAAAATTATTGGCGTACATAATATACTGAACGATGTCACTCAATAGTCGATTAGAGATATGAGGTGGCAAGTTGATTTCATTTGCCATCATTATGCTTATTGCTATCCTCTGCAAGATATTTTGCTGACATATGCTGCTACAAAACTATCATCTCCGACGATAGATTTCATCAGTCAGCTCAAAAAAAGCTGAAAGTTATTTGTTTCCCTTTTAAGGGGTAGAATTGTTTTAAATTCAGTATATTAAAAAAAAAACAAACAAACAAACAAACATTTGAGCAACAGATTTCATATCCTTGGAGGATATCCGTAAATATTCTCAGAGATGTGGATAATTTCCTCAATTTTTTGGATGGTGAATGCTCCTAGTAGGCAGTTGTGATGGAAATAATCAAGAGTATCCTCTATTGAAAGTTGCAAATTCGAAAATACTCTTGTGAAATGTAAGAGGAAATGAAAAATGGAGTAAGCGACGGCGTTAGCGCATTTAGCGATATCCGCCATTATTGAATAAATGAGTGCACGAAAATCGTTGCATTGATCTACTCAATTTTATTGGTGTAACTTTTCGCTTTTATTGCTCTCACTTCTCATATTCTAAATCAACCGTAAAAATATCCACGTTTTTAAGGACATCAACAAATTTGAACTTTTGAAGCGTTATTGATAAGATGACATCAGCACTTGTAAATGAGTATTTGCGCCTGTCTGTTTCCATGCCTATCTAATGTTTTCAACTCGATAGCCACTGAAGTAGAATTGAGTAAACGGGTTTTTCCTACATCACAACTCGCCTTCATGATAGATTTTAAGTAAAAGAGTCATTGGTGCTGAAATCACCCAACACATTTTTCGGTTGGGTAACATTTCATATCGGTTGATCGCATTCAGCGACCGGTTAATCGCAAATAACGATTCCTTAGCGGACGGCTTGTACGAACGATCGCTTCAGGTGTGTTGTCGAAAATAGCTGATCATTTGTTGGAAATTTACGACGTTGTTTCAGATATCAGAACGGGAAAGCACGTATTAGGCCGATTCATTAAGCGAACTTTTCCACGTGTGTTTACATGAAATAATTAAGCCATCCGTGATTATGCATATGAAATTGTACTATTTCTACGATGAAAATGAACGTTGAGGTGTCTGAATTTTAGTGTGGTATTGCGGTAATTGCGGCAATAGAACTACGTGATGCCCGAATACTACAGGTTGTTAAAGACTGCATCACTTTAACTGGTCATATTCTGACACAAAGATGGTCCCTGTTGAATGTAGCGGTAACCGTGGTATTGGTCATTTTGCCCCCTCCCTCGATATTTGAATCGATATAGATTGAATTCACTTGCGACCGAGGACGGTGTTGAGGTCAGGAACGACCGCTGGTCGTTTGGAGAAGGTTTAGATTAGGTTCTGGTGGCGATCTAATTCTGGCATAGGTGAAAGGCAGTCAGGTGATTAAGATTTAGTCTAGCTCAGTTTACATGGTCACAGGTTTAATCATGTGCAGGTGCACTCCATGATCGGAACTAAGGTCAAGTCGGATTCAACCTATGTTTCATTAGAATACAAGCGCTCAGGAACTAATGCGAATCCCGATATAGCTCTTCGCCGACTTTTATCGTTGAGTGATTGATCAACTGTGTGAAAGAATGCAGCATGTTAACGGAGATACTTCTTCACATGATATCTCATTACCTATATAACACACTCGAGACGAAGGCATTTATAATCAAAATGTGGAATCTGAATCTTTAGAGGACCACCTTACTAATCTACTTACTTGAAATATGATTGTTAATTGTTCATCATCCAACAAGAGACCGATTCTTTACCTTTTCGGCAGTTTTATAGTTAAATATTTCTATGCGGAAAAGATGATACGGCAATTCCAATCATAACCGAGGCTCGATTCGGGCACTTTTGGGATGAGCACCAGATAGGGGAATTCCTCATCGACGGGCATCCGACCACTGGTGTCATTTAGCCCTCATCAATAATCTGAAGTTTCTAGCCAGTAGTACTAAAGTTAGTATTCACTTACCGACGCTGAGTTATTTGCGATACGTCCCATAGTTTCTGTTTCAGTCACGCTCTTCTCTTCGCTATCACTCACTATCCGTTCCTTCCTTTTCCTTTGCTTTCTTCTTTTCCACCTTCCTCCCTTCATTTTCATTGTTCTGATTTTCCGATCATTGCGCCGGATGTCGCCTTAAAGTTTATTAAAAATTGGCATAATGCAAGTCTTTAAAGAAGTTATTTCTTGTTTCGATTGAAATCTATGCATCATCAAACGTAAAAAGCATTAAGAAGTGCGTCTAAAAATATCCATAATTTTCTTCAATAGCAATAGAATTTCAGGTCGTTAAGAGTCGCAAAAAAACATTGTACCTAATTCAAAAATACATTTCTCGTTGGTAAAAGTAAGTTAGTTAAAGACAGTCCAACGTTCGTCAATAATGGAGATGTAAAATTTGATCACGTAATCATAGATTCTACTTCAAATTTCGTTTCATTTGGCGTTAAGAGTGATTGATTGCATCATTTGGGGTCTTTCAACTTGTGCAAATATTTCAGCTATGATGACTATCGAGCGAAATTTGAATTCTGGATTCATCTATCGTTCGTTGTAATTTGTTATTCGTCGTATTTCGTCCTGAAGAACTGTTTCCTTTTTTTTTAATAATTTTTCTCTTAGGATGTCATTTATTGTTTATTACGAATATTTGATCTATGAGAGAGCTAAACACCTAATTTGTTCACACGCTCATTTAACCGGCATAGCCGCATCAATAATTAAGCCGCATTAATATTCCTAGAGCCATCATCTTCTCATCTCTCTACTCAATACTTCGATTGAGGATAGCTGAATTTATATGAACGTTAGCTGAATTGAACTCATAAAATCCACAAATTTTGCAGTTAAAACAGCGATTAACTTACAATCAACAATCGATCCATTTTAAAGTGTACCTTTCCCTAAAATGAGGGCAAATTGTCCAATAACATGCAATCTCTCGCATTTATTCAATTTCTCCTTCTGGAAGATAATTGAAAAGTTATCGTTTTATTTCCCAACATATCACTATGTATTTCAATGGCATCATTTTAATAGCAGATTGCTGTAAAAGCTATATATATGGACTATCTTTTCCTCATTCTTTGGCATGCCAAAAAACGGAGGAAAGTGAAAGAGAAGGGATAGAGTCGAATGCTTTGAAAAAAAAATTCAGTACTCATATAATCCTACAAATTACGTTTATAATCTTCTGTCTTTATGAGGATAGAAAACCTTAGCAGTACTCGTTATTCATAGTCACATATGCCTTATTGTATCTTCTTACAAGAAAAGTAACAGCGTTGCTAAAAAATTGCTAGCGGATAAGAGGTAATAATAACTATATTGTGTAGTAATTTGCGATCCGAATATAAAATACCTCTTTATTCATAAACTCGTAGGCTTAGTATTTGTGAGTTTCTCCAGTAGCCATATGCTCGAGGCAAGATGTTTAAGCGAAAAGAGGCGATAGCTTGTGTTATTCGCAAATTTTAAGCGAGCCTACATTTGTGACTAAATGAGAAGGAAGACGTATAGCCGAAAGAAATTAGCGAGCGAATGTATATTCGAGAAAAACTTTCGTCCACAAGCGATTGATGCTGTCGATTTTTTCAACTCCTATGTTCGATGTTTGCACGCAATTTTCCGAACTCAGTTTGTCATTATGTCAAATAACTCAAGTATTCAGTACGCGCTAGTTGAAATGGGACTTTCGAAAGGGTGCAGTTTATAATGTTCTTAGCATTTTGGAAAAGATAAAAATTTAAAAGACCTATAAATGGGACTGTTTCTGAAGACACAAATACTATATATGAGCCATAATATTTTTATATATTGAGAAAAACTTGAGAAAAATGCAGTTGAACGCCAATCGGTAACGAATCATTTACATCCTCACTTTTAACTTTCTCCCCTTTTTCTACTTCAACATTCAAAAACGCTCGTAATGCTGCTGAGCTCGCAAGAAACTCGTCCACACATTTAGGATCACGCTCGTATATGGGCGAACGGCTCTCGAGCTTTTGAAATTTCAACGTCGAATTTGTAAGCGGAGAGACCTATTTCATCGGTAGGCAAACGATGTATTCTGCTCGATCTGAAAACCGTCGAAAACGTTTTTTTTTGAATAATCCCTCAACAAATTCTATCTAAAATTTACAACCCCTGGTAGTTCGCCGCATGGATTGCAAGTTTACCTAGCTGAAAATTCTAGGAAAATTCTAGGAATCATAGCTAACATCACATTTGATATACGATTGGGTGGGTTTATGAAGAGAACTGCCCATTTATTATAGCTCAGATTACACATATTTCACCTGTCACATATGATCGATCCATTATATATCGCATCCATCAGACTGCACATTTTCTTGACTGGCCCCTAAATTTACAAGGTCGACAAACACGCGGACACTAGTAGGATAAAATTAGGGGTCCTCGAAGAAAATATCTGTATGCCTATGATAATCCCATCACTCGAAATGCAACGTGCTTAATAAGAGCATGAAGTAAGGCTCAGGAAGTAAGAAAGTGGCCCTGCGATGATCTAAAATAGATTATCGACTTAAATTATACTCTATCCTTTATCGTAAAGGCACAGCATTCCAACTTTTCCTCTCGTGAGGGCAAAGTGAAGGCGTGGATAGTTGTTAGAGGAGTTCTGTTCAGTTAGTAAAGAGATTGTCAAGGGGATGTTTTTCATTGGTAACTTTTCTGTTACCTCATATATTTTCACTTGCACGTTAATGTGAAAGAGAGAAGATAGAAGGGGTGCAATAAGAAAGCAATGCTCGGGCATACTCATTTTGGTCTCAGCAGGAGAGAGTTGATATGAACCATTTCAATAGCGAAGATGAATGAATCATCGCGATGGTTTTATCTACCCTCATCCCATTTCCTTTCAAGTAAGATAGCAGCTCTAATCGTGATTGTTTCCGGCGTTTGGTTACATGAAGTCATTTATTTAGAAGAGGTTATCGGCAGTACTTAAAGCATTGAGCGAATGCAGTGGAAACCGGAAGCCTAAACTTTATTCATTATCTCTCTCGGGGGACTCTGCCAGAGGCACGGGAAAAAAGCAACAAACTGAATAAGAAAATTTGGGAGATTTTTTTTCCAAAATTAACTTTATTCTTCGTTCATCAAATGCGGCGATTGTCGTTTGAATTGAAGAGGTGCAGCATCAGAATGAGCCCAATAGACGTATAGCCTACTGGAAAGACAGATGGAACCATGAGCGCAAGCACAGATGTACAGACTACACACACACAGACACACTTTAAACAAAAGTAGCAATTAAGATCACATCCATTACTGATTACATCGATGTGTCCGTTGACTGAAATAATTGCTCTTAAATAGCTCCATTCACTGAGTGGACAATTGATTTATTTAACAAGGATGTTTATCATATATCAGGAGGAAATATCCACCAAAATTGTTGCATGACACCGGATGAATGATTCTGATATCGGAAATGCTTTTTAAAAGGTCTTTTCACTCTATTCCACTTCTTTTTCAAAGTCACAGTTTAGAATTTCGAGGACAAGTTGAACTTAAAAAATACTCAATAAAGATAAAATGAATAAAATCAATGATGGATTTCAGATGAAATCAGATTTGGGTCATCATGATCGTATAAATTAATTATATCTCATCGATTTGAAAATAGCAATCATTTCATCATTCATCGATAATGGGGAAAAATGCAAACAGATGAGCTGATGTGAGCTTTACGTTAGTATTCCTTTACGCGTATGAAGTATATGCGCTCGATGAAGGGAACAAGTTCAGTGGAGGGGACTAAGTATTCAACTGTAAGCACTTTTATTTATGGCAAAATACAATGAGAAATACGTTTTCCATTGTTAGTTTGGGGTTTAAGCATTAGAATTATTGCAAGAACTCATCACTTTAGTAGTATTTTTGTCTCAATAAAACTTAGTTTTAAAGGTTTACAAGACTGCACAAGAGATATAAGCTTAGTTTTGCATCTGTGAGGAGAACGATGCTTGATAGGAATAATATAAGAAGTTTAGTGCTAAATCAAGGGCAATGTGAATAGAATGTATAAAAATATTGAGGCACACAAAGTCTAAATGATAAGTTTGTGCGGCGTGTTAGATTGGCACAGATAATTCATAGTGACGCATGAGAGGACATACTCAATCAGCTGTTCGTGGATTCGCATCCCACGGGATTGTATTACATATCACAGTGACATATCGAAATTGACCCGTTTTGTGTGCTCCATCCGTAACATACTTGATTCCGTCACATGATATATTCAATCGTAGCCAATTCCAGAATAGCATTATCTATTTAACCGAGCTATTATCTATCTGACCGAGCTATGAAACTTCCAGCCTTTAATCTTTCTTGTTTTTTTCTTCACCTAATCGTTGATCTGTTAACTTCTGCTTAGTTTGCAGTTGACCTGGATGAGTTTAATTTAATTCAGTTTTTTTTCGATCTGTGAAATTTGTTTCGAAAATTGTCTAAGCATCAGGAAGTCTTCTATCTTCACCACGTCACCAGATAAGTGTCAACAAATTATTATCATTAGTTGATTTTGCTTACGAACCTCTTCCTAGCAACAATTTCCCTCACATAAACTACATGTTTTTAAGTGAATCTGTAAAATACGAGTTAAAGAGAAGTGGTAAGAGGAGTTGTCATTGTTTTTATAAGACCATTTATGCTATCTGCGCGGAATTGCATTTCCAACATCCACGTCATATGTATTTTATTTCCGGTCGAGTTTGAAAATGTTCGTAGATTTCCGATGAATTTCGTTATCGCATATCGAATAGATATAAATTTGTGCAGTTGAAATATATGCATTTAATGAAATATTTCAAATGTTCACTATAGATTTTTCATATCCTTATTTCTTCTCTATTAAATCTTTTATGTATTTTCTGTATTCAGAATGAAGTTGAATCAAATCAGATATCGATGAAAAATGATGAACGTTTACTGAATTATCAGTAGGAATTTATTTTCTATTTGCAAAAGCAGTTAGAGGGCTATTTATGGAGTATACTAAGGCGAAGAAATAAGTGCGCAGCTGGGATCGCACATAGTGCACAAATGAATACCGGATGAGGTTTCATGCGCCCGCACCAAGAAGCCTTCCATTGATCTATCAAATGTTTAGTCATCAGTTTTCCATCATAACTACTAATAATTCAATTTTTATGTTTCTCTTATCAAAATCATCATAAATCTTCTGATAAATGATAGAGGAATTGCAATTAGAGGGTGTTACTTCATATATTTTGTTTCTTCTTTGCAGATGAATCTCTCCTCTCTTATTGTTAGGAAGGGAAATATTTCACGAATTTTAGATCTGAAGTAACATTTTAGAAATCGCACTTTTCTTTTCCATAGTTTTTTTTGCCGTCCTTATCGTCGAAGTTTTGTTTACTTCGAGACCCATCAACGTTCATTGTCTTGAAATTATTACAGCAATGGCTAATCTCATAAATAAAAGCGTATATTCTTTCAAATATTATGATCTTATCTCATCTACCTGAAAGTTAATGAAAATTTATTTGTATGCTCGTTATTCAGTGAAACTTTAGAAAATAACGATTTTGAGCGGATGTATATCATCCCGTAAAGTGAAATTGTTCCGCAAGAATTACGAATACAATCGTTAATTTATCCACCTATCCACATTAATTATACTTTCTACAAATTTGCATTTATAGTGCGTCTCATAGCAACATCGTAGATGTGTGTTTACGCATTCTTTCGTAGATCTTTATATATTGTAGTTTAAACAACCTAAGAGATAGGGCTATGAAATTTGATCGGTATACTGAGACATCATAGATCGACACTTTTCGGCTGAGGGTTATCGACTTCGGAAAAGAAAAGGTCAAATTTAATGTGCCAGAAATTTTTCCATATATTTTACTCGAAATGCGTATGATAGATAGAAAAGTAACTGTTTTATTAAGGATTTTTCTAAGGGATAAATCAGTCAAAATATGAGTTAAAATATGGATATGAGAATAAAATATTATTTATTTCCTTTATTACTTGCTGATAACGTATCGAAATGTCTCTTTGATTAAATAACACATGAAATCGTCTCATTTGTGACAATTTTCTCAATTTTTCATTAAGTAAACGTTTTGCCGCAGAACATATTTACGCACTAATGGATGTCATTTTTTGCACTTTCTAACGGATTTTGTGGTTTTCATTGAGCATCGCTGAGCTTTTAAAAGATTACTCTGCCATTTTTCATCAATACCGTCGTTTGTCTTCCACTCCTCTCGTGTGTATTTATTCAACTAATCCCTGACATCCCCCTCCCCCCCCCCCCCCCCCTCGTTCCACGTCTTCTGCGGATAACACTGTGGAAACAATTATTGACTCTTTATCCTCACTTCTGACTTTAAACAATCTTCTTTTATGTCGATCGGTTATGCAACAAATTAGGTGCATATAAAATATTATCTCTTTCTCATGCATCCTCTCTATTCGCCATTTTCGTTATCGTTTCAATGGACATTAGAATAACCAACCACCCTTACGTATTCGAGTCGAAAATAAAATCTGAGTGAGCATCATGTGGAGGCGATATTGTTAAGTTAGTACTCCATCTTACAGGTGCTAACGTTGCATTTCCGGTAAGGTATTTTGCACATATTGCGGGAATTTCGAACATCTGGTCTGACGAATTTGTCGTTCGTGTAAACAAGGAGATTAAGGCCAGTATATGTCGTTTGATGCATATCGAAATTCTTCGTGATACTAGAGTGGTATGCAATTTGAGAGGATTCTCGTTCAGTTCGAGATTTATTCACTAGTTCGTATCGTCAGGTGATCCCAACAAAGGCAAGAGTGAGTAAAAAATTTTCGCTTTAAAATACGAAGCTTTGATGCTTCATTTCGTTGAAGATTGCGCATTAATTGTTGGCTGCTGTTACGTTTGGTACTTTACTTACCTGGGTATTTACTTACCTGTTCAAGGTAAGCAATTGAACGCGATCACTTATATAGATTCTTTGCATCAGATTGAACGTTTTGCCCAAATCTTATTGACAGCCGTCATTTTTGACGAGACCAAATTTTTTGATGTGCTATTTTTCTGAAGCGTGCAACATGTTCGTGAAAGCTCATAAATTTTGTTGCGATGCTCGTCGAAGACTTTTTAATGCGTTTCATGAGTCGGCGTTGACGATAAATGTCTTTTTCTTCTTTGTTAAGCCTGTCTTTTCCTCTACACTTGTGATCGGTAGTGATAACGATGGAATTATATTAGGAACATCTGTGATTTTTCTCATATTTCATTATTATGTCGGTAAGTAGCGCACATCAGGTGGTGATGGATAGAAAGAAAAAAGAATCGAAAAACAAAACCGTCGCTGAAAGAGGTTTCATTCCCGATTCGACAATCGCGTTTATGCAAAACCAACTTGCAACTATAGTTGCAAAATACAACAGTATTTTAATCTCTCTCAATCCAACTTTCATATAAAAGTGCTCCGTTGAGCAAATTGCTAATTACTTCGTATGTACTCTTGCATTTTAGTTCATATAAAAACGGTTCGTCGGATGTTTAGTTCAATATGACGGTTATTTGCAAATCTGTTGAAGTGTTGCAGTAAGGTTGATTGCGTTAAGCGATAGGAATTTTATCATCGCTTGCTATATCATGGATGTATGAGGACATATCGCAGCATATATGATGACCAAGTCAATTGATGATAATATATGCTATAGTATATGCATCACAAGCACGACATCTATCCTAGGAGGGTGGTGTTAAATTTCACAACGAATTGGGGCGGAATTTGTGTGCAGCATTCGATTTCACGCTGTCACCAGTCTCTTCGAAGTAGCAGCTGTCAGTGCGCCTTCATTATTGCGCTTTACGAGCTTTTTTTTAAGTGGCTATATGAGTTTTTCCAGTTGAATGACTATTATGCCATTGATGCAGTCGATGTGTGTTATTCGATGAATTTTTTCTATGTGTCAGTTATTCCATTTACTTTCGAAATATGTTAGAGCACGTTTATAGGCGGGAAGAAAATCCCCATAAAACCTAATGGGCATAAGAATTCTTTCAAAAAAAAAAGAAGGAAGGCGAATTCTTCATAAAAACTCTTATAAATGATCAGAAATTTACTATTAACTCGTAAAAAATTATCACTTTCCATGAAAACTGTTTTCCACTTCACAAATGATGGAAGCAGTCGGATGAGAGTAACTCGAAAATCTCGATGAATGGGAAATATTTCTTGCTATGGCGAAAGTAACCTATTGTTGAGGATCTATAAAATTGAAGAAACCATTGAGAAATTAATATCTCTTCTCTTAGTTATGCATATATCTTCATTTAGATTTTCAATTATTTTGCTCGAATTTTATTACAACTAAACAGTCTCATAGAAATTCAAATTGTTCATTCTCTCATTCATACGTGCAGCTACAGCTTGAGATGATTACATTCATTTGATAATTAAAGTTGTGATTGCATTTATTCCAGCGGAAATTAAATATTTCATTTTCTTGAAGTGTATTTGTAAAGCAAAGCATGGGGTTTACTTTAACGTTATGCACTCTTGATCAACTCGTTTCGAATTCTCGAGGGAGAAATGCACCTCCGATCCGTCGTTTTGCTTTTACTTTACGTCGATGTTGCAGCACTTTTGACGGCACCGCTTAGTTGTGCTACGAACATGCCATTCAATAGTCTCATCGTTGTAAGCCGTTTTCTGAGAAAATATGACTTTTACGTGCTTATTCTTCGTATTTGAATTTTTCTAATGTGCGGTTTCAATTTTTCTATTCCACTAAATGAGCACTGAAATGTTCATCGATTTTCTTTTCAATCATTGTTCGCCTTTATCGAAAATGCCTTTAGAAACGAAATGTTGATGTTAAATGTGGCGTACAATAATAACCTATGTATTCAAAAAAAGGAACCTACTTATTGGTCATTTATTTGGTGTTACTTCAAATAAATGACCAATAATATTTTTATTCTTTTGTTTTTATAATCTCAATCGGCGTCCACTAGGAGTACCGAAACTTGTAGGCAGTGATAACTCGTGAAGAGAGTGTATCAGAAGTAAGATCGACACATTTTGAAGGTGGTGGCAATTTTAATGTTTGAAAGGAATTTCAACTCAAATAGTACGACGTCTTTTATCAAATCAGCGGAAAACGCTCTTTTGAAGTGGCTTCATCTTCATTGGCATATTGGAACTATAATAAACGTCTTGAAGAGTAAAAAATTACGTATATGAGGTCAAATCAAATGTGCACAGCGGTTACAACCAGAGATATCTGTTGCTACATTTTCTTTTCTGATTCTTCTCAACCAACGAGTTGTTAATTCTCTTTCATTGTCTGTTGTTCAGCGTGACGTAAAATTTGAGGTTTGCTCATTACTGATGAGCGCACCTGTTACTACTTCACTTGTACTTGCTAGAAATTGCCGCTAACCTTATTAAGACTTACTCGAAATTTACGGTTCTACTCAGACAATCGTTCTATTTGTTCCTCTTCTTTTTCCACTGCTTTATCGTCACCTATCATCATTATCACCATCAAGATTCTATTTCTGCTTGCTAAGAAGCTGCGGAATTTCTGCCGCCTCTCCTCACTTCATCCTTCCTCGCACGTTACGTCCATTTCGGCCTAACGAGGCTTAAAGTACCACCGTCGTTGTGGCCTTCTTGGTTATGGAACTGCGGTGTTTATTTATCATAAAATTGCCAACGTTTAATATATGCAATTTCAGATTTGACATTTGGCAATGCTTGACAGTTCTCTTCTATTTGCTAAGTGTTGTCTCATTCATTTTAATTTGCATATGTACAGCAACACATTGTTGATCCCAGATTTCACCTTTGTGACTTCAGTGTTCGACTGGATTCGCCGATGAGACGGACGCATGCAAATGTCAATATCATATCGCTGCAATATTTTCTAGTAAATCAAACGTGCACAATGTATGATAAAATAGTCAGAGAATACGACCGCATTGATAGGAGCGATGAACAAGTGAGAGCAGCCGGCGACTGAAATTTGGTTTCCTTCTTGTATTTGTTTTCTGAACCTTGACCCCATCGAGAATGTTGCCATGACGGCTTCTTTAGCATTTGCGTGCAGAGTGCAGCATAATTTTGCGGGACGGTGGAATTATTTTTACTCTTAACGTAGAAAGAGGTGCGTGACAAAATGGCTTTAAGAGGGACGTCGACGAGTGGTGTGACATGGTTCATTTATGAATGCTTTTGAAAGACATTTACCCCCAGGAAATATTGCAGCACAAGCACCATATAGTCTTCAAATGAGCAAATTTTTCAGTTTATTTTTGCCTCATTTGCTGGGTTATTTCATTGTTCCGTCACGAAGGCTGATTCTAGTAGGGATATGCATTTATCATTATTATCTTTTCTATGATACGCTAAACGAAACAATAAACGAAACAATCGGAATCGGAGAAACGCTCTGGTGAATGGTATTGGCATATAGGGCCGCAAATGTTGAAATGAGGGTTAAAAGCGAGAGCGCACATCTGCCGAAGTCAGAGGCTGCGCAGTAATTTATGAAAACTAACTACGATCTTAAGTGACTCAATTTTCGAGTACTTTCATAACTCCAGAGGTAATCTATAGAGGTGGATGGTTCTTCTTGATGAGTTTAAACATATGCGTAACTGATCACAAATTCATGCGCTTCCATCTTTGCTTACAGAGTAAAGTTCGAAAGTATTTCGCGATAAAACACAAATAATTGGTTATTTCCACATAGTTTTTGTTTCCGTTTCGAGTTTGAAATGTCTGATCCATACAGCGGCGCTTCTTGCTCATTACGTTTTTTCTAAATTTGAAAAGTAAAAATGCATAGCTGGGCTCTTAAACTTCTTTACCCACTTCTCCTGGCTAGCATAACAACTTTATAGTAACTCGTCATCATAGTTATTTACTTTGAAGCATTGGAAAACAGTAGCTAACAGCTTGTGATATGCCATACTTGGGAGCATAGTTCCTTGCAAAATTTTTCTCTCATTCAGGTACTTTTAAAGTTGCCGATTTTTTAATATTGTCTCATGCCCTTGCCACCTACCTCTATATTGTCCATCGGTTTGAGCCAGGCCATCTTGCAGAGATGCAGGTGTAATTTGTTTCGCCCTACTGTCACTGTGGACTCAACATTATAGTTAAAAGTCTTGCATATTTACCCCTTTGTGAGAAGTCTTTTAATTAAATTAGCTTCTGGTAATTTTAGTTACCGAAATTTTCGGAGTGATTTTCACTGATCCTATCGAGAATTTTGTTGAAACTGGCACAAAAAAAATTCTATTATTTGAATTAAAATTTGCCTTTTCTTGAGAACTTATTTCCCGTTGACTTGCTGAGATTGAATTATTTCCAACCTGTTTTTGTTTTTGAGCCGTCAATCAGCTCTTTTTTCTTACTTTTTCTGTTCATCGAACAGACGCTGCGGCTGGTCATTTATTCGACTCTGATGATATCATTTCATAAAACAGTTGTTCTTGGAATAATAACGACGTTGATCAGTAATCTGATTTGTTCCTTCAATATCATATATTCCACTCACTGCATCCTCTAAAAAGTAAACCAGCACTCACTGAAGATAACTCTACACGCTGTATCAAGGATGTTCCATTCTTATCACGTATCATCCTCAGGTTTTGCATTGTTTATTCGTCATTCGTTTAGAAATGCTGCACAATTTTATTTTGTACATTCTTATCAGCTTGAAGCGATTCTGCTCGATTTGGATCCTCTCGCTTGCGGCCTGCTTTCTCTCATTTATTTTGTTGCCTTCTTTATCAAATTCTTATTATCACCTGCGTTACTTACTGCATATATTAGCTACAAACCTTAACGAAAATCAGATTTCTTATCGGAAAAGAAGCATATCGAATACTATCACGAAGTTCCTATCCCATTTAGGGTTAAAGATTATGAGGAACACTAATGTGTCCATATGCAACAGCCGCGAATTACAATGCTATACTTTTTGACGTTGATTAAGGAGTGTTAGTATGAATCGCCCATATAAACGATTTGAATGCGATGCAAAAATTATGCGAAGTGAACCCCCAGTTTGTTACGTATTGCGAGAGGTGAGATCAGCGCTTATTTTCTTGCTCCAGGGAGTAAGCAAAGAGAAAGATATTTCGTTACAATATTATTGTGCTAGCTGATAATATCTTAGAAAACTGAACGAAGAAAAAAAAAAATCCAATGAACCAAATATCTTTACGTAACAGTTGCTCAGTTTCTTGTACATTAGCGCAATCGTCGAAGTTGTGTAGCGAATTCCCCAGTGCAACAAAATATCCCATGTTTCATAGTGATCCTCGTTAGTGTTCACACTCAGATCCTCTGAATTCTCGGTTACTTTCGGATGAAATCTTTTTAGTGAGCCATTGCCAGCAATTGATGCATAATTTAAGAGCAGCAATTAGACAGACAGTGACAGACGCATACAAATTCGATTTAGTTTACAAAAAAGACCAGAATAAAGTTTATTTAATTCGAAACGAATATTATAAGCAACATTCCCAGCAAAGGAAGCGATTATTTAGAGAATATATTTATATATATTGCGGAAAATGCGCTTCCAATTGTGACCGCTCCTATCAGTCTCCAAGTAACATTATTATATTGTTCAATCGTATCTTCGTCTAGAAGCAAATCTTTCATAGATCGCTAAACGTTGAAACTGCTAGGATGTACGCACTAGGTGATGTTACGTTGGAATGATGGAATTAATGATTTGAGAGCATTCCGTATTGCAATTTCGTCCATTTCTCTATATTTATATATGTTTTTTTGAAAAATTCATTAGAAAACCACAAAATTGAATCGTTTTTTTCCGACATCCATTCAAATCGAATGAAATGCAATAATGCCTTCATAGCTAGGTAACTACTGATAATGGAAGATGTTCATTGAGCAGAAATGATTGAAAATATTCACCTGTGGTTTCGTTTTTTCCTCAAATGATCTACGCACTATACTTCCACTACCTTCGTTAAGCGTCTTTTCATCATCTTGGGAATATTTTAGCATTTTTCGTTGAATCACTTACGTTCATAGTCGTCGTGAATTTTGTGTTTCAACAATGAATTTGAAAGTTGGCTTGATTAAACGAATATTCAGGCAAGAATATATGCAAGTATTGATATGCAACGAAACGTTTATGCGTTGTGTTAATGCTCGTGCTGTGGGTGTTAGTCGTATGTTGGATGACAGCCGGTTCATTGGATGAGTTCGAAATGGATACATCGTTACCTTCGGTCGTATGTCGTCAATGTGTTCAACTTTGGCGTGTAGCTGCAAAGGATTCACGATCATCATGTGGACCACATGCACGTACTTGCACTGGCAATGCGTGTTTTATGCGTTAGTGTTTGAGTTTCTTTTTTTTTGCTTCAATAATTTCGGAATTATCACTCATATAATTTTGAATCATTCCATCGATTTTAAGGTTGTTAATCATCCTCATTTCAACGTTTTTAAAGGTGTTGGAAAGTTTGCGATAATTCATTTGCTTCAGTGCAAAGCGGTGCAAACAAATGCACAGTTTTGTCTATCCATCTTTATTTCCGGAACAGTTATCGCGGACACAGAATAGAAATGCTCAGAAACTTTTTGTCAGTCCATCTTTATAGCTCAGCTGGCTCCAGTTGTGTGGCAATTAGTAATTTCTGTTGGTAGTAGCGTCGGTAGCTTTCAAATTCATTCATTGGTCATAGCCGAGAATGTGGTATTTGCTGCAAGCCACCGATCATTGAAACATGTATGGATGGCTCTTTTCGCGAGAATGGCAAAGGAAGGGGCGACCGCTTCGTATCAGGAAAAGTTGCTTGTTTGTTCCAGCTTAGACTGAATATTCACGTTGACTTTGAGTGTTCACTGTAACTCCAACTGATGTCAGGGTGTTAACATGGCTTTCTCCTTCAAATGCCTCAAGTTGATAAAGTTTCTGTACACTGAGTGAGACCTCTGGAAGATAGATGCACTCTCTAAGAGGGCGATATTTCTTTAGGGTGGCCTTTCAAACCAAACGGGTTGTGTTTTCCCTCAAAAATTCAAAGGCAATCCTGACGTTGAAGGAGTAGGAAGGTACCGGAAAAGACAATGAAGTTACCTTGCACCATTAGTCTACCGCCGGTATACTGATCTTCGGACGCTATCCGTCATCCAGCATAATCTTTTCTTTAAAATAAAACTACAGACAGATCGCAGTATACCTAGCTAGTACTTATACACCTTGCCAACTTCCTTGAACGAAATGAGCGACAGTATGTGGCACAACGTAGGTGGTCTCTCGTCTTTAGAATATGGACAGTGTAAGCAAACATTTTCTTAATTACGAACGCCGTTATTCTTTTAGTGCATATTTCTGTGTGAAAATTTGTTCAGAATGTGTGAGTGTGTCGTTCAAAATAAGGCTTCAAGACTTTGGCTGCGGACGATACAGTTCAAGTAACTGAATCAGCAAGAGTAAAATGCCATCGTTAATCTTCAGCGTTGTTTCAATCAACATTCTAGTTTCCTATTCACGTTCCTAGGAAAGTCACCATGGCTTATGATGCCCTGCGATTCACATCTAATTTCAAGCAATGAAACAAGCATACGAGGTATTACGTAACAGTAACTTGAAAAGCTACAGATCTTGTTATGATGGCCAAAGCATTCAAGTGCCGGGATACAAGGTCGTACTTTTTAGGCTTGGTAAAGGCCAGAAGTGTCAAAATTTTCAATTTTGGAATGTAAAACCGAACTGTTAGGTGCTGCTACAAACAACTTTGGATAGAGAGCCAAGTGCTTAACTCTAGGCTTATTTCCTTTCTTAAAAGAGAAGGATTTAACTCCGGCTAACAGTTTTCTCTTTGTTTATATGCGATGTAAAAGCACTCATTTATTCAATGCAATATTTCTCATACAGCTAAAACTATACGATTTTATATACGCTGAAAATATTTTCGCTCACGTGATTAGCTCAGGAAATAAAGAAGTGCAAATTTGGTGCTCCAATGCTTGCTTATAAATCTTGAACCTTTTTCCAGAACAGCACTTAAATTGCACAGCCCTCGTGCAGTCGATCAGCACTACCAGATTTCAACACTAAACTACGGTCATAGCCATTCGTCATCCTTTTGATACCAGACATTGATGAGGTTGACCTACTGGGTCTTGGAACACCCTAAACTGATTCAACCCTTTCATTTATATATGGTATGCGAAACACTGTCACCTAAGCCTGCTGCATAGAAAACAACAGTTAAAGCACTATTAATGAAGCGATTGCAGGACAATGCAAGCACTGCCCAGTGTATCTGTACATGTCGGGATGCTTAAGCCTAACTGAATGGCAACTATCGGACTTGGCATTATCGAAGCAACGCGCCGAGCTACTTGCAACAAGAGTCGGTGCCACTCTGCTTTGTGAGGATTCCGCAAATCAAACCACTTGCATTTGCAACCGTAAGGATAAATGCAACGATATACATGCGAGGGCACCTTTTTCAACATATACTGGTTTGTTTCACTGAAAATTTATCGGGCAACATTTGTTTAGTGCAAGCGCATTTTTCTTTATGTTCACATCTTCTGATGGGAAGTGACCAAATTTCAGCAATGCGAACCTTGTTAGAGTCAGAAATTAATTTTGCGATTAAGTTTAAGTAATTAAGATAGTAATTAGTTCTTAGAAGATGATTAAATATCTACGATAGAATTATGGCGTTAATGTAGAGCTACTTTAGAGTGAAGCGTATATGAAAGAGATATTTTCGTTAACACGAAAGAAATAGTTTCCCATTAAAACGACTTTATATAAAAGAGGGGGGGGGGGGGGGGGGGGGGGGGGGGGAGAGAAAACGCGCAGAATTCGCAACGCGTATCGATTATCACATTTCAGGCAATCTTTTTGGTGGTATTATCAATTTCGATGCGGCGATCGCAAAAATTGATCCACGTTATGGTGATATTGTTCGCTCAAAGCACGCATTCCATTTCTATACTTCAACTTCGAGCGATATGTCGGCAGTGTTCTTCATTTGGATTATTATATTGCTCAATGTACTGATTCAGTGAAATACTCCATGATCACTGAGGGATGATACTGTTTTTTTTTTATTTGGGATCGTGGCAATGTGTTTTCACACTCATCCGGCGATTTAGGATACTCTATACCTACACCATCCTGTTTCTTATCCGCAGCCTTTGAATCCTCTAAATCACTAAGTCTAGCGATGTTTTCCACTTATTTTTGCTTGTAAACAGTTAACCACGTTGGCCATAACGAAGGGCTTAATGTAAAGTACAGCGTTGTTGGTCTGGTGTAATATCAATGGGGATAGCATACGTTGCAGTGGAAGTAATTGATTTCTCATAATTATAGATGTTTGGCTAAACGTTTAAAATTTTTACGACTTACATTTTCGGTATCTAATATATAGAACAGTTGTAATATGAAGTGAGAGAAATTAGAAAATCCAAGTAAGCTTTTTTTGAATATATATGAAAGTCATTAAATTAATAGTTTTTAAGTTCTTAAGTCTCAAATATGAGGGTCATTAAGACCTTGTTTTCTAAATTAGCTTATGGAGGAGTTTTGGTGTGAATTTCCCCAAGATGAATTTGGTGTGAACTTCCCCAAGAGGAGTTTTGGTGTGAACTTCCCCAAGAGGAGTTTTGGTGTGAACTTCCTCAAGAGGCGTTTGGTGTGAACTTCCCCAACTGAAGTTGCTGTCACCATATTAAAGTTTAAAACCTAACAAAAACCAAGAAATATTGCTAGCTATTGTTTCCGTAAATTTTATTGTAATTTTATTTGTTATTCTCACGATTCTTGCATTTCAAGTTTCTTCTATCATTTGCAGTTTCTTACTTTTATCTTATATGTTAATTGCTCTTTTTATATATTTATTTTCATCATCTATAACTTTCCATCATTATTATTAACATTTTTCTTATGATATGAATTATGGAATGTTTATTTCAGCGAATCAGTAGTCTTATCGCGCTAAATGAAGAGCGTTTAGTGCAGCAGCACACCACTGTACACATTGAAATGTTGCAGCAGAGAGTTTTGCAAAGTTTCCTCATTTCTATTTCTGATAGAATTCAGGATACTACCGACGACAACTTCCAAGGTATCTTGTTTCGCAAGACAAAGTGAATCTCTGCCATCTACCAAGGGACACTGGTAGACTGTAGAAATGCATAAGACAATGGTAAAAAATAGGCCTAAGAAAGTAACATATTTTCTTTATATGTGACATTTGCAATGTTCTTACATTTGGAGCGGACTTTTTCATTGGATGAGTTAATTGTAACAACTGAAAAGTGCAAAAGGCATTCGGTGATGAACACCGAAAAAACAGCAAAATGTTCTTATAAATTTTGAGGCAAAATCCTCGAGGTTTTAGATCTGCCAGTAGCTTTTAAGAGGTTTTCCGCTAAAGGAAAGGGGGACAAAACTGGAATGGAGCTCCATTTTGACATGGCTGAAGGAAACCTCCTTCATCGGCACAAGAGAAAAAGGCAATTTTGAAGCTATGAGCTTTTCTTTGCAATTTTGATGGCACAATAAAGTGAAATATTTAGGCTTTGCATGTATTGAAGCCGGTTGGCTGGAATTCCATGTTAGCCATTTTCAGAAGGTTCCATAAGATGCTGATTATACGCTTGTTCAGAATGGTTTTTAGCTCCTTTTTTATATGAAAACGCTACTGTTCAGTGAAATAAATGCGCTCGAAAATAAGCACTCGAACATGCGAAATGTTATTCTTAAATTGTGCGACTTATTTAACAGATTTTGAAGGTATAACTGATTGGGTTCAGTTTACAAATATTTTAGCAATTCGGTTTCAACGTTATTCAATTTGAGCATTTCACTGAGGAGAAAAATTTAGAAAGTTTGATTTGAGTACTGGATGCTAAAATGTATGAATTGAAGAGAGCTGCTCAATTAACGAGAGGTTCCATCATGGAGAATTCGTTTATATGTATCCGGAAATAGAGCGGACAAGATGTGCTAGTCACTAAACTATGTTGAAAGGGTTACTTGAAGAAGTCTTTTCAAATTGTTTTTTAATTGCTAATGTGACACTGAACGAGTGGATTTAGTTATGCACTCATAAAGGAAACAAGTTTTTATTCCAAGCACTGAATAGCAGAAATATTGAGTGTGCACCCGGATCATATAAAAATTGCGTCTAAACCATTATGTTGCTTTAACGGGAGCATTTGTGAGCATATTTTTTTTATTGAAAAGCTTTGCAATTTCGTAAAAAAGTCTACAAAATTTCACTGTTGTAGAGAGACGGAAAAAAAATGGTTTCGATAATAAGTGAAGCTACTTAAGAGCATGGCGTAAGAAATCAACTACAACGTGAATAAGTCGCGGCTCGAAATCTCTTAGTTGGAGCGAAAATTTTCAATGATATATGACGGATAGCGATACTCAGGATTGGAGATCGTGCTAAATAATACAATCTGGATAATACGGGACGTCGAGCTAACACCAGTTTAACAGAGTGAAATCAGAACAACAACGAACAAGGAAACATTCCAGAGTTCATATTTCATTGTTAGCGCCACAACTGCGTAACAAAAGAGAGGCTGAATCAGCAGGCTGCTTGCCGACCATGCCCCAAATCGAAGCTGTGTTCCGCTAAATACTTTCAAATGCGACTATATGAGAAATTCGCGAAGATGGATGTTGGTGAACGCAACTTATTCTTAGTATCGATTAATAAACGCCACCTGATATTCAAGTACGCACTGATTCATTTGACACATGCTGACATGAACGATGTGCGACTTAGTTAGCGTCACAGTGAAACAGAAACGCTTAAACTTTTTCATTTCGCTTTTAAAAAGATGCAGAAATTGGCCGATAGATGTGAATAGCAAGATTATGAGGACACTGAAGGTGGAATATATTGCCGGCAAGTAAGGGCGCTCACCAATGAAGTTTAGTCCAAATGTATAAGGCAATTGGAAGCGCAAGGAGGAGCAATGAGCTTCCATTAATCTCGTTGACGTTGTTCACTTGTTTGTCGAGAACAACGCGCGTATCGTCATTGGCGGTGTGGAAGCTGACACCACTCGGTCGAAAGTTTCCTAGACAAGCAAAATTAACTCGCTTCCATTAAAATTAAAGCAGCGAGTTTACATTTCGAAAGAAGCGTGTATGAAATAAGACGGATGGAATGCTTGACAACCAATAAAAACAAACCTCGAATAAAATTCTCCGAATCTCAAGATTTAATCTCTGCTACCTCGTTAACGAAATAAAGAATTTTTATTTCCTCACAAACTTCCGCTATTTTCCATTAGGGAATTTCATCATTCTTCATTCCAGAAATCTTTATTATTTTGCCTTTAGAATTTTTAGCTTTCTTTTCCTCAAAATTCCCACCATTTGCCACAGTATTTCCATAAATTTCATTGAGAGAGCATGGACACTGTTTTACGTGGTTGAATTTTATGGAGGAGGAGGTTTGTGTTTTCGAAATTCCGAGGAATTTATTGGCGTCCCAGAGCGTTTTATTAAATGTACGAGTTTCCACAAGGTGTTAGAGAACGAAAAATAAATGCAAGCGAGCGAAATTTTTTTCCATTCAGAGATTCAAATGGATGCATCAACTGAAATATCCATCTAACACATCTTCTTTCTCGGGCAAGTATCGATATCATCGGTGCAGATGAGGCAAGTCTAGGCTTTTGACTTTTAAAAGATTTTAATGGATTTTGACTGATTCACTTTTTAATTTTAATTTTGCTGGAATTTTGGTTATAATTTCGCTAAACTTAGTAATTTCGGTAAGTGATAACGGAATTCGAGTTCAATGGATGGAGGATAGTTTTGACTCTGATGATGGCTTAGCTGACGGCTGCAGCCAATAAAGCTTCAGGTCGCTTCATCTGATGTGGAGAGGCGAAATCGGAAGGAAATAAATGGTCCGAAAATTTTCCTTACAACTGAAACACAAGTTCAATCAGGCTGATGGCAACGTAGTTGCGTTTGATTTTTTATTTAAAAAAAAGTTTTTGTGACATTTAGCGGTTAATGAAGCTATTCGTGTAACCGACTTACTTTATTTTTTAAACTTACCATTATCAATCTGTATGTTATTAATGTTGCGCTCTTTGTAAAGCACTTTTGCAGAGATTTTGTTGCCATACTCATAGTCTTCTGAATTACACTTACTCGCGTTCCTATGATCGGTCCGTCGATGCGATACAGTACTTGACGAGTTCCTCGAGTTTTTCGTCGTTCTTGCTTTCGCATAAAAATCAGCCAAAATGCTCGGATCAGTTACCGCCATGATTTTATATATTCTCATTCTGAAACTACGATTGCCGCTCGTGAACGGTCCAAAAAAGCCAAAATCCTCGTCAGTTGTTTCCATTTTTGATTGCATACCATCGTTTAATTGCTCATTGATGAGCATATTGTCAATGCCTCTTGTTAGGAGTTTGTTTTCGTTGAGAGGAGTTGTTTCATCAGGAAGTGCCATCTTCTCGTGGGCATTTTGAAGACCCGTAACATATTCGTCTTCTGCTGAGCTGGTTACAGTTGATACTAGAAAATCGATCTTCTTGCTGCTGTCGAAGCTAAATTTCGTGTTTTATAGCCGTTGCTGAAGATGCTCAAAGCAAACGAATTTGTAACATTTGTCACTAATTGCCACAAATAACAACAGTCTATTACGTTTGAAATGAAAGCTTTTAAAAATTAAAGTCCTTATTGGACAAGATGGTACGGACTGCACGAAAACGTCAAAATGCGCTGTTTGCTTTAAACTCTACCAAGAAGCAAAATTTCTTATATTGTATCGAATATTTCATCTGCTTTACTTCTGCTTTCGGTTCAGTACTTTCTGCTCAGTGGTGTCTCACTTTTCTTTCAAATTTAATTCATACGACTCAAAATTCCATGTTTTGCTAGTCGCAAAGCAAACAAAACAGTGAGTAAACAACCATTTATGAGGGTTGCGAGTGCATCAGAATAGTTGTAGAGCTTTATTATCTACAACTTTAAAGGATCAGCGCAAACAGCCAGCTATCGAACTATCGATTTGTAGGAGCAACCTAATATTTACAAGGTTTCGGTAGCGCAGCGAAAGGTCGCAAGAGAAACAAATGATGAATGTGATGCCAACGCATGTTGAAGTGCGGCTGGTAATGGATGCAACTATATCCTCTAGCAGAACAAAGCGCATTCATGTTTTCTGTGCATTGACCTGTAATGTCGGCTGGATTAGCGATAACCACTGTGATTCGAAACGTTGTAAAGATGGTCGAATAATTACATACCTGATCGAGGAAACCGCTAAAAACGTAGTAAAAAGTTATCCCGATTATGTGAAACATGGGCTATCGTAACATTTCATTGCAAACAACAGTTTAATGCAGTCAATAGATCGCAGCTAATAGGAATGATTTCAAATCATGAAGTGGAAGAAACAACCTTAAACGCATGCATTAATCCAATAAATCGATCTCACTTTTCCTCATTTGCAGTACGTATTTTTCCTTCGTGGGTGGTTAGCGATGTGGTGGACGTGCGATCGTTGAGCTTAGGTTCCTCTGCAACAGCAGTGGAACATGAAAACACAAAAATCGCTCCTAGTTTGATAATGCTAACGCCATCAAGAGGAATTCTGAAGTTAGTGCTCAGCAATTAAGAGGTTATTGTTGCGAATAATGCTAAACATGACTTTATGCGTGGTTGAAAATATAAAAAATGGGATGCTAGATAGAAAGTTTTTTAGACGGCTTTTAGAGACTCTCTAGATAAAGTTTTAACTCCTTAGAAAAGGGATTTTTAAATAAATGAGGCTTCTGAAGTAAATGGGCTCTTTGTGCTTTACTGCAAAAGTGCGCTAAGAAAATAATGACAAATACCAGCGGTCATATGATGAAGAAATTATACCTTGAAATATACATTCAAAACTGAAGCTATTGAAACTAATGCAAATATTTACCTAAATGAGGAAGGCTTGCATTGATATCCGGAATCAGTGGATAGTCTTCAAGAATGGGTTTATCAGTAAACTCGAACAATTTAGAGTAGGCCATTGGGCTGTTACAATGTTTAGTTCTTGAGCACCCGCACACCGTATATTGCGATCTTCTTTGGCAAATATTTCGATCTTTGAATAAAGCGGCATCGTAATCGTTAGCACTCAAGCAACCGGCAATAACCGTTTCATTTTGATATATACTTACGACTGAAAAATAATGTATATCGATAACTGTAGTGGAAATATTGCGTCGTAGTTAGTGCTGATAATTTATCGCTTGAAACTGTTTCAGAGTTCAGTCTGCATAGTATGTGAAATAGTCGAGCTGACGTGACACATGACGATAGAAAAGCATTATTTGCTCGGGTCAATCGTTGCCAAAATGCACTAAACTTGGATGTTTTTTTGCGTACAATGATGGCTTCAGTGAAATTTACATTTTGAAGGAAACTTTCAGCAGTCTTAAAACATTACTTCTTTATTAGAACGTATATAACAGTAGTAGCAAGTAAGTAGTAAGTAGTTTGTACGAGTAAAGTAGTTGTAAATAATAAAGAAGACAATGGAAACGACCAGGGTGTAATTCACCGATATAGCATATGGTGCCCTCGCATGTATCCTGACAAATACGAGAACCGGATTGCTGCGAGCCTGATTTCATATAATCGCACTTTAAACAGGTCGATGTTAATGTTGTGTTACAGAGAACTGCCGCAACGAATATCACAGTTTTCAACATATGCACGTTGATTTTCTTTCTACCCACCTGTTGCTGACTGCAAATACAACATTCATTTTCTGTTATTAGTATATTGCAATTTGATGCTTCTGTTAACCGCATAATGTCAATTGTTATGACTGCCTTCGACAAAAATTCTATGAGACCATCAGTTGAAGTAGATACAGCGAAAAATTAGCCTGTGAAAGGCATCAATCGATGGCCATAACTAAATACAACCTCTGCAAATATGACTACAGTGAGCCAGGCTACATCGTTTTAAATGTCTTGCCGCATCACATCGATAATATAACATCAATATTGAATGTTATGGTGTGACAAAAATACCCTGTCAGCAACAAAACAAAACTCGCCGTTCTAAAACTGCCATAAACTTGCAACGAATGCAATAAGTATACAGAAGAAACAAATAAAAAATTCCTCTACCAGATCGTAACTTTTCTGCATTTCTTCCTCAAGCAGTAATGTCTCTCACACTCAAGTGAAGTTTGACTGCCGTAATCTAAGCAGCTTTCTACTTATGTTAGTTTCGAAATGGATCAAAAGCATTCCTAAATTGTACTTTCCGAGAGGGAACTTTTGCCTTTTTTAAACAAGAATTAATGAGAGTGGTACCTGCAGAAAATAGAATGCCATTGAATGGTATACCACCGATGTACCACTGGTGCATCCTCGGTGGTAAACCATTGAATCAACCTTCAAATTTGGATGAAATATAGTTATCTAAAAATGGGCTCAAAAGGTTATGCAGTATCTCGGGTGCCTAAGTGCAGAGTTTGGTTTAGAGCATCGAAGATTCTCTTAGGACTAGTGGCTGGTGAAAAGCAGAGTAGGTGTCAAAAAACTCAAGAATCTGAAATTCATCGGACCGAAGTGGTGGGCATTCTTGAGTGTATCTGCGTAGAGGGCGTACCACATAGGAACAGGGACATCAGCTTCCGCTCTCCGGAAAAGAGACACGATCCTACCCTTTGATTAGTGTTCTTAACCTCAAAAGACTACGTTCAGTGATATTAATTAGGTGGTGCCAGGAAAAACTCGTACTTGGCGATGCTGAATCAGTGGTGTGTATTATGTGGCAGTGCCCATGCACATGAACATATCAGTTGTTCGGTTATACAAATACTATTGTGTGGATTATTGGCAGAGGATGAGTGAAGTGAACTGTGTTTGCGCAAAGTTTATCGTCAAAATGCCATAATAAAAGAACATATTTGAATATTTCTTGCGAAGACAGCGTAGTCATTTATCCCATTTAGATTCGGTTTCTCCCAAGAGTTAGTCATTACAAGCGATATTACACAGCGTCTATCATTCAATATATGCAATTCCCTCTTCGATTTTACTCTAATGAATTCGCTATAAACTTTAAAGTAATACAGTAAAAATACGATAATGTAACCAAAAAATAAATAAAACTGCAGTAAATTCTCCGCAAAAATTCAATTCCAGGAAAACATAGAAACGCTCATTTAAAAGGCATCATGAGAGATCCCTTATGGTAAAGCTTCCATTTTGACAAAAGAAATTGGAACAAATTTGGAACACTTAACTTAGTTCTACGCGTAGGTCCTAAAACTTTTTGCGCTTATATTGAGAAATGTTAATGCATTCTTACGTAAAACAAACATATATGAGAAGACCATATGAAACACTGCATTACATTAAGTGCGCATCTTTAATTTAGAATTCCTCGAATATGAGCGAAGAAATTCTACATGGCGCAGACAAAATATTATTGGCTGTAGAGGAAACGTTAAACATATGAAGAAGATCGAAAGCAAGCAGAAATAAAGTGAGCAATACTTTTGCTCGGAGACATCTTTTACAGGGGGATGTGCTAAACAAACGCTGACCGTCATAACGACAGTCATACGAATGTCTGAGATGAGAGGAACGGCATACTTGTAGCGCAAAATTCATGACTCAGAGAGCACATTAGGCGATGGGCGGGTACCAATTTGACGATAATCGCCATCGAAAATAAACTAGTATGTGCGGAAATCTAACCGCAACTTGTGACGATAAAGCGCATTTATCCAGATTATGATGCACTTCACATGATTGCTTACGACGTAGTTCTCTTAATGTATGTAGAACTATGTGGTAATATCATTGTTTCTGCATCACGCATAATATGCAGCAACCTGCGATGAACGAACGCTGCGGTGACAATGAAAAAAATCCTACTGTAGCATGTCTAAAGCAAGTAATAACGGCAATTGACAATCGTTGTAGCGTAACACATTTTCAGATTTCACTATTGAAGATATTCTTGCCGAACGGATTGATGGCCGGATAGAGATGATTCAGGCATCATTGATTTTAGTTAACATCTTACAACGGGTTTTATGACGTCGGTGGTGGATATTACAAGTTATAATTGTGACTTTAAAATAAAACTCTTAAGTTCCCTGACTTCTAACATCCTTATAGTTGGAAAATACTCATAAATGAAAAATTGGAGAAATCCTGGAAATTGGAAAAATTGGAAAAATCCTATCCTGGAAAAAAATATTGCACTTGCTATAGAATATATATTGTAGTCAGAATAGATTCTAGAAAAATCATATTCTCATCTATACTTTAAAAAAAATCTTTGAAAAACTTCGCTTAGAAGAGCATTTTTAAATTTATCAAATATTTATAAATCATAAATTATGATATCATAGAAATTTTTTATAATATCATTCGTTGAGAAAATTTTTGATCTCATAATGCTGAAAAAAAAGGACTACCAAAATTCGGAAACCATTAATTTATGAAATTCCACTAAAATTATTGCTACAATGCAAAACGTTGGACAGATTATCAACTGGCTGAGAAAGTTGTAACTGGTCGTAGTAATTACAAAATCAATACGAAATGTTTTGGATGCCTATAAGATCCGAGAATTTTTAAAATTCAATTCGATATATCTATGATTAGACATTACCACTCAAATCAAAAAAGACTACCTTGAAACAAAAAAGACCACCTTTCGATCAAAAAGACTACCTTGAAATTATGCTCTGAAGAAATGAATAGTGTTCACAGCTTGAGGACGAGAATAACGTAAGGCTAAAGTGCGACTAATGAAGGACTGATATGAGCTTAACATGATCTGCAGCAAACAGTGATGTTTTCTTTAGGGAGCCTCTTTAGTTTTGTTACTTTGTTATACTCATGAATCGAAAAACGTAATCTTTCAGATGTGCGCCTTACTTTACCTGACGTTTCTATATCTTGAACGAAAAGATGAGGTTATCGCGAAGCAACATACTTCTATATCTCCAGCCAATAAAAAATCATTGCTTGTGATGTCATATATTTGCGTTTTCGTCCTAAGTGCTCAGTTATTTTCCTCTGACAAACAAATGCAGCTTCCTTTCATAGAATTCGACCGTTAACATACTGGACCAATATATGACGTTGTTGAATATCGCACTGGAGGATTAGTCGATGCGATGAAGCGCAAGGTGCGTGTGCAATTGGCATCTAACTGCGAAATGTGTTCAATAATATGGCAGCAATTCACTAAAAGCAGTGGAAAGCTAAGGACACAACGTGCATCATCGAAATGTGCTTGCAGGCGGATATGATTTGGGATATTGCCGTAAAAGTTGCACCCTCGTCGAACTGTCGCTTCCTTCGTCATCTCCCAACCATTTTAATAAATAGAGATTCATCTGAATCGCGAAAGCTTCACAGCAGCTTTGTTTCCTGTCGGAATCTCGGTGCCGATAGTTGTTTTCGCTCTCATCGTTATAAAATTTTCATTTCTGTCGATTTGTCTTGCTTCAGAATGTTCAAGTCTACATGATACATGTCCATATTCAATTTCGTATACAAAGTATCATGTTAGATCAAAGTAATCAAATTCTGAAACGGCTCAAACTAGCTCTCCATTCACCAAATATTCTAAACTCAACAGACTCAAGCAGCAATTGGATCACAGCAGTGGCGCACTCTCAATCCGAAAATAATTGAAATGGCGCTTTTCGAATTCAATTGTTGTAGTGCTGTGACGCTATCAACGTAACCTCAGACGTCTGAAATAAAATCGCTCTTTAGTGAGCAAACGAATTGTTGCACTGATTAAAGACTACTATGGGCTCCATCACAGCGGAATTCAAAAATTCTAAACGTTTACGGGAAGAGAAATATGTTGCAAATCTACGAGCAGCTGTCATTTTGGACTTATTTATACTAATTTCCTGATGATACTGTGAAAATGCTTCATGCAATAAAATTTCCTTTAAAAAACATGAAATTTTTTAAAGCATTTGCTCAGGACTTGTGATAGTCAGTAAAGTGGAGAGATGGAATGAGCCTAGGATACTATCGCGGGCAATACATATCAACGATCCTTCCAACATAGAATATAGTAAAATTGCAGCCGAGACTGTAATCATACATGTTCGATCATATATTCAAATACATTCCGTCGTTGTCAAGTTTCTATAGCCGTGGCCCCTTTCTCAAGGGCACTCATATATTCAAATCTCGATGGTATTTTCAATCGCAAGCACTTCTTTCAAACCATGCGGTTCACATAGAAAACTGACGTAAAAATCTGTTATTGCAATGAGTGTATAATTAAGGCGTTTCTTTTTCGTTATGTAGCATACGTTAGCACAATATGACGACAAAATGATAGCATTCGTGAGATGATATTAAATAAACGAATAAAAAGGCACTGAATTGATGATAAAGTGTACCAATGAGAGGAAATCATGTTTAGCGCTTTATACTTCAGAATCTTATCAGTGGGATGATCAGCGGGAAATTTTTGTCAGCAATGCATTTCTCTCTTTCATTGCTGCTAAAAAACGTTTCTGCTTGAGCTCTGTATAAGCAAAGAATGAATAATGCCACATTTAAACAGTTTCAGCCTCATAGCTAAACGAAAGATCAACGTGCGCCTCCAGATAAAACAACGACGGCATCAGCTAGGGGGAATTGCTGCGGGTGATGGAGCAAAAGTGGGTGGGAAGAGAAGGAGTGGGTTCGAAGGGAACAGCATTCAAGGGGATAGTGAACTGGATGCATCCATCACATGATACGAGTGAAAATATCGAAGCGAAGTAAATGAACCACAACATATCGCGTCACAGTCAGGAGGGTGATAGAGCAGGGAAGTACGCTCCCGGATAATGCGATCTTTTATAATTTTTTTTTTAGAGATGGGATCGGATCTCACCTCTCTTCATGCGCAAAATGCCTTCTCTCCATCTCCATTTCTCCCCTTCAAATTCACGATTGATTTGAGAATAACAAAAAAGAAATACTTGGCTGACATTTTAAGTGAATAAGCCAAGGAAGGCGAAATATGCCATCTCAAAAGTGCTCATAATTGTTCTCTGTAGGAAATGATCCTGATGGAGCTTTTAACGAGTATTTTCCTATACTTGGCAAGTAATAATAACAAGTAAAAAGCTACTGTTCCTACGAAAACAATTCCTCTCGCACCTTACATGCATTGCCGCACTGATACACAACCCTATTCTATTCTTTTTATGTAGTCCTACGTCGATTAAGGCCTTTCACCAAGGATGCTTTAATAATCAGTTCGATAAAACTCAAGCAGTCAATAAAGCAAACACATGTTTCCTCCATTTGTAATGAGTTAAAACTTTGCGACCTCTGCCTGTAGGCAGACTGCTGCTTTTTTCATAGCCTTATAGTTCAGCGGCCGTTCGCTGGTATTTGTTGACGTAGGATTCCTCAGACGAATTGAAATCAGAAAACATAGCAAAGTTTCGATTTCTCGCTAGAGTATGCGCTTGGAAACCGTCGAGTAGCCTTGAATTCCTTTCTGAGAACGTTCAGAAAATATTGACGGAATTTTTTTTTCAAGGCCTAAGATTTTGAACGCGAAGACTTGCGATTTTAAACTGTTTCACAAAACAACAAATAATAAAGTAGACCAAGAAATCTACACCTCACTGAAAACAATTAGCCGTTACTGCTCAAATATGTGCTGAACACTTCGTCCGATGCGTTTTCTCCGACTTTGAACAATCTAAAGAATCCCGCGATGACAATCTGGCTGCTTTGCTCCACGAACGCTATAAATCTTTTTAATGCAACTACCCTTCAATATCAATAGCTTGAAGTGGATATTTGTTTAAAAAAAAAGAGGAAGCGTACAAGTACTATGGAAGACGCTTTTGTTCCCTCGTCGGCGTATTTCGATTCAATTTCCACTGCACTAAGGCCGGAAAATGCTATAAGACAATTATGAAGCCCAATTTGAGTCAAATCCAAAATTCAGATGCCGGCTTGGTGCAGCATTTACACATTTCTCAGTGAGAGAAATTTGTAAAAGAAGAACCACATCTTGCATCACGAAACTTTTCAGTGCAGAGATGGATTCCTTTTCCGCCCATATTTTTCGACTTTCCCACCAGGGCTGTCGTCATTAGCTCTTCAAAAATGCCTCTGATCGAAATTTCGCCAACACAGTCAGCTAACTTCATTGGATAATTGCTGTGAAATGTTGAATCGCGAAAAAGAGTGAAGTAATGACGGTGTCAACAAAAATTCACAACTGAGAATCCTTTATGCACTCATTCTTTCTATACGCTGCAGAGAAAGCTCATTACGATGCTATGTAACTGGTCAAATGTTTTTCGCTTTGCTCGTTGCCGTAAGGCCGCTGCTGAATGTTGGCTGTTGCGATTTGTTGACCACCATCTAGCGCTTTCGGCAACAACGATTGTAATTTCCAGAGCACACGCCATAACCACTTGGGCACGAGCATCCAGTTGGTGCGTATGAGCCACCACCACATCCAACCGTTCCTTGCGATACCGGTTGATATTGCTGAGTCGGTACGTAAGACGAAACTGGCTGGTATGATTGCTGGTAATATTGCTGAGAAGGTTGGTAGTACTGCGGAGAATTTTGGTAATACTGCTGAGAGGGTTGGTAGTACTGCTGCTGCACTGGCTGGTAGTACTGCTGAGCTGATTGGTACTGTTGCGTAGGTATTTGATAGCTCTGCAAAACGCAACTTCTATTAACTGCATTACTACAAATTTCAAGCAACAATATAGTATGGCAGACTATTGTATTTCTCTTTGCAGGTGAATGTTCTCTTCCAAAAAGTGATTCACTTAACAATTTTTTGAGATGTTAAGGCAGCGCGTAGCTTTTTTCGAAGATTTGAATGCATCGTATCTTAGTTGTGAAGGAAATCACCTCAACACGCTCATATACTAGTTATTGTTTGAAAATTGCAACCAATTTTATGGCAGATGAATAATCACTGATACAGCTATCACTTACCGGTTGTTGCACGTTCTGAGACGGCATACAGCTACAGCCAGGAGGTATATAGCATCCGCATGACTGTCGTTTCGCACGAATCACATTTCCGCTCTAAATATTTCATGGCATCGGATGTTCAGAAACACGAGGACGATGAATCAGAAATCTTAGCAAAATCAGATTAGTGTTTCCAGCGGGAACCATTTAAAAGAAGGCCCATTATAATGGGAGCAATGGATTCTACAAAGAAGACTTAGTATTTTGAAGATGATGATTTTCCTAATCAATTTAAATTCTCAGTGTACTGTCGAGTTCAACAATGTCCTTAAAACCTCGTCAAAATGTATAATCAAGGATAATGGAAAAGAATCTCGTTGCTGTTTTGTCGGTTGGAGTGAGTTTCTAAAATGATCACCTTTAGATCGGTATAATATGGAGACGAATATCTATGCTAAACAGCACAACTACGTCTATAATCATTCTTAAGTTGTGCGCCCTCAGATATCAAACTGTTAACAATGAAGGATATAGGAAATAGAAAAGTAAAAGACACTCCATAGAAATTCAACAGCCCTTTACTCCAAAATGTTATTTATGAGCAATTCACACTTTGATAACTACTTGAAGTTGTTTTAAAGATGTTTATTTTGGAGCTCTGAGCTGCAATTCAAGCCGTTAACGACCACTATAGTGGAACTGCCGTTGCTCTTTTTTCCACCGCTTATCTGCAGTTGCTCAATTCTTGTTCTTCTGCAAGGCTCATGGTATATACATATTAAGCTTTCCTCTAACTCCCCCCTCTTCTCCACTTGAGTAACTAAGGCTCGCATTATCAGCCACAGCTATCTCGATCAATGGCGAATTAATTTTTCGAAAATTTTACGGCAGCTGTTCGAGCGGAGGGACGCAGGTGTTTATTTTTCAGTGGATTCCCAAATACTTTTACACAACCAGTTATCAAATCTGCACCATATCTGGGTGATATATTCGTTGCTAAAAATATGTGAAAACTCTAAAGGCAACCAAGCGAAGTTCGGAATGCCACTCAGAAATAGTAAATCATCAAAGTGAAAGGCACTTTTTTGATACACTCGAGAGTCTGCACGGCTAAGCGGACTTAGTGAAAGCAACTGTTGACAGAACTTTTGCTTTGCTTGATGTGTATGCGCTTTACGCACACTTCTGTTCATGCGCTTTTTCAAACTTCTAGAAAAGCTCATTAAGCAATGAGCGCACCTCGTTAATGCTTATCTGTCAGAGAAATCGTTCCAATTCGGAAGTCACTGATGCTAAGGTAAACAAAATATTCAGCTACAACAATAACACTAAATTAGCAAATTCACTTTAAATTTATTCCATCATCAGCAAAAGCAGTGATCAGCATTTAAAAGTACCCCTTTAGAGGACATCTGATGTAAAAAGCAAAAAATTCTTCCATAATTCTCAGAGGAACGTCTGAATTATTTGAAATCAGAACAAATTATTTCACATATTACGTAATCCTTTGAGAACTTTTTCGAAATTAGTTATATCGTTGTGCGAAATGCGAAATCATAGTTATCCTGCTAATGCCTTTTAAATACTTCGCATACCTACTATTTCGATGCTTATAGTTTATAATACGTTCTGTTCTATGATGCAAAACTTACTCAACAGACATCAATCTTCTATTCAAATTCTAAGCGATAAAATTACAAAGTGATATTCACGTTTTCTGCTCTAAACTATGCAAAATATGCTACTATGCGAAAATCTCTGGCGAAATCATGCGAGTGTTTCATAAGCACATTCTTTTTTTTTCAGTGGAGATTGAATCGTTCATCGACCTTAGTAGCATTCTTTTCTCCTCTATAAAATAATCTGGAGAACCTCAATTTCGGGTAAATGTAGCCGGAGAAACCGGATAAACAATTTCGGATAAACCTCAATTTTCTGTGAAAATATAAATTCGGCTCTCATTTTCAGGCAATTTTTGGAGTAAAACTTCAAACATACTGTTTGTACGCTTCTTTCAGTAACATATACTACCCTCTGGCGCATATTGCTGAAACTTTCAGAAAATCATAGCAAAGAAATTTCATGGCCGTGATTTCTCTACGTGGGAAATGAAACTGTCACAGTTATACTTAAAGATGGAGGAAAATTTTCGAAAACGCAAAGGCAAAGGTTAAAATTACCTCAGCGGCATAGTTAGCAACGAGAATGAGGGAAGCGAGAAGGATGCTGAGGAGTTTCGACATTTCGCAGGTTGACTGTAGATGAGCGTCAGCAATCATTTTATAGGATGCGTGAGCGAGGGCGGTTCCATGACGGTACAAAACAAATAGGACGCACTTAGAGTCGGCTTTCTATCTCCACTGGTTTTTAGTCGAGATTTGCACACATAATGCTATACTGTTAAACTATGGTAATCATTTGTAAAAATCCTCTTAAGGTTATAATTCATAGCTTCCCACCTCCGTGTTCCACCCTTCCTCCTTCAACCCCGTGGGATTATTTCGTTAACTTCTCACCTTCGAATCGTCTTTTTCCCCCCGTCGTACTCTATTACCAGTTCTTGTGAGCTTCTTTTTCCTTTTTTTTTTCTTTTTTAAACAGCTTCGTCACGCCACACACAACTTTCAAGAGTACCGCTTTAACGTGTATTATTAAGCAACCCGACGTCGTTGTGCAACATCAGTGTTCAAACAGTAAGGTCGTTTAACAAAACGGCAAAGCAAGTTAAATAAAACTTTCACTCAGCATTCGATGGAAAATCCAAGAATGAACGTGAAGAAAAATGCGCTTTTCCAATTTTCCCATTAATCAAGCATACTGAACAATATAGGTTTATTATATATATATATATATATATATATATATATATATATATATATATACTGAACAATATATATATATATATATATATATACATATAATACTTCTTTTCATGTGCTTAAGCATTCAAGTGGCATTTAAAAGCTTTCACAGTTATTCAAGAATATTCACTGCAGAGGTTGCAAACTTCAATATGGAATTATGAAGCACGATTGTGGGTCAAATACGATGGCTAAAAGCTTCTGTCCACTTTGACCGCATTTGTACTACGACGGCTTCAAAACAACGATCGCCTTATATCCCATCATTTATACTCATTGAAACACGGTATTTTCATTTGTACTCCCAAATTTTAACATTTCCATATTAATTCGTTATTATGAGACTCAAAGAGCGATTATTCGTTGGTAGAGGCAAAGATGGTTCCAATAGAAGTTCCTGTTTAACTCTGGAGCATAGATCCACCTGCTCTCATATCCTACAGCGATGAGCATTAGTCAGTTTGTTTTCGTTCACATGGAGAGATCCAAAGATTTTTCAAGATGTACAGTTTACTGCAAACACAAATAGATGAGGGATTTATAATGATTCTTCTTTCATATGCTTTGATCATAATGCTTTGAATTGACTCGTTCAAAAAACTCGCTAGATTTATGCGAAGATTATTTCTTTTAGGTAAAAATAGTGATGAGGCGATAAGATGCATGAAAAATTCACTATCGAAACGCTGACCTTCTATAATTTTGCAGTTAAGTGAAAGAAAAATTAACTGGCTGACTACATCTACTATTGTTCATTGTATCCATATCTCACTCAGTTTACAAATCCAGTTCGATGTGTCTTTCGCCTCTGTGTGTAATCGATCCCATCATCTCCATGTCTGGTTGTGTTCCACTCCTATATGCTAATATCCATTTACATCGACAGTCTGCCTCTTTCGTAGTTCTTATTCATCTTCTTGTGCATAAATTACGAGTGCTATGGATTTTATATTGTAACAGTCCTACAGTGTTATGTGCACAGTACGGCTGTCAAATGAGTGTATAGTGTATACTTTACACTATGGTGTATTTTCTGCATCGTAGTATATATTGTAGGTCAGCGTAAGGGTTATATGCATTGGATGTTGTTGTAGTGGGAGAGAATAAAGATAATAAATAAGCAGTTTAGTGTTTTTCATAAATCTGGAAGAACGAAGTGTGCAGGTGAGTGGATCTACGTCAAAGGTGATCGTTGCGTGCATCGATGTGATGGCTTCACTAGACTCGACGAGTGCAAATGTTGACTGTGTGAAAGGATTCTCAACGTGGAACAACTGTAATGCTTAGCGAATGCAAAAACGTTCAATCCCTACACACAAACGACTTGATTTGTGAAGTTGTCTTTAGTCAACACTACTTCTACGCTTTTCTAAAGACGATCGCACTCCAAACAAAACACGTGCGTAAGCGTCAATATTTCAAGCAAACAAAAAAAAGAAGGGAAAAAGTCACCATAGTTCATAGGAGCGTATGTCTGAAGGCTTTTCAGGCTAACCGTTGTTGCGTTTTGTTTACGATGTTAGTTCACTGCTAATCGAACGTATATGATGTCATGTATATGTTCCAGTCTGCAATACACATGATAGTAATAAAACTTTATTGCCCTAAATGGAATGATTTTTCCCTTCATCTTCCGATATTTCATCGCAAGTTTAGGCTTATTTAAATGGTCATTGTTGCGTTCCAAATGTACAACCATCAGGGGTCATACATAGTGAATGTATGACTTCGATTCAGTCGCTTCATTTCACTTGAAATCTATTCTCCATATATGCAGATTAGATTTGGGAAATTAGTACAAGATCCTTCCAGCTTATTAGTGGCTTCGACTTTCTGAACTTAAGATGAAAAAATTGGAGGTATCGTAATGCTTCCAATATCGTATCATTTCATCTCTGGTGAGTGTTTCCCGCGAACTGAATGGGGTATGAGGCAATAAATTAAGAAAGAGCATTGTTGAACTCGGGATAATTGCAATCCTTACTTGCCTGCGATCGAAAATTTTTCGAATGCATGAGGATGTGAACTGCAACAATTTCAACATTACTCGCTAAAAGGCCGGAAACGATCAACAGCGAAATGCGAGAGCTGTGAGTGGCAGAAGTGATGGTGCACTGCAAAGCAGAAAATGAGTGATCGTATCTGCAGAAATGATAGTAGTTGAAGTTATGCTTTCCTATAGAGTCACTCTCATGTCAAGGCAAATATGTGAATCGGCTACATGTTCTAAATTAAAGCTCATTGACTAAATGCCAATTGCAGGACTTCATTAAAAGTCATCGGTCTCACAGTGCGAATTCCCGGTGTCTCAAATGTGGAAAAAACAAGAGGAGGGGAACAGCAGGCAAAAGACCTGCGATGCATCGCTGCGCAATCATGAAACGCCTAATGTCTCCTCTGTTTCTGCACGTGTACAAAACTGGTGCAGCTACGGAACCTGCGAACGATCTGGTATTTTAAAAGGCAATATTCATTACTTACAAGAATGTTGGGGGGTTCTCATGACGTTATGGCTGTAAAATGTCTGAAAATGATGCGACAGCAGTCCGACAGTCATTTTCATGGATTTTCACGTCGGCAAGAGAACAGGGGAAGTGGGAAGGAGAACGTAAGGTGGTTGTCCAACTAATTCCAAACGGAGAAAGTGATATGAACTTTTCAGAGTACTGGATGGACTGATGTGTTCCCATTGCTGGGTGGATTTGCGCTAGAACAGAAGCATCACCGTTTGCATAATACACATTTTTCGAAACAGCTAAGGTGTTTCTCAAAAAAAAAACTTGAGATCATTGGGTCTTTAGTCTCTTATATTACCAGAAGTGAGAGTGAGCATGCCGTGTTTCATGGAAATGATATCTGGGATCATTTGCACTCTAGATCAAGGGCAGAGATATCTCGATCGCTTGTCGCTGTTTTGAATCTATGCGTCGCACTGATTTCATAATGCCTGCAGCTATTTTTCTATGAGGTCCACACTTGAAAATGAAAGAAAGGCTACTCGTGCTTGTACTTTTCCTGAAGAGCTTCTGAAGAAGGTAGTGGCGTGGTACCTGGGACTCACAGGTTTACAGGACAGATGAGTAATTATGTTTCGCAAAAATCTGCATAAACCTGCTAGAGAGCTTAAGAAAAATGAAAAATACAGACTTGAATTCACATTATTTACTGAAGAAGCAACCTTTTAATGCCTCTTTTGCTTAGTTAGAAACTCTACTACTAGAAACTCAAAACGAATCCCTCCTGTTGGGTGATGTTGAGTACCTAAAAAAATTTCTTGCCAGTTTAAGGCGCCTTCTTGAGTCTCCGGCAAGATTACCTGCTTAGGACTGTTTGTTTTAGTGTTCGAAATTCATTACGCGCTTGGATGGATCAACTGTTTGCTTCGGTGCTTGCGCAAACTCATTGAGTGCAATAATGACCACAATTTCGTATCCGTCAAAGTTGGAGATAAAAAGATATTTCGTTGAATTGTGCTGAAATTCTTGAAATGATGAAAAGAAATTCGAATATCTCCTCTGTCCAATAACATATGAAGTCAATAGCACTTATGTATGCTAGACGCTCAGCAACTTGAGAGCTTAAATAAGGTGAAAAAAGGAGAAGAAAATTAATGAATCTCTATTTTAACGCACATCAAGCCAATGTAGAATGTTGAAATGATTTTCTTCAACACTCATTTTAGCATTACCGATAAAGATATGCAAGGAGAACTGCATTATTACATTAGCTAAATTTCCCGGTCCTCATATTCTCCTCTCATCTCTTGTGTTCTCTCGTGCTCTTTCGTCGATCTTCTTTGAAAGGCTATCGGAATCTTGTACGAAGTGAAGATATCGGCCGTTCATCGAGTCATTGCAAAAAAGTTCTACGCAGAAAACGTTGAAGATCTTCTTATGCAGATAAAATATCAGCAAAAGTGTAAACGGCGATATATTTTACTATGTTAAGAGCGTGAAGCTCGATTTTTTAGCCGCAGATAGTGATAAAAGAAGAAATAAATGCATCATGCTAATGAAAATTTCCCTCACAATAATAAGTTCGGATTTTTGAAAAATCGTACTGAATTGGCAGGATTTTAATTCGTGGATTTTCACTAGATCTTTTTTCTCTCATAGTTCTACTGCTTCTCGTTGCTTTCAATTTCTGGAAGTGAAAATTAAATAGGAGATCATTTGCACACATTATTACTGATCCAGGAAAGAGCACAATTCATGAATGAGTGAGTGATGAAAGCGGCATAATTTTTCAGTGCAACATCATTCAGTTTGTATTTCCTAGAGAAACTGTCCATCTTTGGCCTACAATAACGTGGTTTGTTCTCAGATGCTTCTGAAAATCTTCGAAAAGTTAGCGCAAAGTCGTCGAAACGAATTATCCCAATGAGGGTATCATTTACCTATTCGCTTTCCTGGATCCGCTTGGTATATCCGTCCTACGAAGAGATAAACTTTTACAATAAGCTTTCGATTAAAGTTTAGTAAACCGATTACTCTTAATTAGTCTAAAATTATAGGAGATGTAATCGAACAAATGAGTATATTGCTGTATTTCCATGATAGCGACGATGCTCAAACCGTCGTGATGTAAATGTCCTCATCTCCACACTAATTCCCGGAGCTAGTGTCCGGAAGTTACTTTGTAGACGGCCTTGTTAGTCATCCTCATCTGTGAAGGTTAATAGTTGAAATCCTTGGGATTTTTATGGCCCTTTGTCTTATCAAAACATCAGTGCCTCACTCCTGTAGCGCCACTACATCAGAAAGAGACTCCGGTACAAAGACCTCGTAGTTTTCCAGTTCTCGAGGTCTTGTTTCACTGCTAGATTAGTTCTTGTACAATACTCATGATTTCAGAAACTGATGAATATTCGCTTGCTTATCTCGTAAGCACCGTTGTTTCCCGCTCCCATTAGTGTTCGCGCTTCAGCGCCATCCTCCCTCCTTCTGTGGGTCCCTCACTAACGTGAATCCTAAATTTTGAACCGTAGAGGCTCTGCCACAATCGAAATTTTTAAAAATTTCTCATCTCGACACTAATTCCCAGGAGGAAGTGTCCAGAAGTTATTTAAAAAAAAAACCTCTCAGCCTCTGGACGGACTTGCTGCAGTCGATCCTTCGCCCTCGGATACAATTAGAAAGCACAGCTGGAAAGCCTGATATGAAATGGAGACATCTCTCGAATGGATGAAGACATTATAGCATATCAAGGAACGCTGATGGAGCTCTTTGTAATCTACGCATGGCTCAAGAAAAAGCCCATTCCTGTAGAGATTCCACAGTTTGCTGTTCTCTGTCCTCCTCTTATACTTGCCTTTTCTGTTTCCAGTGCCGAGAAAATCTCACATGTGGAATAAGTAGTCGTGTGCACAGGCGATATGCAACGTAGTACCAATCCCGAGACTTTAATTTATAGACCGAATATACAATCATTATAATAGAACATCCAGCTGAGAAACTGCTTTCCTTAAATGCAACATCGTGCTGGATTCTGAAATTTACAAATGCAACATCCCTTCCTTCTCGAGGGATCTCCCGGAGGAGAGGTGGATAACCCCACCCCATCCCCTGCCCCCGCGGAGATATAATTCGCTACTTTATATAAGAATTGGACCCGTACGCGTCTGCCCCTTCCAAACACTATCTTCCATCAAGTGAGATACCTATTATAGAGGTGATGGTGGGTCGTTCTCACCACCGAGGTGCATAAAATCACGAAAGCACTTATATGCATAGAAAGTTTCAACTACGATGGCCCATACATCCAGCAGGTTGTCCGCATTGGTGCCTTCGGTGATGTTTCTCCTCACGTCTTTTTTTTCTGTTTTTATGGAGAGGTATTGTTAAATTCGCGTTGCTTTGTTTCCCTCAAATCTCTCATTTATTGATAAGTTGATCTCAGACTTCACTTGATTAAGGATTTAATCTTAAGGATTAAGGATTTAATCTGCAAAACGCGTTCTTTTTGCATAGCGTTTTATTGACGATACTATCGCCATAAGTAGACGAAAAATATGAATTATCATTTCATTTAATTAATTAGTTCGCTCGTACAACAGGTTTCCCCCTATTCTTAAACGTGCATGACACCTCTCCAGGTGACGGATCAACGTGAAATAAAGCCTTGAGGTTATCCTCCGACGATAGCCAAACAAATCACCGACGATTCCCAATAGTCCGATAGGTAAGGACAGATGGGCGTATGAATGACTGGTTACTAGTTAGCCTTTTGCAAAGCCGCCTTAACAACAAAGTATAGTAACGTCGATATGAACTTTACGAATAATTTATGTCTGAATTCGCTTCTCTTAAGCTCTTCGTTTGAATTTTGAGCTCCTACAGCGAAAATTCAGATGAAGAATGTAGGGAGGGCAAAATTTGAAAGTCGGATAGAATCGCGTAGAGCATGAGGGGAGGAGGATTTAGCTCGTAGAGCATGGGAGTTGAGCGGCGTTGCGTAGAGCGATAGATTTGGGTTGGAGTGACAAGTATTTCTTTGTTTTTTTGAGGGTTTTTGAGATCTCTTTCATCCAGGGACATATGGACTAATTTTCGATTCCGTTGAGAGAAGATCACTCTCAGTGGTTTGGGTATTGCAATGGACATATTGATATGTATCCTTTCACTTGATACAATACAGCATACAATTTGTCACTGCTTCTGAAATGACTCTTCATTGGCTCCGGGAAATTTTATTTAGTTCTAGCACTGATGGGGTTTCCTTAATTCTTGTGAAACAGAAATGGATTAGTGAGGAGCAACGACTGGTCACCGTCTCTATAAGGATGAGTGGCACACAATCATCCACCCATCTCGAACTCATGTCGCTTACCCATTTGTCCATCTTTGGTGTGCTTCACGATTTAGATCTTCAGTTTCTTTTTCTCATTTTAGTGTTCTATACAAGTTTTCTTTAGGATAGTTTATGATCACTGTTTTGTCATTGAATCTCGGCAGTGAGTCATATGTCTTCACAACGACAGCCAATTTTTAATATAAGCGACTTTATTTGAGCGCTCGAAAACTTGAAATTTGATGGACATCCCGAAGGAGACACCAGAGGCGTTTGAAGGCCAAATCGGTCATACTATGAAGGGTAAAAGATCATCTGATGTCATCGTCTACATCTTCCCACAGATGAGCGAACTGACGATGGAGAGTGTCAAAGCGTCCTTCGCCACAACGACTACACCTATTCGGCCGCTTTCGCCGATCCATGACCTCGAAATCGGTTTCGTTCATTTCCCTTGCTGTCAGTTTAACACTCAGTTGTGCTGCAGGCGATTTAACCGCAATAACAGCTATTTGTTGGCAAATGAGACTAACAGCACATAACCAAGTCATTCGTAGTAAGTGGAAACTGCTGTATATCGTTGAAGAATGATGCAAATGAGTTTCATAGTTACAGCTGTTGTAGTTTGGTTCCACGGAAGCTGCAGAGTCTTCGGAACATGTATTCTTTCGGTTTAGATGAATAAATTTCCGCAACAGTCACTTTCTTTTGTGTTTTGCAAAATTTAGGTATTATGTTCGATGAGAGTCAAATTTGCAACTTAAACAGGCCTAGTCAATTCAACAATTTCCATTCCTAGCTGGTCAAACATGGCATCAAAAATGTGGAAAAGTATTCCTTATTGAGAGCAGAGGAGCAGCTGAAAAACTAAAAATTACTCAGAAATGGAAAGTAGAAATTTTTATCTGTAATCAGTTACTTTGTGGACGTATTTTGATTCCATTTTTGTATCTTTGAAAAGTTGCTTGTCAGGAGAAATGCTTTCGCTTCATATAGGTCAACGCATTCGGATGCGTTTAATAAAGGATTATTCTGCGCGAAACACCCTCCCGCCTCGGGAAATTCGGTCACTGTATTGTGTTCAGTCAGAGAATCACTGTGTCATTGTGTTCTAGTAATATTTCACTGAGACCTGAGAAGTTGTGAGCGAAGGTCGCACCAATCGTTGAAGTGAGTCCTATCGTATTCCCTCGCGCTGGCGCTTTTTTTGTCGTCACTGACTCACATAGTTACTCAAACTATATGTACTCATTGTTTGTTGAGTTGCTTGTGTATGCCACTATGGATTATTTCTTTGAGAGAGTAATTTTACAGGGCGAGTCTATTCCGTCGTTTGGAATGGCGAATACCAGAGAGCTTGGTTCTTGAGATACCACAACGATGACGAAAATGAGGCTGAGGTAATGTCTTTCCCATTTTGATGTAATGCTCGCATTTGAGCAGAAGGTGATGAATTCCAAAATACAGTTGATCGAGTGTGCAAAGTTAATATTGGCATGCTCTATGCTACGGGAATAAGCTCGAAGAAGAAGTATTTTTTGGGATTCGTCAAATTTTGTCTTCCGAATTAAAACTTTCAAAAATCAGTCGTTGCTAGCTTCAAAGCAATTCTTAATATCGGTTTCTTCAATTGTTCCGAGTCATGGATTGCACTTTTAAAATTTATTTCATTAAGCTTCTCGGACATTGTTATGCAAAAGTGCTGAAAACGCTATGAATGGGGGACATATATTTTGCGCTTATGAGTGGTTCGATGAACAGTTGTGCATTTTGATTTGTTATGCAGAGATGTACGCTTCCTCGGAGCGATAGTGCTAAAAGGTGTGGCCTAAAAAACGTTCAGTTGTTACATCTGTGGATCAGTATGGGAAGCTTCCTCATATGCGATGCCTTAAATAAGCGACTTGCCAGTAAAAAGTTTTAGCTGCGAATGAAACAGAAGAGGTATTACTGGAAATATAGTTTATTAACGAAAGCCGTTTGTGACTTTTAGAGCATAAAGTTGTGCTATTTCTAGATGGCGTTGTTTGATGTGGGTGAGAAGACTGTGGTAAAAAGGACCGAGATATTGAACTGCCCACCAGATGTGGCTTCGTGGGATGTCTTTGGGGTTATTTGTCCGTTCTTCATGCCTGATGCAGCTGAAGACTTTCTTGCTGTCGTTATCAGTATGCTTGGAAGTGAGTGTCGATGCGTTCCAGGTTGGCCTTCTCTCTCATATTTCCACATGTGTAATGGATTTATGTGGAAGGAGAAATAAGTTTTTATCGATAGCGTTTCGAATTAGTGACGAAACGAATGTAAGCAACATTGCCATCATAGGGGAGAAATCGTTCGGCGGACGAGGTTTATAGGACAAATCTTGGAAAGTTTGCAGTGCTGCCTCAAGAACAGTTCTTCATGGATGGCTGTAGTGAACTGTTGTGCAACTGTGGCGTAATATTTGAGCCACATCACAGTGTACTATTGCCTAGTAATTGACGGCACCCACAAATTCCAGAAAGTCAGCCAAGCAGCCATCGGCATACTTTCTTATGCGCTGATTATTCCCTCTTCAGAAATGCTTATTTTCACTTGCATACAAGAGAATTTAGTAAGGTAGAGCATATCAAAGGTTGGAATCAGAAGAATTCAAAGCATTTGTTTCTTGTCGGGCTTAAGTGAATGTTTTTGAGCAGATCACTATTCCAGCAGAAAGTTGAGCAGCTGAAAAGTGCACCTCACAACAAAAACATTAGAAACGGACAAATCGAAAAAATATCGGATCCACTAACACAAGCAAAAGTGTACGGGAAACAGTCTCCAATATTGGAGAAAGAGGAGAAAAGGTGGTCCTCAACGCGTTCTGTTTATTGTTGAAGGAATTATCGCCACCTTCATAGATTTTAAAAGTACCCGATAATGGATGATTGATTTATTTCTGTCCTCGCCACATGTGTTGTTCAGAAATAGTTTGCATCCTCTGTGCCGTTGAAGTCGAGATTCGCTTCTATACCTTGCGAGCATATAGAGGCGAAATTTCCACTTCAATCATTCAGAGGATGCAAGGAGTTTTAGCAGCAGATGGGATGGGTGGGAAATTGAGAGATGAAACATCAGGGGCGAAGCGAGCCTTTAGACGTTCTGTGGACGCGGCAGTGCTTGTTTTTGATTGAGTTTTTAGCAGTATTTCTTCGATTTATTTTTGAGTATGATATTGCTTGAATTGATATTCAGATTTTTTAGACGATATCATTTGTGAACCTGGAATGATGCCCTGCGTAACGGGTGAGCTTTCTCTTGAGTGTCGTCCAGGTGAATTCGTCAGCTTAAAGCAAGTTGAACAAACATCGACTGGTAGCTGCAACCAATCTGCCTTCACTCCTGTTGGACGTTAGTCGCTTTCATCTTCTTGGATAATTCTTGTGGGACAACACCTTCGTTGATAAATATTGGCGTCTTGCAAAGTCCTATATTTACAATTTATCGGTCAGCTAATATCGCCATGGAGCTATTCCTCTGTGATATACATTGATCATATATTGTTTTGTTAGCTGCCTGTTTTCCATCAAAACATGCCTCATAGTTATGCACTACTGTGAAGATCGAATCTAGGCATATTATTCAGTACGCCTCACTTCTCATCGACTGAAGAGGGGAAAGGATGGAAGGAATCTTGCGTCGTTCTGCAGGCTTAGGAGGGATATTTTTCTCCAAGTGATTCTTTGGAGAAGGCACTTCGTGATATGTGCAGTGACAATGAATGAGGCATTTTCAGGCTTATTCATCCCTAACTTTCAAGCTCGTATCCATGAGAAGTTGAAGCTTTCTTTTGAATTATTTTCAGAAATTTCGTCTCCAATAAATTCTCATTTTTCTATATTTCAAAGCTCTCCATCAATCAGAAAATCCCGCCTTGCTCACGGGGATATTTTTCATTGGAGTTTCAATCAACGAGATACTGATCGTTATGGGAATGGTTCGCATACTCGGAGCATACAAGTCTTTTCGTTGTATGTTGAAGCAAAAATAAGATGAAGTCAAAATAGAGCGTTGTTAGAATGATCTCAGAAAAATGCCCTCAAAAGAGGCACTGAGAAAAGTAAAGGTATGAAGGGGAGTGTGTGTGATAGCTGAGGAAATTTCGCACTTAGGGTTATTAGGTGTTCATATTTTGCAAGTGTTCGTTTAGTCTTTCCTCAATAATTCGGTCGATAATTTAATTGATGGAAATGCCTGACAAAGACGATAACCATTGGTGTAGTCATCAAACTCCATTCATTTATAGTTTATAAAGTTCGGTACTGATTCCAAGCAATAGGTAGAATAGCGGTTTATTTGTATGGGTTTCGTCAGGTATGTATCGGTCTGAGATAAATCTGCGAAATGTTTAAATGGGGTGATGGGTTATTTAAAAGTTTTCTGTAAGTATGAAAAATGTTTTGTCGCCTTATTTCATATCTTCTGATTGCGTGATAGTTTTTTATTTGCTATCTTAGGTGTTGAAAAAATACTGCCCAAATTTTCTCCATTTGATTGGTATCTATTTGCAGTGGCTCAGCCAGTCTAGAAACGGTTCCATATTTCCCTCTCTAAATGCTTCAGACCACTCTCATTTACAGATAACGTTATCAAATTGTTAATCTTTGTTATCGGCTTGTGTTATTTCTTTGTAGGTGATCAGGATAGTGGCATGCAACTACTGAGCAAATTGATGAGTCCAGTAACGACACCACCATCACGGACTTCAACCCCAGCGCTTGGCAGTTATTTTTCACAAGTGGGTCAGCAGAATCCATGGACAGGTGATTTGGCCTCACTCTTGTTGAATCCGCCTCATTATTTAATATTCGGACGAGTGAAGGTGAATTGTTAAATATTTTACGGTGGGGTTACCGTAAAGGGAGGAAATTCTCGCGACTCTTCGCCCATAATGATAAGTTCCAACCCTCCTAAAATATTCACTTAATGCGTGTTGAATCGTTTCAGTCTTTGCTGGTGTCATTTTGTTCAAGAATCAAATCTCAGCGAGCGAGATTATGGTCACAGCACAGATGTTTTAAGAGGCGTAGTGGTTGAGACTTGTGATGCCCCATCTTCGTGCAGAAACGCTATCGTTTCCACTATTTCTGTGTGCACACTTGCACTAGTAATTTCGAAGGAGTAGTCCGGCTTCAAGAATAGTAGACAAGGTGACGAGAGTTTAGAGAAAAAGGAACGGATCAGCCAAATTTCGAAATTAGTTTCAAAGAACGCAAAAAAACTTTGCAATCGCAGTAAGAGAACGCCAATCATTGAGGGAAATAATCGTGACCATAGTCACGTATATGTTCAACGTTTCGTAAAGAAGAATTCATTCAGAGCAAATTGCCTCCACTTTTTCTCACTTTATGTAGTTCTCCATATAATTTAGCAATGATTTTTTAACGGGTCTGCATACTCGCTTTTGAAAATGCTTCATAAAATTATGCCCAGATTTGAAAATTGACAGTCAGTGTGGTGCAAATTTAACTTATCTTGGTCTATGAGAACGAAGGCCTCTAGATCTTGGTCTGTGAGAACGAAGGCCTCAAGATCTTGGTCTATGAGAACGAAGGCCTCTAGGTCTTGGTCTCTGAGAACGAAGGCCTCTAGATCTTGGTTTATGAGAACGAAGGCCTCTAAATCTTGGTATGTGAGAACGAAGGCCTCAAGATCCTGGTCTATGAGAACGAAGACCTCTAGAACAACTGGGGAAAGAGCTCAAGCTCTGGTTTTTCCATGGGACTATTTGTTTTCGATATCATCAAACGTTGCCTATCATTATTAGCCACCCGTCAAGTTTGGGGCTAACGCTCTCTGTTGTTAATTATTCTTTCCAACATAACTTGAGAAAAAGTAACGAATATTTTTCGTTTTATCGAAGGCATCAAATTATAGAATGTTAATTCAAATCAGAGAATAATTGCTTCAAGTAGGCAACATAAAGAATATTTCAAATGAACTGTGAGGGCTGGATCATCTCCTTCTTGGGTGGTCTCTGCAAGGTGCTTCGTAGGCGCGTCCAGTCGTTCCTAAAGTCGAAACCTTCAGGGGTCAAAATTGGATTTTTTACTTTTTTCTCTCTCTCTCTCGATGTTTTCTCGCTTGTGCAACTTATGATAGAAATTAAGGAGTCCATAAATTGTTAATGTGCATGTTATCATTCAACTTTTGTAAGTTTATATGTATGTATAAACGGAATGGAGATTGTGAAATGCATTTTATCTCGATGTTAAGAGGTAATTTTTCGCATCGTGTATGTGCCAGGATGTTTTTGTTGAGTGGTCATTCTTTCAGATGGTTTCGACGGATCGCATCAGTATTTCTCAAGCAATTTCGGCAATAAAAGCCATCATCTTGAGCAAAATAATGTATTGCTTTCTTTGTGATCTTCTTTAGAAAATCCCTTCGATATTATTATGTGAAAGTTTTATGCGAATATAAAAGATTAACTCACTGGAACTAGCATTGCCGAATTTATTAAGAGCGCTATTGATGTGATGTTTTAATTATTCGGATGATCCACTTCGTGATTTGTTGATCTTTGCTTTTTGATCATTGATGATCGCTTCAGGAGTGTAGAAATTAGGAGAGTTGTGGAATACGAACTGAGATGTATGAGTTGATTGAGGGAACTCATCACCGCATTATTTATCTCTTCGATAAGCCGGTTGTCACTTCAGAATTTGAATATTGACTTGAAATTTTATAAGTAAGTAAAGTTGAGGTGTAAGAAAATGATGAATAAATAATATATACAAAATCACTTGTATGTGTTTTAATTTGAGGAACAGTTATGAGAAAAGCAGAAATTCCAAATCTTTACCTCTGCCGTAGCAATGGCCGTGGGTTTCTTCAGTGGCGGATGTTTTGCTTGTAGATTTTATTTGGGCAGCATTTCTCCCAATGGAAAGAGAATCTGTAAGGTTTTCGTCAGTTTGAAGCGAAAGGGATCGCTCAGTAATGCAAAAAAGGAAAGTAGCACGGGGAAAGAAAGATGCAAATTTTGGAGGAAATCCTGAATGGCAGTGTATAAAAGTTGAATTCTTGCCGGAATCTGCAACACAATTTTTTCCCTTTTTATCGCGAAATTGAGGGATGCAATCGTGGGGTGTACAGACGCCACGTATCAGTGATTAGGTCACCTTTTATTTTGCCTCCTCTTCGGGGTATGGCAACTTTGACTGAGTTGATGGGGAGGGGGACGAAGTAAGGACATGGGGATGAGGAACGGGGATTCATGTTCCTATCTAAATTGGGATAACATCATTGAGCTCTCAGTTTCTACCACTGTCTGTGCTGTTAAAAGGAAATTGTAATTATATTTCGAAAGCTAATGAGGCTTTCCAGCTTCGAAGGTTTTTGAAGGGCATTAGACGATCCTAACAGTTGAGTTTTTTTGGTGTTTGTCTGTTGCAGTAGAAAACTACTGTCTCTGGTTATCGTGGAAGTATTTGTTTGTAGTGAAAGTGGAGATTTTCAGTGGTATGGCGACAGTAACGTCCAACGCAGAGGAGGTCGAGGGCGCAGTTATTCGTCTGGTCGGGGATCCGGGTATGGTCACAGAAGTGGTGGGTAACATCTTTTTCTTCTTCGTCATCTCTCTTATCTCCATTTTGTAAGGGATGAGGGCAATACAGTTTTTGCCACTTTTAGAGGGATCGAAAGCGGTAGCTGAAAATAAAAAAGCGAATGGTAAAGAAAAAAGGAGGAGAAATTCGAGCAACGTTATAAATTTCAGTAATTATTGGCAAGGAAAGGAAGAGAAGGAGGCAGATGGAGTTTTTTGTCCATTTGTGTGCTGTTCTTGTCATATTTTTTGCAGCAAATTTCGGCAAAAGCATGCAGATATCATATTCCAATAGCATAGATTTCTCAGTGTATGAATGGAATGAATATAAGAAATCTTTCGTATAGGATAGGCTTGCCACCGTACCTCAGACTATTATCAGCCGCAGTTTTCTCCGTTTGTTTAACTTGAATTGACCATGATGTTCATGTTGTTTATTTGTTTGTTAGTGAAATTATCTATTTTTGTTGAAACTTTCTGTATGAATTTTCTGATGGATTACGTCTCATTTTCACCTTGCTGTTTAGGCTTCAGTCTATCCGAGAACGACTTTGGCGTTGGTGGAGAGTTGGTGAGCTATTGTTTCTTCTTTGTCTTTTCTTTTGATTTTCCCTGCTTTCGCATGGTTTACTCTGTTCTGTGCCTTTTTGCTTGACAGCTAAAATAGCAATATTGAAGCCTTTCTTATGCTTCTTGCGTGTTGTCTCTCACCCGCCAGGTATTTATCTCACCTACGTCAACCCTCCTCAGTTTGGTGATACGGAATGCGCCAAATGTTCAAATTTCGAGGTATATTCGATGCATGGATTGCATTTCTGTATCATTTTGTGCAATCTAACATTAAAAATAATTTGCTGAACATACTTCTTTTTTCTTGCCGTTGAGTTTCTCCACGTTAAACGTTTCAGAATTTGTTTCAAGATAAGGGAGAAGTCAAATTGACTTCTTTTTCCATATTGGTAATTCCACCGAAACCGAATGCGATCGAATTTTATCGTAATATTTGTCGGCTCTACAATGGATTTCGAAAGGTGCATTCATCTGCATCCAAGCTTATGTCAGCGTTGAAGGTTTGATAATGTTCCCAAGCAATAAACTCCAATATCCTGAATTATTGTCGATGGATGACTTCAAGAATGAGCAGTCTTGAGATCCTTATGGGTCGAAAATGTTGATGTGTCGCGTCATCGGCATATTTACCCTCGTTAGTGAGCTGAGACTGCTATCTAATTCTGTCAGTGGCGATTTCATAGACGAGTTGGCAGATTTTATTCACTATCTTACCTACTTGAAAGCTACTGTCGCTTTGGTTATAAATTATGCCATTTGTTTAAAAAATCAGCGCTTTGATCATTATCTCCTTAGGCCGTTGTTTCGTATTACTTAGTTTTTCAGTGGAAAGTATTACTTGAACCATTCATGCGAAATTTGTGTCCAGAGAGCGATGATGGGAAATGCTATATTCAGGAGAGTCATCTTCATCATCTCCATCTCAAAAAAAGAAACTCTTCGTTGTTATTTGAGGGGAGGGAAAGGGCGGTATGAGCAGCAAATTGCATATGATGTCGTTTATCATTCTTCGGATATGATTTTCTTTAGCTATTAAAATAAGCCACTTTACTGAAGCGGAATGAATCTTTTGCAGTACTATATTGAAGTTTTCTTGATGAAACCATAAAGTCTCTACTGCCTATAAGACCTGATCCCGCATACTGGGAATGGTCCTTAAAGCGAGCATTTATCGTCTATTGATGAGGCACTTTATTTTCACCTTTAAATCCCTTACTGTGTCGCTATATTTTATAGCTCGAGCAAGCCCCACCAGTGTCTAGCAGCTGTTTCAAAGAGTACGAGCCAAGCCATTTTCCGACAGTAGTGCGCGTTCGTTTCGATAGAGAGGATCCTGAGGCCCCACGTTCGCAGTTCTGGCTCCTCGATCCTGCCATCCTCGGTGCGGTGGAAAAAGTATGTGATTTTTAGCTGCAGCAGCCACTGAACATAGGAAAGGTGATGCATAGTCATTGAATGCCACCTTTGAATTAATAACTGTTGCAGCTGGATATGTGAAATAGAAAGCATCGTTCGGTATAGGCGTTTTTACGGAAGAGCAGTTGTTTGAAGTGAGTTCGCAAATTTCGTTTGATTTTGCTCATTTCATTCCACCACTCAGTCCACCATTAGCTTACGAGTCTTTTAAATATTTCAAATGAAGAATCGGGAACGTGACGCGTCGAAAGCTGTGCATTTTCACAGCTTCTCATTTATGGTCGTTGTTGTAAAAGGCTAGCAAAAGCTCACATATACAGTAAATCAGTCCGATTTTTCCACGCCGAAGTAGACTTTATTTCAAGTTTAATCTGCTGAATTCCGATAAGCGGCAGTACATTTTTGTTTTCTTTAAACCTCTCATATGGTTCCAGGTACTCAACGAAGGCATCGAGCGTTACAGTAGGCTTGAGTCAATGGCTCATCTACCACTGCGAGCAGTTATTGGCCTGGGATGCTTGGCGCGCGTCACTGAGAGAGCATACAGGGTGGCCCTTCGCCGTGGGATTGTCGGTGGATTTTCTCCCCAACGTAACAAGTAAGAATATTCGGTGTTGTTGGAATTTTCAATTCTTGCAATGGCGCGTTAGGTAGGCACGTTTTCTCCACGAGTGTCTTTCACCTCTTCACCTGTCGTTGAACGAAGGAGTGGGAGGGAAGTGTGGATAAAGCCATACTGTGTCTGCAGCTAACAGTGGCAACGAATCTCACAATTCTAAAGCCGGATTTAGATTATCTTCACATTGTGTAACGTAAAGTAAAAGCTAGTTTCATCCGCGATCGCAATAATGACCTTGTTTAACCTTGATCTCTGTCATTAAAATATCCCCGATTTTGTTGTGCCGTTGAAAATGGAAGCAGTGTTTATTTCGGCGGCGGATTCCAATCGCATTTTATATTTACTCAATTTAGTGTTCATTTTCCATTGAAAGTTACATATATTTGCGATGTTTTCGTTGCTCGTGTAGTTCTTCGCTATTTAGGTACTGGGTTCATCTCATAGATCTTGGACAATTCGCTTGGGTTAGAACCCTTGACATGTTGCAGGTGTCGACTTTAAGCAAGGTCTGTTTCATAAAAAGGTTTCTTTATTTGCACTACGATCTGTGCATCCAAATTTCCTATGCGTGTCTACTAATATTGATGTGCGCGATTTGATCGGTCGAAGAGGAGCGATTTTAATGTGTATATGTAATGAGAAAAGGAAGTGAGCTGATGGCGACATTATTTGCATCTAGAGAAGCTGACCTCTGTTACAAATTCCGCGACCAATAAAGCTGCTAAAAATAGAGGAGGTAAAAGAGAAAATGCTCAGAAAGCTATGTTCTGCATGTCTGCATCTATCCCATAGAATACAGAATGCGAATTTCTGCGGCAAATATGTAATCGTTGCGTCGCAGTAGCTCGTTTTGAGTCTTGAGAACTGTTTTTTTTTCTTCATCCCCGTAAAATAGGTCGGCTCTCTTGAGTTGTTTACTTCGAGTAATAGCTGTATGCATGCTTCTTTTCTCATTGACTGATATCAGTCATCAAAAGTGGTGAAAGGTATGAAGCGTAGCCTATTTATTTTCGTTGACGCATATAATTAGTTGCGATTAAATGAGTGTATAGGGAACAGTAAAATAACTGTATTATTACTATATGTTTTAGCAAATGAAGTAATAAAGATTTCTATGAAGAGGAGATCGCTTCAAAATTTAAAAAGCCACTGCTAAGATGCCAAAATCGAAAATTCACTCAAACGCTACAAATCATTGCACTCAATGTGAAAGATTTAAGGAGATTATCTTTCAACGTTTGCGTTAAGTGGATGAGAATGATTTTACATTGCTGTGAATTGTGCTAATGTTTTTGCGATGTTGGCAGTTTTCTGACAATAGCTGTAATTGCTACTTCAAGTCTTCGAAGGTTCCTTGAATCGGGTGTCTTATTGTTAATAATGTCAGTTATTTTAACCCTATTCTACATTTGTATTCGATTTCGAATGAAGCCGCGGCCCTACTGAATTCACTTCTAGCATCTTTGCAGACCGACCCGATTCTCACGATTCCTGTGGCGATGTTTCGTTGTCGCTTTCTGCAACCGACATCTGTGCGTTTGCAAGTAAATATTTACAACTTACCCGGTTCACTCGTTTCGGCACTCTTTTTTTTGTTGACATTGGCAGGTCTGAATTACGGAGTCCGTTTTAGTAAGTGAATTGGAATAATTGGATGCTACTTGAGTCAGTCCACCACACATCAAATGACCTTTTTCTCCAGGAAAGTGGAGCGATAGCTTGAGTCACTTTGTGAATGAGTGTCGGTTGTCAATATTGCAATGAGACCTGTCATTATTTTTAATCCTTCACTACTTTTTTTCATGTAACAAGTAATTTCAGCAATGTTTAGTTTCTATTAGCATTTTCTCACATTGGGCAGGCAATTTTTTCAACATCATTTCTGTGCCAAGGGAGTGCTGTTCAAAAAATATTCTTTGAAGGATTTGATAAGGGGAGTTGATTATCATGTAACAGTGCTCACGCGTTGCATGGATGGCGTATTTATTGTACAAATTGCACCCGGCGAAATGCCCATTGCAGTTCCTACAGATCGAGGTAGGTGTGATTCTCTTCTCGATTGGCAGAGGGCTGGATTAAAAAAGCAGTATGCCACCTGTGAGCGTTTGTTTAGTGAAGCATATTGTTTTACCGACGATCTTCAGCGATAAAATATTTTCGTTTTGAAAGTTCATTCACAGGAAGATACTCCTCACATAAATTACGGCTTTTGCGATACAAATGATACACGAATCGCATTTGCGGGCTGCCGATTTCGCTCGCTGCTCCTGCTCAATTTGTAAAGGAGACATTTTTGCATTCGATGATGTTTGAAAGCTATATTTGCTGTGCATAGTCGCATTTCCTAAATGGGGGTCGAAGAAGTTTAGTCCCTTAATTAATGTTCAAGAATTGTAAATGCTTTACCCACCTGACATAGTGTTCATTGTTGGCGGGCGGCCTGACATTATATACTATTGCTTGTTTTGGTTTAACGACAGTAAACGGTCTGGAACGTGTATAACGAAGTTACGAGATGTATCATGTTACAGTAGCGTCATTTCATTTTGACTGCCTTTGTTTTGTAGAAGCGATTGAGGTTTCCGTCGAGCGGTGTTTTTTTTTACAAGCAATCTTTTTGCATTGATTCGTAAGATCAAAGAGACGTTGTTTCTCCTATTGATGGAGATTGCGGTATGTGGACATCTTTCAAAAACGAAATCCATTCTGCTTTATAAAGTTGTTAGGAGTCATCAGTCGAAAAGACTCGGCATTGGTCAAAGCATGGCAGAAACCGACCGAATTTCAAATTTTTCGATTGCTGTCGCAGTCGTCGGTAGGTTGCCGATGAAAGAGCATTTGGCAAGAAACAAGTTTCGGCTTCCACTGGACAAATTTTAAAATGTCAGGAATAATTGTCAGTCACGATAGAGGAGAAGAAATGAGTCATTCTAGATCAGACCATATCGAAGTGACTATAAAACTAGCTCAATGCGGCAGTCTATCATAGAGGGGAAGGGATGGGCAAATAACTACTTTGAAGTGTCGTAGTATGACGGAAAAAAGCTAGAAATGTCGACTGCACTCTCAAAAGGGGATCATTGCTAATGATGTGATATGTGCCATAGAGCGTTTACACACAGCGTAATTTCTCGGACATTGTTAAAGATCTTCCAAAAGTATTCCTCATCAACAATACGGAGTAAAGTGAAGTTGGTGTGTTTAGTGGTCGTACTTTTCAACATAATGAGCAACATGAAACGTGCAGCAGTGCATGTTAAGTATAACTCTTACAGCATAACATTAAGGACAGAAGAGTTATCTTTCCACAGAATTACCTTCCCCAGGATAACTCTTCCCACGGAGGGGTTATCCTTAATGTCATGAGTGTAAAGAGCGAATCAGCTATATGCGCGCAACAAATTCTGGGCAGAACCCTTAGCAAAATACAACGAAATGGCCTCTATCAAAAATGTGCATTGAAAATGTGTAACGATCTAAATAAGAGGAGGAAATCGATAACGCCACTGTGATGATAGCAACAGAGACGTTCCCACAATAAAAGTGAAATGAATAAAAGAACGGATGGATAAATAGTGATGATAAAAATGCAAAATATATCCGCTGATTAAAAGGGACGCTTTTACAATATCTCTAGCGCTGCAAGAAAGGAATTTAGCATAAATTCGATTCATTAGGTTTTCGACTCGTCATAAGAAATCATCCTCTGAAGGTAACGCGGCAGATGGTGACATTCGGTTGAAACGGATTGATTTTCAGAAATATTAGTTGCTCGATACGCTATGTAAAATTACAGTTCGGTTGCAACCGGAAAGAACAAAAAATGCAGAAAGCGGAAGTCGAGTTTCAGTTTGTTAGAAGTCGTCTTAGTTGCATTCGATTGGTCACCATGATGAATCCACACTGTAGGATACGAATGGAAAAGGAGAAAAGAAACTGTTGAATGCAACGTGCCAGCTATGTTGCTTATTGTTTTTCTTTATGGAGAGGTATAGCGACTATTAGGAAGGAGAGATTGAGAATTGCAACATCTTAGCTCCCGTATTTCTGTGTCGTTTCTTTTAATTCATAATTAAAATAGATTTTTGATGTGTGTGGATAAGGTTTTAGCAGCAGTTTTTTGTTGGTCTTTAAGAGAGTGCTCTTGAACGCATGAGAGCTAACAACGATATGCTGCGTGCAGTGAACGATGGGCTTATCGAAAATTTAATGCAAAATCTCTCCGTTATGGAGCAAAGTCTCAGTCGCAATCGACCAATAGGCCATTTAGCTGTATCGAACGATTTTCCGCGTTTCCACTCTCCATGGTGAGTTTTTCATCAAATTTCTGGCGTTCATGTAATTTTGTTATCATCCACTGATATACTTACCGTGCTATGGTATTATGCGAGTCTTTTTCTTATTTATTTTCTCTAATATGAATTGCAGAGAGATATTTCCAGCTGGAAGTTGAGGCGAGATTTGAAGCACATATAGACTTGCTTCATTTCTCCTCTTTGTTTGCTTTTAAATGCTCATATGTTTAGTTATTTTTTCAATTTTTACTTATGGTTTCACAGGGTACTCTTTTGCAAATTCCATGGCATCGAGCAATGTCATTCGTGTTGAGCGCCACAAAGTTCACTGCATTTTATTTTTTGGCGTTTTTTCTTGCACTCAGTTCTCTGCCTGCATTGAATAAAAGCGCTGTTCAGTTCGATAACGGCTTTCTACGCATACATATGATTATGATCCTTAACAAAACCTTTTGGAGGAGGAAAATCTCAATTTACATTTGGGCTTTTCGCTGGCCATTCAGTGGTACATCCCTCCAATCTAAAAGAGGCAAGTATTTTCATCCATGAACGTTCATATAGGATTCGTTTAGTATGCCCCATCGTTCATGAACAAGAGATCCTGCTGTCTTATTAACGAGAACGACTTTTCACTTAATATTTCGTGGTAAGAGTTGGCGAGCACAGTTTTCTCAATAATGAAAGGTACTAATATGCCCGCAGATCAGGTTCTTGCCCAAAAGACAACTCCTAGAACATAAAGTGTTGGATCCACTGCCCGCTATGGTTTATATTGGATCAGTGCATGAATTCATAACGGTTCGCGTGACAATTATGCTTCCAAACTGTTAAATCAGACTACGAAATTTCCTCGGTTTCAACGTTTTTTCATCTTCTCAAGAATGTTTTTAAAAATTTAAATCTTCAGGCGAAGTCATTTTCCGCCAAACCATATAATAGCTGTAGATGGTAGAACTTGAAGCCTTCATCCTGAAGAATGCAGTGAACACTCGTTATCAGGGTTCCCGCTTCCAGGGCGAGTTGGTCAGCTGACTTTTTTGGTTGCGGACAGTGGTACTTAAAATTTGGGATTTTCTTTCTCCTCATTCGCTGGACTACAGCTATTCGTTGCGGGATTCACCGGAGAGGGTAATCCTTTTAAAAACAGGATAGCAGTCTTGATCACTCTGGAGTTCGGCGATGTCTGTGGAAGTGCGCAGGTCAATATCTTTCACGTTTGCCGAAGTTCTCATATTTGTTGTGAAGTTTCACCATGAAAATACGCTCTTGCAATGAGTACATAACAAGGCTCGCTTAGTGAAATTCGGGTCATTGCTGCATTAGACAATATTACGCTTCAAACCAACGAAAAATGTAGGTATATGAGAGTAAAATTTAGCATTTACTACGAAGTCTGAATTTCAGTTTGCCGTCTTGTTATAGTGATCTCATCAGGTATCAGGTTCAGCAGCTTTGCAAAAAATATACCTCTTAGATTATTGTCGAAAAATCGTAATATATTTGAACATCGTTTTCTCCTACGAAATATGAATGTTAAAGCATTTCCATAAAATGTGCTGAGTGTTGTCATTTAAAGCAATGACAACTGATATTCGTTCAGGCAGCCATTTCCTGCTTTTGGTATGCCCTGTGTGACGCCTTTGCCAATAGCAGTGCCCGTGCCCGTCGCCACTCCTCTGCCATCGGTTACAAGCTCTACTCATACATGTGCTACAACTGACCTCAGGGCTACAACGGATGGATTCAATGCTCCCACCGCGAACAGTGCCTCGAATCCTCTGAATCTTAGGATTGGTTGGGATGAAGAGGCTAGCGGTGAACTGCAAAATGACAGTGACGACGCAGGACGTATTTCAAATAGTGGAGGGCATGACTTGCGTTCAAACTCACCGTCGCGTGATGCTGGGTAAGTTCTCACGATCAGCTGCTTTTGTGAGTTATTTTATGGTGCTGCTTTGTTTGCTCAGCTATGCAAACCGGTTTTTCCCCATTTCATACGGAACTGGCGACATTGGTGTCTAGTTCTGGTAGAGAAGCCTATCAGAGCGAAGTGTTTTAAGTCTAGAAAAACTTCATTTGTTAGTGAAATTTAAAACGATATTTGTCCATTTAACGTTCGGCATTAATAAAGCTTCTCGAACATGACGTTTGCCTGAATTCGAGCAGATTTTGAGGCGGCAGATGATAGTGATGCACGTTGAAATAGTTGTCATAGATGTTCTTCAAATATTATAAGTATGACTGAGGACAGCAAGGATTGAGAAGTTTTTCAGGGCGTTCAGATTTCGTGATGGTTACTGGAGTGGCACTGGGGACGCGCAGCACAAACGTAACTTTGGAGCTGTCGGTGATCGTCGTACGCGCGCTAACTTTAGGCAGCGTAACAATGAGGCGTCAAGATTCGGCGGACGTGATGAGGATGTGCTGAGATTCAGAAGGTGTGATGGCGGAACACAGAGATGGGGAGGTGGCGATGATGAGTCGTGGCGCTGCCGTAGAAATATTGATGGGACGTCGAGATTCAGACAGCGTAATGACGATACTCCGATGAAATTCATGAGACCCGATAGTGGTGGAAGTGCTGTCAGTTTTCGCAGAGATCGCACAACGGGTGGTGGATTGCAGGCGCAGTTCGAATTTGGAGGAGGCAGTGGTTACAGTTCCAGATTTGAGCCAGGTGCGCATTTTTTCATACTTTTTTCTTTTCAGATAATAAGCAGCACGGTTCCTACGACTTCAGTTATATTTCCCTTCGAGAGTGGTTTCGTTGTTGTGTAGAATCGTGCTCTCCCTCCTTCCCTCCCCCGCCCCCCACCCTCCTTCCTTACTCCTGGAATGTGTAGTAAAAGTGAACGCAAGACGAAAGAAGCTACGTTATTTTTGTAGGATGTCTTATTATCTTTAATTGCAGTTAAGAAACTTTTTTCACAGAATGCGCGTATGTATGTGTTTTTACGAGTCTGTCTACATGTGCATATTCATATGAGCGTGTTTATTATTCGATGATATCAAAGGATTCCACTCACACTATTTTCCTTCTCCTCTCAAAACTCCTAAATAGACGAAATGCGGATTGTGCATGTCGTCATGATTCGACGCTCGAGCAGTTCGCCTTGATCGCTCAGATCTTCCATAATAAACGATATTTGTACGACTGAATTGTAGGCTTGTGATAATTTGCTTGCAAAAAACATTGCATCTGTATTTGCAAAATGTTACTTACTATGCAACGCTGACTCAACTTTAAAAGATTGCTGAACAGTATTTTATGGATCTGTACACTGACAACTTTAGGTCATAATCTTGACTAAACTTGTCGATGGAATGCATCCTCATGTTTATTTTGCTTATGCTTAAAACATACTTTAGGACTGGCCATATTAATTATTTGAGTCTTTACGCAAACAAGATGACATTTCACTTGAAAAAATTCACCTCTCACTCTTTGATGTGCTTTTTGCAGAATTCTGCTTTACAAAGGCCATCATGTCTCCACAGTTATATGCGAATATTTATGCAGGCGATCCAGAATCTTCAATTGCGGAACCGGAAAAATCATGTCATTAAAATTTTGTGGGCATTTTTGACGCGGTTTGAGAAAACATCATTAGTTTTCTTATTCCGCACCACATCCTTAGGAGTTTTCGCTGCTAAAATGAACAAGTAACATTTACGCCTCAGCATTAATTCAGTAGGTCTGATATGAGTGAAGTTAGTCTTTTTTGGTTGAAATTTGAAACTTCAATCCATTGTAAATGTTTTTGAAGATGATACTCTGCAAATGGAAATAAATGGAAGAGTACACAGAAAGAGCTGAGAGGAGGTGTGATTTTTCACTTCAGAACGCCATCAAAATCAGTTATGACAGTGATCGTAAACGATTAGTCTGAGCGCTGAAACTGATCGTCGTGTGTTTTCAATGATCTAATCAGTTGATGCTCGACTAGCTGCAAAATGTTGGGTTTCGTTCACCATCCATGTAATGCTGGTTGGCCAGATATTCGTTTTTTGGAGATTGCTCAAAAACGCAGTTGAGTGCTTTATGTGGCCTATGAAAATATTTGTAAGCCTTCGACCATCTAGCGACCTTCAAATGAACATGAAGTTTCTCTTTTCCGGGGTATTTAGGACACTGATTGAGCCTGTCTGATTTTAGCAGCATTATTGGCAGTCAGGTCTGCTGGATGCATGAACCCGTGAACCGATGAAATACAAAGGACTTTGAGTAGGCAGCAGTACAAATCAAGAAGATTATCTCCATCGGCAACGTTCGATTTGATTCATTCAATTTTGAAGGAGATTCCGATGCTTAAAAATACGGAGACGTTTTTTTTCTAGCGTCTTTCCTCGCAACAGCTCAGTTTTTACTTCAGTCCCTTCGTCAGAGCGAACCCACAAGCGTGTCGGTTGAATAGGTGCCTTGCTGTTTCTATCATGTAATCAAATGATTGGGCAATTTGATGGGGAATAGTAAACATGCAAAATATTGCTTTTATGTTTCGTTTGATCAGGCTGCTTCCACAGAATTTCTGCAGAAAGATCTTTTCTGTAACCCTATGGGTGTAAAACTGGAATAAGTTCAGAGTCAGGTGTGCGAAAATTTTCCGTTATTGAATGGCTGCAGTTTTTTTTTTTTTTCACGAAGCCGGTGTGTAATAGTCATTTTTGTTATATGAGGTCGTCTGTTGTCGCCTAGTATACTTTATGAATTTAGCCTTAATAGCTTCTGATTTGTGGTCGTAGTAAAGATAAACATTTTGCAGCGTCCGATGATACTATCAAATCTGCCTTTTATTTAGAAGCACTTAAAAGTGAATCTTTCACAGACTGTTTGTGCAAGTATTCGAGTTGGTTGAAGTATGAAAGCGTAGTGGGCTGATTATCCAGATAGGTAGAATTGTAAATACAAATGCCAGCCACCCTGGCGACTTTTTCTATTTGTTTGCTTTTCAGAGTTTATTTCCCTGCAAGCTTTTTTTTCCTAATATTTTCCCATGTACATCTTTGTTAAGGTTATTCTGCGCTAATCGCGAACTCCATGATTTTCTATTCATTTCTTTTTCATTGCAAATTTGCGATGTCGATGAATCAGATGAGGGGACCTGTGAAAAACCCTACGGGAACTAGGTTGCATTTAATAATTTCAGCGTTGCGTGTACTTGCCACTGGTAATTGTTGCAGGTATTACCGGTTACCGGCAGTTTACCGCTATTAAGGGAATTCGAAAGCAACATAGTTAAAAAGAATTCTATAGATGCATTTGTATGTAATTTGGTTTGCAGCCTTTGTAGTTGTGGAGGGTATTTAAAATTGTTCAGTTCTGATCATTTTCAGCGCAAGACGACTCGAAGTTTGATAGCGGTGATTTCACGCTGTTGGGGACGGTATTATTTGCTTTCTTTTCTCTATCTTTAATCTATTAGTGAGGAAATTTAGTAATCTCGGCAATTTGGATGCATTCTCATTCTTTAGGGAACCTTTCTTTTCTTATCTTAAACTTGGCGTTTCACGCAGACCGAGACTCTTTGGCATTAAACGTCACAACTTCTGACGAAAGGCAAATTGAAATGATAATTGTCACCATTCACATACCTATCCACCCATCTTAAGAAAGAGGACATTGCCTATCGTTTAATGGAAAAGTAAAGCATTTTTACAAGCTGTTGTGTGTCGTCATTGCAAATAAGTAGTGGTACAGAACTCCTGATACAGGACACTTTACTCGTAGTAACTAAGAAGTCATTCGCAGTGGACAAAAGTCCACTTCACAATGTGTAATTGGGGACGTTATTTTAGCGTACTTACTAAGTATTCAATGTTCAGCTTTTACTCAAACACAATGCATTTTAGAAAACCACAAACATTTGGGGGGATATTGAACTTGCGCTATCAGATGATTAGTAGTTATTGCTCATGATGTCACTAGCTTTCTTGGGAATGGTGTTTGAGAAACATACGATGAAATAATTTCTGCATCCAGCTATTTTCTTATTCGTTCTAGGAGACTTGTTCACGAATTTTTTTTTTAAATTACATTTCTGCTTTTTTCGTTCGCATTTTAATTTGTGCCATTCATTTGTGCGGACGAAAACAGACTTACTTGATCATCGCATACATTTATTTGCTGCAGGGGAAGTCGCCATCACGCACAGTACATACTGTCAGTAGCGAATGGGACGTGAGTTGCTTATCGTTTATTCGTATTTCTCCTCCACTTCGTGAAAAGAAAAAGAGATTCAGAGGATATTGCCGTGACAACAGTAGTTGCCATTATTGAAGGCGATTTCCATTCGCTCCTTTATATTTACCTTTGGTCTCGGTTGTGGCTGAGTAGGAATGTCCTGGAATTAGCGGTGTGAGAATGTGCAGTTCTGGCTCACATTTGATATTCGCCTTCACTCCACCCGCTTTGCTCACTGCTTTTGGGAACCCACAGTAAGGTCGCTTATCTGTTGTGTATTTTGGAGATCGGACGCACTGCTTGCTGAAGGTCGCTTTTCCTTAAATTGTTCCCACCGTAAAGTTCTGATCATCACTCACTCCATACGTTAAACACATTGCGATGTGTCTGTTGTTTTCGCAGAACAAGAAAAGCGGAATGATGAACCCACTGAGAACAGCTGATTTTGATCATCATTAGGAATTCATGGCGTGGAGCACCTTTGCTCCTTATGAGGTGAAGCGTCGACAAAAAAAGCTCACTATTGACGATGGGTTTTTTGTTGCAAGAACTGTAAAGTGATTGCTGCTTTCTTCAGTTGTCGTTGTTGATAATTGTTGCGATTATGAGAAGTCAACCATTTCCTTCTCCAGCTGAATGCTGAAAAGAAGCACGCCATTTTTACGTTATTGTAACAGATATTTAGCTCCCGCCTGAGAGAGCCGAGAAGTTCGGTACGAATAAAGCGGACGGGAAAGCAACAAAAAAACCAGATGGCTCCAACAAAGGAGAAGACGTGAGTTTTCGATGAAATATTTGTAACTTGACTTAACCGTTTACTCTGGTCGGTTTGTGTGTTGGTAATTGCACTTTAGAGAAGTGAACATTTTCAGAAATATGGAAAGTGTGTTGTCAAATATGACATGTTTTTTTGTGAGTTGAACGCATACAGTTGCCACAGATTTCTAGCCAAAGGATTTTATAAGAAATAGGGAATAAAAAGAGAAACACGATGAGAATTTATCCGTCCTAAACATTCCTAATATTTCGCCCAGTGTGGCTGCAACTTCATCTTCATTTTAGGAAACATGTTGTTCGGATTTTTCATTGCATTTTTGTTTCGCCACTCGAATTAGCCAATTGTGGCTCTATCTGGTGCTATTTTTTGGGCCGATCGTTTAACATCGTCAGTGATCCATAATGATCCACGGTTACAGTATTGATAGTTCTTACATGGGATTATGTTGAGAAGCTAAAATTAGCTAATCAGTTTGTGGATGTTGTGTACTTGCGGAGGTGAAAATGGCTTGGCCGTCGCATAATGTTATTTGCTTCAGGGAGAGTCATCATTGCACACCGTGCATACTGTCAGTAGCGAGTGGGACGTGAGTTGCTTATCGTTTATTCGTATTTGTCCCCTTCTTCGTGAAAAAAAAAAACTCAGGGGATATTGTCTGGACAAAGGCAGATACCATTTCCAAGGGGACCTCCATTGGTCGCTCAGTTGTCTGAGTAGGAATGTCGGAAATTGGCGGAGGAGAATGCCTGCTTCTTGCATGCATTTTGTTCCCGGTCTCACTCCTCATGCTTTGCCGACTACTTCCGGGAACGCACAGTAAGGTCGGTTTTTTATTCCTAGCATTTTTTTTTCAGCCATTATGTGCTGTTTCTTTCCAAAAATCCATCCATTCATCTCAGAATGTTGCGATTGTGAAACATCAACTATCTCCTTTCCAAGCTGAGCGGTAAAATGGAGCATACGCTGTTTAAGTGATCATAACTGATACGTTTAGCTGCCGCCTGAGAGAGCTGAGAAGTTTGCTGCGAGCGAAGGGGAGAGGAAAGCGGCCAAAAAACCAGACGGAAAGAAGAATGAAAACTGAGGGAAAAGGAACGATATACGACAAAACAGCATTGAAAAAACATTTTTTTCTCTTCGCATTGATCATTTTCATTGCTCATTTGTTGGTCATTTCGTGTTTTTGCGTAATTCCCGTCCTATGATCGTTCGTCTGTGAAATCCCGAAGGCGTTCTTATGTTCTGTGATGTCTACATCTCATGTAGTCTTTGATTAATTATGTAAGTGCGCTTCAACATGCCCTTTTGCACCGATTATGCTTTCCATACTTTTTGATCTCCTGTTGCAATCAGATGATTCTTGAAGTCAGAGCAACCCAACTATATGAGATATCGAGTTGTCACGATATGTAATTGATCTATGAATGTTTGTTTATGTGGTCTGAAGAGATATTCGAGTTTCTGTTTGATGAGTGTTCCCTCTTTTTTCTTCTGCGAAGTGGGAAATGTTGTTGAGGCGTATATTTTAATAAAGGGGTTGTTTTTTTGTGATGTTTTATAATCGTTGGTTGTAAACGCTCTAACGATTAAATCTGGTGTGGATCGCTATTAGGGTCAGGTTTGAGGTTCGATTAAGTGCAGACTGAACTAACGGTCACTGTCTAGCAGCTTTAATTTAACAGGAATTAGGCTCCCTTCACGTTGTCATAGGTTAATGTTGTGGGTCTGGCTTCATCTGGGCCTGGACTGGAACAGGTTTGTCCCGAGCGTTCTAGGGAATCTGGCTTGAAGAAAAGGTGGAATACAAAGAACGAGTTATCGGAGACTTGAAGCCGGATAGCGGGTGTGGAAGGAGCGGGATGAATAAGTGTTGCAGGGCGAATGAAAAGGGATCGCCGGCCTATCAAACTGTGAAAAACAATGCCAGATATGGAGAACGGAGAGAAGGGTGGTATCTCATTATGCTCGTCGTTCCATCCGGATATTCAGATCTCTACAATTTGTTCATAAACGGCGAAGAAAGTGAAGGAATAAGTGTAGTTGGTAGTTCGCCTATGTTACTTTCTGGGTGAGATGTATTGAAGGCAGGTGCAGCAGTCAAATGAGTAAATACAAAGTATTTGGTCCGGTCGAAAACCGATGCTTTTGGTGAGGACGTCGGCGAAGGATTTTGAGCCCGATTTGAGCTAGAATTTGCCCTTTTCCAGTGGGCAAGTCTGCAAATTTTCCCTGGACGCTAGTGTGTAAACGCTTTCGTTGGCTTTAGCAGTACTATTCCGGCAACTTTTGTGTAGTCACCGTATTGGTTAAGTAGGTGGACGCTGCGAGTTGACAGCGACTGTCATGAGCGTTGATAATAGTAAGTAGTAGTGTTGAAGTAACACCAGTTGTGGTTCGTAAAGTGAAAGAAGTAGCTTATGACAGTTAATTTTGAGCGAGGAGAACGTGGTTGAACCCTGCAAGCGAGGATGTTCTTGTTGTAGACACATATGCAGCTGTCAACCTAGGGTATCAGCACTTTAGGGCGTCGAAGTGTGAGGGATTTCGAACGACAGTTGTTGGTGCTTTCTAACTTCTTTGTTAGCTGCAAAGTCAAGTAATAGTAGGCGTAATGGGCGGTTGCTTGTTTAACGTAACAAGCTGGATTTGCTTTACTAGAGAGGGTTGAGTGTGCAAAATCCCACTCAGTGAGTAAATAAGCAACGACAACGTTATGCACGTAGAACAGCACAGAGTAAAGCGCTTAACGATGCCTTCTACGTCAAAAAAACTGCTTTCTTTCTTCACTGCAACACTGTTTCGGTGAGGAGGTGCAAGGCGGCAGTTCTATCCTAAATTTCCATTACTTAATGATACAATAATTATAAGGTTTTCCTTGAATGTTGCAGTTTTCGAGCCATCATTTGCAAGAATACCTGAATGCGGTTCGCTGAAAAAAGCAGCCTAAACTTCTTCCAGGTTTCCGGTCGAGCATGTAAATATGAAAGGTACTGTTCGGATTTTTCCGGGTGAAATAAAGCGAGTGAAAGGTTCCGATCAATTGACGGAATCGTTGATTTCACAGCTAGAGTTGCGACAACTATACTGTGTTCATAAAAAGCTTTAGAAGTTTGAAAAATGTCATGGGATGGCTCGTTAAAGTTCTCGAAGTTTCTACACCGCATGCAGTAGCAAGACTACGAGGCGATATGCTCGGCGACTGCGATTCTAGGTGAGCAGAACACGGTGAAGTCGGCTGAGAAGGCAGCTAAAAGCAAAATTTGATAAAGGCTTTCCATGTTCGGCATCCTCATATGCGTTATGCTGGATTTGTAATCTGTGGGCTCAAGAACATACAGTTTCAGAATAAAAGAAAAATCGTGCACATCTGTACCCAGTAAACTTGCAATAAACAGTCGAATTGTCTGCTGAACGGAACATATAAGCGCTAATTTCTTTCATTAGACTTATCCAGAAATCTTCCGCAATTAAAGTTTTCCAAAGTTATATGCAAAATATCTAAAGTTTAGCATAAGCTATAGCCAAATCTGAAAATATGAAAAATTCATTCTACGCTGATTTTGAGACAAAAATATTCCAACATAAAATAACAGAGAAATATATCTTTCTGCGTATGACTTCAATGGGTCCTACGACTGCTGCATTGTAACTTGCTCGTGCAGTTTGAGGTTCTAAGTTCATAGAGAAATGAACACTTGCACGACTGCTACATGAATGTATTGTCAAATACGTGGATGAATCTTTGTTACATGGATAGGCAGAACACTTCTCTTAGCTATTTGACAATAGGCTGCATAGTGTAGGTATCACTGACGAACAAACTGTAACACAGAAATGAGTAAATATGAACTTATATTCCTACAGCAATTAGACTAACAGCAGTTCCAATTACGTCCCCAACCTGAGGCAACAAATTTTTGTGAATTCACTCGAAGCTCACTCACATACATCATCAATTCGTGCCGGCAAATACTGCTTAACGTTTCGTCTTATTCTTCAAACAAATGCTCGCCTAAATCGAACTTGCACTACTCGATGTGTATACGAGTTGCATGTGCATCACATGAGCATCATATTCACATATGATGGAATATCACAAATGCGCATGCGTACATCAAATGCGCAAAGTGGGCATAGCGGCAACTAGCGATAGCTGGTGACGACCGGATGTTCTTTGAGGTTCCCCCTTCCAGAACTTCCACTGTATTGCTCTTCTTTACAATGTTAGCTGTCTCGTCGACCGTACATCGATCGCGTAAACAAAGTACTCCGCTCTACGCACCATTTCCCGCTTCTCATGTCTGCTGAGTTTCCCGCTTCTCGGCGTGAGCCAAAAATATCTCGAGAGGGAAGTTGCTCACAACGCGCTGATATACTGGCCAATGGAGTGGGTGGTAGTTGCTGTTTGAAAGGTGTATCTTCGCAAAATGGAGGGGGAGGGAGTGTATGCTCTCATGATGACCTAAAAAAACGTTAGAGATGCGCAAAAAGGACGACAACGAAGCAAAGCTTACTCAACGTTCACGTTTTAGTGCTTGCAGTGAAAATAAGCAAACTACGAAGAAACTAAGTGCTTGGAGAGAGAGCTTTGAAAAACCGGCCAAGGCTAATGCTAGTTTCTACGCTTATGTTTGTTGAGCGCGTTAAAAACGGAAAACCGCCCCATCATCCCTCTCTGAGAGATTATATAAAACGTATCCAGAGGTTTCCGAATTCACCTCACCGTCAAAATGTCGAAGCACTTTGGAGTCCTTTTCCTCTCGATTGTTCTCTTCAGCGTCACTATTGCAGAGGTAATATATGAACGAATGAAATCGTCTTTATTTTTGATAATTAATGAGTTGATTTTGCGATATTTCTATATTAGGCATCAGTTAAGTGAGGAATTGAATGAGCAAGTGCACTTGTGCGGTCGTAGATAAATCTAAAATACGCTAGACAAAATTGTTGCAAAATTTCATTTTAATTTCATTTCTATTTCCATCATGCGCACAAATTATCCAAATGAGTGGAAGTTATCATTTTAACTGTAGAATTCATAATCAACAATAACGCCAGGTTGCTAATAAATAGGCGCTTGGAAGGCACAATTGATGGTGCTTGGAAAGACACATTTGCAGTTTTCAGCTAACTTAGATTTGCACATCTGCTAATAGTTCAGATCGAAGCGACATTCCTCTAAAAACACCTAATTTTTCGCAATACGATGATCCATTAGCCATAGAAAGTCGAACTGCATTTGTGATTATGAGCGATATTTATAGATTCAGTGATATTTTGAGGTCTCATGATATAGAACTCTATCATTAAAAAGTTTTTTTTAAACTATTTTTTCAGTTGTTTAGGCTTGAAAGTCATTATTATCAGAATATATCACTTATTCTCCATTATTATCATGAAATGGAAATTTACTTTCTATTCATTCTATAGGTTGGTAGATCGCTGTAGCAAAAGAAATTATATTAATGGCCGAATTTATCGACAGATTTAGTGTTTATCATCATTTCTTCTCGAGCCTCAATGAACTCGAGCCTCAGTGACTGTATCATATTCAGGAGCACGAACAAACCCGCAAGAAGCGACAAAATCCTTGCGTCAATTGTGGAACAGCTTCTTCTCAACAGGTAATATAATGATTCGTTTGACATGCTCTTACAGTTTCACATTCCTGCTCATCAATATTCTCTTCTCCGGTTCGTTCTCCTTAAATGATATTTTTTGCAAATTTAGTTTACAAAAATCGTATTTTTTTGAAAGCAACATTCAAAAGCTTCTTAAATGCAGCGAATAGACCGCTGCTCTCAGTCCCATTTTTGCATGAACATATGTATGAATCATTCAGATGCAATGAGTATATCTTATTTATGCGATATTTAATAATGTATTGATTTTGTTATTTTGACAACAATATCAAGATTCATGAGCAATCCTTGCGGCAGTATCGCTCCGTAAGTATAACAGCAACGATTATTTCAGGGTTACGTGAATTATCCGGTAACCTATCAGTCGCCACAGTATCAGCCAACATATCAAACCAACGGACAATACACTAACGGTCAACAATATCCAACTTCCTATTTAAATCCAACCGGTCAAACATATCAGTACCAGCCGACTTATCAGTACACATCCTCTCAGCAGTACCAGACGCAACCACAATATCAGCCAGTCCAGTATCAAGCTCCGCAGTACCAACCTGTACAGTATCAGCCTACACAGTATCAACCTACACAGTATCAGCAAAGCTTTCAACAACCGGCTGGATGTGGGGGTTCTTCATGTTCTTGCCCTGGCGGATTTACAATTTGCTTCCATTATTATGGGCCAAATAGGTGTTGCTCAAAGAAATGAACTAGACGTTATGGATGAATAGAACGATTAGTGATAATTGTTCCTAAGCAGATTGACCATACTCCTTCAGTTTCGTTGTTTTACTGTATGTTCATGAAATACTTGTGCTTCGCAATAATGGATTATTTGAACTCGATCCTCTGAGGTGCTCTGAATAAAACAACGATAGGTTTGTGCACTGAATACATCGTTCAGGAATTTAAAAAAAACAACTTATATTATTGGAAAAATTGCACAACGACACTAATGAAACAAACAGCAGTTACTCATTTTATATTTCGGGACGATTTTATTCAGTTCGAATTTGAAGATCTGAAATATTAGAACGCGCACAGTAACGTCATGATTGAAGGGATTTGGAAAAAGCGCGATGCTGTCAGAGGGAGGATGGTTTCAGGAGCCACAAAAAGTCTGCAAGCTTCAAGGATAGGTTTTCGACATGCGGTCTTTTGTCCTCTCATTTCTTAGCCGTATGGCTCATCAATAAAAAATCGCCCTTGTTTTCGTCACTACTTACCGTATCGTTTCGTTACCTTCGAAGGATTCGTTTCTAATTTCATGGATCATGCATGATAGGATCTCTGTACATGAAGTGAAGGTCAACAAGGACAACCATTCATGGTGAACTGCGTGGAGGGAGCGGGATGGGTTTGGTGCTCGTTGTTAAGCAGCGAAATACAAGTGCCATGTCACAGAAATTTTGAGAAAATTACATGAAGACCAAATATGTTCGATTTCCTTCATGCCTGAGAGTGACGTTAATGCGGCTATTGCGGATGAAGCAGATATGCAGCAGCTTACTCAAACCGAGTACCGAAGAATCGAAATGCCCTCGGCTGTTATAATGTTCTCGGTACTCTGAACGCAACTGCCGGCTAATTTGATGGTACTTGACGATGAAATTTTTGATGACGAAATCCAACTAACGAAAAATGGGATTTTTTATTGGAAGCACACATCAGACGGGGTCAAAAATGCTATTTTTCTTTAGCGCGAATATATTACACTACTTAGCATTTGCGCGAACTAACTAGGATACATTAGAACGTCCCAGCACCAGTTATACAGTTCTCCTAAAATTCTATAAAGGCAATAAAATCTGTGGATTCTATGGATTCATTCGTTCAGCTACAGCTCCTCGGATTCGCTGTATTAGCGTGCAAATCAGCATTAGACTCGCATCGTTATGCATTCAAGAGAGATGAAAACAAATAGTTGACGATGTTCAGCATTCACTTCGATTTCATGCCAAGCCCTTTCTGGATTGCCTGCCAGGCGCCGTCAGTTCTTGGTACATCAAGTGGGAACCAGACAGTGCTTGCCAGACTTATACTTGTAAAAATAAATATGATACGTTTCAAAAGGTCAGCAAAATATTGTGAACGATTGCCTTAGAATACTGTAACGAAAAACCAGCTGCAAAGCAATCCAAGTTGTTTGATATTTTTGATCACTAAGAGTACATTTAGCATGAAACAGCGCATAGCATTAACTTACAGGTATATTTGGTCGAGAAGGTGGAGGGGAACGGGAGAAAGCAAATAAATAAATAAAGAGGCGATAAGAGAGAAACAATTTTGCTACTTAGTTTACCGTTTCACGTATCATTTTAAGCAGCCCACTTTGAGAGTCTTTACGCTCGCTCGAGAGGATGTCAAGTTTGACGGATTGTGTTTGCCAAGACGCCTTTGTTGAGCGCTCATGGCGCTACGTCAACTAAATGACCCCACCTCAATACTTCTATACCCAACGATGGCTCTTTGTCACTCACGTCATATGGGGCCGATGCTGACTGTTACTTTCCTTCTCGTTTCCTTTGCGTTCTCAGACGGCTTCTTCTCCCTGGATGACGTAAAGCGTTGGTTTTTGAAGTGTTCAGTTCGCAGCTCTCTAATGTGCTCAACGTAAAGCCACCAAGAAAAAAAACAGTTCAGCAGGAGTACTCAATAAGCTTTCGTTAAATGCTTTATTGAGTGTGTCAGATATTAATGGAATTTATGGTGATCAGGTGGTTGTGGATCGCCTAGAAAATGAAACACGTCTATTGCTGAGTTGTGGTGTCTCAATGATCGCCCTATACGACGTTTCGCATTATTAACTATCGTCGCTATGATAAAGTTGTCAATGGATACCGAAACACAGCTGCAAATTCAGCTCAGTTTAGTGCTCTTCTTATCACTCTATCTCTATGCACAATAAATATATCATTTAAAATTTGATCACTTTGATGAGTAAAGCATAAGCAAGGAAGAATCCTTCCTATCGTTCTGATTTGGACGTTAAAGATTTATGGTGGGGATAAATATTCGCCGCATTATCCAAATTTATGAACCTGTCTGAACTACCATTCTTAGAATATTTATAAGGTTTTAAACAAAAAATTTAGAGGCTTTCAATGTAGAACACTTCTTCAGTTTAGTGCTGGATCATAGTCGTTATGAAAGAGTAACAATCAACATCACAATTGAAATAAAAAATTTTCTTTTCCTGCTGGCAAAAAGTTACCACCACTCGAATTGCACTGAAACAGCTATAGTCACTAAAATTCTTTTATAACACACACTTTATTTTGCGCAAACAAGTTTCACATAGTAACCGCCCATCTGCCGATCATAGTAATAGCTGTTGGGGCGACCAGTTGCTGGCCAAATGACGCTATTCAAAGTTAGGATCGAAGTAAATGGAGATGGCACAATCATCACAAAACTTCGCGAATTTCTTCTAATGCACTCACATCAGTTACTATAAGCGTCTCAATAGAGATGGGATGTATTCAACGTGTCGCTCTTTTCTTCATCACTATTTGTTTTCCAACCTCTTCTTCGATTTTATTCAAAACTTGTCATGTGCTACTATGTACTTATTTTTTCCGTCCTTTTATTAACTCGGATTTTTTCATCATTCTTTGCAACTTTTACTCGCCTCGTATGCCTCTCTACTTCAATCTTCTTTCTTGCAACGCCTTCTTGGTGCTCTCACTCTTCGGGTCGTGTAAGTAGCAAAAAAAGTCTGCAACAACGAGCGGCGTTTTGCGTATACATGTGACATGCCTATTTTCTTCTTCATCGGAACATTGGCACTATTCTTTGAGTTCTGATTATCTCTAAGAAGAGATAATCAAAAAGTTTCTAAGGACTTGGGAATTGACATATAAGAAGTATCGATATAGAATTTCTACGTTCAGAGCATACTTATTTAGAAGAAAACATTGAGACACTTTAAAAAGCGTCCGGATTCTCAAAATAGTGTAATATTTCTGTATAACTGTACAATGACGACTGCATGAACCGAAATATCGTAGTAAGCATGTGTTTCACTTTTCTGGCGCATCCACATCACTTTGATCCAAATATCTTTGGGAACAGAAGTACAAAGGTGCAAATGACCAAGCGCTTCGAGGTTGATCTTTCACTAAAGTGCTTTTGCGTTCCATTGGTTCAGCTCGAGGCAGCAAACAGGATCTTTTTGACCATAAGTCTTTTGCAAATAGATGTTCAGCAATTTAGCAAAGTTTTCACGTACCTATTTCTGCTGTGTTTCTTCTTTCCCATAGATATCCAAGTGGAAACCAAACGAAAAACAAGTCGTTGAAGCAGCATCCGGCACCGGTGTCCAGCGACTGCCCACGAAAGGATTGGTTATTTGTTGTAAGGCTGATAAGCATCAGATCACGGTATCATAATTTTTCATAGAAAAAACAATGTGGCAAAAATGCTCATTTTATTGTAATCATTTAACTTTGGCGCTTTGTTAACGGCATTTTAGTTGCTTGCGCAGATGGCGACAGACCTTTCGTTGAAGCTAACGGTCACTTCCGGATATGCACTGATTTATTGCCATGCCCGATCGATTACGATTGCACTGCGAATGGGATTTGCTGTACTCGTTCGTTGCGATGCCCCAATGGATATACACTTGCCAATGATAGATTCGGTTTGATTTAACACTGTTTCTGACAAGCAAAATCACAAATAACTGTTCCAATAACTAGTCATCAACAATGACAGTATTCTTTTAGCGTATATAGCCAATACACTGATGAGTCTATTACCTTGCCCAATCTTCATGACGCTTTCAATATTTTTTCTTTGAGCAAGCGCCTCTTTCTTGTTGCGTCGCTGCATAATTCGAAGTGGTTTCGAAGTGGTCTATTTACACTGCTAATAATAGGTGCCTTATTCTTCGAAAGGCTTGTGTACTGGAAGGAAACACAATGCCTGTAAGCACTATTAGAGATACATTAGTGACGTTGAAAGGGTCGCAATAAATGCATCAACTAGCGACAGGCATAAGCAGGGAACGGTTCCGGCAGGTGCTACGAACATCATATGAAATTATAGAAGGCATAAGGGCATATGAAATTATAGAGTTATATGCACGGCACATCGAAATTTGGGATTTTTCAGATGTTGACCAGAGAAAGAAGGCATTTTAACGCGGCGTGTTAAACTGTTGTGTGTTGGTGTCAGTTATCTGACAACATGCTGCTTTCTGTTCTGTAGTAACAGTGACAGACGAGCAAGATGAAACAGCAATTTTAACTCAGCGTTGCTGTGAAGAATTATTGGTATAGTGCGATCACTTTTCAACAAGTCTACTTCCTTGATCCATTTCTTTCAGTGGCAGTTGCGAAACCCAGGAACACACCAAAAAAGAGCCTTCAATGGTTCTTTCAGCAGGCAGTGGTTTAGGTAACCCATCGTTCAGAGATTTTACTGATTTATTCCCAAGGTTGCCCTTTCAACATGCATAGTAGTCTTTCCATTTGTTTCTGTTCTCATCATTTGTATGGTTGTTCGCTGGCTGTATACACTAAGAAGTTGATAAATTTTAAACAAGTAGTTTAAAAGTTTGATAAAATAAAGTGGATAAATTTCCATATTTCATATATGATAGGGACTTTTTTCTTTTCGCTGTTTAAATTTTCGGAGGATTTGTGGATGACGTATCGTGGAATTTTTCATTCTACATTTCCAGCCGGCGAAAAGAGGCCAATCCTCTATAGATAATCTAGTAAAGTATTCCATAAAGCTATACGGAATACTCTATGGACAATATAGCTAAACTTTCCACGCGGATAGATGCTAAATTTTCTAAGTGGCCAAACTCCTGTATGACAAACTCAACAGCTAGTACGCTTAGACCGAAGTAATAGCTTCGTAGTATGCCCGATTTCCGGATTTATCACCGAAATGGACCCATTTGGAAATTTTGCGACAGCGTTTTTTTTTTTTCTTCAGGACGTGCAATAATTTGCAAGCCAAGTGATACATCGGAATGCCCTAATGGATCGATTTGTATGGCAGGTTCAGATGTCACACAACATCTCTGTTGCACACAAATACAGCGTTCATATATCGTAGTGCAAGATGTGATTCCAACTCATACAAACGAATGTTCTCCTTCTCGTTGCGTCTCGAAGTGCATATTTTTGCGATCATTTTTCCAGCTGATCAAAGTATACCTTTGCTAAATGTAGGAATTCTTTTCCGAAAATTTCCTCCCAATGGTGGATGAATTGATATCCTTTATATCCTTTATAATTTATGATATCCTTTATGATATCTTATGCTGTAATTTTCACTGATTTGCTCCCGTTTCGTCAAATTTAGGAACAATACACTTCTCGTTAATCGTAGAGGACTTACTCATGTATGTATTACCGATCATATTTTCAAGAAGAAAAGGGTTCTGATGTGCAATTAATTATCTATGGTACTGGCCTAATTTAAAAATTTCAAATATGGATTCTGATTCTGTCTGAAATTTGCAAACTTTTGCGTCCATAATTTCTTACTGCAGTTAATAATTTCTTACACAACGCTATCATAAGATTTTCACTGAAAGATAAAATTTCTTTCTTAGCAATGTCAATGGTAAACGTGTATGCTGTAGCGACTCTTATTGGCGATCATCAACTTGCCCTTATGCATGGTCACTGAGTAACGAAGTTGTAATTGTAAGTCTCACTTCTCTTCTAGAATTTACAAAAAGAAATATGCGCAAAGCCTACTGAAATCATTAGAAGAAAACAGATTATGCATAACGTTGTCAGCACCAAAATTTTATCACTTTCAAACAGTGTCGCCAAAACAACAGTATAAGCGATTCGATAACGATATGAGCTACTCTGCTTTGCATCGTGAAATATGACGTAATCTGAAAAACTAAGCCCTAAAATAGTGCTTTAGACGACCGCAATATAAAGGCTGCCAATTTAATGAAGCAGCGATTTGCAGCCTTGCGATCCAAGCATGCAAAACACTTGTCCTCGTAGTGCTTCTTGTCTTCGCACCAATCCTACATCGGAGCAATTCATTTGCTGTCTTCCAGGCGAACGATTTTCTTATCCCGAAGCAGATGTGATTGGACCGCTGTTCGGTAAGAAATTCAAACCATTACTGGTGTCATTTAAGAAAACTAAAAACATCTTTTCTATAACATTTGAAGAAAATAAGAAAGCGATAGGTGGATTATTGTTGTGGGGATACGACATTTATGCTAAATACGTTCGTGGACAGAGGAGAGCAGGCATTAAACAAACACGATTAAATAATGCAGTAGTTTAAGACCGGTAATCGTAGAACTAAAATTCTGATGACAATGAGGATTTACAAAATGCATCCTTAACTCTTCTTTTTTAGTACTTAAGCTATTATAATCTACAAATTAAAGCTTCTTGGCGTGTTTCTTCAACAAGCATTCCACTTCTCAAGTAATGCGTAAAAGTACTATATGGGCTAACTTCTAAATGGGGCAAAATGTTGCCAATCAGCAAGGTAGCACGAAAGAGATTCATTGTTTGCAGGAGTTAATAAAGGGAGCATATCTTGCGCCTCAACAGAGGCTTCTCCCGAATATCTGCCGGATGGAAAACCACGTATCTGCACACCTTTCATTGCAGCGTGCTCACCAGGGTATTCAATTGAACTTCATTTTTGAACAGTGATTAGAGTGAGGAGAAGAGATCGTCTTCTGCGATCCCACTTATGCCTTCGATGCCATCATTGACTTATGTGAAGGGTGATGTGAATGAAAGACAAGTTCTACTGCCGTCACATGTGAGCATTTCAGGAGAGAATCTGCTCGACTACGGAAGTTGTTATCATGCGGAAAAAGAGTACGGTGAATTGAAGAAGTTTTGAAACGAATTTGCCATTCAGTTATTCTATTTCTCTCTGGTCTATTCTATACCATTGTTCGTCACAGGTGTGAAAGAATAATTTTTTTGAGGATACAGCCACAACTTCCTGACAGCGATCCATTTGGTGCGGATTAAGAGTACGCGTTTTCTACAGCATGCATTTGTTACAGCATCAGCAATGAGTTTTTCAGATATTCATGTGAGATGAGCAAAGACGACACTCAAATGATATGCTGTCCGACAATCCTCCACGACAGCAAGATTGAATGTGCCCAGTCGATGCATACACCTGTACTGAGTGGGGGTCAAAACGTGTTTTGCTCAACACCAGGACAGACTGACCAGTGCCCAACTGGGTAGATTTGAATACTGTTGCCAAATTATTATTTATTATTATTATTTTTTTAAATTACTGATTTTCATCTTCATTTTCATATTTGTTTCAACTCACCTTCGAATAATTTTTCTTGCGTTAGATAGTGCAACAACTACTCTCCTCAGTTAGTAGTTCATCATCGTCTTAAATTTGAAAACCCTCGCTGTTATCTCAAGCAGAAAGTCAGCAGCCTTTTCCTGATCACACTTGGACGCTCACGTAAAGCTTGCGTAGAATATTTCTTTTAGGAGATTCGTTTCACGCATTGTTCATTTAAAATGGCTTCCTGCTGTCTCTACTGAACTATCAGACGAAGAATCTTATGGTTTACATTTTCCAAGGATCGCGTTTTACCAAATCGCTACAACACCCTACCTATGCTGCCACTCTAGTTTCGATAATAAAGCAAAACACAATGCTATGGTCTTATCCGTCACTAAAACGTTTCAACTTCCGCAATAAGTTTGCAGCTTATGCCGTACCATCAAAGCCGGAGTGCACAAAGTTGCTTCTTCTTTTGTTTTCAAGTGCCCATTCCGCTGCGAATAGAGTATGTCATGAAACTCAGTATCATGAACCGGCTGTTCTTTTTTGTCTTATTTAATGGCTTCCAGTCAGTCATTAATGCCTCGCATCTTTGTGTACTTTTACATATCTAATTGATTTATGAGTGCTTCCAGGGCAGTATGCCAAATTGCAACTGATTCGAACTTATTTATTTGCTGCTACAAAAATATATATCGCCGAGCGGAACCGCAATGCCCAATCAGCAGTATCCCTCAATACAATTCAGCTGGGCTCGTTCTTTGCGATATAAGCAACTTGGCTCATCAATGTAATCCCGGGTACGTTCATCTTTTGAAGATATACTACCATTTAGAGACGATCGTTTAAAACGTTAGCAGTAAAATTAAACAGTTGAAGTAAGAATAGGTTTTACATTTTTTCACTTTATACTATTAACTTTAAAGATACTGAAATTACTTTCAGTAATATCGAAATGAATCGTTGCAAAAAGAGTAATTAAACTTTCATATTGGAAGCATTATCGCACTGTATCCACATGAATGAGCATTATAGGTGTAGTTCGTCATCACTTTGGCTTGCAAAGTGATTAACTATAAAAAGCTGCGAATATTTATTTGCTTTACTACTGTTCACCTTTAACCTCCTTAAAAAAGGGATCTTTTTGTTCGTTTAAGCACTATGCATTGAAATTTTAAACGTCTTTTCCCTTGCCGCATATACTCTCATAATTATAATGCATCTTTGTAATGTATACAATTGAGATGCACTACTCAACAATGCATTCTCGTCGATCATAGTCAATTTTGTGCGACTCTTTTAAATGTTTCACAGGAGTTTTTCTTGGAAAACTCATTTTCTTGCATCATAGAGAAAGCTTTGATAGTTGAAGCGAGTCAATAAAATTCAAACAGAGAAATTAATTAATCTTCCAAAAATTCTATTTTTTTTTCATTTGAATATTTATATGGATTGCAATATTAACTTAATGGCATAAATAATCCGCTTAATGATAAATAATTCATTTCCAACGGAAGAGATATTCTCATAGATGGAGATGAATAAATATATTTGCAGGCCTAACTACCACCAATTTTAGCCTAATTCCAGGATTCCAGGATCTATATGAGAAAGTTTATCTTAGCACGTTTCTACCTTAAATTTATGCCGACGATTTTTTATTCTTGCCGCAAATTCAGATTTATTTCATCTATTCAGCAATTATTGTATTTTCCACTTTTTTCTTTCTTCCTATACTCATTCAATAAGTGTATAGCGCATTCGTTGCAATTTTCAACGCTAAATGATAGAGCGTTATCGTCACTTTTAAGGTACACTTGTACCCGCTCGAGCAACGATATCTCTTTGGCAATATGTTGTTCAGTGCGATCTTCTTCGATGCCCATTTGTCCAGGACAACAAGTTCTTCTTGTGGTAAACCCATCCATAATTCTAAACTATGACTGTAATTGTTGCACCCAATCATATCTAGGATCGTCTTCAAAGGCCAATTTTTCAATTCTCATTCTTTTAGTTCAAAATTTCTTTGGGAGCGTTTTACGTTTAAAAATAAAAATTATTGAGAATATCGATATAAATGACGTGCAATGATAGCATTAATTCGCGTCTATCTGATTTCTTAAAGCGATTAATTTGAGTTTTGAGCAGAAATAATGATTAAATTAGGAAAGAATTGTCGAAAGCAATGTTTTTTGTTCGCTCTGTGAAGTGATCTCTTTTTGTGGTGGTGATGGTGGTACTTCTTTGTTGAGTAATTTAAAGAATCGCAACATTTTAGAGGTTGGGAATCGGCAAAATATCGACTTAATTGAATTTTAAATCGAGATTTGTTGTTGTTGTTGTTGTTGAATATAATTTTGCTTATAGTTGTAATGCGAAAATATGACTATGAGATGATGTGTGTACATTACGAGTACGAGATGCTTGAACGTTAAGTGTTGAGCTATCAACTTCAGACTCTCTTCATTTCGATTTCAGCTCGAACTAACAGACTCTGAAGAGAGTTTGACCTCATCATTTTCTAAGAGGCTATATACACTTGGGGGAGTAGATGTTTTCGTTCCCCGTACTACCAATTTTTTGTTCTTTTTGCAGTCGATCACAACATCAGTAAATCTTTCGATTTAAGATCGACTTTAAAATTTTGATTGTTTTCACGGTCAAACGAATCCCATTTTAACATTCGTAATTGCAAATCGCTTTATGAAGCAAATAAGTGTGAAGTATTCATGAAGGTTAAATGTCTCGTCTGGCAGAAAACGTTACTTCTTTTCAGTCTAACAAGGTATTGCAACAAGTGAGGTTGTGCCGTCATTTGCGAGATCAAGTAACAGTATCCTTTGCTGAACATTCATGAGTAGCCACAATGAGGATATGGAAATGTGTTTTGCAATGAGCACCATTGTAGCATTTTATTTTGAAATACCGCTTTTATTGAGATACTGTTTACTTCAACAAATGTCGAGTCAACTTGAACTTCTTCCACTATAAGATATTCCATTTGCGCATTGTTACATGCCATTTATTTTTTTTTGTGACAGTATTTGTAAGGTGCTTGTAGTGTGCAGGCAAATAATTCGCCGTATTACTGCACTACTAACAATGAAATGCCATGCCCTCCGGGGTATTCATGTAACGAGGCACAGAATCAGCCAAGTATTTATGTGTGCTGCACGTCACGACCCTCGAACCCATGTCCAACAAATTTTACTCCAAGCTTGAATATTGCTGGCCGTGAGGTGAGCATATATTACGTTCACTTTTATTTGTCTAAATCATTGTTGCATAAAGGTGGACATATAGTTTCCTGCAGAAAGTGGAGTTGTGCACTGCAAGGAAAAGTGATTTACGAGGACGAGAATGAGGAAGAGGAGGGTGAAGGAAAAGTGGTGTAAGAGTAGGGATCGAAACATCTTCCGCTCTTTCTTTCGGCTTGATTGAAATGAAGAAATTTCGAAGGGTTTTACAATGCGATTAGATATAAAATTATATTTTCTTTGTACACGGTAATGGTCTGAATTTCTTGAAATTTGTGAACTTGACTGGTCCATATAGGGTAAAGAAATTAGCTTGGGTGCACATCCTCTTTTGCGCATTTAGAACGTGCAATACTTTAAAAATATGTGATCAACCACATTCCAGCGGGTATTTTGAGCTATGAAATATTTATTGATGGATATATGAATGAATTCATAAATAAATATCCAACAGATATATAAACGGGCAGTCCACCTGTGAAGCATAATCGTTGAATAACGGTTCCAGATATATTGTACTCCCAATCAGTCGAATGCGTGCCCAGGATATTCGATGTGTCTTCACTCGACAAGATCATCTAGCACATTTTTGTGTTGCCGAAGCACAAATGTGCTTCATATGTGCCCAAATAATGGACAAGCTCTTTTGCTGCCAAATGGACGAGTGGAAGAATGTGGAAAACCTGGTACATCTTGCAGTCAGGTGTGATGGATTCATCTCATGTACCTTTATGTTGACTCACAATTTCTGTTCACAGCATTTTCTTTGTGTGTGCGCGCAGTCGTAATTGGAGAATTCAGAAACTCACGGGATACTCGCAGAGTGAAGAGATCCTTAAAGAGAGAAATTTCTCAAAAATGGCTAATTATCTGCTGGTTAACTTTCATGGAAATTTTATGTCTGACAAAGAGCAGCTATAAAATCATGCAATGAACTCAGTTGTCATTGCTTTAAGTTGCCATTTGCAAATCACAAAATCGGTCTGTGAATAATAGTATCTTCCCATAGTCATGTAATTTGTGTCTTGCTAGGGTTCAGAAATACGTGGTGGACACTCTGTGAGCAATGAATTAATAACAACGCACTATTTCTCGATCTTAACCCTAGACGTCATTTTCTTTACCGCTAAAGAGTAAGGGAACTTACAGAAAGGTTACACTTGTCAATTATCATCAGCATTATCAACATGGATTTGCTGCACCCAGCCATCAGAGGTAGCCGTTTGTGCGGATGGAAGGAAAACTTATTTCGAGATCGAAGGTTTTCCACCTGTTTTTGACCATTCCTATTTTTATATTTCACTTTCATTTATAGAGGACTCACCCAACACGCATATGACGCTGAAGGCACCTTTTCTGAGATGTGTGAATTTCTGCATGTTTTGTATGATCGTAGAAATTTGATATGCCCTCGTCTCAGAACAAATGTTTTTAAGAGCCAAACTTTTTCATGTTAAGACAAAATTATTAAAGCATCCATGGACTGATAAAGCTATCTTCTTGTTCATAAAGAGGCAATCACGGTCTACTCTACATTTTCGTGACCACATGGAGAGGTGATTAGTTCGGGATTCTTGAATAAAGCTCCTAAGTGATGTCTATCTGATACGACGCTATTTGTTATGGCTTTCTGTTTTCAACTCAGACCTTTCGTAACTAGTAGTATGTATTCAACGCGTTCACAAAAAATGAATGCATTTTATGAAAGATCAAAAAGCTACATTTACCATTTCAGAGTGAATCAAATTTGCTCATCCAATTTCAGGACAAATATTTCCATGTCGACCATTTGCTGTACCAACCGGATGTCCTCCTGATTACTACTGTTCTGTCTCAAATACATCAAATGTATTCGTTTGTTGTCAACAAACACTGATTAGCACAACGTCAACAGCGCCACTCAAAATTGTAATGGGATGTCCTTTTGGATGGAACCCGTTTCAAAGTGAAATCGATGGCAGTTTTCGTTTCTGCTTAAATTCTTTTGATATGAGGTACGTATTTTTTAGTTTAACAAACTGGACGTTTCATCCGCTAATACAGGATGTTTTGCTGGAGTAATTATTGTATTTTGTGAATGAGTAATTATGTAATTCTTACTCTACAAACTTTCTGATTGTAATATAATTTCTGAAATCTTTATGTAAGCCTTCAAACTAAGGCGAGAGTAAATTTTGAAAGCCAACACTCAGTGGGTGATCAGTCAAAAGTTTTCTGATGACCATCGACATTAGTCAGCAAATTTATCGCGTCGCCATTTTTGGTGAAAAACTTTTGACTTATGCTTCTTATAGTTACTTATTTACTTCATTCAGTATCGGTTAAACTACAGGAACGTTGCTTAATTACGTATCTACCTTCACATCAGCCCCACTCAAATACCATTTTCTACTTTCCATATAATGTCAAGATATTGATATTTTAAAGCTATAAAAGTGTCTATGATTTAGTTATTTATTGACTTTTATTTGTTACGATTTTCGAGTCACCGCTTACGATATTCGTATAAGTGATGTTTCTTTTTTTCCGCAGGTGTCCAATCGGCTTTTCATGTACACAATCAACGCAGTCGGGCATTTATATGTGTTGTCGATTGGCAAGTACGATTAGATGTGCACATGGGCAAAGTACGTTGTTGGTGAATAACCAGCCGAAACTTTGCTATGGTACTCAACAGAACTCTTGCCCGTTTGGCTATTCTTGTAATCTCTCCACGAAGGTTTGAGCTTTTCTTTTTCCAGAAATCGATGTTTAGCTATGACTAGACAAAATCCAACACATCAGTGATGGGAGAGGTGAGAGAAAATCTTTTAGTATTGTCAGATTCGCCCAAATTTCATCCAATATCCACATTGAATTCAGGAAGTAATTCAAAAGGTGGAATGATGGTTTCGCCTCTTTCGTTTCGTAAGTGAATGGTAAATTGAACGTACTGTTATTAATTTGATTTTAAAACGGATCGAACTTTTGCATGAAAAATTTTCTATTTCAGTTTGGTATTTATATATGCTGCAGCGATTACGTGCCGTTTCAACGGTCACATTTTGATATTCTCAAAGAAATTCGTTGCCTTTCCGATAGTTCAATGCCCGCTATTCAAAACGATACTATTCAATATTGCATTGAAACGAATAAATCCTCAAGTTGTCCACGTGGATATTTGTGTTCTCCATCAACAGTTGCCGGTCTCAGCATATGCTGTAAATCATCGTTCGGGTAAGGACTTTATATCGTATTGCCTTTTCATCTGTCTTGCGACATGTTTAGTTGAAAAAAAACAGCAACTGCTAAAATGACGAAGACATGCTCTACTTCTCTATATCACTATAGAAAGGCACATACCGTTATGCACGATCAAGTTTCTGCCATCGTTTTGAATGCGTTTGATCGTGATAGCATGAAGTACAGTTCATTATTTTTTCTTTTTTGCATTTAACCTAGTAGGAGCTTTTTTCATAGTTTGGAACAAATTAATTCACATTTCTATCTTCTTAAGAAGACCTTGTCCATTTCAGTATAAGCAGTAGTATAGCAGCTTGAGTTTTCATCTTCAGATTAAACATACGAGAGTTGGAGTCATCTTTGGACAAAGCCTGTGGAACATTTGGTACGATATATCGAAGAAACGGCAAAGTGGTCGAATGTACCGACGACATGAGTCTTTGTCCTGAAGTATTTTAGCCATTGTCTTCTTTCTTCTGAAGCTAATTTTTCTCTAGGAGTAGACACAAACGCTTTGCTCTCAGTCCACAGGTTAATGTCCGCCGCCTCCATTTCTGGCCTCCTGTGCGACGAGGATAGTGATGATGGAGAAACCGGGTTGGGATGGAGAGAAGAGGGAAAGTTTGAGGAGAGAGTAAATTTTTCGAGCTAGAATTTTTCACTCATTAAATTTTTTACATAAATTCATATCTCTTACATATCAACGTTCTCAACTCGGCACATTTATTTCAATATGGTGGAGAGTGAAAGAGCGATACATACAACCGGAATTTTATTTTCTCATGAATCGGTTGAAATCTCCGGAAATTTCGTCCATCGAATTATGATACCCAGATTACTTTTTTTCCAGCTTCCGTGTTAGAACAAGAAAAGCTCATTAATTAGTGTCTCTGTTACAGGGTTCCTCTTGTCAGCCGTCATTCGTGAACTCGAAAATGTACTGCTGTCAAGAATTGAAATGTCAAACTGGATTAGCACTCACAGAAGATCGGCGATGTAAGCACTCACGTGATTGCCCGAAAGGCTATCAATGTTTGCAGTCAAAGAGCGTAAAAGGTACTTAGAAAATGCATCTATAAAATTCAAAACTCGACTGACGAGGAAATGATATACACACAATTGCAATCGAATATTTAGATGCTTTCTCTATAACGGGAAATTATTGTCAAGAATTTCGAACTTTTTACTCTGAAACGAAAGTTCTATTGCCTTAAAAGCTTTACGACTCCACTCTTAAGCCTTACTTCCTTAAACTTTTTGAAATTCTAAAATTATCTAATTCAATTTTGCTTTGAATTTCAATTAATTTTTCAATCATTTGGAAGCAACAGAAACGGTGGGAGGGAAAATGTAGGGCACTCACCGAATTCTCGCTTTTGTGCTTTGCGATCGTGCCACATATGCGAGCGTAACGAAGCATGTTTAGAGAGGATCACGAATAAGTTAGCGGAAATTTCCACTAAAAAACCAACAAAATTTGCAGATATCAAGTTGTGCTGTACTACTGCAAATGCACTGCAAATAAGCTGCCTGAAAAGGAAGACGCAGCTGTCAGCTGGTAAGGCAGTCGCTTGTACGGAAAACTCACATTGTGCGGTCGGCTATAAGTGCTCTATGCATACAACAAGTGGTGAATATGTGTGTTGTGAAGAATTGCATTATCCGATACGTATTTGCCCGCAAAACAGGTAAACCCTACCGAAGTTATGTCTTCTCTACAAACACAGAACAACTTTCATAATACTCGCCTCAATCTTAATGTTTCTGGCTGGTTATCTCAATGCTCCAAGCATTAGTATATAAATTCAGTAAACACTTTATTTATTAAGCAATATAAGTCAGCATCCGCGTCCTTTGTGGGGCACTTATAGTTGATAACTGCTCCGCTTAGTGGTTTCACACTCTCAAGAGATTATTTTGCTTTTTCAACGCTGAAGCTAGAACTTTTAATGACTAAAGATCAGTGAATTCATGTTGATACCTATGGCCACTAACTTTTCACAGCTAAATACCATGGCGAATGAATGAGATAGAACTGCACCACTTTAGAGCAGGAAACAAATAGTTCTCATTCACTTCTCAAAATGCATCATATTTTCATAGGGAACCATATCACAGTGAAGGGAACGACGAGTTGGTTTTCTGCTCTAAAAATCGACAACAGTCATGCCCTAGTGGATACTTTTGTAAGCGTACGGTCAATTCACAACATCATGTGTGCTGCTCGCCGATTGCATTCTGTCCATCTCGTTATGTGCCTCTCATCGATCCTGAAACGAATCAAGCGAAAAGGTTGTCATTCACCTACGAAGTATTGCTAAAGTTTCAGTGATCAGTTTGTGATGACCAGCATCGAGTTATGGCTTACACCTTTCCTTTCTTCTACACTACTATAGATGCAGTGGGCGCAGCTTATCCTCTCTTCGTCGAAGTCCACTCTATATTAAGGCTCCCTTTCTGTTACGATCTTCTTAAGTCACTTACTTTGGCAAAAAATTAATCTCCGAACATGATGCAGCTCTTAGATTACGGCAACTGTCACATCCGACTGTCAAGAGTAGACAACACCTCGAAGTTTTCTTAACGCCATATATCTCCGCTCTTTTAATGCGACGATGAGCAAAAACGGCACAGCAACTCAAGAAGACCTCCAAAAAAAGCAATCTTGCCACGTGAAATTTTTCTGCTTCAGATGCCTCTCAGAAGCGTCAGTCAGCACATCGAGCTCTGCTGATTGCTCCTCGGGATATAGCTGCCGACAATCCAGTGTGCCTTATTTGAAAGTTTGTTGTCGTGCTCCATCTATCGGTAACCATAGCGGCGCATCGGTTGACGACAATGACTTGGAGCGGTATACTCTCGATGGTACAGGGCAATAAATTAAGCCAGCATACGGGAACAAATGCGTGTTCCTCTATTTTCTGTACCAAGTATTGATTCCCAAGCAGTTTTATTTATTAAATAAAATTGTGGTGAAATGAATGTGTCAAACCATATTTAAAAAGCAGAAGGCAGAATGCTAATACCGAAGCTTACGACGGCTAAATTGCAGTTGAGAAGTTTACTTCTAGAGGCGGAATTAAGACGGGACAATTCCACCACAGACATCTACCACGGTTACTACCGTAGTGAAAGGTTTCTGTCACAGGTGGGCATCACCTGCGACATTTTCGGCTATGCCAAATTCTAAGCTATTACAAATTGCTTGGAATGTCTTAGTCTGGTAACACTACGACATTTTGGGCAACGACACCTCGAACTGCAGTTGCGTGGAATTTGCACAGATTCCCTTAATAGACAACTGTTCTGATCCTGGCTTTCTTAAAACTTCTGTAGCCCGGATCGTCTCCTCAGAAGTAAAAGAAATGGTTCTTGTTGGAAAGTTCCGCCTTTGTAAAATGGCTTTAATAACTGCCTATTTTATTTTACCACACCCAAGCACAGTGGCCGCAAATGCGCCGCTATGCTAAGGGGCATTTTATACCCTGCAAGGCTTTTTCGAAATGATACGAAAAGTTATCTGACGAAATTTGAGCAAGTAGGAATGCAGCAGAAATTAAAGACATTTCCAACCATATCAAGCATCCCAAGTATCTAGTTAAGTTGGGATTAAGCTGGATAACTGAATAATCGTCTCCATATCCAATTTTATCCCTGCAAAATTATGTGTTCCTTCTGAAAATGGACCCACCCGACCAAAACAGTACAACAAAACTAGTGGTGTCCGGTTTTCGAGGACATGGTCCAAAAATCCGCCTTATTTTCCGAATCAGTTTCTGCGGCTGTCCCCGTTTGATGAGCAACTAACTATTCAAGAACTTAACAACATCGCTCTGAATTCTATAATGGGTTCCACATCGCATTGCATCTGTGCCTCTCTGAACCGTCACACTGCTACATACCTGATTGATTTATAGCTTTATTTCAGATGAATTGGATTACTCGGCTAGTTGATTAGATAGAGCTGTTGAGTAAATACTTCCACAAAAAAAACGAAGTTTTTGATCCATTTAATCTCATCAACGGTCGACGCTGGTGCACAACTGCAGTAAAAATCATCGAACGCACTAGGTACAATATTTCGACCATCAAATACATACACATATAATTGGCCTAACGTGAGAATAAATAAGCGGAAACCGCTTCCGACGCATGTGAACTCACTGGGCGAACGAGGAGAACCAAACCTACGCTTACCGCTTATGAATACCAATCAATATTCCCATACATTTAAGTAATTAGTAGTGGAAACAAAAAATCCCTCTTTCCCAAGGTCGAATTCATTTGGAGTATAAAAGGTTCCGATCCTTCCAAACACTCAGCAACCTAATGCTCTCAAAGTTAGGGGACTGTGTCGAGTAACTAAATCACTCCTTTCACTCACCGACAATCGCCTTAAAATGAGTCACAAAAATACTTATCGCTGTTCCTGCGAATTATATGACCTCATTGATGTAAGCACTCGAAAGAAATATCTGGAGCCACATACAGACGAGAGTCATAAAGATGATGCAATGGAACACCCGCTTAAAAGAAGTAGATCACATAAGACAGCAAACAAAATCAGAAAGTGTGTGGCTCGACGAATCGACTTCATACAAGCTCACATGGACAAAGATAATGACTGTGGCATATGCGCAGTAAACTTTGCAGGAAACAACTCCAATAAAGCAATAGAACAAATCCGTTCAGAACGGTAGGTAGAGCTTCAGAAAAATTGAAACGATCCAGGAATATCCAATTAATAACTGATAGCACCAATGCTTCTGAAGGATAACCAATAAGAAGCGACTGTATTTGCTTCAACGAAACGTCCAAAACGATATATTTGACAGGAAAATTCAGTCGGCAATTAATCACAGATTCCTCCCAAAAAAAAAACGATGGAATGAAGAGGAACAAGAGAAAAAATGTTTGGGGAATCTACCTTCGCCGGAGTTAATTCGAACAAAGAAATCAAATAGAATTCACCGTATGTTGTACAATTACCAATGCCTTCCTAGCTGAACTCAACATCGTTCCCACTGAGTAGTCTCTCTTGGCGCTTCATAATGCGGATTTAATAAAACCTCACTTCAAAAAACTTATACAGAAGTGATACTCACAAAGAGAACACAACGAGAACGAATGACTTGTGTAACTACAAACTCCGATGTAACTACAAAATAAACGTTCTGTGACAGCGTCCAAATGTTCAAATATCGCCCGAATTTGGACAATTTTTCTTCATGTGCCACATAACAGATCGATGACGCAGATCAGTGAGTCAGAAATCAGAAACGGGGAGGGAAAATGGATATGAGACACTCAAAAAACCCAATAATTCTGCAAATTAAAACCAACGGCTGCGTCCAGAAATACGATCGTGCACTTTCTAGCAAATACTGTCTGCTCACTTCTCGCGCTTCAGTTTAATAGGGATAGCTGATATTCTACCTCTGGATGTAAGAACCTTCTTAATAAATTGTTGCGTAAGCGACGAAATCACTGAGCAATTCAATAAAGACAAGGACCCAACCGTAGGTCGTCAGAGTCCTCAGGTGATATGCCGCTGATGTTCAAACCAACTAGTTCTCACTGATGTTCCCTGGCTTCTCTCCTGCGTAACGTCTATGCAGTATTCGCACAACCCTATCTGTTGTCCTTTGTTCTTGACAAAGCCCACCGCAAATTCGTGCATAACCGGCATCAACGGTGCCTCATTTATACCAAGCATCGTCAGCCACCGTCTGTTAGTAGCTTTTTGTCGGGTCAAAATACTGCAGACTGGCTTGACCGGCAATACAAATATGGATTCAACCTGTCCATTTCTGGTGGACTTTCGACAGACAGACGAAACGCCGAATAAAACATACAGCGAAATGCAGAGCTGATCATCGGAAGAAGCAGAGAAAAAGCGTAAAAGCATATTTCTTATCACGAAAAGCTGCATATTCTTAGGCCCAAATCCATAACGGCGATACTATGGTGCTGCCCGCATCCAAGCTCAAATAGCATTCAAAGAATCAACTTCAGTGAGCCTGGAAATGATCCAAAAGGGATCAACGTGCGGAAGGGCGATCTAGTGGAATAACATCTTGGTAGACAGTGGAGTTACTGCAGTTAAGCAGGAAAACAACGGCTTCTCTCAAGCATCAACCGTAAACCACACAACAATTGAGAGAGAGATTCCTGATGAGATGGAAAATTCCTTTACAACGAAGACTGAAACGAACCGTTACCAAAGTCAGTACTCAAAAATTCTCACGTGAATGAAGACCATCAGCAACAAGCAATTCTATCACTTCCAAAGTTATCATCGTTTGTTCTGGTCTGTGGTCGACATCGTAAGCCCAAAAGCAATCGGCAAAAGCTTGAAAGGCATTCCAAAAGCTGTCCTAAAGCGGCGCAAGGATTCCCTGCAAGGTTAAGTGACTTAGATGAGATTTGGAGGAGAAGGTGAAGGCCAAGTTTTTCATGAATTGAGGAGCCGTAGATCGTGTCTTTCAAAACAGAGTACTGCATTGTGGCACAACATCTAGTTTCACCTCGTCGACCCTCCTCTAACGACAGAGAGGACACAGGCAGAATACAGCCGCAAACGGCATCCACTGAACCATTGACATACAGTACAAGAGAAGGCATCGGACAAGCAATGCGTGAGTCAATGGATGAGATAAATTCTTAACGAGCAAACCACTAAAATCGGTGTCACGCACGCGGAACAAAATGTATGGTGAGCACACGAATCGGGATAAGTTAACATAGCCAAGAAAAGTCAGAGAATGCCATAATAAGAAAATGTTGCTCACAACAAACGCGACTGCACCAGAGCGGAAGCGTCGAATGAGCAAATACGACAAAGCCATGGTTTCCAGTATCACACATAACCTTGGCAAAATCGTTTACCACTGCCCTGCCTTAACCCCTATGTGCAAATATGCCAATAAAATGACTGCCTCCGTAAAATATGAGATGCTCAGTAGCTGAACAAATTTACGAAGAACGCCGATAACCGATGTATCGTTTCACAGACAGTTTGCTTAACAAGCTGCTGTTTACTGCGACCTGATAAGTTTGCGACGCCGAGACCAGAAAATCTTGTCGACCATCCCTACATTTTTTTGCTCAATTTTTCTTTGCGGTGAAAGTTTTCTTGTAGATCTCAAAGTACTTTACTGCAGGCTAAGTTCACTGAACGTTTATAGCTTAGACTGCATCAATGGTACTTCCATCGTAGGCTGAAACGGCAATAACCCCGTCGCTGGATTTCTGTCGCCTAACTTAGCGCTGCGCGGCTGGTCAAGCACTATAAATGAGAGAGGAATAGCTCCAAAGAGAAATAAAACATTTTAAAACGCATCAGGCGGAAGGGAACAACCAAGCCCACCTTTCCTATCTTCATTATCCTTTTTGATGCAAGTGCAAAAGTGCACACCCTTCGCGTGAACAAGTTTGAGGATTCTTTGCCCGTTTCGAGAATATTAGCCAAAATGTGGAAACAATTAGAAATGTTCAAGCCAAATAATAAATTACAGAGGGCGACAAATGCAACTGAAATGCATTTAAAACGATAACAGCATGGCAAAACGAGTTGAACGTCCGATTGGGGACATTAATATTGAAAGACATTGAGACTTTCAAGCAACAACTACGAGTACGGACCTCAAAATCTTCCACTTTCGCGCTAATCATGTGATATCGTCAAATTTCAACTAAAAAACTTCACTGATAAAGAAGTACTAATTTAGGCAACGTTCTCAATGATAATTATATAACCAATCAAAAGTGCGTTGTGATATAATTCACATCGTTCCGGGACTGACTTCCGAAAGAAAACTGATCGGATTTTTTCTAGGATACCGAGTTTTCCTAACTTTTCAAGTTCTAAAAATTCCCCTAATGCACGTCATAGTCTGAATTTTGTTGGAAGTTGGGAGATTTGGAGAAGCTTAAAAGGAAGAAATGAAGTGAGGATTCAAAGCCGACGAAAACCTCTTCTAATTCCAAAGATTTATAGGAAGCGTTGCAGCATTTTCTTGCAGATTAAGCATTCTCACCTCAGCTGCCTTGTTAATACTAATATTGAAGCGCAATTTTTCTAGATTAGTTTTTTAATGTAAATTTGAGATTTTTACCCCCTCCCCCCTAATGAACTCAAAAAAAATTCATCTTCCAATAAGAAATAATGAAATGATAATTTTTTTTGCGAATTGTCACATTCTGGAGAAACTGGCTGTTTTAATCATGAGCATAGGTAACAAAGGATCGAATATAAAAGAAACAATAAGACCGTGAAGTTGAAGACATCAGAGCATTGGTTATGTTTATGTTTTTCCCCTCATTTAATGATGTGAACGTTTTGGCTATACGTGGATTATCCCCAACGTGATACACATGGTCTCTCAAAATTCAACCCATAAGGACCGCAGAAGAGCGAAGGACAATGAAGAAATAAATGTAGTGAGAGGTCGAGCTTCGAACTTAGTTCAATAATTTACAACCACTGAATTTCTATAAAAAATGAATCCAAAAACTTCCTGAAAGTTTTCCCTGAGAAAGTAAACAACAAAACTCCGTTGAGGTGCAAAAAAAGCGAAATGAATTCTTATAATTAACATCAAAAACCTTCATGAGAAACCCCCATTTTTGCCAGCCCCTGTTATTGGCGATACAACTACGCGGATTAGCTCGTCTAGGCAAAAGTTCCCTAATTGGGGATATAAACTTTTTTAATGATAGAACAATTGTAACGGAAATAAAAACCAATGACAAAGTGAGATTATAAGTCACGTACGAAAGAAGGTTATAGGTCAAAAAAGAGTCTCGAATTAACCCGAGATCAACCTGACACTCATTAGTGTGTTGAATACAGCTAACATGTAACAAACGCAATTAAAATGTCGCCGAGGCCCAATACACTTCAAAAATCCAATAAACAAAATCGGAAACAACTGAAAACGATCAGTGATACAATCAGAAAAAAAAAACATAAACTATAAATAAAGCAAAACAACGATAGGAAGCTAATACGAATCGAGATTCAATGAAAGACGTGGCTGCATTCACAGCACATCGTCACTTCTGGCCAATATTCCTATACAGATTACCCGTTTGTCGTAGCAGAGAAGTCGTGGTTCAACGGGAACCGATCTGCCTCCGTTTCCACGGCTTGACGTCGCGTCGTTCTTCTGCTGCAATCGTGCGACCAGTCGACTTGAAGTAGAGTCATGCATGATGGTAAAATAACCTTAGTCTTATAAATAAACCTGCTGACAGCTGTTGATCGTGTTAAGCACATGTTGCTTGTAGACCTTCGAAAGTCCAGCTTGCCAAAAGCGAAGCACCGGTGCATCCTGCAGAAACCAATATATAAATATACGCATAACAACATATTATTGTCAATACTTTCGGTTTCAGCAAAATCGGATGCATTTATGTCCCATAAATTTATTATCGTACTCGATTTTCTGCGACCAAAATATCAAGAAACTGATCACCTAGTATCACAACAAATCTGCCTGATATTGAATAAACCTGAGGAGGTATTCATCAGGATCACGGACACATGCCACTATGTCACTTAAACGTAATACAAATTAAGGTGGGGAATGGAGGTAGATAAACTATAAAAACCATAACTTTTCAGAGAGGACATTTTCAGCGTATTCGCGACAGTTCATATCAGGTCAAATATATTCACAGGAAACTTAACACCATATACGCAAATTTAGCAAAGAAGCATGAAAACTAAGAAGAAAAGAAATTGACTTACATTCTGTGTGCATTTAACCACACGAAGCACCTTTTTGAGATCGATGCCCTCTTTTTGACGACTCAGCTGGTAGATCAGTTTCGCCCTACTCAACCACTGTTCGCGAGTGTTCTTTATAACCGCTTCAAGAACACGACTACCGAGCTCATTATCTAAACAGATAAACATTTGCATATAACAAATAATATACACACGTGCATTGTATTTCCTGCCGCTAACGATATATGTAAGCGCTCAAATTTCTACGTAAAAGTTCTCTACGAAGTGCTTGACGGAATTCCTATCAACATTAGCTGATTATCAAAAAAAGATGCTTTGGATGCGCTTAGCTTCCCCTAACGAGTGTAAGATGCGACCTAATTTTGGGGAATTTGCAACTAAGCAAGGAAAACTGAAATGAAAAAAAAAACAAGAGGAAGTGAAAGAAAGACCTAACAAAAGCTGTTTGTATCTAGTGACGATGGCGGGAGCGGAATCCGATACGAACAAACTTGATGGTGCCGAAAAACGAACAATGCGGCAACGGGCGAAATCTTGCAATACCAATGATGAAGCATGTGAGCCAGCATCCATCGATGCGTTCGCAGCCTCGTCTGACTGGAACAATTTCAACATTTACGGTTTTATGTACTACAAAGTCTCTCAGAAAAATTTCCCATGGCAATTTGAAAGAAGACCTCCTTTAACAAAGAGATAAAACTGACGGCCCTTTGTGACAGACAAGCTTCAAAAAATTTCCAATATTCTAAAAAAACAACCTCTATTCGATGAGATTTCCAATAAAAATTTGTAGATCGATAACCATAGGCTGAAGCCTCATCTTCGCCCACTTTCATACATAACTGCATTATAAATACTGATCAACCAGCCTAATCATAGAGATAAGGAAAGAAAGTAGCATTACTTGGAGACTGAAACACCTCCGGAGAGGCAAGCACAGACTAATTAATTCACTATACAGCATTTCCGTACTACCTGAAGCATGTATCTGCCGGCCAATTGATACTGTTTTCGAGGCAGTAACCTCTATGTCCCGTCAAATGTGGTACACAATTAGCATAATGCCAATGAGAATTGCAAAAAAAAAATTTACACAACACTTGAATCAGAAAAATAAGATCTCGAATTTGGCTACATGATGTCAGTATACAGTCAAGCCGTCAACCTTACCCCCTTTCCAAAGGAATCGCGCTGTTCTACAGCAATTCCTCTTCATGCTATCAATGGAAAAATTCGATCTGAGTTATAGACCAATGACGATGTGCAACAGCCATTCGGCCATAATTAAATGAAGCAACTCGATATGATTTTAGAATTTATACTCACATGACAGCTACTATCCAAAAATGAGGGCGGCGAATGCGGCGGTGGAGGACTGAACTCGTCGCAAAAGCTTGAGCACTGCGGCGTTTCTGCTGAATCGATTTCTTCGTCTAGTACCACAGATGCAATAACAACATCACCTGCATCGGCCGGAATTTGCATCGACATCGGACAAGCCAGTAAATTATACCTGAAAAATCAGTTCACATCATGTGTGTAGTAAGCAACACTAACAATGTTTTACAATAAACCCAACTTTACACTGTCTCAGGCCTTGGTGACATTCGTTGTTAGGAAACGAGTGAAAAAGTTGGTGGAAAGCCCGATCCGAATCGGCGATCTTTTGTTTCTCGCTCAGATGTCCCAAACAACTAAGGCACCACCAACGCACCCATGGCTCATTATTAGCTGCTACGCATCATGAATTTCACTGCGTGTATAGTACAATAATAAGTCGCATACTCGCAACAGACAAAAGTAGGCAATTTCTACGGAACAAATTTAAACATAACATCCTCTGAATGCTAAGCACTTCTACAGTTTATCTTTTAAGGCTCTCAAACCATTGAAAAATCTATTATGCAAGTTAACGTAGAATCTCCACAGCCAATTTGTTAAGCTGATTGGAAGCGCAGATTTGAGAGGCGGTAATTTAACTCTGAGAAGTGCAAGCGGAGATGGTGTCGTGCAGAAACAATTTGCCTTCAATGTTTTGACATTTCCGTGGAATCTCTGAATTAGGCTGGTGCAATGTTTTCCGCTAATTGTCTTTTTTGTTCAGACCGTCGATAAAAACCGTTTCATCATCATTCCTCTTCCCGCTCATCATCAAGAAACTAGAGGATTCCAAGCGAAGTACGAATCCTTCGAGAAATGAACGTGTTGCGAACTTTTTCCGACAGGTCCCACTTAAGAAGGAAGGCTTCATTATCGTTTACTGCCCCAAAAGATCAATCTCTTCCATTTTTGGTAGCAACTGCCACAGTTGGCGAGTGGTTATTACCTAATATCTATGATACCCATTCACATCCAAAGTAACTACGCAGATTCGTTAATATATCAACATTCGTTCATTAATCACTAAACGATGGCTATTATTCGGGCATGAGCCAGCCCATTATTACAGCTCTTATCATAAACGGGTAAGTACATACACTTGAACACAATCTGATTTCAAACGACGTCAGTTCCATTCGTCATGTCGGCATTACGAACTCCACAAGTCTAATGCATCATGTGTACAGAACTAACAGGACTTAAGCAATAACTATTAAAAATTATAAGCACTACTAAAAATTACAGCAGCTTGGCATGTCAGAGGAATTTTTCAGAAAATAGGTTGTCAGTATGCGGACGAGGCATTCACTCGCCATTACACGACGAGTAATAATATCTTTCTGAGAGAAAATGAGAACTTCCAGAACAAAAACGAAAATCCTACTTTTTCAAAACGTACTATATAGAATTCAGGCAAAAGTTTTGATCTGAGATGAGAAAATCGTCTAATCAAGCGGAAAGTATGCAAATTTCTATCACACTTTTCATATAACAAGCGGAGATGATAACCTCTGCACTGATAACAATTCGAAACTCTTAGGGTCGAAAATGCAACTCGAAGTTCCGGGGAAAAAAAATTAATAAACGAACTTAAAAACGTGTTCATATCGTTGCGAATATGTGAGATGAACGCATCCGATTGGAAGGAGGTAGGCGAACGCAATGAGAAATTGACGTGCGAACGAGCTATCATCACATTTCACCAACACCTTAAAGTTGATTATTTCTTATTTTATAACTTACAAAATTAAATCAGCTAGGCAGCGTCGCTTTGCGATAGATTCAGTTCACCAATTCAGGGCAATCGTGATCCAAATCCGATGCACTGGTGACGCGAAGAAACAACAGCAAAAGAAGTGCGTTATTTAGCGGAATAAAAAAAGGTGACGGGCAATCTAACCAATGATTTTTCTGCAGTAATTAAAAGGATAACTTGATTTCCCTCCACATTTCACTCAGCTGCTGGAAAGCAATGGCTACTATGGCTCAAAAATGACAGGTAGCATTTTAAAAATGGACAGAAACGCTGAATGTATGAACGTTTCCGGTCATTTTGTATAAAGCTCATCTGTACCTAACGCAATCGCATTTTATGCATATCAGGATTCCCGTAACATCAGCACCGCTAAGAACTCCGTGTCCTGAACTACATGGCTGCCACCACATAATAAACGAGATTACTCCCGCAAAATGAAGCCTAGACTCCTTTAAATTCGAAGACGAATGAGACGACCCGTGACGAAACACACGGTATTGCGTTACATCGCATAAAACAATCCAGAATCCTCACCCCTTCCTCTCCCTCCTCCCCTACCCTGTAACTGCGTTCACTCAGTAGTGAACACAAAATGAGATGAACTAATGTACAACCACTATTTATACATATCGACTCATACAATATCCAGCCAATTACAATCAAGCTGCCATTTTACGAATGCTTGAAACACTGAAGTGCTTGAAATAAATTGGACAGAAAGATATTAACTGCTATCACTCCAATATTTCTCAAATAATAAATTTCCAAAACATATGGGAGTACCTACGCAATAAAATTTGTCGGCTACGCAAATATATTCAAGATTTTGGACGGTAGAAGAAATATGCGATCAGCTGCGTCCGCGTTTTACCCAGACATATGGAAACGTTTAGAGAGAACAGATCTCGAATGTTGCATTCATCGACCCTTGGATGTTACCGGCAATCCATAAAACTAGCATGTCGACGACGAAGTTTTCGATGTACAAGAGTGGGGAAAAAGACTGTGTGGTTCATTAAATTTGCATCCAGTAACTGCAGCAGAGTCTCTACCTTCGGACCCTAAGTTCGATCGGTGACAACATGAACACAAATAGCCATTCGCGTACATAGGGACTTTCAGCGGTGAAGCGACCTACAAAAAACTCATATATGGGGATTCTGATTAACAAGGGAGCTAACTGGTTGAGTTATAGAATAAGGGTCTTAGCATTATATACCTGCCCACCAGTGACGAGCTGTCTGAGGATGGCCTCAAGAGCAAGAGGTTGCTGCTCAAGGTGATAGAGTCTGCGGGCGACGAATTGCAATGCAACAATCTGCTGCAGCGCATCGATCCCCCAATCCGTAGCACTCAGCTCAGAACCCATCTCCTCATCGAAACTCCGCTCCATCTCCAGCTGCACCAAAGCGTCTTGGGTTGGCACTCCTTCCAGAACACTTTCTGTGCAAAGACGTGCTTGAGTTCGAAGCACATAGGTCATCTGCCTGAAGAAAATAAAATGTTTCTGACAAAACTTACGAAGCAGGTTCGATTTATTTCCAATAATCGCAAGCTAGTAAAAGGCAAGACCTAAAAGCCAAACCAAGTTATCCAACCGATGAAATGAAATAACGCTCAAAACACATATATATAAATCGATAAGAAGACGAGTGCATAAGATTTCCTTTTCGCTTAGTTCCCGAGAAGTGCAGGACCCTACTAGGAACCAAAAACTCTAGTAACATAGGAAAAACTTTGCATATGGGCGTTAGCACGAACTTATTGAGCTCTCACATGCCGAAGCTTCTCGTGCATGTGAATACTTTCAAAAATTTCTGCCCAACATCCATTTGCAGGCACTCATTAAGTTCCTGCACGTGGGGTTCTTGTAGGGATTTAGCAAGCCTTCGCAGGGCAGAGATTCATAAGCATTCACCAAGGTTCCACATGGAAGAGATTTACAGGTATTCGCAAAGCTTTCGCATGCGAGGGATTAAGAAGCATTCAGCGAGCTTTCACAAGCGAAGATTCGTTAGACATTTGCCAAACCAGTGCATATTACGATTCTTCTAGCACTCAGTGCTTTTAGTGACTAGCGTAAATAAACTGAACACTTTATGTGACACGTAAGCATCAAAAAATTCGAAATCTACGGTCACATAGAAACCCACTTGACTGACCACAGTTCGGGAAATCTAAAAATGGGTTTCCTTTTCCTCAGAGCATGTTTTTTATATGCCTCGAACGTATGCCACTCTCTACAAGCCGGCATATGAATGCGAGCTTAAAAGCTGTCGAACCAAGACTACTGATGTACTTGCGAATAATTGAGGCAATACAGGTGCAGCAAGCTTTCAAGCTTACTTATGCAACTTTGTGAAGATATTCGGGTTTGCAGTGATAAGCGCTAAACTTCTCGACGTATCAAGCTCGAGCTTTGTGACACGGTTTCTCATGAAATGGGCTGGCAATAACGATGCTCGCGAAGCTTGTTTCAGACATTCGTTCGCCAATTCGCTTTGCTCCATAAAGAAGACGTTATTTGCTTGTTCCTGAAACTCACCGCCTCACGTAAGAAAACAATCAATCTCCGAATTATCTTCCCCACAAATCCCAATTCTCATTTAGACGAAAATGAGCGACTGTACCTATAGCGGTTATTCCCCTGGCGATACGCACCTGGCATATATGAAAGCTCAAATGCGGTAGCAGAAAAGAAATGTGAGAACGATGGAATATGGATCTACTGAGAAGACTTCCGATTCACTTAGATAAGAAGCGCAATGTCATATAATGGGCTATCGAACAAGAAAAAGACTGCCGGGATAATAAATACATGATACTGCGGATGCCGATTACCGAGTAAGTACGAACATCCCTCTCAAGCTTGCGTTATCGAACAAGATGTAGAGACAGAAGGATGGAACGTGAAAAATACGGGACAAGAATAGCAGAAAAGATCACTGCCGCTCGATTTGTTTAAACGATTTAGGAAATGGGCAAGGTATAATACGCTTCAAAAATCTACTAACTTCCCGATATCATAGGAAGAAGGCGCAGTTGACGTAATGGGCTGGTGGGAAAAGAAGCTATGGGCATGAATGCACTGAACAATATCGTACTTACAATGAAACCAGCGCATTCATTCATCTAAAAGAGAGAATAAAAATATCTCCTTATTCCGAGCAAAAAGACGCAACAATAGTTACATCCGAAAATACCTGTAGTCGATGTATAATCGTCGAAAGTGACGAAACAAAAAATTCGTAATTATTTGTGATGAGTAATTTATCCATACAAATAACGATTAACGAGAACCAACGTTGAAAACCACGTGCTTTCGCGTCTCGTAATCTGTAACAACATTCAAAGATTCAACTTCTTTTCTTTTATAAGCTACAAAAGGTTTATTTTTTAAGGTTAAAATGAGAAATATACTTATTTAGACAGCCGGCTGGCTAAATCCTTATGCAGGATTAAGGCATTAGGGTATTTAACATAGAGACGCATACTACAGGCGATACATAAAACGACCATTAAAATATAAATACGTAACTCTTTCAACAACGTATCCCTTTCACTCCAACACCTTACCAAAACGACTGTCTTTGAATTACGACATGTCTACTTTTCATTTCCAACATTTCATAATATATATTATGCTTTCAAGGCTTAAGCTATAAATCAGAGATATAGAATGTTAGAACAAATTAATACGTACAATTTAAGTGTATTTGAGACTGCTGGCAAAACTATAGCTGGTAAAACAATAAGAGGGGGCCGCTATCTTAAAACAACCACCTTTCCTTTTCAGCGCTCACTTCGTGGAATCAAATAACGTCATGTGGACATCGACAACCGTTTCAACAACATTTATACGCCGTACGCGGCTTTAGTCTCACTTGAGATAAGAGGCAAAATTCCTCCTCTCACTTAAATCTTTTGAGTGCAGCTGTATCTCCATGTATTTTGTGCTAGCAGCTCCGCCTTCCTCTGGCTCACCTCCGACCTCTTCTCCTCTCTGCCACAGGTTTTGCCCATGATTAGGAGAGGAAGCAAGGGCCAGTCACCTGTGACAAAAGACGCAACCAATGAACAACAAAACTTGATTGAAAGGTTTCTAATACTGAGCACGAAGATTTGCTGAAACTAAGATACCTTAAAACGTCGAAAAGCTATTCAGGTGAGCAAAGCAACTGAATGAAGCATTTGGTTAATCAAGAAGTTTAAAATACTGCGCACCTGAAAGTATGTGAAAGAGTGTATCCATGGTCATCATCACCGAAAAGAATAACCCCATCACTGCCCTCGTCGACGTTCGCTTCAAGCCAAGAGTCCTCGAAATTTCCCATACGCGCATTCGGTGTTGGTACACTGATACCCTTTGTACCCTTCATCGTCGACGTGTGCGCTTGCAATGGCATTGAAGCATACACCTCACAGCTCAGTGAACGAAGGCATGCATGCTTCACGAGCTGACAAACGCGCTCATTTACTGCCACCTTCAATAAACTAACGCATGAAACGATGGGTAACGAAAAAAATTTTAACAGAAATTATTGGAAAGCCCTAGTAATAACAACGCATAAACGGGGCAAAGTCGACTGCACTCGTTTTCTGCCATAAATCAGATCAATGATGAAGCAGATGCCATAGAGATCTGAAAAAAAATTGATCTGATATTTTAAGTTATTTTTCTCGGTCAGTGATGGAAAAACCCACTACTACACAAGCATTCTTGCATCGTCATGATACCTTTCACATATAAGGACGTTACTGATAAAGTCACGATCAGACTCAACGAGCAATGAAAAGATCGGAAAACCTGTGAACTGATATAGTTGATGCCTGCATCAAGGTCAGCTGTAACGAGACCGCTTCCATCACAAAACGACGAGCATGCCATGCATCTGCCCTCATCGTCACGTACTTCGTTCATCAAACAGTCCACATGACGGTCACGGTATGAGTTTCCCTCTTCTAAAATCTTCTTAAAAGTTCCACCTCGGTGGATTTCCCACTGATACCAACGAATGACTACAAAAAACCATTTACTAATCGTTGCCACTGTTAAATGTGTGTTTATTTCACATTTTATAACATGCTGGATCGCTTGTCGCTATGCAGGCAGCAATGTGTGCACAACATTATATCCGCACTTAGTAGACGTCTTGCAAGAATGGTTCGTATGAGGCAGACATTAAATCATTAAAAAGAGGCAGCTTTATTCTCATTCTGATGGAAGTAAGAGTCAATAGTCGGTAGAATAGCTGCAGCATCGGCTGTGTCACAGGTTAATAGACGTGTGCTATGATAGGCGATATGAACAAATCATATAGGACTCTATTACTTCAAGGGTCGCATCTACTGAACGATGTGGTTACGCGACGGATGTCACAGAAAGGCGTGAAAAGAAGACGAAAAATCAGAAACAATACACACCTGGGAACATCACCGAATTCGAAATCGGACAAGCGGGACCGCAGCATTCAGTCTGCGTTGAATCCCTCATTGATTGTGTGGTCATAACAACACGAGGTCCATGATTTTCACAGAAATGACACAACGCCATAACGGTCTGCATTCTCTGAGAGTAATCGTATTGGCCTTCAAAGGCCGCCTGTAACATGCAAATATTGAAATATAACTTCCCACTAGGCGAACTTATCGTCTAAAGCTCGTTGGACGATAAGTGGTGGCCAATAATGGCCAATAAACTTTCGCTGTATCACGGTTACTTCGTCAACGGTTGCTAATATAAACATCCGTGCATAGAGCGCTCAGAATCGGTCCGTTAACGATTCATAGAACGCTTCGAGGGTACAAGTGCATTAAAAATGAGCGGAAAACAAGCAAGCATGTTAGCGGATACACCACATCCAACCTTTAAACAAAAAAACACCAGAGGACGATATAGGCAAAACTGCACTGTTACCAGGTTTAACCTATAACGAACTAGACTTGATCAGTACCGGACTTAAGCAATTTTCCTGCGTTAATGGGTTAACAACGGCCTCCAATCCGCCACGGAAGTCGACAGGGAGCAGACTTTGCTTACGTGACCCACTTCTTTTATGGTCATGGGTTAAGTCCGATCATGATCTCAACCGGGTTAAATCCGACCACGATCTCAGCATGGACAAGACCGGGTATAACATGTGCCTTTCCAAGAAACTGTCTCGTAATGGCATATAAAGCAAAAGGTGCAAGTGTGTTGTACCCCTCGGTGATGCGGTATGCTATTTCCCGAATTAACGCTTCCGATACTACCACCAACACAACCTCTACTAAAACTAAATAAGTACTCATTTTTGATTGAAGATTGGATTGTTGTCCCTTCGAAGACGGCAAAACTCCATATAAAACTGAGCAAAGCATAAAGTCGTTTAGCTTTCCTTTCGGTGCCGTAACCGTGTAACACCTTTTTCAGCGTTCGCCTACTAACGGAAAAATACGGATGATTTCATTGGAAATGGTACAATCATCAAGTCTTCATACATTGATGCATAAAACATGGTCGTACCCCACCTTCATCGTCTCCTGTTTGAAACCGTTTGGCCGTATCGATTTTTCCGAGCTTTTCAGGAAACATGTGCGCCAAATTCCCCGGGCAAATCAAACGGCAACCTAAGCACTACTGTTCTAACCCACTCTCACCTCCGACATATGACCCAACCTATCGCAGGGATATTCAAACAGCTACAACAGCAAGAAATGTCCCCAAAATGCTACATAATATGCAAGGACGCCCGGAGGAACTTTTCACCCACTCGTTAGCAAAGACTGACGAGTCGAAGGCGATTCCTCAAAGACACCTGTTGTGGTGTCCACGAATTTCGATGTTGAGGTCTTTGTTTTTTAGCGCATTCCATGGCTATGGCCCGTTCCACGTTATAATCTCTTCGTTCACCTGGCATGAACTCCATGTCCTCCTTATGATGCCTTACCAACTTAATAACCTCTAGACCGTTAAAACTTGCCTCAATCCTCGGTATCAAGACGAATAAATAGTCCTTCGTATGGATAGCTGAAAGCTTGTTGACACTCGAGGAATTATTTGGAAAATTGCTTCCGCTCGTAGCCGATTAGTCGGAAGTCGGGGCCTTTTTTCCACTCGAACACTGAGCAACAAACCGTCACGATGATGCGAACGCAGATGAACTTCTTCATAACTCAATCAAACTCGAATCTTACTATATTACTACCTGTAACAGGTAGCGGAAGTGTCGACTCTCTCATATTTGAGTGCGAAATTGTCCACTGGTCTAACATTAGTCTAGCGAACTGATCCGTGTAGCCAATCAGCCGGTAGCCAATCAGCAACTCCCCGAACCAGCGAAACGTCACAAACAACAAAATTATCTGTGCGAGGAGCGATCATAGGACTCCAGCGGTCGAACATCACCGCACGGCTGACCATTTCAAATTTTCAGCTACAATCGGGAATTTTGATTCGTCCAATTTTCGTCCTCGAAAATGACGTGAGGAACTTTGCAAGAAGTATGCACAAGGTAGGAGTCGGGTACATGGTTTGGGTTTGATAAACGTTGAAGTATGTGCAGGATAAGCGAAGATAAGAGCTCCATCACAAGGGCAAAACTGCTGAATTCACACCATCTCGTTAAGTTAAACGGTGAACGATTTATATCTTCCGAAGGAAATGCCTAAAATCTTGTAGGAAGTAAGTCAGGTTCAAGTTTCCGTATTGAGGTTCGGGAATTCAAAAAAAAAACAATGACAAAAATTCTTGCGTGAAGATAATCTATCAAGGAGCGTTGCGAAAATAAGGGAACTTAATGGAGCAAAGAAATAATTCGGATCACTCGAATAGCGAACATAATCTCGTCGAACAACTTTAAAACTGTGAGTCGACGGAGCGGATCGCGCACCCGTATCGCATTGAACACTTCAGTCGACGTAATAAAAGTAAAGATACATTGCGATATTGAGAGAACAATGAAATGACCTATCGAAATATATGGCCAGCTTTTGTTTCTTAATGTTTCTTGTGTTCTTTAACGAGTATTAGTTCGAATAAAGAATGCAAAATTGTCGAATAAGGATAAAGTCAACGAAGTACAATCAAACTTGAGCTTGCTAGCAACTTGTGGTAACGTTTGTTTTCTTGAATTTCAAATGAACGCTACCTTGATTTTATTATAGCTTATCGTTATTTGATATCCTAAAAGCAAAGTGCGAATCAAACTTTCATGCCAAATCCGGACTCTCGCGTCCGATACCGAAGTTCTCACCACCAACTACCTCGATCGGACTTTACTCTCTTTCAGCTGATGCAGACAGTATTTTACTCAAAAATGGCAAATAACAGGGATACTGAGAAAAACCGCTTATGATATTGTGTGTATGGAAATCATGCTAGCGTTGGATATGCAGGAGCCTCACATAGTTATTCACTATCGGATATAAGCCATTGTGAATGTATCGTACGACAGTCAATAGGAGGCCTTTATTTTACGATCACCTTATCAGCTTCTAAAGTTCTGTTTTTTGCTCTTCCACTCGTTTTTCTTTATCCTCAACGTTTTTATCCTTCGTATTTTCATCATTTTCTCTTTCTTCTTTCTTTTCTCTCTCTTTCGCATTTTCGTCGTTCTCTCTCGAAACATTTCTGACATGTGTTTCTTCATTATCAGTTCTCACTTCATCGCTCTGATTTCTTTCTTCATATTGTTCTCTCTTTTTCACTTTTTCTTTTGCTTCTTGCTCTTTCTTCTCGACTGATGCTTTTGCCGCATGCGGACAGCCAGTGCTTCCATCCTCCTTTTCATCCACTTTCTGCAAAAAATCCTTAATTCCGTGGATGCCCCAAATTCGTGAAACTTTATCAAATTCAAATCACTGATTATTATCACTCAATAGTGATAAGTAAATTATGATTAACTTCTGTTTCGAGTAACTGTACTTCTTTGAACTAAATTATGCAATATCTGCTATTTGCTGTCCGCATCGAACTGAATGATTGGAATTCGATTTTATCCTCCAAATATAAGTAAATCGAATTGGCATTTTATGTCGACGAATAATGCGTATTGCAAATAGAGACTCCTACGGTGTGAGAGCAAAAGAAGTCGCTTATATTATAAAGCAAAAAATGATTATGAGCAATATTTTCACTCAGGATATCATGGATATTTTATCCTAAAGTTGGATATTAAGGTAAAATTCTAAAGTATTGGATATGATGGATATTATTAAGATAATATTCTAAAGTTAAGGAGTTCCTCATTCATCATCGTCTTTACCAACCATTTTTTGTTGCTTCGTTGAATCATCATCGATCGTTTGATCGCTTTCGTCGACTTTCTAAAATCGGAATTATTTTTTCGGTTGCTTTGAAGAGCTTCACCTATATCACATATTAACTCCTTATTTTCACTTTTGATTAAGAAATGAAATATTTCCCGGGTGGGAATTATAAAGGTAAATTCATAATAAATTCGCCCTGATATGATAGATATTTTTAATTTTCAATGTCGCAAAATATTAATTCGTGATTATTATTTTACCTGTGCAAGATATCATAGAATTTCATTCAAATATCGATCTTCTAAAATAGCTTTATCCGGAAATAGCTTTATCCAGAAATAGCTTTATCCCGAAACAAGAAGTACTAATTTTTGCGTCACACAAGACTGGAGACTAATGGAACATTCGAAGAAAACTCATCCATTTTTATTGGTGCGCTTCACCGATGGAATCTTTCACTTCAAACATAAGTAGTGGCAATAAAAATGTCGTGATTTAGAACATGAAAGCGCCTAACGGCTTCTTTAGAAATAATGATGATTAGTGGAAATTCTTCTAGACATATCATCGATATCACTAATAAACTTATCATATTGTACCATTGGAGAGCCGAACGCTTTTAATGCCTTATTCATAGCCTTGATTAAGTTTGGAAGTTGCGGAAAATAGTGCGAATTACGAGGATAGGATGCTTTGTTGTTGATATTCTCGAATGGTGTACCATCAACGTCTGAAATTTACGCATATTTTATTCATATTTGTATAATTGTAAAGAGTTACTTCTAATATATGATTTACTTCTAATATAAAGATTCATTTCTATTGTAAAATCATGTCATCATTTAATATTTTAAATTTCTTAGATGCTTTAGTTTAATTTGGAAATTGCTTTATTTCCACATTCATTATTGTTCATTTTAAACGATAGTCGTTTTTGGCACAAAAAGATCGTTAGAGTAGCAGTTGTCGTATATACTATTAACAAAAATCGAGTCTTTAGATGAGGATATATCCATTGAAAACAAAACGCATTCATAATGATGAACCTAAGAAAAATATTCGTGGTATATATTGTCCATCTGGAGAGTATCGTTCATCATTAGGCTCTTCATCGTCTTCCGTATTCACCATAACGAACTTTTTTGAAAGTTTAACGAATTCATCTCGATCCGTCGATGATCGAAAAGTACTTTTCAATGCTGCAATTAATTGGAATAGTCTAGCATTGATATAGCATCGAGCGATCGCTAAATTTTTCTTTCAATTATTTCATCGTACATTTACTACCATAATAATAGTATGCAGTTTGGATTCATCGCAACACACGTGAAAACTGTCGCCAGAAACGCCATCCTCTAACATAGCCAAATACGAATGCAGTGCCTAACTTCCAATGTGCAACCAGTCTGTTATCAAATATGGCACACTTAACACATTTAATGATAAACTACTATCATACTCCTTACTTAATGATAAGAAGACTACACCATTCCCCGCCTTGCATAAATGGTCATAGTTCAAAACGATCAAAGTGGTATTCTCCACCGTTTTAAGTATTTGATGCATTTCTCCAAGCTTTTGCAAGTGTATGAATAGTGCAAGCGTTGGGGTATTTCTTTCCGCTCAACTAATTCTTAGGTATTCTCAAATGCTTAAGCATTAATAGTCGGTCAACGGCATTCGTTCGAGTAGCGTGCGCTATTCCAGTAGTCTGTGAGCTTACAATTAAAGCTATTAGAATAATAAACTAGAGAACCCACTGTTTCAGATACATTTGATCGGGTAATTTTTATTCAGCACGGCCTATTAGTTCTCATGGAATCTTTCATTATGCTTGTTATTTGGTGAACAACCTATGGCTGTACATGTATGGGCAACTGAAAAACGTCGATTTTAAGGGGAAAAATGTTATATTCCAAATTAAAAAAAGTTCATAGTGAGGACGTTTAAGAACAAATGCCAATGAACGGACAATTTCAGTCTAAAAGCAGCACCGTAAAAATCGGCAATTTAAAAACCTTGGCAAGCGCCACACCAACTCTTGTGAATTAGCAAAAAGATCGGCTTTTTCAGCGTTTTTGCTTGCTCTTTCGCTTCACTCCACTTCACCCACTCGATGTCATCACCGAATCCTGAAATGATCCTAAGGTAATCCTTATATGTTCCATCATTCCTCACTTTTTATCAAATTGCTTTCAAATTTTGCACCATAATTTAGGCATTTACAAGGACACTTCAGATGGCACCTTGAACGCATCTACAGCAAACGGCTAAAAATCCACTTATCGATGAAGTGTGTTCCTTTTCGCTCGCGTGATAATAGGTTCAAAGATTACTAAAATATGAAAGAATGAAAAGGAACATGCTTGCTGACGATTGATAATCAAAAAAATGCAAGTACAGAAATCGCTTAGAACAGGTTTCGTCACCTTTGTAATTGTGTTTCAAGAGTATAAAAGAAGTAAAAAGTACGAGATCGTGGTGCATTCATCATGGCATCTTTTCCTATGGTGAAGTGAGGCGGAAAAGGGACGAAGAAGAGCGATAGGTTTTGCAATTGTTCCTGCAACAAATGCCTAAAAATAGGTGCTCGATATATATTTAGACTATAAAAATACAAAATTACATATGATCGATATACAATCGACATTAGGGAGAAGGTAACCGAGTGAGATAAAGGAGCGAAAAGGGAGGAGTGGAAGAGGTGGTCCTGGACATTAGCTCCAAGGTCCTGGCAATCTGGCCAATAAAAAGAAAAAACTTACCATGCGCTAAGTCATTCTCTTTTATTTCGTTTTTTTGCTCTTCCAGAAATACTTCAACAAATAGCAACAACTCAATGAGGACGAAATGGCGCATATCGACCTGAAAGAGTAGGTCTCCTATAACTTTGAAGTTTTTCTCAGCAGACCTAATTTTTAACTGAATAAACTACTCAGTGCCATAGTGAAAAATATGTATTAATGCATTAAAAATGCTGCGCAAATATTGCTTTATTCGGTAGTATAACGTGTTTGTTAGGTTAAAGAAGTAAAGAACCGAATTCAAAGTTGCAAAAATTGTTTTACAAAATAAGTTTCATTGATACGAAATCATTTCCACCACTTCCTGACGAAAAAGACTTCTTTAAGTTAAAACGATCCTGATTTTTCCGGATTTTTCGGGATACAAATTATGAATCAAATCTCCGATAGACATAAATTCTTGTCTTCTATAGAATTGCTGCTTTGTACTTTTATTAAAATTTAAGAATATTCTTCTTTTTTGTTCGATTATAAATGCAAATTTTCAGTCAATTTTTCATCCAATATAGAGCAATATTCATGAGGTTTTATGCTTTTAGCGATATTTCTATATCGAAGAGGTTTATTGCGGTCTAAGAATTAAAATTGTGGGAAAGATTATTTTATTAGTGAGGAAAGATGATCGTTCGATTTAAGAGGGGACACTAAATGATTCACCCAATGAGGAGGAGTTCCCACAAAACCTTAACAATATGCTCAACTCGTATGCGATCTAGAAATTTCCGGCCTAAATATGCACCGTCGAAATAAAACGATGCCTTGATCGAATTTCATTAACAACAATAAAGAATTACTTATAGCCTAAAGAAACCAAATTCAGAAATAATCGAATAGCACTCTTTATTCTAAATAATATATAAAGATACCTTTAAAGTTATACGCAATGTTAGGCATTTCCGAATAAAGTTTCTGGATTCAGCATTAGTAATTATTACTGGATATTATCACTTAGCGTGGAAAAAAAGTCATTATAATATAAACCAAGTGAATGGAAGCAATTTTCACTGCACTAATTTAAAGAAAATCTATTGTATAAGAGAAAAAGTTGCACCTAATAAATCAACCAGCATGCTTCCATGCTTGGATATTTTTCTTAAGATAGAGAAAGATTTACCAACAAATTTTCATCAAAGTATAATACTATGAGACTGATAGGTGGAACGAGTTTGCATCGGCTCAAGTAACGTTTTAAATCAAATCGACGCACCACCTATGCAATCGTTCCAAGGCCTCGTGTATAGGAAAATCAATCGCTCTTTCATGTGATGCACAGCATATTACTGCTTTCGTATCTTCACCTCATCTGATTATATATGTGATCGAATTTTTCGTTTTCACTATTTAGCGATAAGCTAAAAGCTTATCACTCGATTCAAATGAGCTTATCAGCTTATCACTTATGTTGAATAGAACGGTTGGTGGAAGGTTTAAAAAAAGCCACTGCAATCATCACTATACATTCTTATCACTTGCAAGTGGAACTCGAAGAACTAGAATATAGCTAAGAATATGCAATGAACTATTGAATATTTTCATAACTGTTTAATGTAGTTTAAATTATTGATCACTCACTCATCAGAGACCTAAATATGCGCAACATTTCAATTAAAATTGAAAGAAAATTCGTTATATGTGAGCGAACGAAAAAGAAGACGGAATATCGCCACATTGAAAGTGGAGGTTGAGTGGTGTGAAATGGTATCGCAACGTGTTTGCCTCTTATCGACAGTCCTCGAAGTAGCCATCGTTACATGTGAAATACACGCTGTGCATTTTGAAACAGGTCTTTGCAGACAACGAAACGACTACACCAATAAAACTTATCATTCTACTCTTTAATTTGTTTAAAGTTACAACGTAATTTTAGTGGGCATTAGTCATTTGAAGAGAAAGTGTATTTCACGTAGATAGGAGAAATTCATGGATATGACCAAAATTTGTGATGATGATATTCGCTTAGTGGATTTACCTAACAAGTGGCAACTTGACTTAACTCACTGCCAAATCGTCATTTAGAAAATAGTACCGGACATGCTTTTCAGCAGTTCAATAATTGAGTCTAAGATGTGTGTCTTCACTTTCAGTAATTAACGCATTTTATTCGTTGCTCTCTTTCTTCGAATCGAAACGATCATCAATGAAGAAATCGTAAATAAAAATTTGACGAATATTGGAAAAAATATAAAGGAGAGCCTTTATGAGGCTCAGTAGCAAAAATAGAGATTATGAGGTGTACTTGAAAAATACTGATCATTCAACAAGACGAATAAGCTAGTGGATGAAAGATAAGCATAAATACCCGCAAAGTGAGATATCGAATAATGAGACAGATAAACATTTAAAAAAACAAACAAACAAACCAACAAAGGAGAAAGGCGATTAGTGAATTCACTATTATGACAATAAAGCTTATCAACTTCTAGCAAAGCCCATCAGATCAATATGGGAATGTGTAAAATTCGTTATTACTAGCAACGTTCTCAGTGAGATTGACGAATTAGTGTGTCACATCGATTTTCAATTACATCTCTTCAATCGCATTTGATCGTTGCAATTGTTGTTTGAACCTTTTTTGCTCTGATTCTTCATTTGGATTGAAAACCACTAAAGGCTCCATAATGTGCTCCTCTTTTGGTTCCCTGAAATTTTGATCACTTTTAAGCATTTCATATATTCGTAGCTGTAATGTTTGTTTAAATATTAGGAGCCTGTGATTAGAGTTAGTTTATTTATCTTAGTTATGCTGTAAGTATGACCCACTCAATTGTAAGTATGACCCAGTCAATTGTCTCGACTTGCAACAAGCAATGCAGATTTAATCGACTCGATTTGCATGTTGTAATATTAATTTGATTTGCTTTTGCATTGAATACATTTCCCATTTACGGCAAATTTGCACTATCGAATCGTCTACTCAAGAGAGGTGAATTTCTTTTGCATCAGAAGTAAAATGTATATAATTTTTGATCACTAGTAACTAATCACTTTCTTAGTCGAGTATTTATTGCATAAGAACTTAATTGCTGAAAAATTCACAAAAACATCGTTTGCAAAATTGAGCTATTCAAGTATAGTTGGTAGAGTAAAGATGATAATAAAGATGGTCGTCTTCATTGCGTCTACCTTTTTGTGCCAACATTCCTCTAATATACAATATGCAATTTTGCAATAAGACGAAGAAAAAGTATAAATGATGGCTCACTTTGTGGCTATATTTTCGGCCGATTCCATACTTTCGCCTACAATCAACGGCTCCTGGAAATAAAAAAATTATTATACATAAACAGGGTTGTACGACGCCGAGGGCACTCTTCCAATATCAAATGGTAGGGAATCATTTTTCGATGTCTGCAATATCAAAATGCAAATATTTGAAATATCAAGATTCATTCTGTTTGTCGTTAACTGATTGACGATTAATGGAAACTGAATGATATCCAGAGAAATTATCCTTGAAATAATAATTACTTTAGTGTTTTACCTTCTGAATCTCGTTGGAATATTCGGGGCAAATTGCCGCTACTTTTACTGTGTTCGTCGCATATGTCGATCTGAAATTGAATTTCTGCTGCAATATATTTCGGCAATTAGTGAGGCATTTCAAGTTATTTACGCCGTTCCAATTCACAGCTTTCTATATTTTTAGCAACTGCTGTTGTGAAGCTTGTGTGCATAAGCATAAACGAATGCGTATATTTTTTATTTATGTAGCACTAAATTTGGTAACTTAACTAAATTCGGACACGTTCGTTTTTGGTGAATTAGGTCTCCTATTTTAGAGGGCGCAAAAAACTAAGACATCAGCATTATTAGAAGCAGATATCTGCACCAACATGAAGGTGATAGATTCATTTGGCACACCGCTTGGAAAGGTATGAAAAATCCCTGCAGTTTGACAGTCACCTTACATCCGCCAAGGTAAATGTTTCTTGCTATGAAATTGTTGTTAACCAAACAAGAAGAATTTCAAAATCACCTTGACTTCATATCGTGCGTTCGCTGCAAGCGATAACGTATTGCGGCGATACCCAGCAGAACGCCAATCAGAAGAACGACGGACAAAAGCGTCAGGAGTATCGTTAGAGATGCTACAGATTGAAAAATTATTGGTTTTTCGTTTTATTGCATTTCGCCATTCGTCATTGCCATTTTAAACTTCGGAATTACCAGTTATTTTACTGCTTATGATCTATAGATGTATGTTTGCTGTAAAAAAATCGGTGGATACCTCAACGGCCCTCGATAGCTCCGTTGTATAGCAGTGACGCAGAAAATGGGAAACCATGGGTTCTCACTCATACTTGGGAAAGCGCCTTTCACGTCAGCATAGAGTTTTGCTCACTCGAAGCAGTGCCGCTTTTCGTTCCATATTTTATTACATCGTTTACTTGTATTATTTCATCGATTTCATTCGTCCATTATATCTCACTCAAAAGAGTACTATAAGAACGAAATTTTCAATGTGGTAATCTGTGTTCTTGTATTCCCCTTGCTAAATAAAATTTTAAATTATTCTATTGCTCTCTTCGATCAGATAACGAATAAAACTTACTGAGATTTCCTTTGTCCGTTATCACTGGCATTGGTGGAATTATCTTCTCACATCGCTTTCCCAAAAATCCTTTAGCACAGCTGGAAGGTGCGGAATCTTTAACTTCGTATTTACCGTTGGAAAAAATTTGCCAAACATTTGTCCTTATCATTGGATATAATGTGCTTTTGTAGTGCTCATTTTCTTCGAAGAGTCTCGCGTGTGTATGGCGGGGCAACCTCTCTCAATGGGTGGAAGATACGATAAATTTCATTGGTGGAGAGCACCTTTCTCCGTGAAAGCAATAGAAGAAGTCATTGTTTATGGTGTACTTTCGGGAATTAATCACATATTTCTTTTGAAATTTTTAAACATATGTTATTTTCCACGTGGCCAAGGTTTGAAAATTCCCTTATCAAGAGTTTCTATAGCTCAATAATCTAATTAAGGTTTCAAATATAAATGCAACACTTTTCCACAAATATCTTGTAAAATGAACGATTACTGCTCTTTTCGACGAACCGCCTAGCTGGGTCAGTTGAGAGAAATTAAAAAAGGAAGTAAAACGAACAAGCAAGAAGCTGCGCCTGTTCCATCCCATACACACTCTCCGCCATTATGACAATATCCCGTAAAGGCATCTGGGCAGCGTTCCAACAATCGAACTCGTCGCGTTCCTCGTGCCTATAAAAAATAAATATCTTTACTAAAAATAAAAATGCACACTGTTAAAGCCTCAACGTCGACAAACTGGAAGATCTCTTCATGATCGGATGAGCTAAAATGCATTTCATTCATCCTGTAGTATTCTACAGCATATTTCCTTCATACCTTACTTTTGTTACTTCTCTTTTAAAAGACTTTTACGTCTGAATGTATCTATTTGTTCGTCGTTAGTATATGCGAATAGAATTATAGTCGGACCAAATTTATACCGCAAATGTATATATATATATATATATATATATCAGTAAGGGAATCTCAATGTATATGGATAAATATATATATTTCACAATCTTTGCCACTATTCGTAAATATGATGTCGATATAATTCATTGAACAGAAAAACCTTTTCATCGGACGTTTTACACGAATAGAAGCCAACATTCGCAGAATTAAATGAGTTGATCGTTATCCGTAGTCTCCTTCTGAAAAACAAAAAGGATAAGGAAAAAACAGCGATCAAAAATTTCGGCATTTCGGCATCTAAAAAATACATAAAAACGACATCGTCTCATTGGAATGTTCTCTTTTTTTGGATCTCCTCTTTACATTTCTAAACGTTTTCTTGCTAATTTACATACGAAATAAAACAACAATTAAATCCGTCAATAACAATTACGCCAAATCATCATTTTCTGCACTTAGTCATAGCGGAAAATTTCGATCCTTTTCCAGCGCTGATACTTCTCGAAGAAATATTCTAAACGTACGGCGATTGTTTAACTTTAATGTTGTTGTAGTTTGACGATTCGGCATCATTGTGCATCCAAACGATATTTCTCGCACCGATAACGCTGTCGTCGAGTTGACATATTATTATAAAGTTCGATCCGCTTTCGAGAATTCGGGAATCCGATGGCTCCGGTACTCGACCCACTAGAATTTAAAATTGCTTTTTTTTAATTAGTTCTGTTGAAAATGACCATTCAAGACTAAATTGATGGGCGAGGTTAACTATCGCGAAATTAGTGGTCAAAATGTGTGCAGTTCTGATGTGCAAAATGACGCATTTGCAAGCTTGGCAAATTTAAATCACTCAAATTATGGGAATTTCTTCATCATATTCAGGCAATATGTTATATTTTATCAGTGGATTTGAGCATAAATGTAATTAATATAAGAAAAACAGCAACAAACCATTTGAAAGAATAATATCATAGCGATCTTTCCTCATAGGAACACTTGAAGAAGGAGCAATATAGGAAGAAGCGATGATTGAAGAAATAGCTAGCAAAGACATAAGCATAATGACCGTTTGCGCTGAAAAATATTCTTACACAATTATCCCGTCATTGAATTAATTTATATGTTACTCGTTATATAATCGATGCGGTGATCAATCAAGGGACAAGTAGAGCTCACTATAGCAATGAATATAAACGAATGTTTAAGATATTCGTTTATGAATTCTTCAATATTTATGCTATAGGTACTCGTCTTCTGCACGCATTACCTACATGTGCGTAGTTGAAATGCAACTTTCAAAACAAAATATCCGGAAGATCAAGCCGCATCCATGATTTACATCTCTGGATGTGTCCGATTAGCATTTTAATTTCTACTCTAGATTGCGCTAAGAGGGGAATTGTTTTGCTTGCATTCTATGGGGTGAATGAATTAATGCTGCAAAAAATTTTACCTCGAATTCTCTTCCTAAAATAAATTCAAGATGTATGAGTGCAAAATTAACGCAAATTTCGGCAAATAAACCAACGTCCGGAGACTGATCTAGAGCAGAGCGAACGTCAGCTAATGCGACAATAAAACAAAAATGCATCAGAGGTTTCGACTGAGCGCATTTATCGTTCGTGTGGTCTTTCGAAGATTCCAATCGAACTATTGGAGATGAGTGCAAATACTGCACTAAGAACGAGACACTAATTTGTCATAGAACAACAAATCAACTGCGCAGATATCTGCGACGTTCTGAAGCACCTTTCAACACTATCAAACACACAGGTGAGATGAGAAATTGTGTCGCACTTATACAAAGGAACAGTATAGCACTTTGGAAATGAAAATAACGAACTATTGAGAATTTATATGAAAAATGGTGACATGCCAACGTATAGGACGAATAAAATATCCACTCAGACTTACAGCATCGTCGATAATTTTACACCAAAATGGCATATGCTAGAAGGAAAATATTATTGTTTTAAAATACCTAAAGGAAAAACGATTTGTAAGTAATATTGTCACAAATTTTATCAACGTGGAAAAATTGAACTGTCGAAGTAATGATGTTTATGAGAGTGAGGATGAGGAGATGCACTGGGTAGTAGTGTATATGGCACTATTGAGAAAATATCCATTTGTCACGCTTAACATTTTGCTTAACATTTTGTAATCGAAGATTTCAGTTATAGTAATTTTTTCGTCACAGTTGAGGGAAAATAGTAAGTTGTTTCAAAATCAACGATGGAAGAGGTCACATTCGGAGGCAAATGATCGCTTGTTTGCAGCTGACTTTGATGAACGAAGTGCGAACAAAGTAACAATCACTAGATTAGCATACTTTTGGTGGAAACTAAATTTTGCACCTAAGTGGATGACTCAAATAGATAAATAGAATAAAATGAAAAGTATTCTTTGCAAAAATAGCCTTTATATTCTCCAATATTTTTAATGCGGAAATGATTTATACACAGAATTAAAGCGTTCGTTATCAAACGTTCACTTCGTATAATCTATAGAAAACATCGATATTTAAAAGTTAATATATATTGTTGTAAAAAAGTGAATAACTCTTTGTTGATATTGGAAAATTTTGAGAAAAATTGCAAAATACCTATTGATCAGTTAATGAATTTTTTGTTCGTAGAAATAATAATTGAAATATTATAGACATTAAAGTAAATCTCTCGTGAAGTAAAGATTGATCTCAATGTGATTTTACTGCTGAGAGAACGTCAAAAAGCGTCATCGTAACTTTGGCAAATATTCGTTTTCTAAGAACATCACTGCAGCGGCGCACTATGAGTAATGGAATATTGGCTTTACTGCTTTGCTAGCAATGATTGCTGCTCAAATATTTGAGTGTCCAAATGTTTTCTTAAAACACAAACTATAAAATGTCATGATGTTTTGACGTCAACATGTCCATGAATATTCCCCCAAAATTACATCAACCTGATTAAAAGAATTAAAAGAATTAAAAGAATATATTGTACGCATATATATATATATATATATATATATATATATATATATATATATAGTTAGAGCCTCCTCTAAATCATTCTGTTATTACCACATTTCCGATGCTTTTTGTCTCTTTCTGCGCAGGTTTACTGCTTCCCTTCTGCTTTATACCTGTTTTTTGAGAACTTCAATGCAGATCTTCATGTGTACACCATATAACTGTAAACTGTTCAATCGAAATCTGAATCCAAAATATGTCGATTTTGTAAGGAAGCAAAATTGAGCACATTAATTTTTTAAAATCTATTATCGTTTTTGAAGCGGTGAACAATTTTCGACTATTTTCCAGATCAATCAACAGTAAAGTTGTTAGTCTGATTGTTCTTGCAGATATTAAGCCATCTGCTATCGTTCATCTAATATTTTAGCAAAATGTTCAACGGGATTTCTGCCTATATTAGAATTTCGACACAATACATTTCTGTTTGCTTCTCTTCTACGTTGATCATACAGCTGATATTACGTCGTTTACCGTTATTGCTTACTTACCACTAGAGGCCAATAGAGAAATTCATTACCTCAAAGAAATGTGCACTTAAGAGACTGACATGTGATATCGATTTCTGCTAATGATCCGTCGAAAGAAACGCATCCTGTCACGCATACTGCCAATACTGCAGGTGAGGTTACTTTTGCTGAAGCGGTTGATAACAATGGTAGAACTAAATGAATTCAAAAAGAGTCTTGAAATGAAGCTAACTGCAAACTTTCGAAGACGGTGAAAAGGAAATAAAAAAGAAATGTGACCAATTAAGCTCAGTAATCGAAATGAACTGATCACAGATCTAAATGGAACTTAAGTTTACAAATGCCAATTATAATAGGCCGGTTGCTGAGAATAGACAGACCCAATTAAACATAATTAGACAAGCACTGCAATTACCTCATTCAATAAAGTGAGTCGCCATTAGCAAACGTAAGGCTTATATGGAGCAAAAACTTTACAACTCCAATGGCATAGGCATTTGTAATATCGCTCGAGACAAATCTTGCATGGCAATTTTTGCAGCTGCTATATTCATCATCAAATGCGCTAGACCAGATCTCTTCGACAGCCGATAGCGGAGGTACGAGGACGAAGAGATAAAATGAAACGAGTTGGTGAGTGGCGAAGACGAAGACGTACAGTGCGAAGAATGTGAAGCAGTTTACCTATACGGAATTAAATATGGTGCTTCACGGGTCGACGCTGAATTCGACGTGATGACGTTGTTGTAAAGTCAACAAAGCGCGACGCTCGTAAATGTGACATGTGCGGTAATTATTGCACAACACAATGCTGATAGCAATGAGTTGCAAACGATTTTGCACGCCGCATTTAGTACTTCGGCAAATATTTCCTGCATAATCTTTGAAGGTATACAGTTCGCCTCCCTCCCACCAAAAAATGTAAACAAATAAAAGAAAACAAAATAAGTATATGAGAATATGCGCGCAGATTTAAATGAATCATTTGCTTAGACGGTCTTCAATATTTTCATCTTTCACAATTTTAGAAAGCAGATCAACTGTCAACGATTACATCATTCCATGATTTGCATATTATGCGTTACTTAAGCAATCTTTTACCTATGATTCAGCCTACAGAACTCATCGAAACGAAAGCTGACGTTTTTTAGCACGGATTTTTCCTTTAATCGCACTGCTCCTATAGATAACGTCGCTGAGTTCACACGATCCCTCAATAATAACAAAAAAACTACACATCAGAAGGTAGTACGCAGCTGAAGCTACGCATCAATAGGACATACGACGTACGCGCCCACGCCCTTCCAATGTGGGTTGACACGGTTATAGTGATTCATATTCTCACGCTGTCAATACGACAACGCTTATTTACCCTGCCAAAACGGATCTCAACTCACTTTGCTGCTTGTGTTTTTCTCTATGAAAATTTTCCGGTCTTTTGCGTACACGCACGATTTCCGAAAACATTTGAAACCTGCAGAAAATTTAGTGCGCTTGTGAGAAGGCTGTATACCAGAAGAGGGATAAAAGTTGCGATAAAAGGGATAAAAGCTAGCAGTTACAGTTACGATAATTTTGGAAAAAAAGATCTGCAGTCCCTTGCTTGTAATAGAGCATATTTCAATGCTATAGCTGGCAGCAACATTTTTTGCTGATAGGGCGGTCGATCACATGGATACCTAAGAAGACTGGAGGATGATGTGGGAGTAAACGGCCTGATTAAGCCAGTCGGAAGCCCTTTCAGCCTCCATTGTTTCTGAAATCTGTCGGTTAATTTTTCTCTCCTGTTTTACTAAATCTGAAGCCTTAAAACACTTGGAACGGGAGCTGTGCTTAAGGCTGAAACATGATCAACGTCCTTTTCCAACTGTCACTATTTGAAGGCATGAAAAGAAAAATTTTTGGTTTGCCAGATGTTTATTTCTCAGCAGTTTATTTCTCGGCAGTTTATTTCTCAGCTTAACGAAAAAGATGATACGGCAACATTTTAATTGCTTTTCATCGTTGCAGCGGTTAACGTTGGACGAGTAATTACACTTAAACGGCAGAGAAATACAGCAGTGAAAAATGGCTTTGCAATATGCCCAATAAGTTTTCAACCTATCGACGAAAAACCCAAGTCTCCACATTGTGTAGGTGAAACTCCAAAGTGAATACCAGGTGTTCACCATTATATACCAATAGCTTCAGATGTACAGAATGAACGACTGCTTGATTTCAAGATGATAATATCTTTCAGAGCGAGAGGGAGGTAGGGCGGGCTAACTAATAGCTCCTACGAGTTGATCACAGTAGGTAAACCTTTGACACAATACTGCTATATCTACTCAAAATTATGCAGCAAACAAAAGCGATCGAGTATGCTGAAGTGAAAGAAGGTTCGCAACCAGTTGACACACATGAAAGCTATTAGAGCTATAAAATAATGAAAGCAACAAGGCGCTCTCTGTAGAACAGAATATGTGGAGTACGAAAGTCCACATTTTTGACCGACATGGCAATGCGTATCGTGAACTGATAAGGGCATACCAAACCTGATTGCAGTAGTCACCTTTTATACAGTTGCGTCGTCACGTTGATGAGCCTCTCTAAGTTATCTTTGGATTGTATGTCGTCCTATGAATATCATATACGGAAGGGTTTTCTTTTCACGTTTTGTCTTCATTTTGTGCTCATACATCGCATCCCGTATGTACAATATAGAATTTGTGTCTATTGATGACAGATGCATTTCTTCTTTCTGTTTGTTTATTTGAAAGTATTACATAGAGATGAGCTTATTTTATGACGAAGACTTGTGATAAGGAGCACAAATGTATTCGGAAATTAGGTAAATGTCGAAAATGTTGAGTCATTTTTTTTTTCCCCGCTAAGGTGAATAGCGAAATAATTCTTCGGGAAAACTTTCTTGTGGAATTTTTTCCACAAAATGACACATAACTTATGAAGATAACGATAAGAACTTTAGACGTACAATCATACTTCGGCAAGTTTATGAGGGAAATCCGAATTTTTTTTGTCATCCAGGTACACACCTTCGTTTGCTCATTGCTCAACGCTCTTCAAAATGAACCTAATGCGTTAAGCGGAATTAATGTTGTAGGGTACTAAGCCATTTGTTCTCTAGTTGAAAGTTAATTCCCCATTTGTTAATTCGTATCATCTCCTATAACTCGTAATTATCGCCAAATTCTTTATTAGTACCGCCACTGATAATATCATTAGCGCGATTATCATCCGACAATGTGATTGACGTTCATGATGCCTTGTGCTTGCATTTTTGATCTCGTCGGTTCAAAATCCACCAACAGTGTACTCTTTCAAGCATGATCCAAATTTATTCACCACATTGAGAGTATGGGAAAGAAGTGATCTGAGGGAAGGAGTAACGTGAGTATATTCACTATGTTTATTCCATTTTTCATGTTCCAATCATTTCTCTCACATCAATTTCGGGCCAACACCATTAATGTTTCACTTTATCGTTGATGAAGTGATTTAGCAGAGAAAAAATTCATCCTTTATACTTTCTGGACTATCACTACATTTTCGAAACGTCAATCATTATTCCATATACTTCTAAAGAATTACTTGAGATTGAAGTCAAGAGAAAAACTACTCTAAATGATGTCCGATATAATGCATAGTTTGTGTGCTTTACGTTTTATGAAAGTATCTCTATCACAATAGAAAAAACTCCTTAAAGTTTTTTCTTCAAATATGTGCAATTCAACTTCACTTCTAGTGTAATCAAAGAACAGACATATCGATCCTTTAATTTTATTGATTCCACATTCTTTACATTCATCGGATACCTTTGAATGGGAATAGCACTTAATTATTCAATGCTCTAATAGTTTATATTATTTTTAAGCAAACATCGACTTTTAAGGCTAAATGTTCAAAGATATAATTGCAACGATAATATTTCAATTTGATAATTCAGTGGTGAAAATTTAATCTTAAATGGGTGGGAAAAATTTGCATAATAGAGTGCAACTCCATCTATTCGTGAATTTTTTATGGAAAATCGTGAATTCATGGAAGCAAGTAAAAGAATTTCAATCCAGAAGCATTGATTTAGAAAGGTTAATATCATATCCTTAAGCTCCAAACGATCCTTATGAAATGTTTGGCGATAACTGATTGAAAATTCTGATAGCAAATTGAAATTCATCATCGCAGGACCTGCGGATTCCGCCTTTCGGACCAAACGGGACCATTTGGTACTCTTGCGACGATGTATGACGAAGACACCAAAAGATGAGACTCCGACTGATTGGAGAGGACAGATGTGATGCTCGAAAATGCGTAAAACAGGCGTAAGTGCTGCGGACTCTATATAGTCCAAGAGCTGAATGGAGAATGGAAATGTCGTGTTCCATGCCTAAAGCATAACTGAGCAATTTTTCTCTTCTAATACAAAATTTCAGACATAATTGGTAGGTACAGTGACATGCTGTATTAGAAATATTCCCCATTCCTTACAGCCTATTTTCATTTAGTCTTTTCTTTAATGCAAAAAATAATATGAGTTGTTTATCATATGTCTGCCTTCTTTCCTGCGTCCCTTTATCCCACTTCAGCTTTCTCTCTTCAATCCCAGACTTTACATGTATTCCATGTTGATGGTCTTTTTGTGGAAAGCTCATTAGATTCGAGAGATGAGCAAAACGAATTCACGTGGAGAAGCAATTCCAGGTTTATTTTATGTGCGAGAGGATATTTTATAATGCACGAGGTGTGTTAGATGGATGAGCCGAGCAGTCAACGAGTGCATGTTTGAGAGGCAATAAAGTGGTGTCTACTGGCAAGTACGAGCCACTGACTGTTACAAAAGAAAGGAGAAGTAAGCAGAATTTTAAAACTGACGCTGTTTATCTATTCGTTCTTTAGGTAATTAGGTCTGGAAAACCGGAAATCTGAAAGACGGAAAGATAGCGTAAGATGGTTTTCGATCAGATATCGTCTTCTAATAGAATTCAGGATTACTGAAAATTATGCTTGTGCAAGCTGTTGCAATGAGTGGGAGCGTAGAAGTAGGAGGGGGAGAGGAGAGAGTGAAGTGATATGAAGTGAAACAAGTGGCAGATATGGAATGATATTGCAGTTGGTACATTTCTTTCCACTAGATTAGTAAGAAATCAAAAACAAAAACGACCAAACATCCTTTATTCAATTTCAATAATATTCATTCCCCGAATACTTCAGAAACGTGCTCTAATTTCATTCATAAATGATTCAATTTTAGGATTATCTCGGAATGAGCACGAATGGAATGAATCAACGTTTCAACTGAAATGCCTAAAGTGGGGGTGGATCTTTGAAGAAAACTTCTTGTATCATATATTAGTCACTATGTAAATTTCGATGAATAATCTACGACGACGATCATTTATTAAGTGCATCTGCTCGCGCTTTGTAGGTTAACGTGCACCTTCCTTAACTCTTTAATCATATGTCTGAAAGAAAAATTTTTTTTTTGTTTATCCGCTAATCGATTCAAATTTCAAGTTTTTGTTAATGCTAGTCGAAATGATACGTGAAGAATTGAAATTTCCCGGATTAGCGTGATACGTGAAAATTCCCGGATATGTTTCAGTGGCAAGACGGAGATGAGAAACACTGCAGTACCACCTTATAGTGTTACTGCATCGTCAATTGACATACCCACAATCGTCGAAACTTTGCGTTCCATTCTTTCTTTTGCCATTGTCAATCATCTTCATCTTCAGCTTTACCGTTATGAAGACTTTAGCCCTTTCATCTCTCACTCATAGAGCTTCAATGTCTTTCTAACGCTCTGAGCATTTTTCTAAGGATACTCAGCCCATTTGTGCAAGTCTCCCATACTCTCGATATGATTACTGACTGTTTTCAGTTGTTGGAAAAAGAAAAATTGAAGAAACGACGTCTTCTCCATCGCAAATGGCTCTTTCACGTGGAAAACATAAATATCATCACAAAGACATTTGAGTTTTCTTTATTGCTAACCAATATCGCTTTTATAACAAACTGGTCGGCTTTTCTTCATTTTCAACCCCTGGCAGTATACAAGGAATCTGTCTGATGTTGTTCATTTGCACCAATTAATTACTTATATTTCCAAGGAAATGCATGTGATAGCTGCATGCCAATTTGTAGGGAAAACGGAGGCGCATGACAACCAAAGGGATCAACCAAAGTGATCTTCACGAAATAAAGGCTGGAATTCCGTTTGTTCACACAATACTCACAATTGCTTTCTTAATTAAACACCAAAGGCTCTAAACGTATGAACACTCATCACCAACTAAGTCCACTCATCTCTGAGGATATTAGGGCAGATCTTTCATCTCAACACCAATTATAATAGTTCGAAGATAATGCCTCATTAATTCTGGATTTTAGGTCAAAGTTTTATCCAGACAATTTCGGCACTGAGATAGTCATTGAAAAAAAGTTTAAAACAAAACTTTCATAAGTAATTTACAAGTAAGGCTTCAATGCAACAAACTATTTCTTTGAGGAATTAGTTTTTCTTCGATCTTTTATATATTTGTTACGCAACAGAAAGCAAATCGTTTATTTAGAAATCATTAAGTTCTGTGTGAAATTAAGTCATAGCGTGACAAAAATAGCATTAAGAATCACCATCGCATTGATAAGATTTAATCATAATATTAGCAAATAAAAAGCATTAATCGGTTATTTCTAATATGTTCGGCGATAATTTTATTATTATTATTCTTATTATTACTGTTTCGAAGGTAATATTACTTCAAAGGTAATACTTTTACCTCAAAGGCTTACTTTACTTCACTTTTACTTTTATCACTAAACATTATCCCATTTTTGATAACATATCAATAGAAATATATTCGAAAAGAGAGGGATTTCCCGAATTATATCTGACGAGAGAAACTTCCCGAATTATATCTGAAGAGAGGAACTTCCCGAATTATATCTGAAGAGAGGAACTTCCCGAATTATATATTCGAAAAGAGAGAAACTTCCCGAATTATCTCTGAACTAATTACGGTTAATCGAAGAGTGAAAGAATGACTGTAATTTGCCGGCAAACTAAAGGCCAGTAGTTTATTAAGGATCTGAAGAGATGATTTGCTTGCAAAAAAAAAAAACAACTGATATAAAACGATGCGAAGTAAAACAAATCAAATTTCTGAGGCCATTATAATTTAAAAAAAAAAAAGAGAAAATAACAGGCGCTAACAGAAACAAATCGATGGAGAGGTTTAAAATAAAAGAAGTTTCCCTCAAGCTACTGCTTCTAAAAAAAGCTCGAGCTAAACCAATGCTCTGGAGGATTTAGCTAACGCTTCATTACTGCTACTACTATGTTCCTGCTTAAATTTGCTGGAAAAGAATAGCTGCGTACATCGCATCAGAGATGAGAAATTAAATAATCACACATTTATGATCAGAATAAGCACCGCTAGTTCCCTGCATCTGCATGACTTCTAATGGCTCAAATTTCATACGTAGAACGAAGATATCTTGACTGTTTGCAACAGTGAAAGATTGAAACATGCACTGCTATTTTGTTCAAATTAATGGATTAGGCTTACAAAAGAAAAAAATTTGGAAAAACAATTCCGATGAAAGGAAAAATAACAAAAGGAGGAAATGCTAGAAAGTGCGATCACGGACACGATATCAACTATCCATGTTGAAAATCCCACTGAGTTATGCGTATTCCAAACCGCTCCATCCGAACTTCACGCTGAAACATTCCGAGTCAGAGGACTGAATTAATACTTCCAGAAATAGCGAGTGGACAATTCCCACCTCGTACATCATCGTTGGACAATATGATATGACATTGTTTAAAGGTGAAAGAAAAAGACTTCTTCTATGCGATTAGACCCGTCATAAATGCAACGCATCTGAACGAAGCGTTACTCACATTACTCATAACCGTCTTGCGAAGGAAAATCAATAACGTCTGCGAAAATTTGCATGAATAAAACTGTCGCTTACCTAGCAATTACGTTGGATCTTCCCTGCGCACTGTGTTGATGAGACAGGCTCAGGAAGTTGATTTTGGCCGAATTGTGGACCACCTACACCGAGTAGCGGATTGGCGGAAACGTTGTTTCTTAGTGAAACGTCGTTTGCCAGTTTTGCAAACAGCTCTTGATTGCTGAGCATAACGTAAGGGTTTGGAGACGGTAGCATTTGAAGCGTTCCACATTGCGAAAGCAGGTTTGCCATGTTAGTCTGCGGATCAAGTGGATGTTGCGGTAACGGTACGGGAATGTTGAGAACTTGCGCCAACTGGACCAAAGTAAGTGGCGTACCGGTGAACGCTAAGTGCATTTGCGCATAACGGCGAATAGCGTTAGCTAATTCATTTGACTGCGAAATACCTTGCGCCTCGTTTTGCTGGTGGGTGACTAAAACCTTACATAAATCCAAGAGTGCCTGATCAAGAGGCGACCTTGACCGCTGTTCAGCAGCATTATTTGATCTGCCTCCACGCTGTGGACTTGACAGTGTGGGTGCCGAATCAGTGAAAACGTTCGACCCGCACTGCATTGGAGCTACACGAAACTGCGCACTCGCTGTCGATGCAACGACTGCAAGTTGCTGCGTGATGTTATAGGGAAGTGTTGGTGGCACAGAAAGAGGTGCCTGCTGAAGCATCGAGAGGTTTGCTTGCGACATCATTTGCACAAGTTCGTTGTAATGCGTATTCTGCATCAGCTGCGCGTAGTTGCTCAGAATATTGTTATCAACAAGCTGTTGTGGCGTTACCGGACTGGGCATATTGGCAAGATTAGCAACGTTCTGCCCTGGAAAGCTCGTTTCAGCATACGGTGATTTCAGAGCATCAGCGCGAAGCGCGACAGTTACTGGCACGACCGCTCTGGTGCGAACAATTTGCGCATTACGTCTCAGCATATCCTCTTGCATTACGCGTGAAGCACATCCCATTAGGGCCATACTGTTTGCGGTTGTCGTCACTGTTGTTTGAGTTGGAGGTAAATTTGTCGCTTGTGCGGCAATTGGAACCACAGTGTTAATGGCACTATTCGAGTTTTCTGGCTGCTGAATGAAAGAACTCTGTTCTGTATTCGTGGAAGGATTCATATCCAGTGCAGGTGGTGTTGCCACGAAGCGTTCATCTGAAAAAACAGAAGTAAATGTGTCGTGAAGTATGACACCATTAAGTATGAAATTGATACCATTAGTACGCATGATGTAAGATAAGTTACAGCCTCTGAAACGTAAAAAGTGGTTTCAATTGCAATAGAGCGCTTTTTTAAAGTAAGCAGAAGTTCTAAGTAGGAATTAATGAAATTATAGCAGGAAATCTTTGAACGAAAGGGAAGTGAAATGTTTTATTTATGGTACTAGAACAGATTTGCGCCCCACCTCTAAAAAGATTGTTCCCACGAAAGCGGAGGCTAAAGCAAACCCTTTCAGCAAAAATCCCTAACTCTCTCCCTAAAATAACGATCCGATCCTTTTCGAGATGCATACAAGCTACTTTATTCCACCATAGATAAATGAAGCTTATCAAACAGGTGACGGACGACTTGTCAGCTATAAACTAATTCTAAGAGAGATAGCCTCCGTCTTTGGATAAACGGAAATCCGTCCTTTTTTAATCAAAGGTTCTAAACGTTGCGATCCTATATTCAATCTATATTCCACCTTCCATTCGGCATGAAAAGCATTCATATTTCATATCTAACCGGTGAAAATGTGCGGGTCTTCCAATAAACTTCCATTTTTCCGTGACTACAAACTACTCCAAGATGTCATATTCTGAAGTGCTTCAACTTAACGGCTTCACAAATGTGAAGTCACCTGTGGTATTCACTCCGTCGGCACGAATTGCTGGCTGCACCACGGTCGTATTCTGGGCGCTCCTGCTGAATAGCATTCTAATATGACGGTTTTCCGAATCCTCATCAATTCGTATCACCTAAACCAATCGAATCTACTCATTAATCTGCACGTACTTAATTAGCTAAATGAAAAGCAACCACAAAAACGACTCAGAAGTTCCGCAAAATCAAAGAAATCGAAGCCATGAGGCCGGAACCACCGAAACTTCTAAGTTACCGTTAAAGTTATTAACTGCGAGTGACTGTTTTTTTGATTAATTGTAAACGAGACATACGCAGTGGAAGTTTATTTACTAATAAGAAATTGTTTACTGTCTATGATCGAATTCTGCAATATTGAGACTCACTCTGATATCACAGAAATCGACGTTAAGGCCCACTTAGTAAAAAGCAGCAATTACAGAACCACTGAATACTAGCAAAGCTAAGTTTTGTACGAACCTTAAGTACATCATCGTTGCGTCGAGAGTTTTCTTCAACTGGTGCAGTTGAGCAGTCACGCTTTTTTGCACGTTTCTGCTCAACATTTGGCATTGTTTTTGTGGGAGCATTTTGTGGCGGTTCGGATTGTTGTTTAGTTAGCGCTTCATGGTCATGCTTTACCGACTCGTCGACACCGTATTTACGCACAAGTTGAGCAACGGGTTTTGTATCCAGCTTAATTACAGCACTGCTCGCAGAATCACTCTCACAGTGAGTGGTGCTCGACTCAGGTGTGCACTCAGCAGCAATGTTTTCGGTTGGCTGAGCAACAGCCTCCCCAATTCCTTTGTTGGAATGCTCGAGAAGAAAGCGAAGTTTTTGTGGATGAAGTTGCTGCAGGTTCGTGTTGTGATAAATCGATGGCCCTTTCTGCCTTGGAGGTATATTAACTTCTCCTTCGTCAGTCGAATCAGCTACGATGTTACTAGCGGTGCTTGTTTGGGTATCTTTCTCTTGTGATGACAGCATGATTAAATCACGTTTCAAATCCTCAAGATGGATACTATTTGTGCCTGAAAGCGCCTCTCTTATACGCATAAAATGACCGCAAAACATTTTGACATTACAGCCCGAGTTACGAATAAAACTCAATTTATAAGTTAAAACTCAACAGTATAAGCTAAAATAATAATGAAAACCGTTGCTAATTAATTCTAAGAGGGGAAAAAAAACGCACAATGTTTCGAGTGGAATTTGGCAGAACGCATCAACTCTCAACTTCATCAGACTCTTTTCTGCCCATATTTTTTGACAAAAACATTGAAGGCGAACATTCTGCAGGAATGATATACCGCCCAGCGATTATTAAACAAGAGATCTATAGTTGGGGGATGAAGGTGATTTCAGTAAAAATAAACTAACATGAAAATAACGATTCAGAAAAAAAAAGGATATACTGATATGCACAGATGTAGGATATATTGATATGCAGGATATACTGATACTGATAAGATTTGCAAAAATAAGCATACCTTGCAGTAATTCCCTTACTGGTGTTGTGCTCAAGCTTTTCGTTCCACCACGTTGATATGGATGTAGACGTTGCCAAGTGGATCGAGAGCTTAATGTCTGAAATTATAGAATCCACCATAGTCATACAGCGAATAACTATGAAAACTCAACAATACTTATTGTTGTGCTAATCGCATACCAAATCCTTACGTTATTTTTACGGTTGCTTTTTCCTGAACGCGTCATACATTCCGTGCCTGTGAAACGCTACCGCTATGCAAGCATTTTGTTAACTCCATCCATATCTTCTATATATGCTAATACCGCAATACAATGAGCACATCTAGCAATTTCAAGTATATTCACTTCCTCTGATGTAGATTCACGTATCTGCAAATAACTAAAACGATGTATGGCAAGATGCATAACACTGCAAATATGCTTTCTGTTGTTGGTCCTAACTGGTTACAAAAAAAAAAAACTCCAACGATGCTGGCAAGTTTTGACACCCTAGAACCTAGTGATATATACATTTAAGTTGTAGTACTAAAATAATGCACCTTCCACTGTTGTTTTTAATCACAAAGCAATCATTTATTGCGCAATAACAGTGCTAAGATTTTTCCATGACAAACAAGACCAGAAAACCTCTGAACGGCTCACACAATTTCCCGTAAAGCTACTCCCTAGAGCGCCGTTGTTTCTTTACAACACTGTAAACAGTTCATTAAGCGCTCCGAGAAATACTTAACGATGCTGCAGAATATAACTTTAAAGCAGGAAAAGTTCATTATAACATAACTGGACTTCTCTACATCAAGTTATTAGAACCCATTAAAAGCTTCTACAGAAGACTAGGACACCTTTTAGGTCCATAGGGATTTTGTAACGCCCCTAGGATTACTCGTGACGGTTTGGAGACGTATTTTCAAGCTTTAGATGCACAGACCGTTGCAATTCGCTAATGGATTATAGTGCCGCTCAAAAAATCCGTGAGGATCGATCAAAAATCCCTAGCGATCAACTGTAACGGTGCAAAAATCTTCCATTAAGCTACAGACACAAAAGGTGGTCGACATCGCCTATAAAACGATGTAAATCCGTAGCAAGCTGTTCACAAGCTTGCAGGGATTTCCTATAGAGGATACGCAATTCCCTTAAAAATCAGCAAAGATCCTTTTGAGTTCAGAACTGCCTAAATCGCAGTATTCTCCAAGACTAATTAGTAACATTTTACAAAGCTGCGAGTATTTCCTATCAATAACTAGCCACTCAGTCCCTTGTGCAGCGTGGATCTATTTTGATGATGCGGAGATTCCGAACATGACAGATCGACGGGATTCTTTGCAAGGCTCCGGAAGCTGAAGAACTGATAACCAGACTTTGAACAAATTCCCTTGAAAAGCAAATACGTGCAATCTCCTTGAACAACAAACATTTTGAAATAGACTAGTTTTCTTCTACGTAGCGTCTGCAGAAAGCTCCTCATTAGTGTACTGCGACAATCCAAGATGCGCTATTCATGGTCTGTTTCGTAATTGTTGTATCTTTGGAGACCTAGGATTTACGATCACCTAGTACTCAATCTCCTGCCATTTTTGGGAAATATTAGCTGGTGATCTCGGACACGAACCAACACATTTCCAAAATTGAAAATTTCCGAGTTTTTCCAGTTCTTATTTTCGGAAGACCTGCAGCTCTGAAAAATCGACCCCATCATACTACGGTATACATTTCACAGTCCATCAGCTCAAGAACAAAGGTACTGTGCTAGAAATATTACTTCAGCTCGGGGATTTAGAACAGTCAATAAAATGGAAACGAAAAGAAGACAACTGAAAGATCCAAGAACAAGTATCCATGACAATTTGCTAAAACACTATTCGATGAAAGAAAATGTTAGATTTCATTGAAGATGCTCTCTAAGGAAAGAGGGCTATAATCAAAATATATATGTCTCCAAATCTGAGATCATCCGATGTGTTAAAATACGATTTCCAATGTTCGTGACGAAATGGTAAAGGCTACCAGAAAAAAACAAAAAAAAACCCACTTAAGACTCTTCGGGATCTGATTGCTTGGCTCTGCAGATCGACACACAAATATTGAATATCGAACATTCCATTTAATGTGTAAAATTAAAAATATAGAAGTACAACAGAGATTATTTGATAACATTATTTCTCTATTTAACCGCATTTATGCTCACTACTTACTTACTTTGCTTTCATATATATATATGATATAATAAGCAAAAACTGTTGTACTTATTTACTGATATTTCATTTTATAGCTATTCATCTTTCATAGCAAATATTCGTTTTGTGGCAATGGTTTCTATTTAAGGCAGTGGAAAAAATCCTAAGATCGCTGGAAAAAAGACTACGTCAAATCCATTTTTATTTAGAGTGCTCCTTAAGAAAGAAAAAGATGTTCATGAAGTCCAAAAGCACATCAAACAATGGAACGTAAATACAAAAAAAGATAGCGGAGTAATTATCTGAAGTAATTACCTATATTTAAACTATTTCTAACCATAACGACTCCAGGAACAAGGATCGTGCAAAATATTGGGGAAAAATTACTTAACGATAGGCTATAAAACAGTAAGTGTTCAACAAAGCAATCTGCTAGAAATTCGATCAAGGCATAATCGTAGCGTAAAGCAATTTTAAGCTATTCCGCAAGCAGCAAAAGGAAAAGAGGGGGAGGAACTTTCTAGGCCATTTCTCAGATGGAAACTTCGATAAATATTTGATCGAACATCACATAAGCGATCGAATGAATCGTACTATCAGATGCTACAATGAAGAACAAAAGAGCTGAATTAAATTAAAAACGACTTTAAAAAATACCTCTTAAAGTCTCTACCGAATATTATTTCTATTACAAGTAGATTCTAGTAACTAGGCTTAATGAATGAAGAAATGTGCGACATCATACAAATCTCAAGACGAACAGCATATCAAAGTAGACAACGTGTTTCAGTCCCCTATTGGCAACGAATCTGAGAAACACGCTACTTATTACTTCAAAATATTTCATGAATCTCACAACACCTAATACGATCTCCTTCCGAATTTTAACTTCTTTTGAAGCATAGAAAGAGTAACTTGTGATAAAAAAATCTTCGAAAACAGAAATGATACGATGAGGAGCGAGCGCATCATGGTTTATCGCAGAATCGGCTACAAACATGACCACCATGTTGCCAAAGTCGACTGATAGAGGTTGTCAAGCTAAGAAATGTCGAATAATCTTCTCTCTTCTTTTTTTAAAGCAAAATTAGAGCTAGATGACGAGTTCTTGAGAATAAATGAAGCCTAGAAATTAAACGTAACTTAACTATTGCCGAATTTCATGTATGGAAGTTTTTGTCGATAAGGATCACTGCGTTTCAGTACAATTCAGCAAACTCAACAGCAGGGATCCTGATCCTCGAGCGAAGCCGAGCTTGGTAAAGCTCAAAAACATTAATCATCTCTACGCCCAATAATGAATAAAATATTTCAGTAAAAGCAACTCAGGCATAAAGGGCTTTTAGAGCGAAAATTTTCACGACATACAGGCCACACATGTTGGTTCATCTTCAAGCTTGGAAATTGGCAACAATGAAGTCATGAGGCAATTTGTGAACGTCTTGGTGAGGTTCCATAGCTGCATAAGAAGGGGTCGCCGTCTCCTTCCCCACTCAATTTTTTCATAAAACCACCTTTTCAGCCTCGCTACGCTCAAAAATACTTGCCGACTTCAGTGACCATTTAGACACTTCCGAGTCATTTTCCACGACTTCTTTCAAGAGCAGCTGCAAAGCGCTATACTCCACACTTCTTGCTTCACACAGTGAAAGTGAAAGAGGCACATATGCTAGCAGATGCAAAGAATCACATAAGCAGTAGGTTATCAGAAAAGCAACTACAGAGACTCTAGCGAATACAATAATTTGTGCGGGCAAAACAAAAAAAATCCCTTTTCGATGCTTCCTATGGTGACGACCTATACACGCTCTTCGACCACAGCTGTGGGAACTTAGGAAGGAAGCTTCCCAAGCTTCCCACATATATCGGCATAAATGAGCCAAACCTTGCAAACGCTAATTAAATCGATGCTTTTAGATTTCAATGATGAAATATATATGATTGGAAAAAATATGGAATTTTATAAGACAAAAATGGCTGTTAATATTTCAGCCTACTCCGCTGCGGCTTGAAAATCAGAAATAGAAACAGCAAGAAAGAAGGGATGGGAAAAAAAGGTGAAGGAATGCGTCAGATATGTTGGTACGAATCGAGCTTTCCTTGTTTTATTCGTTGCATTAAGCACTCGTTCCCGTTACTAGTGCAACTTAAGCTTATCGAATTTCATGAATTAACTTAAAAACTGCTGCAAGATTACTATACTTACTTTGAAACTGATCTCGCTAAACAGACAAACACATACAAGCACATAAATATACGTGGACATATACGATATAACCACAATGCAATCCACAAATGTAAATAATGAGTGCAAAATTTGCTTTATCAAACTTAACTCTGAATGTTTAAAGTTCTAAAATTAAGCCCAATAGTCACTTCAACGTTTTCTCCCTATCATTTTCGATTTCACATCATTAAAAATAACTTTGAAAGAATTAAAATTTACAAAGATGAATCTTAGCTTAACATGTCTAACAATCGGGAATATATTTCAAGGTAGTTGGAATGATAAACGCTTTTGCAATTCAACAAAACCAGCAAAACCGACTGCCGAGAATTCCAACATTACCAGCAACAAGCGAGAGAAATTCTTCATGATTAGGCTAACCGGATATATCAATTCCTCGCCCACTCTGAGCATCCTAAAAATGGTCCTCAAGACATATTGCCTCCATTGAAGGACGAGTCCTATTTACTAGCTCGATGGTGTATTTAAGCACAATAGTACAATATGAAATTATATCTGTTCAAGGCTTATAACTACAGATCCTAAAAGTAGCGAGTTGGAATAACCAGAATAGCACAAAAACGCATCCAAGCACATAAGTAACGCATAGCGATTGTGCGACAACGACGCTTTCTTCCAAAAACTCCCAACAATAAATAAAACTTATCCACCCATCATTAAGGAAATCTACTTTTGATATTATCTTCAGACATACTGACTTTTAGTATGACCTTCATGCTTGCTTACTGATTTTTAGCATAACCTTTCTTACATAAGGTGGATAAATTCGACCCATATATTTTAACAGATTTTGACACTCACACTGAGGCTAAGTGGAAATTTCTTCTTTTCAAACTATATTCAAATTCTTTTTTTAAACTTCGAGGCATTCATAAAATTCAGAAATTCCACCGTTACTGGTTACTATTAAAATTATAAACATTGCAAAACTTCTATGTAAGAGATCATTATTGATCTCTTTTTCCAATCGATGTATTTCAGCTGCCCAATCAGCGTTACAAAAAATGTATGGGAAATAGCGGAACTATGTAGACGTTTATCGCTTCAAATCTTAGTCAATGGCGAACGTCGTCCTCTCAGTTCATTCTACTCTATCGCCATACTATATGAATGGATTCCCTGACTCGATCTTAGCTTCTACCAGCAAACGTCAAATGAATTTTAGAACTGTGTTACTACTGATGTGTTCCGACAACATTCTGCCTTACCTTTCCTTCCCACATGATCTAAGATTTGCTATAATAGCGATAACAAAATAAAATATCCAGAGAAAGCACATTCGGATAATTATCAAAGAGGTACTAATTGAATTGACCATTACAAAATCGACAGAGACAAAAGTGATGCGGAAAAGAAAGATAAAGCATCATGAGAAAAAAAAAAAAGAAAAAATAAACAAAAATACACAAAAAAAGGTCTAATAACTGCACCATCATTAATTGCAAAGCTAATATTTAAACATCTGTAAAGATATGAGAACTTTCCAAGCAAAAAACTTCATCGAAGCAGAGTATTACATCTTTCTACTTTATGAATTACCACCCAATAAAAAGTTAACTCGAAGAAATAACGCCTACCAACATTCTGTGAATATTTCTGCCCGAGTAATTTCTGCCGTCAGCAAAAACCAAAAAAAGAGAGGGGAAAGTCTAAAGCACTAAATTAACCGCAACGCAAATTTGCGAAAATTGCGTGGCATTTCGGCGAATAAAATCATCAATAGTGCAAATAGTTGAAGAGAAAATGAATCGAAACAACAGCAACAAAAAAAAAAAAAACTCTTGCGAGAAGATCCTCTGCGCGATTTGTTTCCCTATCATATCACTTAATGTTATCACCACTTTCAACGTATATCACGAATCTATTCCAATATACACCGGCTGGTCTAATTATAGCATCATTTCGATTAGTAAGCTAAGAAATTATTTGCCACAAAATTTGATACGAGATCTGATCATCAGAATGAACCAGAATAAAGCGGAATAAATCAGAGTAAACCGGAATAAAACGGAAAAAAGCAGAATAACCACCTCAAAGCGAAATTGTTTTTACTGACCTCTATGAAATTATATACACCTAAAGATATCAACGAAGTAAAGGAAACTTTCATTTAACTTGCTTTTTTTCTTCGACCGTAGAGTCATGTAGCTTTCTAAATGAAGGGGAAAAATGAGTTACGATAACTGCCATATTGAAAAAAAATCCATACAACTTGACGTGAGACTAGTGCAAAAAACAAAAAACCACTGCTTGTAGCCCACCTAGCATATCTTTCATATTAAGTGAACATCTCATAATGATTAGTTTGTAGCGACAGATTGCACTAACAACAAGTTACGTCGATCTTGCTAATATGCGTCCTTCCTCATTTGCTTTTCCACTTCTAGCGTAGTCGACGAATCCGTTCTCAGTGAAATTGCAAAAGACACATAGCACTCCTCAATAATGCCCTCTTCCACTTCCAGCGTAGTCGATGAATCCGTTCTCAGTGAAATTGCAAAAAAACACATAGCACTCCTCAATGATGCCCTCTTCCACTTCCAGCGTAGTCGATGAATCCGTTCTCAGTGAAATTGCAAAAAACACATAGCATTCCTCAATAATGCGCTTTTCCATAAACTTTTTTATTGTTGTTTCATCTTGCTGAATTAATTGCTGACGAACGTGACTTATTTGTTAATTTTGTTATATAAAAAGTTGTGTCCCGAACTTTCCTATCATCTTCAGTTAATGTTTCGCAAAAATATTTTTGATTTTCGTTCTTCGTAACGTTTGATTTTCATCGCCTAAAAGTATCTGAAGTGTACGCCTACTTATGCATGACGTGTAATAACACCATTAAGTACGCTTAGCGTTGACAGCTTTTAGAGCGTTATGGCCTCCTTCTTTCATCTTGTGTGCGCTTTCTCTCTCTCTCTTTCTCCTAATTCCTCCACTTTTTAACGGAAAATCATTTCATGACAGTACGTCCAACATTATCAATACCATACTGCAATACTATAGAGTACAAAACTGTTACAATGATCGCAGATAACTGTCTGCACATTCTTTGACTCTATGAAACTATGCATGTGCTTCTTTACCGTCGACGCGTATATATCCATATAGCCACGTTGCATTGCTACTTGCTCTTTTTCTCGACGCATATCGGCGATTGCTATAGCGCATCAAAATGAAACGATAACATTCCTTCGGTGGACGTCAATGTTTACAAGCAAAAAGTGACGAAACCTTACATCGCCTTCAAATGAATTCAAAGAGGATAAATTCGTTGAGGAAAATTTGCGACGACACCACCAATAGATTCAAAAAAAAGAACAACTGTTTTTCAAGATTTTCTTTCGCGAAACAATACTGAGGCATCAAAAGTCGATTTTGCAGCGAATTCCATCACACAACTAAATCAGCAATTTTCTTGTCTGGAATGGATTAACGCACCTTTGATATATCGTTAAGATTAAAAGCGCGATATTCGGGAGGTGAATGACACAATTGCAGGCGTGAACGTCCATCTTTCACCGATTGCCGAACACGAAACGTTGTTCCTGAGCCCGAATGGTGCTCTCTTCGTGAAAAAACGCCTACAATTATTATACCAACGTTAACTTCAACTTGAAATTATTTAAATGAACTTAAAAACTTAATAGCATGAGACAAGTTCATTTCCAATAATCCTCACTTCAGTTAGGTCCTTTGATGGCGACGCATCACTCAGTGCTGTGTAAGCAACCGATGAAAACAATACCTCAAACAACAGGAAGTGAAAAAACCTTAAAAAAGATCAGAGTAGTAGTAAGTAAGAAAAAAACGACAGATTTTATACAGCTGCATTTTCATAGAAACAAAATTCTTCAATCATTCTAGAGAAACATGACTAAATAAGCTCGAATTTTCGAAAAAAATGGAAGTTAAAATATTCCCGCAATATGAAATATTCCCTTCGATAAGGTAAACCCAATCCAAAATCCTAGAATCTTTCGTTATAGAAGTGAAACTGATGTACAATAATTGCCGATGATATACTGCATACAATATGTTACACCATAAACAAGTGATATCATTTAGGCCACACAATTTGGTTCACTAAAGATCTCAGCCATTTTATATTGCTGGATAGTGTGCTCTTATCTTTGTTTCGCTCATAGCTAACATCGTTGCGATAGAGTGTACATTCATCGAATAGAAAAAGAAATAAAAAACAAAAAACAAGCGTCCCGACTCACTTTTTGGCGAGCATGGAGCACTTTGTACGAAACGTAACGATTCCTCGCATAAACTTTCACAATCCGTCGAATGTTCATCGGCAAATTCCGCTTTCCCTGTTAATCCTAAAATCCCAACACCTATAAAATAATGAAGGGAATATCATTTGCAAGGAAAATTCAACCGTAATAGATTTCGCTTTGATAGAAGCACCTATCTTTGAACAAAAAATAGCTCTTTTTTTCTCAAATGTGGTAAAATAACTCTATAAAAACACCGAAGTATTAGCTGCAGTGGAAAATTTGCCATAAGGTACACAAACTACAGCTGCAGATAATTCGCTATAAGCTAACGTTTTATTGACTACATATATACCTATGAAATAACCTATTGGCCGCTTTGACGTATGGCATTATTCATATATGATTTCTGCTCAGTCTTCCTCATTATTAACTATTGTTTGTAATAAATAAGTTGTTTCAAAATATGGGAAATTCACTGATTAGAGCTAATATGGTATCATGGAATGAATGGATGCATAGAAAACAAGGGTCGAAACAGCCAAAGAAAATCATACCACTGATCGCAGATGATGGTTGAGACGATTCATCGACAAGCACAAATGGTGAATCTGAATGCGTATTGTGCCGAATCGGTGAATGATTGCCTAAAATATAGCAGAAATTTCATTTTAATGGAGAGCCTTCCGTCGGTAAACAATTTATTTTGATTAGCAAAAAGTTTCTGGAGAATATGCTGAAAATGAAATCCCCTAGGTTATTATGAATTAAATTCTGACTGCAATACTATCATTGGGGAATATTACGTCAAAGATTATATAAAGGTGTCCTGCTTTGAGTGCATAACACTGGCTGGCGTTACTAATGAGATCAGTAATGGCGTTATTAATGAGATCAGTTATTACAACGACTCTTACCTAATTCGATTATTAAAATGGCCCGTACAACAGCTCTTATTGTAGCTTGTGCAACAATCCTCACGGATCCGTACTCTTACTACTACTGCTAACGCGTGGGGAAGACCCCTATCCTCCAACGTTATACAGATTAACGAATGAGAGCGAGAAGGTGCTTGGAAAACTGGAGACTCGAAATGAGATTCAATCCAGAAACTGCTTTTTGAGAGTTTCTATGAGATATGACAAAAAGCGCTTCTGTCAGCTTATTCGCACATTCCAATATACGCAATATACTAAGCCAAGTGAGATCATTACCGTTAAAGCACTTGCGATCCTGAAAATTAATCCTCATACCTTCCGATCGCAGCAAGCAGTGAATACTATGAACTTCATTTACCACTATGCAGCCATCAGTTCCACCCCGAAGATGTCCATGTGAGTCCCCCATTATGCACATTACTCTAAGTAAATTGAGGCTTATATGATAGGACTAGAAAGCCAAAAGAAGCAAAAAACCTTAAAATGGGGCTTCCCAGTTCAAATTCTCAATTTAAAAAAGTTCCCTTGCGTGAAGATACCTGATTCTATCTTAACAACTTGCACACGCATTACCCGTAACAGATACCGCAAACTTTACATATTTCACAGGATAATCAGGGTGAGACTAACCGTGAGGATCGGATACAAAGCTTAATCGGGCAAACTCAGGCATCGCGATAATTCTAGCGGGATGAAAAGACGACGTGACCAAAACATCAGCAATACTCAAACGATTCTCAGACTTCACTACTGAGGATTTCCATACAAAAAAATGCCGACAGTGGTTCTGAAATGTTTACAACTTCAATTACTTATCGGCTACATTGATGCAATAGCCGGCTCAAATGGACGCTCACTTCCACTATTACAACTTAGAAGTTAGGAGACACTAAAAGGTTTTCCTTAATCGCAAAAACTCGACAAAGCTGACTTGTATCGGAGGGATTTTTTAAATATACGCTTAGCTATTATTTTTGTAAAAAAAAGCACATTATGCACTGTCTTTTAGAAAAATTCTACACTATTCTAATCGTATATATATCGAATTACTTTGTGCATCAGTATTTACGATTGGTGAAATATCGTTGCGTTGTGATTTCCTCCATTCACTAGACGATCCGCAGCAATCCTCTCCTTGCTGACAACTGTAATGAGACGTCTCTTCCGCTTCACAACATGTTTTCCCTAGAATGAAATAATATAACAGAAGCCATAAGTGACGGCTGCTAACCTGCTTTTTTTAGAAACTGGACAAGAGAAATTGGAAACGTTGTCATGGAAACTGAAGCTGGACGTAATCATGGAAGGATGGTTAAATTTGGCCGCTGAAAAACGACATCAACTTTAGTTAACCGAAATTTTCGTTATGCTCACCTTGGCAAGTAGTTGTTGCTTCATCAGTGTGTTCACGATGTAGCTTAGCCGTACAGATTTGTGACGGTGATGTTCGGTCGAAGAGAAATTCCTCCGAATCACAATCTGCTGCCGGTGGACTTGTATTTCTTTAAGATCGACTATTACGATATGACTAAGATAGAATTTGCCTGAATGTACAATGTTTTCTTCTCGTAACAAAACAACTCTATATGGCGTACAACGATGAGAGAAAAAAAAAAATGACGCAGAAAACTATGGTGCTCGATCTCCTCACATTGTAGATCCCAAATGAATTATACATAAAAGAGTTGCATACGGAAAAATCGATGCGCCCTCTCATATATCACATGTTTGTGACAACCCAACTTTGAGTATATTTGGGTTTTCTTTTTCCTGGGGGAGGGGGGGAGAGGGATATATCGCCGTTTTGAGATGTAATGAGTTTTTCCTTCACCTATGAATGCTGATATTTTTTATTAACTTCAACGATCAAAGCAACAACTCTGTGGCGTTTGTTTTTGGAAATTCCGGAATTCCAGCTATCGTTTCTGATCATAAAATAAACATATGATGAAAAAAACGATCGAGACAATTATGTTATGACCACAAAAATTCGACACTTCGTTGCATTTACAGGATGTAATTATTCACCACGAACTTTTATCGGTATCTCTGGTTGAGTACAACAGTAAACTAGTATTTGTGCTTACTTGTTCCCTTTAGTTGCTTTCAATTTCCGCTTTTTGTAGGCCATTTCCATGTTCTTCTGCGCTGATGATGGCTCCATCCTCCAAAACGAACCCTTTCCTGGCTCGTCATGAGCCCTGGCGACCTAAAAATATGAGCTGCTGAGAAATACTAAGCATGATCATTACTGCTTTTTTTGCACTTCAATTCAAGTTGTCAATTTCTGGGGAAATCTCGATGAAAGAAACAAGCAAAGAACCTCTTCGTTAAACGTTTTCTTTATCAAATGTCCCATGGATGCTCGTTTCTGTTTGCACCTAGCTTATAGCATGAAGTCATGTCAAGGATTATCGTCAAAAGGGAATAAAAATTTCAAAATTAATTAGTTTCGCATTAGCAGGTCTATTGTTATCGAGAAACTTCCTCACCTTTACAAAATACCGATTCAGCGATAGATTGTGGCGAATAGAATTCTGCCACCCTTTATCAGTGGCACGATACCATGGATAACGATTCGTTATGAAGGCATAAATTCCGGACAAGGTTATTTGATGATCAGGAGAGCTCATTATTGCCTGGACGATTAGCTGCGCGTATGAATAGGGCGGCTTCTCTTCAGCACTTCTGTATTCTGGAAACATAATAATTTTACGAGAAATGACGCTATGCTGCAATTGCTTAATTACTCATTAGAATAATCATTATGCAATTTGCTTAAAAAATTAAAGAAATATAAATATCTTTAGATGCAAAAGAATTTGAATTTCCTCCTTCGATAATAATGAATCCTCTCTCATGGAAAAAAAAGAAAAAAAAAAGAAAAAGAACGTGAAAATATGTAAATAGGAAAAATTACGAAAAAGAATGTGGAAAAATATCTCACCTACGAAAATTCATTTTCTGATGGGATTTATCCGGAAAAAATAGCTCCTGGATATGGGAATCTCTTTGAAAAATGGTAAAAATCAACGATGAAACGAATAGAATATACAGTAGCAATCATCTGCATCTGCAGGGTGGGATAACATCGACAAATACATGAGATGTGGCTAAGAATAAAACCAAATGGAGCGATGAACATAAAAGAAAAACATCGCCCATAATCTCAAATTAATTCCGCTAAGTTATTCAATTCTCAGAAAGTCCCAAATATCTTTCAAAATGAATTTATTCTTTTAATTAAAGGAAAAATTTCAATCGAAAACAACGAACCTACAATATCACATAACACTCTAATAAAATAGCAATAAAAAGTGAATAGTCCAACATCCATCGTAATTCACTTGTGGTAAATCTCTAAATGCAACAAAGGAAACGAGTCTATGAGAAGAAGTAATTTATATTCGAAGGGAGGAGGGGATATATGTTTGAGATGAAATATCTTTGTGAAATAATGACTCTACTCGATGTTATGTCGCATAGTTTCTGCCATATTTCAACAATTTGCTACCGATGAAAAAGAAGACTATTTCAATCATTTCAGCGCTAAGAACAAACCTTCGATAGAATCGTCCCTTTGAGGTGTTGCGGCAAGCGTACTTGTTGATGAGTTACTGAAATCGCGAAGTTTTGCTATCGTTAACACATTCACTAACAAATATAATATTGCGTAATAAATACAAGCAATAAATCTACTTCAAAATGACTAAGCTTTAATGAAATATTAATAAGAAGAAGAGCATAAAAAAGTTTCACACCCTATGACTAGGGAGCATTTTTAGATCACTGCTCTTCATCTGTAGCCTTAGGAAAGAGATCTCCCTCCCCTCCCTCCCCTATAGCCTAGCAAGGAAAACAAAAACTTTTCGGAATGAGAGGAGAGTAATGAGCAACACAAAACTACGCAACTAGTCAGCTTGTATGAATGTGAACAAATAAGGGATGACGTGAGAAGGAGATTCCACTAAAAATATTGCACCTTTACAATTCAAGTTGCTAGAGACTTTTCCCTAGCATTTTCTTCAGGACTCATGCCGTAAAACATTCAAATTGCAGTAGAAGACCACAAATATACTTTGCGAAGACATCTCGACATGGCAAAATGCACTGTCGAATATAGCAATACCTTTTCTTTGGCGTGTAAAGCTTCTCTTGATGTGAGAATAAAGTATATTAAGCGTAAAGAATTCACCACAAAATACCAATTGAAAAAAAACATATGTAAAAATGGAGAAAAATACTTCGGGTCGGTTGAACAAGTGAGAGAAACTTGTTGCGGTGAAGCTTCAACTTCAGCAGGAACGACGACCGATTGTGCGACGCTTCCGTGAAAAGGCACATCGGCAGCATCAACATCAACTTAAATACTACAGTTGTCGTTCATGATACACGCACACCTGTTACTTTTTGCAACTTCCTCATTTATATGTATATTTTTGAAGGTGTAAACGTGATATTATGAATTATATAAGAAAGATAATGCAAGCATAAATTAAAGCAAATATACAAAAAAGGAAACATGATTAGTGTGGAGCGGAGGGGGATTTATTCGCATATTAATCCCTATTTTCTATGCTTTATCTGTTCAAGTTTCCTCTTTTGCCCGGTAGCAGTTTCCCAGATGAGTTCGGAGGTATTGATGAAATTTCAACATCCCTCATATCCAAAATCGCATTTTCACATAATCACTCCACAGATATGGGAAATGAAGGACTCGAACAGACTGAGCGTCTAAATGCCTTAATGAAATGATTCAATTTACCTTTTTATGGCTTGAAAAAAAAAACAACAGTTAATTGTTCTCGCAATCAATATCACTTCAGTGGCGAAGAAAAAAATCCGAGAAATTTCGATAAGCGGTTCATGCATCTCCCTGGAAGTCTATTTAGAAGTAATTGTTCTGATAAGCTGTATCTATTTCACCATTCAAAAAAAAAAAGATTTATCTATGCGCATTGATAAACGTGAACCTGCAGCGACGCGAGTAGAAGCTGCTTCAGGAGTTTTTATCGTGTTCGGATTGATCGCATATTGTGAATCCTCCTCGGAGACCGGTGATTCCATTCCCCGGAAAAGAACTTTCAACGAAGTGGAAGGAAAGCGAAAAATACAGCTGAAATAAATCTACCTTTTAAAAGGACTGCAAGTGAGCACTTGCAATCCAATTCAATAGATGTGTAAAAAATAAAACACTATTTATCATCAAATGTTGAAATCCGGAATCTATTGTTGCATTAAAAAAATTATATGGCAAAGTACCACATTTTCAGGATGATAAAGAAGAACAACGAAAAAACCAGAAACATACTCAATGAGGTTGGTATTACAATGATCTAAAAAATCTTCCACCGCTTTTATACGCTACAAAAGTTGTAAATAAGGGTTTTGGTGAAATATGCACATTAATGCGGTCGTCATCATTTCTTTTCTTCAGTAATACTCCTTTCCCCCTATATCAGACGATCCTCGAAACTGAAGATGATCATTCGGAACATATTTTTATTATCGGCAACTTAAAGGCATGAAAAAAAAACAGACCAGAATATTCTATAAGTGCGCTGGTTAATCAGCGTTATAAGTTTTCACTAATATATGGCATCTGGTGGCTCGGTACGAATAGTAAAGAGCAACTTACCAGAAAGGAATAGTTTGAGGTTCTTCAGCGCGCCTATACATTTTGTCGTTGATCAGCACGCCGTTTTTCCCGTTTACTTTAATATTCCAGCGATTTGGCTGGCCCGTATAAGAAAGAATCATATGGCACCTGCTTATATAGTTGTTCTCCTGTAAAGAAAACTGATATCTGTCTATATATATATATATATATATATATATATATATATATATATATATATGTACAAAATATACAATTTGCAAGCCTCTGATTGTGATATCTGTGGTCCTTTAGTAAGAACATTGGAGCAAGGAAGCAATAGTTTCAAAAAGAAGCGAAACCCTACCGAGCAAACAAGGTTAGAAAGAGGGAAAAGAATTCAGCGGTCTTCGCTCAAAATTCTCCAAAACACATGTCGAAAAATTAAATAAAACGTAACCCGAAAAAACTCATCCTTTCTATTTGAACTTCAGCTCATATTCCAAGTTTAGAAGCAACAAGATCTGCAGTTCGATTAAATCTGAGCTGACTGGTTTAAGCTTTTTTTTAACTTCCGCTTAAGCCGTTTTACCGGCGTTCAATAAACAGGTGCCACTGCGGCCACAAATTTTATAATGATAAGTAGCAACCGTTGCGTAAGTTTTTGCTTCACAAAACATAAGCAAGCCTTATAGGTAACAAACGATATGAAGATGTGCACGATGGGGTGAAAAGCGATCACAACATAACAAATAAACCTGAACAATGAGATCCGTATTGGAGTGTGTCGACTCCCTGCCGATGACGACCACACGTTTTGTTACTGCGAACGTGCCGCTAGGGCCCCGTAATATAGCAAGGGGCCGCTTCTTCGCGTCACCAATCCATCGCACCTACAACGAAATTCATTTCGAAAAAGCCGTTAGTAAGCATGGATTTTTTTATCATGATATAATGAACAACTGAAGAAAGAAACTTTTGAGCAAAAATCTACCTCCTGCGGCCTTTTTTCCAGCTCTTCGAGCAGTTCATACCCGTTTAGATGAGAGACTGTGAAGCTATGGACGAGCTCATGGATTGAAGGCACAATTTTTCTGAAATACAAAGAAAATGAGTGTTTAAGATCATCACAAAAAATCTCATTATATTTGTATTTCTATTCTTCTTATGATAGTTCGATTGCCGAATGCACATAACACATGAGGAACTGACTATCGACAATAGTGGAGAACTATTTTTGCAATCGTTATTTATGTTCTGCTATATTATCATCTTATCAGCGAATGTCGGCAGTATACTGCAACAAAAACAATAGCACATGAGTATGTTTGCAAAGCTTCATGTATGGAACATGAGAGCTGCAGATGTTGTTGAGATTTGAAAACACGCTTTTTTTTTGCATTTTCGTGCAGGAATTAACCGTGAAATGTTTAGCTGACGAAAATATCCTATATTAAAATTATATCCGTACCAAATTTCTCCAATAGTCTGAAAAACAATTCAACTGAACGTTTTTGCAGTTTAAGCTCATCACTGAAGTGATGAATCCTCAAATGATGCGCTTCTTGTTTATAAAAACCTAAGACTTATAAACGCGTAATTGAAGAAAATCTGTTGAGAAGACCATCCGATGCCGTTCGCAAATCCAAAAATGCATCCAGGCTCCGATGAAAAACCAAAGGACTCATGTAGCTTCCAGAAAAGGATCAGTGGGAGAGAATAAGATTTTCATATTTCCATTGTTCATATCTTTGACAATTATAAATTTATTCGCAACTTCGCGAAATTAGTGTATCTGTAGGTCCGACAATCCACTCATTGGATGCAACTTCAAAGAGGAGTTTGATGTACGAGAGAGAAAGTGCAGACCGTTTGTAACATTCTCCAAAAGAACGCATACTCCATAACTTCTAAGATCTCAGGTAAGAACCGCCCTCAAAAAATCTCAACATTTCCACGGTGAGAAATAATTCGCTCGTCAATAAGCCACTCCTCTTATGTCTCAAAATCCGAAAATTTTTTGTTTCCACATATTTGAGGGTTCATTTATTATTGTTTTTGCTTTGACTGAATTTTGAGTACAATGATGACTCTTACCACAGCAACAGTCCCGACCTCTTCCCTCCTACTCTCCCCCAATATAAAACCACTTGGGCGTACAAGGGATTCGAAACGGAATGATTACATGCAAAATTATTTAGCAGATTCTTTGAAAGATCATTATGGAAGCTACTACTGCACAGGTGAGGTTGGAGACCTTAAAGGACTCAAGCTCAGCCGAGAATACGGCAGAAGATAGCATTTTTGAGTAAGCAAGAGCCCTCTGCAACGAAAAAGGCGCACCTGTCATGGATGCCAAGCACCCACCAACAGACCGTATCGCATTTCAAAGATTAATTCATAGACGTTGCACTTCACAAATCACTGAATAGCACCACAGATGTAACAACAGCGGAAGTATAGGCTAAGAAGAAAACAAGACAGAGGCGACTATACACAAATATACAAGAGCGCAATTACTGCAACAGATGAATAACAACTAAAAGAAACGAGTTTAGAGCAATTCAATCAAGCAGTGGAGCTGCACTCACAGCTGCACTCACAGCGCATCACATTGCGATACCATGAAAACGGCGTCTTAAGGGCGCTCAAGTAATTAAATTGGAGATATAATAAAGTTCAATAACTGATAGAAGAGGCAAAAGCAGATTTTATAGGGTTCAGTAACTGCGTTATAATTTGATCAACTTTGGTGTTACTGTTTAATTTCAATCAGTAATCAGATTAGAGCCATATCAACTGGCCCAGATGCTCATTTCATTTCACCCTATAGGCGTAACTTCTCTCCTTTCAGTGCAAAGTTCTCCAATAACCTCATATCGAATGCAAACCAACTAACCGGATACGAGAGCAACCGCTGACGAGCGATTGGTGCTGCACAGCAGCTGCATCTAAGAGTGCTGATGCGGCGCTGGGTTGTTTCTTTTCAACCGAACACTCCTCCAGCTGACTATCTGGCATCATCCGCTCTGCAATCATTCGGCAACTTTAACACAACAAATAAACACCATCTACTTACAATTTTGCACTTCTTTATCGCCCAACGTCGAATGTCAGTACTGCAATCAAGTCGCATAATTTAGGATCTTCTCTGAAAATGGCATCGATCAACCAACGTCTTGTATAACGTTGGCAAATATGCATACCTTGAAAGAGTAACAAGTTGCACGCACGAATTAACAGTCGTGTTAGATCTTAGCAAAGTCAATCACAGTTCACAAAATTCTGATAAAATTAACATGAAGGTTACCTAGGACAGGTGACCACTGCCAAGTTTAGTTAATGAAGGTTACTTAGGTTACTCAATGAGTTTACGTCACCTAGAACGTCCTCAGCTCAAACTTAGCCTAAACTGTTGGATAACATGGAATGACATGAGCTGAAGACGAATAATTCGTAACATATAAAGTAAAGCATGTTTATAATGGCAAATTAAAAGCGAAGAAAATAGACTCTATTGACAAAAAGTTCCACGTAAATACAGCGTTTCAGTACTATTCCCTTCAACTCCTCTCCTCTCGTTCCTGCTAATTCCTTTGAAACTGTCAAGCTAGCCAAAGCAATGTATTTTGTCTATTGTAACGTAGCAATTGTTTGCGTTAATCAATTGCAGAACAAATCACCATTGCTATTGATAGCTTCAATGATAAATCGATGAAGACCAAGTGCGTTTATGCCATTATCGATTGCTGAGCATAATTTGATATGATATGCTATCAAATCCAGTTCGGAGATTCATAATTTGGATATTTCAATAATAGCCGCATATGCACGACGATCGGAAACTTTTTTTTTCTATTCTAATTCATTTAAAGATTTCTTGCAGTCGGAAAATAAAAGAGATAAATTGAAGAAGAAATAAAACCGGTGAAAAATTTGGAAATTACTTCAACCTGAGGATTTTTTATTTACTCACTCATTCACTCGCATTCTCTTTCTTACTAATTGAACGCGACTTAAGGATGACAAATAAAGGAAGATAAGCGATGAAATACTCGAAAATCGTGGTAAACTGCTTTGCACAAACGCCATTATTCGTATCCACGCAGCTTATTATTCTGTGAAGTGATTTCTCAATCCCTATATTACCAGCTAATTCAATAATAACTTATGCTGCACATTTATAGTTCGTTGAGCTCTTATCGATGTTCCATTATGCTGGAAACTGGCTGAAGAAACTTCACCTTTAACATCGTACTACATACTGAGGCGTCTGCGATATACTTACTAGTGCTATAATGTGAATTTTCCTTACAATAAGTGAGCATTATAAGTCGACAGCTTACAAATCGTTTCGCTCATCCACTTGCATCATTAAATCTCTCTTATGTTAAAAAAGTTTCCCGTTTTGTGTGCTCTTCGCTTCAAATCCATGAACGGCGGTTCCAGAGAATCGCTTCACTCGTAGCATTATTTCATTGTTGTAACACAACCTTGTCAATCAACTAGCACAACGCCAACGCATCTATCGAAGCCGCTATCTGATAGGCGAAGAAAATAAATAAACAAAGTGAGGAATTTCTAGGAAAATCATATAGCCACTTGTGGTACCTGATCATCAATAACGCCGAATTCAATTCCACAAATGCCATCAATATAAGTTAATGATAGCCTTAAAGGTATGACTTAACAACTCCAATGGCCTCTTAGAACATCGCAATTGAGCTAAACATTTGCATAATTAAATTATACAAGAAGGTTGCCTTCATTTTATACTAAAAATTACTGAATTATATAAAGAATGCAGTAAATTCTTTCTTCATCATTAACGATTACTAACAATATAGCCACTAAAAGAGGTACACATTAAGTAATCCAAATGATCGAATTTAGCTCCAGAAAGCAAAATGTAATTTGGTACCCATAAAAATAACTTCAATTAATTTTAGCGTAATCTGCAATATTTTTTTTTTTTGCTTAAAAATGCATATTCAATAGCCAAAAAAAGCAATTCTATGCCTCACCTAAGAAAATGGAAGAGAAACGCTTCATATTCGATAGTTGTTTGCCTCGCTATAACGGCACTTTCGCAAAGAATTAAAAGCTACGCCCGTTAGTTCTCATAATTTGATATTCTGAAAGTGATTACGGAGAGGTAAGCATGTGAATTACTTCCTACTCGCTAGCGGAAATAACGCGGAATAACAATCGGACAAGACTGATGCCAAATAGATGACTGAGACAATAATTAGGAGCTAAGATCAGAAATAGGAAGCAAAACAAATCGAATCCCTATAAGCGCTATCAATCAATCCATCCGCCAGCAAGTTAAGCATTAATTATGTAAAGTATCCGATATTTTAGGATATTGGCCCTCAAAAAAGCGAAATGTGGTCCTACCAAACCACAGGTCCACAACAGCTTATCTACATTATCCCGTATGCGTTTGTGCATAATGTACGTGTGTGTGATCAACAGCTTTGCCGGATTGCATAACGCCCAAAAAACAATCCATTCAAACAGCCTCCATCCGCATCGTCTTTCTTAGCGGCATGTTTTCATCATCATCTTCCACATCTTTCTCCTCCTCATCCCTTTCTCTTCTATCTCCCGAACTCCGCTCACCGATCGCTGTCCTATTGTTAAGAACTTCAACGGTGATTTCACTTTACAGAGGTTTCAGTAAACGTGAAGTGACGTTTACTGAAACCTCTGTCAAGTGCAATGAAACACTGCACTAACCTACAAAATAAACCACCCATGAACTGGGATATATCGAAAACATAAATATATCACTATGAATAAAAGCCATGTGAAAATTTCAGGATTACGGAATCTGACGATAACATAAAAACGAAAAGAAAAAACACCTCTTCCATACTAGATATTCCTTTGTTAGGCTCAGATGATCCAAGCTAATCAACTAAATCATTAAGATTTCAATATAGCTGAAAATACGACGAAGTAGAATGAGAATAACTTCGACTGCCTATAAGTAACATTTCATATTATGGTCAAAAAGACACTTACAGATGTGAAAGCGCTGTAGTAACAACTAAACTCCACATGTTTACTGGTGCTTAGTGCAAATAACAATGCGATATACCTTCTTGTGAATATCACCATCATCTATCTATACGTACTTACGTGGACCCAAAAATTTTGATAATACTTAGTACTTACCGCCTATATCTAAACCAGTAATACCTGTTACAATACACCTAATAAATTCGTTAATGCATAATTGACCCCGAATGAAATCGAGCACTCACTCTCTCAAAGGTCGAGAAGTTGGACGCCAAAGCCGACCTATATATACTCTAGAAGCAAATTGAGAGCATAATCATATGAATTCAGGCACATAAAACAGGCCTCAACGATCTGCGCACAAATGATATTACTTATACTTAAGGAAAAATAGAACAATATATAGATGAGAAAGTTTAAAGAAACTAAAAATGCTTAGGTAATTAATTTGATGGATAAACGAGAGAATTACAGCCAAGTGGAACAGATATAGGATAGAAAAACAAAAAGAAGAAACAACACATATATGAAAAACTGAAACAATACTTACAAAAAATTCAATAAAACGATATATAAAAACGATAGCGTCCATAGAAATCAATAGAAATTTATAAACACCAAACAATAATCCAGTGAAAATAAGTCAGAAAAATGAAATGTAACAATCGAAATGAAAGAAATCCAACGACATGATCGTTATGAATAAAGCGGATAAAAGATAAAAGATATCTGAATGAGGATGACAAACATAACAAACAGATATAAGAAATAAGGAAAGAAACGGCAAACATAAGGAAAATCCACAAGAAACTTTATGGAATTGCTGTATTTTACATTGATGAGAGCAGAAGTGCAGAGAGAGTCTTGCAACGGTCAAAGAGAATTTTCACAATATGATATCTAAGCCTTATAAATTAGCAAAAGCCAATACCAAGAGCCAAATGGAAAATATCAATCTATAAAATATCACAGATGATTCGATTCTGATCGCAATTTGACAATGGATACGGCGATCCACAACAAATGCACAGACCCTTTCGGAAGAGCGTCGTGCTGCTACCCTCTTCAAATAGATGCAATAAATTGGAAGATCTAAAAAGAGGCGATGCGATGGAACTTCATTTTAATCGCTTCAGATTTACTGTCAGACGTAGAGATATCCCCGTATAGCTAGCACCTATGCAAACATCAAATGTGCGGTTATACAGTCGCAAGAAATTTATGTTTTCAGCTTCACTGCGTTATGTACAATAGCAAAGCAAAATGAAAGCGTACAGATGACCTAAACCGCAGTCGGGGAATCTTCACTGCGTTAGCGGATAAAGCGCTCGAGATATAAGTCCAGGGTTTAGATTCAATAACGTCATGTATCTCATTCTTGATTTGATCCCACTTAATAGCGCTTTAACACTCGCATAGCACCCAAAATGCTGCAAACGAGAGCATATTCCTTCGCAAGCGATCGCTGATGATTACAAAGACCGTCTTACTATATAGAAACAATGAAAACATAAATGAAACGTCCTACAGAAGGAAAATGCATAGTATTGGGGGGGGGGGGGGGGGGAAACCTGGGAATTTCGGATGAAGGCGATAATGATCGATGGCAGAGATCCTAATTTCCTCCAATTTCGCATTTTCTGAAGCTCTCGTACTGTCAGGAATTTTACTGCATTTCTTTCTGCCAAATAAAAGCATCATCCCTAAAAGTTGCTCCTTGCAAGACGCTAATTTACAATACTATTTACTGTACTTCGTGAGCCACCTCTTATCAAATATCCGAGGGACATGGCCACCTCTCATCTAATATCCGAGGGATATGCACTGAACTGACTAATCGCGAAACTCATCCAGCTTGTGAGGATAACTTCGTCCATGAAAGCAAATCAACAAATCCACAAAGCATCACTGAAAATGACAGATTGAAAAATAAAAGGAACACCTTTCACGTATGAACTGCGCAGTACGATAAGCAATGAACTTTATTGTTTTGCAATAACATAGGGTGGTGGGTGGTAATAAATAAGCTCTAAGCACAATCTATAATGACGACTTAATAAATAACCTCTACGAACGTTGCAAATATAGGTGTTTTATGCAAAAATATCCGATGAGATGTGCGATCGCTTAGTTTTTCTATAATTCCACGAATCGACAACACCGATCATAGAAGACGTTGGCGACATTTCAGTATGAATATCCGATTAGCGCCGATTATCTATTTATATCAGATGGAATATTTTAGCTTCAAGCTCTACGAGTTCCATACATCGTTTTGACCTCGAATACTGCAGGCACAAACACTGAACGAGTTACAAAATGTTCGTGTAAACGAGACGACTGTGCGGAAACTGAAAGGATGGCAGAAGGAACGAAAAGAAAGGAGAGGAAAAAAGAGGGAGAGAGAAAATAAAGAAGGAAAAATAGAGGAGGAAGAGAGAATGGAGGCGTGGGGAGGGGGAGTCAGTCGTTAATTATAGGCAAATTAGCGATCTTCCGGTAGTGTTTGTGTATCAGTCATCCGAGCATGTTAGATGACGATCTGAAAATGCGTTATGCTACTGTTAATGACATGGCGTGTGTATATGCAGCTGTCACCAAATTCGTTTGCTTACCTTATTGCAAATATGCCTTTCAGTCTGTACCTTCCATCTATAACTCGGAAACAGATAGTTCAATGACCGAATCGGATATTTCCATGATACATCCCACTGTCAACAACGAAAGCTTAAGTCAATTTCAAGAGCTGATTATGAAAATGAAGCGCTAACATCGAAAACCTCAATTACGAATAAATTTCCGATAGGCGCTACCTATATGAAAGACAGAATGAAATTCAACGAAGTTGAGGAACTCAATTAGCCGTTTTGTGATGTTAATTAACTCGACGAGACATTTTTAAAGAAAATTCGATTAATTCATTGCTGATCAATGATATGCATTCGATTATCATACCACCTCAAACGAAAATCAAATCCATTTTTCAGCAATTCATAAGGTAACGCTTAAAAAAGCTCATCATAGACGCGAATTCTACTTAATGAGGAAAAAAACAAATCACAATATATCCATTGAACTAGTAAACGATCACTATAGGCGAGGGTTTAGTAGAAGGAACGGGAGAGGAGGCATGAAGATCCGTTCATCGCACGCATTTCCTTCTGCTCAATTTCACGCCTTCGAGAATCCCACGTAAAAGTGCAAGAATCGAAGTGCTTCCCATTCATCCATACGGGTAAACTGTTCCCTCTCCTACTCTATACTCGTCCAATTTTGCAACGAAACTACACACCTGAACTCTGCAGCTACGAAGATTCTTTAGTGAGGAGCACATATGGGGACTGCTACTTCACGTATCGCGAAAAATTCAATGCACATAAAATCTCATCGACGATAACACATGAGTGCTGTGTATACTCCAACCAATTCCACTTCCAACATGCGCATTACCGGAAACATTTCCAACGAGATTGCTTAATATTGGAAGTACGTGTGTGTGTGTGTTTTTAATTTTAGCGTGGTGCATTGAAATTTCGTAACCGATTGTCCCTATCAGTGATAAAATCAACTACAGCATATTTCTCCCCAGATCCCCTCTCCTTACCGTCCTGAATCGACAATCTCAAAAGGGAAGTGCATCTAAGATTCCGTTGTGCTGGTTGCTTTTATTAGAAATTTCAATAAGCACTAACTGAAGTGAGTGTAGAATATCTTCGGCACAAATAACTAAGCAAAAGTTCAACAAACACATTTCGACGAATGTCTGAGCCAAAATTAGAAATAACGCTAATTGAACGCTAAATTCTCTAATTTATGCGTAAAATGTAGAATTTCGTCTAAGTAGGAAAGTTGCAGAATCCTCACAAATAATGCAAGTGGCAAACGGCCAACAGAACAAGCTCACATTGTACGCAAAGAGATGAGAAAAAACAATGAAGAAAACCCATCGTCGTACACTTCAAACTATTGTGATTCAAAGCGGCAACGCAAATGCAAGCAGCACCACTTTAAATTCAGCTGCCCGCAGTGGTCGGTAATCAATAGGGCGCTTGTCGCACTGCTTCTAGTGGGGTGCACTTTGTAACGAATATCAGCTGCGTTATATATTTCCTTTCATCGGCAATATTCAAACAACAATACACATAAATACGCACTAAAATAAGCCTCAGAGAGATTTTATATCGATAAAATATGCAATTTATTTATTATATATATATATATTTATATTTATATTCATAAATAATATATTTATTTAATCGAATTTCATCATAAATGTATTAGATTCCATGTTTATTTTTCATATTTCACCATTAAAGTCATCATTTAAGACAACGATAATAAACACTATCGAATAGAGAAATTCAGCGTATAGAAATTAATCTACTAGCTATTACTGTTTGATGAACTTAGTACTAGAATTATTAGCACTAACGCTTAACCTTACCCTATGAAGGATTATTACTATAATGTCTGGATGCAAACATGGATTTGGATACAAAACATTGATTTGGATGCAAAACATTGATTTGGATGCAAACATGGATTTGGATGCAAAATATGGATTTGGATGCAAAATATGGATCATCGTATCCATGAAAATGCTCACCGAAATATATTTCAAGTTTATTTATTGCGAATATAATTGCGACACTTTCGAAGTTATCGTTCAAAAGAAAGCTAAATAAACGATAAACTACAAACAGATAGAAATATGCGATCGTTTTGCAAAACGTCTTCTCTCTCCACTCGTCGTTATCTAAATCACCTAAGCGTGATACCCACAAAGACCTACTCATAAAAGGTTTTCATAAACAGTATAAAATAATAGTGTGGTATAGATTATATTTTATTAATTGTACGTTGTTATAATTTGATGAAGATTCCTCGAAGAATTCACGATGTTTTCCTCGAAGAAATTCAAGATTCCTCGAAGAAATTCAAATGAAATGACTCAACATCCATAAAATGCAACAGAAAAAAAATCCCCCAATAAAACAATCACATATTCCTCTGGTGAGGGGGATGATGTTTGTAAATGATGAATAATTAACTACTGAATATGTCCAATGTAGCGATAAGATCGGAAGAGATTTTGACTGCAATTAACGCATAACTGCTTAGTACCACGAAACAGTTAGTTTAACATGGAATAGAAAAATAAGAGAGAAAAATCCACATTCCATGATGTGGAATAGTGCCGATTTCTCTCACTGCCAAAGTGATATCAATTTCAGCGTCTTGCCTGACGCTTTTAGGATAGGTTGGTCAGCTCCACCTAAGTTGAATCAAATCAAGAAAAGCATTCATCCAAAATAAGCCCTAATGCATTCATTCATCAGGCAAAAGCAGTATCTCAATAATCCGCAACACACAAAGCAAAGTCGATAGCATAAGCAACAATTTACTGTGCCAAGCGATTAGCATACTGGAAGGTGTCTTAACATGCCAACTGCTGCAGATACGCTAGCGGCTATCACCAAAATTACTCACACTATTCTTTAATTAATGATTTGTGATTTTTAGCACTTAGAATTCTTCCAGAGAATTAATCGACCATGCTGAATAACTGTAAAGTTGAATAAAAACCTCTGAAAGTTGAATTTTTCTTTCGAATATCTCTTTTTGTTTACTATACCCACTCGTATTCTATTCGAGTTAAGCTGTGTTCAACTGTATATGCTGGCTTGTTTTTTGCCCTTTATTCTTGAACTGCCCATTACTCATACATTGTTTTCTTTGTTCCTATGTAAACAATGACTCTTTTTTTCAAAGATACGGGGATATGAGTTAATTTCTCGACGTTTTCTGAGAAATTCTATGTTCAGAAATAAACCAATGTCTTAAATATTGAACACAGCGAATTTAGGCTCATAAGTTCCCTTCTCAATAGCGGAAATAGAACTTATTTCAGATCGCATCTGAAATACTTAAGTCCGTTCCTCTCGTTTCTCGTCACAAGTGCGCAAAATGGGAAACTCAAGTATTTACTTAAATATATAGAATATGCAACATACCTACGTTACTTTAACGGTCTTTTAATGCCATAAAACTTAAAATGTATGCCATATTGTCGACATTTAAAATAAGACTGATAAAACAAATTATTACAACATCTTTTATTTTGTTTAGATTTCGTTTGCTTTTTGTGTGTTACATCGTTGCAATGTTTGACGTTGCAATTTTGCAAGGATGCTTCCGATTGAATTTTTCCTCACTTGCTCTCGCTCCTCCTTTTTCTCTCATTTTTATTGTGCTGCTTCGACTCTTGCCGAATTATTGCAAATATCAGTCTGATATGGAGATTTCACTTTCATACAGTTATTACTACTTAGATGTGAAACATCAACTCACAATTTATGAAAGCTTTTATTTCCTCTTCCTACTCAATCTAAAAGGATACGACATTCGAAGCGATATCAGAGTTCACGCAACAAAAAAAATTATAAGCAAAGACCGTGCAAGCTTTTAAGGATGCAGATATTCACTTAATATGGACCCGTTTATGTCAATCGGCTCATGTACCAGAGAGCAGTTACGATTCTCTAGCCACAAGCAAGGCATGATAACAATTTTAGGAGGCATTTATGGCGAACGTTCGTCTGTGCGTCCAAGCGAACGACAGCTGCTAGCCCATCCTCCTTCATCCTCCCCTTTCCTCTCCACTCCCTGCCCATCAGTGACCGCATTTGTTCGACTAGTTCAATCTCACTCTGAGGAATATATTAAGCTCACTTACTCCGCTAGTCATGAACGTTTCATACTGCATACCGTTGATGCGACTAATAAAAACAACTACAAATAGCAACACAATGCATCCTAACGATGAAATAACAGCTATACACAAGAGATCAGTGAAGAGTACCATTTGATAGAAACGTGGAAATTAATATAAATATACAGTAATGGAAGAGGTTTTCTGTTACATTTCTAGCTAGCTGCAAGAAAAACGGTGACCACTTCTTCCGGTGTGCAAAACACTAAGGTAGCAGAATAAATGTGGTTAGCAATATGTTATTACACAACTTGGCTCTCTTGGATGATGTTCAGTGACATGACGGAATATACAGTGATGCGTTCAAGAGTGAACATCCACCACCCGTGATATGAATTACCTGGTGGCGCATCTTTTCTAACAGCCACAAAAAATACCCTAAGTTCTGTGAAGTAGCGCACTGCGAATATTGGCCATGGACGTTAACCGCAAGACTAGCACAACGCTATCAATGAATGGGGTAAGGTCAGAGTGGCCTAATCAATAGAACCTCAATCACCAGTAAGTAGTGAGGATCAAAAAAATGCTATGATGAGCAAGATTTCTAATGTATGTTTCCGCATATCGATGATCTGCCTACGAAATTCCCATTCAACCGGACAGATCGCTCACTGGTCTATGAGGCCCACCAAATTAGCATTTTCATGTATTAAAAAAAACCCTACCGGATAGTTCTTCATTTCGTTCACTTACTAAATGGTTTAGTTACTGTCTTATTCTTGTGTCCACTGATGTAATCAATGAAGTGGGAATTTCTGTGTAAATATATGTTTTATCACACGCTATTAGAGATTATTTTAAGCCTCGCTCTGGTGTTATAAGCCCAATCAATGGGCATAAATTTGCACATCAATCTCCCTCACTCATTTTCATAAGCGGCAAACAACCTTCATTCACTCACCTCTGCCCATTTTATATGAATTCCAACTGAAGATCGTTGATTCAATTTCATTGGTATGGGCATAAAACAGTTCGGCGAAACGTGGCAGGTTGTAACAGCAACTGCTGGCTAATGACGTTGCACTTTAACAATAGGTAAAATGGTGGGGCGAATGGAAAACGGTCTACCTTAGGTGAACATCCGTCGAGCTAATTATTACTCATTAACGAAGCGTATACAGTCTCGAACATAATAAAGAAATAAGCGGAAATCAACGGAAATACATAGCTCTTCAAATTCGCATGATCTATGGATAAATAAGAATCGCTGATATCAAAGCAACAACAAAATTTCAAACGTCGATTCATCGAGCCCCTTTCCAGCAACACAATCTCATTCAACCGGATACAGCGAACAGTGAAACGGCTTCATTAAAGACATACCCGTCTAAGTTGAAATAGGTGAAATGTGAGAAAGGCACCACAACAGCTACCTAAGCGTTAAATTGTGAACGGGACTAAGCAATATTTTCTCGTATAGCAATGAGCAGTATTAGGCATTCAATCTGGCATGCAGTCATGAGGTATGGTTAAGCTGTAGACGATATAGTCATATAAACAAGAACTGCTAGTAACAGTTTTTAAATAGCTGGGTACATTAACTTGGCGACGACCGTGGCGTCACAGCAACTTGGGAAAGGTACGGTTTTGAAGATACTCGGCATCTCGGCTGGAGGCGCTGGTAAACAGTACGTTTTTTGATTTGGACACCACTCATAACGATACGTTCTACGTGTTTAAGTAGTGCGTCTAACTTCTCAGATTTCGTGAAACTGATACGGCCATCTCTTAAATCACGCTGAGGTCTACGAAAGCCTCTTACCATACTAGGCCATCTTCTAGAAGCCTCCAACTTCCCGCACCTGGAACGTCCATGTCCACACTCCAAAATTCTACGTCACAAGAGCTCCGATCGCATTTTTCAGGTTTAACGTCGATGCTCATCTAGAGAACTCTGGGACGAAATAATTCAATGGATCACCAACAGTGAGCGAATCGTTGATGTGCAGACCCAACAGCCTAACGTGAACTAACCGCCGATATCATAACGGGACACACTGCACTTCAGAGAGAACATATACTGCCGACGGGATAGTTACTTAGTAAGCGGATACTGAAATCATTCACCTCGCTCAACACGTGTTTGACAGAGCACTGAAAATGCGCTAACGAATACATGTGTACCCCCATTTCCGGTCGTTAGCTGACCAGGCGATTGAAACGACGTTATTAATGCAGCTCGAGTTCTTGCAGGTAAGGAAACGAGGACGATCTGCTTCGACAATGAATCCATCACAAATAAGCCACACATGTAAATCACCGCCGTGTTGCGGAGTCGACGATAAAATAAATAAGTTGCTGTAAGTCGCGCAACGCGCCGCGTCGCCTTCCACTTGAGGGGGCGCGTTCGCTGCTGACAGCGCTCGCTGCACGCCACTCTCGTTTCGGAGCACACGCCATCCCGTCTCAACGCTATATGTCCGGCCAAAGCGCAAACAAGTTACGCCACACAACACGTCCTTCGTACCACACGCACACAACGCATACATACATACATATGTTTTATACTTTTCTGGCTATTCCTGACTGTCAACGGAACATCCAGCCATCAGATTCGGTGACCTGTCGCTTCCGCTGCCGGGATCGCAAACGCATTCCGTTTGTATGAAGTTCGCATCAGCCGCTTTTCGATAAGGACCTCAAAAATGGCTCAACTGAAACATCACCGTAAATGCACCATTTGCGCTGTGGAACACTGCCGGAAGTGACAACAACGGGGAGGGGACAAATTCAGAGTATATTTGCAGCTGCAGTCGACAAAAGTAACCCTCCATTCGAAATGAATTATTTTGGATGTGCTCTAGTTGCTGGGTGATGCACCTCAAACAACATTCCCACGGCCGCAGACGACTGTGTGTGGAGATTCGTCTGCCATTGGTTGAATGTTCGGATGTATGATGGCCTCGCGGCGCTTCGAAACAAATTTGTTGGCACGCGGCTGTCAACACTCGACGAAGCCGTCCAATGCTCTCGTTGGTTGCCAAACGATGCCAAAACACTGCGTCATGAACTGCCCTAACCGGATGCACCACACGAGCAACCAGCCGCTCCGCCTGCCTGCCTATGCCGTTGCACTTTGCAATCTCTTTCTCTTTGCCGTTGTATCTCTTGCGTATTGGCGATCACTTCGGCGCTTGTTGTTTATTTACAATGGTGGTTTTTCTTTGCGAGCGAGGTCGTCGCATGCAAACTGAACCGATAATATTTACTTCTGCACTGAGATTATCAAGGTCATCAAATCCAGTACCGAGTCTGCTTCGGAGACTGTTGGCTCTTTTCACTCTGTGCTATAATGGTACTCTCAAAGAGGATTCAAGAGCTCTATCTTGTGCAAAGCATAACGGATATCCTCCTCCCTCTTCTCCATCTCAAATTAGGACAGAATAAGGCCATGTTCTGCTCTCGCCTCAAAACACTCCTTCGTGCTCCACGAAACGACTTTCTCTGCGACTTTTCAGTTCATCATCCTTGCATTTCGTGTCTCTGAAAATCGCCCTAAATAAGAAACCTCATCATTAAAATCTGGTCGAGTATTCCGATTGTTTACACGGGCTCAAAACACACCTTGCATAGTTTATACTTTAATTGTTAATAAATCTCGGCATGCCAAATCGAAATTTCCCTTCCGTTTAAGAAATTTCTAGAGCGACCACATATTGTACTGACTCATCTTCGATAGGGATGAATAAGAGGACGAGCGTATATCGTATTGATTTACTTCATCCACTCTCTATCCTACCACCCACTGTTATATCGCCTCGTTTTGGAGTGAGAGAGCATTAGTACCTTCATTCAGCTTCACGTAAAGTGATTTTTTTTTCTGGAAGTAAACCATATGGATATTAATAATAGTAATGAAGAGGAACAAGAATCGCAATTATAGAACTAATATTATGATCGTGAACGTTATGAAAGTTAAGCTAACGACGACTGTGAACAGCGAAACCTGTAAGAGTGGCGTTAAATTCATCGAAAGAAACCTAGAAAATCTTCAACAATTTATAGGAAAGACACTTCATTAATCCTATCTCATAGGAAGGAAAATAGCCATCTGGATTGTCCATCCATGGATTCTAAAGGAGCGAATCTTCCTTGTTTAACGTGCAATGCAAATAGCGTTAAGCACTGAAACATGCTTTGTCACGCGTTTCAACAGCTATGACAAAGTGCTTCCGACCAAAAAAAAACGTGCCGTTGATTTTACGCCCTTTTAAGAGATCTTTTGCTGAAATTATTTTCTTCTCTTCTTTTCCGCTTTCTCGTTCACGCCTATTCCCATCTCCGTTCGTTTTTCTTGCATTTTTCCCTTTTCTATACGAAAAGTTTCAGGATATTTCTGATGACGAATATGGTTCGACATTTCTTTGGATAATCTTTTTAAGTTCAGTGTGATAATAGATTCTTATAGTTTTCGTTCCATTGCTGTTAGCAGTGTAATTGAATGTAACCGTTTCGTTAATTGAACACAAAATATAATTACGTCGAATGGATAATCGAAGCCCAGACACAGTCAAGAAAGAGGTATATATGATTATATATGAAATTTATTGTCCACAGAGTTGAGCAACTTGTTGCAAATAACCTCCTCGAACAGATAACCCAAAACATAAATGATGGGCAGCTGAGGTAATGTTTTATTAGTACCTAACATTCTTGATTTTGAAGTATTCTGTTTGCCGTTACGGCTGATTATCAGAGGCGACGAATAATGCGAAAAGTAAGCATAGCACAAATATTGACTCCAGATCAGCAGTTTCCTATGTATTACATTACATCAACCGAAAAGAAAATACGAAAGGAGACTGCAAGCAAACGCCACACCGGATTGTCAAGCACTTCAATAATCCTATATTATACCCTCTTTCGCCCTCTTTTGTATTCTATTCAGATAGTTGCAATAAATTCAGCCCTAATTTGTAGTGAGAGTTGTTGCATACGCTTTCTTAGAATCTGACGGCAGTTTTGTCAGAGAAACAAACGCGTTGCGATGTTCCATTGTATTCTGTTTATTTTTCGAAAGTGGAATTCAATTTCTACGAAGTCGGAATGAACAAAAATTATGAAAGAAAAAATCGAATGACTATAAAAGTTCCATTCATTTGAGCACTTTATAAGGATTAGGTGAATTTTGCTCATACTTCATAATAGCAGTTCCATTTCTTTCAACTTCCGCCTTGAATTTGCTTTCGAGTTATTTATGCTGCTGCTAAAATAATTCTTTTTTCTCTCAGCGCAACATCCAGACAGTTGGTTCATCGTTTTTATACAACAATTTGCCAAGTAGACATTAAAAATGAGAAGAAATATTGCCGGAAATAAGATTTATACGTGGTGAAGTTATTGTTACATTTTATCTACAGGAGTTTAAAAGACGCCCTTTAAAACTTGGAATTTCGCAGCGAAGCTACGTCTGCCGATTCTTTCTATTGCTTTAATCGTTAATGCTGATAATATAATGATATTTGCCATCAAAATAGAAATGAGGATAAGAATACGAATGGAAATACTCTCACATTTCCTTCACACTGACAGCAATTCGTAACGGCAAAAGTGTAATGCTTTTACAATGGCGCATACATTTGCGTACCCACTTGTGCCGCCAGAATTGTGCGCTCTCTTTACATCGACCACACATCACATCAATATATGAGCATTGACTCGGACGCACGGGAGGCTGGGTGGGGTGGGGGTTCGGAGGGGAGATAGACAGGGCGGGATTCCAAATCGTTCCGTAAGTCTCTAAATTCACCTTTACTTTATATGCAGTGGATGATTTACTCTCAAGCATTTTCTCAGAGCAGAAATTATTCTCCAAATATCGTTACAATTAATGATGATATATTGAAAGCATTAATTTTCTGTTCATTTTCGTAGTAAGTATGATGCGATACTGAAAATGCACTAATTTTTATTATGCGTTTAATTATTTAGAGCTACACGAATGACAGGTTACACGACAGAAATATAGTCTCTGAGATTTTTTGGCAGATATCACCGCAAATTGCGTCTCTTCACAAAAATTTCAAAGCTTCCCATAGCGAATCGAGCATGAAAGCAATAGCTAGTTAAATGCATAGTGTACGACCTTTGCCGTTGTCGAACTCAGATTGTTTCACTCTGCTCAAGTCACCCATGGAAACCTGTTACATCAGCACGTCGGACAGGGACAGCCGTTAGGCTAAATCTTAAAATCCATTTAAAAAATCCCGAATTAGACAATTTGAAAACGGGAAATTGGTCATCAAATGCAAAAGATTCACATCAGTGGAATCACAACTTGCCAATATGCTAATACTTCAACAACGCCAATCACTAGAAAAGCTTTCCAGTCAGTTATGACGCTTTCGTTAAGCCGTATGAGCATTTCCTTAAGTATCAAAGCGACACATCAATCTTCGATCTGCTCAAATAGTCCATCGTCTTTCCACTTTACCTAACAGTCAGACTATAGTTTAAAACGTTTTTCTTTTCTTGGTCGGCAAAATACACTATCTGCAATTGAACAAAAAAAACGCTACCATACTATCGATATTTCTTCATCAATAAACCCGTTTTTGAGGCGAAACCATCGAATCATAAAATGAGCAGTGAATTTCACGACCGTATTGCTTCGATGAACATATATTAATGGTTAATTTTGTCCCTTCAATAAATAAATAAATAAATAAATTAATTAATTAATTAATTAATATAAATATATAAATATATAACAATATAACAATAAATGAATATATAACAAAAATATAGTTTATACAAAGTATACGCAAATATTTTCCATTCTGGATCTTTTATTCGCTTGCTTAAATAACCTAAGTCTTCTAATCCTTCCAATTTTCGAGAATGATGTTTCTATTCCAGAAAGATCTTTTATTCCAAGGAAAATTACCTATTGGGTCAAATTCGTTAGCTGATTGTATCATACAAATCAGATTATTATATGAGTCGACGGCACATTTCTTAAGAAACATTTGGGATTACTGGAAATTTATGAAAGAACTGGAATATTTGCTGCCGTTTCTGGCACTATTGCATTTAACGATGGCATCCCACTTGCGAATCCCGAACGCCGGCGGAACTGCGGAGGCGTGGCTCGAGGCAATTCTATTCTCCATCCCTTCTGTTCTTTTTGGACTTCTTGGATTGGGGATGTTTTTTCAACTAAATCTAGCTCTGCAAGCTTACACTTCAGAGTAGCTACTGCCTTCCCTGTCTGATCAGCTAACTCCAGGAAAGGGCTTCACATTCTCTCTCATACCGTCCACTTTTTCTGGAAAACGCTTGTTTTTATGAGAAGTTTTCGAGTTTCTATGACTCGCACTCGAACATTGCAGAGAACGATGGCGCATCCAGCAGACATTTCGTTGAGGATTGGTGACAAAGGAAGTACATAACCCATTCAGCAGATGTTTCTTTGAGGTTTGAAGACGAAGAAATTGTATATTTGTTCATGCGGTTTAATATTTGCCAGAAGTCTTAGAGAGTGGAGAGTACGGTGGTAGTGCGAACGCGCCGTTCGTGGTTCGCAAGTGGGGTGCCATCGTTAAATGCAATAGTGACCCGTTTCTTTTTTTGTTTTTAAACTTGCATATGAAGTCTTTTTCCCGTAATCTATAGGCGAAATCTATAATCGATATCCCTCAGCAAATGCAGTCATTTGCTCTCCACACGATAATCCGCAAGATTCAATGAGGCGATTCGGGAAGTTCAAGCATCATTGGGCCCACTGTGATGAGTGTAAGTAATCTGACGAATTTCGTCGCTAAAAAGTCTATAATGGCGTACTTTTATTTGTAGTTTGAGTTACCCCACCTGTTGGGGAATTTTTTTTTTTTGATATGATCGATTCAGTCTATACTTTGAAATAGCAGCAGTACTTCCATGAGTTCAGAATAGCTCATATATTCCAATAGTATACGTTAAATCTCAGTTGTTTTCATTCTCGCTACTGGTGAAGCTCCGAGAATTGATTCTCGCTATTGGTGGAGCTCCGAGAAGGAGACAAAGAAGAGTCATCGAGTTTTTGTCGTATTTTCGTTGCAGAGCAAACGTCATAGTACATATGAGGTGGAACTTTGTATATTTTAGTCGCATATGAGATCTATCGTTTAGATTCGAAAGGATTAAATTTAATGCACATATTAAAAATGTATGCATCGATTTTTTCTCTCACACTTAGCATCTCAATGATCGACCTGGAAACTCGTTTTAATTGATTCTACGATGACGGAACTCGAGAACAAAAAAAACCTTCAAAAGAACAATTGTGCTGTTTAAAGTTATTTTGATGTGTCTCGACGCTTGCACGTTCCCCACCTCACACAATGTAATCACCCAACGAAGCTGGACTAATTGCATAGGGAAAAGGAAATCAAGATAGAAACGCATCGGTGGCGATGCGGCTAGACGACGTCGGTGCAAACAATTGGTGGTGTAATGAGTGCCGTTGAGGTGTTGTTGCTGTGGTCTTATATCTTAACCTTACATGTGGCTTATACGTAGTTGTTTTGAGGTTTATATGTAACACTGAATCGACTAAACGACTTAAATAGCAACCTCACTGTCATTTTACTGCCCGCCTGACGGCAATGGCCGATGGACCGATTGAGAGAGACATGAATTATTCGAGTGCGGTAAGTAGGCTTTTCTTGGCTAACGTTTCAATAAATTTCTGCGGAACGCGTTGTCGTGAAGTGTCGATAACTCCTGATGCAAAAAACGCAGTCATTTTTCGATGTTTTGTTCTCAGCGTCCTTGTAAGATTATATTTCATAGCGTATCCACTAGCGTAGTCTATTCGATAGTGGCAATGAGTTGGAGTGAATGTTTAGTTAGGTAACTGCCGACTATTCGCATGCGATCCATCGGAACTGATCTCACAGGACATGCAAGTGGATCTGCTTAGCAGTTTTCTTTTCGCCCATTTGCTCTTGACCGACGAACAAGGTAGACATGCCATTTTTCTTTTTATTCTTTTTTTCCCGCAAAAATGATTAAAGTATTTGGTCGTATTGGCTGTGTTTTGAGCAAGGATTGAGGGGAATGCAAAAAAAGTTTCTTCCTGAATTCAAGTGGGAGAAGAGTTTGGCCTCACAGTCCCTCGCTTCTCCTTCCCTCCCTCACTCTTTCGCATCCCTTTCCGCTCTATTGCATTAAGACCATACCTGTGGACTTCGGATTTTGGAATAGCTGTGATCTGCACTTGCATATGGAACAGTTTTTGTGTTAAAGTTGCTGGTGATGAATGTTTTATAGATTGGTTTTTTATTCGTGTTCAACCTGATCGTTGGTACGGGTGCACTCGCCCTTCCGAAAGCATTCCAGACGGCTGGATATGTGCTCAGTATTACTATCACCTTTCTATCATCCATCATCAGGTCAGTTGCCCAAGGATCCCTTAGTCACCATTTTTAGTAACTGGATCGTTGTATATACTGAACTAGCATAATTCAACCGATAGCTGTGCTATCGGTGATCTTGCAGAAATTATGTGGTATAAACGTGTTTCAACAAATTGGTGGAATATTACGAGTGAAAAAATTGAGACAGAATCTTTCGTAGTACTTCTGCACTTCATGAAATTCAAATGCTAATACCTTACCGGCCGATCGTCACCTTCAAATGCTGGTGCATACCAGCCGAATTTGCCAGTGGTATAAACCACAAGACGTTTATAATGATCATCGTAACCTATTCTGCTAAATGAAGTAATTGTTGGGAAAATTTAGACTTTTCTCTAAAAGCTGTATACGTTGTTCGTACGTAGTTTTTTTTAGCGTCCCCTGTTTACCAACATCATTTTGTTCATTTAAGCTACATATGCGCAACGTTTGTGGTCGAAAGCATGGCAGTCGCTAATGCAGCAAAGCTACATGTACGTTGTCGTCGTGGTGAACCGATTTCCTCATCGACCGACGATAACAATCCTTATTCGATAAAGCAACGCATTGAAGTGGTACGTTGCACCCATTCTGTCGCGTCATCAGTCATAGCCTCCTCCTCATTCATCGTTTTGCATCGTATGTAGCTTCCTCCCAACATTCATTTGCCTCGTATATTCTTCAAATTTGCCGTTGTGAGAGCAGTAGCTGGTTCATTCAAACATTTGAAAAGCTATTACCATTTTCTCTGCAATTTCTTGACCAACTTCTCTCTATAATACCAATTTTTTCCGTTTTATTCATTTTATGTTCACATTTCAATAATTCAGCTGATAACGCGCATTAGGTTTTTCTTTCAGCTGCGTCCGACCTTAGAAGTGAAGTAACAGAAAACAGTTTTGAGGAGAATCGATATTTATATTCTAAGGATTCTTTATTCATTTAACTTTTTTTTAGAGTGAAATGGCGAGGATTTTTCTTGGTCGAACTGGTCTAATGGCATCTTATGCAATACTAACAGTATATTTATTTGGTGATCTCTCAATTTATTCTACTACGGTACCGAAGTCGATTATGAACATTATCTGGTATCACACTGAGAAAATTCCATGACAATTACATGGTTAAAGAATCGATTCGTGAGAATTGTTGATTCTTTCATGCGTCATTGAGGGAAACTAATATATCTGAAATATTTCCATCACTTCAAAACAATACTTGACAATTTTACACGATTATTCCAGTTTCAATAATATATAATAGATCCCCTTGTCATTCTTTTATGAACTTTATATGAATGTTGCAGCTCAGCAGTGAATGCGAGTTCGCAAGCGTGGGATCAGGAATGTCACAGCGGATGGCCGTTAATGCTGAATCGCATAAACGTCTATCGACTTATCGTTGTTTTATTTGCATTATTTGTTACGCCTCTTGTACTTGTTGGCGTTACTCGTACGAAATATTTACAGTTTTCAACATCTCTTTGCAGATGGCTGGGTTCGTTTACATTTTCGTTGAGTACTGCTGAGGTTGCTTTTATGCTCAGCAAAAACAAGTGGAAAGGAAGGAGAGGTTGGAGGTGGGGAGAGAGGGGGAGGGGAGGAAGGAAGCGGGAAGAGGTTTACGCGAAAACGAGAGGGAATATGTTTTCAAGAAAATTTTTCGAAATATTTCACCAAAAGTTTACTCTTCTTTCCTCCTTCACAACGTGTTTTCCTTCTGTAGCCTTCTATCTTATTTCATGCTACTGAAGAAAACTGCTTCCGCATCTAAATTCTTACAACATCTAAATTCTTGAACTGCCTGCATAATTAGGAAATGGGGGAACAGAATGAATAATTCGCCTCGTACGTTGATGAACATTTGGACTTTTCTTCCTTTCTTTAGCTTTGGCTCTATCCTCCTGTTGTCTAGGAGGGTTTCTTGAGTGTTGCAACTTTTAAGCGAATATTGCCAACATGACGACTGGAAATGAAGAAAATGAAAACTTTTTGTTAATATCTTCTTATCTTTGTGATATCCGGCAATAATTCATGGCTAGGTTATTAGGACGTAGATCGCAGATACTGAAGATATCGACCTTTCAGCCTATTTTAATATTACCAAAGGCAGCCATCTCGTACTTGGTCAGGCAATCAGTCTTTGAGGCATTCAGTTAATCACCTAGATTCTTCACGTACTTCTAAGAAATCAACCTTTACAGCTTTCATTTTGATGATTTTTCTCGCGTCGCTTTCATTAATACAAGATGGCGCTGAAGGATCACCTGCTATCGCTGATTTTAACGGTTTCGGCTCATTATTTGGTACAACAGTGTACGCGTTCATGTGTCAACATAGCCTGCCTGCAATTATAACACCTATGACGTATGAACGTTTTAGTTCAGCATTTTTTCTCGTCTATTTTCTTGTATACTCGTCGTCACTTTATTCGTTGTTTTTTTTTTTCACTTATACTACCTAAGTTTGGAACTTGAGCATTTTTTTCATTAAAGCTATGCCTAATGTGAAGTTCTTCTAAGTTGTTCTGCTCGTTTATATTTCATATTATGCTTTAAAAAAAAAAAAGTTGAATTTATCGAAAGAATTACATATAGAAATAGATTGATTAGCGAATTGTGGTCGTCATTTCGCATGTCGTCCTTAGAAGAGAAACTAAATTATTGTCATCTGCATTACAGTTAATTAGGAGTGCATATTTCAGAAACAAAAGACATATCTTCATTGGATTATTTGCCGTTTATATTGTTGTATTGTTTTTCTATATAGCTTTATCGTTGACGGGAGCATTTGCTTTTCAACACGTTTTCGATATTTATACGTTGAATTTTCTACACGATCAAACGAGCGCTTCATTATTTTACTCAATTTTGAATCATTTTTTAACGTTATTTCCCGTTTTTACACTAACCACTAACTATCCGATAGTGGCGAATACTCTCAACAACAATCTCACCATTCTATCCGAAATAATCAACTCGAATGTAATCACGTAAGTTTACTTCCTCATTTCAAATGAAGACTTTTGTGGAAGAGTAAAGATGGGTATACTGTTGTATATTCTCTTGGCCGCAGTGTTTCATTGCAATAAACTTTGTCGATACTAGAGCGCTTTGTTGGTTGCATCTGATGTTGTTTTCAAAGACACATTTTCGTAAAAAGAAACCACTAGGTGGGCATTCGGCAAAGGTTACTATTAAAATCAATATGTTGTCAATCCCTAAAAGTTTTATCGCAAGAAGTGCATTTTATGTGATTTTGACACTAGCAGAGAGAATGGGGGGAAAGGTCGTTCACCATAGAATAACTATGCCAGTCAGAGTGTTTCATTCCTAAAAACTACAAAATATAGCAGAACGGATGAAGAAGGTCGTCTTCTGGAAGACTACGATGCGGAGGAAGGACCTGCAAATGTGACGTCAAATGAGGCGCACAGAGACCAAACAACAAATCATGAATGGAGGAGGCGTGTAATTCTTGCATCGGTAATTGCGTTCCCGACATTGACTGCACTTGTCACAGATGACGTGCTCATGCTGGCCTCGCTTACCGGTAGCTATCCTGGCGTTGGTGTTCAGTTCGTCATCCCGTCGCTACTCGTTGTTTACGCCAGAAGGTTCCTTTTTTTATGTATCGTCTCGGTGCTTTACTACTTACTCTGCGATCATGAAAGCATTCTGTTACTTTCCATGCAAGATCTTTTGACTTTTCTATGAGAGATGGAACAGATCTGAACAGTTCAGCCAAATAGGCCATCAGCGACTGTGTCATAGATATGTCCTACAAAGCTGTCACTTAAGAGAAATCCGGGCTGCTGCGAAACACAAAATTGAGACCTCAGGCTGTCATTCGGGAGGAAGGGAGAGAGGACCTCTCTTCACTTCGACTCTGGGGAAAGAAATCTGCTTCTGAACTTTGACTTTTAGAGCGGGGATTAGGCTGCAGAATGGTTCTTTCCTGGTTTTGCTTCTCAGGCGTTTACGTTATCAATAAACTTGATGTTATTCGCCAAGGGATACCAGTAAGAAATGTTATAGAGTATTCTCGATGCATGATTCTCCAGATGGGAACACTAATTTAGACTAGTGAAAATCCCCCCCTCCCCCCCCCCCCCAAAAAAAAATTTAGTCATGCACGTGAGCTAGGATAAAAGATTAGTGCAGATGCATGAACGAAACTGTGGAGTGAAGGCGGCTAATCGTCGTTATTTGTCAGCATTATTTTCTTAACAATATGCCGCAGTTGGTAACGCAGTGTTGGCCGCCTGGTACGAATTCTGAAGATCGAGGTAAAAGCAGGTCAGCTTCCGAAAGCAGAGATGGTGAGAAGTTGGTAGCTTGACCGATGACATTGTGGAAAAAACTTTCGTCAAACCAGCCTCACCATGCACAGCAGTTCGTTCAAAATCACATTAACTGTCTATTCGGAAAACGCAGATTGTCTGACCCTCACGAGACATTCCATATCTTTAAATTACTACATGAATGTTAGCCCATCCCACCAACTAATAGAACTAAATCAACAGCAACGTCATTAAATCACGAGAATCTCGTCGGGTCTGTTAGGACCAGCCCCTTCGCATGTTTGGTGCGAAATTTGTGCAGTTCCTGGAGGCCTGAGATGGCAAATGAAGGCGTCCCGAAACAAACAAATGGACGTGCTTCGTGCCTGCGTAGGAGAAAAAGGAGTTGATTTTTTAATTTCGATTCCTTCTACGGCGAAGGATTAACTGCCTGTTTTAGTTCCACAGTCGACAGGAAATTCTCCACAATGATAACCTTCTGCAGTCAGTTACTGTCGGGTCTCATTAGACTTCAGATTTGGCCCCAGCTCCTCGTTAGGAGTACCTTCTTTAAGAAGACAGTCGTACTCATATGTTTTTCTTTTTTTTTTGCAGGTACAGCATACGAGAGCTGGGTACTGCAGTGCCGGCGTCAGCTTCGAGTCCGTTCTCGGGGATGATTTGGCCTTGGGCGATGTTCACTTGGGCGACATTCACAACGCTTATGGTAACATTGAACTTCTGTCATCGTTCCTATTGAGATTTGCTCCCTAATGTACACTGCTGCTTGGATGACATGATTAGCAGCTTTTACTTTCGCATTCAATGCTCTATGATTCTCTAAATTGTTGCCAGTATTAACGGCTGTTAGTTGTTATTTGCTTTGTTCGCTCTACGTTAGTGCCTTTAATCATGATAAATGGAATTAAGACGTACTTCAAAATTTCCTTAATTTGATCGTGGATGAAGGAGGCTGACATTATTTATTCTGACTTTAGTCGTCGAAAATTCTTTGACAAATTTACCTCTTCATGCCTGAAATCTTCAGTTGTACTACAAGAATGTAAACTTGATCGCACGATGTTGGTCTGCAGAAAACGACAAGTAAATTGTACAAAATTGGTATGTAGATAAAGCATCATTATTTCAACTAATTGCAGTTATAAATGTAATAGTGAAACGCCATCACGCATATTTGTTAGGCAAATTATATGAGCACTAAGAATGACGGCACTCGATGATCAACAATCTCATTGTTATCAAGCAATATCCTAACAGTAATGTTGAAGCTGCGCTTGTTATGAACAATAATAGTAGGAAATACGCCCATTATGAATTTCTCAACAAAAACAATTTGCAACGCTTCTCAACTTTGGCTAGTGGTGAGACGACGCTTCGCCAAATAAGCATCAAACTGCTATTCTCGAAGAGACTAATTTCTTTGTAAAAGTACGCATACGAAGGAAGAAAACCCTTAAAGTTTCTTCAATAGATGAGAACGAAAGAGTGCCGTATGTGCACGAGTGAAAATATGTGAGAGGCGGTTATGTGAGGTCTGAGGAGCCAACGTTGTAGCTAGTTCGTCGAGCCGCTGATTGGCCGCATCTTCGCCATTCACCCATACCCGATCACGCATTTCCGGTGCGCTACTTACCTGCAAAATGCGACAATAAGTGTCAATCCCCTATTGCTTTATACTAATTTCGGGGACAAAATATTTACGTTGGTGAAAGTAAAATGTTATCACGCAGCACTTGTGGGCGGCCTGTAGTTCGGCCTAACATATCACACCAGCTTTAAAACAACAGTTGTGGGTAATTTCAGAACCTTAGTGGTATTAAACCGTCTTTGTTTAACCAAACCCCCATGTGAAGAAGCAGCTATTGCCGGTTCTCACTGTAGAGGTAATTTCAGACGAGGACAGAAGAGATGAGAGGTGATAGGGGGGACGTACTTTCCCACTTCAAGGTAGCTCGACATTCACTATTTGTATAACTCAAAAGCGAACTTCTAAAACGTAACATTTACAAAAACGATGCGGTGGGTCGCACCTTTATTCTAGTTTATATACATGTCATTACGGCACTGGATTTACCAAAGAACGCAGCTTCAGATCTCAGACTGAAGTCAAATTTTCCCTTCGTTGCTAATAGTATACTTTTTACTCGTTGGCTCGCTTCTTTTTTCTCAAACGCAGTTCCCTTCAGTTTGAAAGGCAAACGATAAAAGACTTTGAACAATACCCGTCTTCTTATCCAGTCGCGGAAAATACCCGTTTCGACGAACCACTCGGTAAAGCGACGAGCCGATGTAGAATTGTGCGCTGCAACCAGCTGCGTTAATGATGCTCGTAATGGCTCGGGGTCGCCGTTGCAGTCAGCCAAATAAGATGACAACAGACCGCACCATTTATAATGACCAACGAGTGATGCAAGCCATGCCAGCATCGCCTAAAACAACATATCACATGACTTGTTTATGCTCTATAAGTATTACACTTTCGATCAGTGCAGGACGTACTATATGTTGAACAAGCATACAGAACTCTGTGAATTATGACTGAAACAGAAAAGTGGGCATGAGACTGCAACTCACCCTCATATTATCATTACAAAAACTTTCAGGAATAATTCATTGGGGTGGGAGGTAAGCAGCTAAAAACGATGCTAAAAAAACGTTAGGAAGAGCTGCATTTCAGAGTTTCGACAACCGGAAATTAAAGCTCCAAGCCTAATTTTTTACGATTACTCACCGGAACCCTTCCTTCTATGGATGTATTTACCTCCTTTTAAACGAAAAGTTTGCCATATCATTTTTACTGCAGCAGAATCAATCATGAATCTCACATGCACTGGCTTAATACGCTTTTTCTCAGATGTACCAAACAAGTTAAAAGGTCGTCCTAGACTCCAGGTCCGGATTCCTTGTTTCATCCTCTCCCCCTCCCCCCTTCCATACACACGTATAAACCTAAATCCATTTCAATGATGAGTGGCTGTGAAACTGTGTAACTGCCGTATATGTGCGCTGAATTAAACGTCTGAAATTCATGTACCTTTTGAAGCAAATCATCAGCAATAGGCCCCGGTCCTCCGGCGAGAGCTTCCTTGAACGAAAGGATCAGGTTGGCAGCGAGCTTTTTTGGTAAAAGTAGTTTCTCGCATAGCATAAGAGCACTTTTTTCTTTATAATCGGCACTCTGGTTTGCATTGTAAAGCTCGGACGGCTGAGGTACGAAAATACCACCATCAAGATCCACTATTATTACGTCATCCTGGAAAGGGCCGCATTGCTTTATCATAAAGCACTAGAAGTTCGCTTCACGTTGAGAATGCATTCTTCACGAATTATGTACATAGGGTGAAGCAAATTTATGTTGCTCGCTTACTTATTAACAGACAAATCTAGAAGCGTAGATGCGTGAGCAGAACTTGTGGATTCTAGTCACGTAAAGCTATAAACCGATAAACCCTTAGGAAAAGGAAATAATTTAATAACAACGGGACGATTGTGAGGAACTCCAAGTAGAACTCCTATGCACGGTCTTCGTCTCCCTTTTTTTGGGAATAAAAATTAACTTATTTCCCCGTAAATTCAGTCAATTTTTAGTAAATATAAAAAAAAGAAAAAGACTACAGAATAAGGAAAATACTATAAACTATACTAAGTGATTCCGAATAATTCCTTCAGCGAGGATAACGTTCTAAACAAGTCTATCATTTAAATCATCATTCTCTTCAATATAAATAAACTGAGCATGAGCCCAAAATCAACCTGCATGAGATCATCGGAATTATGGCATCCACCAACAAGAAGGTCCTTGAGCTTATAGAGATTATTGCTGAAAATATTCTATCACTGGACATTCAACGCAGGCAAACCTTTGTAACTGATTCGCTTTGAATGAAATGTTTACTGGAACAAATTATAAACATCCAATGAAAACGCAATAGTTTCAGAGTTCAGAAGAGAAAAAGTCAATAAACATCGTTGGAAAATCTGAAAAAGACGACAAAATGACTGCTATATTTTCGTTTATATTGTCGACATTTTCCAGAAAATAATTCAACGATTACTTCCGAGCTATAGTTTTAATCTATGATATTTCCCATAGAAACGCTGAGTTTGTTGTGATTAATGAAATCGTCGGTTTCCTGTCAACGAAAAAATCTGATGTTCTATTTTCACTGAATAGAAAATAGGAAACTAACTAGTACCTCATCTAGAGGATATCACTTTCATTTTTCTAACAGACAAATATACTTATGTGAAATTCAGTGAATCTCCAACGCCAGTATGAACAAAAACGAAATCATACAATGTGATGGCATAAACGAACCGTAGAACACCAAGTAGATAAGGTGTTGGGGAATTGGCAAGCTCAAGAAGTGTATCGGGAAGTACAGGAACAAGCGTATATGGCCAAGAAAACGGTTGCAATAATGAAACTAACGATTGCACTGCGTGGCACACCGACTGAACCTTAACCAACAACATATTAGCAATGCTGCATAACTTCAGCAAAAGTGATATGTTTTGACTTAAATATAACCTCAGAAACATTTCAGCGCAAGTTTAAGTGAGCAAACCTTAAGCATAGCTTTTCACTTTGCCATGAAACAATCGAATCAAACGAGATAGAGAATCAACCACATGACCTCGGCGATTCACTAGTCAAAAAAACCTTTGCGAAAGTCACATATCACCTGATAAGATAACTATGGTTACTTTTGGTTGCTACATCATTACTTAATTTATTGTTTAGCTGTCTGCAACATCACTGAAGAAAATAAGCTGCATGCGAATTGGCAGTGCTACGATGGTTCGTGTCGTATAGTCTGAAGGAAGCAATGAATGGAGCAATGAGATTTCCAAAATCAAGAAATAAAACTGACACGAAGAAAGGAAAGAAATTTCGTGGATAACTATTCCAACAATTGAAACGTTAACCAACGAATGTAGAGATTTCCGATAATGATGAGCTAACGACTAACTGCGTTGCTTCAATTATAGAAATGACGTCCAATTTTTTTTTCTTTTCTGAACGAAATTTTATAAGACAAATAAATATGAAAAATTCGTTACCGAGTCTCCACCAATAAGAACCTTTTGCTCAGCCAATAACGCTGCCAGAACGCTGACTGTTATTTCAACTCCCATACGTTGCACAACCGACGAACAATCGGCCCTCCCAGGCGTTGGTCCTTGACTTCGTATAACAATTTCCCTCTTCATTATAAGGCCACTTGTCTCGGCGACGCACAATGTACCACCTATGGTTAATGCATCCTTAGCGAATTTTATTAGTTGAGGGAATAAGCATTTTCTTTGCTGTGTTTGGGAGGAGGGAGAGGAGGGGAGGGGGAGAGTGGAGCACATCCAAGGACTCTGAATAGATACCATTTTTATACGAATAAACCAAGCAAAAATACTCAATTTTTACTTGAGGATGGAGCAATAAAATAACATCATTATTGCTCAACAGATAACACTTTAAATTATCACTACAAGCCAATATTTCACTCCAAGATAGCAAAACGAGTATCAAGGAACAACGAAATATGTTATACACAACACGCGTAATGCGCAGAATGAATTTAGTATCGCTCAGAATATGCGAAAAGTAGGAAGAAAAGCCGTTTTGCCCATCATCAACATAGCTCTCAAACGATCTCTATACTAATCAACCTCCCCTAATTCCACGGACATCGTACAGCAGTGATAAAAACTCTCGTGGAATTTCAAAAAAAAATTTTAAGCCATAACAGTGGAAATAAATAATGCATTCAGAGAACTCGTCACTAATTCTACATTTAAATGAATGAAAAAAAAGTATTCGCTGAATGAAATAACAGAAATAACATTAATGCCATATGTACGGAGGAAAGGTAATGAGGCTCTATTCCTCATCTAAGAGAAAACTCCAAAAAAATCTGCATTTTATTTGGAAAATGCGGATTTTAGAATTTATTTTTCTTGCTTAAGTGCTGTTGTTAGTTTGCAATCAGTTTCTCGATAATAAGACCCAATGGCCACATTAGGAAAGGGCTATTTGTAAGCATAATGCGGACGTTTCTCGCATTCTCGACGAAATGTTTCTTCGTCACCTCCACTTCCCAGACTCAACGTTACTACAGTGCAAACTTACTCAACATAACCATTCTTTATGCAAATTTCACAGTGAAAACTGCATCATTAACGAACGTTTTAAGTTACGTTGAGAAAAACGAAAATGAATTCACCATTCGTCGGAAATGGTCGTCGAAAAACAGCGTCAAGAAGATTCTTCAGCGTCGATCTGCCCTGTAATAAATAGTTGACACACTCCCGTGCAAGTGCCGCGTAGAAGGTTGGAGCATGAATAGGTGAAATAATTGCGAACACTTCAGGTAATGTGCCTTGTGATGAAGTGGATGCTGCAAAAATTCATTGGAAATTTCACCAACAATCAACACTTTCAAGTTCAGAAAGAAGAAAAAGAGATAACAATGATAATAAAAACTAAAAATAAACAAGAAAACATTCTAAATAAACAAAAAAAAAAGAGACATTCATCACTAACCTGTTTCAATATCAATGGAACGATCGCGAGGTAAAAACTTCATACAATAGGCGAATGTCCTAAAAATAACGACGCTACGCCAGTTTAACTAACGAAAATCGATCGAATGAAACTCCAAACCTTTTTTGTAAACCTCAATAAAGAAACCAGTTCAACTCAAACGAAGAAGACAGGTAGGTATTTGATCGGATATCTCTTGCCCGTATTTCCAAATATAGTAGAGTGGAAACCTTCTACAATAAAAACTCTCCTACGCAGCGACCGATTTCACATAATTTACGAAATAATGCGACTCAAAAAAAAGGATTTACACATAATAAGAACATCGAAGGAATTTCGATACCTTTTGCCTAGTTCGTCAGTTAATGTGAGCATAAATTCTTCATTTCCTGTCCATTCTTCGTAATCTTGATAAGGACGCGCTCTTGTAAAGTCTGGAATAAATAAATCTGCACATTCCACTGCAGAACTTCGATGTTCTCGTCGACCGCCTGAAAATTTCAGTAATACGTAATGACTGATCCTATTAACGATATTCAAATAGTTGGTCCTTACAATATAATACTCATTATATACATAGGAATGGAACAAAAATTTACGGCCAATCTTTGCTAGGAGCTTTTGAAAGAGGAACGTAGCTTCTGCCAACTCTTCTCCTCCATTTCAGAGATCGGATATAAGTGAATTTCGAACTTCGAACACATAAGTGAACCTATGGTATCCACACATCCAACACTTTATCTGTTGCAGAAGAGCCATTACACCGCAGTAATATGCCCGCTGGTTAATGAAAAATGTTCAAGTTCGACTTCAGTAACGCTCTTCACTGAAAAAAAACGAATATCAAAATTCATTATCGAAATGAGGTTAAAAGTACTGTTCACTTACTTATGTTTTCTGGATATTTGTATGTGACGACAGGCACATATGCACTTCGGACACCACGGAATGGTAGATCATTCAACTCGTTCCTACAAATAATGAATGTTTGTTAAATTCATCAACTATCATATTCGTTCTTAAACACAAAACGTCACAAATACATTCAAGCGGGCAATTTTTTGGCACTTAAATGACCAGATAGCTAAATTCCCACTGCTGCGAAGGCACATCATGTCTCCCAATATGAGAAGTTCCCCGGACCTATCCCCTGATAGTAACAAACGATCAAATATAAAGACGTTTCTTTTCGTTCATGCAACAACTCAAGCACGCTCCACTGTCGTAGAATATTTAGAATAGAGACGTTCGAGAAATCAATGTAAGAGAATTCAAGCAACGGTCCAGAATACTTCGGAAGCCGCACAAACGAGAAACTACCCCTCATCTTTAACAGATCCTCTGTTAAAAAAGACCAGGAGTTTTGAACCACCTTAGCGACCCCATATTGATGCCATAACAGTTCGTTATTAGAAAGGACACTTTCCCAGTTCAAGACGAATCTTCCATGCCTTTATTCATCTTGGCCGGACCGTAATATGGTACGCACTTATGCATCGTCAAGTCGAAAAAATTAAATGATGCTAAAAATGCATACCTGGGTAAAAGACTGATGACAAGTGCCTGATCGAAAAGTTGTGGTGCCATACGCCTACAAAACGCCGCCACCTGCTGATCATAAAAAGCTAGCGTTCGCCGATGCACCAATTTCGCTTTCGTCACCCGTCTTCTTAGCTTCCCGTCGGCTAGATTCAGATCCGCCTTTGAAAAAAGCTATCAGTCAAAGTTTAGCTTATTTTTTCAGTAACTTTTCTATCATGCCTACAATGTAAAGTAACAATATTTATTCGTATGAATTAAGCACAGCTAACATTCATGACGCTCATCTAAAAAGCATCTGTTAATAAATATACGCAACACTCTCAAAAAAGGACGCTGCAATAAAGCTACATTAATCCTCAACATGCCATAAAGTATAATAGCTGAAAATAATACTCCTTTATCGTAATTTTTTATTTTTAACTCATAAATTGGAAACTAAAAATATTCTTCGGCAATCTTTCAAACGATCCTGTAAATAAGTCATTTCTTTCGTGAAGGAACAGCACTTACTGAGTTCACGCATTTATGGAATAATATGCGAACGGCTCGACCAAAACTACAACGTTTCATACATCGGAGTTTACGGAATTCCCTCAGTACAGCAGAATTATTATAGAAAGATTAGTGATAGTTACTTCCTCCTTCACAGCGTAGACTGATGAAAACTGCCCTCTTTTTTTAAACGTACTTCGAGGTTGTCAAAATTGAAAAGTTGGAAAGAAACCTTTTCAGTGGCGATCAAATCACGTTCCTCCTCGCTGCTTTCAGTGACTACCGTCCTATCGTCTGCATTCGCCAAAGGGACAACAGCAACAGATGACGTTGGTCGGCATCTACCAACTCCTCTTCTGTAGTTCAAAAATACGTAAAGAGATGCCTTTCTCGATTCACACCCCAAACGGTACAAATGTAACCTAAATAACCGGAAGAATACGTCCTACTCAGGTATTATATGCACCTATCGAATACTTGAAGTCACATCGTTTAATGTTCAGCCAAAATATTCCTCTACGAAATTTCTATGAAATCAATATTCCACTCTTATATATGCATAGAAATTTGAGAAATATCGCGTGCTTGCGAAAATGTTCATATTCGGTGAAAAAATTCATACCATGAGGTCTTAGGGCCTACTGCTGCTCCATAAGAAAACGTTTTACTACAAACATACCACTGTATACTAACTTTGAAGTCTTTTTTTCATACGCCGCTTACGAAGTTTATCTAGGTGCCATTTGCTTCAATCTGTGCTATCTAGCACCCTCTTCATCATTGAAGCTAACAAATGCTTTAGATCAACCTGGGAAAGAATACGAAGCGATTTCATGGATGGGAAGCAATTGCAACAACAGCTACAAACTTTCTTTTTTTGCGCATTCAATGACTTGACTAGAAAAAACTCCCATAAGGGCATCAAATAATGCAACAAATGTTTCTTGCACACCACCTCACGAAGCATTAAGTTCTCAGAGTTAAGGGCACGAAAGAAACTTTAAAAAGAATCCGAGTACATTTTAAAATAAGATTTCAATGTGGTTCATTGTTGCTCGAAAGGCAAAATGATCGAAAAAAAGAATTCGACGGAAATGACAGCATATAATGCGTCCAGATTATCGAGATATTCTTCCCAAATAGGAAACTCTCTTTGCAAAAATATACAAGTTTCCACGACAACATCTTCGAAGAAACAAACAATATCTGAGGTAATCATTTGTATACAGCCTTCAATAGGATAAATGATACTTTCTATAGAGATCATTAATTGCTCATAATCCCAAAGTTCGATTTAACTGTCGACAGAAAACGAAGTGCAGCACATTTTAAACAAGCAATGCGTCTCTTGAAACACTTCTAGAGTGGAACTCAAATCATGCGCACAAGCACTAACGTCTCTTTGCCGGAAGTGTAATTCTCAGAATCTAGCTAAGATAATTAATGAAGGATCTAAAGTGATAAGTTCAATCTGACACGTCAGCATTCGCAATTAATTAAAAATCTGTTAATTTAATCGATCTGTTGAGGTGAGCGCAACAATATCTGTTAAATGAGGATCGAATGCGTAAATCGACTTCACTCTTTTTAGTGCGCATACTGTTATATAAGCGGAAATAGTATATAACGCGCACATGGTGATATTTCATACAGATATTGAACACCTAACTGATATTGACTTAAGTGGGACTTTGAGCATGACGACCTCAACTTTTATATATTATTACTATGACGAATAATTGCACTTTAGTTGAATGTAAGTAATTAAACACGTCTTTCAAGTTCCTGAGGGAACATTGTAAGATAAAAAACTATCACAGAACTCATATGTTAACGATAAAAACATATGCCGGACGGCATATACTATGGTATATATACATCTTAGGAAAACTATAAGGATCTTGGGAAAACTATTATACAATGTGGAATACATTTGGTTCGTTCAGAACAAAAAAAAGGGAACAGAAGATGCAACGAAAGATATCAAGGACGCTTAAGAAATGCACTGCCATATTGATTGAAGGGGCGAAACAAGAAAAAACAATATATACGCCCATAAAGCCATCAATGAATGTACACTCCTTATTCAAAAGCATTCTTTTAGTGGGATGGAGGTGTGCTTTGATTGCGCCATGTTGTTGATGTGCTTGCATAAATGCACTAGAGATCCCAAGGAAACTACTATCTTCGTTTCTCGTAAATCTGGCCTGGCACAAATAACTGCTTTCAAGAACTACGAAATGGAAAAGAAGTACCTCGAATTATATACGTTCAACATATATATAGCGTAAAGACGTTAAGCTAATCAACTGTTCTTTTCAAGCTTATACCGTCGAATTTTTCAATAGATGAGAACAAAAGAGGCAATTTTCGTTGCAGTTCTCTAAAATATGAATAGAAACTTTTCGATATATTAGCAAAAAATGAATTACAAAGAAAATCACTGAAATCAATAGAGAAAATTATTGCCACAGAAGGAATGCCTTTCTTTCACTATTTTTTTAACCAACTAAAGTAATCAAAAATGCCGCCAGCATCCAAGTCAGCACTGATAAAGAAAATTTCGAAATATACTGCCTAAAAACAAACAAACAACCGGGATTGCTTCTCGATGGAATGGGAAAAAACACCGACTCCATGATAAGTTATAATTAATTTTCGCGAAAACCTTATTAATCAAAACAAAGTTGGTACATTATTCTTCATAGATGAAGAATAAGCAAGCCGGTCAAGACTTGAAAAATAGCTTCTCCCTTACCTACACCTCGATCCCTCTCCCCCCTTAATAACGCGCATGCTTTCATATATTAAACGAATACTGATCGATGAAAGTGCAGAACGGTTGATTATTGAAAGTAATGTGCAAAGAAACCAGTGCCCTCGACTAGCGTGTTGCACTGCAAACGTTTCAATTCGCGATGTCCACGGCAACTTCCCATTCACACCAACCAATTCATTGCGCTCCTCAATGACTCACACTGTTTGATCAATAAAAAAAAACGAACAAACAACAACAACAACAACAAAGCTGGAAAATCAAGTTTTGAAATGAAAAACTCCACCTCCACTTCCTTTAATTTCACCACTAACATGAGCTGCTGCTTTAGATGGTGCACTATTCACTTATGAACTTGACTTCAACGCTTCATAGTTGAGCATTTGGAAATTAATATGAATTCACATCTAAATCCCGCAAAAGAATTCCGTTGTAGACATAAAAATATTTATTATATTTCCCGCAATTTTCATAACATCAACAATTAAGTGTTTATTGGACTTTGAGGATGCGGAGCTACAATAACCTAATCTATTTTCTCGTTTCTCATAATAAACGATATTGAAATATATAACATTAAAATGAAACTCATACAAACATTATCACTTATTCCTCCCAAAAATTCTGGAAATCCTGGAAATTCATCCTGGAAATTCAATTATAAAAATAACGGAATCCGTTCCAACGTTGAAGTTCCAGTTTATGAGTGGGTAATCATTCACATGCACGATCAAAATACGTATATTAGACAGAAATTGTGCCAGGATTTCGAAAAATAAAATCGATTTTAGGTAATAAGAAGGCGATAAACAATAGGTGAAAAGAAAAACGAATGTGCCAATTAAAGAAGAAATTCAATTTACTGAGATGAAACATTTATGAGATGAGATGAACTTCTCATTAGAATCGCAAAATGAACCGTTGATGGGGAGGGAGGTATTGGTATTTATGTTTTCCAAAAGCGAAGCAAATAATCATCATGCACTCCAGCTATATCTACTATAACAGGAATGCACACGCACATACACAACACACACGCACACCGTGCTTTCTATAGGGCAATTTGTGAAAGAATGCGCACAGGGTCAGCGGACCGTACGAGGATTACAACACAACTCGAATAAAAAAATAGCCGCAATACGCATACGAGGATAATCATTTAAGATCATCGTTACCGCATCAATGAAATAGTTATCGTATAAACGCAGAGAAGGCGAACATCTTGTTATTTTCATTTAAGAAATGACTGTTTTACCCTAATATTGATAAATTGCAATTATGAAAACCTCTACAGCTGATATAAATGAGTGTCATGCTAGTCGAAATATCATCTCTAAGTTCATGTGCTTTATTTGCTCGATATGAATTCGGTCGAAGAATTCCTTGCAACCTAAAGAAATGTGATGATTCGGCAAAGATTTTCACTCCTCTAAAACAAGGAATAGATAAAAGAGAGATATACCCATTCGTTCGTATCAAACAGGAAGAACCATGCAAAACGGTGCACCTCGATTCCGATGTAAAGTGTCCGAATGTAATGCATTAGCAAGAACGATCGGCAGCAGCAACACTTCAATTCGCAACAATCTCACCAGATATTATATGCGCACATTAAAAACATCCATTTTCATATCTTACACAAACTTTACGAACATAACCAGTGACGTACAGAACTCTAATGTAAACCATTTAGCAATATAATAATATATGAAAGAACCTATCATAACCTATCATAAAATGCATCAACCTATCATAAAATATTTTTCGATAGAAGATAGAATTTCTTGACAAACCTACCGAATGATGGGCGCAGCTCTGTGAAGTCTTGTGCGCTCGATACTAATGTCTGAATTGAAACTACTTGGCTCCGTACGAATCCTAGCAAAGTTCTGGCCACATTTGAGAGGCGCCTGAAAGCAACACCTACTAAATAAACAACAGGCTCATGTAACATGGCATCAGTTAACTTACGAGCTGTCTCAATTCCGAACCCCGCTGTTTGTCCAATAAATTTCATAAGACAGCGGAAATTTGAAAGCGACAAGATTCATTAGCTAAATGCTGATGAACTGTTCGCATGAAGTCTGATTTTAAGAGCTCGAGCAACAAATTCCAACTCGTTCAATAAAGGGCGCAAAGTGGTGAAGAGCCGAAGGATGGCTCCACGAAGTACACTTCAGACACAACGGTGCTATAAGATGCAAGTAGAAATAGTACTCTTCTGCTATTTGCCATCTGGACGTTTACCATAAACAAGCCAAGAGTAATACTCATCGAGTGAAAAGAGACGTATATCGTTTGCGGGTGTCTCCGTGAACAAACACACACACACACATACACGCAGATAACGCATCACGCTTGACGACGAAACTACAATGAACAGACGCCATACTCAACGAGCCTTCAAGGCGTATCGGGACAAAATCAGCGATAAAATTAAAGAAAGACTCCCCAACTGCAAAATACATAGTGCAAATCTTCCGGCCATTGGCAATAACACCAAACGTTTTTACGCTCCAATTCAATCGAGAAAGAAGTAATCCACACATTAATAACACAATCCCAAGGATACTATCTGTAAATTAAGAAGCATTTAGTTGGAAATTTGCTCAGCTGAACGCTATCTCAGAAAGTGAAGAAAGTTTCATTTTATAAAAAAGGCATGCTTTAACTGAAATAAAAACCAAGCGAAGAACAGAAAAGAATTTAGATATTCTGATAGAAAACAAAACGATGATAGAAATGAGTAGAAGAAATAGGAGAAAACAGTACCGAATGAAATTTTAAAAAAGAAAGAAATCCACAGCTGCGAATCATTAAAGGAAAAAATCCATCAAATAAAGCATCATCATCTCATACAATATTATTCTAACAGGTTGAAGTACTCACGGGAGTAGAAGAGTAGAAAATTTAGCTCAAACAGAGATCGGCTTCGAATAATGTGACGAAAACAGTAAACGATAAGTGGATTAATTCCATTTTAAGAAGTACTAGCAATGATAACAGCAATACTTCAGAATGACGCTGAGGTTGTCATAATATCGGCACGAGTAGTGATCATTCTTTCCATTCACGACTTTCGAGAAAATAAAAGTCACATGAGTTACTCTCGTTGAAAAATTCGACCCTTCAACTCAATCCACAAAATTTCAACTCAACTAATGTTTTATCCACCGTTATCTTTCCGTAACTTTTAATGTATTATCATCATCAGATCACTAAAATATAATGATGCTGGCGCAGATATAGGCAATGAAATGAGAAATTCTCTAAAGTTTCGCGATGACACACAATATTGATTTTCAAAGATATACCCCGATCGAATCGAGATAGCGCTTTTTTTCTTCTACGCGTGTATCGCCTTTTAAAAATTCAAAACCAGTTTCTTTTCCTCTCTTTCTGAGATGAGAACTATTGGCTCGAACATTATGCAATATGTTCCGGCAAATGAAGAACTGCGTAAGGCCAAAATAGGCTAATACTGACTTCTGATTCATTTTGTAGAATGCCATCTATGAACATGAAACACTCCTTTTCAAGATTGCTTTAAGCATGGAATCGAGGAAATCAATTAAGATGCTAATAATCAGAGATGCATAGGCATTCATAAGTCGTACCTGAGCCATAGGTTGAGCGTGAAAAGGATTGTGCTGTTGTGTCCTGGGTGGAGCCGGTGTGGCGTATAGGCTCTCGTCTGAATGATAACGCACCAAATGTCCGTCAGATAGCCACTGCTCGTGCGCCGATGCACGTGTGCAGTTGCCAGAAGAAGGCGAATCGGTTTCGTGTGATAGCTGAAATACTTCAGTATAATTTCAACGGAGTTATGGATATCATTAAAGAAACCAAAGACAACCCATTGCAGACAACGATATTATAGCGGTCCATCTATGAACCGACCCAATAACTCTAAAAAAAACTTGACATAAAAGTGGTTCTTCAAAACCGACTTAAACAGTTTATATTTATAAGATTAATCTTTATTGGCTATAAATCAACAAAACCATTACACTCCCCTCCTTCTCTTCAGAAAAACAACTATGGTAATTAAAAAAATTTGCTTGTTGAATTGCAACCTATTCATCGTTTCAGAAGAATATAAAAAGAACGAATGAAATGTACGGATTTGAAACAAATAGCAAAATGCATTAATCTTCAGTCCTTTATACTGAAACAAATACAAATTTTTGTGCTGAAAAATTCAATAATAGGAAGCGAATTGAATAAGCTGAACCTGGAAATATGTCGGCCGACCTTTCAACACAAATGATGAGAGGAGGTTTGGTTTCGGCGGCAATGGCGGTGGCCTACTGCAGGCAGCAATAGAAGAAAAAAGCTGTTGTTGAATGTGTGCTATATGCCTCGAAGACTGCAATACCCTCAGCATACGCTATTTCTCGAGCATACCATGACTTGAAAAATCAAATGTGAAAGTCTTGTGTGTGCAAAATAAATAAAACGAAAATAAGATTCAACTCTTTAAAATCATAGCTTAGTGGGCAATTCGCTCATGGATCATTCAGCCGAATTCTGTCTACTCATAAGAAGTGATCAAAAATATTCCCGGAGACCGCTTTCTTAACGGGGAACTTTACTAAAAGTGCTCAATAGCTGTAGATTCCAAATTGATCATAAAGGTAAAAAATGAGCGAAAATACAGCTTTTAAATTCATAAAGTCACGGAGAATATCCACATGTTCGTAAGCACAATTTATCGCACATATGAACCCATAATATATTCACATGAAAACATAAATATAGCTCAAAAATAACCACACACTTAATCACCCTAATCGTAGTTCGTCCATATAAGCATGCACATTGATAAGTGCACAATTTTACGCTCATTGAATTCAGTCAATCATTACCGAACAGGCAGGAAACAAATCTAATGTTGCTGACAATATGAAAAGTGAGCGTAACATCCACTCGTCGACGTCTGGATGAAACGCTTTTCGTTCATAGCAAATGATAGAAATCTTGAAGAATGATGAATTTCTTCGCTGTCAGGAAGATGTGATATCGCGCAATTTTAGTATTGCAAAATTTGCGCACCGTTACGATAAATGAAACACTGACAAGCAGCTTCCTGCAGCAAGCATTTTAGATTCGATTATTCAATTACTTTAGATGCACTCATCGAGTTAAGTCTACTTCATTTTAGAGCAAATAAGAGATATGCAACTAGTAAAGCTAAAATTTAGACCTATCAAAATGCGACGTTGCACTGCAATCAACTGGCTAAAAATGCCACTGTAAGCGCTGCTGAAATAAACGCAAACATTAAATAAACAGATGAGTTTGAAGCAAACAGAGCGATAGGAATGTTTACAGCACTTTATTTCCGATAAGTGCGTAAGTAAACACGAAGAAGCGTCAATGTCTTTATGCAAGTTTACATAATCGCGACAATAACGTCACGAACTCGACGTGACAACCTCCTGAGATGGGTATCGTTGATGCAAATACATCGCCCTCAGGTTGGTGACCCCTTATCCTACTTTTAGGCAAATACCTATCGGCCCAAAGGCAATTTCAAAATTTGAAAGGGCGGCCTACACAAACGACTGACAACGAGGGTAGCACGACGGATGCTTGAAGATGGTGAAAAGACTTAGGAACGATGCACTATCGATGCGCAGGTACGTTTTAGAACAAAACGACACCAAATTCATGAGTCGGAAATAATCAAACATTTTTGGATGACTGAAAATATCCTGCAAGTGACTGCATCAAAACGATCCCATAATGTAAGAAGTGACAATTTGCATGGTCACAACGAAGTTACTCGAGGTGAGGTTGCCATAGCCCAAATTGTGTGGCCTCAACGATGCGTTTTATGCAACAGTGTGTTAACTAAATTAACTAAAATTATGAATTGCTTTGACAATTAGATCGATATTTATAAATACCCGATCACTGAAGTAAGAGCTTCGCTATGTTGGTTTAAAGCCGTTGAAATGCTCGGGACGAATTCTAGCAGTGAGCTCAAATAAAATGACTTTTTTCCTACTTACTTGCCTATTATGGGGCCTAAAATGTTTGCCATACTTTTTAAATAGTTCATCTCACTTGCTATACGTGTAGATCCATATAATTATTCCTACGTTCGCTGACTTTTGATACAAAATTCAATCGTGGCAATGATTTAAAAAAATTTGATCGAATGAACTCAAACGATCTCTCTTAACCCTTGCATTCCATCTATTGGATGAATGTTCTAATTGGATGAATCTATTGGATGAATGTTCTACAAATGGCTCGTTACTTAATTTTGCAATATTGTTTTGTTTTAGCCAAATTGTCAATTACAGGAAATGAAATCATTTTCCTTCAATAGAAAAACGAGCACACTGTAATTGCCACACTGTATCAACGCAAATGCCAACAACATATAGACATCTGGTAATATTCAGCTAAGAAAATTTCCCATAGACTTGAAAAGTCTCTTTTTCTTTTTCATAAACTTAATAAATGAGGCAATAAGATCGAGCAATGAATGATGCCTTCAGAAGTATCCAAATTTCAGCGCGATTCTCAAATATCTGCTCATACGTTCAATTCATCTCCATAAACTATTACTACGATTCATTCTGCTCAATTCTAGAAATTTAAAATGCTATAAAACGCCATTTAATTGTTCGTTAATCTTTTCTATTTTCTATTTTAAACGATAAATCATGAAATATCAGTAGCCGTAAACAAAAAGCGTAAATGTGCACAGCGAAAGCGCAAATGGTTGTGTTGTTGACGTAGTGACACAGATTCGATGTAGGGGCTACAAATACGGATAAGTGCATCGCTTTGTGATCGGGCTAATTTTTATTCAAATGTATGCACACCGGTGTGAGTATGACTCATTTTAGGCAGCTGTCACGAATTTATGATAACTAATAAGCTACCATACGAAACTGATGCAAACGGTGAACAAATATTACTAGTACAATTTCCAGCACTTAAAAAAGAAACTCCGAAAAGCGCATTATAACGATACCTACGCGCATTTATGCATCTGTCGGTCTGTCAGGATGTCTATACGAGGTATATTCAACCTGTAAACCATCAAAACTATGATGATGAAAATTATGACTATAATACAAATCGTAATGCGAACTTCTAAATTGAATTCCGTTCCCATTGGTTAACATTTAACTAATAAGAGATATTATACCGACTTTCCGAACTCCCAAATGACTCCAAATTTTTTCCATAGAAGAATCTATTGTTTGCAACGAAAAAATATGAGGCCACTATCCTGAGTTCTGTTTTCAGCATTAAGCAATTGATACGCTCTAAGTGCAGTGTAAAAAACGTATATGTAACCTCTGGCGTCACCGCTTTCCACCTTTCCGTATGCTTTAGATGCATATTACTATCTCATTCGGAAAGCATTCCCTTAAGAAGATTAGAGACAGAACTGAACAAAACGGTAGATGATTTACGCTTACAACATTGTCGAACTGAACAACCTCTCCTCATATTACTAAATAGTTTTCTTAAAGTATAATTATAATCTAAATTTATCGCATCCATCATTTCCAACTTTTAGCTAATCCGTCAAAATACCTCATTTACGTAAAATATGCGATCAGATAAAATTCTTGGAAATTGCTGCCCGAAAAGCTATAGTTTCGTTGAGGAAAATAACTCCCGTCTTGACAGTAATTAATCCATTGGAAGTGAAAACAGACAAACCAAGAGAGAAGGAAAAAACAGTAAAATTAGCTCTCACAACGGGAATATTTGAGTTTCCAAAATACGTTTTTTTAAATGCATCACGATGTATGCGTATATGTCCCCGTCTGTCTGCTTTACCAATGATTTCCAATCGTATGGTACGGGGGAAGCTACGGCAATAAAATTCATCTGCATAATACGCATTAACCGACGGGATTGCTGGGTGAATTCTGCCCCGATTCAACGCGCTCAAGTTATAAAATTCAGAACTTCGAGTAAAGAAACTCTCAAGCTACAAAATATTTATTCAATTTCATTCCGCAGAGCTCAGTTGTGAATACCACGGTGCACACCAATCTTATCAGTCGACCTAATTGCTTCTGTTGTGGTAAACTATCGATAATCTGTCAAAACTGATATGCACTGGCAAGGATATTTTTCAGTTCACACTTTTTCATTTTTACGTTTGTTGCAACCATTCACTGGCTTGCCTAACTGCAAAAAAAAAAGAAGACGACCAGCTGGAGGTGACTCTAATCACATACAAAGATGAAATGACTTCAGAGTGAGAGATAATTTTCCAACATATTCTCAGGTTAGGCTCTCTTAAATGAGCAAATTTTGTTGATACGACAATTAAACGGGTGAGTAATCGACTATACGCAAATTCAACGCAAAAAAGACCGATCAGTAAACACTCACAGACAGACGAAACAGTGGTGCAACAGGTGGTGCAAAAATGCTTATAGCTGCTTATGATAATTAGAAATTTTAAAGAACATACACGAGGGAGTTTGAGAAACCTCGTTGGACCAGGGCTTCGTGGGGGATGAACCCGCGGCTCTGTAAAAAAGAGACAATAAAATTAGAGGAACGATTAACAAACTCTTTTTTTCTTTGGTAAGAAAAAACAATGAAAGACGACGTTTGCTGCTGAAGTTTTTTGAAATCAAAACGTCGGGCTTATTCATTCGAAAGAACGAAGACTCAGTGAAGACAAATGTAATTTGCTTGATGGTAATAGTTCCATCCACCCGGATACAGTCTCTTTCTCCCCCCTTCCTCCTTCCTCTTTTAATGAATCATCTTCCGAATAGGAAAGGGGGTTCGACAGGCAATGTTTTTAAGTGTCTACAGTTTCATTCACTTATGAGGACAATGAAGTTGAACCTTTCTATCAACTACTAGGATAAGCAAATGTATCAATCCCAGTCATGCATCGAACAGTGGCACATTTCGTTGCCACATGAGTCAGATAAAAGGCTGGCTGACCTTGGAACGAGGCTAAACACATGCAATTATTTGAATTCAGCAAGACAGCTTCATACAGAAACAATATTCAACGCATCAAACGAGCAAAAAATTTGGCACAGAGTCGACTACGATACAACTGCTTTTTGCAGGACACTGAATTCAAAAAGCGGAGTCTTTGGGGTATAAAAATGTGCGAAATGAATGCGAGGGTATTCCTCGCCCAACTCAAACATTTCTCAAATGCATTTCGGTTGAAGGAAACACATACCTCCACCCCTCCCCCCTCCCCCTGAGCCTCCGTCTAGAATGAAACAAACAAATGAGGATCAAAAAAGCAGCTGCAAGGAATTATTTCGTTAAAAAAATGTAGAGAAAAAATTTGGATTCCTCTTTATGCAAAAAAAGGGTATACTGAAACAATGAAAGTGATACTGAAACAATTTTTTTCAATGAAAAGTGATACTGAAACAATTTTCCGCTTTGAACAAGCAATTACTGGCTCTCTTATATTAGGATAGGAAACAACTCCATGATCAAATGGGAATTTCACCTTCTGCGGGGACAAGTTAACAGTGAGAGTCGTAATTTAATGCTATTCAGTAATATCGCAAAATCAAAACCACCACTGGTTAATGCACTGTTTGAAAAAAATAATGATAATGAAGTGGAAAATAAGCACTTAAAAACTTGCTATCAACATTAATCGACAAGTACCATTTGCAGACACCTTCGATACCTCAGCTTACATCTTCAACTAATGCAATAAATATTTTGAACTCGTACCCATGACTCTACTGAAACCATCGTTCACATATACAGATGATCAAGTGACAATAACTCAAGTCACCATTCACGTCGCGAATAACCTTATGCATAAAAAAGTCCCCTTTAACTAAACGAAGAACAAACATTCTATAGAAGAGAGCAAATGTTGCGCTTAAAACTTTCTACAAAGAATACGGCCACTCTCCTCAGATCTACGAAAAAATTACTAGCGAATGCAACTGCACCTACTTAGAGAAAAAATAAAAATAAAAAATCGGCGATACATACTATTGACTGACGATGTTGGCGCCTGTAAAACGGTTGGAAATTCGTTCTCGTCTAACGAGCAAACGACATTCGCTTGCCGCAACAGTTCACGACCATGCGCAAATGTGCGTCGTGGTTTTGCTGGAGGTTCACCACGCGATGCCATCACAAATAATTCTGCTGAAGTCGACGAAGGAGTAACATTTTCCTTCATTTCGCAGTTCCCAGCTTGTACAGCCTATAATATAGGAAAAGCATGTAATTCTTTCCACATAAAACATCGAAAATAAAGCATATTTATTCTCCACACTGATACAAGCAACGTAAGTTGTTATTCTCCAGATTTCAGTCGGTTTTTGCACTAAACTGCATATGCGGCGCATTGGGAAGTTTTTTTGTTAGTCGAGTAACTAGTTTCTCCTCTGCAATATTCATAAATGATTAAAATTCGAGTTCTATTCTTTGCCACTTATGCAGTATAAGTTTTTCAGCATAGCAAATTCTTCGGAGACAAAAGTAACGTTTCAATTTGCTCCATTATCATGAAAATCGACATATCATTTCAGACCATAGTATCGCATAATTTGCGAAAATAATTTCCTCATTTAAGTGAACTTAATTATTGAAGATGGAAATTAGCATTATCTTATGAGCGAATATTGGACTTTAAGGAGTAACTATAAATGTTAATACGAGCAATAAGAGAGGAAAATTTCTCCGAACAATTAAACAAACCTTGTCACAACTGGCAAATCGCTTATATCGATTGATTACACCTTTGCGAATTGTACTTTTGCATAGATCAACACTCTGCAATAAATCTGCATAACTTATAGTCCACTTTTTTTGTTACCATCACTTTTCATTCTTTATTTCCTATTCCCGTCCCCTCTTTCACAATGGTTTCTTAAAGCACAACATTTTTTAAGAGTAAGTCTCGCAATAAGTGATGTAAATGAAACGTGATACTCGCAAAGCTGAAAGATGAAAGGAATTTCGTTCAAAAATATTTCATTCATAGCTAGTACCAACCTTACTGGCACCAGTGGATATATCCATAGACGCAGATGTCTGAAGTCTCTCGAAGAAAGCTCGTCTCTCGCTCACGCTTAAAGGACGACTACAATCTGATTGAGTTTGACCATCTCGAACGTTCACTGCAGCTGCAGTCATTAGCTATTTACTCTGAAAGAAGAGAAAAAATCCCACTCAACATATCTTTTTCAAGAGGAATCGCTAACAATCAACCTCTACATGCGCACTGACACGTCTAACTAGTACAAACTGTGTGTGCCTCGCGGTGCAAAACACAGATCCACTAAATTACGAAAGGAGAACAGTGATCGTGGATGGAAATGAGCTCATATTTCCGCTATTAATAGCTGTGCCCTCTTTTTCTATACGAGTTATCCAGAAAAGATTATAGAAATATGAGCCATCAGGATGAAATCTGAAACTTGCTCATATTCTAAAGCTAACAATAGAAAAAAAGCAGCAAATAAGACACGGTAACAATCAAATAACCAAAATTAGTATTAATATATTTAATAGGTGAACGAATATTTATTATTTTCACCAGATTTTGATTTCACTTAAGATTCTATGAATTAATTCTTTAACAGCAAGTTACGAAATAAGATGAATCAGTTCTAAGCAGTTTTTGAGGTCTTATGCGACATTAAAAGCGAGTTAAACTCATATAATTAGACACAATTGGTGATGTTCTGAGAACGTAAGCGAAGAGGTTTAATAGCCACCTCTTTCCTCCGCTTCCGTACCGGAAGCACTATTGTTTTTTATAACTGCCGAAATCAGTAAAAACGATATGAACAATGGATTTGACAAAGAGACAGTTAGATATTGGCACAGTTTGGTGAAGCTATCGTTGCGAAGTGGGAGGAGATGAGTCGATGTATCGCTGCTTCAGCCGTATCCTCTCTCTCTTTCTTAAAACATGTTTTCCCTGTGCAATAAAACGTCCGAATTGTAATAACTTATAAGGAAGAAATAACATCAAAGATTACAAATGTTCTCTCAACAACCTCATCTGTTACCCAGCGGATCGACAATATCGTCAACGAATCGACAACAATCAGCAAAGATTACCTCACCATCGCTCATAATATAAGAATCAATCAACCTCAAAAATTACATGGAATTTCCACTTCAGCGATCAGTGGAGTATTCTCATAAAAGAAGAGTCATTGAAATGGGAAATCTGCGACCAATTCACTTTTCATAAAACGGAAACATCCGAGATGAAATGAAACGAATATGACTTTTTAATGCAATATATCTTTTCCATGAATTGTTGATTGCGTAAAGTAGAGAAATACGATCGATTAATGAAAGACCTCAAATATGAGAAATGAAGTGAACGCTTCGCAGAGAATTTACTTCAATTTAATGCGAGCAGCCATCATATTTTGAAATTTCGAGATTAGCAAAATTCAGATTCGAGAAGACCACCTCCTCCCTATAGGCGTGGAATGATTTCGAATAGAGAAGGCAATAAAATGAATTCCGCTCTATGATTTTAGGGGGGAATTCAATAAATATGATGGAATAAAATGTCGCCTCATATATGAGAAAAATTGAAATTGAGCGTTAAAGTTAACAAATATATTTTCCTAAACACATCGACATCTCATCGATATGGATGGATTTATTTGTATCAACAATGAGGTGGTGGATATGTTATTCTTCGGGAAGCAGACCCGACTGGTGAAAACATAATAAACACCTAATTTTTGTACCTAATGAAACCGGTTTCTAACTATGCGAATGAGACCGACCAATGAGAAAATATATTAAACGATTTCATAAAACTGGCAACTACCAGATGAGGTTCTGCAATCTAATAAATGCACTAGCAATCAAGATGGCGGAAATTGAATGACACTTTTCCCATTCGCTTACTCCCTAAACGGTTGAAAAGTGCAAATACACACGTCCGAAAAGACTGAAGTTCTTTCAACCGGCGCCGGGGTTCATGAGTTATTTATAGCAAAGAATTCCATCTAAACGGAGGGAGGCGGGAGGGCGGGGAAAAGGTGGATGGATTTCGATTACGGGATATCAAAGTTAACAGAAACTCTGTTAGAAACATAGCAAATAGGGTATAGATGAATACCAACTTAACGAACTGCAAAAGAACAATGGCAAGAATAAAGCACACTAAAAATATCAATCGAAACAAGGACGCATTCTTGATGAGAAGAGAGAGGGTGGCAAACGACACCGATTGAAATGAAATAGCAGGAAGTCAAGATCATATATTTCACTAAGATCCTAAGCTTCATCTTATTTGATCAATGATAAATGAATTGTTGAAAAATCCTCGACTGAAGTGATCCTAAGATGGAAAATGAGCGGCATTTTTTATGGCACTGGTTCGTATCACAGCTACATCACCTCCCACCCCCACCCCCCCCAACCATCACAACCTCTGCAAGTAAAAACTGGGCCATCGAAAAAGATATGATGTATTATGGGAGTATATACAAACAGTGATAGCATGAAAATAGAAATAATTGTGCGAAGAATTTAATATTGAAACCTTATGCAGTAAATCAGTGATCGTGAGTAATTTAATAGTATAGAAATAATTCGGACTAAGAGATCGACCAACGAATAGTTTTCACTATCGAATAGCGCTCTAACAAGTACTAGATCTTTAAATTAATGCACAAGCGAGCAATTACCTGTAAAAAGTTAAACAGCGTACAAGTCGTTCCTAGTAACTGAAAACAAGTAACAAGTACAGCGGATCCTAAAATATCCTTAAAATTAGTTCCTCATCTCACATTCTAAATGAGCGAACATCTTTTTATGGCGTTGAAGATAATTCTGATAAATGTTACCGATAATTTAACTGATCGCGTTAATGTCTCATTCGATCTACCCTCGCAACGACCTTTCCAACGTAGAGATCCCATCATTAATTAACGACTGTACACAGATGAAGAGGTATACCAATGGGTGAATTACTTAACAGACGAATGCAACAGTTATAATTGGCATCAATAGGTAGTAAATGACATCCACTACTACTAAATAACAGTTAATAGTGTTACTGCAAAGTGCCAAGCATCCTAGTAAATGTTTGAGGACCTCATTGGAATGATGATATCCTGAAAGATAGATCGATCATTTGTTGCAAATTTTGAAATTATGAGCACATAATATATGTGCATAATAGGTAATTCATCACCTGTAGCGGTTAATGAGGAAAACAGATGATCGAAGAACACCCACCGCCTTGAGATAACATTACTTATCACATATCTTTTAGACCGGCAACCTATCCATTCTGATCGGAAATTAAAGATTGGATATGAAGGACTCGATAGGAAATTAATCCCCTCAATCCACCTCCCCTCCTCAAAAGAAATCCCCCATTAGTGCTTGTGAGGAGAAACTCCGAAATTAGCTTTAAATGGTTCAGAAAAACCGGGGAAAAAAAAACAAAAGATCACACAAATATGTGTATAATTTAAAACAACAATAGACATCGATATTGTTTAAAAAATGAGGAAACAATAGCAATTTTTCAAAGTTTAAGTAATAGCGTCATAATATAATGAGAACGACTGAGAGGCGGAAATAAACGGAAGCAATAGAACCGTCAACAAACTGAGTTTTACGAAAAACAAGAGACGGATTTTTGTGGGTGATGGAAACTTCTCGTTGAATGCGTCGAGAGGAAGGATGAAGATGGATGAAATCGATTTGGTTAAATCACTGAGGGCAACTCGAGCATACACTGGAAAATTTAATGAAGTGCCATTTTCTCATACAAATATATTCCTGAAGTAACTGACTAAAGCTTCAACCTTTTCTCCACTTAAAGTTACAACTTTCTAGTGTTTTATCAGAGTAAAGTATATTTATGAGATATCTTTATGTTATTTGTAAAAATCCCAGATTTTTTACATTCGAAATTTCAGGAAAGCTTTTGAAGAAATAATACAAAAATGTGTAATACCCACCTATTCAACAAAATATTGATGGAAATATGTGGATTATTCTCAAAATTGATTCATTTATTCGCAACAAAGACAGAAGATTCTACTATTCCAATTTTTCAGGAATTGCTGTTATGCGTTTGCTTTAGGAGGATTTTTATTGGGAAATGTGCTTTGGTTGTCAAAAGCAAGAACGCTTCTACACCAGCACACACTAAGGAATCGTGATATATGTACGCAACCTGTATACCATTTCCCACTTCAATCACTATTCATTGATCAGCGTCAGCAATACAGAAACAGCGATACCCTCCGAACTGAACGATAACCTGTTTTATATATCTAAGTTCACTTCTTTCTGGATGTATGAACTTTCTTCATGGCTAACTTACCTTGGAATTCTTGGCCATGAGCAGTATGCGTTGCTCGATGGAGCGTACCTCATTCGTATCGTCGTATGACCATCACAGAAACGTTTATAATTCAAGAGGTACAAATATGACGACGAAATGAATTGCATTATAGTACTTCTATCTTTCAAGTGGTATTTTTCTCTTCTACGCAGTGAGAAAACCGAAAAACGTAGAGGATGGAATCAATTCATTGCACAAGAAACGCCTAACAAACTAATGCGATTGCTTAAAGTGAAAATTTAAAGGATTTTTTTTCCGATTCCACGGAAAGGCTGGAAGATTACATCCGTAGCAATAGAAAACGCTTATGGGCTATGCCAATCAAGAACAGTTTGCAAAAAGTTTACTGCAGTTGGGGAACGTGACTAGACAACAAAAGTGGAAATCCCTTCACAAGAAGGATGACTTCTAAGAGACATAAAACATGAGCTTTTTAGGGCACTCAGAGACTATTTCTGTAATCACTTCAGACAGAACAAAGCGTTCAGCTGTCACAAACTCTGAACGGCTGTCAATTACTACGGCTGAGGATAAATTTCACTGCAAAAATTCAAAACCTCCCAACATTAATGTTTGAACAAATTAAAGTAATTTATTTTTCTACAATAACTGATAAAAAAGGATTGAAATGAACATTACTGACTACAAAAAGTTGTGACATTCAAGTGATATGTTCAGCTGATCAAATTGGCTCTTACGACTCTTTCGGATATGAACCTGCTAAAATTGCCTGGATTCATTGCTACGTCTCGAACAGCGCGGCATGCTACCATGTCAGCAGCATCAAGACTGTAGAGGAAGTGAAAGAATTTCCAACGAATCAGAATGGTCAGAGTGTTTTAATGATTACGTTGAAAAGACGATTTCTTTTAATGGGATCTCTAAGGAAAGCAACTCCGAAAAATCAAATGACGGACGCATCCACGAAAACGAACGCTCCTGCTAAGTGGTTAGTGGATTGGTCGTGTTCCAATACGTTAATAAAATGGAGACATATGAAATGAAACGTTATGTGTCACCACTAGTCGGCTGGCTACATGAGCAGAATGTATAATATCTATCAACGGCTGGTAATTGTTGTCTTGTGTGTGCGAAAATTCTCGTTACGAACGGCTCGCTCGCTCACAAATCGACAACTGCTGTTTATTTTAATTATGGCTACCAATTCACTGCGATAGAGATTTGGTCAGCTATACTAAAATTAACTCGAAATATACTACATTTTACTAGTAAAACTTTCATTAACTGCATCTTCTACTGGAGAAAGTAATCGTATAAGTAGTAATTTTAGTAATTGTAAATGATGACTTTAATAGTACAAGCAATAAGTTTAAAGTGAGGAATCGATAACGTATGATGACAATAAAATCCAACTCGTTTTTCGAAAGATCATCGAGATTCCTAGGCCATCGAGACTGGAAAACAATATGAAATTGGATATGTGCAAATGAAAATCGATTAAAAACGATCATTCAAATGAGTGCTGTTGAAAAAATATCGTCCGCTATATTTTATACGACATAGCGGAAAGATTTCTCAAAGAATGTACTACCGCGTACCACACTTTTCCAAATCTTATGCGAAGTATTTTGCGAAAAATTGAATCAAAATTCGTCTATGGGAGGTTGAGATTTGATGTAGGAGAAATCATGGACGAGCGCAACAATGCCAAACGTCGCTGAGCTGCGTCCATGCATATTTTATCACAGACCAACATCACAGAAAGAGAGCAGGCTAAATAATACACAACAGACTCACACCTTCGGCGCTCGAAAAGACAGGAAACGAAGATATGGATACCGGTCTCGCGCCTTTAGCACTCCGAAATACAGATGACGAGGATATGGATAACATACTCGCGCTTTCGGCGCCATAACTTCAACGAAAGTCTACAATCGCTTACGCTATTCTGTATTAAATAGAACAGATTTCCACAACCTTCTTAAACGTTCATAAGAAACTGCAATATCATTCGAAGGATTAATGCACAAAGCGAGCTACCCCTCCCTTCAACAGTTTGCGTTCTTCCGCGCGCAGTTGTTGTTGTTTTGGGAGAGAATAAGATCGTTTTCTGCGACCCTCTCAGATTCGTTTCTACATAATCGTGCATTGGTATTTCCAAATTCTATGGAAAAAACTGACCATCCACACATTATAGATCCCTCCAAAGGACTTGCCTGGTTCGTTGAATGACACAACATTTTCAACAGACAAGCGGCAGATGTCGCCTAAGGATCACAGTCCAAGCTTCGCTTAAAGCATCGCAAACTGACAGCCATAACCACATCGTACGGTAAACAATTTCAAATGGGAAACACATGTTAGCGAAAGGATTGAGCACATCAGTTCGACTTATTGATTTCCTTTCAATTTGAAGAGGGTGAGGTCTTAAACGCGATGCAAACTTTGTAAATGAGAAAATTCTATCGAATAGAATGACTAAGAATGCTTCAACGATCCTTAAACGTGAACTTAGATCGAAATGAGCTATACAATGCTATTGAGGTTTCAAATTAAAAATATGAAGCAGTTGCTCATAATTAGGCTGGCCATATATGTGCTCATTTACAAAGTTACTTTATAGGACTCTTATAGAATACCTTATACACTTTACTTTGCTCTATTGAAAGCTGTCGATTAAACAGTAATGAGAAATACTAGAAAAACAAAATAGGCCAAAAAAATCACTATGATAAAATCACATTAAGAAATATGTGACTAATCTGAGCAGCACTATTTGATGAAGGCTTAAAGCAAGCATGAATAATACTTAAAAACTCCGTTCTTGGGTAAAATGATACGAAGAATTTTTATTCAACAGAAAACATTGAAACGCGAGCTGTAAGGAAGGGAAAACTGGAAAACTGCGTTCGTAACTGGTAAATGCGTGCGAACATTGATCAAAGACCGTTCCAGGAGTTGTGTAACGTGATTGGTACATTGAGACGATCGACATCGATTTCGTTTCTGCGATAACTCAAGTGCAACGATCTACTCTGCGATAGCCTATTTAGTAGAACCTATGAGGTGCGATTCGCCTAAGACCCTTTAACGAATCAAATTTCCTGCAACCCTGAAAAACTTATAAAAAAATGATTGTAATCGTCCACTGCTATCAAATTAAATGCCTCTGAATTAAAAGTGCAAATATATGAGCACGCATTAATGCAATAATATCGAATTGAAACCTAACAACATTTGTTGCTCGTATTTTCATGCCATCAGAGTCATCACAGCAGTAATAAGGGGCTCCTCTCCCAAGTTTAAGCATCATTCTATCTTCTCATCATTGTTCGCCATACGTTCTAGTGCGTCAACGCTATGCAAAGTGCTTTGTTCACAGATGGGAGAGCATAAAACCATCCGAGATGCAACCGCTCAGCTTGCATATCCACAATATATTTTATAGATCCGCACAGAAACGGAATCAACAATATAAGCTCTTTGGCATGCTTCTGCAATTCTCTTTGCGGACATAACAAAGGCCTTGTAAGCGTCCACGACTTCCAAATAGTGCAGAGTGTATATTGGACATTACTCCATCTGAGCGTTGAGAGAACTGCATGAAATTTTCGAATTTTAGTACTAAACAAATGTTGAATTTTAATGTGATATACCGTTTTGAAAACGCAGCACTTCACTAGTCAGAACGGATTTCATATGCTTTCCCAAATGGAAACGCACAGAACTGGGGATCGAATTCAAATTCGTAAAAAAATTAGGAAAGAATTCAAATTCCTAAAAAATCCTCATAGTTTACGAGGATCATGGATCATCGACCTCTTCCATCCCGTTCCCCTACTCTAATGGTGGCGGAATTCAACCAACATGTCACTGGAAATTCCGCCCAACAAGAAAAGCAGTAAAAACATTAAACGATGAGACAGCGAATTGCATGAACAAAAAACGTGATAGATACATATCGTAGAGAAAAAGACTGCTTAAAGATTATGGTTAAACCGTTCGAAATGGAAATCTTACAAGTTAAATTAAATGCTATATTTTGAATTTTCATCCACCATCGAGAACAAAAAAAGGAACGGAATTTCCAGACTTGCAAAGATATTACCATTAGAATAAAATTGGAATTTTTCATAGAATGAGCGGCACCGCAATTGCAAATAGCGAAAAAAAGATTGCGAAGTTCGCTTAGCGTCGTATGTTTGAGTGGAGGATGTTTTTAACGAACTCATATAATCACGAGGAATTGTGGAGAGAAATCGACGACTCAATTATGTTCTTAGCGATGGCTAATCGCTGCTTTCGACCACTTCACAACCTTCGACCGCACGCGCGGAAAAGAAAGGACGGGAAAAACAACGCTTCCAGCAATCTTCCTGAAAGAGGTTTTCATCTCGATATGGCGGCCGAAAAAAAAAACAGCACTGCCTCTACTTGAAATGAAAAATGCTGCTTGCAGTTTTATAGTCTCTCTCTCCTCCTCCCTCTCCGTTTCTCCTCATCTTCCCTCTTCACTCTTCTCAAGGGCCTTTTGTTAAAGGTATTATACTCAAATTTTATTGAAACCATCGATGTTCCTTGCGACAAATTCCTTCTTCCTTCTTTATCGTCACAATAAAATGAAAAAGGCAGAAGATTTGATAACTTTATTGTCAGCATTAATGCAGTGGTTGTTCAAAGTGAGCAATCAAGTTTAGATGATGAGCAAGCGCTTAGAGAAAGCAACAGTCCATTCCTCAATTATAAGACAAAAGAGAGGAATTTTTTAAAGCGTGAAAATGCGATGGAAGTTGCAAAACATTTCATGCATATCGCTCCCTAATTGCTTTTTCACAATAAACGACGACATGTTTAAAAAAATAAAAATAGCACTAAAAGTTCAAAATGTAAATCAGTAGGAGCACCGGATCAATATCATTCAATAACTCATCGCTGAAACATAATAAATGTGGTAAGACTTCATACATAAGAATCCAACCTGTTTAATAGTGTGCTTCACGGATATAAGCGCTTTCTGCAAAATGAGCTTAACATATATCAACAACACGCAAAATGCAGATAACATGTGAGCAGTGAAATGAAACATGCTCTCGTCTCTCTCGAGTGAGCGATTAACAACATAAATAATCCGGAAGGCTTATCCATATTTCGTGTATGCTCTCGCTCCTCATCGCTTCCTCCCCCCACCAGCTCTATCAAAGCTACCTGTCATAAACTTAATTAACCAATTAATCCTCCTGTCCATAAAAAATTGTTGCTTCAAATTAAACTGTACTGGATAGCAATTTATGCGCATAATGAGAACAAATAACGCAGTGCAAGACGTCTAACGGCACTAAACTCGAAAAGAAGAGGAAATTAAACAAGTGGGACACAAATTGCAGTTGCAAAGATTACTTTTATCTCAATGAGCGCAAAGACTGAGTCATCTGCTCAATCGAAGAACAAATGCCGTCGAGTATGCAAAGTAGGATCTATATTGTTCCGTCCCTAGTCAATGAAATGCAAATTCGTAAGGACGCATATTGTTGCCAACATATGTCATAACCGTACGATATTATTGATCAACAAAAAATATGCCTCGCGTGAAGTTTAGCTCAAACTTCTTGCCTCGAATTAAGCTTTATTCATTTCTAACACCTTTTGGGATAATATAATTGGAATAACGTTATATTGTATGATTGGGCTACAAGAAAAAACGGTCTTATGACTTGGGATAATCTAAGCAGTCATATGTTGAAAAGATATTCCATACGCAGAAGCCACTTCAAATCTATGGATTTCAGGCATACTTTAACTGTTGTCAAAATTTGCTTCACAAAGCTCTTCATATCAGTATTGTTAGCGCGGAATATGGCAATGCATTAGGCTAAAAAATGAAGACTAAAAATTTCTATGCTCCAATATTTCCAGGAAATTCGCACTGATCATTGGTCGTAACTATAATTTCTCGGATATGAAACAACTGATCAGTGCAAATCATTTAGAAAAATAACTATGAAAGTAACGCTTATCCAATATGAAATTACGATGCATTTTATTCTATTTTATAGAGAGAGCGCATCAACGTAATATTCACCTCATCTCAACTATAGAATTAATCAAGAGGTACAATGCTTAATTGACTTTTATTTCAAGGAAAAACTATTCTTCAGGAAGCGGATACCAACAGAGTAAAGAAAACGTTTAAAGATCACTGTAAAAAATCAACTTTGCTCGATTTATTGAATCGACAATGCTCACCTCTCGCATCCATACCTACGGCACGATGTTATAGTACATACGTGAGAGCCTCTGAGAGCGGTTCTATTTTTGGCGCTAGAGCGATCAGCGCCACCGAACAACTATTAACAGAAACAATCAAAGAGGGTCAGTAAAAAGTGACAACAACGAACATTCAGACGACTGATAATTTAGCAGAGAAAGTTTGTATCGCTAAAGTAAATAATATAACTGCGACGGAAGAGCGACGACAACAAGGTGTATCAACTGAGCGCGAGATGACAACAACGCAACCGTGAGCACAGTCAGCACAACACAAGGCGCTAGAGGAAGGACAATGTGGCGCGCAGATTGCCCTCAATCCGTCGCTCGTCACTTCGCTTCGAGCTAACCGCGACGTTGCCGACGAGTCGACCTTAAACAATGCCACTGAGCGTGGTTGCATCTTCTCCCTCATTCTTCCGTCTCATTTTAGAATTTCTTCACCAGTCACTTTCTTCATGTTTTATTTCAAATGTTCAAATATAAGAGAGGAAGTGAAATTTTTCATCCCTTTGAATTATATCGTTAATTAAAATATAGTTCCTCTACTTCCAGTAAATTAGCATTTACCCGGAGTTCGATTTGTGGTGTTATGAAACCGGTTTAGCAGTTCGTTACCAAACATCATTTATCTAACTCCATATTTCTCTTCATTATACCTTTTCTTTTCGTTAATATCATAGTATTTCATCAACATCATTTATCTATATCTGCTTTCTTTTGCATTCTTGATATGCAGCAATATTTACAGAAATGCCATTTTTTTGCTGATTATGTTCAATCAACAAATTGGTTAATTAATGGTTAATTAGTTAATTAATTAATTGCATCAATCGTTCATTATTTCCGTGTAAATCATTTTATTCAAATTTCACTTGAATAAACACAAAAATGAATTCCTATTTAATGCATAAATGAAGATAGAATAAATTCACATTCATCATTTGTTCTATAGTCAGCTATGAAGAATTTGAACTATTACACTCACTTGGCCATACGAATAAATGCGTAGATCACTTTGCTCAGCTCATAAAATCACTATGGAATAACTATTTGGCTTTTCAACGAATCGAATATCATTTTGAGACTATGTCACAAATTTTGCACTCATTTCCTTTCATATACCTTCATAAGACAGCGCATTCAAAAGATTCGCTTTGTGGATGTTTTATCAGTGATAAAAATTAATCACAGTAAGGCGACAATATTTCCTTCTGGCAGGCATTTCATATTATCATCATTATTTCAATAGGACATTTGCCTCGTCATATTCGGATTCTGGATTTTTGAGGCGGAGCTCATCTCCGCCGCGCGTTTTGGTGATAAAATAATTTTCGTCGTCTCCAATCCTGAAATAAACAAAACACTTCCAGGATAATGCTTTTGATGAAGAAATCTACCTGGATTAGCGAAATTATTCCTATCATCTGTTTTCAACTTATCTTAATGTGGTTCGTACGGCGACAAAATAATGCAGCGACTATTGCGTACCTGGAGAAATGCTGTGACCACATTTACAAAATTAAATGTTTCTCATTTCATCGAAAAAATTAGAAGTCTTTCAATTCTCCCAAAAAAAATTTTCGAAGAATGCAGCGGGAAGCTGAAAGGCTTACAAACCTCCATCAAGATATGCAGTGTTCGATGTCCGTGAGCCAAAGTGAACATTGTGAAGCAAGCCTGTCGGTGGAGGAGGTATGAACGCATATTCGGGTACAATAGACGATAGCGATGGAAACACACGTACTGCTGCATCACGCAAAGGAAGTACGTTCCATACGATAACTAGCGGATGCAGGAATGAGATAAACAGCGGGATTACAACAAACGATAGCTCTAAAGCCACGATCAAACACTGTAACAAGAAAATAATTAGACCTGTTCTGGGCTACATTGCGCAATGATAGAACACTTACGTAGAACTCCTGTTCATTTTACAGAATTCCAATGAGGCTTTCTGCCGAGTATATCTGATTTTGGTCGTACAATTTACGAATGATTCTCAGAGGAACTTTGTTTTGACGGTTGTGGCATTTTTGCTTTGCAGCAACCTCATGAATTACCTACGAATTATCCTGAAACACAACACTCAGTGAAACGCAAACTAAGCAACCGATAGGGCTTCAGATGACACTCGAATTTTGCGATACTTTCATTTTCTATTTTAGGTTACGGCTTCCAGTATATGATACAATGAATGAATTAAGTCATAAAATATACGAGATCCAAAGGTTTATCCCTTGCAAAGCATCTGATGTTACGAAAGCGAATGCAGAAACAAAGACTGAGCTTTGGTCTAGCGCATAAATGCTAACAAACCTGATCGCAAACATAAGTTGCAACAAACTGGTATACAGTAAATATTCCTGTCAGCAGGAAAGCAATTTCCCACAAAGATGTTTCCAATGATATAACATCCTGAAAGTGGAGATGCAACTAATGACCTATTAGTCCATAGGTGTACATGTCCTTTATTCTTATATAATTAATTCATACTTTGGGGCTTATTTATCTGTAAACTGATTTCAGAAATCGGCGCTATAACGATCAGGCAGCAGCCCTACATGTCACTGCGTTAGCGCGCAGACATGCATATTTATTCAAAAAATCTTTAGAGAATGGAGCTTACAAGTTGCCGATAAAGCTCTTCTGGTCACTGAGGGAATCAGACACTTAACGATCTTCGAACATGATGCTTCATGTTTTCAATAGTCAAGTGATGAAATTTGTTTCTTTTTCCAGTATGTTCAGGATATCTTAGTAAGCTGTAATTGCTACAAGGATCTGCCTCCTTGTAACTATTCTGTCATCGAATGCATAATTTTACAGCCTACACTGTATTTCATGGTGGAAGATTTTATAAGCTGAAAAGCACCTTATCTTTAGCATACTAGCTGGAAAAAAATTTAGATTGCCCACTAAAAATGCTGTTCTTCATATATGTAAACGTAAATGAAGTTAAAAGTTCAGAGCATCTGAATGGGCAAACCTTAAACGAAAGCGAGAGTAATGTACGTTCGGAATTCGAATGACGGAGCTGTATAAATGCAGAAGCGTTCACAACGAGTGCAGAGATCGCGTGCATTACGATAAGAACGCTTAAAAGCCAGAAGCCAAGTTGACGTTCTCGTATTGCCATCAACAGAGAACACTAAAATGCTTCCTTTTACTCACTGCTTTGCAGTTTTATTTTCTTGGCATATTCAGCGGGTGATCTTCAGCTTATCTATGGTTTTATGAATAACGAAACTGACCATGAATGTTCTCGTTCCCTCCCCTGCCAGTCCTCCTGTCACCTATTGAAATGCATTGTACTGGCAAACAAATCTTCCTGCTAGGGTCGAAAAACACCAATGGGCCTAGGGAACATGAGGTCCTTGCCGATTCGTCTGTAGAGGGTTATATATATATATATATATATATATATATATCAGCGAGTAAAATCCATATACTCTCGATGCGCCAAGATTTGCGTGGCGAGGAAAGCTTCATGTAGCTAAAGGAGAACTACCTCGTCGCGCGCTTTGCGTCACTGATCACGGTTTTTCACCTTTGGCGAAAGAGGAATCGGAGCACCAAGTTATCCTCTTTTCCATTTTTGCGCACTTGAAACAGGGAAATCGCAAACGATACGATATCTGCTGAACCATAAATTGCATCGTGAAACAAAGATCCGAAAGAATATACCTGTGTAAGTAAACTGTTTGGACTGTCGTCGTCGAAAGCGGTGAACAAAAGCGTTGCAGCCATACAGATTATTGCCAGCGTTGACTGCCAGATGGAACATGAGCTTGCCCAAGATAAAAACCTCCGCTCTTCTCTGGAGCAAAAATTATATCTGTACAACGTTGCTGTTGATATTTCAAGATTCTTCCATATGAAATGTCATCAACTAAGTGAATAGTTACAGAACGTAGCATTTGCCAGGCAAAGAATTCGGATATCGGATAGAATAAGACCTTCGAATTCCAGGGTTAGCTAGAGATAAGAATATTTCTACTGAAGTGGAAATATTTAAAGACAATCCGGATAGCGTTTAATCCCAAATGCGGAAATGACAGCAAGAAATGGGTGCAATTTTGCATTTGAAAGCGTCGGCATGGGTCTCCATTGAGCCCGATTCTGATTCTGCTCAGGTAGCGACCCAGACTGGAGCTAGGATGCTACTAAACTCAGATTAGGCATTCAGTTGCAAATGTTTTGCCAGCATCATATTCCTCCAGTTTAATGACAACATTTCAAGAAACACCCTTTATTTTCCACCGAGTATTTGTCACTACGCGAAGTTCTCTAACTTCTATATACTATTAACTTTCTTCTTACAATGATTTCGATAATCACCTAATGAAATACCCTATCAACAAAAAAATCTGAGCTCCATAGTGAGAAAAAAAAAACCATAGAAGATAATGTTTCGAACTAAAGATAAAAGATTTAATATTAACCGTAACGAGTGAGTGGTCTGTAGAGAAAGCGCAAGAGATAAAGCTCCAGCATGAATATAACAATAAACAAGTGGAAATTCTTCCAACTTGCAATTCACCGTTGAGATTCTAATCATACATGGATTCATCAGTGAAAACAATAGAAATATATTTCTGGATAGTTGGAAACCAGCTAAAATTCCATAATTTATCGCCATATACGCCTGAAAAAAAAAGAAATTATATAATTGGCGACAAAAAATTCGAGAAGTTTCAAGTGCTTCTTTCAAATGTTATCCTCCAAAGAATTTTCGCAAAGTGGATCTAACCTGAAATTCCTCTTATACAAATTTATAAATAGCTACTATTCTAGAGTAAAACGTTACGCTCTTATTTGTAGCACATTTCTCAACCGTTGAATCAACTCGCCTCTTTAATGTTAACGTTTTCTTTATAATCTATAAAGTAAACAACGACGAAGTAAAACTTACCATAACTCGTCGTTGTGGAATTGGAATAGGAATCGCATTATAAGTTATGATAGTAGCACCAGTATTCAATATCAAAGACAATATAGCAGTAAGTGCCTCAACGACATGGATCGACCTGTGAAACGAAGAAAACAACCAAATGGGGAACTTTGAACAGTTGAGGTTCCTCGATAACTGTCAATTATTTAGCTGCTGCTCTTCGCTCCTCATTCGACCTTCTATCTCAAAATTTATGCTTCATAGTGAAGCAAATTGTAAAGATGCCACCAATATTTTGCGATCGCTACAACGATTCCCTTATTTTATCGCTAATGTAAACATTCCAATGGCTATAACAACTGATTTTTTGTATATTTTTCTATGCTCTATAATAACCAACTTATTAGCTGTAATTTTCATGCCTCCTCAGCAAATTCACAATGTGTGGACGTTTCTCCACTGAGCTGTGCGTAATTTAGCCAACAAATGTTAGCTAAGCGTTCGAAACGTCCGGCTATAAATTATAAACAATCGCGCATAAAGAATATTATCAGCAAGGATTCACACATTCCAGGAAATATTTCCGAACAGCGATGCATTTATTGAATATATTACAACAAAGAGTATCCTAAGTTTTGATTGGTATATATTTTTAGGTCATACCAAGCGTACGGATGAAAGAATGCGGATACACAAAAATGGCTTGATAGAGTTGATGATGTGACGATTTCAGATGCTCTTATTGGAATGTCCATTGTAGGCAGTTGTGATGATACAAAATACATTCCCTCAAGAATATCTTCTCAGTCGGCGGAAAAAAAATGGAACTGGAAGCATCTTCTGATTGACCACTTTAACTGCAACAACTTCAACTGGTATCACTATCGCAAATATGCATTTCATGTTTTCCATGGTATAGCTGACGTCTTCACCTAGCTTCATAGATCACTTATTGAAAGAACAGCTCTAGTCATCATCTTTTGTGAACCACATAACAGATGAGAATACCATACCTTATTGCGACTAGACCACGATTGGGAAAAGGTGCAATGCTGTTAAATAGAGAATATTATACCAGTTTTAAGTTGATTATTTATCCTCTGATAGATTGGTCGTCAACCTCAGCCGTTGTTTAGCTATTAAAAGCCGAGGGTGTAGTTTCCGGAAAGGTTTAATATGTAACTCTGGCGAAACTAATGACTCATTATACAAGCTTAGGTATGAAACGAGTCAATGCTGCTAGTTCTAATTACATTCCTTATTATGCTGTAGTATCAGCTGCATAAGAAATGGCAAACTTTAATTCAAAGTTATAACCACAAACCTTTACAAAGTTTCTGTCGATGTTTTTCCTCGTTTATAGCGGCTTTGGCATAAACTGTGGGTCTGTAGCATCAAGGCGGCAATGCCTGACACAAAAATGGATACTGTATACGAGCATTGTACGATGTCATTGCAATTCAACAACACCGATACACGTGGTTCAGGAGTAACTTTTCGCATAATATGCGAATTATCCATATGAATGTTAGCTTAATCGACTTATCCGTTCCTCTGTTTCATCCTAATATAGCATCAAAAAGTAACAACGAAACATTAAGACTTGAAGCACAAACAAAGGATCATTAGAACAATTAAAACGATAGGTAACGAAAGAAAACACAATAGGAACGGCGATCGAACAAACGCATCAATCATAAATAGATTAGCAAATTCATTGGTGCGTACGTAATCGATATGTTACCCGCAACAATTTCACCTTAGCGATCTTTCGCTCGTAGAAGAGCGAAGAATTCGCCTCAACGAAACCAACCGCCTAAAGATTCACCTGTAATTAGTAAATACCTGTTTGTGAAGGTGACAATCAAATCCACCTATTACTAAACAAACTTACCTAGTAGAACTTATCTATTTAATGCATAAAATGTCAATGTCGTCGCAAAATTTGCCATCGATTTCAACGTATTTTTAAGGTAACTTAAAATTCAACCTACTTAAAGACGTCCAGTACATCGAAAAATTATATAACCGCACAATAACTGCATTCATGATACGTTAGCCAACTAACTCCAAATGTACTGAACATATGGTGCACATAGAAGTGCACATATTACCGACTGTGCACATATTCACAACTTACCACCTGGATACTACCTGAGTTGCTTGCTTCGATAAGTGGTATGAGTGTGATATGAAACCAGCTATTTAAGGCTGCTCCACTTGCCACGTGAATAAATCCGCTTTGTACGAAATATCCATACAATTCTCATTCTTCCCCAAGCACTGCGCTGCGTTAATTGAAATTTTGTAATTACTTTAGTGTAAACAGATCCCTCTTATAAGCCCCTCAGTAATCCCATCACTTGGCTTATCCTTACTATTAGATGCCTTAGTACTGAATTTGTTAAGACAGATGGATATGCGCAAATAATGCGCAGCGTTGTTTTGCCGAGCTGCGGCGATTCCGGTTGTATGATTCAGCGGTGTTCGTTAATTCTTCGCTCATTACTTGACTGTGGAATCCCATTTCAAGCATAAAATCCAAACACCATCGCATAAGGCAACCATTTAAATTGTTATGACTCCCTCATCGACGGAACCAATCTAAACAGTGGAGCATGAAGAAAGTGCCGTAATTCGATCAGAGAATGTTCGAAGACGATGCCAAAATAGTTGCACGCTGAGAGATACATGCAGCCAAGTTCACTTGAGCAGGAAAATGAAGCGATCTGTTCTCTTCTGTGCTCTACGAGCTGTAGTAAAGTTCAATAGCATCACAGCACACAACGCACATACAGCTTGGTTTCAACAACACAGCTACGATAACCGATAGAAGCAAATCTATCTGAGCACCTCCAAGCAAACGAATGAAAAAAATCTGGACGCTTTGCAAAATCGAGCGGAAAGCAGAGGTAAATAGATTAAGAGGGAGACGTTAGCGAAAGAGGGAGACATTAATAGCAGAAGAGCATGGAGGAGAGGGAATGAAGAAAAGTGGAGGGGGAATTTGAAGAAACCGATTTCAGTAGGTTGAAGAAAAATTCACGCAAAACACCGCATTTAACATAGCACTTAAAATATTCAGCTAAGTAATTATGCCCTTAAAAAGCGTTGTTGCTAATCCAGCCTAGAAGCTATGCTAGCTGATAGTGCTATGAGCTAACAAGAGATGGAATCTATGAAATCGTGAGGCGATAAATCGATACATGCAGCGATCATCGACTTTTACCTAGTGGTGACTATTCGACTGACAAATCAACTTATCAGTAAAAAACCATCATTATCGTTCTTAACGTCAACAGTGCTTAGAGAAAATAAGCAGATTAAGAAAATAAAAAACTCAAAATATAAAATATATGCGAAAAGAGGTTTGCAAATGATGGGATTTTGAAGTTGGGACAAGAGTAGTAAGTTGGTAACATAGGCATTATTGAATGAATAATTCTCTGAAATAGAATCAAATCAGTGTGCCGCGCAGTGAGAGTGCGTTGCATGGCGCTAATACATCGACAAGCACTATGAAGTGATGCATTGTGTGGATGCGAAGTGAGCGACATTGCGTCCAATCATGGATACGCGCCATTTCATCGAATCCATTGCGATACGTCACGCCACTCTTCTATTTACGAGATGCATTATGTGACTGATTCCTATCAATGCAAACGCTACTGCTAACCCAAAGAGACTCCGTTAAATCGCTGTAAACATCCCGCATCTTTTCTGATATAAATTTCACTCACAACGATCTCCAACTTACGGAATAGATCCGTTTTTGCATAAAATTTTAGAGGAAATAACAGATGCTAGACGAAAATGTTCCAACGAAGTACGTGAACATTTTTTATTCTATTCATTTCTTTAATTTCTCATGTTCAGTTCACTAAAATAATTAAAGAGGAAAGCAAATAGGAGACCCTATGGTACAAGTTTCAGAGCATATTGTTGCCTAGTATGGATTATATCTGTGACCATCCGAGCCTAATTTTACTGAGAACATAATCCGCCAAAATGTGGCAAACAGAATAATCACTGCAGTGACTCAAAAAATGCGTCTCCATTAAGATGACAATGGCACAGTCTCCTGGCAGGCACAGAGACAAACAGCTTAACTTACCAACTTCATTCGATTGGCTCTGTCTCCTGCACACTATTGCCGCTGGGAAACGTTTTATGCTTTACTCATAAAATTCTCACGACTCCTATGAGCATCAAAAGATCGTCTCTTCCTGAAAAACTTCTGACAGTGAGATTTTTTCTAGATTCTATTTTTTGATCTTGCTGAGATAATAGTTTGATGTCAGTTATGGTCACGCATCTCTTCTGACCAAAGAGTTCCATTCGCTACTTTAGGGATGAGAGGAGAAGTGAACAAAAGAGGAGCGCGAAGTGTGTGGGAGGAGGGGAGAGGGAGGGCGAGGAGTACAAATAAAGAGCGAAAGATTCTGAAAGCGCATTATGATTGTGCTCACATCTTAACAACTGCTTCCGGCGGGATAAAAAAATCTGGAGTTTTTTCCTATCAGAGGTTTTGCATCTCCTACAATCAAAAAAAAGAGAGAGAAAGGAAATAAATAGAACACCGAACATTGTGAATGTAAATGGATGTGCTGATTTTGCTTATAGAAGTATTAAACAATGCACAAAAGCAACAAAAAATATGCTTAAAACAAAAGAGCGCCCATCAGGCACAACGGCAAATGTACGTAACTGATTGCGCTCTTTCAAGGATTTTTGTGACAACGCATATCCTAAAATACTCATTTTTTAATATGATCGACGCGAAACGGGAGGGGAAAGGAGTAGTAAATGGTTCTCTTCGTTTGCAGTTTGGCTCAATTCAAATGCGCTTTTTTTAGAACTTTTGAGAATGCTTTATCTCTTTTCGCTCAACCCTTTCTCTTTCTGTCTATGTGAATTTAACGTGCTAAACAGGACGGTCCATTTTATTAAGCCAGTATGACTCATAAATTTTCCGTCGTCACCAGTATGACGTTATTTTGGAGAGAAATTTGATAAGATCTATATGTTCACTTCAGTGAACCTCACCTTAACTATGAATTTTTGAAATATTATAGTAAAGTAAAGTAAAATGTTACTAGTTGAAAGTTTAACGATAGCTTTAATGCGATTGAGTTAGGTAAAATGTTGAGGATGCGCAATTTATTGCATCGACGCGTCCATGATGAAGTTCTGATAGAAAAAATATGCAGCAGTAAGCATCAAAATTATTCGATTGCACTTCACTTGAAATCTTAGCAAATAAAAGTTCACCGATTCGCTAAGGTCTTTTCTGCTCAATATTGAAAATCTCACTGTAGATTTCAACGAAAGTAAATTGCGGCCTTTATTCTATTATTGAAAAGGTGAACAGCAACATTATTTTGCAGTTACATAACATATTTTAATGGTGAAATTGTGAGGTATACAACTCTCAAGTAATTAATGGGAGTGATTATGTGTGAAGTTACATCGCATTTGCCTAGGCCACCCATTGCGGTCTTCGAATCAACAACAGCATGCTCACTGGTTTAGTTAATAGCGCTATTTTCTAAACATTTCAAGCTGTTATGGGTACCTCTTTAGCCCTCAATAGTAATGGGATTGGAAAAATCAAGAAAAGAATAAATGGGAACGGGTTTTACTATGCAAACGAATTTATGTAAAGAACTGAGACAAGTAGAACACATACATTGTAACGAAACAGCTTCGGCTGTTTGCACCAGCGGCTATTTCAAATAGAAGATTTTGAAGGAGAAAGGTGGTAGGGAAAAAGAGTGGTGAAATAAATATGCGAGGAGAACGAGGAAGGCTTGAATTAATTAAGCTGCTAGGACAGCGCATATGTATCTTAGTTGTTCACCTTCATGCAAACCTCTGAAATGCACAATTATTTCTGGGTTGAAAGGTCGCCAACACTACGTTCAGGAAACAAATTCGAAAAAGCGAAAGCCTATTGGTGATGGTGTTTTATAAGTTGAAGGTGGTGGGTTGATTGGCACGACGAGCAACGCTTCTAAAAACGAATCTAATGGTGTGCTAGTGCCGACGAGATGTGCACCTAATTTGCTCCTAGAAACTGCTGCTTATCGACTTTTGATTTCTTTCATCTGGTTCGTATCCAGTGATGCACATTTGAAGACGAGTCGTTTCTTTCAGTTTGTTGTGCACATGGTCCATTTCTTTGTGCCTATTCGTTTATTATTAACTTGATTTGCCTACTTACTCGTCAAGAGGTCATTAAACTCTCTAAGCTGCCACGGACCATCACAACCAATAGGTTTAATAAAAACCATTCTTGCTGTATCTGTCTCAATCAACACGATATAATACTCCGTCAAAAATTTCGACTTCACTAGTGAACCAACATCCTAGCGGTGTTTCTTTGAATGCTCCATGGATTATTCCCGAATTCAACGATGCTTGAACTCTTTCTAATTCAAATAACTCCCGATCGATATCATTAACGTCGCTGAAGTACAGACCCCATTGTTAAGATCGTTGTTGACGCTTGTGTTGACTCCAATTGCACCACAGCTGCAATCGAATTAACAGACAAGAGAGAAACTATGAAGCACCGAATTGTCAAGACATTGATTGCTTCACGATTGTTTAAAACGATCATATTGCACTAGGAGAAATAAGCTTTTGAAGTATTCTTTGTGGAAAAGCAGCTAAAAAAATGTGACGAAAAGCTGATTCAAAAAAGGTGTGCAGTAGAAATTCATAAGAACGAATTCTTAACGGATAAAATAAGCGACGATTTTGACATTACAACTATGATTACTGCATTGTTACTGATTGACTGAAAAGTCTGCAAAAAAGCTTCATTATTAATGGGGTTTTACTCGGCGAAGTTAGTGACTTGTTGCACTTCGTGAAGCTAATAAATAATGTATTTGAAAAAATATGGAAAGCTCTTTTTTGTTTTCTTTCTCTCGAACACCGCATCATTAGCACTTCTCTTTTTAAAACATTTATAATCAGCACCGAAAGCATTAGCAGCGTTTACGGGTTATTGAGTCCTACACCATAATGCTCAACTAGAGGAACTTAGAGCTTCGAAGTTCGTTTCGATTGCCGTTTTTTTGTTTTTCTGCTCGCTTATTTCTTTCTCCTCGAGTTTCCTCGAATACAATATCGCTGAAGTCGATTTCTCTTATACGTGTAGCACAAAAAATCATAGATAGAATCAATTGACGGCTTCCTTTATGCTATGTATTTTTCTCTTTTTATAGCCGATATTAACTCAGTTGCAACTAAGTGTGAATTTAGTGGAATGAGTTCTTTGATTTGATTATATCCGTTTTCCGCATCAATAAATAATTATAGACCTTTTATGAAAATTATAAGTACAGGGAAAGAAAACTTCTATTGCCAACAACTTGCATGTTTCTCTTAGCTAACGATGAAATTGTGCAATAAGCGATAATAATCGATCTGAGAAAAGAAAGAAACCCCCCTCCCTCCCCAAATTTTAATGTGAAAGAGAAACAATATGAGAGAGAAACGCGTCGCTTAAGTTCTCAACGGAGATGCTTTTTGTTGCACACACACACACACACATAGACAAAGAAAAAAATGCATATTATGTGCGTGCGGTGTTAGAAACTTAAGGCACTTGTTCGCACGACAATCAATGCAACCTTATTCGCATCACCATCGCCATCGTTGCTTAGAAGCCGTCGATTCGAATTGCTTCATTTGAGTATTTCATACTTCACATATGTCAATTTTTCTGAAAGCCTCTTTAGTATCGTTTTTAATGTCTTCGCTTACAAGACGCAAGATGAGTACGATGGCGCAATGTATGTTTCTATATATATATATATATAAAACAGTTGTGCAACTGATGGATTTCGTAGAAATGTAAGATTAGACGTTTTAGTCACAAAAATATAGTTTCCCTGGAGCAGTATTTAGTTAGGACGCAACAACACTCGCAAACATCGGTCAGAGAGAAACGAAACACGTATTGTTTATATGCCACAGCTATTTGTCGAATTTTAGCCTTCCCTTTCCGTTATGCTGCACATGCAGTTCCAAGCGTAACCTTTTAATGGCGTTGAGAGGACGGACAATCAATCAAGCAAAATATTGCTCCATATATAAAAATATGAGCGTTCAACAGCACTTCTTTATTTACACGAAGGTGCTTATTAAGCGCGGCGGAGAAAACGGCGAACGCCAATGTGGCTATGAATTTTTTTTCTAATGGAAGGGTATTCTACGAAGCACAGTCAAAGAAATGAAAATATATGAAAGCAACATTAAAACAACAAGAAATGGTAATAAAAGTAAGATATTTGAAGGAAACCGATATAAAATTAAGCCTAAAAGATTCGATGTGCGTTTTTCAGCATTTTAGAAAGTGAAGTCATGACTATAGGGAATTTAAAGCACTTTAGAAAACATGATGACAGCAAATAGACTTCAGAGTATATAACAACGGTAAATACTTCAACATATGGGGATAGAATAATGCCATAGAAACTGAATACATTCTTCGCACGATGTGTACTTTTCAGGCAGCGCAGCGATCGACGATTATTACAACTAACTGCATATATTAATGCAATCGTTCTTTGAAACAGTCTGCAATGAGAGGAATTCTACGGTCAGATAATGATAACCCAACATTAATCTTTTATGAAAATGATTTTGCTAGATGATTTCATCTGAGATTGATTTAGAGCTGTCATCAAATAGGAGAACGAAATCGTGTGAAGAAAAAAAATAATAATCCAAGAGAATAGTGAGCCTTTATTGTAAAAAAGGCCGAACAGGCACCGAGACGGATAAATGTGGGATTTCTTATGAACGAAGATGGGTGACCTTTTCTAAAATAATTGATTAAAGTACTTTGATTAAAAAGTACTTCATGGATTGTCCAAGAAAAGGGCCTACTTTTGCTCAACGTAATGGTCAAAATAAAATAGGAAGGAATTTTGGCAGATGAAAAGAATAAGAATCGTCCAAAACCAAACACTACTCGTTCGCGAGTTTAGGTTTTTAACTGTCCTATCAGACTAGTGTAATTTTCGGTCCATGAAAGGATCAGTTTTAAACGGCGTTCTATTTTAGCTTAAAAAATAAACGCCACTGATATGTCCGCTATCAGTAAACGTAACTAGGGAAGTAACAAAATGTAACCCTCGGTTTAATGAGTTCAGTAAATTGCCTTAAAGGCATTTATTCGATACTTTATACTGGATCATAAGGAACACTAGCCGGCACTTGTGGTATGTGCTTTTTTATGCAAGCTTTTTCATTTGCATTAAAGTGCACTCGATCCACTGGTATAATGAAGTCCTCTAAATGGCGCTTGAGGAACCTTTAAAGGAGAAGATTTGAAATTTTAAGATGCAGACGTTAAGAATTAATAACCTGGGATAAAACAATCAAGCTTTTTGTTCTGTTGGATGAAAATGCACTTTAAAACTCCAGGAGTTCTTTTCTTTTCCATCGAAAGTACACGACAGAATTTGGGCGTGGCATACTCAGTGTTCTGTTCAAGTTTGATAGCCCGCTTTCCTAATGCATAAACTTGTCTCGGGTTTAAGCAAACGATTTCTATAGTATCTTTTTAATAGCGTATCGATCTACAGCCGATTTAGAAATTTGCTCATAGAGGTCAAACTCAAATCTAACGTCAGCTCGAGCTGTAGACTGCATTCATCAAATGCCGTATTCGTGGATTTATAATGTCGCCAACGTGGTCTAAATGAAGAAACCAGAGACGGATTATCTATATGGGTTGTATGACCTGCTAGAAATCTCACTCTCCGTTGACTTCCATCTCTCTCCCCCTTCCGTCCGTCCCTCCCCTCTCTCACTCAAAAAACTCATAATTTCGGGGTTTCATGCTCACAAGCACGAAATGTGAAGTGCCTGTCAAAGCAGCGTTTTCAAGCTTCCCGCAGTTAACACGTAATCCTCACGAGATTATCAGTTTTTAGCTCTAGCTAAGTCAGAATCTCTAAAATCGAAACGAAAAAATTCACGACTTCGCAGAGTACGGTACCACGTTAAATGTGGACAGCTTCGAGTGAAATTTTTAATGTCATCGTGAGGTTTCTTGTATTTGTCCCACATCCCCATGCTACCTGCTCGAAGAAAAGAAGATAAAGGACTGCATTTGCAGCATTTTTCCGCTACCTGTACTTTACCTGCTGTCTTAGGTTTTGTACAATACGATTCAGTACTCGATGGAAGTACACGTACAACACGGATGGCATTGCACGTTTTCTGTACTATGATATCACGTACGGAAAACCTCTAACAATTTCAGGCAAAGCATTTAGGCAGCACACATTCTGGATGTGTTGATTCTACTGAAAGTTGAATTTCGACGCTCATCGTGCCGATAGCTTATATTTACCAACTAATGTTAATTTCCGTTTTTTTTTTTAAATTTTTAATTGAGTTTTTAATTAAATTTTTCATATAAGCATTTTCATAACCATTTTTCTGCTCTCCCCCTTTATTAAGTTTCTTTTTATTTCTGTTTATCGGTAAAATATAAAGTTTCTTGGTGCCATTTTAAGAGATTTCAGTTCATGATCATCTATACGTCTATTGCAACACTCAAATGATGTTTCCTCATGTATGAGCTCAACATATGGGAATATTTTGGTGACAATATTTCGAAGTTTTAAATTCTTTCTGCGCAGCAACTTAGTGCCTTGAGTTTTAAGTTAACTGGGACATCTCTTACATAAATACCTCATTAAGTTAATTTTGAAGAAAACTTGAATAATACTTAAATAGTTACTTAACAAGTACTTCCTCAACTTAAATACTTACTTAATTTAGATACTTAATAAGTCTTTCATAATTGTGATTAATTGGTTGTGAAGAACGCAATTAACATTGAATTATTAGTCACTAATAACAAGTGTTTTCTTTTAGTTTGCTTTAATGCTTGAAGTCTGTTATTTGAAAATGCCGTGTAGAGGATAAAGTTGGCCGCATTAAAGGAGATAACGAGAAATTTATATCTTATATGTCTCATCAGTAGACACAGTCTAAGCATTTGAAGTTTTCTTTTGCAAGTCCAATAGCCAAGATGCATAATTAATGATTTTCGAATTGGAAAATGTTAAGAATGCAAGTAGGGTCCTCAGAATAGACAACGCTGAAATTATTGCAAAATTTCTCATCGACTATACATTCGAAACGATCAGCGAAACCTAAGAAACAATAAAAAACAAATTTCTAAAGCATCCTCATAGCGATACGGCTGTTATAATAAAGGAAGTTGGCGAAAAAATATCCCAAAGAGACTCATTGTCAAATGACTGAGTAAAAATGTGTGCGAGAAGCGAAAGATAATCAACAGTAACCATCGAACAATGAAGTTAAGAAAACGCATAGCTGAATCATTCGAAGTATTATGCGCAACGAAGAAATCCTCTATGTTATAGCCATACACACTACTCATTTCGTTGAACCGAGAAACTTAAAAAATTCGTTTGCTTCAAATGGTACTCAATTTTATTGGTTTGATTGATGTTCACTTTCACTATATTTGTGACTTTAGAAAACATAAGTAATTATTTAGCTGATTTACGTTCAACTCGTAATTCTTTTTCCCTATAGTTTCCTAATCGCTATGTGAATATATCTGAGTGTGTAGTCCACTAAGCGAGGCTCATTTCTTTCTTTGTGAGGCAATCGTTTATCAAATTTTTGCCTCCTTTGCTTTTCGTACACAACGATACACTTTCGTCGCCTTTCCGTCTGAAACGTTCATAACGTTCATTATTTGTCTAGACCGAACGAGCACTTTTCTTTGATTACATTGTCTTATTGTTGGTTTTAAAATACTATAGAGAGGAAAAATTACGTCGTCGATATTCTTTTAGACTGAAGAAATTTCGAAGATTTTCCCTTCAACACCAACAAAATATGAGGTGGATGATTATGAACGAACGAATACGATGCTCAGTTATCAGGAATACAGATAGGATGAATTCTGCTCTACCATTGACTTTTCTTTCAACTATTTCGATTTTTATATAGTAGAAGATGGACTCTCTAAGAAATTTTCATCTAAAACGGTAAATTTTATAGAGGTTCATCTCCAATTTAGTGGTTATAGCAATGTAGTCGTATCTGACATAGCAGCGGATTAATGAATTGAAGTAGCTAGTTGTTATTGCTATCGAAGTTTTAATTTCTGTTCGTTTGATTTGCTCGTTGTAATTAAATCACTGAAGAACGTAATAGGCATTCGCTTCTTTTCTCGAAACACAAATAGAATAACGCAAAATGCTAGCGATTAAAACTTTGTTTAATGGCACCAAATTGTATTGCCTCTTCAGTTTTATCGGTTTTAGTCTGAATTTCTTTCTTTCATTCCTCTCCTCCCTACCCGACTTTCCCGTCTAATTCATTTCCTGATTTCATGAGGACCGTTGACAAGATTCATTTTGTGATTCACGCACTGCTTTTCCTCTCATGCTTCAATTGTATTTAGCAAATTTTAATAAGTAGGTCATTATAAGTAAAATCACGCCTATACTTTCAACACTTCGATAGCCGCCCTTGCGAGAGGTCGACAGGAAGCCGTAGATGAACGCAAGTGCTCTGATTTCACCATTTTTCAAGTTTCCAAAGTTTTCCTATTGATTGTCATCGTGACTTCAATTTCTCTTAAAAAACGAAGAAAATTCATTTCTTTTGAGGTCTTAATTAAACGGGCGTGTAGTTTTCCATTACGAAATGAAATGACGACCGTTGTACACCACTTTGTGCCAATCGGCAATATTTATCTCATCTCTGTGATCGTTGAAAAAGTAATTAGTTCTTTCAGTAGTATGACAAAGTATTATTCCATTAAGAGTTTGTGATTATTTCGTTCATATTGCCCAAAAAATATATTGACCGCTTGACGGCAGCGTTTTTGCAATTAAATATAAATTCTAGCTTTTATAAGACGAATGATGTCATCCTCAGACTATTGGATATGGGGATGGGAACTGCCTAAAGTGTTTTTGCATTTTCGCTCTCATTACTGTCTTGCTTTGCTTCCATCCTTAGATAAGCGGGATGTTATCGTGGGGGAGAGCTGCGTTGAAAACAATTTTAAAGAAACTCTTTCATCGGATGGGATGTGAGAAAACTATTTTTCCTCACATCTATTTCGAGTAGAAATTACTCTTCGCATCATACAAGAAAGACGATTAGAGGAATTTATAACAGTCGTGGGAATTCAACATTAAAGAAGTGCGGAAAACTTCAAATGCGAAGAGTGAGAGTGGAAAACAAAAACTTAACAGATGGCTAGTCCCATAAGGCATTTTTTGTCAACATTAAATCGAAATATCTCTCGGTTGTCACGTCACGTTGAGTGCATTCATGTTGCATTTTATCCGAATACAGAAAGCAATTCTGGAGTAGTATATCTCGGAATGATATAGACATGGGAGAATTTAATCGCTTGTAACTAGTTACAGCAGTAATTACTTATGGATAGCATAAACAGTAACAATGTAAGATCATTATATATTATTTCGATCCCGTGTACAGATGCAATTTAAGAATGTTCTTCGAATGAGTGCAGTTGAGAACGCTGAGAACTCAAATCCTAAACAGCAAGTTGTGCAGTCGTTGTATTTCACGCCTAAAGCATATTCAGCAGTAGAAATACTAAAAGCGCATGTCGCATAAGAACACTAATCTCACAATCAAAATCTAAGTGCTAGATGCCTCAATGGCGTTGTTTCTATTTTCCCGTTCGCTAAGCAATTCATGAGAATTTTTGCGCTGTCTTGCACTCCTCAAATGCTTCATGTTTCATATTATCCGCTTCTTTCTTTATATTTTACCTTTTGTAACATTCTGCTCATTTATGCACATTACTTTTAAAGAAATTTTCATGAATTATTGATTGGTAACGATGCTGAAAAAAAAATCTTATTTTTGCATCCTCGAAATAACAAAATAGCGGAAAATAGCGAACAGTCAAACTCGAAGCTCAAGCATTAAGGAGGTGTGCTTCATTCTTGTTCTTTTTTTCCTTCATTCTTGGAAGGCCAATCACCAACGTATCACACTTTACGTCATTAATAAAATGTCAATCACACTGAATCTCCCACCGCCGGTACTGATCACCTTATCTCTTTAAGTCGTGTAGCACTGTTTTTTTTTTTTTTTACAGAATTTCAGCCTTGTTTGGCCTCGCTATGCAAAAGGATTTGTGGACGAAGTGCATCCAAGAAGGAAAATGAGCTGAGGATGTAGATGAGAGTTGCCATGTTTCTCTTCCAGGAAAAACATCTGATGGTTACCAAGTAAAGAGACTAGAGGTATAATTATTCAGTTTAAAACTTCGTGATTTAGGCAGCACCCATAGAAAATGCTTTCCTATTCGCTGATAATCTGCTATAGCCTAAACAAGATCACTTCGAACTGCGGTAGTGTATTCGACTCAAGCTACTGCAACTTTTACTGTCTGACTGTTCGATTTAGGCATTTGAATTTGGCGAGCGGAAGAGAGTGTCCCTGAGTTCCTCATTTTTCTATCGAATTCAGTGAATATTTTAATAACGATGTCTTATGTGTTGATGTGAGAGTGTCTTATGTGTCTTAGATGTCTGATATGTTGATAATGAAGATGTCTCATACTTATTTTCATGCAGAAACCTTACAAATGGATGACGACAGACAGGAAAAAGTTCAAGGTAGAGGATGGTTTAGTATATAGAGCGCAGGTTGAGTTCAAGAGGGTGGTCGCCTAGTGGCGATTGTCGCCAAAGCGTCTTCGCTTCGGATGGCGAACGCTCTAGGCTGTCGGTGGTCGGGTGGTTCTTTTCTTGCATGCGTGCGCGAGATTAGCCTGACGATGCTTCTAGTTTTGCTCGCCCCTTGAGGAATTACATGCGCTGGCTCACATCACAATACATTTGTTAGTGATTTGCTATAGCGTATGGTGACCCGTTTCTGATGGCGCTTTCCGATTATTCTCCATTTAGACCATTAATTTACTTCACCAGCTATCACCTAGCCGCTCTATATGTATTTCCTCCTCCTTTCCATCTTAATTGTAGGTCTTCTTCGCTCTGAGGATTTCATTTTCCAGATGAATGTATCATCGTTGGTATGCCACGCCTATTTTTCATACTTCTGAAGCATTCCGGACTCAGTCGGGTGGCAGTGTAGGGTCATTGGGTGATACCTGGTGCATCCTAATAGCTGGCTGCCAGGTGCCTTTTAAAGTTCAGTGAGTATCTCTACTTTTGACGCAATATCTCTACTTTTCTAGAGCTTTACGTATTTTTATAATTGTTATCCATGTTGCTTTTCTTTGCTAAAATTTTCTACAAAATATATTTTTTATGTACACTAGCTTACAGCCTAAAAATACCGATTTTCTTGCGGAACTTCCAGCCACTTATGCTGATAGCGTCTGCCGTATTTCATTATCCAACTTCGCGAATTTCCAAAGTTCTATCATATCGCTATTTTCCACGTGTAACTGAGGCATAAATAAATTCGTTCTCTTCAATTTGCTTGCTGAGAAGCGTAATTAAAACTAGTTCATTTTTCTCGTACAACTTTCTTAAATGCAACTGTTAAAGAATCACTTTCATCCGATGTTTTTACTTTCAGAATTACTGATCGTAAGATTCGATTTTAGGAAATTGCGGAAAATCTTCGTGGTGGCTCTGTTCAAAAGTGAACAATAACTGTGATGAAGAAGATGCGACAAAATGCATATCATTGTCAACGATGTGCTTTTTTCATGCTCTTGAAAGCGCATGTTGCATGAATGCGATATGGGCATAATATTGATAAATTGCTTTTCCGCAGCATTGAGCAGTCATATCGCCTACGGGGGTCACACGTTCTTAGTTGCAGTAGCAAAATAATTAACTCGTCGTTGTAGGCACTTTTATGTCGTTATGTCCTTATAGTGGATAATATTTGCTAGCTGAGTTCTTTCGCTATTTTGTATCAAATTCAGGATTTATTTTCCTCCTCATAAGTTTTGTTAAGCCGCTTGCTGAAAAGTGAACTCTTTAAAATTTATGAGCGCTAAGCACTGGTTATATTCTAAGACTTTCAATAATATAACTTATTTAAGATGTTTAAGAACTGCGCTATTTCAAGTTGATGTTTTAGACAGAATTATCCGAACTTAGGTCAGCTCTAAAAACTCAAATTCAAACAAACTTTTCCATCGATAAACATAATAAATAAAAGCAAATTCAATTCAACTTACAAATGAAATTTGCACAGTGTGATTCGTCGTAACGATAACTCTTATGGAAAAAGCTTTCCAGCTTGGGTGATTTAATACTCGAAATTTCATCGGAGTGGATCAACAAAAGGTCATCGCTAACATTTTGTTGAGGTTTTCGAAACCATTTTATTTTCTTTAGCGGTGTTTAAGCGCTATTTGATTTAATGAAGTATGAAAGAAAATTGCTTAATATTGTTGAAATTTTATTGTCAAATTTCATATATTATTTTCGTTAAATTCCTCACATTTTCTTGTCGATTTTTGATTCGTTCAGCTATTCGCTAAACTTTGAATTATTTTGCTACAAGAAACTACTTCGTTTACATGCAGTTTATTTTGAGAATGAGGTAGCTCTTCAGCTTGAAATGCACATTAACACAGTCAGTTAACCAATATGTGATTTTGATGAACCATCAAGTAGGATACGTTTCGCAAAAATAGTTAATACATTCGGTGCTGTATTACGCAAATATTTTCACTCAGGTACTCAGATATTATCGCTGGTCGCCGCAACAAGTGAATTTATGTTATAGGCCAATCCCACAATCTCCTCAACCATGACGGATTAATAATAATTTTACTGATGAAATAAAGTTGTTCAGCTAGACGCCTTCAGCGAGCACTTGTCAGCTAACAAACTGTTTTCGCATTTCTGGAACGGCATCACTTCTCATCAGCAATTAATTTTTAGCCGCATTTTATTAACTGGTTTGTGTTCCTCTAATTGAAACCAGTGTCGCAATATCGCTCATTAGGTCACCTATGGTCCATAGGTTTCCTCGTCCTCTTAACTTTCTTGAAGTGTACATTAAGTCCATTTCGAACTTGAGAGTTACAAAGTACCATACCGCACCCCTCATCTTCTGCTCTCCACCTAAACCTTGGTTTGCGGACAACCAGTAATAGGCGCCTATTACGGAACGATACAGTATCCTGATTTCGCCAGCTGTATGTGGCGAGTTTTAGCTGTCACACCTTTGGTGTACTATCCCTTATGATATGAAAAACATGAGCTGAAGCTGTGCATTGACTCTCTGTTGTGCGTATATGCTCCGGCAGGAGAGAGGTACTCTCTTCAAAGAAATTTTTTCATTATGGCGATGCAGGAGATGCCATGGCGTGTGTTCCTTACATATGGAGGTCGAACAGTTGAACTAATCCGAGCGATATTCAAAAAAATGAAATACTTAACTATTCCCTAATAATGGACAGCGAAAGGCGGACAGTGCAATTTGCCTACCTCTTCCATCCTCATCCCGTCGTTCCTCCTGTTCTATATCGAGTAATTTAAAGTGTCTCTTGTGAAACAGACTATCAGTGAATGTGGTATGACGGCGAGGCTGTTTTCCCCTGTTAGCACAGATTGAATGTGTGCTGAGCTCCGTCTGATTTTGAGAGCCGCAGCAACAATTTTGCGTTAACATTTTCTTTTTGATTGTTTGTTAAAACTTTTCAAACTCTCAAATCCTGAAATTCATAGTTTCAGAGATCATCTCCTAGGTTTTCGACCGGCCAAAAAACGAGGTGGTCGACGCGACGATTTGGGATGCGGTGATGCATCTGAGCACATGGCTATTTGTAGCTGCATGGGTGGTCGCTGATTGCACAGAATTGCATATTGGCGGGGTTTTTCCTATGGAAGCAGGATCGGGAGGTTGGGCTGGAGGTCAAGCGTGCCTTCCAGCTGTTCAAATGGCATTAGAGGATGTCAATGGAGATGCAGACGTTCTTCCTGGTTACACACTGAGATTGCATCATCATAACAGCAAGGTATATTTTTCTTCTGAGACCCAATACTATATCTTTCGTGTACTTATCATCAGAAAAATTAGTTGAATTTTTGAGCAAATCAAGGATTGCATATGACGTGGCTGCGAAGAAGAAAGTCTTTAGAGGTTACTATGCTGTTTGAAATGAGGCCCAGATGCATTTAAGGTTTTTTTTGTATTTCTAAGTCTTGAGGTGAACTGGTAAATGAATACTCTTTCGTCTCTTACACTCCTCTCCTCTTTGTAGGATTCCTAATTATGTAAGCAATTTTGGCCATATATAATAATTTGATCTTGAATTGTGCTTCAGAAGATGACATTTTCGGAAGTCAAGTTGCCTATATATTCGTTTATCTTCATTTCAAAGGTGTCCTGAAATTATATGCACTCAAAAATTAACATCATTTTTTGTTCTCACTAGCAAAGAGTGGATTATAATTTGTGAATATTTTATAGTGCCAGCCAGGTTTAGCAGCGAAGCAAATGTATGAATTACTTTATAAGCCACCGGTGAAATTAATGCTTTTGGCTGGATGCAGTCCGGTAACAACAGTTGTCGCAGAAGCAGCACCTGTTTGGAATCTCGTTGTGGTAAGTACGTGAAATATGTCTGCTCCGCATGGCTCAGTTAACAAATTTTCCATTGAATACTTACAGAATGTGCCACTCAAGAAACGAAGTTGTAAGATTACTTCTTTTTGAGGGATAAGCAATGCAGCCGATATTATTCAAGAATAAACTGATACTGTTCAAATCTTTCTGCGTAAAGTATGCATAACTCGTAGTGGAAATTTTCGGCCACATTTCAACGCTTATGGACTTCTGTTCAAATGTGACATCAAATACTTTCGTTTTTTCAAAGAAGTGATTAGGAAGAACGTCATAGCTATGCATGAGTATGTGCGCTCGTTCAACAATGTTCATTCATATATATTCATACGGAGGCTCCAAAAATATCGGCAGAAACGCCAAAGAATTGAACTTTAGTCGATATAGACTTCATCAAGTTGTTATCTTAAATCACATATCGTTATGATTAACTGATTTGCACAAGAGTCTTGGGCACTTAAAATTCTGATGAAATTTTGCAAGCGGAATTTCAATTCTGGAAGCTTTCAGATTTGAACACAAAAACGAAACTATGATTACGAATTTCTAAAAGGTTTTCTACACCTTTACAAATTGAAATTTGCAAGGCGCAGGTAGTGGCGTCTTATCTTGGCATAGGTATGCATCGGTCCATTTGTCTGCATGTCGGATAGTTTCAACAAGGCTGCAATTGAAGGTGAAAAGAAAAAGTTCATTGAGCATATCGAGCATCGTCGTTATCAAATTCTAAGTTATCGAATCACCTCATATGTCATTTCATGATTCATAGAAACTGCCTATAGCCGGCGGAAATTACACTTGAGTTGCAACAATAACAGCTATAAAAAATTCATTTTCAAAATATAATCTTGTGGAATATTATTAACGTTTGGATTACTTAAAGGTATGAACGCGTTATTTGATATATTTAACAAGTTAACGGCAATTTGCGGAAACGGTTAACAGCACCGTTGAGGCTTATGTAGAGGCTTATATTGGCTTATTATTATGGCTTTTCCATTTGTTAGATATTTGCGTAATTGCTGTGTGTAAAACGTTGAACAAGAAAAGGCGAAAATACCTTATCAGTATCGCGCCCCCCTTAGAGGATATCCTCATCTATTTTGCATCACATGTGGAATTTATCCTTTTGAGGTTTTATGGCTATATCGTCATCAATAGGAGAAAAAACAAAAAGATTGATGGCGTACTTTTTCTATAATATGAAAAGCGCAATAAATGATATTTTAGAATAGAGACAGTGAAAAAAAGATGAAATGCAATATGAGAAGCGGTATAGCGTATCTTCTGTGAAAATGTAATTATATTTCGACTAATATTTGAAAGTAAGTTGAAGCGAAGCGTATTCATTCCCCTTGGGAGCAAGAATATCGCATTTTAGGCAAACCACAAAACAAGGTCCAATATCGCCCCTATCTAACATCTCCGTCTAAATTATGCTCGCCTCCTCTCATCCAGCATCGTTACAATCTGTAGAAAATGTAGACCTGAAAACGCAATATTTTGTTGCATATGTACAGTTCTGTAATTGCACTTGAAAAGGGGGCTTGCAGTTCCGAGGGCAGTTCTGTAATTGCAAAAAATAATCAGCCCTCCCCTCCCCTTTAGGTAGGGGAGGGCTGATTATTAGATTGGAACTGCGAAAATGAGAACCACTTTTTCCACTTCTCAAAATTCGACTCATTCAAATGCACGCGGTAACGTTCGTTTTTACTGCAACATCACCGTCCAAAAAATCGTCTCTTCATGTCAGATTTTCTTCACGTATCGATCATGTTAACTACAGCTAGTCCCATGTGAAGATACTGCCAACTTTTTCCCTATTTTTTGAGTACCCTAACTAGGTTCCCGAAGAGGGTATTGTTCAGGAATCTTGATTGAAGTCAAAAATATAGTCGTCAGTGTGATATTCGTTTTTTACTATCGAAATTTATCTGCTTGTACGTCTCAAATCTCTTTATAATAACTCTGAGCTACAACCTACTGAAACATCATGAGATAACAATATTTGAGTTTATGTAAAGATTAGTTCAGATAACCTCAGAGAATTAAAAAGATATTTGTGTCGATTATGCTAGATTTATAGATAAGAATATAGCAAAATTGTTTAGTCGACGATATTTTGATATGATTGATGCAACAAAGCATCTCTCTATGAACTATTATAGAACTAGCAACGGAAAATAAGTGCCTTATGCTAAACGAATAAGCATTTTGGAATTCATTTTCGTAGACAATGGTTGATCGCTATAGCTGTTTCGATTGAGCCACTAATATTAAACGAGCATCCCTATCAATCATCAAAACTGACAACATCGAATCCATAGATCATAAAATGCACAATTCACATTCGTGAACTAACCCGACGTATGTGAAATGCTTGAGAGGTTTTTTTGAGGGAAAAATGAAGAAAGCGGAAAAAAAGAAATTGCAACCCCATTAAAACGCAGCATTCCCATTGGGATATTTTATCGATATGAGTGTATTGAGTTTCGAGCAATTCTTTACGCGAATATTATCGTAGAAAATGCTTCTCATAGATATAAATGTAAAATGACCGAAAATAATCGCCGAACTATTTGAGCGATGTTTCGTATAGCCTTCATTCATCACTGAAGATTTCTTGCTTCGGCAATTAAACGTTGAATTATTGCAGTCATTCTCGTACGTGGTCTTATTCGAATGTGATAGGAAAAGCAAGAAATACTGATCTAAATCATCGATAAAACTGTTTAAACATTTATTTTTTTCCGAATGCGGCCGCTCATAATTATTCGTATTTTGCCGATGGACATTTTTAGTGGTCCAATGGGGAGCGCAATTTCGATATCCATGCTTTGTTATAATTGTATAGCTTCGATGGATACGCTGATTGCGCATTAATCATTGATGTGTTTTAATTGCGCATTTTTCTTTTCGCATTTACAAACCAAACCATCCCATCTCTCCCTCTCCGTCGTCCCTCTCCCTCATGCAACACATTCGGCGATAGCAGGTTGTTAAAATTTTCATCACATTGATGTAAAAGGTCTAGGACTAATTTGTCGTTTGGAGTTCTCTTCGGCTAAATAAGTTGAAATTGGGATTTGTTACAGTTGTCATATGGAGCTAGTTCACCAGCTCTTTCGAATAGACACCGATTTCCGACGCTATTTCGTACTCATCCAACTGCCAATATGCAAAATCCAACAAGGTAAATACGATCGATACCATTTTCAGTTGAAATTTTAGTGGCAACTTCATTGAGCGAATTATTGCGATTTACTACGTGCGCGCCATTCGTAAAAAAATCCGCCAATCCACACTTTCTCAGCGTTTTTCTATAACTTTATATTGAAAAATGGACAGAATTCTACGGTTCATAAATTTTAAGATGCGTTACTCAAAAAGTAATCTAGCTAAGCTACAGGTCACACTAAATATGTACATCAGCAGCACCGTGAAGTGCATTCCCAGCTAATTGATGAGGTAAGCTGAATACCGAGCATATTTGCAAATAGCCTCAGAAGCAATCTGGTCACAGTTTTAGTTATAGAAGTGTAAAATATTTCCGAATTATCAAAGAGCCAGTGAATACAAAAGGGCTTGAGATGAGAGTTTTCACCTTTTTTCAGGATTCGTATTTTTCATAAATTCAAGTGGAAAAAGATAACAATTCTACAATCCGTAGAAGAAGTTTTTACATCAACAGCGAAAGATCTGGAGAATCAGTGTCGGGAAAGTGGCATTCGAGTTGAGAGGCAAAGCTTCTACGGCGATCCAACTGACGCCGTGAAGACGCTTGTACGTCAGGATGCTCGAATTATCGTCGGCTTGTTTTATGTGACCGAAGCGAGACGAGTTCTATGTCAGGTTAGTGAATAATTTTCCTGCTGGTCACTTTCTTATATCAACTTCATTTGTCTACCAATCCCCTCCCGTAACCTTGTCAAAGTTCTCTTCTCTGATTAAGTTCAGTAGCTTAATGAGGTGCTTCACTAGCCGTACACTATCTGCTTCGTCAAAACTGTCTCGCCTGAAACACATTTCGCAAATATTGTTATCACAGATGGTTTATTGAAATGAAAATTAAGCTTCGAAAAAAGGTTTAGTTCGGCGTTTACGAGTTTATGTAGCAGTCACAGACAAGCAAGCGTGACTCTATGTGATTTTGCCGTAAAAAAAGCTTTATGATCGGTATTCAGTAGTTCACTGCGATGAAACGCATCAGGAGACGCTAGTGAAAAGCTGCGGAACGTCGGCTCATTAAGTGCATTCGATGATAGCGAACCAGCTAAAGCTTATGTGTTATTGAAGTTTTGTGAAGCGTTGCAGTCATACTGAATGCTTTTCACGATAAACATTCATAAAATGATTTTTGGGGCCGAAAAATTTCAATTTTAAGCGCAATTTTTTCCTCTCAGTTGTTGTTTCCTCGTTGTTTAGAATTAAAGAATTCACTTTAAATGAAGAAAAGATTAGAAAAAAGCCACAATATATGGCGCAATAAAAATATAAATCTTTGGAATTTGGTAAAGTTTTGATGTTATATGAGAGTTTTAAGCAGCACAAATATTCATTAATGGCATCCATTCGAGACGAATTCTCTACGCATCAATGAACTCAGCAAAGAGAATAGCTGCAAGCGTACAGGACGCGAAAACATTGAAATGTTTTCACATGAGAAGCACAAAAAACGTTCGTCGAAAATGGAATTCTTTACAGAGACATCCGCTAAGACAGATAAAAGTTTTCCTTTTGTGATTTATTAGTTACCCAATAATTTGCAATATCTCCCACTGGGTTTATTCATCGAAGAGGAAAACGGAGTGAAGCCTAGAAAAACAGACGTTCTCTACTTTGAAAAGATGCGGAACACGCCTAAAATCCTCTCAGACGAGAGAGTGGGTCTAGAACGATCGCTGAATAAGGATTATATCATCGAAACGGGCAAAATGATACCTTCTACTGTTGTTGAGAATTTTCAATAAAAGTATCAGATTTTTATTGAAATAGATTATTAAGCAAATTGGCCGCTTTTGACTGAACTAGAACAGAAGTACTATTCAGTATTTCTGTAATAGCTCTGTAATAGCCCAGTCAGACCGTTCAAAAAATTTTACTGTTGAAATCAGATATAAATTTTGAAACAGCAAAATCATATTAGAGGTGCAGATCCACCTTGTTGGTTGTTCCTTCTTATAATGTGGGATGTAAATTAAGTACAGAACATGCGTTATTTTGAGTTAACATGGGTGACGAACTAACGTTGAGCCATGTAGAGTTATGTCGCCATTAGTGCCTATGCGCATCTTAGCAAAACGACTAATAACGGACAAGTGTTTTGTAGAATTAGCTGTTAGAGTAGCACCCAAGAGAGGTAGTTGTTCATCGTAGAGCAGACATAGGTCAGAACGTGAACCTTGCTCAACCAATATATATATATACTGTATTTATAGCCAAAACACGAAATCTATTTTTAAGCTTTGGTTCCTAATGACCCTGAGCACAGACTATTGTCAACGACCATAAATAGCCTAGCGTCTTCAAACACTTTGTAGCACTGAAGGCCTAGGGACCGTATAAATTTTCGTTAATACCTCTCTCTCAAAAAATTCCGTACGTTTCAGTCCTCCACTTCCATTACTCTTGCAAAAGTTTAGTCACGAAGGAGAATTTGCTTTTTTCGGCAATTAATGAGGAACATCTCGAAAATACTTTCATAGACAAAAGTATTTTCAGATACTCAAGCAGCATAACAACAAAATTATGAACAGATTTCTTCTGATGATTTGCGAGGGTTTTTTTTGGTTAGGAATAAATAAAAGCAAATAAAATCTAATCTCCTGGTTACTAGAAATGTGAGGATTTTAGAGGTGCTCACTTCTTCACTTGATTTATATCTGCAGTCGTGCCGCTGGGATGCACATTTTCATCCTGAAAGGAATCACGCAATAAGCTTATTGCTATGTGGTACTGAGAAGGGATGTGCTAAATTTTGTGGCCAGCGATAAGCTAAAATTGATTAATTTCGGCGCAGCTCTCACTGAAAAAACTGGAGAGCAACGACAGCATAAGTCAATGACCCTCTCAACAACCGCTGGATAAATCCTTGCGGAGTAATTATACTTATGACTTAAAAGTTCCTCAATATTTAGGCTTTTCATTTGCCATCACCTGGTTCCATATTTCGGCCCTATCCCAACTTCTGAGCAGTTTTTTTCTCATTTCATTGAGCATCCGAGCACAGGAGTATTTTGATGAAAAGGCCTTTAAACACTGACTTTGCAGTTCGTCTAGACGTTTTTCGACATATTACTGCATTCATTCTCCTATGTTTGAAAAAAGCAATGAAATTAAGCATTTTCTTGGGTGAAAATAATTGCTCATATGTTATGCTGCGAAAATTTAAGTGATGCATTTGGCTTGTTTTTTTAACATCAGGCTTGCAGGCTTATAAACATGGATTATATGGAAGGAAATATGTTTGGTTTTTCATAGGATGGTATGCCGATACGTGGTTCATTCCACCAAAAGACGAGCCAATCAATTGTACTGCACGAGAGGTTGATGCTTCCTTTAAAAGCAAAGTTATTAACGATGTATACGCATATCTTTCGTATTCATATTATTTTATTTTTCATTATTTCATCAGCTTTCATTTTTATTATTTCTATTTTTGTTATTATCTCACTGTTCCACGTAATCTTGTTATCTGTTTTTTTTTGTCACAGATGACAGCTGCGGCACAATATCACATAACAACAGAGAGTATAATGTTAAGCAGAGACGAAAAGCCAACAATATCCGGAATGACTGGAGAAGAGTTCCAGCAACGGCTGACGAGTCTTATCAAAACGGATCCTGCTAACACTGGCGGATTTCCGGAAGCGCCTCTTGCCTACGACGCAGTATGGTAATGGCATCTTGTGGTTATGCAGGCAGTTGTTCATATTTATGTAATTTTCATCTCTAGAAATGGAATTTTCGTATAAACGGGCACATACATAAACTCTAATCGTGAATCATGTTGGCTTTATTTTTTGCTGCTTAGTGCAAAAAATAAAATAAAAAATAAAATCTCGTTCAATTAACTTTCTTGCAGGGCTGTCGCATTGGCGTTCAATTGTACGCTTGCGAGATTACCAAAAGGCGAAAAGCTGGAGAATTTCACCTATAATAATACGGCAATCGCGAAACACCTCTTTAAATGTGTTAAAGATACTCAATTCAGAGGTGTTTCGGTACGTTTTCGACTCCATTATTATCGTGCGCAAATTCCTTAGAAAATTGTTTACCATTGGGCTTTTCCTTATAGCAATTATTAATTCGCAGTGCTTCTAACTTTTATCTTAACTTGAGCAAAACTTTCGTAACTTACCTTTTAACCCGTTAATTTGTCTCTTCGTTTTAATAGCATCGATGAGAATCTTTTATTATTTTCACACTTGAAGTGTGGACAAATGTCCTCTTACTTAAACTGTTTCTCAATTGAGATAATATGAACTATTTTTGGGGATAGTTTGTTACAAATAAGTTACTGCTCTACTTATTACTGTTATTCTCCCATTGAGATAAACCGTTTCTCTTTTTTTCGCAGGGTCGAGTGATGTTTTCCGACTCAGGTGATCGTATTGCACGAACTCAAATCGAACAATTGCAAGGTGTGTATGAAGAGCTTTTTTTCTTCGCCTAATGGTCATTATATGAATGCAGATTTCCTTCAATTTTCACAATTTTATGCATATTTTACTCATTGCTTTGCAAACTATGCGCTTTCACCTGTAAGGTAAACGTTTTGACAAGACATTCATATAAATGAGTAGGGCTTTGTAAATCAAAAATACTTAGCATTGCATAATATTTTGGTGCATTGTTAAGCCCAATTTTTTTATATCGGTGCATTATCAAGCCCAGCTGCTGCTAATCCACTAAATCTAATCTACACATGTCCTCCACTTACAAACGAAAGGGGCTTTTTGCACTTCACATCACATCTTCCAGACTGATGGAGTCTAATATGAGTCGAATAGCGTTCGTATGAATTAAAAGTCTAAATATGAATCAAAATAAGACTTCACTCGGAAATATGAACCTCACGTTGAATAAAATCTAGCAGTATCGTGTTTCTCTTCCTTATATGCATATTTTTCGAGAGATTTATATTTTACTTGCATATGTTTTATATTCAATAGTGTTTCCTCTATATGCACGTTTCATTTCAATGAAATGTAAGGCGCATTTTTTAATGAATAATTCAATTTTATTGTATTCAGTTAGCGATATTTTCCGAGGAATTATGCGATATTTAAGGGAACATTTTCTCAATAAATACTGTACCTGAAATAGCGACTAAATCAATGAATTCGTCTGGCTATAATGGCGAATAAAAGAATTGCATTTGAGAGAATTTTTAGACGTTAATGCTGATTGTATGCGACTATGCAGACGTTGCGAGAGAAACGTGGAAATTAAACTCAGCTCTACGAAATAAATGAAAGCAAATATGATGATCTAATGCTCTTATGCTCTCAAAAACTAAATGCTATGATATATGGAATTTAATTGAAGCGAGAGCATTATTGTTCTGCAAGCGAAGCATCTCAAAATTGCTCCACGATGTGGTGGTTTAGGGTACTATAACAAAATAATCCCATATTTATTAAGGTTTTTTAATCTCTTCTTTTTTTCTCTTCAGATGGACGATACCAAATGTTAGGAATCTATGACACCACAACACAATACCTCGATTGGTTCGGTGAGGAGAAATTTGCCACTCCAAGTGGCTTACCGCCACCTGATTCGACCATTATTCGCGAATCACTGCTTACCGTCACCGCTGAGGTTTCATTTCGAATTTGTCGACATGTTTCTTTGGTATTTTCCGTTGTTTTCCATCCCCGTTTCAATTTTTTGTTACATGCTATATCTTCGAGCTGACAGTGACCAATGAGATGAGCAGTCTGCCTTACAAACTGCTCCGTGGAGAAGCATTCATACGCATTTAGGCAAGGAAATATTCGTTTATGATGTCTTGCGATTCATTCTAGAAGTTCGCATCCTATGAAATTATATGAATTTGAGCAAATTTCTAGTTTATAATGGTGCTGTATTTCAGTAGCCTTAGAGGTAAAGGTAGCCACGAAGGCATATTTTGCCTTAAGCCCAATGAAATCTGCAGTGTTATTTGCACCTTTATGCGATGATGAAGTGAATTTGGCATGATTCGTTACATCGAAAGCATTTCTGCCATCATTTCAGTTGTATGTTGCTATCGCTATTCTATCTGTTACTGGAATGCTTGTCGCGTTGATCGTCTTTATTTTCAACATTAAACATTCACACAGGGGGTGAGTAGGCATTTTCTCTATTCCTACATAAGAATAGCCAAATGAGAATAGAATTATTTATCTTTATATGCCTATCATATTAGTTTATTAATACCACTTTTATGCTCTAAAAGAGGAGATGATTCATTTCCAGAAAATGCAGGAATTGATGAGGAGAGACTAATCGATGATACTTTTTTGCGAATGCTCTCATTTCAAATCATTGCAAGCGAAGCCACTGTCATTTTTGAATTCTTCGAGCATGGGGCGAAATGCAGTTCCTAATTTTTCTTCACGAAAACCTGCTGATTCGTCGAAAAGATAGCAGGGATTGAGTTTGGCTTTGGGAAAGCCGTAGTGGTAAAGTTGGCAGGTAATAAGACCACAGTGGTGAAGCCGTGTGGTGGTAAGCCCATAATAAATAAATTGGGTGTCGGCAAACCTACTTGCGGAAGAGCATACTGAGCGAAACATTTCCTTTGCAGGGTAATAGTGCAGTCACAACCTCAATGTAACAATGTGCTGATCGCGGGCTGCGTTTTATGCTCAATCAGTCTTCTTTTAATGGGCCTTCCAGCTCAAGGCTTCACCTTTCCTAAACACTCGTTCACACTTCTGTGTCATGTAAGTTGGTCGGTAATGATCTGCAAAAGCTATAACACTTTCATATACTCGAGAAGATAAACGGCGTCAGCTATATTGCATCATGAGGAACGCGAAAACCCAACAGTCACTTTCCGCTTATATGCGGCTTACCTTGCGCAGCAGTAAAAATGGCCTAATTTGGGGTTGTGCGAAGAGTAGGGACACGGAGAACCTCAAGCTGAGACCCTAAAAATTGCGATTCCTCGAATTTCTGCTGAAGTTATGACCCCAACGAATTTCGTCTCTCGCTTTTCTCCTTTTTTTCTTCAGCAGAACACATGTTCAGGTGGCCAATTTGGGGCTCTGCAAAACCGCTATTTCTGCACCGGAAGTGGTCATTATTGCATTACCAAGTTGAATAATCTCCGTACTGTTAGACGCTGTTTGAATGAGGCCGCAATCTGTCCTTGGTGGCAAGTTGTTAGCCCCTAAAAACGACAATTTGTGAACACATGTTCTCTTCTCTTCATTCCGACAACAGCAAAACATCATCGAACACATCGTTTTCTCCGGATTGTGCGCTATATGTTAGCGATGGTTTTACAATAACAATCATACCACTGATGCCATCGATATGTACCAGTGATTTCCTAGCATTTTTTTTTGTTTTACAATAACAATCATACCACTGATGCCATCGATATGTACCAGTGATTTCCTAGCATTTTTTTTTGAATATTTTAATTTAACAATAAAGGAAAATTTTCCCACATGTTGGACAAGGAAATGAATCAGTAAAAAACAATAAAAACGTCTTGTTTTGTGTAGGGATCTTCTTGCATCCATTTCAGCAAATAGAGGCATTCTTTAAGCGAACAGCGCGACCGAAGCATTCAAATCATCCTAGGCTTTTCCACCTTACGCTGTGTCGCTTGGAGGGGCATTAGATGGGCAGTGCAGCTTTTGGATGAATGGCCTGATCGGGATCCTGCTGTCGCCAGGTCGTTTGCCGGCGTCGCTTTCAGTATATGGGATATGCAGCTATCTTTCCAGAAGGTGCACCTCATGCACACTTTTTATTCTGTCTCATCCTAAGGACATGTTCCGTTCAACTCGGACTCAAACGCATTTACCGTTATCTTCATCTAAACTGTATTCAGCCCTTCTTTCCTCATATTTTATATTTCGCATAGAAGGTGCGGCATCTGTATCCTTTTTTAAAGCATGACACCATACTTGCTCGTGAGCAAGTCACTACAAGTATCCGTTGACGTCTGCGCTCTTCAGGACTGTTAGAAAAACTCATTTAATGTCCACGGGACAGGGATATCCGGGCAATTTTTTGGAGCTCAAGAGTACTTTTTGACAATCCATCTCCAGTGCAGCAGATTGTTGCTGCAATAAACGGATTTTTGGCATTCGTTCAACTCCAAATGTCAGCGGTGACTGATGCGTCCGTCGAAGCTTTCATGTCGCTTTTGAAGAATCCCGAAGAACGAATGAGGATGCAGCACAGCTGAAAATGCGCAAAACTCATGGCTGAGAAGGAAGCTTATAGACACATTCGGCAGTTTAACAACTTTGAGGAGCCTTTGTGTAACACTTCTTTTCTACGGACTCCTAAGCTCCCTCACATGACGTTACGACTCTCCAAGCGTTGTTAACCATGCTTCTCAATTTATAGAGGATTCCAGCAGCTGGGTCTTTTCATCAGCTCCATGTGTTCGGCTTCATGTCGCATTTTCATATGTTTGACAGCATTTATCAGATCAAACATGTCTGCCACTTCTCAGGCCCTTATAGCCTCTCTGAATCACTTTATAAGACCGTCATACTATACGCGACAAGATAGCTCTTCAGTTCTGTTGTGTTGTGCTTTATTGTTCATTCTGAAGTTATCTGACGATATCAGTCTGATAAGCTGGAAAAAAAATATTGTTGTGAGTGATGTGCACTATAGCAGTGAAATATCGCATAACTTACTCGCAAGCGCTTCAACATTTGAAGCTGCAGTTATTTACTTATTTACTTACTTCAATCGACAAAGCATTCATTCTAAATAAATGTCTCTTAATATCATCACCACCGCTGTTTAGCTGAAGTTATAAGATAACGTGAAGATTACGGCTTGTAATCGTCTCATGCCCGTCGGTTACTGACTTGTCGATTCATTGTTTTCCCACTGAAGGTGATAGTTCTGATTTGCTTTACGCCCTGGCCCGGATGAGACCATTGGCTGGAATGACTCGGCGGGACGAATCGAAAAAGTTTTCTCGGAGCTCTTTCAGAACTAACAGCGCACTAAGCTGTGAACGGTAAATGATGAATGCCGCAATTGTTGGTAAACTCTGATCAGTGAAGCATCTCATTCATATTCTTGAAGCGCTTATTAACGGTCGCATAAATATCGACTCATTCATTTGTTCACTCCTTAGTCTCCACAGTATTCATATGCTCGTTAATTTCATAAGTATTCTACAATCACAGCTCACAATCATGTACCTTTGTGCAGATTTCCCATACTGCTCTTTGCAAACATTAAAGAATATATCCTCGATCAGTTGCCTACTGTTCAGGGTTTACCGTGACTCTAGTTCTAAAAGTATTGATGAGAAATTTATTCAGCCTTTCATTTGCCATAGCAGGCATTAGCCAAATGCACTTTATAACATGCAGCTATTTTGCTTGTTTTTTTTTTTTTTTTTTGGTAAACCTATTTTCATGCGATCGACTAGATGAGGAGAAGCAGAATAGATAGGTAGCCATATCTGCGCTCTATCAAAGGTAATATAAACTTCACTTTCAGTCACGGATATCGATACTAATGGTTGGTTTCACATTTGCGTACGGTTCGATGTTTGCGAAAGTTTGGGTTGTGTACAGAATGGGCGCAAGCGAAAATCAAGAAGTTGCTTCGCAACAGACGACTGACGAGGTTAGCATAAATATCACTCAGCTGCTTCCAAATCTTTCAAAAGTGATTTCTAAGGAATTGCGAAAGAACGATAATTTTCAGTGCTCTTTACGTCTTTAATAGTGTCGAAACTTCAATCTTGCTGTAATTGACGTGTGCAAGCGGTACTTTTGACTGAAGAGTATGAGAATATTCATATGAGCCATTAGATCTCATCCCGTATCAAGATGAACTAGTGTCTTTAATGCACAGTCTTTAATGCTCTGCAAATCTAACAAACTGTGCACTCTAGCGCAATAAATATTTTCGATCCATACTTTCGTCTAGGTGAAAATTTTTTTCCGTTCCTGCCGGCGTAAAACTTCATTCTTGTAAAGCAACTACGCTATTATGACCACTGACACGGTAGTAAAATTGCGTAGAAAACATTAAACCTCAGATTTTCTCGCGATTTGCACCAGATTGATGCAGCTGTGCTTCCGACTAGGTCGATTTCAGGTCATAAAATTACAGCAAACGACGAGCTTATGCCTTTTATTGTCTACGCAGATATTTTGGTATAGAATGCTTTTAATTTGGTTCCCAACGGAACTTTCTGTCTTTTTTGCCATATCCTTGTGTTTGTGTTGGTGCAAGAATTATTTCCCTCTTTATCGTTATTCAACTTATTTTTGAGTGGTAACTTTTATGTGTGTTATTGCCTACCATTGCGTTTTTTACCATAACGATTTTAAAATTCAAAAAATTCGGCACTAGAAGAAACAATTATTTTTTGACTGTAGTGTTTTATAGTTTCGATTACCTTACAATTTTCAGTCGTCATTTCATAGAGGGATGGTTCTTTAATCTGTGTTTGCCGAATCATCTCGATGATGGCCTCAAATTTTTGTCTGCCGTTGAAAGGGGCGTTAGTGACAATTTGCTCATCCTGACTTAAAGATGAAGCAAATATGAAATCCATTCAAGTACGGATTGTCGAGGTGTTTATGGAAGATCTAAAACTGGTACCGTGTTACCACCTTGTAAAAACCTTAGCGCATTTCGAACAGTTTAGCACTAAATAACTATGCTTAGCGAAGAGAAGATGAGGCAGAAGGAATATTCTCCGCAAGTTCGGTCGCTCAAATTTGCAGAATCCTCGGCAGTTTCCAGTTGCGTTGTGGAATACCGCCGAATTTTCACTTGCCCTTTAACTCTTCATCTGTACAAATTCGTACCATTTTTTAAATTTGCCATTTAAATATTGCTAAGGATGGTATGACTGAGTTGCTGCATGCGGAATTTGAATAAAAATTTTACACCGCATAACTGTAATATTCTTTTTATGCCTTCACATCGGAGGTGATCAGCGAACATATGGAAATTGCAGCATCACTTCTGATTTGGAAAACACAGGCAGTTAAGTTGGAGGAAAGTTTAATGTGTTTATTGTTTCTATTTTCATTACCTTTCACGATGCTACTGCAATTCGTACGTAAAATGACAGCTATTATAAGGCATAGAGGAAATCTTCAACATAGAGAGTATCACTACTCATAGCGACAGTGCTGTTGATAGTAACCAGAATTAGTGGGACTAGTACCATTGGTACTACTTTGCTAGCAATAATATTGGAGGCGGATACCGCCGCGCCAAGGTTTCCTTCGTGACAAAATTATTTCTCATCAAGTTCACCTCCACTGTTTGTCGTCGGACCTCCTATTCTGATGTATTGCCTGCTACGTAGTTCTTGGTGTATGAAGCACTCACACTTGTCATCAAATTATTTTCTGCCCATATTGTGACGGCATTGTAAACAGGATATCACTGATTCCTCCAAGTTACACCACTCTTCGGTGAAGAACAAAATGCAGAGTTCTGTCCTATAAAACGGAGGAGGCATGTGCAGCTTCGTATGTAGCACTCTTTTCTCAAGTGAATAGTAACCTCGATAAGTTTATACTTCGGCAGTCCACAGCTTTCCTCCTAAGGCTGATCGCGTGCAACACTCGTCATCTCTCATTTTTTCAAGCCTTATCTGTTGTACCACAGTCGCATCTGATGGCATTCGAAATTAATTTCCATGCGATGCCCCATCGTTTGACTTCACTTGCAGTTCATATGATTCTCAACTTCGATAATAGAGTGTCCAGATGTTCTCTTAGGTCATGCTCGTTGCATCTTTTTGGTGTGCAGAACTTGCACAGAACGTTGCAACTGTTCTCTCCGACCGCCTCTTCAATTACCTATATTAAAAACTATTTCCTGAAATTTCGTGAAATGTTGTACATTTAGTTCCCGCTAACCAAATGTAAAATTTAAATTGCTCTTTGCTTCGTTTCAGCGGAAGTCCACATAACTCAAGGCAGAGACTTACTCGGGAGTAACCAGACTTAATCCGATATGTCTAGCCGCTATTGAAATTCGCTTTTCGAATTGTTGAAAATTTCAGAGAGCTTTCATTTAGAAAAGCGAAATTCAAATGCAGCTTCCGAGCTCTAGTCTTACAGCCTGGCAGAGTTTTTTGTATTCCGCTGTGACCGTTGAATCAATAAAACAAAATTATCCCTAATCACGCTCGGTCAGAATGCTCGGCTGATTACTTTCTAAGACCGCTGTGATCTTTCTGAGAGGAGAACTTAGTTAAGGTACGGGTACGCTGACCAGTAATGGATTTTATGTGACAATCATTGATTAAGCAGGAAGTCCCCATTTGTTCCAGTTGAAACACTTCCGTTTTTCGAAAAGGAAAACAATTTTTATCGTTGAAATATTCACATATACCGATTCGCTGTTTGTCAGGAGGACTCCTCACCATGGGAAAATATTCGCACGTTAATCGCTTCAATGGTAGGCCGACAGGCATTGGTCGCAGCCGCATTACGCAAAGTCTCCTCTCACGCCTACGGGAGTTTGATTGCGAAGAAGCCGTGCATTCTAAATCAGGTGCAAAAGCACGCACGTGCAGTGCACGATTTCGATCAAATATCTGTCCCTGTACTGTATGCATGTAAATGTTGCGAATTTTAACACCACAGTCGCATCGCATGATATGTATGTAAACTGGGAAATCGGATCTGCTGAGGAAAACTTCAGTAGTCAGTAGACCACCTGATAAAAAACATTAAGACGTTGCAGATACGAGATGACTTTATACATATAGCCATTCGTTGATGAAAGTGCCGTTAAAATGAAGCATTTTTGACTGCGCTAATTATAAATGCTCAACGAAATGATGTCGTTTCGTTGGTTTCTCTTTTACGCAGTTAAAATTATTACGGATGTTTTAGCTTAGCATACTATCACCTTAAGATCTCAACTTATTGAAGCGGCGATTTTTTCGGTTGCAATGTTTGTTGTGGCATGAGAAACTTCTCGATAAATAGATTCGCCGGATAAACTTATGTGAGTTCTTTTATGTGTTGTGCTGAAAATGATAGCACTGAAAGGTTTCTCCCTTTGCATGCAATCATCTACATTTGAATAATACATGCTTCATTTATTCGTTGTGATTCACTGAAAACTTCCCCTATCAGCATGCAAAGCACATTCATAAAATTCTTCTAACGATTTTTTGTTCAAAAATTTCATATGCTCATATTAATATGCAATATATATGATAGCTGTATCGGCATAAATTATATTCGCAGTTTCATTTCTATTTAAGTCCACTTTTTATGGTGCTCAATTTTCTAAACTTCATAAAATTAAGCCTTTTCAGAATTTTATTATAGCAGAGATTATTTTTATGCGATTATTGCTTATTTGGTGCTTTAAATGTCTTAATATATGGTGTGCAATTCATATGTACCTTAAGAAATGTGCCTAATGAATTCTAAGAAATTATAAATAGCTTTTATTTCAGTCAATTCCCGCTTGTAAGTTCTACCTCGTTATTGCCGCATTCTTCGTTGTCGATTTTTTTATCATCTCAATATGGGTATTTTTCGATCCGCTACAAAGAGAGGAAAAAAGGTTTCCGCTACAGGTACACTGATTTAATTTTCCCCTCAACTGATATTTGCTTACTGCTTATTCTTATAATTGTATCGTTGTTAGGAAAGCAGTTTACTGATTAAGTTGAAAGTGTTCTTTTTGCTTTGCGTTTTTATAAAGAAAAATTTGGATTTCTCTCCTAGACATCTTTTATTTTTTTTTTTTTTAAATCAGCTTTTCCGGAAAGTTTGTCCTTGTTGGATATTCTCAGAACACCTGATACACCACCAAAATCGTTACTATGTGCTATAAAATTTCCCTATGCATATTATTAGAGCATACTCTTAATCTAACAAAACGAGTAAATAGAAGCCACATCACCATTCACTCACCTATATTCCGCGATTGTTACCCAAGCGAAGGTTCGTTTGCTCTATGCTTCAGTTGGAATCATGCTTGAAGTCTTTTTCTCTGGTATCGGCGTAACAGGCGACTTTCAGGAGAAGCTCATCACTGAATAACAACATATATTTTATAATCGGATCATGTATCATTCCTTAATTTGCAGTATAAATCATCGGGAAAAAGCCTACTTCTTGAAGTTTTTTCTATTACCTACAATTTCTGAGAGTGTCGTTTAGTACACGTGAAGACATAGGTCGTTATTTCCAGTTAAGTAATAATAGAATCAGAAAAAAATAGAGTAGGGTTTGAAATTTAAGCTGAATATATGAAGTAGTTTAAAACTGGATTGAATCTGAATAGGAGCTGAAATAATACTGCCTATGATTACTCATTTATAGCCAGTATAGTCAGATAGATTCGTAATTAATATACCTTCCCCAGTATGGTGCCTGTTCTCCCAGTAGTTCTTCACTAGGTGATTCTTGCATTCCATATAGAGCATTTTGTTGATTATCGATTTTGTTGAATAATTAAGGAACCACCAGCTGGAACGGAAGAAGATGTGATGCTACTTCCTATACTCGAACTTTGTCAAAGCATGCATCAGGAAGTATGGATTGGTCAGTAATTATGTAATATAAATTATCGTCACCAAAAGCCATTAAACTATATAGCACCTTCATTTCACCAAAGATTCGTTGCTTTTTCATGCATTCAGCGGAAACAGATGCGCTAAATATGACCTAAAGCAATAGCTAAATCGACGACGAAATCAAAATGTAGCCAACATCGTTGTCGTTGTAGTCAAAAATTCTCTACGCTTTGATTGAAAGAGAAATTATCCACTCGTATTAGAGCGGTCGAGGCGTGAAATTTTTGAACCAACTTTTTGAAAAATCATTTGCTACAATGTTGCACATTTTATGTACTTTTGGATTGCCAATGACAACTCGTTTAGGTCTGATAATGGGCTACAAATGTTTATTGCTTGTATTCGGTTTACTGTTGGCGTATGAGTCGAGGAATCTCAAACTTCGTTTCGTTAATGATTCACGTTTTGTGGGTTTGGCCATATATAACGTTGCAATTTTATCTCTGGTCACTGGTCCTGTAGTTACTCTCCTTATTCGATCTCAAGCTGATGCCAACTTTGCCTTCGTTAGCGTTACCGGTAAGCGCTTCTCTTGTTGTAATATCATTTGAAGTAATGCTTCTGGAATTTCGAATGTTTGAGGGAGCATTGCACCATCGCCCCAGTGGGCCTGTAGGTAACCCATCCTGCTTTACTAAAGCCTTATGTTAAGTAGTCTCTCTTATGATAAAAGGCAAAAATAACTTATTTATACATGTAAATAACTTTTTCATCAAACAGTAAAATCTTATATGACTTACTGTTCTATACATCGTTAGAGAAGTCTCTCTATCAGAAGGTGCTCTGATTTCATTTTGGAGGAGAGCATTTCTTTCGGAAGCTCCTTATACTTGTGGGAATGGAAAATAACTTGAAATGTTTTTCAATCTCATGCTCTCGCCGTGATGTGATCGTAATGCAAATTGAAATCCTAGTAACTCGTTTTTAGTGGTACCACGTAGTCGTTTTTCGCAACAAGAAGGATGCGTCTCGCGCAAGAACGATATCGACATAGTACCTGCTAGTCATCCGAGCAGTAAAATAGATTCAGAGGTTTCCTGATTTCCAGTTCCACGTTGTGTATTCCATTTCATAATAAAACGAATTAATGAGATGGATTATAAACTTTCAAAAAAGTTTTTTCCGTTTCCTGCACTGAAAAAAGTACGCAGATTTGGTAGAGCCATTAAAAAAGTTGGTTGTGGATGGCAAACGTTGAAATATCATCTCTGCTGAGCTTATAATATTTCAGTCCTTCTGTGCACATACATTAGCCTTGGCCTTGTATTTTTACCGAAAATACTCCACATATATCGAGTCCCAGAGAGTTCTGACGAGAACTCAATGGTGGGATCGCAATTTCGTACGAAACTTTCGAAAGTGGAGCAGAAGAGGTTCGAGCAGCTCGTGCTCGAGAATGCTGAACTGAAACACCAAATAGAAATTGTTAGCGTCTTTCTTTTTCTTCACTCAATTCCTCACTCATATTGAAGTGAATAAATAAACTGCAGTTGCATATTGCACTGTTGCATTTCCTGTCGACTTTTCCCACAGTCAATCCTGACTTTCAGATTCATGAGTCGTTATTAATGTTTCATGTTTGAAAAACTTCCCTCAAGAACTTATTCACCCAACAGGTCAAATATGCTCTGGAAGGAAATCAACAGCTATCTGGAATCAGATGGTCTGGAAAGTAGGACATCGCCAGCTGATTAGCATGCAAAGGAATAAGATGAAGTCATGTCAGTGAATCATATTCAGATGTTATTAACGGATGTGCCGCTGAACTGGTCATTATTTCTGCTTTGCCACGCAACCAATAAAAAAATGTGAGTGCAGTAAATATAGTTTTAATCACGTTAGCAACGAAATTCATGCCACTCGATAACGTTGTTTAATTATCGGAGGGCTAATAAAGTGCAAAAAAATGTCGTTGCATTTTGCAGAAAGAAAGGAAGATCAGTGAATGTCGTGAACAGCTTCGACGGCGCCTGAATGGAGTTGGTGCTTCACAGAATGGTTCATCGCTGAACAACAATCATTCGAGTTTCAGCGAAGAAAACGCCGCTTATTCTTCACCGACAACTTTGACGACAACCGCCTTGATTGAACTGCAACCGAACGATAACGCGGGTATGTTAATTTTGTTGGCATACCTTGGAACGATTGGACCACCGACGGCTCAACCGTTCAGTTGCTCCGAAGATATCCAGGTGGCGCCGAAACTTGGAGCATATCGGAACTTTGAAGATAGGGCTGGATAATTTGAAACATGAGTACCGAAAGTTTCTTTCCATAGAAAATGGAATTCGCCTTTTTTTCGTCAAAGAGATAAATCCAATCAAATTCCATATACCAAAACCGAAGGATATTTGTTAGAAGAAAATGAACGAAGGTGTCATTTATTGCTTGAGACAAAATCGACTATTCAGGACTAGGTGATAGGAAGGAAATAGGAGCTGTGAACTGCAGTGCAGTGGCTGAATGCCGTCACTGCCAGTTATCTTCGATATAATCAAATGACAGAAAATGCTTGTGCTCAAAACTTCTTTAAGCTTTCACATGTGAGATGTGTGAAATTGCCGCATATTTGGAATTTGATGTCTACTATACTGAAAGTGTAGTAATGATTTTCCTGCTTTTCAGTCGCATGCTGATGTGTTTCAACTTTGTTTCATCGGTTTCTTGCAAAGATATGATGCCTTATGCACATACGAGATACAACGAATCCGGAAGTTGTTTGTTGGAAAGATGGAGAAAATAGATCTAAAAGCATTTAGAGACATGACCTCGTAGGTAATGAATAGTGGGATGGGATGCATCAAGAGTTTCAAAAATCTGGAACTCTCCTGCAATCGAAGCCGTTCGAGAAGGCACCCCACCCCAGTTCAGAATTATTGTGCAGTTCGTAATTCCTACCGCGTAAAGCAGAAAATATTATGATGTATGACTCTGCGAATAAGTAGTACTTGAATGAGAACTGTTTTGCAGTTGTGCGCATACATACATAAACAACCTGATTATGCGTTTCAGGTAAACACTGTAAATACGAGGAGATGGATAATGAAAACTCATCATCTTGCTCTGATGAGATTCTTCTATAGGATACTGCCTCCAAGTGTCATTTGAACTGTGTAAGTTCATGTCGTGGTGCTTACTGGTAATTGAAGTACAACAAATTTCCTATCCCTAAAATCTGTATTATGGAAGTTTCAACGTTTTCAATTCACTGCCGCAACAGTCTGACTCTGTTGCGTAACCATTAAGCCCTTTTTAGCACTTAGGCCCAAGAAGTATAGTTTTTCAAGCACAAAACAATCTCCGCGACGATTCGACTTAAATAAGTCCACCTTTATATATTAAATATGAACATCTTCCAGCGTGCACTACACATGCTGAACACAAAGACCAGGTAATCCAGGAAGCAGTGGTAAAGGAGGATGAATGCATGGGTCACTAGTCATACCCACTGAATGCACTCATGTTTTGGGTGAAGTGGTGCCAGAAACTGTGTCGAGCCAGAGGCTCGAGCTGTCGGAAATAAAATGTCATGAGTTTAGGCGCAAGACCACTGCGTCATATTACTACCGTATTTTGCGAGTCGAATTCACAGCACACCATTTCAATTGCGTCAAGGCTTTAGAAACTTGAAACCCTACAGTGCAACAGTTTTTCTACTTAATTTATTGACTTTGAATGTTTCGCTTTTGGCGACCTTTCCACAGTTAAAGATGAGAGTTTAAAATGTTGCACAGCATCAACCTTACATTTCATTCCACACTGGTGTGAACACAAGGCACGGAAGTATTAATGATGAAGCTGTAGTTTTATCTTTTCCATCGGTGATATAACATCAACGAAAATATTACTTTATTCCTTGTACAACCCTACGTTCAACTTCAGCTTGTTTTATTTAAGTCACCCTAAATGAGCAAAATTGACGAACCTCAGGGCTTTTATTCAGGGCAATACTGTAGCTACTTACGGAACGATATTCCGTTTCTATCCTAGCTAAAAATCAAGCGCCTCAATCTTACGACTTGCAAAACGTGCTTGGCAATTCGGCATTTTTTAAAGTATTTCTTCTAACAGCGCTACAATAAAAGTCCTATCTATACACATTAACTCAACGAAAGGAGTAGAACCCATGGTTATTAATATAGCAGCATCAGTGAATGATAACTGACATCAAAGAAGAATAAGCGAGAAAAAGAGGAAAATTTAGAGACTTTAGAAGGACAAAATAAAATATAATAAGTGGGAGCACTAAAAAACTTAGATCCGATCGCGTCGACTGTCCTTCATCTATCGAGACTGTACTCATTTTCCTCATCCTTTTCACATCCCAGCTGTAACTCTTCCTCACCCACTTCCTCCATATTTTGCCTGTAAACTTTTGTCATCATTTCTCCTATGGCTGTTTGTCACTCTCTCTCCCGCTCTCTTATGTTTGTGTCCTGACTTATTTTCTCTTCGTGTAACTCCGTCCCATCTCTACAAATCTTTATTTCTCTCTTCGCCGGCATTAAGCTCAGGATTAATTGTCACATCCCACATCCCATTTCTCTATCTCTGATGCTCCCGTCTTTCCTCATAATAGAACTTCCGACTTTTTTCGTCCAACCATTGTGCTTAGAAAATGGTCCTCATTGCAGTTGTGTTGAAAGCAACATTAGATAATATACACATCACTTCACCAATATATAATAAAAAATTTTTTCCCTCTAATGACATCCTGTCAAAGCTGATCTTTGATGCCTCAAACGTCCAATAAATCAAGCACTCACTTGTTGACATGTCATGCTTTGCGTGCTTCTAATCGTCCTCACGAAAGCCTTTCGAAAATAGGTTACATAGTGTAGGCCCTTATCTCGTCGCAGCTTTTGCGCTAATATAACATGCACAACAGCTTCTAAGCAAATTTATTGCGTTCATTGCTTCACTGACAGACTTTCTTCTGATGGCAACGTCTGCAATTGGCTCACATGTACCTCACTTCCGCCGCATTCTTTAGTCACTTATGTTGGCATATTCCGGTGTTTGTTCTTCGATGTATTCGTGCGATACTTTCTAGTCGTGAGTATCGTTTGATGATACCATAAAAATTCTGATTTATCGCATAATTTCCAGTTTATTGTCTTTCGAATGTCATACGTGCAATAAATTATTTCCTCATCAGTTGCTTTATTTTATTTCATGCAATGATGTGTTCATGTTCACGACCTAACGAAAACTTATATAGTAAGCTAGACATAGGCTAAGGCAGATGAAACAAACGATGGCACCGCCCAAATCAAATCACTGCTTCAAGCAAAAGTTCTACTATGCGGTGTGTGATAGTCTTGGGAGTTCCGGCAGCCAAATTTGTCATCGGCATTCATTTCATTTAGGAAAGCGAGCGGGCCGCTTTATGCACTTCTTAAGCCTTCATAGGCAGTCAAAACGCGCATTTATCGGTGCTTGTGCATCCATAGCTATTCCAGAGCAATTCCCTGTTGGTTCGTCCATTAGTGGCACACAACGTTACACAAAATGCTGTGTGCTTTTTGCGATGCGCACATATCAGTGGAACGGTTCCACAGAGCAGAAAAATTCAGCAACATATGTTACCCAGAAACGCCACCATATATGAATTCTGAGAAACGCAGAATATTCGAAGCAGAATGAATTTCTGCGATCCTATATTTGACAGTAAAGCCACCCAAGAAAAATTTAGGCCTAATTGCCGTATTCATGATTATTCGTTGTAAAGCTAGGACTTGTCACACCATAAATATCTTCGGTTTTATATGTTCATTGATAAATATTGACGACAATATTGACAATCCTTAGGGAATATGACGGTGACTTTGTCGCAAATCCGCATCCTCCATCTTTGAGTTTTCGTGACAAAGCTGACATGGATGATTTCGAGGTACAACGCAAGATTCAAAACTGAACTTATAATGCAACTACCGATCAACGGGTATTTCTATCTGCCTCTAGTTCTACCACTTTACTGAGGAGCGGTAATAAAATCAAGATAGAATTTGCTGACTAGACCTCCTACCTTCCATCCACATTAGCTCTGCTGCATTAATGCACCAGAGAATTTGGTGTATGCTTCTCACTGAGTGATGGAAAGAACGAAAGCAAATGCTTCGCAAAGTAGAACACGCAACAAAGAAACCACACCCTTCAACAAGTTCCGCTTGGAGAAAAAGAAGTGCCACATCTGTTATGGAACGTTCCACTAGCTTGTACAAGATCCTCATGGCCAGTAATTAATTTCATCCATCTTTCTAAAGCCATGTCGTTCCATGAAACAGCACAGTACTTAACAGCAGTCTAAGAAATCCTCTAGCATCATCCCACACAGATCACAAAAAGAAACGCACCAACACCAAAACTGACGACAAAATAAAAGAGGAATCAGTATTACACGCAACGAGGATTCCCAAGATCTTCATACATCACAACGTTTGCGTTCCAAAAACAACAAGGCAAGCAATAGCGCAAATGCGCGAGTACAGCCAAAGTTTGTAGTTTTGCAAGAAATTCATCCAGAACAGCAGCTAGCCATATTTAGACAGTTTCAGAATAAATATAAAACATTAAATTGAAAGCGTTCAGGAATTCTTACTTACCTAGAGCAAACAAACAACGAGGAACAAATCAAGCAGACAAGTGGACGAACTGCTCTGCCAAGACGCGAGAAAAACACAGAAAAGGACGAGGTAGAGCAATTCACAGAACTGAAGTAGGAGTGGAGGAGAGGGGAAGGAATGTGAAGGTGCGACCTCAAATGCAAAAATACATTTTCAAATGCAGTTTGGCGAATATTTACTTCTCGCGCTGAGTGAACGTGCAGAAATAGCAGTCGACTAAATCCTCATTTCATGAACTCACGAAATGAAGCTAAAGGCTGCCCAAAGAAACTGTCTTAAACACCAACCAGCGCCATATTGAGTAACGACTTTATCAATGGCCATTCTGTTGAGCAGCTCGACATCCAGCATAGACTTTATCAATTTCTATTTGCTGTGCTACCTCTGCTGCTTCTTAACAGCGAACGAATTATGGTCTTTTTTTTGACAGAGCGGCATTCTTGGCCTACTCACTTAATGGAAGATAAACCTGTGGTCAAAATTAAAACAGTGGTGAGATGTCAGCAAAAAATTAAGCAGCAAGTAGTTACCGCCAAATGTCCGTACAATAGACAACGGCATGCTGCTATGACAGCGAAAACTTGCGTTTCGTTGCTTGGGTCCATCGAAAGTCATTGGAAAAAGCAGACATAGAGTCGGTCCTGGAAGATCTTCGTTCAGAAGCAACCAATTTCGAAGGTTCCGAAAAAGGTTGGCGGCCACCAAGGCTAAGAAGTTCCGAACTATTTCCGGAGGTTCTCAAGTAATCGTCTCCATTCTGCACTCCGAGAGTTTGATTTTTTGGACGCTCTGAAATTTCAGTGATTCCCAACTTCGACATTCCGAAGCTCGGTCACTGAATTCTTGAAGACACTATTATTAACCTTCCAAAGAAATTTCGGCTCGAACCAAAACTTTATAATTTCGTCTTAGCGCTCCGCACATTGCAGATTTCGAATTCCTTGCGGTCCTAAAATCCTCCGCGAGACTCAGAAGCTTGCTGGCGCGAATCCTGCAACTATTCGAAGACCAGGTTGTCCGTACGATCGTTAATCACAGCTACTGCTGTTCTACGAAGCTCTTTAAGCGACTCTGAGGGCTTCAAAATGCGACTCCCCGAACTTTCTGACTCGAAATGAAATTTGCAAGCCGTCGGCATTTAGTAGCCCATGATGCCGATGGTTCTAAGCGGTTTCCAGAAGACCTCGCATTGTAGCGATCTCTACACAAAATTTTTTCAAATGGGACAATATAGCATTTGAATTCTCTCACGTGATCAAAGAGCCGCTGATTCCTTTTTTTGCGTAACGCAGATTCACAACGCCACTTGCCTGATTGTCCTATCCGCTGAGTCATTTCATTCTCCACACTACTACTATCTCCCCATACTAAAATGTCAGTCCGCCCGGATTGCTCTGCGAACGCTTTGCTTTTCTTTGCTCTTCCTGCTCGCATACTTTTCATGTTTTTCCCCACTTCGGGGCAATGAAATCAATAAAACTATGTAAGTTTTAGAATGAGCCGTAGCAATGAGAGATGTATAGGCCCACCCATGGTCTAGTATAAAAACATGAATATTGAGGGCCAAAACGTTTTCATGCCTTCGCAATTCTTTATCTATCGTATGACTTGTTTTTTCACTTACATTGCACATTTTAATCCTCCCTTTGCTTCAATTAATAAGTTTTACATAATCTAAAGTAACTGGTTAAGTGTCAATTTTGTGCAATAAGGATGACGACTCCTTCATACGAATGAGAGTAGCGAAACATGAGGTCTTTTTGTGTGGCCTGGAGCTAATAAGCCGCATAGCCGGGCCACTGATTCCCTCCTGAGTTGGCAGCGCCACAACGCACGCAGCCGGGCCACGGTTCCCTCTATCTCACCATTTAGCCATAGTTTAAAAGCTAGAGGGGAGGGAGCTGTGTTAACGATATCCACGGAAAGCAGATTCCAAATCCATGCAATACGAAACTGCAAAGTTTGCGTTGTCCGTGCTGTAACATGCTGAGACCAGCAATAATTGAATTGAAGTCGGCCGTTGGGAGTGCTACATTGAAATATTCTTGGCAGTAAGGTGTTGAAAAAGCCGCATACAATTTTATAAGCAAGAATCAAGTCAAGCTTGAGCTTATGATAATCCAGTGATGCTAGGTGGATGGTTTTTGATGTGATGATTTAATTTGGTTGGTATGGGCCACTGTAAGCTTCGTGAGGAGGACTGAGGGTAGAGCGTTTCTTAACGTTTTCTATCAACCTAATATCACGAATCGAAGTAGGAGATCATAAAGGAGCACAAAATTCCAAAAGTATTTAGCGTAATGATGAATGCCTTTCGAGAATGCACAGTACATGTGTGCTGCAAAGTAAGGACATAGTTTGCAATTTTCGACGACTTTCGGCAACACTAGAATCTCCACTGGAGTTCACCGTCATTTGTAACACTGAAGATAAGACCACCATTCGTGGTTCAAAGAACATCTGCTTTGGCATGAATCACATAAATCTTTCATGGAAAATATTTAACTATGTAACTTCGACTGGCTGACGAATGACTCAAGCTTTGCAGGCCGTGGAAGACATAGGCGAGATCACAGAGTGAACGAATAAATTTCGAGGATATCAGTACTTAGGATGCTATCGGAAACATCTATACGGAGAACAGAATAGGACCCAGGGAACTTCAGCGCAAGATAAAACTAAGAAAAGTATCGAATGGTATAATTGCCTCCAAATCTTATTTGAAAATCTGTCCATACTGAAATACTCTGACCCACTTGAGCAAAGAGCCGATCGCATTACACTTCTTGAGTTTCAAGTGTAGCCTTTCATTATAAACAGCATCAAAAGCGTTACATATTGAATGCATACAATTTCGGCCTCATAACAGAAATCCAGCCATTGATATAAGAAATAAAGCACGACTACTACCGAGTTGTAATGAAGAAGAATGTTAATCAAACGTAAAGGTCAATTTGCGAGCGTTGAGGCGAAGAAAACGATCACAAATATCCGCGCTGAGGATTTTCCGAAGGAAATGAAAGGTGGAATGGTAAGGTGGAATGGCGATGTTAATCTCCAAAACAATATTTCCGAGGCCAACTTTTTAACTTTTCGTTGCTGTAGTGATCATTTCGAGCTGACAGTCTCTTTCCATAAGTAACAAGAGTTCGGGCAGGACTACGAAATAGTGAAACAGAGTTATCAGTGTATACAAACTTAAACTGAACTAAAGATCTGTGTAGCAGGGTTGCAAAGATAACTTCCTGCTAGATGTGTTCTTCTATTATTATTGTAACGCACCTACGGCATGAATTGATAACAAAACTCACAATCATATTAAAAAGATTATACTGACTTGGCTAACAAGATCCGTAGAGTAGGTATCACTATGAATGGACATTGAAGATTTAGTGGACTTTGCTATATTTCCGAGATACTAATGAAATGTAACTTATTCAGGGGACTTCCAGAACTAGAGCTGAAATTAAATTGAGCTTTAGAAATTGTATTTCTAAAATTAGCCAACTTGTCGACTGTTAAAAACCCATGATGCAGAAACTTGTTATTCAGCAAAAGAAACCAAAATAATTTATCCAACACCCTGTTATCTCGTCTGCCCAAAGCTCGGTACACGTACGATGCTGCTAATGGACAATGAAAAAACTTCATTCTAATCCATAGATTGCTCAAAGCCACAAAGCGGGATCTATTCATGTAGTTTCCTGACGACTCGTGCCTCCTGTTGTGGTAAGCATGACGATGAAAAATTTACTCAATGCACTCTAGAGGTTGAACTGCTCTTTCAATTACCAGGTGATAACTAATAAACCAAAAATAAATACTTGTCTCTTCATGCAGAGGTCGATTATAAATTTCTCTACTTTCCCTCTTTATTCGTTGTCATCGGACATGGAATTTATCGACAAAGCGAAAAACTTCCCCTTGAGATCCCCATACCCGATTCGTAAATCTTCATAACATTGCGTACATGCATCCGATCACCCTACGGGGTGCCACAGTTTCAGTCAGTCTCAGCCTGCACTCCTATTCTTGCAGAATGCCACCGTCCTGGACGCTTATCCTTGGGGATTTGTTCCATCCGCTTTCAGCGAACAGCTACAAAAGAGAAATCATCCTTTTCCTCAACTGATCCTCGTTTACACCTCAACTCAAGAAAAAACTAATTTCGCTGGTTGCAACAGCAAACAAAAAAGAGAGAGGGATGATCCGTCTTAAATCCCACTCAGCTGACAAACTGCCAACCCCAACAGTGATGTGCGCGGCGATCAGTACGACGTTGTAGCATTTATCGCAGACGAGCAACACTTCACAACGGAACACAACTTGGCCACTGATTTTACTCCTCAATGAAAAAAGTTTCGGAGATTCTGCAAAATGTTTGTAAGACTCAGTTTATTAGCGAATTCTGTGAATGACCAACTCAAAGCATTTATTAGCATCAAAGGAACAACGAACAGTACATAACAAAACAATATTTTCATAACAATAACGAATAAACAACTACTAGCGAAAACAGACTTTCACAACGGATTTGCCTATAATCGCGTTCACCCAAACGCAACATCATCGCTCACTGTCCGTCTCACTGTTTTTTCACTATCATTTCAACAATGAAAACACATCTTGCACATGGACCCCCATCATCAAGAAATCATTCCTTATCATTAAAAACGATACTACACACATTTAGATTCCACATCCAGGATAACATCTCAATAAAAGATAAAGATGATGAATGCAATACTTAATCTGCAGAAATCGACATAAGAACGCCGGTGCAACTTTCGAAAAAATACCCTCGCGAAGTTTGACGACGGTTTGATCATAAGGTCATAAGACGGGGAAAGAAATTCAACAGTGGCGCGGACATTCACTACCAACATATAGGTGGTTCTGTTACAGAATTTTCGAACCTATTGTGAAATACCTCTTCAGACCCTTCTTAAATGAGCAACACTGTAAGTCGAATAACTTCCACAAAGTTAGCGACCGCTTTATCGCCCAGCACTGTTTGCAGAATTTCTGCAAAACAACTCTATCCTTCGCGATCTTCAGCAGAGAATAGTAAAAGTTAATATTTTTGTGCTTCATAATAGCACTTTAATTGTTGGGGAAGATGCAACATGATGTCGCACCTTATTCTGAAAAACTACCTGCATAACGCACCTAAAAAATTAAAATTTCATTCTGCTACCCGCATCTATATCTGCGCTCCTCTCCCTTTCCCGCTCCCTTTAAGCAGTGGTAGAGGACAGCAAGGATGACGCGCGCGACGCTTTCATAGGCATAACAGAAAATAAAGGCGGCGACGAAAGAGTTTTGCCGACTTTGAGAAAAGGTGCTCCCTATTTGGGATCAGCCCAACTATGTACACGATGCGCAGTGCAACAGCTGGTCATTTACCGAACTCCACATACGTGGAAACCTTTCAACGTTCAGTGTATAGTCATACAGAGGGTAAAACAGAAAAACAAATAAACAATTGAATCAAAAACAAAAGAAAACGCATCATTACTTTGCCTAGAACAAACGTACACCACAGCACTCACAATAATAATACTTCATATGAATTTCTTGACGATCAATCCAATAAACGTTTCCGTGACCAAGTAGAATGCTGGGGTTGGCGGACTTCCCACCATATAACGACGATATACGACTACCTAGGAGGTATTCATAAAGAGGCTCAATGAAAAACATAACTGCTAGATAAACGTCGACGATGAAGGTAGTATATAGATGTTTCGTTCACCGCTCCATGACCTGAAATAAAGGAAACATCAAGAAAAGATAAGTGAAAAACGTTGAAACAATAAGCATGGTTTGGTCCATTTAAATAAAAAACCCCCACCTGTTGCAGAATGTGAGAATTTTGCACATCTCAGAAATTCATTCCGAATCGATGTGATCAAATTTTGCTTGTTTTCAGTTATTCCAATTACTAAACTGCTAACAAAAGTATCTAACAGTTGCAGACACTTTAGAGAAAAGAAAAAAAACAGCAAAAGTCTTTCTGAAGAAGAAACTTCCGGAACGGAAAACATATGAATAAAAATTAACACCACAATAAAAGCTTCCCATTTTCTAAAAGAATTTATGTCATCATTGATACGGCGCTTAAAGAAGTTAGGCAATCACACATCATATTTATCGGAATATTATCTCTATCTGCTTTGATTATCTAATTAACAGAAAGATTATTGTTAAGTTTTTGCTCCTTTTTGTCAATCAGCTAAAAGGAAACAAACGAGAATATAATCGCATGCATGAAATGATTTGACGTCTTCAGAAATCCCCAAATATTCGGCAAAATTTTACACTCAACAATTCCAATATAGAAGAAAATGCATGCAGATTCCTTCAAATTTTTACAGACATCACAAAATAAAAATTACCTTCCTTACAACAAATTCTGCTCAACCCACAGGTTAAAAGAATGAACAGTGAGACGGAAATATAGGAAAAAGCGTTCAAGTGGCTTCGACTTGAAGCATAATCAGACCGACAAAAACAATCAATCACAAGAGTCTCTATAAAGTGACAATGCTAAACCGTTATGCTCATAGGTAATGCTATCCTCCCAACAAATTTCTGCCATCGAAATTCGGAAGCTACAACTGTCTAGTGTGCAGGGAGACTTTTCAAGCTCTGCATAAGGGAACTTCGGTGCTCAATGCAACCGAGACCCACGATCTCATCAGCCTCGGGATCAAGAATCAACCCAACTTGTTTACTTGAGGAGAAAACCTCACTTGCTCTTGTAGAATCCGTGAGATGCAGAAAAATGAACCTGCCCGATACCTGGATTTAAAAAAATGTGGCCTGAGATTAAGCACAAGATTTTCTCGATGGTAGTCAAAAGACCTCTGCAGTCAACCCCAATATCGAACAGTTTTCTCAATATTCATAACTAAGCCGAACACGACCGACTCTCAAAAAATTTAAGAGATACAAAAGCGAATAAAAATATTCCTTTGCACAGTTTCATCTCTTAACATATGCCAACTCTGTGTGAGAACTGCAACTGCTGCAACCCGCCACGGATCACACATGAACAGCAGCATGACACAAGGCGCTATTAAATACTTGCAGGTTCTATGCATCCTCCCTGTAACTTGATGCGTCTTTATCTTACTACTGACCTGACGAATTTGTTGGCCAGAACATCGAGATTTCCGCTACCAATACTAGTCACATGTGAATGCAGTGCACACAGTAGGGAAATCTAACCTTACCTAAAAGCCCAAGATTATTTCGTAGAAATGTGCGAATCTAGTTCAGCCCTCATATTTGTAAAAAGGAACGTTGCTGCGCAGCAAATTTGTAAAATAAAAAAAAGAAACTGCGAGAGCTGCTGTTACGGTAGAAGATGAAGTATTGTGAGTGCATCATGAAGGTCACTTGAATGCGCCACCATTCATGACGTACACTACGACCAATACCCTCTGAAGCGACGGTAGGATGTCGGATAGCTGATCCCAAAATGTATCAACAATTTTTTTAATCCTCCCAACGAGGACTTCCTCTATTTCTCCTGCTGTATTTTTCCGCACATACCATTGTTTCACACACGTCCCCATGCTTAGGTGTCTTCGGTTAAAAACCTCAGAAGGATTCTTCGCGAATTTTGCGTCCAGACTTCGATGAACTTGAAAAGACGTCCAACGTTACATGTACAAATGAGAACTGGTAACGCTGAAAATAATCACCGCTCTACACGAAAAAGTCCGACATGAATAAATAAGAAATGGGAAAGCAGAAAATGATTCCTACACAAAGTGAAATGAATCCTACATCCAAAATGAAAGACAACAGCCGAACAGTCTCATTGAAATGAGATTTTCTCGCGCTCAGACGAATATAAGAGCGGAAAACTAATTGGATGGCCACGACCAAGTCATATGAAAGAACGCACGCTCCTAATCAGAGATGTAACTTGCTTGCGCATAGTCTATAGCTGGTAAAAACAAGGACCTTGAATATGACAGTGAGTATTTAACTGACAACCAACTTCCTCAGTGAGCTTCAAACGCAGCTCGATGGGTGGAGGTACACTAGATCTGTCTAATTCTTTGAAGCACCAGTCAGAAAGTATGATGCTCACCGTCATCATCTCAAACGTCACTTAGAGCTTTTTTTTTATTGACGTAAGCAATTTCGAGTTGTCAGCGAAAAGACCTTTCTCGAGTTCGTGGAGCAAATACTTCATCGCTTCCATCCTTCACCGCACAAAGAGCAATCAAGCTGAGAACAGTTTGTTGACGATGGTCATGTGAACTCTCTCAGCTCCCACTGGAAGAATACACGTGATCCGTGTGAGACAGCTCGTTCGCCAAAACAAACATATGTTCACTACCCAAGAACACCGAATTCTGCTCGTGAATTGTCACATTTCATTGGAGTGACTGATATGCTTAAAGTGTGCGAATGAAAACCTCGAGGAACATGACCCGCGAATTCTGTGTCGCTTTTGTCTCTTCAAACTTCTTTTTGTTGTTTTTTCCTCTTACACGACGCTTCCCCTACTCTCTCTGACAAAAAACCTAACCGATCAAACTCTCTTACTAAAATTTGCCCACCAAACCTACAGCACAGTTTCTGACAGCATCCCTGCAGAATTCCTCGTCGTTGAGAGCGCATAACATCTGCTTCGTGAAAGTTTCTTATTGTAGCTGCGTTGAAGCGTTAGTAAACAATGGACGCGGTAGCACAATCAAAAACAAAATCCACCGACTCAGCAACATTCATTTCGCTCACTTCACTCTCCCTTCTGAAAAAAAAGAACCTCTGACTCATGATATTTCTAGCAGTAACTCCGCAGTACACATAATGAAAGGAAACATGAATACACAGGTGAGGTGAACAAAAACCCACTACGATCGAAAACCTTTCTTTTCAGTTCTTGGTCGCCATCCGCTCTACTTTTCCACTCATTAAACTCTGCACTTTTATATGAACTGATAACTCAATCAATAAATCAGTAAATCTGATTTTATGAGTCTTCTGGCGGTGTCCCTTTATAGCGCAACCGAAATGTACCCATCAAGAAAAAATGGTAATCAACAACAGAGATTAATTACAGCTGCCTTCGCACGTTGTTGCGAACTACATTATCAACAGCGAAGACGCAGATCGCTGACATTTTGACTGAGTTCTCACACAACGGGGTATGCCCATAAGCCAAATCTCCACACATTTAAGCGGAACACCTTCAAGGATCCGTAGCCTTGAACGTCTAGATGTTTGAATAATGAAGCTTTTCCGAACAGTTAACAGCCATAAATCAAGGAAGAAATATGCCATAATGTGTTGAGTTCCACACTACTATTTCTGATACGATCGGCATTATTAGTTCCCTCCGTGACCGTAGGTCGGTCGACTCCACTCCAGTGCCAAAGAGTTCGTGAAATTATTTAAGTGGGAAAATGCGTTCAACTCAGCAGGGGCGACTTTTGCAAACAAAAAGAAAATCTGCTTACTTCGGGTAAACAAATGCCTAGGCTTCTAAAAATTTGTTCAAGTGCGGCCTTGAAAGCAACTAGAGCTGCTATCATTTGCCGTTTCCTATCAATTCTCTTCCACTAAACTAATCCTTAAGAAAGGACTTTGACCAAGCACACCGCTTTCTACAGAGGTTACTTTCACAACATTATTCCACCGTACTAAGGAAACGCCCATTGCTTCGAACGTTCACTTTTCCGGCCAAAAAAAGAAATAGTTGCGTTGATTTCAAACGACCTAAACTGATAAGCGCTAAAAAATTAAGATAGAGAGGAGAGCTTTAATTTACAGCCATCAGATTGAACCGCTTTCAAAAAACCAAAAAAAAAAAAAAAATTGCGCTGAAATGTCTACTTTTTCTGATGCCACTATATGCCAATATCTGCATCTTTGCGAACACTTTTAAAAGGTTGCACTAGACACCTATCAAAGAGCACTGTATCTGCTCTTTTCCGCCTTTGTGAACGTATTTTTAGAGAAACGAGCTTAAGTATGAGAAATGCGGTAACATCATTATTCTCGCTGCGCTAAATGAAAATGCTTCTGAAAATTACGCCACTATCATATTAACGAAAATTAAACACTCCCTCAGTACATAAAATTATTATTATTTATTTTTTTAAGAACGCAATGAACACAGCAAGCAGACAAAATAGTGGTGATCTCCTAGTCTAACCCTCCCTCATCCTTCAACAACTTCACCCGAGTTCCCACCAACCGCTTCCGAATTTCAAGCAAAAATGACTGCTCATTGAAGTCAGGACTTTTCGAATCCTGGACAAAATATCTGCTATCACGCTATGAACACGCAAACTTTTATATATGATATGCGTGACACCAAACTGACGATTACTTTAATATAGTGTAATCACAATTTACATACGCAACTCTTATGGAAAACAGAATTGAAGAAAAAAACATCTTCGTCCCATACGGCACTGGAAGTTCAATCTATCTCCGAGGAGCTTTTCCAAAAAACGCCTTCAATGGTTAAGTTCAAGAACAAAAAGACATCGATAAAAACTTATTCCTGCAGACTAGTATAACTGCAATGAAAATAAAGAGAAAAATAACACAATTACATGAGAAGATGAAAATCAATAACGAAACTTCAAACAACTTGAGGAAGTTAAAAGAAGAAATGCTCATACAAGGTAGCGATAAAATTGATTTAATTCCCTGAAAGAATTCTTCATAACGTCGAAATAGCTGCGCTAAAAAAATTCCCATCTACTAAGACAGAAGATCAATGATATGCAAAATGCGAAAACAACAGCAACATCGAAGTCTTGTGCGCCTGCAAAGGCACCTTTTCGGGCCACAAATTCAATAGTTCAATAGAGGAGGAAGGAAATTAATGGATCGAAAAGACAAAACAAAGAATGAACAGAATGAGAATACCCATTAATAACGACACCTTAAAATAGACGCAATCATAGATAATCTGTAATGATGTACTTTCTGCAACGATATTTCAAATGATGGCTTTAATCTCTTCGAAAATTAGTAACAAAAACTCGACATTTTCTGCTTTTTGAATCAACCGATCAAGCAGAAATAGAAAAAAATCAGCTGAGAAATTTCCCCCTCATAAGTATCCATAACAAAAATGAATAGAATCAGAATCTGTAAAGGCTAAGAAAAATAAACTTCCACTGAGTGATCATGCTTGCTTCTATTTTCATTTCAAAGGAACACTCTGAATAATAACCTCTTCAACACAATAAATGCATGCAAATCCTCATTAAGCAATAAAAGTCCACTAACTCTAAAATAGTCAAAAAGCTGCCGATTGCAAGTTTGGTATTTCAGAGAAAACGCTTAGGAAATTATGGAAAATTGGAAATTTCTCCATGAATTCGCTTTAAATTAACATAAAATAATTTCTTCGATGGCAATCGCTCGATGTGAAAAATATTACATTCAGTTTCTTCGATGATTTCTCACTGCATAAAACAGCGCAAATTCCCAAATAATTCCGCCGCAAATACGCGACTTATAACCACTAAACAATGCAATCATTTAGCACTGCAAAAGATTTCCGAGAAACCCTATGATGGATGGCTCCTATAGATGCAATAGGAGCGTCGTCAATACGTCGCAATGACGCATTGCTTAGACAAATGCCGATGACGAGTGCAGTTAATGTGATTCGCAACATGATTCTCCGTTCCTGACCAATGGTCGGCTGCTCATATGACCAGCGGATCTTCCCGTCAATAGCTCACTTGGTTGATATAATCAATAAGAACGGAACAGAGGGCAAGGAATCAATACAAGATGAATGAGTCACTTAACTAAACTTCAGTGACGCAGTTTTTTTGATTTCGAAACACCAGAAGGACACATGAAACGACAAATATGCAGAGAGACAACCAAGCAGAGACATGTCTTCGCCATATCTAGACATCTGCAAAGGGTGCACAAAAATTCATCAGAAGCACCAAAGCTATATCGCTCATCGTTGTCTGCTAAATATTGGAAGCTCTGGAAAAAAATGAACATCTTCAACTTGAGGACTAATAAGAGGGCTCTACAACAAAAAAAGCATAATTGAATAAGACAAGACATAGTTTTTTTCAAGAGCAAAGTGAGAGAGAAAAGCTAAGTGAAATGGAAGGCAAAATGAGCTACGGAACAAAAGCCAAATACGGCTGTGCACAAAACCGGATATTATATCACTGCCGAGAAGGTGAGATCGAGAGAGTTCAACTGATGAGATAAGCTTTGCGAACGATATCAACATAGCGCAGTTACTTCTTAAATATCCTACTGCCTCTCTACAACTCCTGTCCCCCTCCCTCCTCTCCCCACCCCATCACCTTTTTCTGCCAACTGACAAATTTGAGTGCAGGCACTTTGTTCAGCGGCGAACGATCACGATCACCAAACAAAGTCCCGCATGTACTCGCGAAGTCTGATAAAGAGCTGTCGAATTCAGTTTCACATAAGCATGTATGATTGGCTACCGACTGTACTTTTGTGAACGACACAACACTCACACGAGAATTATGGACTGGCAAAAAAAAATCTCCACACAATTCGACTGACCTTGGAAAATTCGATGCGCCTCTTTGGATACACACGAAAACAAGTCTGCAAAGCTAAAGGCTATATATATACAATGCTTACGTATACAGATGTTTATACACATATAAGTACGTAGGTATGTATATGTGTATATATATGCGTACACATGTATATATACATATATATATTTAAACTTATACTATACATGTAATATGCATATATATGGATATGTGTATACCCAATCTTTTGAAAATGCTGATCTTTTCAATTAACGGTCTAGCTGCACTAAAAAATGCAGCCCAACGACTCTTTCTTCCTTCCAAACCCACTTTATGCCAGTTTAGATGCTTTTTAATTTTATTTGCGATGACCGCTATCGTTTCGAAGCTGCGGCTCGAACATCATTATATTTCGCTGCGCGAGATAAATGTGGGTAGAGGTCAGAGGCGGAAAGAGGTGGGAAGGATGGCAAGAATTGCTCAATATATGTTAAACTGTCACGACCGAATAGAGACTGAGATCAGAATTTAGGGCACAACCCGATTTTTCGATCCTTCTATATGCGAGTTAATTTCACCAAAGTAGCCGTTTGAAATCTAATGATTCCATGAATTGCTTCGAAAAATCTCCGAAATTTTAATCCGATTCCATCACCACTGCGACAATAAACGAACCTTTGGAGAGAACAACACTTTGATAATCACCCAACCATAATATCACTGCCATTTAAAACCACTTGTGACCATCACTAAGTAATAATGGTCATTTCCGGCCAAAAAAATTTACGAAAATTTTCAGTTTCACCAAGCACTGGCTAGCGCGAAAAATCGAATTAGTGAACGAGATATGGGCAGTTTTAAAGTGAGGTAGAAGTGTGCTCTGCGCGCACTTCGTTCCAGTCATTATTGGCTTCGATTCATGAAATGCACTGATAACTTGCAATTGCGCTTTGATTATTTTGCCAATCGCCTGAGTGTGTCGAACGGCTGCCACTTTATCGTCCCGCACAAACCATCTTTACTCATAAACAGGTGAACGTACGCCCAACTCCCCAATGACGGCTTCAAAACCACCAATAACCAATCTAGCGGTTCGACAAAGCAACGAAGCCCGCACACAGCGATCCGCCAATTCGACGGACGGCCGCTTGCTGCAATGCCGTTCGGGCGCAGCGTTCGCAACTAAACGCAACTAACATGGAATCGCCGATACACAATGTCGCCTGGCTCGATGACGTTGCCAGCCGCACGCTGTGACGTCGCCGCGTCGCGGCTATTAGAAAACAGCGCGCAATCGATAAACATATTTCTCGTTTGGGCATTAATGAGAAGAAATTTAGCTTGGTGGAGGTAACAGCAAGTCTGCTATATGAGGGGACACGCAAGAATGAGCAATCGGTGATGAAAATTTAAGGCCACAAAAGACCCCTGGAAGGCAGCGATCATTTGACGGAGATGTGACCGCATGTGGCACGACGTGTCGACCTAGCTTACTAAAACTTCGTCACCCACAATCGACAAACAGCTGCTTCCTATTCATACTATACACTGCGTAGAAATTTTGTCGCGTCAATGGCGCGTCTTCGACAGAAACCGTACCTACGGATCAGTGCCAACTCCTTGACACAATAATATAAAACCACGGAAAGATATTCCTTGATCAACTTACACGTAATGCTCCACATTGCAGAATCGTTTCCAGCGATAAGGAGAGCAACCGTTCGCATCTGCGCTGAAAATAGTTTTTCTTATAGATGCAATCAGCAGTTTGGTTGTCCACAAAACGAGCACAATGAACGCATAACATCCTGCACAAAATACGGACGTCGCCCTGAACGGATACATATATACCGAAGGTGACGGATAGACGAACCACCAGGACGGCAGTGGTGATAGCCGTTGTCTCACATCTGACAACCAGCTAACCACACTGCCAGCCGGTGACTTATCCACTTGACAAATCGTCGTGGGTAAGGTAATTAAGGCGTGTACATTATCGCGGACAAGGAGAAACATCGGACGGTGGTGCTGAAGTGTATAAAATATACTGCGCGGGTCAACGAACCTCGAAGGCGATGAATAATTGCACATAGGGAGCTGGCATCCTGAAGGGTGCAAATTATTTTGAGGGGCGATGCCCGTGACGAATGACGACTGCGCAACGACGACGACTCCCTGTGGTGGCCGATTGAGACAGAGAGAGAGAAAGAAAGCATACTTGCGGACAGCTGGGTCCGCTCAACGGGCGTGCCGAGAGAGTGCGCGCGAGAGAAGCAGTGGCCGCACGAGAGAGAGCGCCATTTCGCTCGCCAACACCAACAACACGAACGCAAAACATCCTCAAGCACCGCCTCCTTGCGCGAAAAAAACGACTAAAAAACAAAATAGCCAACCCATCTGGCATATTATCGAGGAGGAAAAGTGGAATCCGTTCTCTGGAGTAATCTTTTCTAGAGGTCAGTTGCATTCGGTAACATCGCATAACTTCACACAAAGATGCCGCCTCCATCAGCTGATTGCAGTGCACGAGTAACCCGGCCAGCGTCGGGAGGACCTTGAAGAACGACCAGCATCTGTCAGCTGCTTCAGCTAAACTATTTCCAGGCAATGCCGTGATAATGTGGCAGACAAGCAGACAACGAACAAACATAGACGTGCACATAAAACGAGACGCATGTCGGGTCGAGTCAACGTCGAGCATCACGATGACATCGAGGGCGATTTGGAAGACCCGGTCTGCATACCAGATAGGTGCATTTACAATCTGTACACGACAACACGCACACAACACATAACGACACGCAGCCGCCGTGCCGAGTGGTGGGCTGCATTTGCCGATTTCCATGTGAATACAACTTCTGGCATGCGGACCAGACGTCTTACGAGCTGATACCGAACATCGGCAAATACACCGGCTGGCCAACATGTGAACCGAGCCCGTTAGAAAGAAAGCAACGCGGATTGTCATGCAAAAACAAAAAAGGTGACCATGCACGAAACAAACGAACTTGCTTTTGGCGTCGCTGCGGAGTGGAGCTACCGAAAGGTGATGCCACCGATGGAGAGGAGCGATGATGAGCGAGCATATTGCTGCAGCCTGAAAGGAACAAATCCCGGTGCTGCGATGAGTTCGCGGCATGCGGTGCGACTGAACAACTACTGGGCATGGTCGACCGATAGCCGCGTGCGAATGCTCAAAACACAGGCGGCGCACTCGTGAGCGAGACGAGCAAAGTAACGCGCCGCGGCTGCCACACAGCCTTCATCTGTGCTCGTCCCGGAGACGAGAAAATCTCGTACTGAATCGCACCGCTTGCAGGCCGTCACCTGAGCCGGCACCCACAAACATGCACAGACACTCACAGACACGTGCGGACGCGATACACATACAAGCATACACAATATACGCTTACATATGCACAAAGGTGCATCATACACAAACATGGCCGCGCATATATGCATGCACACACACGGATATGTGCGCACGCACAGACATGCGCATAGACGCACACACACACACATATATGCGTCCGCATGTATTGTTCGGACAGTTCTGGATGTCACCGCCTCTCGGCTCAAATTTTCAAAAAGCATCCTGAGATGACATCCCTTCTCCTATGGCCTCATGTCCTCATCTTTACCTGACTTCCTTCACACTGGGAGTCAGAAAGCCCATCGCTGCCAGTGATACTCATCTTACATTATTACACGACTGCAAATAATGCACAGACAACGATGCATGTGAGTGTTGATCCGATGGTATGTGTGTGTTGGCCTGTCGAAGGGTCATGAAGCACACATTCGATGGACAGTGGCAGAGTTGCGCACATCGATCGATAACTCGAAATCTCTTTTAAATCATCAGTTCTTGCAATAAAATTTAACGATGAAGAGTTATGCCAGCATCGGGAAGACACACTGATCATCAAAAATATACGGCAGATAAATTTACTGCTACTACATACGGCCAGCAGCAAACATCTCAACTACCGATGAATGCTATAAAAGAAATGAAATAGTCGAAAGCTGAGGCTAAAAAAGTTCGAAGAACGGCAATGTCTCGGAGGCGAGTGAGACGTGCCCGATTGGTCGAACGTAAATATCAGCTGAGCGCCGTCGAAAGTCAGCTGAGCGAGCGAGAGAAAAAAGCCGAGTGAAGAACACACGACGAGAGCAACGAAAAAAAGCGGATGCGAAAGAAGAGTGCGACGGGCGCCATTTCCTCGCGCAAATTCTGCCCGCAACTTTGCATTCTCTCTCCTTCTCTCTCTCTCTGCTTCTGTCTATTCGAGCATTTTTTTGTTCCTCGAAATGAGGTCGCAACGATAAGAGCAACAAACTTTCGCAATAGGCACTTATGAAAGAGCATTGTAATGCATGAGTATGAGTATCAAGCATTATTAGACGTAGGCGCCAGTTTACCAAAGTGGCAACTGCATCTGCTTGACGAAAAATCAATCTGAGAACTGGGCATTAGGCTCTGTGAAATGATCAAGAACCATGATCAAGAACCACGCAGTGTGATCCTACGGTAATGTTGAAAGGGTCGAGAGATACCACTCGACAATCTTGTCGCCGCAGCACTCAAAATGTGGAGCTAACTCGACAATTGAGACACTTTAGGATTTCACTTCACTGCAGCAGTCATCCAGAAGAGAGCGGGTCGAGGGAGGGAAGATGAGGGAAAGCTCCGAGAATGGCATATCATTTGTTTCCTGTCGTTATTGAAAAGGTGCAATTTCGATCTCAATCGTAATAATTTTCCAAATACTGCATCGCTAATACAGTCTAATCGATCACTTAGTGGTCCATTAGACTGTTTTTTGTTATGTTTCTAGTAATTCTGAATTTTAATCAGCGCAAGTTGCAATAGTTATAGCAATGACTATAACTGCATCTGCTTGACGAAAAATCAATCTGAGAACTGGGCATTAGGCTCTGTGAAATCGTACTAGTCAATGCAAATGCTGTGGATTACAATGAACGTGGAAGAAACAATTTAAGAAACAATACAGAACATCTGAAAAGACAAACAAATTCTGGACAAGTAGTGGACTCACCTGGTTTACTTAGCTATCCTCCCCCTCGACTACATAAATTCTTGCTTCAAAATTTAAGCTTCACAAAGCATCGCAGACATCAGACGACCTCAGGTGAATTTACTCAATCCAGACAAACATGACTTTCTTATGAGAACTATAAGCACACAGCCAGAAATCTAATAGCAAAAGCTTATTCGAAATATGTTGATCGAGGCACGCGAATGAAGACACAGTGACAACCCCTATGTGAAGGCAAAAAGCCATCGGCTCGGAAAAGGGAGGAAAGATGTAAACGTATTGCCGTGGCCGTCACGCGGAAACAATTGGATTCAAAATACACAAAGATTCAAAGCGAACACTAACAATGGCGCATCTCTCATGCATCTCAGGCTACCTCAGGTAAATAATAATACAAAATGTTGTGGAAGCGAACAAAATGCAAAGATGGTATGCTAAAATAAAATAGAACTATCTGATACGAAATGGTAGGAGGATAGAGGGGAGGGGAGAGGGTGGAAAGGAAATCGGAATAATATAACGTTAAATTGAGGATTGATAAGCACAACGCGGTTCATTTTGCACGATTATATGTTTGTTTTTTGAAGCTTTAGACTAAAATACTTGACGAAAAAGTAGCATAATGGCAAGTTCATAGCTACTTTCTTGAGCGCAGTGACGCTCCCGAATCTCCGTTGAAGACAGAAACGATCTTAAGCGGTGTACTTGTTGTCCAACACTTATCAGCACTGCATGCGTTATAATTCATAAAGAGCTCTCGTGACGTTGCTCATCGGAACTCCTGCCAGCTGATGCTTATATCAGCTTATCCGCTTACATATACTGCATTCTTGTTGCCGACACAACTCTAAACGTCTTTGAGTAATCCTTGAAAGAAGTGCTACAAACGCGAAAACCTCACCACATTAAAAATAAAACAAAACAAAGAAGTAATATGCACTGAGATGGCTATACCACAATTCAGTTCATTTCCCATTAAGTGCAGAGTTTGAGCATTAATTTTCGCCTATGCCGATGAATGTGGTTACGCGTTTTTTGAGGGGAATCATCCATCAAAGCGCTGTCAGCCTAGCGCGAAAGACTCGCGCACACATTTTTAGGTGCTTTTGACCACTTTATCTGTCCTACGGCAATCGTATCCTTGCACTCGGTACTTGTCTAAACAGGTCGCCCTACAGTAGCCTAATACTGAGCAGCTTCCTCTTACAAAGTATACGCTACCATTCCAAAATTATGTGAACGCCGGGAACTGCGCTTTTCTAGGCATTGCAATGTAGCTCTAAGTGACATCTCGCGGATTCTCAAAATTCCAGAATGCTTGATTTCGCTTAGAAAGTTCTGAAGTTAAAAACTGCCGGGTGTTGAAGCCTCGAACTTTGCGGGTATGCCGAATTTCACGTTCCGAATGAAACCAAACATGTGGGAGGGCAAATAAAATGTATTTGTTTGCCTGATAAACCAACATATTATATCTGCAGTACATATGTACGGTTATCTACCTGAAATATGTATCTACATATAAGTAAATGACTAAATAAATCCAAATCTCTTGTTGGCTCAGAAAAAATTTTTCCTTCTATTAGCGAAAACTCAAAGACTCGAATGACAACTATAATTTGTAGACGTTCATCGGCTATCGATATGTTTTTATGCTAAGCGGAAATAATGAGGCGCACAGCAAACTTTGCCAATATAAAGAAACGTCCGTGGAAGATAGCGGAAATAGAAAGACGGCAAGCGCAGAATGCCCGAACACATTCAGACACGAAATCTATCAGGATGCGCCTAAAATACAGCAAGCTTTATCACTGAGCTATGAGCGACCTCATGAGACTCTTTATCACAACAATAAGCCTTAACGACTTGCTAAAGCATACAATTAAAAATTCTTTTCCCTCCCTCCCCCCCCCCCCCCCCCCCCCTGCCTCCCTCCCTCCCATCATTACACAAACCTCTCCTCTGCACTGGTCCTCAGCAAGCTGTAACGTAACAGTTCACTTATATTCCTCTTGTCAGTTTATAAATATACAAATTCTTTCTCGCGTAGAAATGTTTCAGCATTATAACCGCAAATAAACATGAAGTACCTGAAGCTATTTTCTAGGATTTGTATTTTCTAGGATTTGTATGATTCGAGTGACCACTTAAAGTGAAATATTTTAAAGCAGTCGGCAAATTCCTCTAAAAATCCATCACATTTCCTGGCTTATTTTAACGAAAATATCAAACAATTTTGATTTTTCGTAAAGAGAACTCAACTTTGAGATGATCAGCGGATATGAACAATGCGACAATAATCGCATAAATAGTCTACGTAAAATCCACGAAAAGCGGAAATTAACATAAAGAAATAAACATTTCTCCACCAACATTTCAGCTTTCCGAATGAAACTAAAAGTAGAGAGAAAGAAAAAACGTCATAATTCGTAACTTTTTAAGTATTTGGTTGAATTTTTATGCAATTAAATTTAAGCGGAAACTAACAACATACTGTTTTCGAATGAACGAAAAAAAATATATATATAATATTCTATATATTATATATACATATATACATATATAAAATAAAATTACTCAAACTGAAATCAGTGAAGAAAACTTCGAATTTGTTTATTGATTTGTAGAGCTATATTATGAGGGAAAAGAATTCGAATCTTAAACGAAACGATTAGATGGCCCTATGGAAAATTGACGAAAGAGATTAGCAAAAATTAAAAATCAGAGGAAAAACTGAAAGATTAAAAAAATTACAAATTTCTGAAATATCATAATGTTCAATAAAATATTCGCTTATTTTAATGCTTTACTTTTAGAAATATTAACGCTTACAACGTAAAGATATTGTAAGTAGAAGTACACCTCAATATCTAAATTTGCATAGGCAAAAACATATGCAGGTCTTCCTATAGGGCAGATTTGAGCCTATTCGTCAATATGTTCGTCTATAAACGTTGCAAGTTGCCAATCGTGTACTGCATACTTATAAAGTAAACCTGCTTGACTCAAATCCTTTCTCCATACCGCCCTCATCTTTGCAAATTCATGTCAAACAGACGAAACTATGCACGCAGCCCGATTTATTGAAGAATGCGAATGGAAAAGCCTGTGGAGTTGACTAGCAAAACATAACTGATGGGAAACTAACAACTTGCAACATTAAAATCTATAAAAGAATTCGATAATTTGCAACAATTGCTCTCTTGATAGCTGGGGGCTATAGATAAACTTACAAATCTTAACTGACGATTGAGTTGCAACTTCGGGTGACGATCGTGAGGTAGTAAGTCACCCGAACATGAGAAATTCCCTTTTTGCTTTTCTTCCTCTTTCCATACTTTTCCAGCGTTGCTACAGCCGCTGAGCAAAACCAGGCTCCTATCTTCGTCTAATATCTCCCAAGTGGGAAACGATGTGAGGGACTATTTACCTCAAGTATATAAAAAATGTAGAAAGTTATAAAGCACGGAAAAGGTCGGATGATAAAAATAATAGCGAAGCGAGTAGCGCCAACAATTATGGAGTGCCCGCATGATGATGAAAACGTAACAAGATAGTTTTATATTATACCCAACAATAGCTGCGATCAACGTATTCTAGCAACATTGCTTAGAGGGATATAGATTAAGAAATCAAGAGGACAAAATAAATGAATTCCTGATTGGAATATAGACTCAAACGGTTGTGGATTAACTCGGTGCAGCTTTATGTGCGATGTGATGATTGCCGCTGAGAAAATGCCGCACCTAGTGATTGATTCAATGCTCACGTCAAAGACGGCACACTTTTTTCACTGCATGAATCATGCGGTAGTCGTCAGATGCAAGAAATGCGTTCTCTAAACCGCTGTAGAGATGTGATCCTATAAAATATCGAGGAATAAAGAGAGAAAGAGAAGAAAAGAGAGGAGGGGGGTGATGTAGAGGGAGAGAACGAGTGCAAGAGAGAGAGCCACGCGAAATGGTGAACTAGCTGGCTAAGCAATCGTATTTGCCTCAGTTATATACTGTTTCTCAGGCTCATTCAAAAACATAGGATCACTTGAAAAAGTGAAATATTTGTACCGTATCAAATTCACGGATAATTTAGGCAATTTCAAGCCGCCTCAGGAGAACCGGGGAATCATGAGGCGGTTCTCCGATCGAAAATCTGCAACAGCAAAGCATTTCTATCCTTAGAGAATCCGTGGAATAAGAGCGATGAAATTAAGCATGTTGGGTACATGCTGAGATCAGCATCTTTCAAGACGATACGACAAAGTAGGGTCGAAGCCACGCCCACATGTAAACACCAAAATCACTTTCCACTCCACTCCTCTAGCTGTGGATGTTACTGCACAACAACTACGTAGTCAGCTGCCTGCCAGTTGAAGTGGCCTCCTAAGTCTTGATAAGACAGCAGGAGCTGACTTTCCAAGAGTGATACGCAGTAATCTGGGAGACAAAGACTCTCTTAAAAGTTCCTCTTAAAGGTTTTGTGTAGCACTATAGAATCATTTGAAATGTTAGTTTAATTTAATTATGTTGATAACGCTTCTCTTCAACGTATGTTCCTTTAGAAATGAGTCGTCCAACGACCGATATCTCACAAAATGCTTAAGTGATGAAAAGCTACGTAAACGCATGTGGTCCGAAACAAGGAGTTGAAGATAGAAATTGAACAGAAAAGCGTAAAAATAGCGGATATTTTTGAGGGAGAGTTGTCAGATATCAGATATGACAACGTCACATGCTTTGAATGCCAATAGTAAAACGGAACAAAACCGCTTTCTTGGACTAGCATGAAATATATTTACAAGATGTTTATTATTACACTGCCGATACATAACACGGGAGTGTGGAGTGGATCCTACAGATATACGTACTCCAAAGCTAATACTATCAGACTGGTGAAGAAAGCTCTTCTCGATGCTAATTTTCTCATGACGTACATCTTATTGAAACTGAATTATGCTAAAATATGAAAACAAATTTCATACCTCATCTGCTGCTTTCCACGTACTGGATAAAGTATATTGTGCATGTCCACCATCTCGATAAAACATGCCAACTTAGAAACCAATCGTTACTTCCTAATTCAACGGATTGTTTAGGTACAAAGCATTGCCACAGCACGACGGATACTTCTATTTTGAAGATGAGAGAAAAATGAATGAGCACATTTTAGAGTTGACAGTATATTTCAGAGTAATAACGTTGTGGACACTAAACAAAGATGGGGGAGAAGAGGACGGATGAGAGGTACCTTATTCAAGCGGTAGTATTCTGAAAGAAATACTACTCTAGGTGGTAGAACCGCAACCTCGAAAAAAGTACTATCCATTCTTGCGAACATCTAATACTCCATGACTTTGCCGTGATATGCTGCTGTTCCTCTGTAAACGCTAATTTCAGTTTATATTCTGCTGCACTTTTTTTGCTTTGATCGCATCGCATACCTTTTCACTGCTTGCCATCTCAACCGGATTTCACTGAGTGGTTTCAAAATTGCCTACGAAGACAGCACTTTGTGACATATGAATGATAGGGTATGAACTTACTTAGTAAAGCACAAGAAAATATTTCAACTTCGACTACCATCAGCATTATTTATGAAAAAAAAAATACGAAACTGTGGCAAAAGGACCGCTTATGTAGAAATTACAACTACAATCAATGAAGCTGCCATAATCCGACCTAGAGTGTGGCAGATAGACTTTTCTACGCCTATTATTCATTCACCTACTGAGAAATAGAAATCAGCATTTAGAAAGTGAAAAAAAAAGATACATGACGATAACTTCTTATTAAATAAAACAAATAATCATCATCGCTATGCATTCGATATCAGCTTATCACAATTGAAGCATTCAAAAGTGTTGCGCCATAAGCTCATATTCGTTCAGTATGACACACTAGACTGAATTAACGACCCACGAAATTAACGATCCTTTGAAACACTAAATTAACGAAGCGATCCAAGAAATTACCCCACCTGTTTTGTTTTTCAAACCAAATAATGTGTTACTTTTCATGCACATTCTAAATCAATGAGTACAGTGGATAGGAATGGTCATTCACTTCTTTTCCTAATGAGTTCGTGACTGCATTTCATGATTTTAGTACTTAAATACGAATATTAGCGATAGCATGAATCCATACGAGACGTACTCATTGGTGAAGATGGAAACTCGAGTGTGCAAAAGACCCGGAACCAAATCACAACCATACCGGACACGTTATCGAAATCCATGAAAAATTCCAGCTAAAATCACAGCTGCTTCAGATTCTTGGTTATGTGTTCCCAACTTAACAATCCTAAAGCGTACTGCATCGATATTTCATAAACGCGGATAAACTCGTTTATGCTACAAATTCGTGCAAATCGATAATATTTTTTTTTGCGAATATAGACATTTCTTGTGAAGGTTTCCGATTACTGGGTACTGCAACACAAATATATACGCAAGCATTTCAGATCCAAAATGTTCTTGGAGAAGTATTTCGTCCTATGGATGCGTGTATTGCAATAGTTTACCAATTGAGGCTATTTTGTGTAAACTACTCAACGTGAGTTGCAAAATATGCTACTATTGGCTAATAAAGTGAGCGTAACTTTTAGTGGAAATTTTCTCGTCGATGACTCCTAAAAATAGCACCTTCCCATGAAATGATATATCGGAACAAAAAACAAAACGAAGCGGAACTTTTCATCGAATCAACTCCGATAAAAGAAAAAGAGACTTCAGCATGCAAATTTTAGGAATGGAAAGATGCGCGAAAAAGCAACGCTATGAAATTGTACAAAGAGCTCCGTTGATCGGATTCGCTCATCAAAGCTGATCAAACAAGAGGATTGTTGAGAGTAATGAACGTGAGCATTTGTATCGGTTCAACTTGATGCACAATACACGACGATATGCCTACCATGAAGCTACTCATCTTCACTTTTAAAATGGCCAACAATTAGCGAAATTATATTGAGCTAATACCTGTAATATGAAAAACGACTATTCGCACATGTTTAGCGAACATGATCCTGAGAATTTCTCTGTATAAACGTTTCAAATCTCTACTACTAAGAGAGATATATGCTCACTGTTGAGTTTCATTTATGAATTGCTCCGCGTGTCGATTGCTCCCTTCGAACCTCTAGTAAATCATCGATAGACGTTTATGAGCGGATACGTGATCGATAATGATTGAATAAACGAATCCAACAATCTACTAAGTAGAGATTTTGTTAAATTGTATCAGTGCAAAATAGATGTAAAATTAAAATGATCGCATAAAAGAGTGGTAAAATGAGCTGAAAAAAAAATGAGAGAGGCAACAAACAATGGCTTCCGCCTAAGATCTACATAATTCGATGGCTGCTTAATATTCGATGGGGGAATCGCTTTATCGAATATATGAGATTCCAATATATGCGCGATAGAGACGATTATCTATGAGACGGGGGGCGGCGGCTATATTCGATATGTGCTGATGGAAGAGAAAATTTGAAATAGGTGCAATCGGTGCAACGCATCCTCTCTTCCGGCTTATCCTTTTTTCAATATCAGCCTCATTCTCAACAATAATATTGAGGAATATATTCGTAATAATTTTGTAATTTAATTCGAATCACAAAGATAGTCGTAATCTTTTTTTTTGAACAAATATCTATGAAAAAAAAAAACGATTTTAGTAGGGTGGAAAAAAAAACTACAAAGATTGCCGTTGATGATTGCGATGTGCATTTGCGGTTATCGACGTTGAGGGTCGTTTCGGTGGAACGGAACACAACCAAGCCGGTCTCGATTTGAATTCTGTAACTTCGTTTGTTGGGTATCGTTGTGACGAGTAAAAAAGTCGTTCCACTATTGCACCCTTAATGTAACTACCATTGTGCTACCGCAGAGTCAGCAAACTGTAAAAGTGCAGCACATCTACGATCGGCACCACCTCACACAAATACCGACCAACACACGTAGTACATCCAAGTTGGAACACACTTGCCACCCGTAACACCTCTCACTTTCCACTCACATACCCCCACTGACAACGGTGTAGCACGAGTAATTTGTCCCTCAAGTTGAGGTTGTGCGGATAGATGGTGGCTACACTTCGCAAACACTCTTATCAAACTGGCAGCAGAAACTGCGCAAGTTGACAGACGGCTGTTAAGAATAACCGAGAAGAACCGAAACAGTGGAAGTGCATATGGAAGCAGTGAGCTCACTGCTGCAAAAACCATGGAGGGTCTCCATTCAGCATTCAGCACAAAATGAAACATTTGTTAGCACAATTAAAATGACGTCCACCGATAAGCAAAATGCCGATCGGAAGTGTATCGTATGGACACACGATTCGCATAAGGACCCGCATCGAGAATTCGACGAGTCCTCCTAACAACACTAAGCATAACAATGATCAATTTTTCACGAGGAATTCGCCAAGTTAGAATATGAGAAAGCCACATTTCGAAAAGTTCCGTACCTCAATGGCAGACGACCTTTCTTGTCTGGACGATTACTTCCGGAGAGATACGTTCGTACTGCACAGACAGTAGGTAGTCTGGAGCGAAGTGATAACCCTAGAGGAAGCAGCTGAGTCGAAATGAAGGGCACGATCATATGTCGTCGCACCAAAGCTTCACAGTTTCGGCAAAGCACACTGCGCATGAAACATGCACATATGGATGTGCAATAAAGCGGAATCGCTTTAAAAACATACAGCGAGCCTGGAAAAAGAAGGCGTGGCTTGAAGGATTAGCCCTTTGAGCGCAGCAGCACGAACAACATTTTCGGCATTGTGAGGATAATTCTGTGCTGGTTACACAAATAGGCACTCTTTTCAACTCCCCACCTCTGTCTCCCCCTCTCATTCATCTGTTCCCATCCCCACTCCTGACAGCTAGATGCTCTAGGTGCCCACCCACCGCAACTCCTCTCCTCCCCTCCTCTCTCAAGAACTCTCTTTCGGAAAAATCCCAGCAACACAACGACAAATGGGAACAAACACTAACCAAGATCCTACTGCATCGCGTCGATTATCTACGGAAAACTTGTTCAAGCTCATTGAGTGCTTTACACAATATAGACCACTAGGCAATAATCGTAGTAACGTTCAGATGATACGAATTTAGCCGAATGCTTTGCCGATTCATAAAGAAGACATATTTAGGGAAGCAAAATAGACGTAGTTTTTTAGATGCGACGAAGTTTTCTCAGCATTCGCCGCGAACTTGGAATCATGATACCGATGGAGACACAACTATTGCTTGCTGCCACCCACAACGTAATGGACGCATTGTAGAATAAATTGCCCGCACAACGCAGCTCCTCAATTATTTCAGTGATTTGAAATCCTTATTCGGATACAAACACCTCATTCCCAATTTTCGAGGATTTATTTCCCTGCAGTGACAAACATCATATAAGCGAAGGCTCATTTAATCCCTCTAAAGAAGATATATCGCTAAAAATGTCTTAAATATGCTCAACAATGACGCATAAAATATGCAACGAATATCAAACCGATTCTAAAGAATGGAAATATTTCCCACATTATCCTTAAAAGATGCGACAAAAATATCCGGAAGAATGGAAACATTTCCTTCATCACCCCCTAAATATCCATCAAAAAAAAAATTCATGAAAAACATATCCGAAGAGGAAAAAAGGCCTGTTCAATAAATAATCTAAAAAGAAGAATCTGGAGTCCAATCCAGATAAATATTCGCCAACTATAAAGTTTGCTCGAAACGATTCGTTAACAACTCATACGAGAAAGCATTTAATAGCACAACGTTTACATCCCTCAATGTTTACAGATGCGGCGGAGGGTGTCGAACTATCGATGTGTATATATTGAGCAGATGATGATAGAACGATTCAAGTATATAAAATACATTCAATGAATTTTCATTGAATATATAACAGTGAAGAGCTCTTTCCAACCGTCGTTCCATCAAAGCAGCCGTTCGATACTGGAAGGTCGAAGATTAGGTCGGTGGATCAGTTTACAACTATGCCGGATCCTTAATGAAGATTGAGAGTAAAAGTATGTATGTACCATATAAATCGTATTTTATTACAGCCTCTCAAGTAGGAAAAATATTCATAAATCCAATATACAGTGGAGAAAGAACGGCTCAAAAGGCAAGGAAAATATACAAAAAATAAAAAATAAATGAAGCGTTAACGCTGCAAAGAAAGAGATCATATTCGAATCTATCAGCCGATCGGTTCGTCGTTTCTTTTCTCGCAACGGGCAATACTATAAAACCATTTATGAAGATAAAATCTCTCAATAGCGCAATAACAAGTAATAATATCAAGTTAGCATTAAATTTAACGCATACTCCTCAGAGTGGACATTTGCGCCTCTATAAAAGTTATTAATGGGACATGAGCATGGTGTCCTACGTCATGTAGACGTGCGTGAATTGTCCCATTGAGGAATTGCGATAGATAAACACGATAGTAAGAGAAGTACTCGAAATGTCGCAAATAAATTTAAGCTACTTAGAGATGAAAAACAGAGTTACTACACCTTTGAGATGGGCCACAGTAAGTCATACAATAAATAGAATAATAAGCCGAAATTCGCACATTGTTGGGAAAGTCTATCGTTAATAATTGACTTCTACCTTGAGCCAATATAAAGCTTCAAAAATTTTATGGACACCTTTACCCGCTATCGGAAAAAAAAGACAAGAGAATGCAAGTAATGAAGTATAACTCATATGCAAATTGTTCATTAAGGAAATGTTATCTTCTAACAAATGCGAAGTCAATAATTATCAGAATTGCGATAGAAAAGAGGCTGCGAGAAATTTGTTCAAATTTTAGCAAATACTAAAACGTCGTTGATACCCAAATCAAATATTAATAAAGGAGAATTTTACAATGAAAATGATAATCGTGGTTGGAAAGCGGTAAAGATAAATTTCTAATTCAACGAATTAATAATTTAAACGATAAAATTCCCAAATATATCAAATTATGGTATATTTTTGCAATTACATTACGATTTCAAATCCGATCTTTTCCATTGCATTAAAAGTGAATTTCAGCATTATTTTGTTGATTTTCAACTATAAATCAGCTATAGACCATTGAAGGATCTATATCGCCGATATCTTCAGTTTCGCGAAAAAAAAAAAACAAACAACCGTCGACGACTCCGATAAACAATCTGACTTCAGACGCTCCACTCTACTGAGTTACATTCAACGTTGAAAGTGGGAGGAGAGCAAATCGAGCTAGAAGTGGGTATCAACGACTAATTTCAAACATCGACTTCATTCGCACTCAATTTTGAAAGCCAGACACAATCTGTTCTGAGTCAGAAAGAAAATGAATATTACAATAAATACACCGCATATTGAAGAAATGCTCTAATAGAGGATTTCGTGTTGGTAACTGCTCCGACAACATGTGCACAACCGGTCAAGAAGACTATCTGGCATAGATCAACTCATCACAATGGGCATTTACATGCTTAATGGTGATTGCAAACGTCGATGACCTGACCCATTCCCAACTGCATTGTAGGCTATGAAATCTCTACTTAAAACAACCACTGCGTTTCATCTTGCGCATTTAAAAGTTAATTTCAAGACGGCAAAAAAAAGTGTAATGGTACTTACTTCGTCATAGGTTTGCAGGAAACCATAACGCGTTTTTTTCCTACTTTCACCTCTACTTGCCTCACTTTACTGCATCTACATTAAACTCCACTCGCCTTTTAATGACAATCTCAGTAAACCAACCATTTGATACCTGCTGCAAAACTGGCTGCTTAACGTGTATCAGCCTACAAGCAACGACACCGATTTCAGCTCAGTGGCTAATAAAAACTTCAATTCTGCCCCACTACTTGTTCCGAAAGACAAATGCTAGGCCATCCTGCTTTATTATGAAAACTTCTGTACAGAGAGCTCTGATTTGTTTCATATATAAATCACATTAAAGAGCAATAAGCATTGCGCGATCGCCTTTCGTTAGCACTGCGTGGTCGGACTAGCCTTGCAATATGTCGAGGGGTTACGTCGCTGAAAGCGTGTTGGCCGGTGTGTCGTCGAGGCAGTGAGCCCATACACACTTCCGCACCTTGTGCGAATGATCGTACCTAAACATCGTGACTAAATAACCCGGTTAGTACACCTTTGCATCTTAATTTTGAAGTAGTAATGAGCACGTATTACGCCAATATCGCATAACACAAACCCACCTTACGTACCTCCTTATATATCTGAGCTTTTGCTCCAAGATATTTTAATAAAGCATATCGCCGATCTATCTCTAAAGGTTCGGGACAAATGAGAATCAATTTTAAACAACGAAAGAACTTGCCTTAAACTTGAGGAATGCTGGCAAAGGCAACCGCTCGATGGCATGCACATTTCTCACACAGTGTACAACCGCCCTACAGCACAGATCTTGTAATGTAGACACTGAAAAAAAAAACAATCATAAGCTCCTTGAAGAATACAGTCATCGCTGGGGCTGATACAAATAACGTCTCGAGCCAATGCCCTAAAGACAGGTTCTTCAACTCCTCGCACCATGTTTATTCCGTTGCACCAACACGTAAAAAACGAACAAGCGTACGTCATACAACAGCCAGATAACCTTCCAAAGGTCACTGAGCTCAGCACTAGAGCAGCGACCGTCAAACTACTCTAGCGAAAGAAAGGCGAACACAACTGTGGGCTTTTAGGCGATGTTTTAAGTAGCGCAGTGTATTCTGGTATACCGCTTCGCTTTGACGCCCGAAACATGAGCTAAAGCAATTGCACGCATATTATCGTAAAAGATGCAACGATGCATTGTTGGAAGTATGCCGTGAATAAATAAGTACTGATATCAGCAGCTCCGACAAATCCAACCCATCCCCTCACTAACCTTTTCTCCTCATCTTCGTGGCTTGGTGGACTACACTGTTTGCGCTACTCCCAAACCGGAAAAAGACTGCCTTGTACTCAAAAATTCATTTGCTGGAGATGAAACAGTAGCATATTTCAATTCCGCTGAAACAATTAATGGACCGACCACAAAAAGGCACTCGTAGCAATCAGTGGAATACGTCCGATACTGATTTAAAAATTTTTTTTAAAAGAGTTATAAGTAAGCGAAAAAAAATAATGCTGAAACAATGCAAACCTTGATTTGTCCTCCAAAGCCAATGCATCCCATTACGTTGTATTACTAATCGGGCCAACTCCGTAAGACTTTCATGTACATTAAAATAGACCAACGCGGATATCTGAAAGACGAAAACGTTATAGCCGAATTTGTCCACTCATCGGTGGTGTTAGAAATAAGCCAATGCCTTTAAAATCTTGAAAATAGTAATGATACGGGATAGTATTTCTGGAGGTTTTATCCCAATAGAAATGGATTTCTGTCAGTAATTTAAAAATAAGACAGTCCTAGTTTAAATATGACTGCCTTTTATAAACAACAATCTCCTTCCAATTCCATCGGCCATTCATTGCTAGTTTATGGCATTTGTAAATATTACCCCATGTAAGTCATCTACTGACTTTATTTTATTCCCGTTTCTTCAAATTTTCCCCTAAGTGGTGATTTTAGTTCTCCTATAATCAAATCTCGTCATCGCTTCGTCGCATCTAATCAAGCCAGAGAAGTTTGCTATTTCGTGCCATTATATTCAACTATTTTTAGCATTCATTAGTCTTGGAAAAAAACATGAAATGAGACCGTTATTCATATGAGGAAAACGGATTCCGATAAAATCGCTCCTCATTTGATAATGTGTTAGCGAAAAGAAACGACACAAAAAGCAAAAATGGACCTCGAAATATTGCATGTTTCTTTTGCGAGCAAATAATTCGGCCTCTTGACGAGAAACAGCTCTGTTGAATTCGAGATGTAGTCGATTCCCTATCAAAATTCGCGGTATACCCGGTGCATACTGCAATCAATATCATTTAAGCTTATTCGGTGCAAATGTAACATATACAGTGTATAGCACAATTTGGGGCATTAGAAATGTAAACAAAAAAGAACCTCATCAATTTCTGCTAGCCATCTTCGTATCCCTTCAAAAGACCATCGATTCGTTATATCGTAAACTAGAAGAATGCCTTGCGCACCACGAGAATAGGATCGTATTATCGTCGAAAAACGACCTTGACCGGACGTATCCCTAAAAGAAAATTCAAATTTCATCGTTAAATGAAGTTCATCGACTATTCGTAGCGATGTATAACAAAAACTGAAGTAGATCCACCTCTTTCACTATACGAATTGAGGAACGATCACATGTTAGGAGAGAAAAAAAGGACTGCCTTACTATTTATAAGCCAGTGGATCAATTAAATATGAAATGGTGGCTGGTTCAAACAACAGACGCATTTACGAACAATAATAGAAGCGGGATTAGACAGTGACTCTCTCCACCGCAAACAGAGTTTTTACGTCTTTTTTTTTCAAATTAACCTATTCCGCCTTATAGGTGTTGACAGTCATCTGTCACAGGTGAGTAATAAAAGAGGCGTAACTCAAGATGAAAAAAAAAATTAGAACAATATATCACATAGCGGATTTCCTATAGTTGCTCGGTGGTCCACCTTTTACTCAGTTTAAAAAAGCAATGAAATGTCTCTTTAGACAAAAAGTTGGAAGAGATTATCAAATTGCTACAAAATTACAATCTAAGAATGCCTTTATTTCTATCACTATAGGTGCCGTTATGTTTCCATGCGAACATTTAAAAACGCCTTTGAGTTGGAAAAAGCGGAAAAATTCGTTCCAGAATGAACAAGGGTGGTTGAATTTTAAAAAGAATTCAGGATTATCGACTTCTTCACCACCTCCTACGAAACATATCGATAAATGCACGCATATCATTATCGACCAAGCACAGAACTGCAATAAACAATTCAAAACGCACCACAGTTGCAATCGTACCCGTCGACCCTCTAAAAGAATGGTGGTGGTCTTCGACGAAGTGCCAGCTGCAATCAAAACAGAATAATCCATCTATCAAGCATTTCATGCACCTATTTTATTGCCATCTGATTTCAAGGATGTCATATGAACGTAAAATGCACTAACTATGATAAGGATCAATTATGCGTCGAAAGAAAACAGCTCATCGCTTTTTCTGCTGATGGCGAGTTCCTGCAGTTAAATGATCGAATGGATGCCTCTAAAAGACGGAAAAAAAAACTACTAACGCGTAACGAAGACGCCGCTACCAGGGGATTCAGACGCCGATGGACCCAGTAAGTCAGTGATCTCATTCTTGCCAACATCCGAGTCGCCAACCAGTAAAAACTTAAGTAAATACTCGTGATCGTTACGACACAATATCATTTCTCGACGATGTACCATATCTTCAATCGCATTTAAGCACCTGCAAATTATACTATCCTTATTTGACTCCTGAGGGTTCGATTCATCGAGATATAACGACTTTAAAAAAAGAGAGAGAAAACACGGATGGGAGTATAAACTCGATGAAATTTCAAAAATATACAAGGATATCGTTTCTTATTCAACACTAATTGCCGAATGTCTGTTTTGTGCATTAGAGCCGACCTATGCATTCACGAAACATACCACTGAATCATATATGATAAAATCTCAAGCTTACAAATCGATGAAGCCACAGACGTTGCACGAAAGCACCTAGAAAATCTATCATCGAAGATGATATGCGCTACAACCTTCTACTCATCATCCTAACGATCGATTCATTTGCGAAGCGTCGACGCGGATTCGTCCAGCTTCATTTGCGTTTCTGCTCAACTTTCTAGTAAATAAAGGCTAGCAGTAATGACTTTCGGGTTGCTAGCCCTGTGCCCTATAGAATTGCTAGCCCTGTGACCTATAGCCGCGATTTGTTTTTCCATATTCAGCTGCCTGACTCCGGTTGAATTTTGAAAATATTCATGACTAAAATACAATGAAAGAGCTTTTAAAGTGGTCGCCTTGCTAAATATCCTGAAAAGCAATTCTGTAGATTAATTAGCTCGTGGATAAAAACTGCTTTCGTAGTCGAAAACCTTCTCTCCCTCTCGAATGATTCAACGTCGTCAATTCTCGTTGAAGAAACGTTAGAAAAAGAACGCAGTTTAAATGAGTATCGCCGTAGCCAGATAAATTAACCACGCACTATGAACTCGAGATTGTAGAAACTTATGATCAGCAGCGGCTGCTAATTAAAATGATCTAATGATACAATGCAATCCACAATTGCCTAGTGACGTATATTCGCATTTCTTCGAGTAATATAATATTTCCATAATGAGAGAACAATCAACTATAGAAAAACTTTTCACTTCGTAGTAAACAAAGTGCGTGCCCTCATCGACAGGTATCATCACTATGCGGCAAGTATCATCACTATGCCCATAAAATAAAGCTCATCGAAGTACAAGCTCTTTTTTTTTTTGCGTACCACGCTAAGGCCACTTTTCTCTTTCCCATCAACGAAACGCCACAAGAGATCATCTTCACTCGAACACAGTGTCGATGAAGATTTAGTTTAGGCTACAGAATTTCGGGATCATGAACGTCTTCATCGATCTTCAATGATGAAGATAATGCTTTCCAATCGCACACATCCATACCACTAATGAATGAACGTTCATGAAATTCAATTTCCTTTCTAAATGACCCTCTTTGAAGTCGATGATGTCTTCAAAAATAAGTTTTTTTTTTTTTGTTCAGTGGCAAGATTCACTTGAAAAATAATGTATACCACCACGTTATGATTCGTTCATTAGCGTCAATCATAGCAAATACGTTAAGGAATAGTGGAATTTACTGCGAGTAGGTGGTTTTTTTTTAATAAAAAAGGCGTAAACATTGATATTATAACGTTGGCCTAATGAGACTAATAGAATGGCACATTAATGAGCGGAAAATATGTGAAGGTCGCATTGTTAACATAGGTACTCGTCAAGCTTTAAAAAACTTAGAAATAAGCTATGATTGGGTAACGAAATGAGCCCAGTGCGGATACGCGATACATCGAATTTCAGCAACGGCCACAAATGTAGGCGCTTTTCTTCTTTTGCGCTAACCTTACAACGTTCTTATATGCCGACTAAGTTGCAGCCGGATCACGCTGGGAATAGGCGCATGAAACACCGTCACCACATCCACTAGGAGGAGGAGGTTTAGACTAAATCATTGCAGTTTCAGCGAAATAACCTCTTAATAGAAGCCATAGTTCACGACCACTTCTGACCCATTTTCCTTGGCCATTGAGCTCGATTAAGTGTCATTTCTGAATGCGGTTAAGACTCCAATTAGTTTAGGCTCTTTCTAAAGAAATCAACTAATCTCTTGTATGCGGTCTTCGGGGAAATCACATTATAACTAAAGAGTTGAGCAATTTCTTACTTTAAATTTACGAGACGACAATAATAATTGCATCAAAAACTAATCGGAATATTGGCAGTTGAAAGATAAAAGAGAATTTCAAAGATCGGTCTCTCAGATGTGGTGATATTGCAATAAGAGTTACTTTCCTTATTCCGATAAACGCTCTCAACGTTATCGAGAAACATAACGAACATCTATATTAACGTACGCACTGAAATCAAATCAACATGAGCCCACTAAAACACTACAATGAATATCCTCGCCAATGAGCATGGATGATTCTCCCGGCTTCAAGAATTCCTGGATTATTGCCAGGAAGCGAATTCAGGTCAACGCTATAAAATACGAGAGAAAATCCAACTTCAAAATGGAATATATTCGAAAAATTAAGCTTAAATTACCCGAAGATAAAAGATCGAGTAGTTCATAAGTTATTTCCTATTCTCTGAGGGTAAAACATCTATCTCTATGAAGACGAAAGGTGAATTTCTCGTTAAAATCATGAAATTCCAGCATGAAAGTGCGACCTGAGGTTGAGACTTCTCGCAAAAACGCCTCAAACTTCACGAGATATGTTGTGAGACAGGTGTTGAGCCCCAAAAAAAAAGAAGTGAGAATGTGATGAGAAAGCAGTCGAGTCCAAGAAAGTGCAAATAGATAGGAGATTTTAAACGTCCAGAGATTAAGAAAAAAAAAAAGAAATTACTATGGGAAAAATGCCCCAATAGACTTCGTCAATCCCTTTCAACTCCTTTTCCTCGTCGAGGAAACTTTTCATCGCCTTCTATAGATTCGAAGAGGTACTCACGCTGATATTGCAAATGATTTCAAGCTGCACTTGGATGGTCACATGGATTGCGCGAATATCCAGAATCAGATATCACTATCGGTCTTTGAAGCTCTTTTGCACTATTTGCTACAACATAGCAACGATCTGACAAGATTCCGTTCTTTATAGATGCCACACATGAAAACCTTTACCTTAAGGCATTAAAAGCTTAGGAACTGATAAGGGTCAAAGGTTATCAGAAAATTCAAACACCCTTTTGTATTATATCATCATCATCTATTACCCGCAGGCAAAAAGTCATATATGTATCCATCTGTAAAGGACTTCGTGGTCGTTGATCGTCACTCAGTGGAACATTAATGATATTAGTGCCATAAATCAGGTTGTGCCGATCAAATATTGATGGTTTAGATTTTCGTGCAAATCAGTAAAAGTTGTCTTTATAAGCACTGATAGCGAAATTCACTTTTTATGTAAATTGAAATCATGGAAGCAGTTTCTTTTGTGCAGCTCTAACAATATCTCACTTTAAAGTCCCTCAATTCCGAGAAGTTCCACAAATATTCGATGGTTCTTTCACCGTAAAAAGCTATCGTCAGGTTGTTCATGGAAGTGCGGAGTTGGAGGTCAAGTCAGTCGTCGCGCTTGCTGACATTCTTCGCAACGAAGACTGATCCGCTCGTTTTCTCTACAATTTTCATCGTTCTGACGAAAATTGCACTTATTGCAACGCTCACAATTAAATATGTAATTAAACGAGGACCTTCGGAAATCGATGCGATTCCCGATTCTAATGCTACCTCTGGATCCGTCATCCCGTTTTTCCGATGTATGAGTCATGTGACGGTCGTTTTGCACAAATAGCCGTTATGGTTGGTGATTCCAATTTGAATTTGCTTTCCGTTAATCGTTGCACATACACGGAGCACACTTGACATGCGAAATCAATTACGCTGTGGACTTTAATTTGATCTGTACAGTTGAGATGGCTGAACTCTTTTCAAGCAGTGATCATTTTGTTGTTAGAAGGTGAATCGACATTGCTCTATCTCTCTCCATCCGCTTTCCCAACGTTCCTTCTGGAGTCCAATATGGTAATCATATCTTTTATATTGTACGATCGCTGATGAAATCTATCAGCATTTTCTTGGCAACGTTATTTAAATGATTACTTTCATGGATGCTTTCAATGTGAGCGAAAGACTGAGGATTACTTAAAGTTCGCAAAATATCCTTATTCGTTCCGATCCTGAGAAAATCCGTTTCATGTTCTTCAAACACGTAAAAAATGTTCCTATCTAAGAGCGTAACTGCAATCACATCGTTATTTGTGCGCTCAATGAAGTTCTCATTCGAATCCTCGAATTCTCATCTGTGTCCTCTCTTGAGATTTTCAAAATCTCCAACAATAAAAGATATCTTTAATAGCGTTGAAGTAGTTTTTTTTTAAGTAATTTGAAAGGTTAACTGTGAAATATCAATGACTACCCGGTTATATTCTTGCATAGTTTATTCGAAGCATTGCAATTATAATTTCTTATCGTTTAATTATCATCTTCAAACGCATTTTTTTCATCTTCGAGTCGTCCATCTTCATATGGGAGCCGTAATGATTATTTCACTCTTGAGGGAATAATCGATCTTCCAAAGCGTCGATCCACGAACATCATATACCCCATGATCCTATCGTTCAGCACAAAACGAGTCTTCAGTATGCTGTTTATAATCTGTTTATATAGTTCAAATTAAGAAAGCCGATTATGCATTATTACACCTCAATTTGTAAAATGTCGCCAACTTGTTTTATTAAAGGCTAGAATGCCCACGTCGAAGCTGAAATCATTCTCTCAGTATCTCTTTTATAATACTCTGTATGCTTCATGGGTACATATTACTGCTTCATGTTCGTTAAAGTATCATGAATACCTTGGCCTTCTACTTAATCTACTGATGTGCTCGTTGAAGTATGTTCTCCCTCCCACTCATTCACCGCACCTTTAGCTTTCTTTATGAACAAGGATTTTACAATCGCCATTACTATTTGTGCCATTCGTAATGTGCGTTTAACGATAGTGGCAGCCGATTTGTTTATGCCTCTAAATAAGATCATCTATATTGACTCTCATAAGTGCTTACATTGAGACTATTCTAGCAGTTAATGCTTCGTTGTTAGTGCCAGTAGCAGTAAGTGATAACTATAAGGACTTAATACTACTATTGTTATTATAGCGATATATAAAATAGCTTGTGCAGCACCGTTTATAGGTAAGTGCTTCGACGTTATTCAATGGATTTGACCACAACAGCTTCCACAATCGTCATTATATGTTGCTCTCGGTGTTTTATGAGTTGGTTGAGACGTTCTGAGCTTAACCTGAAGATGCTCTATCGTGGTTACGTTAAATCGCAAATTCCCTTCAGACAAAACTGCAACAGTTCCGCCAACCCCTCCGAGCAATTAATTCCACGTCCCTCGATTAACTTCCAAAGGCTCTCAACCATTCAGCGTGACGAACGCTTACGTAAATGATAGGAGTGTGTCGCACGCATGACCACTGACGCGCGTTCCGCCAGTAGCCGGCTATCGATCGCGCCGTGGAGTGTGAGTTTGGTGTGCACGCGGCGCGTCGGCCACTCTTTCAATTCTGTTCTTGCCAGCCTCACGGATCGCGGATCGGCGTTGTGGTCACGGATGGTAATTGATGCTTACTGGAAATGTTGCCATACTTCACTTTCCAGTATTGTGGTATTTGATTCGTGTTCATTGTCGGTTTTTTTCGACGTTGATCCGTAGACTTTGTCGGAGTGAATCTACGGTCCTTATCGCATGATAAAGCACGTAAGCAGTGTGTTAGTAAGTTGTGAGAACAGGTGAATTATATGCTGTTGCTGCGGAAAGTCAGCATATTTAAGTGGGCAGAGTTTAAGCAACCACATTCACTCATTATTCCATTACTTGTCCACTGTGGTCATGAATAACTCAATCTTTGTTCGTCGAAGTTAGGCGGAGCTGTTGCGAGTTATCACCGAATATTACGTGCAATCAGTGATGCATGTGACATTTTACCTGAAAAATTGCTCCTATAAGCAATTTATTATTGAAGCCGATAATGCATACGCATAAGGGGCGTAATGCTAAGGTGGTATATATTTATAGAAACATCCCTTCCCTTCCCCTTCACCTCCATATAATTTTCGTTGTTTTAAAATACGAGCGTGCAACATAGGTTGAGTTTTCGCTGCAAGAGCAGGTTCGGTTGAGTTTATTTACTAACTATTGAAGTCTCTAAGGTGAACGTCCGTCGAGGTACCGGGAAAGAATTCATCACTTTTTCATTTTCTTTTCAACTTTTGATCTCTCGGATTGTCTGGCTGCCTTTCTTTCTTCCCCTTCACTCCCTCTATTCGTCTTAGTTTCTCGTTGAATAGGAAATTGTCTCTGATATTTGGAGTCTTTTCTTGCCTTAAATGGGAAAATCACAATTTTTCCCATTCACGTGGACGGTTCCGCCTCATTGACAGAATAGTAGTCGATCGTGTTTTTTGTTAGATTCGTCTTTTGCATTGCTGTAAAAAAAAAAAGAAGGTATCGTTTTTTGCCGTTATTCGCTACAATGTCATAGAAGTCACAAGTGATCTATTAATGCCTTGATGAACGGTTACTACAGAGGTTACTTACTTAGGGAGGTACATTTAGTGATGGAGTTCGAGCTATTTATAGGTATTAGTTAGCCGTTATGCTTGTTTTGATTGGACGTTTATTTAATGTTTCGAATAATTTCTCATTTGATTAATTGATTTGTCTTTTATGCATTGAGATTTCGTATGCGATTGGTGATTTGTTAGCAGAACGTTTCATAGCGATGCCAACGGCTAACTTCACCACGGTTGGCAATCTTTTTTTGCGTACAACATTCGCACGTGGTATCGCTGGATTCTTCACATGGGCAGCGTTAATTATCACTTCATATCAGGTGTGTTGTTTATGTTAGAATATATCGGTCACCCATAGAAATATTCTCGGTAAATTAAAGAGAAAGATCGGCAAAAGAAAATCGTTTGTTTTGAAGTTTTATTTAGTGGACAAAGTCATAGAAAGTAGAGATTTAGGCACTCATATGTGCGAAATTCGTATTGGGATTGATCGGGTAACTTGCACTTGCCGATGCAAATTTGTTCGGCAATAGTGATGTGGAAGTGCTTTTGCTTTTTAAACTTTTATTGTACTCCAATTACTTCAGTAATCGTTTATTGTTATGTAGGTGTTTAGTAGACGAAGCCATTGATGGAATTGTTTCTTGTCACATTGGTGGAAAAAATTTTCTTGTTCTAATTATTAGCATTTCTCTTTCGTCCGCAGTATTGCTTTGAAATGAAAATTTCCATATTTCAGTGGAATTTGCATTGGACCTCGTATTTTTCGATAGAAGAGAAAGATCAAGAATATTATTAGCTTCAGGCTGTCTTTCACATCTGCAATAGGAGATTTTAGTGCCTAGATGGATAGGAGTTGATTGACGAAGTTGATCGGTTCGGGATTTCTGCTTGGTTTGTGGTTTTACGGCTTAAAATAATTGAGGATTATTTCATAATTGATTTTTTCATTGAAAGTATGGAGGTATGTTTCAGATTTATCAACATCTGCGGTGGTATTCATGTCCAACAGAGCAGCGATGGATTGTTCGTATTCTGTTTATTGTACCGATGTATTCACTCGATTCGTGGTTAAGCTTGCTGTTTTTATCAAATAACGTCTATGTTTATTTCAATGCGATCAGAGATTGCTATGAAGGTTCGTTAAATACAGCCGTTCAGTGAAGAATTCAGTCCGATTTAATTGTGGTATATGTGCACATAATTTGGCTCGACCTTACCTGTTCAGAAGCCTTTAATAGTTGCGATATTTTCGAAGGGCTGAATATTTTTCGACCAATCAACATTAATTGAATTTTTTTTTGTTTAGAAATTAAATTAAGCATCCAGATCTGTTGTATATGATCCGAGCAATGCTATCATAAATCCTCGGCCATTTCAATATGAAAGCTTCATTCAGTTATACCGAAATAAGCAGCTAGTTTACCTGATCATGCTCCAGCGGTCTAGAAGTGATGACCACGTGTTTTGTTGCGTTGCAGTTTTCCGTAATAGGAAATAAAGCCCACGTCAAATATGTCTTTAAAAAATCTTTATCGAAAATGGGAGATGGAGGAGGGAGGGAGGAAGACCGTCCGCATAATTACCGGCTACTTTAGCACAGCTTCTAACAGCAAAGCATTTTGTCCCCGCAGCTTCACTGTTCAGTTTAGTGATCGTATGGCTAACCTAAATGATGATCTGATGGCTAGTACTGTGAAAGTGTTTGGATTTAATTTTTGCAGAGATATCAATTATGACTGAAGGTTTTAGTCACTCAGTTTCTTCTTGTGATCCGGAATGAATGGAATGTGAGTCTGTTGGTCGGGAGCATTGAGATGGGCTTAATTTGATTGCATCCTATGGCGCGTCCTTTGTATGTCGCGTTGATATTGCCAGAGCTAACGCGCTGCTGCGTTCGCCGGCGTATTTGTTTCGGTGTTGTCCGAGCAGTGATGACGCGGATGATTCCGCCTCGGGTGCACATACGAGATGTAGTCGCAACTGGACCGCCCGCAGTGTGTGCACGAAAAAAAAGATGTGCTCAGCATAAGAAATGAGTTCATCGCGCAAATGATGGTCACTCGACGAGGCACTGTGGGACTTCCTCGATGGAAAAACAACTGTTGCACAGATAGCAAGTGATGTTAATGATGATCCGCGAACTGATGCATTAAGCGAGTAATCTCATGTAAAAAAATTACTCGGCGTTGGGTAATTGGTACACATCCGAAATTAATGAGCTAATGCCACAGGTACCGCACAATTTATTGCAAAATACCTCTAGCCCCTAGTGTTTAACGTCGTAGATTAACTCGAGTAGGGGCTCATGGAATGTTTAGTAGGTTTATGTTATGCAGAAGTAGCAACAATTGGTTGAGATTTGGTGGTGGTGGTGGTGATGATGATGCAGCATAAATGTCGAATCTAAATTCTACTCATCATGACCTTTTTATAACGATTATCTACACTGCCGTGAACTAAAAAGATATTTAATTTAGTTGTGCTAGGGAAGGGGATCGCATAGTTTATATTGAATAATGTTCTCTTTTTGCTGGCTGTTTTATTTATTTTTTGCAACTTTCAGATCAGTAAACGAAACATATTTCAGTTCACTATGAAATGCTATAAATTCATTTTTTTCTTTTTTCAGCATTTGTAATCTATAGTTTTCTCAGTCTTTGCTATGAATATCTCGGTGGTGAAAGCAACATCATGGCTGAAATTCGTGGAAAGCCTATCCGGTATTTTTTGAATTTTTGATTTCAGATTTCATTGGTTTTCATATTTTAATTGGCAATATTATTTTGCTTTCAATATATGCTGGTATAACTTCGAGGTGTAACTAAATTTTATGCGGGATCGCATTCATGTTTGGCTAGTTATCTATCTGTAAAGGGAGGTGGAAATTAAGAGTTCAGAAAGTGCAGACAACTTAAGCAGCATATCATTAGATTTATCAACTAAGATGTTCACTTTCATATTTTATTTTGATTATTCAACAGTTTATGCCAAATATATCAATAAGTCTGGCGAAGCACTTAAATTTCATTCTTTCACTTCTCATATTTGGATTTATTTCCCTTTTGCGCAATAATGATTGCTTCTGAAGTGTGTTATTAATGGTACAAAATACGAGATCAGGCTCGAAGATGTTTATCATTTCACTACTTTTTAATTTTTTCATAGATTAGTAGAATTAAGCATTTCAGAATCCCGCATACTCAATGTTTGTTTACTTCGAGAGTTGACTATGAATTTTTTTGTTTGCCTCATTTAGGCCCACCAATTATTACACATGTACGTGCTGTTTGACCGGTAAACAGTACACAATCGAATTTCTGCGTTTCTGCAAGCAGGCAACACTTCAGTTTTGTATTATCAAACCGATAATGGCAGCGCTAACCGTTATTCTCATGATTGTCGGCAAATATGAGGATGGCAATTGGAGGTGATTTCATTTTTATTGCTAAGTATAAGAAATGATGAGAGGAGGTTAAGGGGAGAGGGGATTGGGATGGGATAATCGATCGAATTATCCAATTCTCTTAAGCGACATTTATCTTGGGTTTCTTTTATAATGACTCAATCAGGGAGATATCGAATGAAAGCATAGAAAAAAACGTTAGCACTTCATTATCTTTTCGTTTTAGCTTAATTCTTGGTGTGGTGATCGCTAGAATCGAATGGCTGGTGTTGACGTGACTTGCAGACTGAGGAAAAGCTCGGGTTTTTTTATGTGAACAGGTGCGGTTGTAATTATTTGGGGTAAAACTGTGCGTTGTGCTGCTCGACCATTCAACTTTGACATTCATTTAATCGTTGTGGTAGAGAAGCATTTTATAACCTAAGAGAATTAAAGGAGACGGAATTTATTTGGGTAGAAAAGATGGCGTCGTAGAAAGAGGATCTCGCCTCTGCTTCCTTCTTTCGCTTTCTTCGCATTTCCCCTTCCATCCTTTTCCGCGCCATCCCTCATTTTACTATTTTTGCACAACCATGTCTCCAGTCACCTCGGCTGCAACTCTGAATACTTCTTTCGGAAGCACTGCTTTCATTTCTTCTCTACAACGTTTCGTGAAATAAAGCGGTTTTCAGCGGTGACCAAGGTTATCTTTACATAACAATTGTTTACAATATATCGATTTCATTGGCTCTCTATGGCCTTTTCCTCTTCTATACGGCCACCCGTGATCTCCTCTCACCCTACAGACCGGTGCTGAAATTCCTAACGGTGAAGTCGGTCATCTTTCTCTCATTCTGGCAAGGTATCAGCTAATTGTTGCATTTTTTGTCTTTATTTGCACGTTTAAATCTTCCAATTTAATATTTTTTCTCTCTGATGAGTCACCTGTTGGCAGTTAAATGCATTGTATTGCAATGGGGAACGATTGAAACCGCGATACTGAGGATACACTTTCTCGCTGTTGATTTAGAAGCACAAGGCACTATAATTTTGATGGCGCTTATTGTTCCATGGTTATGTGATGTTGGGTCAGTATGTTTCGTAGGATGTTTTTGATGTGCTCTTGCTTCACGCAAGAAAACGTGAGTAGATTTCCGTAAAAGTTTATGAGTCATTAAAGCCGAAATATCAAGTCGGCATCGAAAAACTAAGTGAAGTTGCGAAAGGGAATTCAACTGGAGGTTGAATAATCCACTCGATGATCCTTTTTTTTTCTTAATTTGAAGGTTTCCTGTTGGCAATCCTGGGATCGACATCGGCCATTGATCCAGTATACGATGAGAATGGCAGAGAGGTGATGTCACGTGGTACGGTTGCAGCTGCTTGGCAGAATTTCTTCATCTGCATTGAAATGTTCTTCGCTGCGATCGCTTTGCGTTTCGCGTTCTCAGTTAATGCCTACATCGATGCAACGAACAGTGAGCGCTTTTTGTTTATTCGGGTGGGAAGTTTATTACGCTTGCAGTCTCGACGGGATTCCTTAAACAATTACAGCTGACGCCTCACAGTGGTTTTAGGAGAGTTTTCCTAGTTATTTCAGTCAACTCATTCATCGCATCAGGTCAAGGAGCTGAAGTTTCCTTTCGAAGCGAGCTCATTGAATTTCGAGTTCGAGATTTGTGTAATAGATCGAAGAATTTGAATGAACGTAAGAAACTGCATCTCCTTTCGTGTAAATCGGCGGCTAATTATGAGTCTCTTTAAGTTTTGATAAAGCGCCTTAAAAACTTATTGCGCAAAGATTGGATGGCAGTGTTTTCGTTAAGCGGAATATGCTAATGAAATATTGGCGAAGAGTTAGTTAGCTGACCTTCAATCTAATTGTTGGTGAAATTAAATGTTATTACTTAGAAATATGTATGGGGATAGTGTGAGTTGCATCAAAACTTCCAACGAAATGAACCGGTCCAAATTTCAAGATCACCGGATTTGTGTTGGAAAATCTTTTTTAAATTCTGATCGAAATTGTTTGACCTTTGGAGCATCAACGTTAGCATTCTTTTCGTGTCTTTACTGAGAGAAGTTAGCTGGAAGAGTCTAACCCATGAATATTGGTAAATAAGACTGTATCCTTATTAATTTTACTGAGATTATTTCCATCTACTAAAAGCGGTTCATTAATGGAAATTGTTTTATATTGTGTTGCTTAGTTGATGAGTCATTATGCAAGGTTTAACATGTTGAAGATAGTTAGCTATAAAGGTGGAAGGTGATAGAGGTCGTGAGAAGAGATGAAGAGGGAAAGGGAACTAACCTTTGATCAAAACGACAAAAATAGACTATACTTCAGCACTTATTGAGAATAAGTTCATTTGCAGTATTAATTCTTTGTATATTTTCTATGGATTGGAAAGTGCCCGTTGAATTGTCTTCAAATGTTCGCCAAATTTTGCATCAGCAGCAGCAAAAAATAGAAAAAAAAAGTACGATGGCAGTGTGTTTGGCTTCACATTTCTAAGCGATTACTCAACGTCAAGTTCGCTTGAGGCGGCGACAGCTTTCTGTGACATAATGAAAAGAGGAATAAGACACGCTGAAGGGTTAGGATTGTTTTTGCAGATGCACTCTTCAAGTTTTTCCATCGGGTGTAATGAATCTTTGATTAGTTGCTGAAAGCATAAGAAAATGCCGCAATCCCCTTTCCTTTTTTATAAGAGAATGGGGAATGGGCAACTTGTGGCTTATTTCTAGCACCTTTTTTTTCGGAATTTCGCCCGGTCGCTCACGAAGTACTTCCCCGATCATACGATATGTTTTACAGTGAACAGCAATGTGGATGGTCGACCGGTAACGTTACAAAGTATAAGCAGCTCTCTGAAGGAAACAATGAATCCGAAGGATATTATGCAGGACGCTATCCACAATTTCCACCCTCAATATCAACAGTATACACAGGTAGTATTATGGAACATACATTACTTTATTTTAGTGTGTTCCAGTGTGCACTTTGTAGTGGTAATCTTTATGGATCGGAAATGGTAAAACACGGGGCTATGGAGAAGATATGCGGGCTCTTACCCTCCTACTTGTCAGAGAGGTGTAATGTGGACGTTGATCATGTCGTTCATTTGTTTGGCGTTCGCTTTTTTTATTGAAATTAGCATTAATTCCCGGAGAGATTCCTTAGCCTGACAAATAGGTTTTTCTTAGAGAGTTTTGATTGGAGCGGCGCTCTTTGAATGCGTCGATAGGCTAACAGAAGCAATTGTCCTTGAGTGATATGGAATGTTTCATTTTCACTTCAGTGCATTGTACTATAAAAATATTCGCATAGGTGTTAGAACGCTCGTCTGTAGAATGCTTGTTGGAGTAGTAGTATTGATAGGCTTTGTTTCCGTTTTCCTATATAATTTAAATGAATTGAAGCTGCAGATAAACCTGTTTTAGTATTGTTTTATCGACGAAAACGTTATATTCCCTCTTCATTCATCGGGAAGTTTGGGATTTATGATTGTAGTGTGCTTGATTGATGTTGATTTTTCATTTTTTTCTTATTTTCAGCATTCGAACCCGTCTCGATCGGTCAGTGATAAGACTTTGCCAGGTTTTCTTTCTTTTACCTATAAATAACATCGCCACGTCGTGTTTTCTTTTTTGTTAAATTCAGGTGTAATTTGTTCGGCTTTCTGCGTGCGCTTCTGCTAACAGTTTCCATAAATGAGCGCTGAATTAAGATTGCATAACGATATGTTGTCAACATTTCGCATTAAATTCGTAGGTGATTCGCTGTTTTGAGTGAGCCATTGAAATTTGTTGAGCACTGAATGCTTGCACATTTCTTGCTAGAGGTGCTTCATGATTTAAGCCATATCGTTTTTATTGCTTTTTCGAGGAGACTAAGCTCTCAGCAGTGCTGAAATTCATCGCCTTTGAAAGCGTCAATAACACTGGATAGCGGTAACTTCATATCACTCGTCTTTTTTCCACTCTGTTCCTCTTACATCTCGCCTTTTTCCATGTTCTCCCTTTCCCTTTAAATGCTGTTAGTGCATGCAAGTTGGGGCGAATTTTTGTTTCATCGATCCATAGCTTCCCCAGGAAGCCTCTTTACCTCGTTTTTCTTTGTGGTTTGTGTTTCCCAAAGGTTGAGAAATAGCAGCCCGCAGGGATCTGTCAACTTCAGGGACGGTCGAATGTGAAAGGTACCTTGCGTAAATGGCTTAAGCGGGAAGTTGGTCTGAGATCGCGGGGTAGTGCAATGCAGTGCACACTGCGTGATCTTGAGGTCTTATTATGCTTGTCGTTGCAAGTCTTGAATTGGTTGCCGTGAAGGGGAATTTCAAAGCAGCTTCTTCTGGTTTTATGGAGATCTGTAGGCCTCTGAACATTTGCATCCCACCCAGAATGTCGTGAAGTATTAATGTAGTTGACCAACAGCGCCTTTGAATCATTTCTGCCCGTCATTTCTGGATCGATATATAGTCAACGTCTTTGAAAATGTGCTGAGAAAGGGGGAGGAGTGGGTACAATTGACATTGCAAGCGATTTAGTCGCGATCTCTTATTAAGATCATTTGGGATATTTCATTGATTATATCAGCTCTCAGCTTCGTTTAGTCTTTTATTTCTAGAGTGTCAGCTTGATTTTTGCTTAGTGAATTCCATGCTTAAAGGATTTTGGTTATTTTGCTTATCTCATTGTTTTTCTGCTTTTGGTGCTTTAATTTTTTCCGGCAATTTATCTTTGGATTTTAGCATCAAGCAATAGTTCTGCTGTAGTGCTTTATGGGAGTTGCTATCAGTTTCGCTGTTATCACAATGCATTTTCATTGTCAGTTGCTGTACACTGGTGGTGGTACTAACAGTTTGTGTTCGTTTCTTGCGAATGTTCTTAATAACTTTTTTCTTTGGGCAATTGGTTTTTATGCTCTTTTTTTTGAAGGATGTTGTTCCACACGTAATGTAAAACGAAAGTTGGCTCTCCATGATTGTCATTGCTTTTACTTAGTTCTGTCTTTCGGTGTCAAAGGAAAAATGCACATTGCTTCTTTATTTGGTGAAAAATGTGGAAGAGCTATTTTATGCAGTATGGATTCCGAATATAGTCGAATGCCGACTTTTGTTTTGCAGGGAATTAGGCATTTGATGTGATTGCTTGCTGCCTCTATTTTCGTTGTTTATAACATATTTTAATTATGGACTTCGTTCATATTGTTGGCTTCTTCTGAAGGATGCAGCAGCCTATGGGGATCGATTGGTGATGTATTTTGCGCTAAGCGGTTGAAATATTACTTGAATTTAATGTTCTTAGGTCAGAGGTAGCATTCGAAAAGTGATGTTCATTAATCGCTTTTCTTTGGTGCTTATTTATGGAATTACGATGGGAACTGCCAGATTTGTACCATTGATATAGTAGCTGATATGAAATGACAGCTATCACCATTAATAATCATTGCTGGCGAATTGTCAGTTCGATTTGTCATAATTAAAGTGGATGGAAGGGGCGGAAATTGTTTCATATTACGTTGTTGTTCGCTAATATCGAGAAGAATTTTAGCTGAAAAGTGGAAAGCTGTATTGCTATTCGCTTAGGCATTTATGCGTTTTTCCTATTATGTTAGCTGAGAATTTTCTCATATAATAGGCGAAAATAATCATTTCTTTATGAGGAATAGATCAATTCGTGTGCCGCATTCTTCATATTACTCAATTTGCAATCTTTTTCAGCTCTTTAATATTCCTTGTCGTTCATATGACGACTTATATTAAACCTCCAGGGCAGTTGCGCCAGCCTTTGGAGGCTTAATGAGGCGCCATGTTCAGGGGCATAATTTGAAGGGGATTCGCTTAAATGCAGATTTTATTTCGCCACCTTTCTATGTACATTAGGACGATCCAATTTCGGTTTATTTAAGTTCTAAATTATTTCACCTCTTCTCTTATCACTTATCCTGCCAGCTGTTGATGGGATAGGGTTAGCTGTGGAAATAATTCATCTGCATCGCCAGCAAATCGTATTCTAACTTTCCGAGATGTTTACATAATAAGTATGGTGGACATTCCATCTTTACGTAATGTGAGAAGCATTCTGATCCGTTCGTATAGGTTGAGTATTGATGGCAGTGTTGTGTCTAAATAGTAATAGTTATTCTGTTTGGCTATGCACATTTTTAAGTTCTAGAAGCGTTAAGGAAAAAATGCTTAAAGACTGGCGAAGTTTTAGAACGCTTCTCAAGAGATGAATTTGGGCACGGATACGGCAGTGTTGCCTTCGACAGCGAATCCCGAAGGCAACAACAACAGCAACAGCAAAATTTTCCACAGTCGACTCAGAAACAGTTCACTTTCCCAGAACCGACAATCTCTCATTTAGATGCTAAACAACACAGTGAGGATGCTCTTTTATTGTAGTATCGAAGCATTTCTCCCATTCTCTTGTTTCTTATTCAGTTTGCTTTTCTACGGTCGCGCCATGGGACTTTCGAATTCATCGCCGGAAACATAATCGTCATTTGATGTAATGAGAGGATGGGAGGGAACCTTGCCTCACTTCGGTTTTTGAGGATTATTGCTTCCGGAATTCTACGAAAGAAGAATTTTGTAATGAAACTTTATTGTTCGCTTATAATTGAAGTTTCTAGCGATTCTGATGTATGTAATGTTGTGTCTTTTCTCTCTGCACGTAACGAGTTCGATATGTTTGATGCTGTTACATTTGATTATCCGTTGAGAAATATGCGATATTTATATGTTCACATATTTTCTTGTCATTGGAAGGGCGAAGTATCATCATAGTATTCATTCATATCCATTAAATGATGGGAAAGTGAATCCGCTAGTGGAACTGAATGGGCGTTAGAACTTCAGATATATTTCGTACTATAATAAAGAACGATATTTAGATGTTGGATGTTCCGATGTTAAGCTTTTCTGCTAGCCAGATTTATTTTGAGGTTGTAATGAAGAAGATCTAGTTTGATGAAGCCGAATTACTTCGTTCTTCGCTTCTTTCTATGAGTGCATTTCAAAAAAATTCTATTCTTTCTACTTATTAATTGCTAAATGTGTTGAGAAGGCAATGACATATTTGTTTTTTTGGTAAATGGAATATTTTTTCCCATTATGGGGGAATTTTAGTAATTGTTGTTTTTTCGCCGCTTTTTATCTAACTTACGATTTATATCTCTATTAGGATTTTACAATGGTACCTTTCATAGTTTTATACTAAGAGAGGATTTCTTGTCTGAAGCAAGCGTAGAATGATTCCTTTGATATGCATATATATTTTCTTTATGAGGGAGAATTGAAGGAATTGAAAATTTGGGACCATTAGATTACTATCATTGAGGGAAATGCCCCATTTCCGAAATTCAGCTCTAATCTTTCCTGGCTTCTTTTTTGAACCGGAAGTTTATTCTTTGACAATATAATTTTCAGTGCTATTCGTAACCTTCAACGCCATAATACTAACAGGTAGTAAACCTTTATGATACGCTTCTCAAGGCGTATTGTACTTCCGGATAAGAAGCGCAACTTTGCTGATCCAAAACAAACTCACATTGCAAGAATCGGATACGAATCAATGATCCTTGATTGTGAGATTCAAATTTTCATGGCGAATCAGTCAGTATTTTCAGCGATCTCTTGTCATTCCCATTGTGCTGATAGTTTTTCACAGTACGGTGGATGCTGTTCGCCTTTCCCTTTCGGCTTCAGGATTTATCTCGTCGATCATTCGTTTATCTCTTTGAGATCTCCGAAAGGCATCTTTTCCAGATGGCAAACCATAGTTATCTGAGGAATGTAAATTACATTCTAGTTGTCTTTCCAATTGCCCATTTGGCTTGATTGTTTCCGGAAGTAGTCGGATTTTACTTCCGGAAACCAAAAAAAAAAACAGAGATAAAATGCGCCACTAATTTTAACTTTTTTGGAAATATTCTATTTAGTTGGACTATGTAACATTTGATTTCTATTGCATTTTGTTGCTAATTTTTCCTAAAATGATTCTCTGTCATTGTTTTTCCGTCACATGTCGATGCTTCATTGCAAATGTCATCATATATTGTCGCATTTCAGTATTAATTGCGGCGTTTTATTTGCATATTTCTCTATTTTATTCGTTAATTTAATAACACATTTGAATTATGTGCTTTTTATATCTCTATGATAATATCGATTATCAATGATAATGTGGTATTCGTTTAGTGAATATGAGCCGATGTAATAATATTTCCATCGAACGACGGGTTTTCATCATATTATCGGCAATATTTCTTTGGAATTTCCTCCGCATTCACCGCTATTTAATGATGATGATTATCGCGTTTAATTGTTGAAAAAGTTACTGCATTTGGCTTACTTTCTTGAGGGATGAATTTTGTTTGTAATTTCTACGATAACGGAGAATATTGAAATTTTATGGTACTTTCATACTGAAATTTATGGTACTTCTCTGAAAACCTACAATTGATTGTTTTTGATGTTGTATTCGATTTGAGTATACCATCTTGGAATTCTTTTTTTTCTCTAATTTACGCAGCACTCTTGATATCAATAGTTCTCTTATTTGGAAGCGTTACAAAGCGTATTTGAAGTGAGTGAATTTGCTTGCTGTATGAAATTCGCCGTCATTGTTTCATCTTCATTATACATTAAGTGAAACTTCCTGAAAATATCCAGTGAAACAGCTTATGTGGATATTGGCAGGGAGGGAGGCAGGCATATTGGTTCGAATATCCCTACGACTCTTAACTTTTTCAGGTGATTGGTAACCAAACATGAGATTATTGAAGCTCCTAGTAACGTTGACAGGTGATTGTTTGGCTTGTTCTGTTTTGTAGTTCTAACTGATTGCTTCAGAATTCATTGTGGAAATGACATTGTGAGTCTAGAGCTCTGCAAGCATTACTCACAGGAAATGTTTAGGCGACAACATTTCCTTATTTTATCTTCACATTTAAGTAATGAGATGAATAAATTTGTCGTCATTTTCTCCAATTTTTTAATCTTAATCTATAATGCTGAATAATGAGAGGGGGTGCCAGAATGCGAGAATCGCTGAAAAAGACGTTTAATTCATCGTCAATATGTTTGAATTCTAAAAGATCACAAATATTCGGTAAACGTGCCCCCTTTGCGGTGCCTTAAATATAGTGTAAATTCAGATTGTGTAAAAAGTTAGCGTTACGTGAGATTTTGCAGTGAAGTGATTACTAAGTAATATTTCGATATAGAATCAATGAATAGACGAGTGGAATATTTGTTACTTTAGGGGGAACGATGCCTAGGGACATTTCGTTCTGATAAAATTAGCTGTCTGTTAAGAGCAGTTGGTGACAAAAATATAAAGTAATATTCGTTTTACGCTTCATGGGCGATAAAGATGCTCAACGTTGGTAGCTTGCATTTGGATAAATCAGAGAATTCAGAGGATTTGTTGTGTTGAATGTTGAATTGGTATCGTTGAGCGGATCCAGTTGCTCATTTTTTGCACGCGATATGCGGAATGATGTGGTGTATCGGGTTCTATAAGGATGTTTTTAGGAGCTAATCGACGCGAAGAAGCTCCTCTAGCATATGGGGAAGAGGCTCACATCTATTTTGCTGAAGAGTGTTTAAAGCAGCGTGAGCAACATTTGCTTTATCTGGTGGAAAATACGAAATGAAGTCTTTTAATGCAGTTTTGATTGCTTAAGTTAACTCATTTACGGACTTTTTTTACGATGGAGAGATAGAAGGGGCTAACAACCACTATATGAAGATCACCTTAGGTCACATTAGCAAATCGTTAAACGTCAGTTGTCTGATAGAAATTGTATTTCAAATATCGTTTCGTCTTGTTGGGTGAGTTTTCTAAAGTTTCCTCCCCTTCTCCCCGCCTCTCTAAGTGTCTAATTTACCCTCCTTGACCACCTTTTGTGAACGTAGATGAAGCATATCAGTTCCTGTGAGATCTGAAGCAAAACTGAAACAACATTTTTGCATCCAAGAGTACGTTAAATTTTAGTCTTTATTCAGTTCACATACTTTGAGAGGCTGCCAAACCATTTAAGGTGCAGCGAATTTGTTGACGAAGTATTTGTTGCAGAAGTTGGCGAATACAAGCAAGAAGTGAGTATTAAGGAGTGGATTTATGCGAGTGACAGGTGCCACAAGAAATTGCGTATATGTATTGTTTTGGTGACTTATAGGTTTCTGCGGAATTATGTTTGCAAGGCACACTGTCCTGCCCGTCCCTATCGATATGTGCATATGCCTTTCTATTTATTTGTCTGTCCGATGGCGTATAATGTGACTAGTTAGGTTGCGCTTGGAAAGCATTATGAATATAATTTGCGGCATAGTGTGATATCTTCAATGAATCTTTTCCAGTTCTTCTTGCTAACTGTGAATGTTGATACGCATTTAAATATGCCTAAAATATGCACTTATTTTGTGACCGGTCCGCGGGATTGGGCAGTCGTGCCTCGAGCTGCGGTCCTCTCGATCATAGCCTGCCTATGCACAAATGCTTTTCGGTTTTTGCATATATTTTTGCGACGTACTGCTGGATCGATCACAAAAAGTGCATATCATCTTCGACTTCCGTTACGTGCGACACCGTACGGCATACTTTCAAAGAGATGTAATGCATTAATGAAGTAGCATTTATTAAGCGGAATGTTGAAGATGTCACTCCGCTCGAAATTTTTCTGAGTTCATTTTCGTCAACAAAAAATGACATGATAATTACATATTGGAGCGTGTATTGTGGTTATCCTATTGACGTGCGTCTTCCTCTCTCTTTTCTATTCTTTCATGAATGCGGCCATGTTTCATTCGACCACATCGAATTGCCCATCTGTTGCGTAATTTCTTTATTCCATTGAGCGCATTTAGTGGAAAGATAACAAATGAAGATGTGATGATACCATTCGTTGAAGAAATTGGCTTTTCAGCAGTTCGCATTCGAGAAAAGAAGATGATAATGGATTTAGTTGGTTTTAGCTTTGAAAAGGGGTAGAGTTGCAAATAAGAGCTGGAAGGCTGAACTATTAGTGGAATGATGATTGCTTTGCGTTTGGAAAGAAGAGCGTAATGCTCAGTGGAATTGATCGTGTTATTTCGTGCGAGGGGAGTGAAAGTTGGAGAGAGACATTGATGGAGGGCAAGTGAAATGGAATTATTTAACGATGAAGGTCGAGAATAGACTAAGGATAATGGCCATAGGAGAACGGATATTTGATCATTGGTTTAGCGAAAGGGGTACAATCAGTAGTAGAAAAATTTACACTGTTTTCCGCAGAGGGGAATAAGAAATGCGATATATTTGGTGATATATGTGAGGGGGCTTTATCTATGGAAGTTTATCTTATAATTTCACACGACATTAATCTATATTGCGATCTATGAGGATAATTTTTCGACTATAAAGAACACTTTAAAAGCATCAAGCAAGACAACGAAAATAGCATTTGCTTATAATAGCAATTGGAGGCGAAATTTCAATAGTAGGGAAAACTTCATTTTATTAACTGTAATTATTGACTCAATCGACGAAGTAAAAAGTTAACTGCCGACCAACTTCACCTATGAAGAGTAGTTGCGATTATTTGCGTTCATTGGCTCGAAAAATACAACAATGAATAAGTAGACGATTTCGACGCATTGTTTCGACGATTGCATTCGTTGCCGTCTCAACAGCTTAATGAATGGATAAAATGTTTAGCGGCTTCAGTAACAACGTTAAAAGTCTCCATACTCTTAATGCGCGACTAGAGATGTTCGTCGATATTGTGGCGCTTCAAGGCGGCGATGAGCATCGATATAATTTGGATGGAAATGAAAAGAATTAAAGGATTAAAAGGAATTAATATTAAAAATAAGTGAAGATTATTTTGCATCATTATCGGCGAAACATTTTAGCTATACGCCGTTTTATGGAATTTTATTCGTTTCTTTTTCCTGCCAAATTCTTTGTCGAATGCTTTGCAATAAGAGTTGGATTGTATGAAGGTTTTAATGCTTTGAGAATAAAGAATTGTGTATTTGTAAGCGCTAATTTGCAGAAATGTGGAAGAGAGCTTTTTAAGATATCAGTATGTGAATAGAGGCTTCTTCATATAAAGCGAACGGATGTTTTGTGAACGCGTTAAGATAACAAGCTATCGTTTAATCAATATTCAAATTAAACTTCTCAAATATGTAGCGAATTTTATTTCGCCTGCTCTTTTTTCTCGAACATAAACCATAGAAATATGAAGAAAAATTAATTTGTTTGGAGTAATATAGTAATGCGACTAATTTTAGCTTTCCAGTTTTCTGTGGAGTTATATTTAATTTTTTATTATAGGTAGCGGGCATTAGCTCTGACAATGATGAACGACGTATCGCTAGCTCGATGAATGGCAGTAACTACTCAAGCATGGCGCATACAGGTGCTAATGGTGTTAGTACTCCCACTTCTCCAACTACACAATTTGGGAAATTATCCGACGCTTAATTCGATGTATCATGTAGTGTATTCGATTGCATTTTCGCTGTGCTATCTGAATTTGCTGCACGCATTTCCACGTCTTCTTTTCCGACTTCTCCGAAATGATCAATGAATGATGATCGGCGACTAACCAGGATGAGTAAGGGAAGTGATTTATTTTTTCTGCATATTCGTGGGGAAATTTGCAGAGACGATTACTGCATTTTTTGTTTTTTTAATAGCAGTTCAATGATCGTTTCATCCAACTTTCTGATTTGATATTTACTTCTGTTTCTACTTGGAAATATTCTATCCTTTCCAGCGATTGTACTAGGATATAGACTGAGAACAGACGGTAAAATTTGAAAGGCTCTTGTTTTTTTTTCCGGTTATTTAGCTCCTCGATTATTTTGTTGTTTCGTATCGGCTACCACGTTGTCCTTCAAATGCCATTTTCCGAATATGTCAGACCAGTTTCTAAAAAATAAAACAAGACGGTATATCCGTTCTAAAATACTTGGAATCGAATTTTTTTGGTAATTGGTCTTATGACCGTGCAGATCGTCGTATGCAAATTTGAGACAGGTAGCATATAATCAGTTCATGAAATATTTCGTTATAATGATGATTGAAATCTATTATTGAAAATTGCAATGCGTTTTATCGCAATGCTAAAATTCATCGCTTTCGTTATTATCTGTCTTTCTTGTGCAGCTATGTGTGTATTCATTAGTGAATCTGTCAAATGCTTCGTCGATTATCTTAAATTACTGATGTTTAATTAATCTGTTTTATTCTATTTTTGGCACTCTTATATGAAAACGTTTACCTGTTTCGGTTGTTTTTTTCTGTGTTATTTTCTCGCAATTGTGCTGTATATCTCATAATTCCATCGTCACATTCTTTCGTCGGATACTTCCTTAGTCGTTATTTTTATAGTATACCGTGATTGATTTTGCCATCCGATGTGTAGTTCGCTTTTTTTGTGGATGGGTTACTAAAAAACGTAGGTGTTTTTTTTCCGCACAAATGGCTTGATGTCCTCAAAACTTCGATGCCAATTACCTGAGGTTTTTAGAATACAGGTGATAATTACTTGGTGCTTCTAGAGTGCAGGTGACAGTTACTCGTGACGTTCGATTATTAGTTCTGGGTGATACAATGGAGGTGTTTTTTAATATCGAGGTTGCTTCATCATTTTAGTTAATCGATTCGTTACTCCAAGTGCGGAAACTTTCGTAATGATAATACCACCCGAACTTTGAAATTATTTTTGGAAAAAGAGCTCAGAAATGCTTCATTGTTGATTTCGATTTGTTTTGAACATTTTATCGGTTGTTTCTTCTTAAGCTTTATTCACTCGGAAAGCAAACTGTATTTGTACGTTTGAAGAGTCGCCATATTATTTGATTACATCCATATCATTCAATGCGCTAAAGGTGATTATTAAAGGGCTGTAGGGCCCTCTTCACTTTCTAATCGCAGTCGACATGAGGCTACCTAAGAGATCATGAACTTTCCTTGGAGTTGACCTTTTAATGCGTGCTATTTTGTAAGTTCTTTGAAAAACATACTGTGGTGAATTTATATCTGTTGTAAGTGCTTGTGAGTGGTAACAAATTTGCGTATGCACGGTTTCGAATGTCAGTAACTCGAAAAAATCTTTGGATACCTTAGTTAGTAGCCAGGCAGCTGGCTATATAAAGAACCCTTTTTTTCCACAGCTGGTTAGATTTAAGCCTAAATTTTGAGTTGTACACATCTGAACGTATCATTTTTTGAGGGAGTTTTAGAATATCATTGGGATTGAACATTTTATTCGATATAATTGGTTAGTGTACTTATTTTGCAAATTCCACTAACGTACATTCCTCTATTTCTAGTGAAGAAAAGGGAAATCCATTTTGTAGTTAAGCGGGTAAAATTCCATGGAAAAAAATTCACGGAACTAAGAAGTTTAATGGCTGTTCGATTGATCTTTATGAGGAGAAGAAAGAAAAGCAAAGAAACCATTGCAATTGCTAGTTATCACCTTTTGTATCGCTTCTGTTTATATGATTGATGATAACTAAATAAACTATGAATATTATCAAATTATCAAGTATTTATCAGTGTTCCTGTCGTTCGTATCATATAGATCCTCTTCATAAGTTGCTCTCTGTTTATTTTGTTTGTTTGTTTATTTGTTTGTTTGTTCGTTTTCTCAGCCATTGATGTGATTGTAATTCTCACAGAGTGTATCGTCGTTTAGTGAGGAGATAACTGCGAATTTTCTTTCTCTTCTATTAATAAAATTGTGGTTGTAATTGTGTTGAGAGAGTGTAATTGCTTCATCGAAATTTGATTGCTCATCTGTGAAATTCTGAGGGCTAAGAAATTATCACTAAGTTAATTAGAGATCTTCAATTATTCGGATAATTTTTGAGGCTCTTAAAATGATGATACCGAGAATATCTGGGAATATATCTGTCGAATATTACGGAATATCGAAAGCCGACTGAATATCACAAAATACGGAATATCTCTGTAGTATGTATTTCGAAAGCGGAAGCCGACTGTCACAAATGAACCCCCTTACTAACTAGTCCAGGATAGTTAACTATAGCGATAAGTGAAAAAGACATTAAAAGATGTAAAATGAGCTTTATTTAAATACTTATCATAGCAACAAATACCAACTGTTACAAACGGCAACCAAAGAGGGGTAATTAATTTATGCGCTAATTAAAACTGGCACAAAACATATCCTTCGAAAAGCGACAAGTAGCCTAACGGCTATAGGCTATTCCATCGAAATGAGCTTAAAGCCCGTAACAATTCTAGTTCATGAGATCCAACCATCCACAGAAACTGTCTTTCTTGTGCTCTCAAGGTTACTTCTTACGATGGCGTCGTATCAGCTCGTACTTATTTGGCATACTTCCGCGAACCATTGAAGCTCTTTCGTAAACATTTTGCGAAGTAGTAGTTGCTCTGGGAAATCATCGGATCTTTCCATCGCAGATATTATCAGCATTTGAGTGTCTGTGGTTTGATCGAGATGATATGTACGCCGCCAGACTCCACCCTCTAAATATCATTATTTGAGGTAATTTTTAGAATCCCTGAAACTTTCAAGTTGCTATCATAGAAAATATCTTTTAAAGACGAGCATCAGATATTTGGATAAAGCCGCAATTTCACTATTACATGGCGTGTTTGACTGTATGTAGCGTCAGTAGTAGTACTGCTTGTAATCCAGAGCACTACTAGCATTAAAGTAGTAGTAATAATAAGGAAACTGGCATCGTTGATACTGATGAGATTACCAATGGAATAGAGCAACATCGACAAGAGCATTTAGCATTAGTGGAAATGAATGCTGTGGGGTAATTGCGATAAATAAGTGGTAGAAATAGTAAGCTAGTAGCTACAACCTATTGGTAGTAACACCTAGTAATGTTAAATATACTAGTAAGTAAGAGCAGTATAAGTATGAACTAACAGTTACTCCTAGCATCAGTTGTGAGTACCGCACCGAATAGCACATCACACTAAATACAGCAAACGGTAGCAGTTAGCGCTCAAGATTCATCATTAAGTCATTACTATAAGCCGTCTAGAGTGATGTTGATGACAAGACGGAAAAGCGCTGCTAACGTTGCTCTTTGTGCATCTCACAACGAACGCTTCCGATGGAATTTAGTGAATTTGGAATTGGCGCGTTGATAGGTGTGTAGCGTTGCGGTTCGAAGGCGTGGCTGCGTAGTTAAGTGTTTGCGGGTGGGCTCGATCGATCGTGATTGGACTGGCTGCATGGTGTCGGCCAATCAGCCAACTTGCGTGCGCTCGTCCACCAATAAGATGTAAGTGGAACACGCGGATCAGTAGGCGGGGTCCAATTTGGGGCTCGTACAGTCGGGTGTTCACAAAAGTTCAGAAATAAGTTGCATGGATTCTTAAGCTTGATCATTTCTTCGACGCTATGTGTTTATTCGAGTGATGCGTTGCACCTAAATTACGTGTTTATTCTTTGTGCGACGGTGTTTCCGATAGATTGATTAGATGCATTTCATTTTCTACTTTCGATGATACTTTTCTGGATCAAATCCTGGAATCACTTATAGAGTATAAGCAATGCAATATTGCTGTGGAAGCCAAGAGAGAGGAAGGATGAGGGGTGGGGGTGCGGGGAGGGAGGGAAGTTATCTTACGTTTACGCTTCGTTCTTTTGATTTCAAACCATAGTAAAGGAGAAAAAATTCATTGATTGCTAATCTAATTCCTAAAGAAGCTGATTAGCGATTGCATCGATAATATTGATGAAGAGCTGTAGCTTGAGATGTAAAGCTGAAATGAATCTTTAGAAAGCTGTAGCTTTCGGAGCCACTCTTTATAAATGCGCAAGTTAAGAGGAACTTTTCGGAGGGGGAACGAGTAAAGTCACCGAATTGTACGTTTTGTCCGATTGATGCGCCGCTATCCATTCGGCTATTTTCTTTTTTGGTTCCTCTCCGTTCTCGCAATGTAAACCGGGTAATTGCGATGCATGTGCGTTTTTCTCACCGGTTTTAATTCACATACTTATTGGTCGTTCTGTAAGGTAAACTAGCCGAAGCCCGGGTTTCTCTTTAGTAAAGTGGGCATTCTTTGCTTATACTTTCTAAAGGACTCTTCGTAAACATATGAGTCCACTTGCACAGTGGAATAATATAGGTGATGGGAATTTTATTAGAGTTAAATGAATGTGCTGTAACGATCGGTGGGCATTGCAGTCTAGTGAGCGTCCGTTAAGTGTTCCTAAAGAGACATCTCACTACCCACCTGACGTATTAAATGAAGGGTTTGAGATAATAGTGCCTGAACAGTTTGCTAATGTGTTGTATGAAAAGCATAGCTATTGAAGTTTTCCACCACATTTTTTAACCGTCGTCCTTTTCAAGCAGAGTTGGTACATCTTTCCACGGCCCTTTCTGTCATATATGTCATCATCTCGTTGGTATTTTTGATAAATTGTTGATGTCAGCATTTTTAAGCTTAAATTAAGGAAATGGCGGGATTTAGAGTAGACCGTTTTCACAAGTACTGGCGCCCACAGTGCTGTCGGTAAGCCGATCCGAGTGGCCAACGACTGACATCAACCCGAGCGCTAATTGACGAAAGCCCCATCTTTTATATCTGGGTGGCTAAAAGCTTTATAGGTGTTAATTGAGGCCTACGGTTAAGTACTCTAGGTTCTCACAATCATCTGATGCTTTTCTCCTCAGCAGCTTAACAATTGTTTTTCTCCAGGAATACTGAAAGACAACAACAACAATACGTTCTGACGACTGCAAGTCAAGCCTCTTCTACTAGCCATAATCAGGTAAACACGTCAACGCAGTTTTTCATTTGTATTTTTTGATCGTTGAGCCCGTCGGTGCTTTTATGAGCGCCTCTCGTATCATGAAAGAGGCTGTCATTTTTCAGCATGAGAGGGTTGTTAATCCATCTATGTATTTTAAAAGCGAAGGAACAAATTTACTATTCGAGAAATTCTATAAAAGGAAGTATTGCTCAGAGAATTGATTCTCTTGGAAATACTTCGGTGCAAGGCCGGTTCAAGGTCACATCACTCGCAATTTTCATGAAGAGAAGCAACTTTTACAGTGAGGGAACAGTCGTATGCCATTAATACACTAGAGGGTTCAAAAGCAATCACAACTCGTTGCTCGTCTATCTTCGTTTTTTTCTTTTTCGTAGTGATTTCTCTCACGCAACTGACTTTTTCATCCCAAATAGCTTCGTAGTGCATTCAATTGGCTCACATTTCGAATCTAGGCATTGTGTTTATGGCACCTTAGCAACTTAGTGATGATAAAATTTAATTTTTATTTAAATATTTCAACGATTCCCTCAACTTAGAAGACGATGAAAGGTTCGTTCTGTTGTTTGTTTTTCCGCTTATTTCCTCCACAAAGCAGTTGCCGTTGTACGAAGGTCTGACTATCATTTCAGTTTCTTTTGCTTATTGAACTTTAATAGCCCACTAGCAAAAATTCCACACAAAATATTGGTCTCACGTTTTTTTTCTGTACAGTCGTTGTAAGAGTTGCATTACTGGGAGCAGCAAACCAAAATCGATCCATTTCGAAATCTGAGGGACATATTCTGAACTCCGAGCGGAGGTTCATGTTGATTAAGAAAGTATAATTCTGGTAATTTGCATCTTTGAGCTTCACTTGAATGCATTCCGTTACGACTACTTGAATTCAGCGCTTTTTTTCAGTATCAACCATGTCAAGTTCAATTCGTCAGTGTGGGAGGAGATGCAGAAATTTCGCAACAGGATGTAGGGAAATCATTCATCCTGTTACCCGGATCACAACAAGCGATCCACCTTAATGGTGCAGCTCTTCAGGTCTCTCTCCAAGCGATGATCTTTGTGTTACAATCTGTGATTCATTTGTTTCTAAATTGCTTCCGCTTTAAACATTTTGAAGCTTGAAGTTATTTGTTTCAGTAATAAATTTCGGTAGGTTTCTAATCACTAAAATGCTCATGTAAATGAGGACAGCTGAGAGTTGCAACATAATTCGGTAGTGAATCTTTAAGCTATATTTGCCGCTCATTTCTTTCGCCTTATGTCTTGAATTCTGGCCGCTACTGAAACAGTTATTTGATATTAGTGCTGCGGGTCCTAGAATGGCAAAGATGACTGGTGTAATGTTGTGGCGATACGAGAACATGAAGCAGGGTGTCGGATACGGTCAGTGTGGACGAGGACTTGAAAAAATTCAGTAGTTTTTTGTTTAGTGATGGATAGCTTACTTACTGCAACTTCTCTTGCGGAACGGAGTATAGGAACGTACGGTTGATTTGCAAAACGAGAAGTGAATTGATCCAAGTATGGTTTGAAACAGAAAAAGATGAAAAACGTATTGTCACGGGAAGTATGCTTCCTGCCCGACGGAAGTTAACCTCATAAAGGATTGGGTTTCTGTCAGTATCCGCAATTTAATGTAGTTATCCTCCAAGTTTTGCACCGTGAGTGGCATTAGTGGATGTGACTTTAACTAATAGCACCTACGTGACAAGAAAATACGGTTTGGAATTTTGCTATCTGTTACAACCTAAAAAGTAATACGCTGGGGTTCCGATTTTTTTTTGGGAGAGGATAGGTTAATGGACGTATGCGCAGATATATGGAGATCTACTGATTTGATGCTTTTTTCTTTTCTTTCTCTGGGAGTCATTAGCAAAAACGCTTTTGTAAGTGACGAAGTAAAATCGAATATCTTCAGCTGCTGCGAATCGTAAAATTCAAACGTCCCTGGACGTAAAAATTTCGTAGAAAAACTTCACTGTTGAAACGTTGATAGCAGATATCGTACCTGATTGCTTACAAGTGAAGGAGTTTTGAATTCGTAATTTGTAAAGCGAGATATCTGTCGGCTGTTTTAGCTTACCGCCAACAATTTACGTTGAATCTGAGGACGCATAAATCCTTTCGATTTGAAGGAATTTTCAGTGGCGTAATTCTTCCCTCGTGTTTTTATTAGATAACAACGCCTCATCTGGGCATAAATTGTTCAGTGAAATTGGAATTGTTTGGCAGTGAGTTTCAGTCGCTATTTGAAGCGTGCTTCAACCGTGAGACGATGGTCGTCTAGTTTGTAACGTATGCGGAAGTTTCCTGTGCGGTATTGATTGCGGCCACCCGATTGTGTGGTTTGCTGCTGTCTTTGCCTAACACAGCATTCGGGTTTTTTCCTCCTTTTTTAATTTGCACGGTAGTTCAGATCATTTTCTATGGCAATAATTTCTTATTCAAAATGCAAAGGAACTTTTGGATCCTCTAGGAAATTGAGGGGATTTTAGTTCTTAAAAAATTAAAATTATTATAGGTGGTTCAAGGAAGCCAGAGCTCAGGCGGCATACAGGTGATTAATCTTAACGATTCATTTATCCCGGTGCAACAGTCGTCGACAGTTGACTTACAAGAGCGTGCTTCATCTTCACAAGGAACGAATCAGTTCGTCTATCCCGGTATATTTCATCCTCTTCTCGTTGTTTCCCACTTGTTTTTTTAAGCATCCTTTTGTTTATATGATAGGAGGATGTTTTACATTTATTTTTATGCGTAATTATTTCTCCTGTTGTTTTTGAGAATATTTGAAAGAAATGAATTGTTGAAAATTGAATTTCTGCCAGAACTGTGGAACTTCTGAAACTTAAGAAAATTTGATGAAAAAGAGATGAGACGATGAGATTGAGAGCTGTGGTTACCTCGGCTGTTGTAGTTACACCGGCCAGCTCATTAGTTCTCATCTCTTTTTTTTAAATGCAGGGTAAGACTGTAGCTATCTTAGACAGCTTTTCGAGGTGGTTGTGCTGCAAAATTCGGAAATGAAGTAACCCGTATTCGTTCATTTTCTTCTAGAAAAGGAAATATAAATCTTTCGGGCGCAGAATGTGTCGCTTTGACATCGTTAGGTAACTAACTATTTGATTACATTTATTGCTATATTATAGCACCATATCGTTATTTAACCTCACCTTTGGTTTACGTAATTTGATGCTTTCAGGAGGTACTATGCATCTTCTATTTTCCTTCATTTTTTCAAAAACTCGCTTATTTCTCGACTGAGTATACCTGAATGTATTTTTAAGTTGTCATTGCGCTTATTAGTTGTCGCATCGCAGCAGCAGTGAAAGTTCGAAAGTGTTGTTTTTAGATGTATTTAGTGACTTAAATGAGACCATAATGGAGCGTATTAGCCGATTTGTTCATCGAGTTTCCTGGGAATGCTTTCAGGCGCCAAAGAAGTTGATGTTTCCAATGTCGTGCAAGTATTGGGCCAGGTTCGTTGCTTTTCCTTTTTTTTCATTGAGCGATCTGAGCGCTATAATTTTTAGAAAATTTTAGAAAAAAACTGTTTCGATGGGATTTTCTATCAGCCAAATTCAACTAGAAACTTAGTGAAAGCAATGATTGGCTCATGTGGAAAATTTCAAAGTTTTTTGCATCTTAGACGATGTTTTTTTCAAAAATTTCCAGTTTTCCATTTCTTTTCCGCCTTTTTAATCTCCTATTGCGATTGATTTTCTGAAAATCGCTGAGTCTACATGGTTCCCTTTCCCTAGGTAATGAGAGAGGTGGGAGGGGTGTGTTTTCTTGGTTATGAATGAACTGTTTTTAACGCCACATTCCCTTCTATTCCCATGTTATAAAGAATATGATAGTCATTTTCCTTTCGCTTGAACGGGTGATGGGAGGATAGCGTTTTTTTGAAGATTGTTTTGATTATGAGCGTTGACTGCATGTTCTGGGAAAAGCCTAAAGTAGTATGAGAGAGCAAAAGGGATAGTAAGCCACTTTCAGGCTTATTCATTGATATTTGCCGTAGCAGATAACTGCTGCGTACAGCACTAGTGTAGGCAGCCATTCCGTTCAAGGTGATAACCAAACCCATCGTTGGAATTGAAAGTCCTCGATGCCGAAGTCTTGTTCTGAATTTCCGCCACGTATGTGGCAATGATTGAGACTCACTTGAGTTCCTATGCATTGTTTTTAGTAGCTGTGCAAATGGTCAATGTTCTCTTAGCTAGATTTCACTGCCAAAGCCGTTGTGCACCTGTATAACTTTTATTGCTGACTGCACAACTTCGAAAGACTAGCAGTGATAGATCCCATAAGTTTCCTAGCAGTTCATAAATTCTTCCATGCTCACGAATTCGTCCAATTCTCCTCGCGACTTTAAGAAAATGTCCACTTAATTTGAAAATTATTGCTGTCCTTGATACTGCAGTAAGTCACATATCGTATTGTGCAGCTTAGTTGCACATTTGTTAGGTTCGAGAAAACCGCATACACAAGTTTTGGCTATGCCATATCGTTTTCTGATCATCGGCTGACACCTCGTTGTCAAGTTGTACTTGTCATACTCTCTTGTTCCAATGATTACAGCAACCATCGTCGAGTTCTTCGCATCAGTTTGTTTTGCAACTGAGTAGTCAGTCACCTTCATTAGCACCGAGGCCAGATGAAGAGCCGCTTTACGTCAACGCTAAACAGTACCACAGGTTCGTGCACCGTGTGCTTGGTTGTAGAGAAGAGAATCGATTCTCTATTGGGATAACTTTCATTTTCTTTGTTTCATAAATTTTCAATGAAATAAATCAGAAGAGACGCATATTGCAATGTAGGTTCTCATAGGAGTCCTATCTAGGATATTTTTTTTCTAAATTCTCTCATTTCGCCACTAATTTTTGAAGGTGGATTGATGTATCTCACTGAAAATTTTAACTGCACCGATATTGAGTTCTGCACTGATATCAGTCGATAATCAGTTAGTTTGGCGAAATTTGATTTGAAGCATTTGTAGTCGATTGTAGATCGAGGCACTTAGAGTTCATGGTCTTTTTGATACATCATCGAATTAGGGCTTCAGGATTATGAAAAGACGTGCGGCAAGAGCGAAAATGGAGAGCGAAGGGAGAATACCCAAGGAGCGAAGGGTTTGTTGCTTTTCTTTACGGTGGGAAGTAATCCCATAAGGAGGTGGCCTGTATATAAGGAGGTGGAGCGTACTGCGCTCGAGTGTGTATGCATTCTATATTCGTTAAATGATAGGAACACACTACTGAGAACGTTATCGATTTCGTAATTCAGTGGTGAAAATGTTAAAGAACGTTCTTTTTGCTTCGTGGTACACTCAGATCGTATTGAGTAGCTGTTGGTAGATCACAGCTTCCATTTGTTATTCATGGTGAAGTTTTGATCGGTGTTGTCTCTCCAAAAAGTTTCACGCGCCGATTTACGTGGATTTAAAAGCGAATAATATGGCAGCATTGACTGGAGCTGCGTTGGCAAGGCTATCATGGGCAATGATATGAAGTTTGTGCGCAGCTGCGCGAAGTCAGATGCACTTGGAAGTAACTGGGTGATGATGAGACGTGTTAGTGGTTGCAGGGGACGATATCGTTGGTCTGTATTAGTACTTATAAAAAATACAAAGTGTTTGAAGTTTCGAAGAGGTTCCTGCCGAAATAGTAGCTAACCACAACTTTTATTCGCAATTTTTTTTCTATACTTGTCATTGTCAGTGTTCTAGAGAGAATCGTCTCGGCGTTTTGCAGTTGTTTATATGAACTTACTAGCCTGGTCAGAGAGCGTTTGGCTTATTGCAAGCGACATGGTTTTTTTCTTGATAACGAGAACGATCTTGATTTCTCTTAATGTATTTGTTTGGTTGCGCGTGGCTTATGTAGCTTTTTTAAGAAATATTTGCACGAGTCGCGCCACAAGCATGCATTGACGCGAGTGCGTGGTGAGGGCGGTAAGTTTGACAGAGGCTCAAGAAATGGCACTTTGAAGTCTCCCCAAAGACTAACCGAACAAATCCGGACTGTGTTCCGCCCGGCGTATCTCGATCGAAGTATGACTGCGAATGGTACTGGTGCGGTGGTGCAGCGGCCAAAGGTGAGCCACGATGCAGACTTGGGCAACGGATCTCAAGAGGGAGGTACTTTCGAAGCCTCTGGTGTCGAGAGGGAGGGCAAATGTCACGGTTACGTGGTTCGGGAATAAAAGTATATGATAGGAGACACTAAGAGATCCATAACTATCACTTCTATTCAGTAGACATTGGTCTTTTCATGTTATGATAATCCTCCAGTCTCTGATTTTAGAGAGTAATTAAATACGTTTTTGTTCATTTCAAGGAGTCAAGCGGAAAAAGATGGCTCACTGTCTTGAAAAGATTCCAAAAAAAATTTTTTGCTCATCCCATTTTTTTCACCGTATGAGGAAAGGAGGGGCAGATGGAGGATGTCAAGTTAACAAAATGGCCTTTAAAAATATGGAGCACATTATTTGCTGCGCTTTTAAGGCGTATTGGGTTTCACGCAAAATTTGCACTGCCAGGTTGTTGATTCGAAGCATATGAATCCAGTGCGTTTATTGTATCATTTACTGCTGCCGGACAGTTACGCTGAACAAACCTGTTACCTTCAGCATAGGGGAACATGGACAGAATTGGACCACTGCTAGCAGTGTTCTCTAAAGGTGGGTTGCTTCATATATAGTATCTCACTTCGTCCCGCACAGATTCATATCTTTCTGTTTGTTTTTCATGAAGTTTCTTTGTCTCGATTATCCTTAAGCATAAAACCCACCTAACACGTCATTCGTAACTGGTTTGCAACGAAGTATTTATTGTAAGCCTCCTTGCTTTTCAAATCTCTGTGTGCATACTTTATTCACATCTCATTTCTAAAGTGATTTTACGATCGCATGCTGTGAATTGGCTGTTTTTGCATGCGAAACCTTCATTTCGGATAATCTTGCATCGTGTCTGAGAATGGGAGGAGGATAGGGAGTGTTCGAGGAGCCAATTCTATTGCCAACTTTTGTAGAAATTTATGCGGTTATGCTAAGGGAGTTGATCGTAGAAGAGAAGAACTGACTATGTCATAAAGAGAAGGGCCGAGGATGCAGTGGAGATTTTGGTGGTTTCGCAGATCATTTTGCCCTGTTAGTTCTCATTTTTGCAGGTGAGTTTTGCGTTAGGTAACGAAACAAATTAGGTGGAGGTTTTTGTCGGAGTACTCTGTTTGTGCAAATCGGCCACTGCCTACATGCTGGTTTTGTCTTTTTATTGCTCTTTATGCATCGAAATGTTATATAATGTTATTTTCATTTAGTCTTTTTGAATTAATAGTTTTGTATCATCTATCTGTAATATTCGATTTATAGTGTTATCTTTAGTTTCACTAACTGCTGTCTAAAGTCGTACTTTAAATGTCTTGTCAAGAGTTTAATGGTTTGCGAATATTTGGACCTTATTTGATTGTTTGACTTCACTTTCACTCTTCTTCATTTGTTGTTGTATTTTTATCCTCTTTATCCCCTAATCTGTGTTTTCTGTTCATTCAGCATTGAGTCCTGTGATTTTATCCATTTATTCACAACTGAGCAAGTCATTTTAACCGTCTTATTTCTATGGTTAATAAATTTATTCTTATCTGTTCGCCAGAATTCTCTTTTCTTTCTTTTAAGTGAACGACGAGACGTTTCAATGTTGGTTTTTTGCTTCCTCACCTTTTCGTCTTTTCAGTTTCCACATGCAACTTCAAAGGCATAAGAAGACGTTCAAACAATAGTCACAGATATTCGTAGTTGATTACTTGACTTCTTGTTTATGAAAGTTGCTTTTAATCAGTCATATGTTTGTAAGGGTGCATTTGCGGGTGAAATAATTTTTTGTCTTCGGCTGATCTGGCCCTATAACCAACAAGAATTCTTGGCGTTGGAAATACGTTTGAAGGCAGGAGTGCGGGAAATGCAGGATCGCTGCGCGATCTGTGCTTGAGGAGGGTGCCTTCGTTGAGAATACTGAGTCCTTGTAGTTGTACCTGGTGTCTCCTGAGACGTTTGTTTAAAGGGCTGCGTTATCTTCATCGTCGATTCCGTCTTTCCAGCTTGCCTGTCTCGTTGCATAATCGAACTCTTGGCAAATTCGATTGCATGAGGAAATGTGGTCACGTTCGTCCAAATGTGTGAGGATTAGTTTCCAGCAATCAGGCGCTCTTGCGTCAGGCGAAATTTTGCTGTCCTAACGTTTTGATTCAGTGTTTATTTGCGCGTTCTTGAAGATCGCCAGATATTTGATTGGTTGATCGTTGTTTTCTTTCAAGGTGCCAAAACTTTTAGATAGCGTTCACTGAGTTGAGAACTCGTTTGTAGGCGTGCTACGTTCTAAGTTCCCATCTTGGATTTTTCCGTTATCCTGAGCTGCATTAATTAGTTGCAACTTACCATATTATGTAGACTTTGAGTTGAACATTTTCCCGTTTTATAAACAGGCATTTTTGTGAAATAGTCTCAAGTCTACTTTTGCTGCGTTGAAGTTCTTGGTCTTGGCTTAACGATGCTTCGTACCATCGAGTTTACATTTTGTGTGACTCTATTATCTGGGAGTTTATACTCTATGGCTGTAACGTTGGCGCATACATTGCGTCGCAGAGAGTTTATATTGTATATCTGCATTGCGTAGGACTTCAAATGATGCATTTAGCCGCTATTCAACTCTTCGATAGGTTGACATCTATCGTAATATTTAGAATTGATTGTGGTGACGGTGGATTTAATTAGCGCGATCTAAGTTTCCGGTATGTCATAAGTTGCTGGACTCTGTTGATCATGGTTGGTTTAGCGGCATTCACCAAATCTGAAGTGTTTGTATGCGATCGCATAAAGAATTGAATGACCGACTTCGTTGTCCACTGTTGTTATTTAGTAGTAGTGCATGTCTTTCTCATGGCAGATTATCGTGTTGTGGAGATTGTATGGTGGTGCTCTCTTGTTTCCAACCGTTAAGGTGTTGCTTGTGGAAAGGACCCTTAGTAGAATTAGATTATCATAGCTTATTGTTTGCAAAGATTTGCAAAGCTGTTTGCTGTTGTAGACGGAGGTGAGTGGATGCGTATCGTGGCAGCTGCTGTGTTATACTTTTCGCATTGTTTCGCGTCATCAGCTGCAATAAAGCAGGCAGAAGCACTGCGAAAGCAGAATTTATTTTGTGTTTTTGATGATCGATATTCGAGTGAGACGGCAGCGTTGAGAGCGTCTTTGAATGAGTCATTGGTGAAAATAACGAAGACCACCCATGTGCAAGGAGACTTGAAGGTTCATGAAGACAGTATGTTCCCAGGATTCAATGCATTTCAGTTTTTTTTTAGCACTACTTTAAGTAAAGCGATAGAAAGTAAAATCCACTTCACTGAAGAAACTTTGTTGAAAGAATGCAGTAAGTTCTAGGCTAAATGATGCATATACATTTACATTATACATAGAAATTCATCGAACTGCGTTCAACATAACTGCAAAAAGCAATGGGAATTTTGCTTCAGGACAAAGCTATGTGATGGTTTGAACGTGTTATTGAAAGAGGGCAGGTACATCCTTGCCAACTGAAAGTATGAGGTTTTTCGATGACATTTTTTTGTCATTCGGTGATGGTAATCGAGTGCTCGTGCGCCTGGTATGTAAAAGGTAATTTATATCCTCGAAAGGCCTTTTAGAAGTCATCGAGAGGTTGTTTGAGAAGGAGTTCGTTAACGTATAAGTGAAGTTAAGAGGGAAGAGAACCGGGGTTGCGCGACATTGAATTTAGAGATGAATCAACTCTTTGTCTACTTTCAAATTATGGATGAATTAACCATCAATCAAGCGGCGGAAATGTCGTCTGCTTTGGAAATAGTCAGAAAAAAATGTATATCAACAATTTTCGGATGTCTAACAGTTATTTTTGTGAGCTAGTGGGAGTGAAATCACACACGGCGGGTTAGGAACATGGCGTGAGAAAAGCTATGATCGTCTGTTAATGGTAAACATAGACGATGCGATTCATGATTTCACGGCGGTTTCGATTCCTGGAGCATGCCGAAACACGCGATGCTTCTAGGTGATCTTTTTTCATCGGATGATTCATGGACTTCTATCTCTGTCTTTCCCTCCATAAGCAATGAAAAGGGATAATATCACTGTACGATAGAGATCTCTGCATTGCGAATTAGTTCACGAAGCCAATAGCACACGTGTGTTTTACCGAAAATCGTCCTAGACATATTTTGGCCTGAGATGATTGCGACGATTTCTTGTTTGTTATCTATTAGAACGATGCTGTTGCCTGCATAGTTGAGGCATTCTTGCGTCAGAATTTAGCGAAAACTGGCTGACTCATAAGAACTGACCTCACTAATATCAACAAACGCTAGCTTTTTTTCATAAAAATAGAATCGGTTTTTTGCCCACTACCTGAAATCTTTTCGCTCATAATTTGGTAATTATAATTATGAAACAGAAAACTGGATTTGCCGTTCTTCTGAGTTGAAAGCCTCATACATGGGTGTTCTCAAATGTCCGTCTCCATTTCATTCTTGCATTGCTTTGAAATTGAAAGCATTTAAAACATCAACACATTCGCTGCTTATTTTTCCTACATTTCTTTCTCCAGGAATCTCGAGCCATCATCCATAGTGCAAAAATTGATCCTCACAGGATTTGACTTATTTTTTAATTCTCATCACTCGTATTTACTTTTGTAAAAATATGACTTCACTAGCCATAGCTGATAGCTTTCGAGGAGGCGATGGGCTAGATGAGTCAGCACATCCATTGGGAGGTGATGACAAATATCGCCGTTTTGCTGTTGACTCTAAACAAATTTTCCCTAAAGAGAGCAACTTAGCACCATAATTTTTAACTTAAAAGAATGAGTAACCTTGAAATAAGTACTGATGTGGGATTAATGGAGGTATATTGAAATCACCCTCCGACATGCATCTGCTCCACATTGTGATCTGCTGCGCTTTGTGGTCAACAAAAAGCAGTGCACATTTACGTCGAAAACAACCGTCAGAGAAGTGCGAACTCATTCTTCATCAATGTCGAAGGTAATCAGAAAATTTGGATGGAACTAAAAGAATTTCTCGCCGATGCTTCTGAAAATGGAAGTGTAACCCATTACCGTATACTTGTCACACCTTAACAGTATTTCAAATAACTGAGAAAAGCCTATAATATTTCATGTGGTTGGCAATGCTGTTAATCTACACGCAGCAATTTCGAGATCTGCAGACAGATCCCTTTTTTCTCACTTATTAAACCGGATTTTTTGTTCTAGTGTTCTCCTTGAAAACGCATTTAGTTGTGGTGATTTTTTTATTAAGTATAATTTACAAGAGATAACGCTATTTCGCCGATTTGGCGAATTCGAGTTGCAACTATTGCCTTTCTGCATTGAAAAGATGCACCAGATTGCACCTCATAAGGATCAACGTAGCGCTGAGTGAAAAGTGACGCCAAGCAATGCATCATAAGCCGTGATGCTCATCCCTTTTCTTGCCGTTACTACACGATAATTTTTCCAACAATCTGTGATGTTCGCCATTCCCTTATCGATCGGAACTAAATGTTCTTTGAAATGTGTGCTTATGCCTAAAGTTTACTGAATTTTGTATTGGTGTATCATTTTGACGTGAGCTTATCACTGCCTACTCTCTGGTAGTAAATCATTACTCTCTGAAGGTGAATGCAAAACAAAGAGATGTGTCACAGCTTTCATTAACAGAATTGCGGGTGGAAGCCATATTTTAAAGCAGTTGGGAAAGCATCGATAATATAAGATTGAGTGCGCGTTTTGACGAATTGTTAAATGTTGGAAATGGTCAGTCATATTGGCACCTAAGGAGCTGAAACTGCGAATTATTATTGTGGAATTTTTTACGAAAACATTTCAAAAAAAGGCTTTTCTTTTCAGTTAAAAGAAAGAACTCGTCCCAAATGAGTTTCTTAAGAACCTCACGTGAATATCGTCTTTGAAAACATCTGATGAAAAGTTCACAAATTGGAGCATTGTAAAGGAAGTGCATCGCCCGCCTACTGCAAGTAAAACAGGTCAACCTTCTTGCAAATTCCTCAACGCTTTCGTGCTTAAAAATACCCATTTGCAAAGTGGTGATGTAGAAAGCGTTAAATTATCTATATGACCTGATCCTTTTGAAGTTACTGGTAGTTCAGGGTGTGGGGGCTATAGAACCGGTGAATTTAACAGCCATCTGATAAAAGTGAATAAAGAATGCAGAACTCCGTCCTAAGTCTACATTGAACTAGGCTTAACGAGGAGCAAAAACAAGAACTGAAACCCACGAACGGATAGATGATTTCCACCTTCCCTAGTAAACGTGAAAACAAAAAGAATTGAATGGCTTGACGGCGTCAACAGTCGATTATATTTTGTTTGAGGGCGGTCATTTCAACGGAATTACTCGTGCAAATAACAAAGCAGAAGTTGCGGATTGTTCTTTTAACTGAGGTGAAGATATACCGCCTTCATGTGTGCGAAGCTCCTCTGAAAATGATTTTCGAGCCAATATTTTTTCATTGCCTGTATAACAGGCCTAGCTAGTACAAACTGACAGCAAATGTGCGTATGCGCTACGCAAAAAAAAAATAGCGACAACTGTAATTTGGGTATTTTCCTTTCCATCATGATGCATTGTTTTCTAAGTTCAGGGGCTTCATGGTAATAGCGCAAGAAACAGGGGGGACGAAAGAAACAAGGAGGAGGGTAGGAATGGCGTCAAAGTTTTAATCGTAGTTTTGCTCAGGACCGCCAGAAAGGTGAGGATTCAGTGGAATTCGCGAGAATAATGACAGTAATTAAAACACAAGCTGTTAAATGATGCATCCATCGAGGCAGTTTATCACTCACAATGGACTACATGATTGATTTTACGCGAATCTGTTGTTTTATGTTTTCTTGCAAAACAGCAATAATGAATTGAGGGCATAAGATGTACGATCGCTGCCGCAAAAGGATAATGACGTCGATTCTAAATGGCCTTTAATTTATGACAGATAGCTCGAAGAGTTCAGAATTAATTTTTAAAAATGTTAGATAAGGGGATGCAATCGTTGCACCCTGCAACGCTTTTAGGATGCAACACAGAGTAGGATGAGAATTTATTGCAAAAAATTTTCAAACTTCCGTGCTGGAATAAGCAACAAGATTTGCTGCGATGAGGGATGGCCGCATCTCCACCACCACAGCTGAAAGGGGGGTGGGGAGCGTTCCTGTTTAATTACGCTGTTGGTTTTCGACTGGCATTTAGCGTCACTGAATGTCGAGCCGTGGGCCGAAATCGACGTCGCGTTTACTGGCGTTCTTGGAGCGCCGTGGCGTCATCACACGCTGACGCATGCTTCCGCCTCGTATTTCTCGAAGCCGTATTTTGTCACGTGAGTGTAACGAGAACATTGCGAAACACCTTAGCAATGCTTCATCAGTGAAAGACAGAGCTAATAAACAAGCTGTTTGTTCGTTTCCTAGTGAAATATCATCGTTTGTACAATGATATCAAATGGAATAGGGGGCATCTGCGATCGTCGAAATTATCCGTGCCACAGTTAAAGGTGAAATCTTTTTTGGTAGTATAGTAAGGTCAGGAAACTGAAAACATGAGGAGTTACCTTGCTTATGCATCATACTTTTTTTGAATTTTCTACTGTTTTTTACGGTGTTATTTGCAGCTGTCAAACGCCTAGAATATACATAAAAAACATCCAAAAACAGGGAAGAGGTAAGCACCTTCAAGGCGTTTATTTATATGGCATTGTGCGCGCACAGTTGTTCGCATACCTATGGGCATTTAAAATGATTAAATAAAACAGCAATGATGATAAAATTTGAGAGGTATATCCACGCCCTACGAGGATAGCAAGTTGCCATCGTGTTCACTTATCCACGGACAAGCAGTTTTTTAGGACACGATCATCTAGGGATGCGAGCTGAAGTGAGGATGGTAGGGAGTGTGAGTGGAGACAATCCGATGAATTGTTTTATTCGCTCGTAGACGATCATACGAGAAATAAAAGCGTTAAATTTGGTAGCATTTGGTGGCCGAATTGTAGGAAGCTTATATTATGCCATCTTTCATGATGCTCTTCGCATTTTCATGCTTCTTTATATTGCGATACATGCGCATCGTTTCGATCCATTTGACTTTATCCGTCTTTTTAAAAATTTGTTTGTCTGTACGCAACATACTTTTCAGTAATACCGAAGAAAGTGAGGGGCGTAAAATTCGCCTGTAAAATATACCGTGCAGGAAGAAACTGCGTAAAAAAACATTCTGCCGAACTCGATACGCTAATTCCATGTGAAGTCAATAACTGCTGACCTTAAAGCTCATATCTGATAATTATCAGAAGCCTGTGGCTGTTGTATCTGATCTGAGATAAGAGGTTTGGGATTTTGTGTTCAACCTTAAACGTGGGCAGCGTTGCAGAGTTGTCTAATATGGTTTAGCGACAGTAATGTGGCCGTTTGCGTAAGATGGATGGAAGTAATTTTGATGCTGGTTCCATGGTTATGACCAATTGCTTTGAAAAGTTAGCGCATATACAACGATCGCTAATCTCCTATAGTATTTGTTCCTCATTTATTTATTTCTGTAAAAACCTGTATCATATCAGTTCCAGTAACAAACGTATTTCAATTTAAACACTAAGCATTCGTTGTTACACATAAAATGAACCATTCAGGCACATAGAGCTTGTCGAAGCATTTCCAATGTTGGGAACCGTAATACATTTGTGGCTGTTAAGAAGACCATTCATTGATGAAAATTTCCTGACATGAAGTGGAATTTTGCTAACTGCCAACAAAATCTAGTCAGTTCATCCAGGAATATTGTCTTGGGGAAATTCTCTTGCTTTCTTCTTCTCAATTAATTTTGTTCCTCCTTAAAGATAACAAAGAAAACATGGAAATTACCGAAGAAAAACTAAAGCAAATTTGTGGCTGCAATCAAAGCCGACAAAAAAAAGCGTTCAAACAATTTTTAAAAAAATCGTCATTTCAATAGTCGCTCTGAGCTGAGATTAAAAAAGAGAATTTCGCGTTGTTGTTTCTAAGCGTTTGTGATCATTTCTTAAGCGATATCGTGTGGGACATTACTCGATGGTGTGACACTGTGTCGTGTGTTGTTCGCTAAATGGTCGAGACCATGTGTTGCCGATTCTCGAATTTTTTGCAGTGGTGAAAAATTCTTTGAATTTTTCTGCTAAATTACAAAGAAAATTTCTCTTCTTCCATTATCCTCCTTCAACCGCACATTTCGGAACTTAATGGTTTTATCAGATTTCCCATAGAATTGGGAAATAATCTGCCTTAATGATATGCTCATGGCAAAAATCTCTTCGAATAAATTCACTCGACATCATATAGCAATAAGCGTTACAAAAAGAATACACACATTTTGTCGACAGGTAATAAAGGTTAATGATGAGAGGCCGAAATATGAACGTATAATTGCAGCACTTTAGAAGTACACCTGTTGGTGGAAGAGATCTAATGCTAAAATATTGTTTTTTGGTTTGTGTGAGTAGGAAAATTTTACGGATTGCTGTGATATAAGATGGGAACAGATACGTTTTTCTCTTTCTTAAAAGAAACCAATTCAGTCTGGAAAAGTGCACCCACAATAGTCCGATTATGATTTCCTTCCTATATTAAGCTTCAAAAGAGCAATTTTTTTGTGCACGCATATATTAGAAAAAGAAAAGAAAGCATTTGACGTGAATAAACACAGAAATTGTTTAAATAAATCATTTCCGGACAAATTTCATCCACTATCGCGTATTCCTGAAAAAACAGGATGGAAGGAAGGAAGGAAATGCCTTTATTCGAATTTCTTATTTTGTTTAATGATCGCTGAATGATTTCTTCAAGATTATTTTCGCATATAATAGAGAATTTTGAAGCTGAGAAATTGAAATGGATAATGAGATTTTTCGTTTTTCCAGTCTGACGAGTTTTCTTCTTCTTTTTTTTCGTCCTGAATTTTGTTCTAGATTTCTAAGACTTTATTTTCGGAAATCCTCGATTATAAACGAATTTTTTCTTCACTACTTTTATTTCTATATTTTTCATATTTGCTTAGGGAGCTTTCGATCAGCTTACTAATTAACAAAGCGAAAAGCGAGGAAACTTCAGGAAGTGCGTTCTTAATTAATATGAGCTTTTTTTATTCAAAAGCAGAAAGAATGCATGCGAAGACTGATTAAGAATGATAGTTGCGATATGCAAAAGGAACGGAGTAATCTTCACTGTTATGCAACGTTTAAAGACGTCCTTAATAAGCTTATTTTAATGGTAAATAAAGTTTTTTCTTTCATTGCAGTTGTACAGGAAGAAGAAAGGAATATATTTTGTAAAATGTAAAATATAGGTTCAGAAGATTATTGAAATATATGCAAGTTTCAGTTGTCATCTAGTAAAAGCGAAGTGTGTAGAGAGCAAAAATGCCTCAAAGAGCGATTGCAAGGTGCTTGCTGGCGGCTTCATGTAAACATTACTGGTGTAGTAGTGACTATGTGCATTGATGAAATCGACGAAATGCTTATCTGAAGCGATGGACAATGGAGATTTGTGGAGAGGTAAGGCCACTCTCTCATACCAACGTCCGATGTGTTGTTGATTTAGGCGATACTGATAAGCGAAGAAGCGCAGGGCGGGCGATTTTCGAAATATAGATGTTTCATCGGTCGGAAACGCTGTTCTCTTTTCCAGCGGACAGAATAAGGGGCGGGACATGAGTCACAGGTCTGTGTATAAAATGTGCGCGAACCGTTTCTGAGTCAGTCGTTTGAGTGTTGAGTGGAATGGGTGTGGTTGATTGCCAGCTTGTTGAACTTTGTACTTCGGCTAAGGTGCTGCTCTATGGCGGCCAGTACCTTGGCTAGGTGCAACGCTGAATAGTTGGCTTCGGTAGTGATGCGGCAACTAATATGTAAACATCTACCCGTTTCACTGACGACAGCAACAGCATTTTGATGCAGCGATCAATCGAACTGCGTCACGCATAGCGCAACTGCTTCTGTTAATCATCTTTACTGCGCCTTCAAGTGATTTTCGATCGTTCTGCGTTGTTTAGCGTTCATTCGGTGCCAAACGAAGCTGCCCAACCTGTTTGGCGCATTGAGACGGCCGGCTGCATTGATGTGCTGTGCATATTTTGTGACTCTTGTTCATGTGCTCTTTAGAATCTGTATGGCTGACGTTTCCCAATGACGTGAGTTGATGTCATTTTAATTCACATTCAAGCGCGTATTCAGAGTGCATCGTTCACTTCAGCTATTTGTTTCGATAACGCTACGATTGTTTTAATAACCATATTTTATAAACAATGACGAGAGGAGGGGAGAGGGACATAAGTTTACGTTCCGTTTTTTATGCCTTTTATTTGATGGCGTTGAAGTATATGCGATGGTGAAATGAGTATTTTGGAAGACAGTCTTTGGCGGGCCGTATTTCGATGAATGATCGCTCCGAACGGCGACTCATTTGTCTAGTATAACTGGGTATACAGTTGAAAGTGTCAATCAAACGAATTCACTGATGTGATTTAGTTGCGATGTTAGTCACATATGCCTTAAAATGGTGCTTCTGGGTCCCGTGTAGCTCCTTAATGCTCTGAATTTCCTATTCATAAGTGAAATTACCAGAACTATTGCGATAATGTTGGCATAATTCGAGTGGAAGTGAATTTTCTCGGGTAGGGAGTGCAGGTTTTTTGCCGTTGTAATGATTCCTAATCAGTAGGTGGTGAGGTATACAATCAGAGATCGAGATTGCCGCTCCCATTCGGCGACAGTTGTTGTTTATTCAGCATATTCGCCGTCGGTTTTATTTGTTGTTTTTTTCCCCCTTCTTTTTTGCTCGTCGATAGAGATAGACGCAATATTAGGACGACAAAATATTAGAAAGATGAACGTGCAAATTCCCTCAATATCTCGAAAAATCGGTTTTCTGCATGAAGAAAAGAACGTTGAAAAATGTCTAAAGCAGAAATACGTATATGACAATGGCAAATTTTTTTTTTTCGTGATCGTTCGATGTGAAAAGCACAACATTTTGATATATCTAAAGATATATTCGCAGAATTTTCCCTCATTATTTGCGGTCCTTTACGTAACGCATGAACGATCACGGTGAACTATGGAATTCTGAAACCTCGATGTATTCGAATGGTTAAAAGAAATTTGCGATAGTACTTCCCATCCTCTTGCCCCTTCCCATCTCCCCTCCCCGCCTCTAATCCTTATAACCCGATTACATAAGTGCGGAGATTGTCTCCTTGGCAGGAACAGTGAAGGCTGCCTTAAGCGGAATTGAAGAGATGAAAGCTGTAAGTTGGCGAAAAATCCATTCAATTATGTCATCGCCTTGATGCGCGCTATAAAATTTACAGCAGTAAAGAAAACAACATATATAAATGCGATGGATGTAATAAACGATAAGGGGGATATACATGCGTGCAAAAGGATGCAACTTATTAGTTGGCATTGGTTCGAGGGTACCAGATGACATGTTAACGGCCGTTTCGCAACACTCGCAACACATTTTCCCGTTGTCGATGCATTGGTGCACGCGTGACGCGACCACGAAACGAAATGATGAAATTTCGGTTGGAACGCGATTTGCGTAGACAACAGCAAAACGATAGCGCGTTACGATTAGCAAGAATCATTGTGGAAAGAATCAGACAAGTGGTGCGTTATCCAGTTTGGTGACGGGGCTTGTATGCTGTCATGCATTGGGGTTGAATCATCAATGAAAATTTCACAAGCGTCATCAGCTTTCTTCAATTATCGATGTGTGACGACGCTCACCTACCGCAACTAAAAGCGTTGACGCCCGAAAAAGGCAAACTGAACCATCTGGTGCGAGAATGACTTTGTTGGCGTTTGTCCGATAATGACGGCACGCCGAATATGTGGACTTTCACATCATCATGCCTTAAGTAATGATGAAATAGCTAGGTGCAGTGGATGGCTGGAAGAGCATGTTGTGCAGTGGATTTTGATGATATGAAGACTGCTTTTGCCTGTATCTAATGCTGATAGAATTACTGGATAGGCCGTGGAAACACAATGATTTCTTGCTAGGATTGGGTCTATTATTGCTCAAACATACTGGCGTTTCGATGTTCTCGTAGAACGTAAAGGTGAAATCTCGCATCGAATAACAGATATAGATTTTAACACAGTTCTTCAGTTCACTGAAAGATGGAGGAGGAGGGGTTATGGGAATGCCGGAAAAAATGAACTACATGACTTTTTCGTTATTTGTTTAATTGCCTTAATAAGTTTCACTCTGCATAGCATTTCGCACCCTGCAGGTGTTTAGCTCCTTCCAAATTCGTAAGAAATGTCCAGCGCAGTTTCGTTGATTCAAAATGGCTAGACAAGCGTTGAATCTGTGAACGCTGGATGCGGAGACTGGTTTTAAACTCCGTGAACAATAAACGGAATATCTAAGTTGAGGTTGTGGGTTTATGATGAGTGTGCTTCACGTGTGCTTATTTGGGTATTCTATATTGTTACGAGCAGATTTGCTGCCAACCAATAACATATGGCGATATTTTATTGCACTGATCGCTTTTATGAATAAAAACTTTGGCAGTGCTGTATATACGGTGCTCAACGATCATCGAAACGCAGAAATTCGGAAGGTGTAAGGGCCATCGTCAATCTTCAACAATTGAAGTGAAGTAGGCGTTAGAGTACAAAGACGCCGAAAAGCACCATCTGTAGACAGTTAAAGATTTTGATCTTAACGCCTCTTCTGAGGAAGGGGAGATGAGGGATATCGTGGAAGTTTTTTTTTTGATATTTGAAGAATGATTTTTCCGGCTTTAAAGCGTTCGGTTGCTCCTATTGCCGAAGTTTGGCGGTTCTGTGCTTTTGCAGTTCGCTATGATTGATGGAGAGGCGGAGGAAGGGATGGATGAGGTTAAGTTTTTTCATTTTTCGAGAGTGATATATACGACACCGCCATCAAAACTGGCAACTGTCGAGTCGTAGAGGTGATTTCAACATCTGAATTCTGCATCAGTCACTGTGATTGCTTCATTATCGTAAGTAGAGTAATGTGATGGCTTTCCATATTAGTACCTACAAGGGGGCATGGATTATTGCTTCTCTGTAACTCTTAAAACGCTCATCCGATAAAGGTAATAGCGCAGTAATATGGGCAATGGACTGATGAAGATCGTCATAGGAAAACCGATGCATCATTGTAATGAGTGCATTAGGCCAGTTGGCTGCTATCTGTAAATATCGAAAAAATGATGTAGACGTCAGTATGTTTTCATATCTCTGAAATGTTTTTTATTTATTTCTTCGGCGCGTTAAAGAATCGAACATCGTCTTAATTAACCGTTATATTTCGTAGTTTGGAATATTTTCGCAACTGATGCGACTCTACGAAAGGCTATGATATGCAGTGGAAATTTTTTATAAGAACACCGCCTATTATTGCTTAAGGTTGTACGCTCCTTATCAGTTAATCGGCAATGCCAATTACACTTTCCAGCCTTATTTCATCTCGCTTTAGTACGTTTTGCTTAATATTTCTACCATTAATGCATATTTCCGCTACAATAATAATTTTCTAATCGATTATACATTGAAAGTCTTCGCTAGCGGTTTCTTTGCAATTCATTTTGCCAAGGAGAAGTTTCACTGATGAGTCTAGTCTTCTTTTTTTTGAGAGAGAGAGAGAGAAAAGTGGATTGCGAGAGATGGTATAGATTAATCATAAAATTTTCCTTTTCCATTCACCAAATTGCGTCCCCTATTGAGGTCGCTGATGTATGTGCTTGGAGCCTTAATAAATCAAAAGTATTTTGGTGCTTATTTCTACTTCGAGAGCATAGGAAAGTGCTATAAGTGGCAGAAACTAATTCGCCAAAAGAGGTGTTTAGGTTGGGTAAGGAAGAACGGAGCTGGAGGATTTATGAACCGCAACACTCATCTTTCATCTCTAATCATGAAGCGAGATAGATTACATTATGTCGAAGATGTCAGTTTAAGTCGTTGGACATAATGAAGCAAGATCACCTATGAACTGTGAAAAAAGTGAATGTTCAACGGAACTGCGAATACCTACGCATGTAAGATAAGTTGTTTTTGATTTGATAGGGTAAGTACAGAGCTCAGTTGGCTTTTTTTTTGCACTTCCCAGCTGAATCTTTCCGTTTCAGTGGGAATGTTTACCTCTCATTTAGTTGCATGGCTCTTTGCTCACAAAACTTCTTTTATTTTCCTCTATGAAGATAAGATTTCTTTCATAGATTACAAGTGGAGATAATAAATTGCGGAGGAATTAGAAGAGAGCGAAGCTAATTTTGCTGAAATTCATCATGTGGTCGATGCCCGAAAGGCTCTCGCTGGTGTTGCCTCATGACGAAGGCACACGCGTGGACACGACATCATTTAAAGTTGTGCGGCGCCTTTATTGACTGTCTGCAAAAATAAAAAGAAGTGAATCATGGGAGCGCTTTTAGCATGTTACGCCCACTATGGTTTACAGCAATCGAACGTTGCTTTCATTGAACACTTTGATAAAACTTGAAAGTGAAGCGGAAAAAATGTGGAGTTTTTTCTCAAAACGTTTAATAGGTGGGTGATGTGAAATCATTTTGTTAGATGATGTGGCATCTCTTCTTTTTTTCTGAGACCATGGGCGAAATGCCGAACACAAAATTATAGCTCTCGTCATAAAGCGCTCCAATAATAGAGTGTTAGTTTGCAGTAAAGGTGGTGAACACAGCATCAGGTCGTTGTGCTTCATGCGCTCAATTTCTTGTTTGCCGGTCACTTCACTTGGAGTTTCATTTCAGGAGCCACAGGTTGGGGATGTAGAATATGTTCAGAATATTGTGGAACCACATTTTATAATCTCCGGTCTTGCAAGTGTTCGCGGGAATTTTTGTGTTCATTGAGGGAGGGAGGAGGGGAGCAGGGAGAAAAGATATAGTGAAAAGGAGCTTCCAACTTCCTCGACCTGTATGGACATATAATCAGAGACAAAGTTCTTGAGTTCTTCTGCGATGTTTAAGGAATGCAGGTCCAGATCGTAGCTATATTATCTTTCGCACATCCAGTTTCGACTACTTATGGATGGAAACGAAGCGGGGATCATGGCATTGAATTGCTTGATCCGCGTGGAGTGGGATGCACAAAGAAGAGGGACAGCCGTTGGTAAAAGTCAAAAACAACAATGGCGCAGATTCGGTTGGGTCCAGTGATGGTTTTACAGCTAATCAAACGGCCAGAGGAAAAATCGCACAGTGGCTCACGGCACTTCACTGCGGCAGTGCAACAGATCCCATATCCCTCCGTCCCACCTCCTCGCTCATCCTTTTTCTTGCGGTTTCGTAAAAGCAATTCCATCAGAACTCCCAGTGTTTCTCATAATGTTGCATCTACTTATTTGTGGAACGAGAGTATCTCAGGTCCCTCGATCCTTGCTGCAGTCCTGCGTTAGTGAGGTAGTGATCTTAGTGAGGAGGGCTGGCCGCAAAGACCAGCCGAACCCACTGTTCGCAGAAGTTGTGATTTTCTCTAGAGAATTCCGTTAGGCTTTGTGAAATTCTTAGGTTTTAACGTCTTTAGTTGATGCATGCGAAAGTCTGTTTCTGGTGTCTTTTACGACTTCATAGTTTTAATTTGAGGGCAGTGAACGGCACTGGAACCTTTTATGTCGAGAGGGTGTTTAGGAGAAAGATATAAGGGGATGGAGGGACTGAAGGTTTGTCGTCCACAGCGCGTCACGGTTGTGTCACCAACACGGGATACGATGATCGGTATTTATAAGTTGAATCCCAGGTATGAAGCCCCAGGTGTAAACAAATGTGGAGAAGCCCGTCAGCTGTTACCTGTAACCTTTGTGGACGCTTTCTTGTCGATTGACAGCCTGTCGTGTTTAGGGCGATGCGCAAACGTGTCACTTTATATTCTTTGATCACCTGGTCCGAGCAGCAGCGAGTTGCATGCTCAAATATGTCGAATTAAACCATGCAAACATCCGAACTGCATGTCACTTATTATTGTGCCAGTCATTGCTTGCTAAAATATTCTAGGCGCAGTGTTTCGACAATGTTCGGGAGAGCGTTGCTTGGCAATATTGCATATGCACAGGAAGAAGAAGAGGTGACAGAGGAGCATGAAGGTAGGGAGGGGAGATGTTCGCGTGGTGACTAGGTCATAAATGCTGTGATCCGTAGAGTCGTGATCTAGCACAATGAGGCGATTTGTCTCAAGTCTTCAAGCTGGCACCATATGAACGCGTCACTGATCGGCAGGTATGTTTTTTGTGCGATGAATGTGAATTAAAAAATAATGTTGACAAATGCATTTCTGCGTCGAAAAACACTTTTACAGCAATGAATTCTCTCTCACGAGCAATGTGAAGTATTAAGTTTCCGAAGAGCATGAATGCGTGTCTCGGTACACTCGAATGCGGTATTCTCTTCCGCATTCTTTCTGTTTTTTTCCGCTTATTTATTCATTTTTTCGCAGTGCTCTTTTACTGTCACCAATGTTAACGTGAAATTTGTGAAGATTACATTGTTTTTTGTTATGCCTTAATTCCTTTCAGTCGTTCTAATCGCGATCGATGTCCCTTTTGTATAAGAAGGACGAGGAGGAGAAGTGCTAGTTGGGAGAGGTAAAAATCGAGCCGCATAATGCACAACGCTTTCCTTTCACTCACGTGTTTCAGACTAAGAGAGATCGGACACGCCCCATTGCTGCTGAAGCGAAAGAGATTTGTTCCGCATTTTTTTCCGCCTTGAGGACCGGATTCCTAGCTGGTGGTTATATTTTTGCTTCAGTTCGTCTGTGCAACCACATAAGTTAACGGTAACCTTTATACTTCCGGCGTTGGGTGGCTTAGTGACACTGTGATATCACTAAGCGTTCAGATGAATGCCGTACTTGTGACGAGATCGCTGAGGCCGAAAACGTTCATGGTGAATGAGCTATCAGCGTAGGGATAGCGTTCGCCGTCCATGAAATATGCCATTGCTTTAATCATGTTTGCTATTAGTAGGTTGCTTTTTCGTCGCTTTTAATTCGCCTTGTTGCTTTGTGTGGATCTCATATTGACTTATTCGAAAAAGAAGCTGCTCACCTCAGAGGTTTCTTATTTAAGACTGTTTACGAGGACTTGCAAAGGATTCGGTCGCAGCTCATCATCTCGTGCTATCTGCTACTCTCTCTTATATGAAAGCCTTGACGATACTTTGTTGTTAGGGAGGGATGAGTTTCCCTAAACAGTGATCAAGTATGTGTTGTTCTTCAGATAATCGGAAGCTTTTACGTTTTTTTTATTGCTTAGAATGTTTTGTTTCGTCACATTCTTCGACGCAGCATCATCTTTCAGCGCTCATGCGGTTGTCGAGGAGAGTTGAGGATGGAGGAAAAGGAGGCGAAGACACAATGAGAGCTTTCATGATAGGCTCGTATATGTTGCATAGATGCATTATTTTCGAGGTGTCTCATCGCATAGCACATTTCTCCGGTGTATTGCTCTTATAGATCCACGGTTGTAACACATTGACTTTCCTTTGATGATTGGTTTCCGATTTCTTCAACGGTGACAGCGGTTTGAGCGACATCAGACTATAAATCCTTCATTTCGCTTAAGATGAGATAAACGACTGGATTTTTCCCCGCTAATGAACGGACCTTTCATATAAGAACGGAAAGGTGGCATGCAATCAAAATAGAGAAATTACTCGCGCGCTTGATGAAACATCGCACCTATACACCACTTCCTGCTTTTATTTTCAATTTTCCAGCCGTTGATGACTTCCTGATTTGTCACTTTTTCTTTCACTTTAATATTCCCGCCAACTGCCACTGTTAGGTATAAGGAAGTGTACAAATTTTCTTCTCTGCAGTTTTATTTCATGTCGTTGTTGCCTTGATTTTAAACTCATGACGCATACCGTTTTTTGCTGAATGACGAGGTGAGCAAACGAGGCAGTCAATTTCTTTAGTCGACGATGGGATGTGGCACATCCGATCGTCAGTCACGCTAACAATGCTCAATCTTTCAACACTCCTCCATCGTCACCAATGTTTTTCTTTGATAAGCGTTACGAACTAATGACGTCGCTCATATATTGTTTCCAATATTGTTTCCATTATGCACTAATTTTCATAGTTTGGTCTTTTGAGTACTCCAGGTACAGTCAGAATTAACAGAATACTTCTACTATATACGTTCTTTTGTTCGGTGGAATGAATTGGATTTCCGTCCGGGAATATTGCGGTTCAGGTTCACTCTGCTTTTCATATTCTCGGTTTTCAATGTGATTGCATCTAGGCGAACGGCGCTCTGTGACGGGAAGAACAATAATGATGCGCACTGGTAATGCACTACGTCGCTCGTCTGCTGTCTTATGCAAGCGGAGGTCGTGAGGTATGTGATGGTTTTTGATTGATGCTTGCACATTCTGAACTGTTGTCTTGCTCTGTTTTGTTTCGGATAGATTTGCCACGTTATGTAAGGTTTTTCATGGCTCGTTCCATTAGTTACAACGTAATTTTGGCAGAGGGCAAATGGACTCTACTAAGTTGGTACAATGACGAGTTCGAGTTGAATACCAGTGACCGTTATAAGTGCCATTTTTTAGTGACTTCACCTGTGTCTTTTCAAAATTGAGCAAAATAGATTATAATTTGCCATATGCTTTCAATGTTAGTGACCCCTCTTTTACCTTCTCACAGCTTCAAGAAGTGTCAGATGCCATTTGAAGTGATACGGACAAGAGAAATAAAATTAAGTGTTTGTAACAAAGAGTTGGGCATTTCATCGCAGCAATTCTTTATTTAGTATAGTAATGTTTATTTCTAATTTACATTGTGCTGAGCTTGCCTTTTACGGAATTTTGGGACTTTTCATTCGCCCCATTAACATTTCGAGGTGCTTTTGCATTGACACGTTCAGGTGGATATTTTTAATTACTGTGAACGAGGTAAACGAAAATTATGTACTGACGTTTCGGTTACTGGGCAGATTTTTAGAAGTGCAGTTGATGTTAAGTGAAGATCGGTTCGGAACAGACGTATTTTCAATATTAACGATTTTCTGTTCGGCTGCAGCCAGAATTCGGTCGCAGCTAAGCCGTTTCGGTTTTTTATGACATCTCTGCTGTTTTTTGTGAACAAGGAATGGAATTTGACATAATCAACAGATGGCAGTAAGCATGAAAACCAGAAGACTTATTAATGCCCTCATTTATTTGTAACTGACGAACTAGAGAGAGCTTTAGAACGTCTGTTACTTTCGACTTCTCTAAAACACCGGTAGGTTTAATGTTTAGTGCTTTCTTGCCGATAAATTCTTTCATGATAGTTTTGGCGATCGATCAACTTTTGACTTATCTTACCATCTTTATATCTATCTAAATTGAGAGGCATATCTTGGCTGTAGGAATCTCTCTCCACCGCTATTTTAGTGCTTATTTTCCTTCTGTGAACTGCTCAGTGTTATTTGATTTCTTAGTTGTTTTTGATTGTGTCCACCTTTTCACCAGTATTAGCAATTTATCTCTCTATTCTTTATATACCTAGTCACATGTCTTTGTTTTATTAATTCTCAATATCCTTCGGGTTCATGAAAAATGTTCTAAGCGCCACTGTTTATATATATAATACCCTTTCGTCGTTTCATGTTCCGCTTAGTCGTTGTGATGAAGCTGTTACGAATCATTCGCCGCTCCCTTGCTGGGTAAAGCAATCGGCAAAGATAGCTTAACGGATCCATGTCTGTACAAGAGATCGGCGAAACAATCGGATGTAGTGATGTCTGATATTTACGAGAATAATTTCGACGAGATAGAGAGCGACGGAGAGGATCGTTTATTCGATCGTTATCCTATCTCTTGGTTTGTCTTGTAAATATAAACTAGTTCTGTTGTTTTTGTTTGTGGATTTTTTAAATGAACAATGCGCCCTTTTTAAAGCTTTTCACAGCGATATTTCACACATTTCCAAGTTTTATGGGTTTTTGTCAGCCTATAGATCCACAGTTGGATGGTGCTCAGCTGAAGAATAATAATCTAAACTTTGAAAAATTTTGAACATGTTGGCAGTCCTACTGGGAGAGAAACGAACCTAAAAGAAAACTAAGGACCAAACAAATAAAATCTAAGTAAATGAAGCATGGAAACAAAGGCAGAGGGGTGGAGAAAGATTGCTTCGCATGACGTCAGGGAGTATGAAACACTGCCGCCTACACGTGCCTTGCGAATCTCGAAAGGGAAAGATAGGATGGGCACAAGGAAGGAGATTTATTTACTTGTTTTTTCATCGTTAATTTCTCACTGGGAGACCAACTAAATTCGGCGGAAGTGACGTGAGTGATGCAATTATAACTTCATTTTAAAAAGAATGCTCTCTGATAATGGCTGTATCGGAAAGGAAATTTTTGAACTTTTTCATTCGACAGCTAATTTGAATTCATAAACGAAGCAAGTATACCGAATGATGCTAGAATAATGAAAAGGGAAAACAGTTGGGGGGGGGGGGGGGGGGAGGATTTATGCCATGAACAACACTATAAACCATGGTAGACAATGCACGAGCTCAAGAGATTGCGAGGATAAACTTTCAAAGTTGCTACTGAAGTGGACTTCCTTTGTGTCGCTTGCAAGTGAATCGCCGTTGGGGGCTTTAAACGAGCTCTCTTGGAGACATCACCGTTTGGATCTAGTGGTGAAAATAAGTAATCGAAAGCAGCTTCGGTTGATGACAGATGTGTGGCACAGTATTTATAGAAACCGATCTGATTATTGGAAGCTAAAGTACGTATTATCAGAGAGCCAGGTAGCACGAAATCTGAATACTTTGCTTGAAAAATTTTCTTATTTTAGTTTCTCAAACAGGCGTCTGGAGAGCTTTAATTCTGAACTTGAGAAGAGGAGATTGAAAAGTTTGATTACCTCATCGTTCCTTCCATTAATCTAATAGAAAAGAACGCAATGAAATCGAGTGAGATGAGTGCGTTCTGATCTTTCTCATCAATAGCTCTAGAGATCCGATGTTTTCTCCATAGGTCTTCAAGCTGGAATATTCTCTCATCGTGCTCCTAAATGGAATAAATAAGAACATTTCCCTAATTAAATCTGACGTGTTTTTGCTATTTTGAAATATATGAGTCATCCCACACATAGTTCCAGTCGTTGGGTTATTTCTGCTGTCGATGCAGTCGTCCTATTGCACTTGGGATTTCGTGCTTGAGCATCAAACGTTACCACCGAGAGACTATGCTGTTGTTGATTTCTCAGTATGGAAAGGCTTCTTTGTTGGTCTGTATGCTTCAAGTCAAAGTAATGTTCGCGAAACAGAAGCAAATGTGCCAGATTATATGAAAATATAGAACTCGCTATTCTAACAGTGTCGTTTTCTCTTCGCAGGGAGTTTCTCATAAACAATGAAATACTGTAATTTCATGTTAAATTTTGAGGGAGATAGTGAAGTGGTTTCAAGGAAAATCGCAATGAATGTGATATTTTCTAGCACCTCCACACCTTTATCCCGATATATTGCGTCTTTCATTTCTTGTTTTGCCATAGCAAAAGATCGACCGAATAGCAAAGGTATCTCGAAGGACCGCAGAAGTGCTTGATTTCAGCGAGAGGGATAACACCTTTGTCATCGTCACACTTCTCTCAATGTAGCGACCAAGTGGTAGGATCAAGTGAATCAATTCTTAGATTTGAATCAAGCATTCAGGCTCGTACAGCGACCACACAGCGAGAAATACAGCTTAGATCATCTGCATACTGGAGTTACAAAGGCTTATCAGTGCTACCCCACTTCCACGAATGGTATTGTGAAGCCTATCTCCAGAGATTTTTGAGGAAACCTTCAGCTGATAGGGGCTTGCAATTTTCACTTTTTTCGAAAGGAGTGTTTTACAGTGGATTTGCTCCCGACGGGACCTATGGTTTTTGACTGACTGAACGCGTGATCGAGGAAGGACAGTTTGGCGAGCTTTCCACAAATGAAGTAAAAATCGTTTTAATTATTAATGACATACATGTGTTCGTTAAATTTTGTAAGCACCATCGACGTCATATTTTTACTGAAAGTTCGTTTTAAATGTTGTGCTCAGATTGGTTGCTTAGAAAAGAGGCTCATAATCTGGGAAACTTATTGCTGTTTTATGTTGAGCGAATTCAATTTGGATACTCATTGCAACAGAACGGCGATTGAATGTAAAAATCCGAATTTGTTGAAGCGTCAGGGAAGGAGCATTTTTCAGTGTCAAAGAAATAATGTGAATAAAAAAACAGACTAATTGAACAGAGGGAACATTTTTGGTATATGGGACTTATCTTTTTTTTCCGCAAATCAGTCTAAAACGTCAAAAAATTCATGTCTACTGCTCTGTTATATACTCTCATCCACCGCTCCCTTTCGATGACCGCATATCCTGCTTCAACCACATATCCGTACCCTAATGATTCTGCTATATGCAAAAAATGTTCTTATGTCTTTATTAGGAGAAAAAACTTTCCTCATCATTGCCGCATTTTTAATAGCACTGTTTGAGATGTGCGGAACTCATTTTCAACCTATTAACCGCACGAAGTGATGGAATATATTGTAATTTCGCATTTTTCTTCATACCAATGAACTTCACAACCTTTTTCCACCTCTAAATCGTTTATGTTGAACGAAAATACGACAAAATTGAACGGATTTGCTCTCGTCTCTTGTGCCATTTTTCCTCGACTCGTCTTGGCCATGATTCATACGATCTAGAGCTAGGGCATATTACTTTGTGGTGTAATAATAGTGAGCAAAGAAAAACTGGAATTTCTACTGGCTTTCCTCGATGAAAATATGGCTTGGGCCTTCCTCGGTCGTAATCAAGACTCCACTTTTATTGGATATTTCCGGTCTATGACTGACCAACACTCTTGAAACGCATTAACCTCAGACCATTTCCGGTAGCTAGCTAGTGCCTTCAGCCGTCTTGCCGGTCAAAGGCTGGTTATCGTTGCCACTGGGGCGTGCGATCTTCCTTTATGCGACGTGCTGTCGTTCATGACGACCATGACGCAGAACATGTGGTGATTGCTCATTAAATATAGACTATGGATGGCAAGAACGACGGAGCCGACTTATCTTAACAGGCTGTACACTGCACATGCCATAAGCGACCGAATCTGGGTTCGTTTTCTCGGTGGTCATTCGTACATTGCATAGATAATTGCCGTGTCGCGTCTTCTGCATGTTCATGTTGAAGAAACGGAGTAAGGCGAAACAGCATTACAATGATGCGAGGCTTGCACATCCCTATGTGTTTTCATTAATCTCCATTCCTATTATTAACCTAAGTCTAAGAGCTGTATGATGATGACTGAATGAACCGAAGCGTCGTATGTAAAAAGTAGAGCTTGAAGAAAGCACACCTACGGCAGCGCATGGCATCCTAGCCACGATCGTCGACAAAACGTGTACTTTCTATTTGACCGGGAATAGGAGCCTTTTAGAAGTCCTTGCTAGCCTCCCTTTTGTTCATGTGGTTCTATCATCTTCGCAAGTTTTGAAAGAATGTTTTGCGTTTTGTATGTAGTGTCGACTTGTTTGGCAGACGGAAAACGGCGATCCGATGGAAGTGATCTGTGTGGGATATGATCACTTCGTGATTTATTCGCTTCAGTAATTATGCGTCCATTCAAAAGTTCTCTCTTTGCCCTCACTAATCTTATTTCTACTAAGGGTTCATACATGCTTTCGGCGACGTCGATCGCCTTTGCATTGCTCTTTTATCTATAAAAGCATTTTTTTTTTTCTAACTGTTGGAGTATTAGAGCGTGAAATTCCTTAATATCTATTTTTGCCCTTTCAAAGAGTAATCAAAGTAACGAAAACACTCGCTGATTACGAAACTGAGAAATTGGGAAAGCTATCTGAAGATGTGTTGCATGCAGTCACAAGTTGTTCCACGAGTATATTTGTGCACCCTCTAAACAGAGACCCGCATACGTCTACGCGTAATTTTCAACGCAGTCTGATAATCGATCGCAGCTGTGGGTAATGGACCGACTGTGAAAAATTTTAGTGCAAGGGTTGATTTCAATGTTCCTACATAGGATCAGCAGCATAAAGAAAAGACAGAGAAAATTGCTCTGGACCATATCAGCTGAACCTTGAGTTCAGCTGATATGGTCCAGAGGAATTTTTTCTACACCTTTCCTTTTTTACACCTCTTTTTCTACACAAAAAATTTTCTACACCTCTCCTTTCCTTGAACTTCCTTCCCCCTTCCCCTCAAGTCCTGCTCACTTCTCTCTGTCCTCACCGCTGGACTTTTATCAGTTCGTCAGTTGCATTGCTGTCAAACACACCCACAGTAAGCGCCAACCTGCACTTCCTCTACTTCCGATTAATGGTATTTTACTATCACGACGCTCCTAGCTGTGCCGTTCCATAAGGTGTTGCATCTAACCGTGGGTTTTAGCGGAGTGCATGATGCTCTGCCAATCATAGCGTGCTGCTTTCGCTTTCACTTCTGATACATCGTATCGATGACTGATTTTGCCGCAGACATGACCTCGCAAGATGACATGCAACATCCGAAGCTGTGTTGTTCGCACCACGACAACTGGTCTGCATGTTTCTCTTTTGGTCAGATGTCGGGTTTTACGTCTCTACAGCGTCGAAAGGAACAGTTGAAGATTGCGGAGATCTTTGGTAGTAATGGTTTCTACAACATGTTTTCACCTCATTGCGTGCTCGTCATCCTGTGACTCGCTTGCACAATTCCTCAGTCACTATTTCATGGAGGAGATTACCAGCCGTGAAGCCCTATGGTTCCAACAAACTGTATGCACTTGTTTTTCCTGATAACTGCATGCTTGGCGTAAACGTTTTTGATATTCAAGGATTTGCGCCTATAAAATCACCACCTACGAATGAGAGGCATAAGGCAAGGATCTTTCGTGCAAAAATCTTTTTTTTTTTCGTTATGGGAAGCAAGTTTATAAAGTGGCAGGGAAGTATATTAAAAACGTTTACCCCAAGCAGTCTCTCCTTTCGTGAGTCTGGATTTGACCCTATGGAATGAGGAGGAACCAATAAATATATCCGGAAGAGTGCTTATGTACAAAAAAGCACTGCAATGTTCAAAAAAACTAGAGCAACGTTCCCCCTTGGAGATTGCAATAACTACAAACTGAAAGGAAACAATCGTGAGCACAACAAAACAATGTGACAGCTCCTCTGGGACAAAAGCACATCAAGACTTTAAAAAAAGCGATTATAAACATGATGGAACAAGCGATATAGCTAGCATATTATGTTATATGATACACTTACGAACAAAGATTTCTCAGAAATCCGCTCACTTTCATTCCAGATCTCAGAGAACAGTTAAATCAGGAGAGATATTTCTTCACATCAGCTATTTGTCTCTGAGTTCCAGCCCATCAGAAAAGCTTCTTTAAACAGTGTCATAGTCAGAAAAATGTTTCTATGGAAAATCTGAGCGGACCCAAATTCTAGGAATCATTCTTTTCTACAGCAAATAAAAAGTGACGATGAGAGAAGAGAGCTGCGAAGAAGCTCGAACAAACGAAGAGGAATTAAGATGAGATAGCAGACAAAGTTTAGGAGAAAGATCAAATAGAGCTGACCAGAAGTTGGAGTTGGTACACCTAATCTCAAATTTTTTCAGCGCCTTCATGATGAAATTCCCAGTGTTAATATTTTCATGTCGAAGACGCACCCTTATGATGGAATCCAAAAGACCGGTGCAAAGATGAAATTGAAAAGAAATTTGAAAGCAAAGAAAATTCTACTCCAAAAACGCCGCCGATCCATCTTAACGCTAACGATTCGCAGATCCTTTCGATCCAATAACTGCAAAACATTCTTTCACATCAAACCTGCATTTTTATATATTGCAATGATATTCCAATTTGAAGAATGTGCGTCTATTAAACCGTTGCAACGACTGCAGGCTAGTGATTCCACGAGAATCCAAACGGCTTGAATATTTGTGTTTCCGCAACCGAAAGTCCAACTTCTAAACACGGATGTTTAACATTTTCAGTACCTTATTGAAACTGCCGGTTGCAGATATTCACACCACCAGATTTCGGGGTCGGTAAGAAATACAATTCGATGAAGAATTACCCAAACGATCAAACGCCAGAAAAAAAAAAAAAAAAACGCACGCACCTGTCTGCAAGTGATACATTCCAGTTGAAGTAAACGCAATTTCTGTGGATATCGAAAGACGGGATATTGATCAAAGTAACCAATGAATCGCACAAGATCTCCTTAAATGCACACAACATCTGCAAGTTTTTACAACGACGCAACAATAGTTCTCAAATCAGAAGACAATCATACCTCTTCCTTTGGCGTTTTATATTAAACGCTTTTAAAAGAAGTGAAGCGTGGACGAATCAAATTTCATGAATATAACACTGCATTTATTTTTAGGTATTTTTTCTCGATGGTACCTAAGAGAACTATTTCTGGTCGAACTTCCGTTAAAGCTCCATTTAAATTCTTTAAAAACTGAAAAGTTGGACGGAGCAAATGACGTAAATCAGAAATGAAGAGAATGAGATAAAAAGAAGTAAACCTTCATCAAGCATTTTCAGCATTTCAGTGAAAGCGTTCGAAGCAGTAAGAATCAGTTGTCCTTTGTTGCTGCTGATATAATGCTCGCCATATGGGCCAGATACTTGTACCTCGAGCGAATATGTATTATGGCTCGTTAAGCTGCACTGACTGCCACTGTAAACATACTGCACAACCCTCAAGTCTCATCTTAAAGGGCAAAATGACGAACTGGCGGCCAACAGCAAAAACGAGAAAAGTTGTCAGCTGCGATATCGCATTAGAGCCGACCCCTTCCAGTTGATAAAGGCGCCGTTATCAACTGCTCTAGCACCTTTCTGTGACTCTACTCAAAAACTCAGCTCCGATCGACTGCATACTTTCATGGATTTTTAGAAAATACCTTGGTTACTTCATTTCTTATCTTTCAAAATGCGATCAGTATCATTCAATGTAGAATTCTGTGCTCTTTCCAAGGATGCATGAGACTATGAGGTAACTGGGTACACCAGATGTGAACTTCTGCAACGAGATAACATATAGGAGTGGAGGCGGAGATGCTCGTACTTAGATGGCGAGTGTGCTAGAGTGGATATGGGATCACCTTCACTATGAAACAGTCGTAATTCGGTGCTGGTCAATTCCCTCAACAGAAATTCAGTAACTCCCGTCACATCCTCTTAGCTACTTTATGAATGCATTCAATTCCTACAATATTAACACCGACACGGCCAGAACACCGTTCGACGGCATCGGCACCTTGTCAAAATCGGACTTTCATAAAACTCTGAATAAATCAGATATTTGATGAACACAGCACGCGCCGTGAAACACAATATCCACCTAATCGCACGCAGATTCATCAGACGTGGATGATTCAATTCTCAGCCTTCGAAAGCAGGAAAAAGATGCGAAGGCAACTAGCAAAAACGCAAAGGATTCTTACTGGATGACTGAATGACTCTGTGAGCTGCAGCGTGCCCATACCTAGTAATTCTACTCTGTTTTTGAAATTTTGATCATCACATATTCTTCGCTCTGAACACTATCAAATAATTCTAAATAAGGCAACCGCTGATACGGTCTCCGCTTCTCTCTATCAACGACAGTAAGGACTACCGCCACTGAGTAACACTTTTGTACCGGCTGAAGATACGCTCCTTCCGGCATGCAATTTTTGAAAGACACAAGTACAGCCTTGTTCCTCCCTCTCCTTTTTTGCCACTTTTGAATCGTCTTTTTCCTCCCCCTCTTCAATAACAAAGTAGTGAACCTTGGTATCTGTTCTGCTGAGAAAAGGTGACAGAGTGAATATCAAGAACTGGCCACGAAAATTAGGACGTCTTTTGGACGTGTGCATAATTACTGGCATATCGAAGGAGGAAAGAAAGGGCGGTTCAGCAAGAGGAGGACGATTCTTCTGCATCATGGAAAAAGGAATGGATTATTAAAGGAAAATATTTCTACCTCACAGTCGACTTGGAATTGGCGTCATTCTTATCGGTGCCGTAGAAGCATCGAAGAATCTCAGCTACTGAATCGGGCAAATAATCTAGAAGTGTCTCGAACGAATTGTCGATGCCCACAATACGAACTGATTGCACGGTACCCTTCCAATTCACGGCGGTACCTAACAAATCCACTTTAGTTTAGAAAACTATCTAAGCATTAATATGTCCTTAATGATATTTTTTGACAAATTCTTTAATGCGATGATCGCTGACAACAAAAGGAGCAATAATTTTGTGAGGTAGCATGTGATAAATCTCAGCAGAGGGTTCCCTTTGTTGCTCAAATAAATCTCTGAAGAAGGGAAAAAGAAAACAGCGAAAACATCGACAACAGATGCCTCTAACTTTCCGCAAATCTACAATCGAATAAACCGAACATTCTTGTATTGTAAAAAAAAAAATTACGTATTATATACAATTGGTACGTGTTACGCTGAATTACCTACCTTTACCTTTAACGCGACATTCAGAAACAGAAGAATCACCTTTAAGTTGACTGCACTCGATCTGTTTTTGTATGGTGTTGCTATCTGATGGATTGCAGTGCTTATCGAATTTAGCCCTAAAATAAATCACCATCTTTTTCGCAAAACTGAGACAGAAAAGATAAAGTTTCCACTCCCAATTTAAACAGGGCATCCAATTTTGGTAATAACCAGGTAACTATATTCTCGTGAGCATAAATATCAAAGTACATAGCCGATTTAACCATCATGATATCGGCCATCATCGAATAAAATTAAAGTACGTATTTTTATGTTCAAACCAACCATTAAACAATTAACAGCAATCCCATTAAGTGAGCCAAAATAACCACATACGGCTACCAATCACTTAAACTATATTCACTAGAGAAAACTCCGAAGTTGCGCTGCTGTTTATGCGATATTAATGAATATGAGACAACAAATAATGAAAACTTCGATGCGTCGATACCAAGTTAAATTGGTGATATCATTAGAAACATCCAACAATAATTCGCCTCGATAAAGTAGAGAAACCGTCAAGAAAAGCGCACATACGTATAAGCATATTAAGGCAAGCTTAGCACGAAACGAACGCTCAAGGGCACCTGCAAAATGAAAAACCCTGCAGGAAAATCACAGAGAAGTGACATTTCATCAATTATGAGCAAGAAGATCGCCCTAGTGAATAAGCGTTTTCAACAGCAATACTTCAGGGCTAATATTTCCTGTTGTCTAGTAAACTGGAAAAAAATGAACATTTTCGATTACATCAAGTATGCGAGCAAATATCTCTATCAAAGCGTACGATTGTTGGAATGTTAAGAACAATTTCACTCTGAATAATAAGACCTCATAAACGATAAACCGACCTTTGAAACCGTACTTTTTCGCAAATATTCTGAACAATCGCAGCAATAAGAACGGAAGAAGCAGAAAGGAGATCGTGATGAATATCTTCAGCACGCCTAACTGTAAAACACGAACAATGAGTGGTCGAGCTGGAGATGCATACTGAGTTACACAGAAAGTAGACAATTTTTATTGAACACTGTAAATGTTTATTAAATTATTTCTCAGCTATTTCCTAGCCGTTAATTGAAATGTGCGTCAAACATTTTTGGATCCATAATGCAACTCACATACTAAAAAGTGTCCACATTTTCATAAGCGTCATGCTGAAGTATTACTTTGGAAACGACGGCAGCTACTAAAACAAAGGTGACATCGAAACACTAGGGCTAATTTTGCACAGATCACGCACCGCAAAGTGAGATTTTTCTCAAGTACTTCAGCCAGAGAATTAGTGAACTTCACAAGATTCCAAACGTAAATACACCTTACAAATTGTCCTCTCAACTGTGATAATTACCGATTATAGGCAAACTGTACAAGCCCATTAAATTTGATAAACTGCGAAACAGAAATATTATGCAAACCAAATCAACTGAAGCTCGAATTTGTGCAGCCACTATAGCGCACGATAAACCAGCAGCCACGAAAGACGGTGATATAAATAGCGAAATTACGGCTACGGTTAGAATGAAGGCCGATAAATGCAGTTGGCGAAAACCGATAAGCCACAGTGTTATTGCAACATCTGACCACATAACGCACACCTAAAATAGCGCAAATAATCGTAATCAGCTTACTTTATGGGCGAACCAATATACGTGACATTCAAAAAATTATGCGCCGTACTATAAAGAATTTGAGATCCAACTTCGTCCGACTCGATGGGGGCTGCCTTTATGAAATAATACCAAACAACATGCGCAAGAACGATGCCTTCTACCTTTGCAAATACTAGCAACACAGCCATGAGAACATCCCGACATGAACTTCTCTTCGCGAACATAAACTTGAGGAAGTAAACTATGCTGCCGGCAACTTCGATAAGATGTCCAATTACCACTGTTCGTATAAAAAGACGGCTCAACACTATGACGCCACCGCAATCACTCGCAGATTAAATCTACTGATGGATGAAGGATTAGAAAAATCAAATCAATTTATACCATAGTGGACGGCAAGCCTGATGGACAAATATAACCATTAAAACGTCTGCTTCAGCCTTCTGTTGCCCATATCCTCTATATGCTTGAAAAATGGAAAAAAATGCAGTCCGCCCAAAACTGGACAACGCGATGAGGTGCGACACGGAAAGAGAAGCAACGATTTCAGGATAAAAGGATCGATGACGTTAGCGGATAAACCGGAAGACCACGCCATTACATGTTTTGTCCAATATCCCTTTTCAAGAAAAAAAAAGCTGTGAAGCAGTACATCCCACTGATCTGACCTGTTCTGAGAGGACTGCAGAAAGCCTCTTATCTATTATAATACATTCTATTCCATGTGAAGATCGTAAGCCATTTTACCTTACCGTTCACATTATCTCGAGAACGCTTTGGTCCATTCGGGTCGTTCTAGCTTTGAACTTTAGAATTCCATGCTCACGGGACGCACTGCTTTTCGTGGATGTATTGCACTTTTGGATTAAGATATTCCGGATAATATGGACTTCCCATAGTTAAACATTCTCGCTGATATCTTTTTATGTTTGTCGCAATGTTTTCATATCTTTTGCATTATGTGCAACGACGTGACGCATATTACCTACACATCAAGTGACAAAAAATCCTTAACATGAAAATTATTCCGGAGAATGTTGTGCCATTCGACGCCAGGCAAATCCTTTGGAAGGATCCATAATGTATGAGGAGCCAGTTTTTCCGAAATTTCCGGAAATAGCACTGCGCAGCAAGTGTATAAACAAATGTGAGAGAGTCACAGAAAACGATTTAACTCTCTTCTCCTAGGAAGAAGGGAGGGGTTTCAAAGACTGCGAGAGCCTCCCTTGTGCATCAGTCCTTCTTCGAATGCCGTTAGCTTTCTTATAAACGCGGAAGAAATCAGGGGTTTAGAAGCTATAGAATCCTACTTAATAGAGAAGATCACAAGGTACGTCACTCTTTCGTTCGAGTTATGATGCCGAAAATGCGAGTCTATCATCGATATCTCCCCGTTACTGTTTTTCTGAGCACCAAAGGCGCGAGCCCATTACCCATGTCTTTGCCTCCTATCTTTCCGAACGTCGAAGGCATGAGTCTGTTGTGAATTACTTCGCTTAATGTCTTTCTGTGAGTTGGTGAGTGATGTTGTCCGTGAGAAAAGATGCTGTGGCGTGGCGCAGCGGCATGTGCGTTCTTGTGCGCGTTCCCGACTCCTCCCATGTCGCATCTCAACCTCAGACTCCATTTTTTTGCAGAATACTTCACTTAAGATGTGGGAAAATATGATACATGAATAAACGTGACACGCGCTAGTGTTATTTAACAGAAAACTGTTCAAAAGTTCTAGCTTAGTAACTGTAAGGCTTCCCACCACTCTCACCCTCCCCTCTCCCTCCTTTCACCGAACATCTCTAAAGTTGATGTAAAAAACATATTATATATCCGCCATGCTCCTCAGAGTACTTAAAAGCAGTTTCTAAAAAATATCAGTAAAGTCGTATTAAATATAAATAACGGTCAAAGACTTGCAATATGTGGTACGATGACGTGGCAAACTTCACTCCATTTTCTCCTCAACGCCATCAACAAATAAGCAATCGGAACTACGAATAGAGCCAACGAGGGTACACCGATCGCGAAACGCAGATAACCTTCAAAACTGGCACAAAGTAAGGTACACGAATGTGCTCAATAATACCTATATATATAACTATTTCGTAGATTTAAAGATTGCCAAACGCGGAAAATTTGCAAATTCTAGGAAGACTCGATAGGCGACGATTAGCTTACAAACCTCCCTTAAAGTTGGAAAAAAGTTGGAAAATCCTTCGAAAGCATTCAAAGACAATTAGTGGAATTTATTGCGATATCTCCCAGTAGAGAAATTATTTATGCTTCATTTTGCTATCACTATAATTTGATTTCTAAAATAAAAAATTACAGCTATAAAAGAAAAAAAAGAATTCAACTAAATTAATTCTCATCATATTTTCTATGGAATACTAACAAAACTAATACCTACCTTAGGAAAATGCCTCATTCGTTATTATCAAATGAAATTTACGCTTTTTTCTCGTTTCAATCTGAGCTCAAACAATTGAAATCGTTATCCATTATTGAATAGTTTATCGAAGCGACTATATTCAATGGAATTCTCATTGAATGCATTATCAACATAAGGTAAAGGTTTCAATTAACAGATTACCGATTCTATATTCGACAAATGGCTTCCAAATATGCCAATAAGCTGCTGATATGCCCATCTTTTTCATCACCGGTGGCAAACTGCAATTGAAATATTCGGCTAGAAATATGCGCAATGCCAAATAATAGTTACCATCATGATTCGAGTCAAGAAAGAGAGGGCTAAAAGAGAAAATGACCCCATTTCAACGCTATCATTTATTTGGAGTTTCATTTCGCTATCGTACATGAAATCAAAAATCCTCTCCCAAGTCCCCCCATCATTCGTCTATTCATTCGAATACGCTGTCATTGAGAGACTCAAAAGCAGTTATTCTATCCGTATAACGCTCTCTTCCCAAATATAACGATTTCAAATTTCTATTCCCTCTCTTAACTAGAAATTAAGATTACAATACTTGCTCATACTAAATGATCACCGTACATTCCGAATGGTACGTACTCCCATGTGCCCGGCGAAAACATTCGAAGCAATCTTTGTCCTCAGCAACTGCAAACTAATGTCAAGTGCATATAATCACAACATATTTGAAGTAGTTAGCTTGGCAATACAATATAACGTAGGTGTGATATCCAATTTTGAAACTATGTCAAGACTTACATTGCCCGCAATATATATATGAAGCGAAGACTTATAAAATCCCAAAACTTTTCGGGAAATAAGTACATTTCTGGGAAACGCTCCGAAATAACAACGTAAAGAGAAAGCAACCAAGAAAAAAAGCAAGTATATGAGATCTCGCATACAAAAAAAATACCGGGACTAGCACCCACTTCTTTTTTTTGGAAAAGTGTGATGGAAGAACGCATAAATAAATAAGTCTGCTGAAAAATTCCCTTGCTGGCTTCTAAGGATTCACTCTTGCTGGCTTCTAAGGATTCACCCTTGCTGGCTTCTAAGGATTCAGCCATAACAGCCTTAGTTTTTGCCACTGTTGAAGAGCAATCACCTTTGAAAGCTACTACTCGACAAACACCGACGACCATGATTTTTAGCACCAGCAAAAGACGCCTAGTTTCGAGCACCGAAAGGCCACAGGAGCTTAAACGTTTTAAATGAATGGAGTGAATTTCTGATGACACATTCTGCTTGGTTAAGCGCTTCCAGCACTCGTAACTAAACTTTTTAAAAAGTTGGAGACCTTCTGAGGATATTTATTGCAATTATATTTATTGGATATTCATTGCATTGGATGACCACTGGATGTAGTTGTGTGTTAGCACGACCTTTATCAAGATCATTTTCAGCTCCCTTTGATGTTTTTGTGACAATTTCCGGCCTTTCTTTTGCACAAATCCCCCCACCCCCTCGCGGCACCACCTCCCCGTACCCACTCCCACCAACCCCTCACCCACTCCCACCAACCCTCACCCAAACAAACCAACCCCGACCCCACACCCAACCCACACCCACACCAACCCCACACCCACTACCAACCACACCCACTCCTACCAACCCCACACCCACTCACCAACCCCACACCCACTCTACAACCCCACACCCACTCCTACCACCCCCACCCACACACCACACCCACACACACAAACCCACACCCACACCCACCAACCCCACACCCACCCCACCAACCCCACCCACACCCACCAACCCCACACACCACTCCCACCAACCCCACACCCACTCCCACCAACCCCACACCCACACCCAACACACCCACTCCCACCAACCCCACACCCACTCCCACCACCCCCACACCCACTCCCACCAACCCCACACCCCACCAACCCCACACCCACTCCCACCACCCACACCCACACCCACACCCGCTCCTACCAACCCCACACCCACTCCCACCAACCCCTCACCCACACCCACAAACCCCAACTCCGACCCCACACCCACTCCCACCAACCCCTCACCCACACCCACAAGCCCCAACCCCGACCCCACACCCACTCCTACCAACCCACACCCACCCCACCACCTACCACCCCACACCCACACCCACACCCACACCCACACCACACCCACCACACCCACACCCACCAACCCACACCCACCACCCACACCCACACACTGTAGGCGGCAGTGTTTCATACTCCCTGACGTCATGCGAAGCAATCTTTCTCCACCCCTCTGCCTTTGTTTCCATGCTTCATTTACTTAGATTTTATTTGTTTGGTCCTTAGTTTTCTTTTAGGTTCGTTTCTCTCCCAGTAGGACTGCCAACATGTTCAAAATTTTTCAAAGTTTAGATTATTATTCTTCAGCTGAGCACCATCCAACTGTGGATCTATAGGCTGACAAAAACCCATAAAACTTGGAAATGTGTGAAATATCGCTGTGAAAAGCTTTAAAAAGGGCGCATTGTTCATTTAAAAAATCCACAAACAAAAACAACAGAACTAGTTTATATTTACAAGACAAACCAAGAGATAGGATAACGATCGAATAAACGATCCTCTCCGTCGCTCTCTATCTCGTCGAAATTATTCTCGTAAATATCAGACATCACTACATCCGATTGTTTCGCCGATCTCTTGTACAGACATGGATCCGTTAAGCTATCTTTGCCGATTGCTTTACCCAGCAAGGGAGCGGCGAATGATTCGTAACAGCTTCATCACAACGACTAAGCGGAACATGAAACGACGAAAGGGTATTATATATATAAACAGTGGCGCTTAGAACATTTTTCATGAACCCGAAGGATATTGAGAATTAATAAAACAAAGACATGTGACTAGGTATATAAAGAATAGAGAGATAAATTGCTAATACTGGTGAAAAGGTGGACACAATCAAAAACAACTAAGAAATCAAATAACACTGAGCAGTTCACAGAAGGAAAATAAGCACTAAAATAGCGGTGGAGAGAGATTCCTACAGCCAAGATATGCCTCTCAATTTAGATAGATATAAAGATGGTAAGATAAGTCAAAAGTTGATCGATCGCCAAAACTATCATGAAAGAATTTATCGGCAAGAAAGCACTAAACATTAAACCTACCGGTGTTTTAGAGAAGTCGAAAGTAACAGACGTTCTAAAGCTCTCTCTAGTTCGTCAGTTACAAATAAATGAGGGCATTAATAAGTCTTCTGGTTTTCATGCTTACTGCCATCTGTTGATTATGTCAAATTCCATTCCTTGTTCACAAAAAACAGCAGAGATGTCATAAAAAACCGAAACGGCTTAGCTGCGACCGAATTCTGGCTGCAGCCGAACAGAAAATCGTTAATATTGAAAATACGTCTGTTCCGAACCGATCTTCACTTAACATCAACTGCACTTCTAAAAATCTGCCCAGTAACCGAAACGTCAGTACATAATTTTCGTTTACCTCGTTCACAGTAATTAAAAATATCCACCTGAACGTGTCAATGCAAAAGCACCTCGAAATGTTAATGGGGCGAATGAAAAGTCCCAAAATTCCGTAAAAGGCAAGCTCAGCACAATGTAAATTAGAAATAAACATTACTATACTAAATAAAGAATTGCTGCGATGAAATGCCCAACTCTTTGTTACAAACACTTAATTTTATTTCTCTTGTCCGTATCACTTCAAATGGCATCTGACACTTCTTGAAGCTGTGAGAAGGTAAAAGAGGGGTCACTAACATTGAAAGCATATGGCAAATTATAATCTATTTTGCTCAATTTTGAAAAGACACAGGTGAAGTCACTAAAAAATGGCACTTATAACGGTCACTGGTATTCAACTCGAACTCGTCATTGTACCAACTTAGTAGAGTCCATTTGCCCTCTGCCAAAATTACGTTGTAACTAATGGAACGAGCCATGAAAAACCTTACATAACGTGGCAAATCTATCCGAAACAAAACAGAGCAAGACAACAGTTCAGAATGTGCAAGCATCAATCAAAAACCATCACATACCTCACGACCTCCGCTTGCATAAGACAGCAGACGAGCGACGTAGTGCATTACCAGTGCGCATCATTATTGTTCTTCCCGTCACAGAGCGCCGTTCGCCTAGATGCAATCACATTGAAAACCGAGAATATGAAAAGCAGAGTGAACCTGAACCGCAATATTCCCGGACGGAAATCCAATTCATTCCACCGAACAAAAGAACGTATATAGTAGAAGTATTCTGTTAATTCTGACTGTACCTGGAGTACTCAAAAGACCAAACTATGAAAATTAGTGCATAATGGAAACAATATTGGAAACAATATATGAGCGACGTCATTAGTTCGTAACGCTTATCAAAGAAAAACATTGGTGACGATGGAGGAGTGTTGAAAGATTGAGCATTGTTAGCGTGACTGACGATCGGATGTGCCACATCCCATCGTCGACTAAAGAAATTGACTGCCTCGTTTGCTCACCTCGTCATTCAGCAAAAAACGGTATGCGTCATGAGTTTAAAATCAAGGCAACAACGACATGAAATAAAACTGCAGAGAAGAAAATTTGTACACTTCCTTATACCTAACAGTGGCAGTTGGCGGGAATATTAAAGTGAAAGAAAAAGTGACAAATCAGGAAGTCATCAACGGCTGGAAAATTGAAAATAAAAGCAGGAAGTGGTGCATAGGTGCGATGTTTCATCAAGCGCGCGAGTAATTTCTCTATTTTGATTGCATGCCACCTTTCCGTTCTTATATGAAAGGTCCGTTCATTAGCGGGGAAGAATCCAGTCGTTTATCTCATCTTAAGCGAAATGAAGGATTTATAGTCTGATGTCGCTCAAACCGCTGTCACCGTTGATGAAATCGGAAACCAATCATCAAAGGAAAGTCAATGTGTTACAACCGTGGATGCGCTTATTGATCACCTGGCCAAGTTGCTTCCATTAATCCGAACTTCTGGTTTCTTTTCATCACTTAGATACGTCACAAGAGAAAATGGCATGATGCCTTTGGCTTGTTACGGCTCAAGTTTTCATTATAGAATGTGGAATTTCTTTTTAAATGCAAGCAAACGAAGGTGCGTACTGGGAATAATATCACAAAATGCAGCTTTCTGAGTCGCAATCTCCGACCACAATAATATGTATCAGCCAGATTGGCTATCCAGCCAAACTGGTTGGAAAGGCTATCCAGCCCGTCGAGCAAAAGAAACCCTCACTTCATTCAGCTATCAAATTTCCTGACACTATGAAGTGATTAGTTCATCGTTCTGCACTGTCTGCTGAGTGGTCGGTTGCAAGTTAACTCAGAACAGACTTGTTGGTTCCGCTCAATGAAGTCAACTAGATCAGGCCCTCATTCAGACGAGGATGGCGGAAGAGGAACAACGATGGATCTGCTTGTCAGCATACGACGTCGACCGGAAGAGCACAGGAGACAAGTGAATCAAAGAGGCATGGAGTCATGGCAGACCGACGCGATATGTAAAGGCGTTTATTCGCAATGAACGCTCTGCTGATTGAAATTAATTAATTAATTAACTGATTACGTATTTTAATTTCTACATCGCTATGGAATCGCCAAACAAATATGGAAGGGGGAAAATTTTGTGGTAGAAAATGACTGCTCGACTAATGCGCCTTATACAATCTTCTTACGATATTGTCAAAGCGCAGATGCTCCTTGGTGAAAATGATCAGCAGCGCTAAAAAAGTAATTTTACGTTGACTAACGAAAGATATGTGGCGACTGCATTTAGCATTATGAGATAAGGGATTTTCCTTTGTTTCTCTGCTGAGGTTAACGCGAACCCAGCGTCCATGGCATTGCACCTGCAATGGTAACGAGCTGCTGGAGTCGGTGAGAACGGAGAATCGGTGAGTGGGGATGTGGATGCAGTGGGAGTAGCGGGGTGTTGGTGCGGCAGTAGTTGGGAGTTGGGGGGTAGTGGGGA